>CM061540.1:104139012-106539012 GCA_030864215.1 Capsicum pubescens | reverse complement strand
TCTACATCTATGTCTCTATAGCTATAATCATTATAATCTATTGTTTTTACAAATTGTTCGAATAGGCTATCTATTTGTATCTTGTTAATCTTATTTTTTCCTGTTATTTTATGTTTTGTCGTTAATACATATAAATTTTTGCATCTTGCTGTAAATATTTTACTTCCTGGGGTTAATTCTATTCCTGATATCTTCCAATATAATACTAGTGATTTATCTATATTTCTATCCGTTACTGCTACTGAATAATTTGCACTTATTATAAATTTAAATTTTTGGTATATTAAATTTCCTTTTATGGCAGTTATTATACTTTTTTCTATAGGTTTTATAATTCTATCATCTGCTAAATAAAATTTATTGGTGTATCTATTCCTTCTCTAAAACATGCTTTTATTAATATATCTGTACCTCCAAGGTGTACATATTTTATTGGGTCTCTACTTTTTATATCGTTTATCTCTTTATTAATTATTCTTTTTGTTACTAGTGGTATACTGGCTTTACCTTTTGCATATCTACAGTCTATTACATGTTCTTTTTGACTTACTACATAATATTCTTCCTTTTTTCTAGTAAATATATTTTTTATTGTTGGTATTTTAAATATTTTTTCTACACTTAAGTCTAACTCTTTTCTTTTTATTTCATCAAATATTATTTTTTGATCTGTTCCTTCGTCATTTAAATATTCTTCTTTTGTTAATATTTTTATATCTTCTTCAGTCATTTAATTCGTCTAATTCACTATCTATTTCGTTATTTGTTTCATTCTCTGAAATTTCATATATACTGTCTTCACTTTCTAATTCGTAATCTATGTAATCTATTTGCATATATTCTGTGTTTTCTATTTTTATTTCTGATATTTGTTTATTTTTTGGGTTTTTAGGTAATTTACAATCTCTAGCTAAATGACCTAACTTTCCGCAATTATAACAAGTACATTCTTTTATAGATTTCTTTCTCCTATATGGTCTTTTATGTTTATAGTTTTTTACATAATATCTTTTTCTTGGTTTTTATATTTATATTTTGATTTTTTGTATTTCTTATATTTCTTATGTCTTTTTCTTTTATTATAATATCTATCTTCGCATCCAAATTGAGGTGCTATCTTATCTTTGCAACATGCTAAATTTCTTATTAATATTTTTTCCATTTTTATTTCTTCTCTATATTTTTCACATAGGTTTCTATACCATTGTTGTAAAAATTTTATTCTTGCTCCTAGAGTATCTACTATTTTTGTTTCATCCCAACTTTTTATTATTTTTGAACTAAATGGTTCAGGTAATTTATTAAAATATAATTTTCTTATTTCTTTATTTTCTTCTATATTATATGCTCCTTTATAATAATATTCTTTAAATGCGCAAGTATATTCATCTATGTAACACATATTACATATTGCTAATTTTAACATTAAATTCCTATTTATATCTTTCTCTTCATTTTGTTCTTCTTCTGTTGTTGTCATGCTACTAAATTCGTCTTTTATAGCTGTTTCATATTTTTTTAATAATTCTATAGGTGTTAATATTTTCCCTTCTGTAGATTTGTCAGTTCTTAATATTCTTTTACTATTTTCAGTTAGATTTAAAAACCATAATTTTACTGTTCCTATTAGTGTTCTTTCTATATATTCTGGTGCATCTGTTACACTTATATTATTATCTAATAATTGTTTTGTCATATATCCTATCCATAATTGTATCATTTTTTCTGTATCTATTACACAATCTAAGTCTAAAAAGTTATAATTTTTATTAACTATTTGTTTTGGTGTCCATTTGTCATATTCATTCTTTAGATTATATCTTTTAAACTTATTCTTATAATATGTAGGTTTCCTTATTTCTGATGTACTAGGTATTATATTTTGATCTCCTTTTTTATCAAGAATATTTATTTCTGTGTTGATATTTTCTAAGTTTTCTTCATTAATTACTTCTTGTTTTTCATTGATTTCTAAGTTTTTTGTATTTGTTAATATTTCTGTATATGTTTCACTATCTTCTGAATCATAATTATTTGTTTCTTCAACATCTATATTATTTATTTCTAATTCCTTATTTTTTATTTCTTTATCGTCTATTTCTAATTTTTCTTTAAATTGATTTATCTCGTTTAATAATTTTTGTTCTTTATCTTTTTCTTCTTTTTCTTTCTGTCTTTTTTCATACAGATCTTTTAACATTTATAATTCTTTTTCTAATTTAGCAATCCTACTATTTTTAGTTTCTTCTATTTTTCGTATTTCTTCTGTAGTTTGTTGTTTTATTTTTTCTATTTCCTTTTTTCTATCTATTTCTTCGTTTTCTCTTTCTATTCTTACCATAGCTGTCAATTTATCTTCTAATTTTAATTCTTCTTTTTCTAACATTAAATATAAATGTTCGCCTTTTTTCTTATATCTTCTTCCTAAATTAGAAAATACTATTCTTATTTTTAATCCTTCGTGATTTTCATATATTTTTTCGTCTATTATAAATTCTTCTTTGTTCATTTTATTGTAAATAGTTCATGTTGATATATATATTCTAAACTATCTATTTGTGATTCTACATTTGATATTTCATCTTTTTGTGCATTTATTGAGTTTTTACTAACTCCGGCAAATATATTATAATTTAATCTTTCTATTCTTATTTTTAATTCTTTACGTTTTTCAGATATAGTTTGTTTTAGTTCTTTGTATTTTTGTATTTTATTCATTCAAACAATATTTATAGTACTTTGGTGGATATCTAAATCTAATTTTATCATAATTAAGTGGTATATGTCTCATTCTTCTAGATTTTAAATGGATTATTAATTTTGCTTCAATACTAGATATTAAGGAAATTAGGTAAGCTAATCTTTGTGGGTTTTCTTTTGTTTTATTTAAACTTATATATTCTGAATAATTACTAATTAAAGATTCTTTAATTTTTCTAAAAGCTTCTCTGTTTTTAAATGGTCTTCTCATAATTAATATTGATTAATTATTGTCAAGTAAATCCAATCTAAATACATAAACTAAACTCAAACATATAATACATAAACTAAACTCAAACATATATAGTACTTCTAAATTCATAAACACATAAACTCAAACATATATGCTACTTCTGTATTTAAGACTTTTACGTAAATAAAATCTGTACAATAAATATCTTGTCTCCGTTGATTTTGTCGTATCTGCTATATCTCCATTATTGCTCCTTATCTTATCTTTCCAGCTGGCGTCTTTATCTCTTTTTATTCTAGCTGAACAGCTGGGACATCATTATTTCCTCCATTACATTTTGAACATTTGTGATCTGGATATTTATGTCCAATAGTCTTGCAGTATCTGGTCAATAATTCTTCCGAAATAAATTTTTCTCTGATAGCTCTGGCAATAGGTTCTGTTTCTGGTTTAAGCAACGTGATAATCCATTGCCTGATAGTTTCCATATCTGTTTCTCGTAACTCTTTTGAATTTGAATATATTAGTACATGATTTCTTGAATAGTAGCTCCATATGGGATTTTATTTACAATATGTATTTGCTAGCTCTTGTAAAATTGTAGATAGTCCGATAATCCTCTTGTTTGCATAAAATTTTGGTATCTCGATTCTAGGTATCTCTGGTTGTGAAATAATATCTTGTGGTATAATCATATCTCGTGTCATTCCTATCTTTACAACTTGTATAGGTTTTTTAACTTCATCAAATAATATCTCTGCTGGTGCCGTGTAAATTTTTATAAAAAACAAGGTACCTTTGGTTATTCTTTTAAAAGTGATAAATGCTTCATATATCTCTGGTATAGCGGATATCTCAGTTCCGTCTGTGGTATATACAGTACTAAGTAGTCCATATTCATAGCAAGTTTTAACTAAGTTTGGTTTGGTTTTAGGTAAGGCAATTAGTTTATTATATCCGGTCAATCTCTGGGTTATATAGTTTGTATATGGTTCTTGGATATTTGTAGCTTTGGGGTTGCTATTTAAAAAGGTTTGTACATTGTAGATATTTTCTATGTATGTACGGGCTGTGTAGTTATATGTCTTTTTGTCTTGGTTTAGACTATCTCGATATCTGGTAACCTGTGGGGGTATAAACATGGGATCTTTTGATGTATTTGGGGTATATGGTTTTTCAAATAGCTTATTTAGGTTCATATTTTTTCTAACTCCTTTGCTTGTACCTGCAGAAGTAGATAGATAAATGTTATGGGTTTTATGGAGTGTCCCAATGTCTCCTTCTAGCTCTGGAATTTTACTGTCTTCCGATCGACATAGCTCTGCGCATTGCTGAGATAGCTGATTCATAGCTATAGACTTCAGTTTATCTTCACTAGTCTTTAGCTTTAGCTCTTCTATCTCAGTACCCATACTGTCCACTTTTAATGAAAGCGTAGTTAGGGCGTTGAGTATTTTTTCATGTATATTTTCTTCTATCATTTCAGTCTGTGTAGCTTTGTCTTGATATGTAATCTGCAATAACATTTTTGTTAGTACTGATTACTTCTATTATAAATGTAAAATTTAATATGTTTAAAACTAGTCTCCGAATCTCTTTTGTTGTAACTGAATTTTGTATTTTCTTTGTTAGCCACCAGCGTACCTGTGTATTATCTGTTCGCACAATAAATTTGTTATATACAATATATGGCTCAAATGCTAACAAACATTTATATAATGAACATAATTCCTTTCTATTTATTTCCCATTTTATTTCTGTCTCGTTGAACGTACCTGAGTAGTATCTACAATGGTGTTCTATTTTTTCTGCTTCATATTTATATTTAAGTACTCCTCCGTAACTATATTCACTAGCATCTGCTTCTACTATATATATAAATTTTCTATTTTCATCTGGAAATTGTAATTTTGGTAATTCTTTACAAAGTATTTTTATTTTTTGAACTTGTTTTTTATCTTCTTCATTATAGTTATATTCTATGTCCTTTTTTAGTTTTTTTTGTAGTGGTTTTAAGTTTTCTGCTAATTTTGGAATATATTCTCTTACTTGGTTTACTAATCCTAAAAATGATTGTAATTTCTTTTTCATATCTAATTCTTCTTTCGAATTTATTATTTTTTGTACTATATGTTGTTGCATTTTTACTCCACTTTTATCTATTTGTATTCCTAAAAATTCTATCTGATTTTTCATAATTTCAGCTTTCTTTTTACTTAAACTTATTCCCGATTTTTCTATTATATCCGTAAATTGTTCCAATAATTTTAAATGTTCTTCTTTGGTGTTTGTATATAATAGTATATCGTCTATATATACTATACAATTAGGTAGTTGTTTAAAATAACTATCCATAAAATGTTGATATCTACCTGGTGCATTTTTAAATCCAAATGGTAGTTCATTCCATTCATAAAATCCTTGTGGTACCGTAAATGCGGTTAATTCCTTAGATTCTTCTTCTAACTTTAGATGGTAAAATCCTAATTTGCAATCAAATTTACTGAAATAATTATATCCTTGTATTTGTCTTATTTTTAATATCTTATTTGGTATTGGGTAATTATAAGTTATTGTTTTTGCATTTAAATTTCTATAATCAATAACCATTCTACTTTTTCCTCTTTTTTGTTCACTATGTTTATTTACTATAAATGCTGGGCTATTATGTTTGCTATTACTTTTTTGTATATATTGTTTTTCTAATAATTCATCTATATGCATTTTAAATTCTTTTAAATCATCAAAATTATATGTTAATAGTTTCTGGGTTATTATGCTATTTTTATCTATTAATTCAATTTTTATAGTAGTTTTATGTTTTTCCCATCCTTTTAATGGATCTTCACTATATAATTGTTCTAATTTTCTGTTAACTATTTCTATCTTATTTATTGAAAATATAGTTATTTCTGTTTTATTTATCGAAAATACGACTAGTTCTATTGTATCTTCAGTATTTTTTATATTTTCTAACTTTTGTGTAATTTTTCCACTTCCTTTTATCCAATCAGTTTTCTTTCTTATTTTATTATTAACTCTTTTTGCTCTTACTTTATGTTCACATGGTGTTGTAAACCACCAGTTTGTTCTAGTTATTATATGTGGGTATAATTTATCTAAAGACGACATTCCTAAAAGTATATCTTTTGATGTTAGTTCATAATTATAAATTTCTTCTATTGTTAATATTTTATCCCATACTTGTGTTTTTACATTCTTAGCTTTGTAAGTAATTAAGCTTCCTTCGTTATTAAATCCTTTAACTATTATTGGTGTTTTTAATTTATCCCATTTACTTTCTGGTAAGCAATTATATCTACATAAATTAGTTTCTGCTCCTGTATCTATCATAGGCGTATAATATCTACTGTAATATCCTTCTACTACTATCTTCATTAATACATATATTTTCATTTTATGTTAATGCTCTTCTTAAGAATAATTTCTCTCTGTTATATGTTATAGTTAATTGTGTATGTTCTATATTATATGATTTTACTTGTTCTAACCATTTTATTCCTAATATTATGTCTGTTTTTTGCATTTTTTCTTTTACTTCAAATTCTATTTTTATTTTTCTTATTCCTATTATTATTTCTTTTTCTGCTATATTTTTAGTGTTTATTAAACTTCTTGGTAGATCTTATTTTGGTGCTATATTTGGATTTACTTGAAATAACTAGAAATTATTTGCCTTCTTTTTATGTGAATTCAGAACCAAAATATGCCCTACAACTAAAAAAAGAATCAATGTATGCCATATAAAAAAAGCACCAAAATAGGCTTGTGCACTTATTAAGTGCACAATGCCTTTAAATTTGTAACGGATGATGGTTGACGGCGTTAGAAAAGTAAAATTTGATCCATTTTTTTAAGGATTGTGGACTTATTAAGTGCTCAATTCATTTTTTTTTATGGATTGTGCACTTGTTAAGTGCACAATCCATCCTTAAAAAAATAAATTGTGCACTTAATAAGTGCACAATATATTTATTAATATTATGTTTCACGTGTCACTTTTTAAAGATTGTGTACCTTTTAGTCCAAAATCTATTAATAAATAGATTGTGCACTAAATAAGTGTTCAATCTAATTTTTTTTATGGATTGTGCACTTATTTAGTGTACAATTCATTTATTTGTATTGTCCCTTTTTTGCACAATTGTGTATTTTTTTAAATAAATAGAGTAATAATTTATATAGATACAATTAAATTCTTAATAGAAAAAGTTATTGATTTCAATAAAACCTATAAACTAAACCTTAGCCCTGTCATTGATTGAAATGTTATGATTTAATTACGAGTTATATGCGAGCAATTGAATTAAAAAAAATGAAAACTTAATTTAAAAATCATACAGATTTAAATACACTTTAGAATCTTTAAGAAAAAATACAGTTTTTGAATCAGTAGACATAATATTTTATTCTTTTCTCTCCGTCTCAGGAGAAAAAAAAACACCAGCAGAGCAATCTTCAACATTTAGAAGATCTTATCTTCTTCAATCAATTATTACAATGGAGAAAAGATAAGCTTTGTACCTCTACCATTCTGATAGATTATTATCTATGTCTCATGATTTGCTTGTGATCTTGTGACAATTATATAAAAAATTTCTACAAATGATATCAACACACAATTTTGTTAGATCACTAGATTGATTTTCAGTACTTTAGAATGAAAAAAAATTTTGTTCTTCTAAACTGAAAAGTTCTCTACTTTTTTGGAGAGGGGTGTAGGGGGAGGAGGGGAGGGGAGGGGAGGACGGGGGAGGGAACCAGAATGCAGAATGTCAACTTTTTGGTTGAAAACATATTGTTAGCCATGAAATCTTATTGGTTTCTTAGTTATTATTTTAACTTTTGAAAGGAATTGAAAACATTATAATGGTTGTATAGTTGACTTTCTTCCAACGTGTGACCTCAACTTGAATATGATAAATGTTTGAGTTTTATGTCCTCCATTATAGTTGAATCCTAGTTGATGTATAGTTTTTTATTTATTTGAAAGAATTTGAGAATTACATTAGTGAATTAAATTTCTTTATATTAATTGAATTGTTTGTTTCAAATTCAAGGAAAAGGAGAGTTTTTTTTCCCTTACGAAGAAAAGATATTTTTATGGTATTTTATAGAAACTTTTAAAGAATTGCTAAAACAACAATTTGACAGATTTTTCATTTTTTATTTTCTTTTGAGGAACAAATTTTGCAAGTTTTGCTCACAACAATTTTTTTTGCCTTTCTAGTTGATTATTAAAGTTTTTTTTATTAATATTATTCTATTTGTGCTCCTTGTTGAATAAGTGAGTATATTAAACTAATATGTTGCTTAAATGATTTTTATTGTGCGAAATTTGTTTATAAAGATGTTTTATCTATGCGAATATATTATTTCAAAAAAAATTATTTTGGTCAAATTGTGGATAATCATGAATATGTGATATATCTATAATACATGCAAGTAATGTGTGGTCCAAAAAAGTTATATTATTAAGTCATTTTAGTAATCAATTAGTATTCTACTCGTTCGATGCGCGGATAAAAGTATTATTTCTAACTTTTTGAATTGTGATGTTTGACCATGTTAAATCATATTACCTTAAACAAAATCTAATTATTGTATTTCTCAGTGAAATAAATAAACAAAATCCAATTATCATATTGTTCCTTAATGAAATAAAGCTTCACCCACAAATAGTCACACCCACCCCCACAATTTGGTAACCAAATCTATATAGATAGTGATAATAAATCATAAAATATTTTAAAAATTTATGTTTCATATTTTATTTATTACATTGTCACTATTTTAAATTTATTGATTTTTAATAGCTTATCACTTGTAGTTATTAAGTGCCCTTTTGATTAATATGAAATAGATATTTTAAATTTATAGATAGTAATATATGTATTATCTAATTACTTTATTATATATTCAAAATTAGTTTAAAATATTACCCTCACCACCCACCCCCACCCCATCTTTATATTTTTTTCCTACTATATTTAATTATTTTCTTTATATTTTGATAATTATGTTCTAGCATATTTCAAAACATAGAATGCTAATGTAAAATCTAGGTTACTTAAATTTTATATTTTAATATTTATTTAATTCATTATTTATCAAAATTAGTTACATGGTATGTATAACTTAAGAATCTGTTTATTATAGTTAAAAATACTTTCTTACCTAAACATAAATTTACACCATTCAAATTTTTTACACTATAATTATATCATGTTTTTTTTAATTTTGTCCTGACTTGTAGTTATTATGTTATTTATATTTGTAAACAACATTTTGCATAATATCCTTAATTATCATTATTTTTAATGTATTACAAATTATGTGTGTTTTTCTAATTCTTGAAAATTAATTTATTTCTTAAATTTTATGATTCATAATTTTTTCATTATTTAAATTTATCTATCAAACTTTATTTTAAATTATAGCTTTATATAACTACAAAATATAAATAGAGATATAATCTGAGTATTTATTTTAAATTATAATTTTATATCATTATTATTATATAAATATTGATTGATTGTTTATCTAATTATATTTTTATAATTAATAAGTTTTGTATTACGTAAAATTAGAATTGTAATTCTTTTTATGCACAACATAAATGATAAAATAAAATATAGAGTAGAGTTTACTAAAAAGAAACATACAGTAGAAGAAGACTCCAATATAATCTAATTTAATTTCTTAGGATTTTAAAATTCACACTAAATTATTGTTTAAGCTAAAAACATCACGTCTATTGGAGATAATTTTATCTTATATTCACTTTAATTTATTTTAATTTAGATTTTAAAAAATAATTACCTTTATCCCTAGGATTAAAAAGAATTCAATATTGTACGAAACTAATAAAAAATAAATAAAAACATACCACTTATTACCACTTGTTATATAATATAAGCGATGCGGAAAATTAGTAACAAAAATTTATTCATAAATATAAATTGAAAGTAAAATCATGAAAAGAATAAATAAATTGAAATATTTAAATACCTAAAAATTATTTTATAACTCCCCCCCTTCCCCTCCCCTCCCCCGAAAAAGTAGATATGTAAATATAGTATTGTTTTAGAGTTGTCTTTATGCTTAAGAGAAATTTATTAAGATAAAAAGTTGAGATATAATAATATTCATGCACATATAAATATATTTAAGTTCATTCTTTATAAAATTGATTTGGTAAATCTCCGTTATATATTTCGAGTCTCCATTATACTTGTTGATTTATCAAATATTTATTTCACATTTTTAAATATTTGCGTACATTATATCCGTAGAAACTTCAAATTCCTTGGATGCATTTGTGACAATAGATAAATATAATGTTAAGCTATCTCCTCCCCCCCCCCCCCTCTCTCTCTCTCTCTCTCTCTCTCTCTCTTTATATATATATATAATCAAGTAAACGACATTCCACAAATATACTAACAAGACAAACAACTATAACAACTAAGTCAGAAGTTTATTCTATACCGCCCTTTTGAGTATGTCTTTATTGAAGATATAAACATATTACAAATGTAGCAAACATCATTGCCCATTAATTTTTTTTAATATCGTCATCAACAATAAATTCTTAACTTTTTCGGTTATATTTTTTTTCTAAAGAAAATTACTAATCATATTACACATAACTATAGGATAATCGAAGAAGCCCTCCATCTGCATTATACACTTAGAAATTAAGAAAAATATGACATGAGTAGAATCAATTAAAATCTCTACCAACTAAGTTTAGCACCAACTTGCACAAAGTATCAAGTGATAAAAGGTAAGCCAAATATAATAAGTACACAATTTCTAACAAAGAACATAATGAATAAAAATAATCAATAATAATTGCACATAGAATACACTCAATAGTTGTTGATTACCTCAAAATAAATCAGCCTCATAATGACTATAAAAGAAAAAGAAAAATCACTTATTGATTTCTTTCAATATGCCTACTCACCTAGAAAAAAAAATGAATAATAGTAGAAACATATTTATATGGAATAATAAATGTTGATGCCTTTATATAGATTACATTTTGAATCTGAAATTTCAAATTTTAAATATTTAACTTGTGGATAAATTTAAATTCAAAAACAAAACAAAACTACGATTATCAGATGGAACATGAATATTCGATTATCAATAGGTTTCTCTGCATTTCTCTTTTAATTTTTTTGGGTTTAAAATCATCCTTTTTCATGAATTTGAAATTTCAAAAATTGAAATATTTAACTTGCTGATAAACTTAAATTCAAAATCAAAATGAAACTATAATTATCTTATAAGATGGATCATGAATGTCCTATTACCAATAGGTCTCTTTCAATTTTTTGGATTTAAAATTGTCCCTTTTTTCAATTAAAGAAGTTAAAGTTAAATTTTAAATGTGCATTTGCATGATTACAAATTTATGTACTTAATTATATATATATATATATACACATATATAGTCATATCGAATTACAAAAGAAAAAAGAATGACAATGATAATAATTACAAAAAAATATGTTTGTGAGAAACGTGGGGCATATTTAGTCTATATATTTTTTTTTTCAAAATTAGTCTATTTTTTACTGATTTAGAATGCAAAAAAATATTATTTTAAATCAAAATATAGAAAGAATCTATGTTGCAATTCAAATTTAAATTGCGAAATTAACAAACTGCGTCACCTTATGCATAATTTCCTTCTCTATTTACTTTATATTTTATGTTTTAAATTGTCATCTTTAAATTATACATTTATCTTTAAAAATAGGCTTATTAAAAAATATTAAAATATTATTTAATTTTTTATTTAATATTTAAATAAATTATATTCAACTATTTTTTGAATATTTAAACTTTAAAAGAGATAAGTTTATGAAAGAGTAAACGTCTATTTAGAACTCTTCAACCATTAAATATGTTTTATAACATTCAAATTTAAAAGTGATAAAGTTTATGAAAGAGTAAAAATATATCTAGAACTCTTCAACCACGAGTTTTTATTTCAAGTTAATGAAAAAAATTCAATAAAGTATAACATATTTTCAAATTCAAATATTCAATATGCTTTATTTAAATTTTTTTATAACAACACTATTAAGTATTGTCTAAAAAATTGTCACGTTCCATTTTAATATCTTAAGACTTGGGTTCTTGTCATACTTTTAGTTTTTTTTTTTTTGGCTTTTGCCATTTATTCACAAAACAAAAATAATGCAAGAACATAAATATTTTAGGCCCAAACCAAGCCCAATTCAGAAATGAAAAGGAAATAAAGGAATGCCCAAATCAGGCAAGTTGCTAAAAAGAAAAGGGAAAGTGGAAAAGTCTTCTAAGCTTCATATTCGATGATTTCACCAGCTTATAGCAGCTTCGGCGGCTTAGGCGATTTCCAACGAGTTGCAACCTAAGGCTTTTCCGGCAACTCAGGTACCTTCCTTTCTTTTACATTTACTTGTTATGTTTGTTTCTCTGTAGCCTTTTAGTAAGCTAAGATTTCATTTCGTCTAGCTTTGGTACAATTTACACAATATTTCACCTAAATCTCTCACCAGGTGATGTGTAATCAATACCCATGGAATGTGTTTCCAAGCTATCCAATGTTATCTCATCTCATTTGGACTACAGATCTAACCTTCATTTATTAATCATATGTTACTAAGGTGATATCCTTACTTAATCCTCTATAAAGGGTTGAATCTCTGTGAGATTAATACCACCTTTATATCATATTAAGTAATTAATTCTCTTAGTATACTTACAATTAATGAATGTGAACTTCGTTTTCAATTTTAACCTTGTTGTGCTTACGTCTGACTCTTTTGTGATAATCTCCTCATTATATTTTCTCTGAGTTTTGGGAGTATGTGCTCTGCTTTTTTAGCTCATATTCTCAGTCTGGTGATTTCCTCTTCAGTTTTCTGATTCTCACTTGTTGTACTTGCTGCTTTTGCAGTAGTAGAATATCTTTTGCTTGCTTAGGTAGTTCTATAAAGAAGATAAATATTTTGTACCTGCAAAACCGAAATAAAAATTAGTGAAGATATCTGCTAGGGAGTTCCCTTCTCTGTATATATGCTGGACTAGTATCATGTGATCCTTCATTCATCCTCTTATTCTACTAATCATCTCCACAATGTTCCAAGGACTATCCCAATCCCCCTTCACCATATTAGTGAGTGCCAAATAATTTGTCTTTAAGATTGTGGTAGCATTTGATACTGTATACAGTATTTACACCCCTCCATCATAGCTAAAGCTTCAACAAATATACTTGATTCTTCCTGAATTTGTCTATAGAATGCATGCATTAAGTCCCCATCCTCATTCCTGATGCAAAAATTTATAGAGCTTTTTCCAGGATTTTCCCTAGAAGCCCCATCAGAATTATATTTATACCAACCAATAGTTGTTTTTTTTTCATTCCACTACAGTAGTCTTCAATTGAGCTCTATAATTTTAGAAGAAGTCCACCAATAATGGCTAAGTAGATGGTTTGTCCCTAATCCAAGGGTATCTGTTACAAGCTACAAAATGTAGATTCATATTTATTTCATAGATCATCCTATTAATAGACATAGACTTATCATGATTTTAAATTATTTCTTCTTTTCCATGGCTGCCAGCAGATCATTGCAGGCACAACTTGAACGATTGGTTTAAGCCTTTCTGAAACTTCTGCATTCCACCATTTACCTAGTGTCTGATGACACTGCACAAATGGTCATTCAATCCTTGTAGCTAATGCATAATAATTCCATACTCTAGTAGCATCTTCACTAGAAACAAAAACATGATGAACTGTTTCTAGATGAGGGTTTAGGCAACATCTACATCTAGAGACTAGATTAATATCACATCTCTGCAATAAGCCATCAATAGAATACTCAATTCTGAATAAATACATGCAAATATTCTCTCTTTCTTTTTTCTATATTGTAAACAAAAAAGTATATGTAAGTAAAATACTAGTAAATTACTAAATAAAAAAAAAAGGAGCAATATCACCCTCTTGATAAAAGAAGAAAATGATTAAATATATAGATAGATATTTCTGAATTATGTATAAGCGCATCACTTACAACTTACTATTATTTTTATCTAAAGACTGAATAAAAATGTTATGTTACATATCTTGAGATGAGCGCACATTTATTTATATACGTGTTTGATAAATATAGTTTTTAAATTTATTATCATTTTTTTCCAGATTTATATACTTTAATTATCTGCACATATACATGATTTATTTGAATGATTAATTATGAGTATTATTTATTTTAAATTATAATGTCTTCTAAATCTGTCAATATTAGCATTATTTATGTGCTTAATGACACAAACCTTAAGAAATTGACTTTGAATGAGCTTATTACTCAATTTGTGCAAGAAGAAGATATACTTAAACAAGATGAGATTGAAAATGTTATTTGGCATATACCTTTGGAACTAAAACCATTGCACATAAATAAAAAAGGATAAGACTAAAAGAACTGTAGACAAAGTAACATTAATATGCTTGTTTTGTAAGATTGTTGGTCACATAAAGAAATAATGTTCCAAGTATGCTGCCTGACGTGAAAAGATAGGTAAACTTCTCAATTTTTTTGTTCAGAAGTTAATTTAGATATGATACTTAGTGACACTTGGTGGATAGATACGAGTGTAACTACTCAAGCGTAAGTGACACTAAGCATGATTGACAAAGGATCCAAGTGCCGCTTGATGCTGGAAAGATACATCTTCGTGGACAACAACAATAAAACCACTGTGAAGGCCATTGGTGTCTTTAGAATTCCATTAGATATTGATTTCTATTTAAAATTAGAGAAACATTTGTTGCATCGCCGTTTAGATAGAACCTAATTTATATTTCTTATTTGGACATATCTGGATAAAATAGTTTTATTGAAAATAAAATTTATAGTATTTTCCTAAATTGTAATGTTGTTGATATTTTGATTGATAAATTGTATAAATTAAATAAACAACCCTCATTCGGCAATAAAAATATGTATTTAAATTATTTTGATACTAACTGTAGATTAACAAATGAGAATTCATCAATATTATGACATAAGTGATTGAGTCATATTTTCTAAATAAAGAATACAAAGATTTGTGTCAGAAGGAATTCTTGATGCTTGATTTATTATATTTTGAAATTTGTATAGTATGCATAAAGGAAAAACAGACAAATATAGGAAAAAAGAAGTGCTTATAGGAGTAAAGAACCTTCATAATTACTATATTCAAATATTTGTGGTCCGTTTTCTATGACTTCATGAATGATCAATAATATTTTATTAATTTTATAGATATGATTACTCCCTCTATGGATATCTACGTTTAATTCATGAGAAGTCATAATCTTTGGATATTTTTAAAATTTTCAAAGCTGAAGTTGAAACTCACTGGACAAAAAATTAAGTTTGTCAAATCTAACCATAAAGAAAAATACTATGCTAGATATAATGGATTAAATGAACAATGTTCAAGACATTTTGCAACACATTTGATAGAGTAAATGTGGATGGTTGAAATTCAAATATTTGTTCTTCTTAGCTATATTCTATGTCACGATCCAAAAATAAGGGTGTAATATTTCGTAATATTCTTAGCTCAGTTCGGCTTCTAGTTGCATGCATAAGAGTCTTAAATTCTAAAAATTTCACTACGTGTTGGGGACTTAGTCACTTTTAAGGCCTCTTAACTTTGAGGATTTTTAAATGGGTCTTCCCGACTCCGAGATGTTGGTTTTAAGGTTAATTCATGTTCAGGAATGTAAGGATCATGTCTTGGAGAAGTTTTAGATTTTTCGAACGAGGATTGGGTCATGTTTGAATCACGATTCCAGCAGCTCATTGTGATAGTGCCACGTTGCGGTGCTAATCCCGATAGCACATCTATTGCATCGCGGTGATCAGACGATTCACATCCTAGTTATGAATTTAAATATCTGAGGGGAAATTGTGTCTTTTTCCCTCAATCCAAGTTGTCATATCACGACTTATATCACCAGTTATGGCGTTATTTACCGTTCTTCTTCAATTCTCCTCTCAAAGAAACCTTACTCATCCCCCAAAATAATCAATTCCCTTACTTTCTCTCCAAGGAAACTAAGAATTCAAGTTCCCAAATCCAAGAACCTTCAAGGAGACATCAAGATTGGTATTTTTCTTCCAAGATTAATGGTTTAAGGTATGTGTGATGTTCATCCATGAGCCCTTTTCACCCATGTAGTCCAAGAACCCTTTTTGATTTTGAATTATGAGTTTCTACATGATTATATTGAACTATCGTCATGAATCTTTTGTTACTTCAACTTTAAGTTAAAATTATAAATGTTTTCAAGTGGAATGAATTATAGTATGTTTAGAATGTTGTTGTTCTCGTATCATGATCATACGAGTCACAATAAATCCTCAAATTATGATTTTTGTCATGTAATCATGCTGTCTCCTCATGTTTAAAAGCATCCCCATGTTAAGTTCTTGATCTACACATTTTTGATGAAATACCAAAGTGATGGGTTTTGAATAATGATTTCCTATAATGGTTTTCAAAGCTTTTATATGTCCTTATTGTTATTTCCATTCAGTGTCGGTGGGTTATGAACATCCGATACCTAGTTGTTTACATAATTTCAGTATCTTCAGAATGATTTTAAATAAAGTATGAGAATTGTTATTCGGTTAGTTATTATGATCAGTCATTTTCTTAGTTAAGCTTAATTCAGTACAGTAATCAGGGTCATTCAGTTGGGAGTAGGATTCAGCACCGAACGAATCTAGGGATGGGGGCATTCTTTCTAGTTTAGTGTTTGACCCTTAGTAGCAATCCCTGGGTTACAGAACCACATAGCCAGTATTGGTTTGAGATGTCTTTCTGCCAGTTTAGGGTTGACACATATCTCATGAAAGCACCTGCTAGTATAGGGTGACTCCTTAGTCCTTCGGGACATCAATATTATGGGTCCACATCATCAGCTAGTGTTAGTACCCGTGGCACAGTACTGACACCCTTCCAACTGGGGTTATAGGTTGGACCCTGATTAGTTTAGATTGGGGTATGTCAATTAGATGGTACCTCCCATAGTCTCAGTGCAATATTTAGTACAAAATTCAATTTAGATTTGTTTGACCAAGGAATATAGATTTCCAGCTATTCAATCATAAGATTTCAGTATTTCAGTTTACAAATTATTTCAGAAATATTATATGATTGGTCTTGCATTCTCAAATATCTCAGTTCTTCATACATTCATGTTCAGTTATCTCGTGCTATTCAGTCAGTCATCATTTCATGCGCAGTTACCCCGTATATTTCATCCTAACCTCATCTTATATAATAGTACATTCAAAGTACTGATTGCATACTCTTCTTTGCGCTATGAAGTTTAATATCATAGGTTCGGACACTCAGTTTCTCGATCGTACCTAGACCGTCCAACATTACGGAAACAACTATAGTGGTGAGTCCTCATCCATCAAGGACAAGTTTATCTTTCATTGAGTTATTTTAGCAATTCTTTTACTTAGTCAGTTGGAGTTAGTTGGGGGTTAGTCCCATCAACTCCACAGTCAGTCAGTTAGAGGCTTTTCATACATTTATACAGTCAGTTATACAACTAGTCAGTTTATCAATATTGTAAGTTGTATTTCAGTATTTTTATCAGATATTTACAAACTTGTGATTGAATCTTTGTTCAGTATTCACATTGAACACATTAAGCACACGAATTGCTCTCAAAACAAGGAGAAATAAGCTAGAATAATGATATAAAAGTGTATAAAATCACCTCAGATCACTCCACAAGAATAACCATTTACCATTTAGCCTTTTTCAAACCATTTAAACCATGCATAAATTCTTTGTCCAGTTTAAAATATGCAAGAGTTATATTAAAAGAAGTCAATGCAATGAACATATCTTTATAAGCATTTTATCAAACACCTTGGGGGCATAATATAACCAAAACCAATTTCAAAGACCATTAAACCATTTATGATGCAATCCAATTGTCCAAATCCACCATTGATACATATAAAAGCATAAGTAAAACCATAGGAAACCATAACTAAGCATTCAATATCAAAACCCCCCAAAAATAGTTGAAAACCATAATCATGAAATAGTAAAACCATGAAACAATGAGGGGAGAGAGTCATGCCTTAAACTGAAGAATTGATGGAAGGAAATCACCAAGACAAGCCCCAAAGTAATCCGCAAGATGAAACACTGTTTACCATACGAGTCCATAATATGACTCGTTTAGCCCTACAACTCATACCCCTAAGTCTTACCCATTCCAGTGGCCAAAATCATCCTACCAACTAATAATGGTCAGCATACGACAGGACCATACCACTCGCACCTCAGCATGCAGCTCATACCCTTGACTCGTATTGGGTTCGGAAAACAAATTTCCAGGAACTTTTCTAAGGGTCAAAACCCAGGATATTTAAGATTCACTGGACTGAGATTCTCCTTCCATTTATTCTTAGTTTGATTGATTCTCTTGGATGCCGTAGATCATGATTTGATGTCCTTCCATTCCTGGAGCTGGCTTCCCTACTTGCTTCCTTTATCCTTCCATCATTAGCAGTCTTCCAATATCCTACAAAAATTAATTCGTTCATTTTTCATTATTATAATAGTAAACTTATAAGGCTAACAAATACAAATCAAGTATGACAAACAACAACAACAAGTATATACAAAATATACAACAAACAAGTGAAATTATGTGTATGATGCAATGAGAATGATAATGCAATAATCATGACCCGTAGTAATTAGTATTTCCACAATCAACCACATGAGATATTTTCACAACCAATTATAATAATACATTTTCACAACTATGTGAGCTAATATCCACTCATTAATTTCACCATCCATGAATTTTCACATGTTTCATACGACAAGTAGTATGAATATATTATAATAAATCAATGGTACCACATTAGGCATTTGAATAACATATTATAATTATTATCATGTATTCAAGGTTATAAATATCACGTAGTATCCCATGTTGTCACACATATCACATAACATCTCAATTTCAACAATTACGACACATATAGGGCCTCACATGGACACAACACATACATAATCATTTTTTATGATTAGTTTTCACCCTTAACATTAATTTTGTACCATCATTTACTACCTAACCCAGTTTGAAAGAGTTAAGCCGTAATCTACACCGATCCGCTACACTTCAAACCCAAGACCTAACTTTTCTCAAACTATCTCAAAATCAACTAAAATCAAGAAATATAAAATCTACACATCAAAACAAAGCCAACGATACTCATACTGACTATTTTTAATATGGGGTCAAAACGGATCACGGAAATGAGTTTTCAAAAAGAAGGGAAAAATCATAACTTTACTTCAAATAAGTGTTTCCCATAATTTTAGAAATCTGCAGCTGAAAACCTAGTCAATTCGAGTAAAAAATAAGGTTCATATCAAAGAAAAATTATTTTTGAGCTTTACCAGATAATTTTTTTGAAATTTGTGTTAATCAAGAATCAAAATTGTTTTGAAGATTAAATTGATGAAAAATTAGTAATTATAAGATTAAAACACTATTCAAGTGAAAAGAGTCGAATTGAGGTTTAAAATCAAGCCCTAAGATTTTTGGAGTTTTGAGAAATTAATCAAGGAATTAGATTAGACAAGGATGAATTCTCACCTTAAATCTATAATAGAATTAAGAAATAGATGTTAATCTAACTTCTCAAGCTCCCACAAGCTTCGTTTTTAAGCTCTCGCACTATTTTAAAATTTAATTCTCAAGAGGAAAGGTGAAAAAATGAGAAAAATGGGTAAAAAAAATTGGGGAAAGGGTTGTTTTATACACATCACCAGATCTGAAAGAACCAATTTTTTTGAGTCTAACCTGAACTTCAACGAGGTTCCCAGAATTCATTCAGATATTGATATACATAAATGACCTATTCAACAACACTAAATTCTACACGTCGAACTCAATGGCGATATCAAAATTTTGAAAAAAAATATCATTTTCACAAAGTTGACCTCTGTAATCCAAAATCATAATTTTTCAAATCGAGGATCGACATTCCGAATGCGTTGACAAAGTCAGATTTTTGATCCGAGGTCGTTTTGACTTAAGGTAGGTCCCACACTATTTTAAAAAAATTTCAACTTCTGACCAACAAGTTGAAATGAGCTCAGGTGCATCGGGACCCAAACCAAAGATGTACCCAGCCTAAACTCGATATTTCGAACCTGCTGGCACAGTCCGTTCAGCTATCCATCATATGGATCAAAAGATATCTACATAAATCCAAAATAAGGCTCTCGGAGCCACCAAAAATCACAATATCGCAGAAAAGGCATCAAATACATCAAAAATAATGCTAATAACTCCCAAACCCCAAAAATACCGTAATGCAATTATGAGGAGAGGTAAAATAATTAAATCACACAAAATTATAAATTTCACATATTTCATCTTTTAAGGTCGTTACATTCTACTCGTGTATAACCTTGTTTAAGTACATAATGTGTGTAGTATCCTATGTTTTTTTTCCTTTGATTAATATGTTTAAAATATTGTTGAGTTGTTGTGTGCATCAACCGCTATTGATTTTCTTAAAAATTGGGATAACTTGTAAGCTTGCTATTATGATTCTGGCATGCTCTAGGGCTCTTAATCCAATTGCCCTTAGTAAGGTTTTCCTTCAGGAAATTGTATAACATAGACCCAAATATGGGTGGCTTTAGATATTTGACCCTAAATAAGAATGTCTTTGAAGAATAACCTTCCTTACTTTTTAATATACTAAAAGTACCATTTTTCTCCTCTACACCTCAAATATATTTTTAAACTTTCCATACTCATTTATCTCTCAAATTTTATTTTTTATTATTTTCACTTTTATTATTCTACTTTTTTTCACTTTTTATTTTTTTCCTTTAAATTTATTGTTCTGTTTTTTATTATTTTCAGTTTTTTTTCTTTAACTTTATTTTTATGTTTTAATTTATTTGTCTCAATCTTTATTTTTTTTTCTTTTTTTATTCTCAACCATTATCTATTTCTTTATTTTTTTTATTTTTTTAATTTATTTGTCTTTAACCTTTATTTAGTGTTTTTCTTATTTCTCTTTTTTCCCCAAATTTTTCTCAGATATTCATTCTCTTTGTTCATTTTTTTTCCTCATTTCTCAAATACTCTTTCTCTTTCTCCTCTTTCTTTTCTCCTGATTTCAATCAAATAGACTCATGATATTGATCATCAACCATTGGATCATGACTTGATTCACCTTAGAGATTATCCTTATTTCTCCTATTTCTCTTGATCCTCTTTTACATCATGGTATAAGAGCTATTGACTATTGATATGGTCTAAGTTAAGATAATCGAGGAGAAAAATTAAGAAAGCTAGTAGGAGTAACAGTGGTGGTAGTGATAGATAATGAATTGCCCAAGAAATTAAGTCATAATCATCAATTGTATCTGAACGCATCAGCTATGTCTACAGTTATATTGATTTTTACTCAATTAGTGAGATCTAAAAACTATTGTATGGATTGAATCGATGAGAATTGCCATACTTGGAAGAAACAAGTTGGGATTCATCAATTGCATATGTAGGAAAGAAAACTTCGACCCACAGATCTATCATTTCTCAAAGATGTGTTGCCCGAACATTTAATGTTTGGCTCTTGTGTTGTGGATTCGAAGGAGTAGTTTTATTCACTTGCAACTTTTGGTCGACCTTTGAATGACACAGTATTATCATTTGCTATCTTAATCTATATTTGTAATGTGCTTTTGACTTGTCCATTGTTTTGTTCCTCACTTTCTTTTGGTGGGTCAAACATGCTGACAGTATTTTTTGTTTGGCTGTTTGTAATGGTTATATTTATTATGGTTCTGGGGATACAAGCTTAAAAAATTATTTTTATGTGTATGTTGTAGACAATGAACGTCTTGGTGAAAATTCAGCTTCTGCTAATATTGATCAGTAGTTTTGTTTGGCTTTATTAAGAAGTGCTAAAGTTTACTGGTTTGGGTTTTTATTGTTTGTTTGGTTGTTTTTCATGAAAGTTTGATGTCTTATCCTTTATTCTTGCCGTTTACTTCATTAGTAGAGCTAGGGTTCAGAGTTAAGTAGAGGTTGTGTATTGGCAAAAAATCATATGTCATATTATAAGGTCAAAAACTATTTTTATGTGTATATTGTAGATGATGAACACTCTTGATGAAAATCCAACTTCCACTAATATTGGTCAGTTGTTTGGATTGGCTAATATCTACCTACTACCTTTGTAACTTTGGTGTAAAGTTATAACTTTTCTATTCACTAGTAGAGCCAGGTGTATAGTTAGAGGGGCAAAAGGGGGTCATTCGGACCAACAACAACATACCAAGTGTAATTCCACAAGCCACAAGCGGGGTCTGGAGAGGGTTAAGTGTATGTACCCCTACCTTGTGCAGATAGAATGGGTCAGCTGGACCCTCTTTGTCAAAAATTTATATTGTATACGTATATACATGGTCAAAAATTCTATTTGTTGTGTATACACTAAAGATGATGAAAATCCAGCCTCCACCCTTTTGAACGATGTTGTTTCAGGAGTTGATTGGCTAAATATCTAGGTGCTACTTTGTAACTTTGGTGTAAAGCTGTAAACTTTTCTATATGTTCAATTCTTGGAGTTCTATTTCCTCTTGCTTATTCTATGCTCTAGTCAGACTTTTTTTTTAAAATCGTTCAGCTGGGTAAATATATGTATAGAATTGGCTACCCCAAAATATCAAAGGAATTTTGAAAAAGGTTGAATGTTGACTTAGGCAAGGTGTCTATAAATCACGAGTAAGTAAAAGAGAGTGAATTTTTCCTTTGAAACTGAATAAACTGTCTAGAAATGCTTTGATGTGGTTTATTGCAAAGTAAACAGTGGAATTAAACTTACAGTAAAGGAATAATGCATCGATTATGTACCCAAGCAAAGGTATTTGAATAGTTAAAAGAGTAAGAGAAAAAGGTACATAATTCTTGTCATACCTAGAATGCACAATTACAAAAGTTAAGCCACTTTACATATCATGAGTCTACAATTGTATCAATAACCACCCATATTAGAATATGACTTATAGTGGGATTACTTAGAAGATAAGTAGTGTTGTGGCACAGTTTGAGTTGTACCTATGTCTGCTTTGGTCGGCCTTATAAAGTATTCTTCCTTTCTTTTACAGCTAAAATACTTCCGGTGGTAAAAAACCAACATCTTTTGCTTTGCACACTCTTGATCGGAAACTCCTTAGCAATGAAGGTTTGTGTACCAATACTTATTTGGCAATAGTTATCCTTTTATTACGCCTACCGGCTTATTTATTACTTTTCTCATTTTCCATTGTAGTCTCTTCCTATATTCTTGGAAAAGCTTGTACCATCATGGGTAGAAATACTGGTATCTGTTACACTGATTCTCATGTTCGGAGAGGTGGTCTATTCTCCTTAACCTTTTATCTTGTTAGCTATGAAATTTTCTCGGCTTTTATCCTCTAACTAGGTTTGTCTCTTTTACATTTGCAGATAATTCCTCAATCAATCTGTACTCGCTATGGATTGAAAGTTGGAGCCACTGTAGCACCCCTTGTTCAGCTTCTTCTCTGGTTATTCTTCCTCATTTCTTATCCAATTAGTAAGGTATAAAACACAATAATCCCATTCTATAATTTACTTATGTAGAGTTGTTAAGTTTCCATGTTTTGCTACCAGAGAGAGAGAGATGCTTTACCTGTGTGTTCAGTTGCCACCTTGTACTCGCAATCCGAGTTAGATGACAGGGTTTAAGAAATAAAACTACATGAACCCATCAACAACTCATAATATAGATTTGTACTCATATACACTACGGTGGTTAATTTGTATGCTTTGTTCCTTTTTTGTAGCTTGGAAAGAAATGGAAAGAATGCAACATAAAGTTGAATGGAGGAGTTCCTTGGTTATGTTCTCCCTCCATTTGAATTTACTTGTCACATTTTGACGTGGCACACGTATTAAGAAAACAATGATTGGTATAGTGACTTTACAATATTACCGCTATTAATTGATGTTTAGTAATAGGTATTGAAAATGATTTCGAGAATAAGTAATTAATGCTAAGGGTAAAACATGAAATTTTTTATTTTGTTGTTTTGTTGATTTGTCAAAAATGAAGAGTAAAAATGAAAATCAAATTAGAAAAATAGTGACAAGTAAATCCGAACGGAAGGAGAAAATTAGTAATAATATCACAGTTACTCCATTTTCCTATCTTTATTTATTTTTATTATTACTATAAATGAGAAACTTCTCATGCTAATAATTTGATATGTAAAATATCCATCAGTTTCTTTATTAAGATACACGGATATTCATCTTTCAAATTAGGAAAAAAAGACAAAACCTCATGCAATAATTTGAGAGAATTTCCCAGTGCTACTTTTATTGTTAAGGATCTTATAGTTGGCTTGATAAATAAAAAGGATCTTAACTTCATCCTTGGTTTTTCTTTTAGGTCTTGGATTGGATGTTAGGTAAGGGGCACGCTGCCCTTCTGTGGAGAGTTGAGATAAAAACGTTTGTGGATTTCCATGGCAATGAGTTAATCCGTTCAGTATTAATCAATTTTTAATGCTAATCTAAGCAAGTGTAAATATATCTCTAGACATGCAATAATTTTGTATATATGTATGAACACAATCCTCTTACACGATCAAGTTCATCTCACTAAGATTAGGTGCTATAACTAGTTGAACCTCGTTTTCAATTCATTATGATCCTTTTACTGTATGGCTCTTCTTGTTTACTTCTTATTGCAATAATAGGCTGGAAAAGGAGGGGATTTGATACATGATGAAATAATAATAATTGCTGGAGCACTTGAGTTGACGAAAAAAATTGCAAAAAGATGCAATGACTTCAATATCGAAGGCTTTTTCTCTTGATCTGGATGGAACACTTAACTTGTGGGTTTATAAGATGTTCAATTTTATTCAAGTTGTCACAAACTTTTTATTTGCAGTTTATGTTCCACAAGAAAAATCTGAACTTGGACACTGAATTTTGAGAGTTTTTGACTTTACTGATTGGTGCATATATGTATACGACTCCAACAGTACCAGGCGTGGTGATAAAGTTATTCAAAAAGTGATGTTACCTTACCAAACATTGATACCGTATTTTCTGAAAAAGGTCAATTTCTATCTTGAGAAGGGCATTGCCAAATTTAAAAATGACACTTTGCCGATAAAAATGGTTGATGAGCTTCCACAACAAACTCAATGGCATCTCATTGCATTCATTTTTTAAATGTTCATTTCACTTTTTTTTTTGTTGTTTTCCATATTTCACGCAATATATTTCTTTTGTATCACTGTGATTGTGGAGCATTTGTTTGTATGTTTGCTGAATATGTCATTCATGGTAGAGATATTCCTAAAGAGATTGACATTGATCATATTCGCATGAGGTATGGAGTTTTGTTGTGGGATTATGGAAAGAGAAAACTAGAAGCTGGTATAAAAGACAATACTATAGAAATAATTGGCAGATTATTTGGAAAGGAAAAGAGGAAGAGGACGCACCAGGAGTAGTAGTTTAGTTTTATAGTTATTGAAGCTTACTGCACATGATGGATTTTCAGCTATTTTTATGCGATTATGTAAAGTTTAAACATTCTTTTCAAATTGAATCGGCTATTTTTGATGCGATAACGTAAAGTATACAATGTAGAATTGCTACTGATTCATTTTTTGGTATCTTTGTATATTTATGTTTTATTATCGAAGAATATTTTTTTCCTTTTCTTGTGGAAAGTCTTGCCCCGGAGGCAAGAGTTATTGAGTATCTTCTAAATTAGTAAACAATGTGGCAGGGCCAATTCATGCCCATGAGGTATAACTTGTTTCTATGGGGGCTGTCTTATCATTAAATATGTGCGACTTCTATATGAGTATTTTGATCATTATTATTAATACACATCGCTTTCTCAATTTAATATTAGCATTTATAACCTAGAGAGAGAATATATACACATCACTTCACCTTAATAATTTCTCCTTATTATTCATCTCTATCTCTCCAATAACATGTATCCACCATAGTCTTATGCTAAAGAGAAGTTGTTTATGATCAGCTAGGCACCAAAAATACAAAAATACATATACTTGTTATGTGTAGTTTAGAAATTGCTTGTGATCAGCTACGCATCAAAAATACATATACTTGTTATGTGTAGTTCAGAAAGTCTTATGCTAAAGAGAAGTTGCTTGTGATAAGCTAGGCACCAAAAATCCATATTCTTGTAATCAGTATTTCTGAAGGTGCTTGTGATCAGCTAGGCACCAAAAATACAGATACTTGTTATACATATACTTGTTATGTGTAGTTTAGAAGGTTCTTGTAATCAGCTAGACACCATTAATACATATACTTGTTTATGTGTAGTTCAGAAAGTCTTATGCTAAAGAGAAGTTGCTTGTGATCAGCTAGGCACCAAAAATACATATAATTATTATGTGTAGTTCAGAAAGGAGATGGAATATATACATTTGTCTTGTGAACCAGACGATCTATGATGTTCATTACTGTCAATACCAACTCTTCATAGTCTTTATGTAAAAGAAAATCAACAAATATTATTCTACAAGTTGAAAGAAGTTACGAAATATAAACCAACTGAAGATATTAAGAAATGGAACCATGCTTTGTCATCCACGGATTTGCAGGTGTCTGCTCTAGCTGCAAGTCATATCCAAAAGCTCTCGTTGAAAGCGAGAACATTCTCCACAACTAGCTATGGCAGCTGCAACCATAATAGAAGGATAAAGGTTCACTTTCATCAATGTAGATCAAAGCTCAAATAGAGAAATTGTCTCAATTTTATGACTAGTATAGCTATCTATTTCATAGATCGTTAAGGGTATCATTGCATGTACATATTCACAACAATAAAGAGCTTATAATGAAAATGAAACCTATAATCCACCAAATTAAAATACACAAGAACAAAAGCTACACAAGTTGATCCTAACTAGGTACACTGTATTGGAAGGGAGGGCTTGACCTGTATTCCCCAACTTAGAGACAGAAATAAATTAATTGATTTAAGAGAACTGGCAATCACACTAGCAACATCTTGATTGACTACAACATTTCCATGTGCTTTATGAAGTGACAAAAAATTGCATGCAATAGAATTCAGGTAGATGAAGAGAAGTGAAACTTGAAACTACTGTAGGTACACAGTAATCATCAAGTAATTATTCTAGTTTTCATCAAGTAATTATTGGTCTTACTGCGGTGATATTTTACAAGTGTACATCTGATGATAGAATTATCTTTCTACTTGTGGTTCTTATAAGTCATTACTCGAAAGTAAATTATTGGTTCACACTTCACAACATTGATATCAATCCCTATCAAATCTTAAACTCAATAAGATAATCTGGATGACTTAGGTTTCACGAGGAGATCATTTTAGAAAGTGGAAGCAATACAACGCTTCAATTATCAACCACCTTTCCTTTTAAAATTTTTGAGATAAACTAGTGGCTCATAGTCCAATATATGAGTGCATGGTATCTTATATGTTTGAAATACCAAACATTGACAAGTCCTACTCTTCAAGTCTACAATATATTCAACTCTTTTTTCTTTTACAACAAATTTTGTTGCATCATTGGGGTCTACCTATAAATAAAATAATAAATAAATGACAACTTATAGTGAAACATCTAGTATATGACCAGAATCAGGCATATAGAGCAATCAACCATACATAGGGGATGAATCTTGAGGCAACCAAAAAATAGCTACAATCAAGTATATAACATCAAATCACAATCAAATATTTAACTAATCGAAAATCTAATAATAAGTGACCAATAATAAGGAGTCACAATTAAGGTTCTATTTCAAAATGGAAGAGAAGGGCCAATATAGGGGATAGTTAGAGTTTTGATGCTTGGCTTGGTCAGGGAAAGTGCAGGAGAAGGATCTGTCATCCAAGGAATGAACTTTCAAAGTCAAATTCCCTGTATTATATGGAAAAGATAGAACCTTGCTTAGGAACAACAGCTGATTCAATAGTGATGCTTCCAACATATGAGCAGGAGAATTAGCTACAAATAAACTGACATAAAATAGATATTGCATCTAACCTAGGAGTAGAATTAGCTATGATAGTGAAACATATAGTATATGAGCAGAATCAGCTATACAGAGCAATTAAACATACATAGGGGACGAATCTTGAGACAACCAAAAAATGGCTACAATCAAGCATACAACATCAAATCACAAACGATCACACAACTATGAGCAGAAGCAATGGAACAGAAGCAACAAAAAATATATTTTGCGCACGAATCTCAAGGAAATAAAATAACTAGTAATAAATCGCAAATAATAGTAAACCAACTATATATAATCTGGAATAAAAAAATAGTAACAGTATATTTTCCTATTATCAAAATACAATGTCAATTACTTACTTTCAATTTCAAGGCGACTTGAATCTTGTCAGTCACCTCCACTTCCGCCCAACGTGTGATGTCATGAAAGTTGCTTTGCACTTCAATTTTTCTTTCATAAAGCCAACTTTGTAACTTGTTTTGAATGTAATCGATCAGTTTCAGTATTGGCAGTTTCCTTGCTTTTCTCAGTACCACATTCATGGACTCTACGTTGTTAGTCGTAAGCATATTGTACCTTCTGTTGGTATGAAATGAACAAACCCATCTTTCTAGTTATTCTTCTTTCAAGTACTCCGCAACAACTTTATCAACTTTTTCTATCTCATCCATGAAAGCATAAAATTCAGTTTGTTTGTATGTTGTTGCGTTGTAGAATAATGATAAAACCACATCTAAGAAGTATCTTTTTCTTAAATTATTCTCCATGTGATAGATGCATATCCCGTGCTGACACTCTGGATAGACATTTACAATTATATTTGCAATGGCTGGGTGACGATCTGATATAATAGATAATTGTTCACGTACCCTAATTGCATTTCTTAACTGATTGAAGAACCAGTTATAAGACTCATTATTTTTTGAGTCTGCAATTCCAAAAGCCAAAGAAAATATGTTGTTGTTTCCGTCCTTTGACATTGCTATCATGAGGACACCATGATATTTTGACTTCAAAAATATTGCATCTACCATTATTATCGGTCTACAGTTGGTCCATTCAATGATTGAAGTGCCATAAGCAAAAAATGCATATTGAAACCTATGTTGAGCAAAAGAATATTAGTAACAATTTGCATTTGATGTTTATAATCAGAGTACAACAATTTTCTAAACTAAGTCTTTCCCATGAGGCAAGAGTTGCATATATGTTAATAATCTAATCAGTGCAATTAAAGAATGAACTTTTTCCTCCTGGGCAAAAGTTTTCAACTTCAATAATATAACATTTGTACAATAATTTTCTAAACTAAGTCTTGCCCATGAGGCAAGAGTTCCATCTATGTTAATAATCTAATCAGTGCAAATAAAGGATAAACTTTTGCCTCTTGGGCAAAAGTTTTCAATTTCAATAATTTTCTAAACTAAGTCTTGCCCATAAGGCAAGAGTTGCATATATGTTAATAATCTAATCAGTGCAATTAAAGAATAAAGTTTTGCCTCTTGGTCAAAAGTTTTCAATTTCAACAGTATAGCATTTGTACAATAATTTTCTAAACTAAGTCTTGCCCATGAGGCAAGAGTTGCATATATGTTATTAGTCTAATCAGTGCAATTAAAGAATAAACCGTTGCCTCTTGGGCAAAAGTTTTCAATTTCAACAATTTTCTAAACTAAGTTTTGCCTATGAGGCAAGAGTTGCATATATGTTATTAATCTAATAGTGCAATTAAAGAATAAACTGTTGCCTCTTGGGTAAAAGTTTTCAATTTCAATAATTTTCTAAACTAAGTCTTTCCCATGAGGCAAGAGTTGCATATATGTTAATAATATAATCAGTGCAATTAAAGAATAAATTGTTGCCTCTTGGGTAAAAGTTTTCAATTTCAATAATTTTCTAAACTAAGTCTTACCTATGAGACGAGTTGCATATATGTTAATAATCTAATCAGTGCAATTAAAGAATAAACCCTTGCCTCTTGAGCAAAAGTTTTCAATTTTAATAATTTTCTAAACTAAGTCTTGCCCATGAGACAAGATTTGCATATATGTTAATAATCTAATAAATGTAATTAAAGAATAAACTGTTGCCTCTTGAGCAAAAGTTTTCAATTTTAATAGTATAGCATTTGTACCTGTTTTCATCGTCCCTCTTTATGTTTTTGTACGTGCCTGGGTTATTTTCTTTCATCATATGAAGATACGATGGCAACCTGTTGTAGTTTTCTTCTGCGGTTCCTCTTATCACCTTATAGGCATGTTGTATCGCTCGCCATCCTTTGTTGTAGGATATGATGATTCAGTATTTCCTTCTCGTTTCATCTACCACGAACTTTGGTGTGATTACATTACTAGAGTCACGCACGAGCTCTAGTATGTAGTCACATATGACCTTTGATATTGCATTTCTGTGGTCGGACATTATGAAATCAACCGAGCAACTGTGAGCCTTTTCATATGTAGTAACCTGAAAGAGCAAAGAATCGGCAATCTTTGAGGCATGAAACTGCCACACACAGTTATCGTCCAAACATTGCAGTGAATATCTTGTTGTGCTTGATTTGATAACCTTAAATTAGATGTTGTGTGTAATTGCAATGTTTGACATGCACGTTATCATATTTTGTTTGTCAATGAAGATCGACTTGACATTTACCATATTCAAAGAGGCATTGTGTCTCAAGAGAGTAGTCTTGACATCAAGTATCCTTGTCTTTTTTTGGCATACCCTCTTAATCTTGGATGGCTCATCTATTTCAGTTTCCAATATTTGTTCAATAACCTGTAACTCGTTATTTCTATCAATACTCATTTCATTTTCATCCATTCCAAGCACAATCCTTGTGAAAAATGAAACAACAAAAGATTAGTAACAATTTAATTTAGAATATATAGCTTCAATAAGTAAAATCATTAAAGAGTAAGGCATAGTCAACTATTTCCCATGGGGCATAACTGTCAAAGTCTTGCCTCTAGGGAAAGAGTTATAGGTCATCTGCCAAATAATTACATACTATGGCAGTGTCAACTTTTGCCCATGGGGCATAACTGTCTAAGTCTTTCCTTTGGGGTAAGAGTTATAGGTCATCTGCTAAATCATTACAAACTAAGGTAGTGTCAACTCTTGCCCATGAAGCATAACTTGAAATGTATGGCAGAATCTGAATGTCGAAAATAGTTAGATGTATGTTAAAAGTGGATATATAGAAGGCTTATGATTCTGTAGATTGACCTTATTTGAAGCAGATCCTGATTGACCTGAGTTTTCCTTACAAGTTTATTGGATAGGTGAAGCATTGTGTGACCACTGATAGATTAGTGAAGTAAAATATCCAGATTAACCTTGGGTGTATTTTGTGAAAGCAAGTTAACGACTGAGTAATGACTAATTATTGGTTAGAAGGTGCTTGTGATCAGTTAGGCACCAAAAATACATATACTTGTTATACATATACTTGTTATGTGTAGTTCAGAAGGTGTTTGTAATTATCTAGGCACTAAAAATACATATACTTGTTTATGTGTAGTTCAGAAAGTCTTATGCTAAAGCGAAGTTGTTTCTGATCAGCTAGGCACAAAAAATACATACAATTGTTATGTGTAGTTCAGAAGGGAGATGGAATAGATACATTTGTCTTGTGAACCAGACGATCTACGATATTCATTATTGTCAATGCCAGCTTTTCATAGTTTTTCTGTAAAATAAAATCAACAAATCTTATTCTGCAAGTTGAAAGAAGTTACGAAGCATAAACTACTTGAAGATATTAAGAAATGGAACCATGCTTTGTCATCGTCGGATTTGCAGGTGTCTTCGCTAGCTGCAAGTCTTATCCAAAAGCTCTTGTTGAAAGTGAGAACGTTCTCCACAACTAGTTGTGGCAGCTGGAACCATAATAGAAAGATAAAGGTTCACTTTTATCAATGTAGATCAAAGCTCAGATGGAGAAATTATCCCAATTTTATGACTAGTATAGCTATCTATTTCATAGATCGTTAAGGGTATCACTGCATATACAGATTCAAAAAAATAAAGAGCTTATAATGACAATTAAATCTATAATCCACCAAATTAAACTACACAAGAACAAAAGCTACACAGGTTGATCCTAACTAGGTACATTGTATTGGAAGGGAGGGCTTGACCTGTATTCCCCAACTTAGAGACAGAAACAAATTAATTGATTTAAGAGAACTGAAAATCACACCAGCAACATCTAGATTGACTACAACATTGTCATGTGCTTTGTGAAGTGACAAAAAATTGTATGCAATAAAATGTAGGTAGATAAAGAGAAATGAAACTTGAAACTACTGTAGGTACACAATAACCATCAAGTAATTATTCTGGTTTTCATCAAGTAATTATTGGTCTTACTGCGGTGATATTTTACAAGTAAACATCTGATGATAGAATTACCTTTCTACTTGTGGTTCTTATTAGTCATTACTCTAAAGTAAATTATTGGTTCACACTTCACAACATCAAATGCAGTATGGAAGAGGTTACTTTGCTGGTTAAATAGTACTCAACCAATATTTTCTACATGAGTAGCAATGTGTGATTGGATTAAGCAGAGAATTAAAGGCAAGAGACACATAGACCAAGTATGAAAGTTGGTATCTACTGAATTTATATATGCAATTTGGCATAAGAGAAATGCAAGGATGTCCAACAAACTGAGACAACTAGAGAAGCTTGCAAGAAAGGTAGCTTTGTAGTTTGTGTTCGAGCTATAGAAACAATCAAACTTATTTTTATACCACCTTGACCTTATACGTTTGGCCTTCCCAAAAAATATTGCGATCAATGTTAACTCCCATATTAACGACCTTTCCCTCCAAGACCAAACCCTCACAACTACTCAAAGACAATTATAATCGCAATAACAAACTCCCTACTACCTGTTTGACACAATTCCTCATCATCTTCTAATGCTAATTATACCACTATTTTGAAATACTTGGAACTAATTTCTTGTACCACCTTGACCTTATACGTTTGGCCTTCCCAAAATGTGTTGCGATCAACGTTAACTCCCATATTAATGACCTTTCCCTCCAAGACCGACCCTCCTCAACTACTCAAACACAATTATAACCGTAATAACAAACTCTCCACAACCTGTTCGACGCAATTCCTCAATGGTAAATATGTTACTACAACAACTGCATATCCCAACTTCAACTTACGTTCACCTTCTCAAAAATTAAATCAATATGCTAATTATATAACGAGCTAAAATTACCACAATGCATCAATAAGCTAAAATTACCACAATGAATTTGGATGATGAAATTCATACTTGAAGAGCCCGTACGGTTAAAGTCGACTGCGTATGTTTGAAAGTCGACTCTGGAATTTGAAAGAAAGAGATTTAATAGCGAATATTTTGGAGCTCGATTCTAGAATTTGGAAGAAATGAGTTATTCTCAAATATAAGTTGAAGTTGAAATAAAGAGATTTAATGGCTTGCAAGAGGGTATTTTCATCCAAGAAAATATGCCTTAACAAGTTAAGGCTATTTTAACAAAGCCTTTTTATTTGGGGCTAAAATTTGAAAGTCACCCTAATTTGTGTCTATATTTGAGAATAACCCATTTTCCTTGGCTGATTTGTCATGAATGCCTTTGTAAAACCACATGTTTCTTATTTGATTTTTGACCTATCTATGACTAATAACCTGTTTGGCCAAACTTATAAAATCAGTTTATTTTGAAAAGATTTCTTTTTCAAAAGTATTTTTCAAAAAAATACTTTTGGTGAGACATTATTTCTATTTGACCAATAAATTTTTAAATTATTTTTAAGCAATAATTAGTATTTCGTCAAGTTTTTAAATGTGCTTTTAAGTTTATTTTTCTCAAAAATACTTTTCAAAAATGTTCTTTTAGGGAAAAAACTATTTTTTCAGCTAATGGAAAATAACTTCTTACTCCCTAGAAACACTTATTTTTCCCCAAAATTTGGCCAAATACCTCATTTTTTAAAATAAGCATTTTTAAGAAAAAAAATAAGTACATTTGAGGAAAAATAAGTTTGGCCAAATGTGATCTCCGTAAACGAGTCTATGATTTATTACTACCATATTATGAACATGAACGTCTCACAACCTTTTTACATCTAGATCCAAGTTTTATGTTCGTGTTTGATTATTTGCAAATCTTTATCATTTTTTTCGCATGAAATCATCCATCTGAGTTCACGTTGGATCCACCTTTGCATCGTGTTCGCGTTGAGCTTCTTTCAAGTCAAAAGAATAATAAGCAACTGAAGCAGGCTACTCATGGTCGACATGTTTGCCTCAGTTGCTTCAACTGTGATTTTACTGTATTATTTCTAAGTAATTATTATAAGTCATTTAAATATTAAAAAAATTATATTATTTAATAAAAAGGTAAAGTAGACATAAAATGATAAATTAATTTTGATGTTTTAAATTAACTTGACGTCTTATATGAGACCACTTAAAAAAATTTCACAACATTTTTTATAATAATTTTACTATGTCACTTCTAAATAGTAGAATAGAAGAAAAAATATTATAAATCACAAGAATTAAAAACTTAAATTATTTAAAAAATATAATTGACTTTCAATACCACAAAAGTTTGAACAACTTAAAATATTATTATACGAATTTCATCAATCTAAATATAATAATATATACCTAACTTAGAATTTATCAACCAAGCAAATGAAAATTTTAATTAAATGATAGAATTATACATAATGTAGAATTTTTAAAGATCAACATTGGGCCGTGCGTAGCACGACAGTTGAAGCAGGCTGCTCATGATCGACATGTCTGCTTCAGCTGCTTCAACCATGATTTTACTAGATTACCCCTAATTAATTATAATAAGTCATTTAAGTATTTAAAAATTGATGATATTTAATAATAGACATTTATGACATGATTTCTTTAGCTACTCAACCACGATTTTACTATATCACTCATAATTAATTATTATAAGTCATTTAAGTATTAAAAAATTAATAATATTTAATAAAAAAGATAAAATAGACATAAAATGATAAATTATTTTTTAATTTTTTAAATTAATTTGACGTCATATGTGGGACCACTTAAAGAAATTTCACAAGTATTTGCTATAATAATTCTATTATGTCAATTCTAATTAGTAGAATAGAAGAAAAAAATATTATAAATTACAATAATTTAAAACTTAAATTATTTAAAAAATATAATTGACTATCAATGCCATAAAAGTTTGAACAACTTAAAATATTGTTATACAAATTTCACCAATCTAAATATAATAATATACCATTTGGAGGGGGTGCGAATTAGGTGCGATAACTTTACTAGATAATAAATACGTAGGTATTTATTTTTATATAATGTATTTTGTGAATATTATTGATTGGAATAATTTTCATTTTTATCTTCTTGACTTAAGATGTTTTATTAATCCATATTCTAGATTAGATATTATCATAATTAAATTATCTAGAGTTTTAGGATCCTCGTTAGTATCATGTAACCTTTTGTATTCTAGGTATAAACTATATAGTTGGGTTTCTATTTCTTTTAATGATTTATTCTTTTCGTAAGATGTCTTCATTAATTTGTGTAGTTTATTATTTTATCCCATTGAAATTTTAGCAATTTCTGTGTAGTATTTTATTCTAACTTTGCTATATTCAATGCATAGGTTTATGTTCTTTATCTGATTAACTAGTATTTGTTGTTCATGTATAGGTAATTTTCCATTTGTATTAAATAATTTTTCGTATGTATTAAATAAATTATTACCTGTATCTTCTTTTTCTAAGGTTAATTTTATTTTAAGTAATTTTTCTTCTAGTTGTCTTTTTTCTATTTCAAGTTGATTTCTGTAATTAACTTCTTCATATATCCAATTTTGCCTTTCTCTAATTTTTTTTATATATTCTAACATTTATTTATTCTGAATAATATCCATCTGAATCTAAGTAATATTGATGTTCATAATATATGCGTAAGTTTTCTATACTGTTTAATAATTCTTCCTCTTCATAATCTTGTAATTATTCCCATATTATTTTCTTTATGTCTATAATTTCTATATCTCTAAGTATATATAGAACAAGTATTTTAATATCATCTGTCATGCTTTTTCATAATATTTTCTAGTTGTTTGTTTTAGTCTAAGTAATTCTTGCATATTTTCATTAAGAAATTCTATATATTTTATATCTTTAGTTTCCATGTATTTATCTAAATTTGTTTTCATTTGTTTTTCTACTAATTGTATATTTTTCATATCTTTTTTCCAAAATTTTAGAAATATGCGATTTATCATAGTTGATGTGTACGTAGGTATTTATAAGAGTAATTAGGTAAGTGTGGTATGTAATTTATTCTAGCTATATAATCTTTACCGAATATTTTTTCTAATATGATTTTCCTTATATCTATTATTCCTATATCCTTAATCACATACAAAATAAGTATTTTAAATTTATCTACCATTACATCAGACAAATAATTATTCATTATCATATAATTGCTATTTTCAAAATATTCCCTTCAATCATATACACAACAAAATATGGTCATCTTAGATTACTATATACTAGATTATTCTTAAATAACATGTTCTTCGGTCACTATTAGCATGGTAATCTGGATACTTTTTTCTTAAACAGTGTCTTTACTTTGGTTACTCCCCACCACGACTTCTTGCCTCATTGGTTTCACCTTTAGGATGGCATAGTTCTTAGGGATTTTTCTCCCTTTCCACTTTGCTAATAAACTTCTTAACATATTATTCTTTGAATAATTCTACTATAAAGTAACTAACATGAATTTATTTTATTATACCATGATTGTTGGGAATTATGAATTTAGCTATTCATAATCATAAATAAATATACCTGTTCGGGTAGGTTTGATATTTCTAAGCTTTGTTCCTCCATAGATTTTTCCATTAAAATATACCTGTTTTTAATAACTAAGCAAAATATTTGTTGTGGACAAGAGAGAGTATTTGTGCTTCAACGCATGAAGGCTTGCCCTCTCTGCTACCTTCTATGCCTCTATTTATAATGAGAGAATGAATAATTTACATGGTTCTAATGTTACCAAAGAAAAAAGGCTATCCTAAAGGCTATCCTAATATGTCTTTACACGTTTCCTCTATACATTTGTCTTAAAAAACCAATAATTGTAAAAGCTAATAAATGAAACAAGAAAAAGTCAAAAAGGCTATAGTAAACCTATTTACATGATTCACGTATTTCATACTTAAAGTTAGTCTTTTCTTTTCTTCATATGTCGCTTTCTTCCTTTAATGCTTTGTCTTTTTCTATTTTTGCTCCGTCTTCTTTTGATCTTTTTGTCGTATCTGTTGATTTTTTTATCTTCTTTCCAACTGACATGCTTATCTTCTTGATTCTTTTATTCTAGGCGGACTTCTGGGATAATATTATCTTCTCCATTACATCTCGAACATTGATGGTCTGAATATTTGTGTCCAATTATCTTGCAATATCTTGTCAATAATCCGTGTGAAATAAATCCTCTCTTAATTGCTCTTGCAGTATATGATTTTTCTGGGTTAAGTAATGTCATTATCCATTGTCTAACATCTTCCATATCTGCTTGTCGTAGTTCTTTTGAATTTGAATAAATCATCTGATGGTCTCTTGAATAATAGCTCCATATTGGGTTTCCATTGGTATAATTATTTGCTAATTCTTGAATAATTGTAGCTAGTCCAATGAGTCATTTATTTGCGTAGAAATCAGGTATCTCAATTCTGGATATCTCTGGCTGCTGCACAATATCTTCTGGGTATAATCATATCTCTGGTTAATCCTATTTTTACAACTTGTATAACTGTTTTTATTTCGTCGTATAATATCTCTGCTGGTGCAGTATAACATTTTATATAAAATAGGTTTCCTTTGGTTATTCTTTTATAGGTGGTGAATATTTTATGTAATCCTTCCATAGTTGTTAGTTCTTCTCCGTCTTGGGTATATATGGTATTTAATAATCCATAGCCAAAACAAGTTTTTACTAAGCTTGGGTTGGTTTTGGGTAGTGCAATTAGCTTGTTGTAACCTTGTAATTTTTGGGTTATATAGTTTGTGTTTGGTTCTTTGATATCTGTGGCTCTGGGGTTAAGGTTTAGGAAAGTTTGTACTCTGTAGATATTTTCTATATATGTTTGGGTTGTATAGTTGTAAACTTTTTTATCTTGGTTCAGACTATCTCGGTATGTGGTAATTTGTGGGGGTATGAACAAAGGGTCTTTTTGTGTTTTTGGTATAAATGGTTTCTCAAATATCTTATTCATATTCATATTCTGATATCTTTGTCTACTAACTCCTCTTCTTGTACCTGCAATTGTAGATTGATAAACATTATAGGTTTTATGGAGTGTCCCAACGTCTTCTTCTAGATCTGGAATTGTAATGTCTTTCGATCGACATAGCTCTGCACACTGCTGAGTTAGCTGATTTGCAGCTTTAGACTTCAGTTTAACTTCATTAGTCTTTAGCTTTTCTATTTCATTACCCATACTGTCCACTTTCATTGAAAGCGTAGTTAGGGTTTTGAGTATCTTTTCTAAAGCATTGTCTTCTATTATATCAGTCTGTGTAGCTTTGTCTTGATATGTAATCTGCAATAACGTTTTTGTTAGTACTAATTACTTCAATTGTAAATGTAAAATTTAAAATATTCAAGACTAGTCTCCGAATTTCTTTTGTTGTAACTGAATTTTGTATTTTCTTTGTTAGCCACCAACGTACCTGTGTATTATCTGTTCGTACAATAAACTTGTTATATACAATATATGACTCAAATGCTAATAAACATTTATATAATGAGCATAATTCTTTTCTATTTATTTCCCATTTTATTTCTGTTTCATTAAACGTACCTGAGTAGTATCTACAATGGTGTTCTAATTTTTCTTCTTCATATCTATATTTAAGTACTCCTCCATAACTACATTCACTAGCATCTGCTTATACTATATATATAAATTTTCTATTTTCATCTGGAAATTATAATTTTGGTAATTCTTTACAAAGTATTTTTATTTTCTGAACTTGTCTTTTATCTTCTTCGTTATAACAATATTCTACATCCTTTTTTAATTTTTTTTGTAAGGGCTTTAGATTTTCTGCTAATTTTGGTATATATTCTCTTACTTGGTTTACTAATCCTAAAAATGATTGTAATTTCTTTTTTGTATCTAATTCTTCTTTTGAATTTATTATTTTTTGTACTATATGTTGTTGCATTTTTACTCCACTTTTATCAATTTGTATTCCTAAAAATTCTATCTGACTTTTCATAATTTCAGCTTTCTTTTCACTTAAACTTATTCGCGATTTTTCTATTATATCCGTAAATTGTTCCAATAATTTTAAATGTTCTTCTTTGATCTTTGTATATAATAGTATATCGTCTATGTATACTATACAATTAGGTAGTTGTTTAAAATAACTATCCATAAAATGTTGATATCTACCTGGTGCATTTTTATATCCAAATGGTAGTACATTCCATTCATAAAATCCTTGTGGTACCGTAAATGCGGTTAATTCCTTAGATTCTTCTTCTAACTTTAGATGGTAAAATCCTGATTTACAATCAAATTTACTAAAATAATTATATCCTTGTATTTGTCTTATTTTTAATATCTTATTTGGTATTGGGTAATTATAAGTCATTGTTTTTGCATTTAAATTTCTATAATCAATAACCATCCTACTTTTTCCTCTTTTTTGTTCACTATGTTTATTTACTATAAATGCTGGGCTATTATGTTTACTATTACTTTTTTGTATATATTGTTTTTCTAATAATTCTTGTATATGCATTTTAAATTCTTTTAAATCATCAAAATTATATGTTAATGGTTTCTGGGTTATTATGCTATTTTTATCTATTAATTCAATTTTTATTGTGGTTTTATGTTTTCCCATCCTTTTAATGGATCTTCACTATATAATTGTTCTAATTTTTTCTTAATTATTCCTATCTTATTTATTGAAAATATAGTTATTTCCTTTATATTTATCGAAAATACGACCAGTTCTATTGTATCTTCGGTATTTTTTATATTTTCTATTTTTTGTGTAATTTTTTCATTTCCTTTTATCCAATCAGTTTTCTTTCTTATTTTATTAATAACTCTTTTTGCTCTTACTTTCTGTTTACATGGTGTTGTAAATCACCAATCTGTCCTAGTTATTATATGTGGGTATAATTTATCTAAAAACGGCATTCCCAAAAGTATATCTTTTGATGTTAGCTCATAATTATAGATTTCTTCTATTGTTAATATTTTATCCCATACTTGTGTTTTTACATTCTTAGCTTTATAAGTAATTAAGCTTCCTTCGTTATTAAATCCTTTAACTATTATTGGTGTTTTTAATTTATCCCATTTACTTTCTAGTAAACAATTATATCTACATAAATTAGTTTCTGCTCCTGTATCTATCATAGGCGTATAATATCTATTGTAATATCTTTCTACTACTATCTTCATTAATACATATATTTTCATTTCATGTTAAAGCTCTTCTTAAGAATAATTTCTCTCTGTTATATGTTATGGTTAATTGTGTATGTTCTATATTATATGGTTTTACTTGTTCTAGCCATTTAATTCCTAATATTATGTCTGTTTTTTGCATTTCTTCTTTTACTTCAAATTCCATTTTTATTTTTCTAATTCCTATTATTATTTTTTTTTCTGCTATATTTTTAGTATTTATTAAACTTCTTAGTAGATCTGGCATATATTATTGTCAGTTTTTATTTCCTCATGTTTTACTAGATATTTTGCTATATAATTTTCTTCTTGTCCTGTATTTAAGAGTATTAAATATTCTTTTTCATTTACCTTTCCTGTTATGTAATATTGATTTAAATTATCCGTTGAACTTGTTTCATAACTTGTTCTTTTTTATGAGCTTGATGATTCCGGTTTATCATAAGCTATTCTTTTTGTTGTACTTATTCTATCATTTATTATTTCTAGATCTTCTTCTATGTCTATATTTCTGTAACTATAATCATTATTATCAATTGTTTTTATGAATTGTTCAAAAGGGCTTTCTATTTGTATTTTATTAATTTTATTTTTTCCTGTTATTTTATGTTTTGTTGTTAATACATATAGATTTTTACATCTTGCTGTAAATATTTTACTTTCTGGGGTTAATTCTATTCCTGATATTTTCCAATATAATACTAATGATTTGTCTATATTTTTATCTGTTACTGCTACTGAATAATTCACACTTATTATAAATTTAAATTTTTGGTATATTAAATTTCCTTTTATGGTAGTTATTATACTTTTTTCTATAGGTTTTATAATTCTATCATCTGCTAAATATAATTCTATTGGTGTATCTATTCCTTCTCTAAAACATGCTTTTATTAATATTTATGTACCTCCAAGGTGTACATATTTTATTGGGTCTCTACTTTTTATATCGTTTATCTCTTTATTAATTATTCTTTTTGTTCCTAGTGGTATACTAACTTTACCTTTTGCATATCTACAGTCTATTACATGTTTCTTTTGGCTTACTACATAATATTCTTCTTTTTTCCTAGTAAATATATTTTTTATTGTTGGTATTTTAAATATTTTTTCTACACTTAAGTCTAACTCTTTTCCTTTTATTTCATCAAATACATTGTTATCAAATATTATTTTTTGATCTGTTTCTTCGTCATTTAAATATTCTTCTTTTGTTATTATTTTTATATCTTCTTCAGTCATTTAATTCGTCTAATTCACTATCTATTTCATCATCTCCTATTTCATTATCTGTTTCATTCTCTGAAATTTCATATATACTGTCTTCACTTTCTAATTCGTAATCTATATAATCTATCTGCATATATTCTGTATTTTCTATTTTTATTTTTGATATTTGTTTATTTTTTGGGTTTTTAGGTAATTTACAATCTCTAGCTAAATGTCCTAATTTCCCGCAATTATAACAAGTACATTCCTTTATAGATTTCTTTTTCCTATATGGTCTTTTATGTTTATAATTTTTTACATAATATCTTTTTCTTGGTTTCTTATACTTATATTTTGATTTTTTGTATTTCTTATATTTCTTATGTCTTTTTCTTTTCTTATAATATCTTTCTTCGCATCCAAATTGAGGTGCTATTTTATCTTTGCAACATGCTAAATTTCTTATTAATTTTTTTTTCATTTTTATTTCTTCTCTATATTTTTCACATAGGTTTCTATACCATTGTTGTAAAAATTTTATTCTTGCTCCTAGAGTATCTACTATTTTTGTTTCATCCCAACTTTTTATTATTTTTGAACTAAATGGTTCAGGTAATTTACTAAAATATAATTTTCTTATTTCTTTACTTTCTTCTGTATTATATGTTCCTTTATAATAATATTCTTTAAATGCGCAAGTATATTCATCTATATAGCACATATTACATATTGCTAATTTTAACATTAAATTCCTATTTGTATCTTTCTTTTCATTTTGTTCGTCTTCTGTTGTTGTCATGCTACTAAATTCGTCTTTTATAGCTGTTTCATATATTTTTAATAATTCTATAGGTGTTAGTTTAGTTGTGGTTGTTGATGATATTCCTTCTGTGGGTTTGTCAGTTCTTAATATTCTTTTACTATTTTCAGTTAGATTTAAAAACCATAATTTCACTGTTCCTATTAATGTTCTTTCTATATATTCTGGTGCATCTATTACATTTATATTATTATCTAATAATTATTTTGTCATATATCCTATCCATAATTGTATTATTTTTTCTGTATCTATTACGCAATCTAAGTCTAAAAAGTTATAATTTTTATTAGCTATTTGTTTTGGTGTCCATTTGTCATATTCATTCTTTAGATTATATCTTTTAAACTTATTCTTATAATATGTAGGTTTTCTTATTTTTGATGTACTAGGTATTATATTTTGGTCTTCTTTTTTATCAAGAGTATTTATTTCTGTGTTGATATTTTCTAAGTTTTCTTCATTAATACCTTCTTGTTTTTCATTGATTTCTAAATTTTTTGTATTTGTTAATATTTCTATATATATTTCACTATCTTCCGAATCATAATTATCTGTTTCTTCAACATCTATATTATTTATTTCTATTTTTTCCTTAAATTAATTTATTTCGTTTAGTAATTTTTGTTCTTTATCTTTTTCTTCTTTTTCTTCTTTTTCTTTCTGTCTTTTTTCATACAGATCTTTTAACATTTGTAGTTCTTTTTCTAATTCAGCAATCCTACTATTTTTAGTTTCTTCTATTTTTCGTATTTCTTCTGTAGTTTGTTGTTTTATTTTTTCTATTTCTTTTTTTCTATCTATTTCTTCGTTTTTCCTTTCTATTCTTATCATAGTTGTCAATTTATCTTCTAATTTTAATTTTTCTTTTTCTAACATTAAATATAAATGTTCACCTATTTTCTTATATCTTCTTCCTAGATTAGAAAATACTATTTTTATTTTTAATTCTTCGTTATTTACATATATTTTTTCATCTATTATAAATTCTTCTTTGTTCATTTAATTGTAAATAATTCATGTTGATATATATATATTCTAAACTATCTATTTGTGATTCTAAATTTGATATTTCATCTTTTTGTGCATTTATTGAATTTTTACTAACTCCGGCAAATATATTATAATTTAATCTTTCTATCCTTATTTTTAATTCTTTACGTTTTTCAGAAATAATTTGTTTTAATTCTTTGTATTTTGGTACTTTATTCATTTAAACCATATTTATAGTATTTTGGTGGATATCTAAATCTGATTTTATCATAATTAGGTGGTATGTGTCTCATTCTTCTAGATTTTAAATGGATTATTAATTTTGCTTCAATACTAGATATTAAGGTAATTAGATAGGCTAATCTTTGTGGGTTTTCTTTTGTTTTATTTAGTCTTATATATTCTGAATAATTACTAATTAAAGATTCTTTAATTTTTTTAAAAGCTTCTCTGTTTTTAAATGGTCTTCTCATAATTAATCAATATAAATTAATGTCAAGTAAATCCAATCTAAATTCAAACATGTATGCTACTTCTGTATTTTTTAAATAACTGGGCTCTGATACCATTTGGAGGGGGTTAATAAAATATAATTAATTTTCTTTTCACAAGTTAGTCATAACACAAATAAAGTTTTGAAATAGCTAGATTACCTCTGTGCCTTAAACTCTTTTAAAAAATGCTAACTTGAAATCTTCCTCAAAATTTCTTAAATTTGAAGACTTTTACTGCTTTGAGACATTAAATTTCTTTTTAAAAGATTTTATTAATTTTTTAAAATTAATTAAGTTGTGTCTCCGTCCTTTAATTAATTTGAAAATTTTCTAAAGTTTTTGAAGGTAATTGAAGTTAAATTATTTTTCCACCAAAACACTTGCATAGCTCAAGCGAAAGAAGAATATATCGAAGGAGGCAAAATAAAACAAATTTTGTAAAAGAAATATAATATTTTCAGTCCTTGCGCTATTGTCTTATTCCCCTTTAGTCCTTGTGATATTCGGTTAAGTACATTTGACCTTGAATTAAGCAATATGTGTTATTTTAGTCCTTCAACTAACGAAAGTCAAATAAAACAAGAATCTGTTAAATTGTAGAGGGGCAAAACAATGGTTTACATTTCTAGTCTAGTTATACTCCATGAGTTTTTTCTTATGTCAAGACTCGATTTCTCATGTCATGATGACACCAACTATAACCAACCAGTTGGTAAGCCAATTTGTAGTCCGGAACCACTAGCAACGGACTACCAAGAGAAAGAAGGAAAAATGTGAAATAAATATAATAAAAGTTTTGAAATACATAAGATAGTCCCAAAACCTGATGGAATTAGCACAAGAGCTTCTAATGAAATAAGAATACAAAATGAAGTACTAAATGAATTTACAAGTACAACCCATCTCTGAATATAACATAGAGATCAGTCTAGTACATAAGAATGAGAATAGTAATACTCAGAACGCCAGGAGCTCACCTTACGTCTCTGAACCATAGTTTCTCCACACGATGCACACAATAATGAGAACCCATACTATGATCTGCAGGCTGCAGGAGTGTGGTATGAATACTAAACACATGGTACTCAGTAGGCAACTGCCGACTGAGCTCCAAAGATAATGAAAATATAAATAATATTCAAGAAAGAATGTAAACTACGCCCAAATATTCAGAAAAACCAACATAATAAAGCTAAATAGACAATAAGGATAAACTATCCTATTTTAACCATACACTGGACCTAAATATTGCACCATATATCGTTATCCAATATACAAATAAAGAGCATAAGAAGGCTATAGTATGCAAGGCCAAGGAATGGATATACAACAAGAATGAAGAAAGAGAAGAATATATCGGTATTACCATAACTACATATATAGATAGATATATACATTAGCAGGGCTAACTCGAAGATACAATCTAAAGTAGTTACACGAGTATCTTCAGTCCTCCTAATCATGGTAGGAACTAGTACTAACCTAATTAGGATCCTTAATTCATACGTCTAAGCATGAGATAATTATCCATAACAAAATAACCGTAAAAGGGAAAAATCAGAATCATACCTCAAATCTCAGTACCAGTCCTATAATCAACCCGTCATGAACTAATCATAATAACAATAAGAATAAAGTAACCGGATATCCCAGAAAAATAATACCTAAATTGGGCCCCATAACCTAAAAGGTCCAATTAGCACGCAACACAACACAAGCTATACTCATCACCTATACCATGCAACCCCCATAAGACTAATAGTTATAGACACATAGTGGTGATAGCAATACGCATGCAAGGATGAGTGCAAAGTATAATCCATACTATTATATCCATATCAAGACCATAATGTATCCCAGTGTATACACCTCCTCCAACTCGATGTGTCTTGCAAAGGTAGGACCTGCGACAACCTCTTTTCTCAGGTACGATGGCTCACAAACGAAGTGACCCTTAAGGAATTTGGGAGTAACCTTAAACATCGACCTAGTCCCGATATAGGATTTTCAATAACCATCATTATCATCACTCTACTTTATCCCGACATCTTGAACTATGGCTAAAAGAGTGTAAGTCTGTATATCCATTGTCCGAGGTAAACTTTGGGACTAAATCACCAGAAAAATATGAAAAAGGTCGGAGTCTCTCTCAATCGAGGTAAATAGTAGTAGTAAAATCATAGACCAAAATCTATCTCGTCCAAATTTCTAAACATCATCTTAGTCTCAAAAGCTCATAAATCATTCATTAAAGTGGTGTGATTCTTAATATGAAAGAATCCATTTAAAAGTCAAAAGTGGGAATGATTTTTTCTAGGAAAATAATAGTAAAACCATATTTTAGTCGAAATCATACCATTAAGTGAACATTAATGTACCAAAGCTATACATGCCATGAACTGTATCCAAATAATATAATTATAAGTATCGAGACGTCTATAAACTCTGACACGTCCTTTACAAGGATAAACCACTTTCCAAAATCCAACTAATATCATAATCATGACCTTGGGACAAACAATGCATATCCGACATATCCATATCATAATTTGAGAAACCATCACAATCTATTGGGTAACAAAATAACCTTATACTAAAGGTTTATTAGCCTCAACATGCTAGCAACCTATGTTAATAGGATTCTAAAAGCATAATAAGCATTTCACCTTAAGGGTCGATTCACCCATTAACTTCGAACTCACAGATTATGCTAAGTCACGATGTTTCACCTATAAGCACATCCTAACATCCCTACCCTACATGTAATATATAAAACACACTATCTCATGAAGAAGAGTAGACATAAGCCTACCTCGATGCCGAATCGAATAGCCCACAAATCATCTGCCTTTGCTCTACGATTCTAAAATACCATTCCACCATCAAAAATAGTAATTTACACGTCGTTAGGAGTAAAGAAAACCTCATATTTCTATATTAAGGGTCAAGTCAAAATTTTGTTCAAGAACGGGACCTTGGGGCTCGCAAACAGAATTAAAAATTGAATTCGTCACGAGGTTCCTTAAAGGACAAGGCATGCGTGCTCAAAAGTTAAGCACAAACAAAGAAAAAATTGGGTCTCAAATTAACCCTTAAAGTTTAGAAATTTAAGACCTAATTTCTAAGAATTTACCATGAATTAAGATGAAAATTGAAGGGAAAAATAATGGAAAATGACCAAGGAGTGTTAGGCTAGCTTACCTCAGCTTCAATGGATGATTTTCCACTTTTGCTTCTCTTTGGGATCTCAAATTGATATGAAAATGGTGAAAGAAATGGTGAAAAATCGCGTGGAGGAAAAGTAATAAAAAGGTCCACAGGTACTACTAAAAGTGGACACCTAGGCTCTAAAGCGGCACTCGACCATTTTAGGGTCTGCCAATCACTAGTGGGATGGGTGATGCTAAAACGTCCCCAATGGCTCTAAAGTGGTGCCCGCTTTAGCGTCTATTGTCATTAAAACATACACTGCCTTTGGGCCAAGACCGCTAACATGACCCATACGCGCTAAAGTGTACCTTGCCTTTAGACCAGGGCCGCTAATGCAGGCCATGGGACCTAAAGCGGTCTAATAGGTGCTTAAGCGGACCTATCAGGTGCCATGCACCAAATTATTACCAATTCCAAAACGGACTTCGATCGGGTGCTCGGGGTTAGTTCATAACCCTGTTGGTGTAAACAAACAATGCTATCATACTAAATTTGATGCTCCGGACTCAATGGAACCATCAAAACTTTCATATTATATCATTTTGACTAAATGTAGGGCCCACACTTGTAGTTCTATTTTTCACATGATCCACCCAATAGACCAAAATGAGTTCGAAAGTCTCGGGACCTGAACCAAGGGTCCCTTTAGCCTAAAATAAATGTTCCATAGCTGATAGCACTGTCAAAATTCTCATTTGAGGTCATCTACTAAGAGTTTCAGTCTGAGACCAAATCCTAAACAACGAAAGCTTCGAAATGGGGAAATAAGCCTAGAATCGAAACGAACTGTCCGATAACCAAATTGATAATTTTGACAAGTCATAAATGAACCATAGTCATTATGGGAAGGCTCAAAATACTAGAAATGCACACAAATCGAGAAATAACTTAGAAGGTCATTACAATAATCACTACTAAAAAGAATTTTGTCTACAAAAATTAATGGATAAAAGAAGCACGAAAACTCGAATGGATAAGGTACTGGGCCCACATGTTTCGAGCAAGACTTTTTTAGATAACCTCCAAGAAGAGACAATATTTCCAAAGGATTTTGCCACAAGTACCCCTTTTTACACCAACTTCTCCTTTTCACTTCTCGTACAACCAAAACTCAACCTCAACCACCAATTGTCCTCACAAAATCTGGACTATGAATCACTGATACCATAATGATACCACCATAACCAAGCAAGAACCCATTCAAGCCAAAGGCAAACCAAGACATGAATTGTATAACCAACTCCAAAATCCAAAAATAACTTTCTTTTGCTTTTCCAAACCTGCTACCTACTCCAAACTAAGCAAATATCACTCGAGTACTGTCTGCGCAACTCCATCACACTAACCTTAAAGACCTGAAATGGATCCATTAGAATTCTATGATGGCAAGCATGAAAATGAACCCATAAGGCACTACCTGGGCATATATATGGTGATGATTGATGTATGCAATCTATACTAATGCTACAAATGGTCAAATAATCCTTAAAACTGATAGTTGAGAGTCTGAAACACAAACACTCAACATTAAACAATATGCTCTAGGATGTCCCACCAATTGAGGATAAAACTATGCCGAATCCAACTTGAGCATACTACTCCTAGTGAGTAAATCTTCTATAAATTTTGATAAAAATTAAAAATCAAGGTCAAGACTGAAGGAAGCAATACTGTGCTCATGGACTACCATCTGACCACCTATCGACCACAATCTAACTAAACTAAAGAAGATTGAATAGGTAGATACGGAGCAGGTTTAGCCAACCTATAAATGAAATCTCAACTGAGACAAATATAAAAATAATGGCTACACCCAAGATCCATAACTTCCAGATGAAATCTCAACATTGAGGATGAACATCTCGATCTCCACAATCAAAACTAAACTTGAAGATGGATAAGCATCTACACTCCCAATACATTATAACTTTCAATCCGCTATTATAAGACATCAAATTTGAAATTGAACTTATGAGTCTGATCTAACCTTATGTAACGCCCTGAGTCAGTACCCCAGACATTATACGGTGCTTACGACCTTGAAGGACTATAAGTTAACCCATGACTGATATTTGCAGTGAGCACTGAAATATGATACTGTAATAAATGTAGAAAAATAGGCTGAAATTCCATAAGGTTCAAAATCTATAAATACTGATAAAGTGTATAGACTAAAATAACAATCTATAAAACTGAACACTTTCTGAAAACTAGTCTGAAAAGCCTCTAATCTGAAACTGCCTAAAAATGGTGTTGATGGACAATCCCTCAACTAACTCCATCTACTGATATATTGAGTCTACTGTAATAATGAAATGAAAAAATATCCTCGATAGATAAAAACTCACTACTAAATCTACTGCTGGATGAATCTAGATATATCTATGCACGGTCAAGAACCTGAGCATCCGAACATATGATATAAGACATAATAGTGCAAAGAAAGAGTATGCATCAGTACGTGGAATATATTGGTATGCTAGATGAGGTAAGGCTGAATGCAAGGGTTAATATGCATGAACAATAACTGACTGAATGATATAGAGAAACTGAATATGAGAGTACGTGGATAATCTGAACTACTGTAAATACTGAGCATGCGATACTGTGCATATATATATACTATAACTAAACTTTTTTAAAGCTAAGTATCGAGTTCTGATACAAAGTAACTGATAATCTGAGATTTCTGATAACTGAGTTACTGATACTGATTAACTGTATCTAATAGTCCTGATTCTGTAGAACTGAACTGAGTTCTATTTTAAATACTGAAACTGAAACTATAGGAGGTAATCATCTAACCGATATGCCCCAAATAAGATAAGATAACTGAGTTGGGGTCTAATCTGTAACCCCTCCAATCTTTAACCCCAATTAGAAGGGTGTCAGTACCGTGCCATGAGTAAAGACAAGTTGAAAGTTACCCTCATCTGGAAGGTACTCTAATGAGAATAGTGGAACCCTCATTTTCAGGTTAAAACACCCCATCAACCCTCAACTGGCAGGTTGATGTCTCAACCTACACTGGCTACATAGTTTTGGAATGCCAGGATTGCTTCTAAGGGTCACACCCTCTACTGGTAGGTGAGCCCCTATCCTTGGGTTCACTCGGTCCTAAATCCTACTCCCAACTAAAAGAAACTGAACTGAGTATTCTAAATTGGACTGGACCGAGACTGAGTTTTTCTGTGTTCTGTAACTGACTGAGTTCTATAACTAACTGAGAGTACTACTGATCGTGACATAACTGATACTATTATATAACTGACACTGGATCTAGGTAAACAACTAAATTGTCGGTTATTAAATACCCTCGGGACTCGATAGCATGAAAAGTAAAGCATAACATGATCTTAAATAACATAACATGTTTTACTTGTTCATAATTCATCCATAGAGACATTTTATCAAACACTTGTAAGACATCTACTTATTCATGAATGGGGAATACATGCTATCATGTTATAATGAAACTAATTCATCCACATAGGCATTTTATCAAATACATAGGGAGCATGCTTAGGTTATACAACCATCAACAAACATAGTTACATGGCTACATCAATCAACTTGTAAATTGAAGGGTTTATTATGAAGATCATGTAATTCAACACATATAATGATTAATTTCATGAAAGCTTGTAATTTAATCATGGACTAAGACCCAATAATGGCATGAACATGAATTCAATTCAATTTAAACGTAAAAATAATAAATCTGAGATCTTGTAAGTTTAAAAAGGGTTCTTGGACTTCATGGGTGAATGGAACCCATGAATGAACACCTAACATACCTTGGAAAGTTAATTCTTGAAGGTTCTTTGAGAAATTCTTGAGTTTTGACCTTGATTCTCAAAGCTAGGGTTTGTTTGCTTGAGAGAGAATGCTTTGATTTTGGGGGAAAAGTAAATAAACAAATAATTTAAAATGTTTTTAGGGATTTATTCTCACACCTGGGCAGAATAAAATCATGGGAAAAGACTAAACCCTAGATGAAACATTTAATTTTTGTCAAATTTCTGAACTGGGCCCCTGGCGCGACGCGCCATGATCACGTCGGGCCACTGGAAATATACAATTGGGAACTGAGGGCTTGGCGCGATGCGTTGAAATCGCGGTGCCCCTTTGATTATGAAATTTGGACTCATCGCGACGTAGTCGGATCGCGTTGGTACACTGGAAATTGATAAATGTGAAGATAAGTTGTGGCGCGATGCGCCGATATCGTGGTACCTCACTGGAAACTGACAATTGTCATTTTGACATACTCCGTGATTTGCTACTAGCCTGAATAATGGTGTTTAATGACTGAAACTTAAAATAGCCATAACTTCTTACCCGGTTATCAAATTTAGGCTAATTTTATATTGTGGGAAAGCTAATTGAATTTCCTACGTAATGGCATAAACTAAAAAATAATGGGTATTTCAAAATTTTATGTTAGTTAACTCGTGGACTTAGAGTTAATTTTGGTTAAGGAAATATGGGGTAGTTCAATATCTCCCCCTTAGGAACATTCATCCTCGAATGAAACTAATTAAGTTGAGAAACACTGATAGACTGAGCTGACACACTGAACATACATATCTGATACATGACTACATGATTGAACTACTGACAAACTGAGCTCTTACACTGAACATGCATATTTGATGCATGGAATACATAACTGAAGCTACTAATAAGCTGGGTTTCTATACTGAACATGCATATCTGATGCATGAGTACATGACTGAACTGATTCATAAATATATGACTGAATATGAAATGGTAATGGATACCAAGTTATAATTATAGCTGAACATAGAACTGAGTAAAGCTAAAAAAGACTATTACCTTAAGCTGGATCTGAGGTTGCGAAGAAGAGTTGAGGATACTTGGTCCACATATCTTTTTATGCTTCCCTAGTATCTCCCTCTACGGGCTGATTTTGCTAAAGAACTTTGACTAAGGGAACTTTTTTGTTCCTCAGTTTGTGAATCTAATGATCGAGGATCTGGACTAGAACCTCTTTGAAAGTGAGATCATTCTGAATATTTACATCCTCTAAGAGGACTATGACTACTGGGTCACCAATGTATTTCTTTAGTAAGGAGACATGGAATACTGGATGTGCTGAAGCTAGATCCGAAGGCAACTCAAGCTCATAAGCTACCTTTCTAAAATAATTGAGAATCTTGTAAGGACCGACATATCAGGGATTGAGCTTTCCCTTCTTGTCGAACCTCTTTACTCCTTTCATGGGAGAGATTTTTAAGTACACAAAATCACCAATCTCAATCTCGAGATCCTTTCTCCTCACATCTGCATGCGATTTCTATCAGCTCTAGGCAGCCCTAAGTCTTTCTCTGATTAACTGAACCTTCTCTAAGGCATCAAACACTAGGTCAAGCCCAACTACTATGGCCTCACCTGCCATGAACCAACCAATTGGAAATCTATGTCTCCTACCATAAAGAGCCTCAAACGGAGCCATCTGAATACTGAATGATAGCTGTTATTATAAGCGAACTCGATAAAAGGCAAGTGGTCATCCCAACTACCCTTAAAATAAACAAGGCATGCTCTCAGCATATCTTCTAGAGTCTGAATGGTCCTTTACGCTTGACCATCTATCTGAGGGTAAAAGGCTGTACTGAGATGAACTTGGGTACCAAGACCCTTTTGGAATGCTTTCTAGAAATAAGAGATAAACTGGGTACCTCTATCTGAGATAGTAGATATTGAGACTCCATGTAACCTGACCAACTCTCTGATATAGAGTTTGGCATAGTCCTTGACTGAATAAGAGGTATGGACTGGCAAGAAATGAGCTGATTGGATTATCCAGTCCACAATAACCCATATAGAATCATACAAACGATGAGTATGAGGAAAACCCATTACAAAATCCATGTTCACTTCTTCCTATTTCCATGTGGGAATACTGAACTCTTGCATGGACCCACTAGGCTTCTGTTGCTTAATCTTAACTTGTTGACATGTAGAATATTTAGCTATAAATACTGTAATATCTCTCTTCATCCCACTCTACCAATAGATATCCCATAAATCATGGTACATCTTAGTGGCCCTTGTATGAATAGAGTAACACACACCATGCGATTCTACAAGAATTTGTTGCCTCAAGTCATCTACAACTAGCACATATAGACGACACTGGCAACGCAAAACACCATATCCCCCTTGGGAGAAAAACTCTACTTTCTGATCTCTGATTGACTTTTTCATCTTAATGAGACTGGGATATCTATCTTATTTTTCCTTCACCTCGGAAAATAGAGAGGATTCAAAACTGTTCTGTACCCATACACTACCTTCTGCTGAATCGACTAAGTGGACACCTAGTCAGGCAAGCTGATGAACTTCCTAAACTAACTTCTTCTTATCATCCTCAACATGAGTAACACTACCCATAGATAGTCTATTGAGAGCATCAACCACTGTATTCTCCTTGCTCGGATGATAAAGAACACTCATGTCATAATCTTTCAATAATTCTAACCCCCTTCTTTGATGAAAATTTAAATCTTTTTGAGAAAAGACATACTGCAAGCTCTTGTGATTTGTGAATACATCTAGATGCACCCCATACAAATAGTGCCTCAAAATCTTTAAGGAAAGCACTACAGCTACTAACTCAAGATCATGAGTCGGATAATTCTTCTTATGGGGCTTAATATATCTAGAGGAATAGGCTATGACCTTACCTCTCTACATGAGGACACAATCCAAACCTACTTTAGATTCATCACAATTCATAATAAACCATTTAAACCATTTGGTAGAGTCAAAACTGGGGTTGAGGTAAGTCGAGTCTTCAGCTCCTGAAAATAATTCTCACAGGAATTAGACCACTGAAACTGGACTTTCTTTTGAGTTAATATGGACATGGGGGATGCACTGGATGAAAATCCTTCAACAAACCAATGGTAATAGCTAGCTAAACCCAGGAAACTCCTAATATCTGATGAAGAGATGGGTCTAGGCCAGTTTCTTACCACTTTGATCTTTTGAGGATCAACTCTAATGCCATCACCAAAAATAATATGACTAAGAAATGCTATTGACCTTAGCCAAAATTTGCACTTACTAAATTTGGCGAACAACTGATGAGTTCTGAGAGTCTGAAGTACGATTCTGAGGTGGTCTGTGTGACCATTCTCGCTACGAGAATAGACAAGAATGTCATCGATGTAGACTATAACAAACATGTCCAAGTAATGCTTGAACACGTGGTTCATTAAGTCCATGTAAGCTGCTGGGGCATTAGTAAGACCAAAGGACATAACTGGAAACTCGACGTAACTATATCGGGTTCGAAAAGCTATTTTCAAAATGTCACATTATCTGACCCTGAGCTTATGATAGCCTGATCTGAGGTCTATCTTAGAAAATTAACTAGAGTCCTAAAGTTGGTCAAATAAGTCATCGATTCTGGGAAGTGGGTATTTGTTCTTGACTATGACTTTGTTCAACTGATGGTAGTCTATACACATTCTGAGAGAACCATATTTCTTACACACGAATAGAACTGGTGCACCCCACAGGGAAACACTGGGCTGGATGACTCCCTTATCCAGGAGATCCTTTAACTATTTCTTTAACTCTCTAAGTTCTTCTGGGGCCATTCTATATGGCATAATAGATATGGGCTGAGTATCTAGAAGAAGGTCTATTTTGAAGTCTATTTACCTTTGGGAGGAACTCCAGGTAGATATTCAAGAAATACATCTGAGAATTCATTTACTACTAAAACTGACTTAATACTAGAAGTTTCTACATTAGAGTCCTTGACTCGCAAAAGAGGATAGACATACCCTTGGATATCATTTTTCTAGCTCTAAGGTATGAAATCAACTGACCCTTAAGCGCTATAGTACTACCCCTTTATTCAAGGATTGGTTCATTTGGAAACTGAAAATGAACAATTTTGCTTCTATAATCAAATAAGGCATAGCATGAATAGAGCCAATCCATGCCAAAAATGATGTCGAAATCTGTTATCTTTAATTCTACTAAGTCTGCTAAAGTTACTTTCTGAGATATCATAACCAAACAATTCCTGTATACCCACCGGGCTATGATAGACTGACCCACTGAGGTAGAGACTGAGAATGGTTCTGTTAGAACTTCTGGTTTGACTTTAAAGTGTACTGCTATGTAAGGAGATACGAAAGATAGAGAATCTCCTGGATCTAATAAGGCATAAACATTTAACTGGAAGATCTATAATGTACCAGTGACCACGTTAGGAGAACTTTCCTGATCTTGTCTGGACTGAAGTGCATAAAGCCTATTTGGGCGTTGCCCACTGGTAGCACTAGAAATGGCACCCTGCTGATTCGGGCGACCGGACTCAGCTGAAGGAATATTATACTAACCTTGCGAACCTAACTGAGGACAATTCCTGACTCTGTGTCCTGGCTTGCCACACTCGAAAAAAGATCACTGCCAGCTCTGCAGATACCCTGGTGGTTTCTACCACATTGCTGACACATAGGATTTATTCAAGCACTGCTGAAAATACCTTGAGATTTAGAGCCTGGAACCTTATCTTTGTTACCATTTCTAAACTTAGGTACTGGAGCACTGGCTGAGGTCGGAGCTGGAACTGAAGACCTTGGGCAAAATTAGGAATGGTTACCTCCTTCTGACTTAGGCTGAGTAAAATTAAAGCTACATGTTCTATCTCTCTTGTTGTCCCTCGCTCTCTCTATTATTCTTAGCTTCTTCTATCTATTGAGCATGTACCATGATCCTGGATATGTCCATCTCATTAAACAACATCGCTGTTCTGCACTCCTTAACCACACTATTTGACACCCCAGATACGAACTTGCTCATTTTGGACCTACTGTCTATCACTACATGTGGAGCATACCTGGATAACTGAGTAAACTTGAGGGAATACTCTTTCAAGCACATACTTCCTTGCCTGAGGTTGATGAACTCTAACACCTTAGAAACCCGAAAAACTCCTGATATCTGATGGAGAGATGGGTCTTGGCCAGTTTTTCACTACTTTGGTCTTTTAGGATCAACTCTAATGCTATCACTGGAAATAATATGACCAAGGAATGCTATTGACCTTAGCCAAAATTTGCACTTACTGAATTTGGCAAAAATTGATGAGTTTTGAGAGTCTGAAGTACAGTTCTGAGATGGTCTGTGTGATCATTCTCACTATTGGAATAGACAAGAATGTCATCGAAGAAGACTATAATGAATATGTCCAAGTACTACTTGAACACGCGGTTCATTAAGTCCATGAAAGCTGTTGGGGCATTAGTAAGACCAAAGGACATGACTAGAAACTCGAAGTGACCATACCAGGTTCAAAAAGCTATTTTTGGAATGTCATATTATCTGACCCTGAGCTTATGTTAGCCTGATCTGAGGTCTATCTTACAAAAGTAACTATCACCTTGAAGTTGGTCAAATAAGTTATCGCTTCTGGGAAGTGGGTATTTGTTCTTGACTGTGACTTTATTCAACTGATGGTAGTCTATACATTCTGAGAGAACAATCTTTCTTACGCACGAATAGAACTAATGCACCTAGGGGTGGGCATGGTATGGTATATACCGGATTACCATACCGAACCAAAATTTTTGATACCGTGGTTTTGGTATTATGGTATTTGGTATGGTATATGGTATACATTTTAAATTTTTTTGGTATATGGTATGGTATTCGGTATTTACAAATGACATACCGAAATACCGAATACCATACCGAATTATATATCGTTACATAAGTAAATTTTATATATATTTATATATATATATACACACACATATACATACATATACACACACAATTATAATACTTATTATTAGTATAAAAATGCTTAGACATTGAAACTTTCGCTACTCTATCTTGATTAAAATATTTTTTGCGTGTAGTTGACTAACCAAAGGAATTGTTTGTATTTCTTTTTTCAATATTTCTACATGTGTAATAAGTATTTATGATACAATTTAGACGTTCTTTTGAAAAGTCAAAGTAATAATACTCTAGTATACAAGTATATATTGTCGAAGTAGTACAAACTATGGTTACCAATTACCCTACCATAAAATACCGAAACCAAATATCAAAATACCGAACCATACCGAATTAATATGGTATGGTAATGGTATAATTTTTTTAAAAACCAAATACCAAAATTACCATACCAAAGTTTCAAATACTGTACCATACCATACCATGCCCACCCCTAAGTATGCCCCACAGGGAAGCACTGGGCCAAATAAATCCCTTATCTAGGAGATCCTTTAACTATTCCTTTAAATCTCTGAGTTCTGTTGGGGCCATTCTGTATGGTGGAATAGATATGGGCTGAGTATCTAGAAGAAGGTCTATTTCGAAGTCTATTTCCTTCTCCGGAGAAACTCCAGGATGATCTTTGGGAAATACATCTGAGCATTCATTTACTATTAGAACTGACTCAAGACTGGGAGTTTCTGCATTAGAGTCCTTGACTCGGACAAGATGATAGACACACCCCTTGGATATAATTTTTCTCGCTCTAAGGTATGAAATCAACTGACCCTTAAGCACTGTAGTACTACCCTCCTCCATTCATGGATTGGTTCATTTGGAAACTGAAAATGAATAATTCAGCTTCTACAATAAACTGAGGCATAGCATGAATGGATCCAATCCATACTGAGAATGATGTTGAAATCTGTTATCTCTAATTCTACTAAGTCTACTGAAGTGACATTCTGAGATATCATAATTGGATAGTTCCTGTATACCCACCGGTCTATGATAGACTGACCCACTGGGGTAGAGACTGAGAATGGTTCTGTTAAGACTTCTGGTTTGACTTTAAAGTCAACTGCTATGTAAGGAGTTACGAAAGACAGAGAAGCTCCTGGATCTAATAAGGCATAAATATGTAAGTGGAATATCTATAACGTACTAGTGACCACGTTAGGAGAACTTTCCAGATCTTGTCTGGACTGAAGTGCATAAAGCCTGTTTGGGCATTGCCCACTGGTGGCACTGGAAACGACACCCTGCTGATTCGGGCGACCAGACTGAGCTGAAGGACGATTATACTGACACTGAGAACCTAACTGAGGATAATCCTTGAATTTGTGTCCTGGCTTACCACACCCGAAACAAATATCACTAGCAGCTTTGCGGACACCCTGGTTGTTTCTGCCATATTACTGACACAGAGGATTTGTTCGAGCACTGCTGACACTGCCTTAAGATTTAGAGCCTGGCGCCCTATCTTTGTTATCATTTTTGAACTTATGTACTGGAGAACTAGCTGAGGAAAGAGCTGGAACTGAAGACTTTGGGCGAAACTGGGAACGGTTACCGTCCTTTGACTTAGGCTGAGTAAAATTAAAACTACTTGTTATAGCTCTCTTGTTCTTTCTCTCTCTCCCTTTATTCTTAGCTTCTTCTATTGTTGAGCATGGACCATGAGCCTGGATATGTCCATATCCTTAATCAACATCGTTGTTATGCACTTCTTAACCATATTATTTGACACCCCAGATACAAACTTGCTCATTCTGGACCTACTGTCTTTCACTACATCTGGAGCATACCTGGCCAACTGAATAAACTTGATGCAATAATTTTTCACGCTCATACTGCCTTGCCTGAGGTTGATAAACTCTAACACCTTGGATTCTCTTAGCTCTAAGGGAAAGAATCTATCTAGGAAGGTAGTAGCAAACTTTTTCCACCCTAAGGGCTCTACATCTGTGCCCCTGTCTACCTTTCACTGCTTAAACCATGTATGAGCTACATCTTGTAGATGATAGGCGGCTAACTCAACACTCTCACTAGAAGTCACTCCCATGATATCAGTGACTTTCTGAACTTGATCGAAGAACTCCTGTGGATCTACTTCTGACTTAGATCCTGAGAATAGGGGATGATTCATTCGGGTGAAGTCCCGAATCCTGGCTGCAATAGTAATGGCCACTGGGTTGGCTGGTACAGAAGCTGGCCATTCATTATGAGCTACTACTAAAATAGCTAGAGTCATGAATACAGCTCTGAATTCTGCATGAGAGACGTGCTTGTCCAGGGAATATGTCTAAATGGGCTGAGGTGCCGACTGATTTCCGGTTCTTCTTTTGTTAGTCATTTTGGTAGGTATGTTTAAGCGAAACGAAGGAATGGATTTGACTGAGAGTTTAATTGGAAATTATGCTCACTCACATGACATGAATACTAAAAGAAGGGAAACTTTTCCTAAAACATCTTATAGCCTCCTGTCCATAAGTGTGACGCGCTACACACCCATGCACAAGACTCTACTAAATGTGGCTTTCAGACTTCCTAGGACACTGTTGAACCTTAGTATTTGATACAAAGTTTATAACGCCCCGAGTCTGTACCCCGGATGCTACATGGGGCTTACGACCCCAAAGGACCACAAGTTAACCCATGATTGATATTTGTTGTGAGCACTAAAATATGATACTATAATAAATGCAAAAAAATAGGCTTAAATGCCATAAGATTCAAAATCTATAAATACTAATAAAGTGTATCAACTAAAATAACAATCTGTAAAATTGAACACTGTCTGAAAACTAGTCTGAAAATCCTCTAATTTAAAACTGCCTGAAAGTGGAGTTGATGGGACAATCCCCCAACTAACTCTATCTACTGAAATACTGAGTCTACTATAATAATGAAATAAAAGAATATCCTCGATAGATGAGGAATCACTTCTAAATATACTACTGGATGAATCTGTATCTATCTATGTGCGATCAAAAATCTGAGCATCCAAACCTATGATATAAGACATCATAGCACAAAGAAAGAGTACACGTCAGTACTTGGAATGTACTGGTATTCTAGATAAGGTAAGGCTGAATCCAAGTGTTCATATGCATGAACAATAACTGACTAAATGATATAGAGAAACTAAACATGAGAGTACGTGGATACTCTGAACTACTATAAATACTGAGTATGCAATACTGAGAATATATATATACTGTAACTGAGATTTTCTGAATCTAAGTTCTGAGTTCTAATATATAGTAACTGATAATCTGAGATTTTTGTTAAATGAGTTACTGATACTGATTGACTATATCTAACTGTCTTGATTCTGTAGAACAAAATTGAGTTCTATTCTAAAGACTAAAAATGAAACTGTGTAAGGTAATCATCTAATCGACATGCCTTAAATAAGACAAGATAACTGAGTTTGGTCCAATATGCAACCCCAATTGGAAGGGTATCAGTACCGTGCCATGGGTAAAGACAAGCTGAGAGTTACCCTCATCTGGCAGGTACTCTAATAAGAACGGTGGAACCCTCATCTGGCAGGCTAAAACACCTCATCAACCCTTAATTGGTAGGTTGATGTCTCAACCTATGCTGGCTATGTAGTTCTGGAATACCAGGATTGCTTCTAAGGGTCACACCCACTACTGACAGGTGAGCCCTTATCCTTAGGTTCACTCGGTGCTGGATCCCACTCCCAACTGAAAGACACTAAACTAATTATTTTGAACTGGACTGGACCGAGACTGAGTTTACTGAGTTCTCTAACTGACTAAGTTTTGTAACTGACTGAGAGTACTACTGACCATGACATAACTGATACTTTCAGTAACTGACACTGGCTCTAGGTAAACAACTATATTGTCGGGTGTTAAATACCCCCAGGACTCGATAGCATGAAAAGTAAAGCATAGCATGATCTTAAATAACATAACATGTTTCACTTGTTCATAATTCATCCGTAGAGACATTTTATCAAACACTTGTAAGACATCTACTTATTCATGAATGGGGAATACATGCTACCATGTTATAATGGCACTAATTCATCCACATAGGCATTTTATCAAACACATGGAGAGCATGCTTAGGTTATAAAATGATCAACACACATAGTTATCATGGTTATATCAATAAACTTGTAAATTGAAGGGTTTATCATGAATATCATGTAATTCAACACATATAATGATTAATTTCATGAAAGCTTGTAATTTAATCATTGACTAAGACCCAACAATGACATGAACATGAATTTAATTTAATTCAAATATAGAAATCATAAATCTTATATCTTGTAAGTTTGAAAAGGGTTCTTGTATTTTATGGGTGAAAGAAACCTATGAATGAACACCTAACATACCTTAGAAAGTTAATTCTTGAGTTTTGACCTTGATTCTTGAAGCTAGGGTTTGTTTCCTTGAGAGAGAATGCTTTGATTTTGTGGAAAAAGTAAATAAACAAATGATTTAAAACATTTTTAGGGCTTTAATCTCACACCTGGGTGGCATAAAATCATGAGAAAAGATTGTTTTAACCCTGGATGAAACATTTAATTTTTGTCAAATTTTTCCAAACTGGGCCCCTAGCGCGATGTGCCACGATCGCGTTGGGCCACTGGAAATAGACAATTGGGATCTGAGGGCTTGGTGTGACACGGTGGAATCACGATGCCCCTTTGATTCTGAAATTTGGACTCATTGCGACGCAGTGGGATTGCGTTGGTACACTGGAAACTGACAAATGTTAAAATAATCTTTGGCGCGACGTACTGGTATCGCGGTACCTCACTGAAAACTAACAATTGCCATTTTGACATACTCTGCAATGCTCTACTACCCTGAATGAAGGTGTTTAACAACTGAAACTTAAAATAGCCATAACTTCTATCCCGGTTATCGGATTTAGGTAAATTTTATATCGTGGGAAAGATAATTGAATTTCCTACGCAATGACAGGCTCTAAACTGAAAAAAACTGGGTATTTCAAATATTTTATATTAGATAACTCATAGATTGAGAGTTAATTTAGTCTAGGGAAATATGGGGTATTACACCTTACTATCCAAATTAGACATATCCTTACTGAATCATGCCACAACCAAAACCAAAACATAGCCGAAGAGCAAAATCGCAATGGAGGATAAATCACCGGTTGAAAGCACAAACACTCAACTTCATATCTGCTGGAGGGCATGAACTACCAAAGCATACCTAAGAACTAATCAAGGCTACAAATCATACTAGTAATAGCCAAACTCTAGCGACTCAGAGAAATGCAACGTTAGTTAGACACTGGCCAATCCAAACTCTATCTAAAAAATAAATACTTAATTAAATGACGTAGAAAACGGTCATAGGAAAGACCACCTATCTCCAACTCTCCAAATCCCACTATAACAAGAACCACATCAAGTCAAGAACAAAGTATCCAGTCCATATAAATTCCAAGATCATCCATTACCAGGAAAAGGACCCAAAAAGCCTGAAAGGCGAATCCAATACCTCTCTACATCAACATCAAGACCATTATCGGGCGATGAAATAGTCAAATAAAAAGAGAGAGTGCCAAACTGGTCAATCTTAGACATGGGCTACAAAACCCAATCGCCAACTTTAAAACCATTACAGAACCATGGAAGGTCAACTTATCTTCACTGCCATAAAACACTTCACAATCGACCTAGCACATCCAACAGAAGAGGAAAACGACCAATATTACCTTGCTACAAGAGAAAAATCCTCCAACTAAGATAGCTTCCCAAGCTAACCAACAAGAATCGCGAGGAACAGAATCTAACTAGATAATGCTAGCCTAGCCATATACCAAGAGAGGATCGATAACCATCAAATAATGAAAATAATAACAACAATAGTAAAAAATTAATATAAAAGGTAGGTGGTACCCAAAAATGAAAATAAACAACAATTAACACTATCGGGTCATAAGAAGGCCATTATGACAAGGTAAATAGGACTCGAACCCAAATAGTGCACCCTTAGGAAAATATCAATACTGATCTACTCCATCCTCTATTAAAATAAATAATCTATAGGGGTAGTCATATAATCATAAATTCTATATTAAGGCACCCAACAACTAATATAAATCAACCAAGGCATACAATCATCATAGGTACGAAAACACCAATACACATAAATAAAAAGGTAAAGATGGGAAATATAAGTGCACCTATCATAGTAGAATTCGAAGTCACATGTATGACGTGCCTGAGGGGGAATGAATCTGAGTAGGTCCAAACTCGGAGTAAGCATGTGAATTATCAACGGAGGCGCTAAAAGCCTGGCCTCAAATTGAAAGTGCCACAACACTATGAGACTAATCTGGATGAGATGAGTGACTAATAATCCCACATCGAGGACACTCTCTAAACTAGTGGCCCATCTCTCTGCAATCATAGAAAACCCCTGAAGCCCTAACTTGGCAAAAAATACAAGCTAACCTCAATTGGCTGACTAACTAATGTTGAGGGCACTTTCTACTAAATGACCATCTTCCCCATAAACATTACATCCTTCAGGAGCCCTAGGATGGTGAAGAACACATGTTAACTCTATTTGAGCTACCAACTCATATTTGGGGCACTATCTAGATCAATGTCCAATCTCGCCACAACTGCAATAAGCTCCTAAAATACTTCAAAATGCTTCCTCTTTTGATTTAGAATAGTTACCATGGACTGAAGACCCATATCGAATACTCCGTAAGATCCGATGAGAACTCTACCTGTTGTGATCACCACGACTCTCTGAGAGCCACCCATAGTTTAAGACGCTATCTGCATAGAACCAATAGGCTACAAGTAGAGCTAACCTCCACCGAGAGGATCCTCACTCTAAGATAAAATACCAATAGCATTGTAATGATGACATGGCCTCTTACTTCCACCTCTATAAGTCTCAATGTATGTTCTTTTTATGTCCCTCACATGATTAACAATCTAAGAGAAGGAAGACCCAGTTGCTATCAAGTGCTCTGATGCCAAATAAAGTGGCAATGCTAATCCCTTAATAAATCCACATGCCATATCATGCTCTAAAGTATAAAGCATCAAAATATGCTTGGCCCACTTAAGAAACTCAATATCATACTCTTACATCGATAAGGATTCCTGCTAAACACCAATAAATCAAACTCTAACCTGAGAACTACTTAAAGAACCAGATGTCATTCCTAGTTGTGAGGTATCTTTAGAAAGACTTGGGATCCCCAATGCCAAATCTCAAAAGGTTGAAATATTCGCAAACTCTACTGGATCCAGGGTTGGACCAAATCCTTCGACGAACACTGAAGATCTTTGACATCCATATTGACTCCTTGGTCTGATACTGCACTAAAGCTCTTGACTCCCTAGTTTGATACTGCACTGAAGATCTTAAAATACATGTCAAAGTCTCGACCGCATCTATCCACAACCCCACATCATCCATCTAGGATTGAATAGATTCAAAGAATATACTTGATGCTCATAGGAATATAGACACATGATAGTGAGTTAATAAAATAATTTCCTAACAATGCCTTATAGCCTCACAAAGATAAGTTACAGACGTCTTCACACCGGTCTGCAGGACTCTAGTAGACACTTAGCCCTTGTACCAACACATTGGTAAATCAAGTCTTGATACTAATTTACCAAGACCTAATTTCTCAAGTCATGATGACACCTACTATAAATCACTAGTAGGTAAGTCAAACCATAGTCTGAAGCTGATAGTAATGGACTACCAAGAGATAGAAGGAATAATGTGGAATAAATACAATAAAAGACTTAAATACATAAGATAGTCCCCAAACTTGGTGGAATCAGTACAAGAGTTTCTAATGAAATAAGAATATAAAATTAAGTACTAAATGAATATATAGGTACATCCCATCTTTGAATACAACATAGAGATCAATCTAATACATAAAAGGAAGAATAGTAATACTCTAATTGCTAGAACTCACCCTATATCTCTTAACCATAGCTTCTCCGTATAATGCAAATAAGAATGGTGAGAACCTATAATATGATTTGTAGGTTACAGAAGTGTAGTACGAGTACCAAACATATGGTACTTAGTAGGCAACTGCCGACTAAGCTCCAAAGATAATGAATATATGAATAACATGCAAGTAGGAATGTAAACTACACCCAAATATTTAGGAAAATCACCATAATAAAGATAAAGAGGCAATAAGGATAAAATATCCTATTCTAGCTATACTCTGGGACTTAAATATTATGCCATATATCACTGTCCAATATACAAATAAAAAGAAAAACAAATATATATAGTAGTATGCAAGGTTAATGAATGGATATACATCATGAACGAAGGAGAAGAGGGGCAAATGGTACTACCATAGCTACATATATAGATTGATATATACATAAGAAGGGCTAACTCAAAGGTACAACCTAAAGTAGTCATAGGAGAATATTAAGGCCTCCTAATCATGGTAGGAACTAGTGTTAACCTAAACAGGATCCTTAATCCATACGTCTAAGCATGAGATAATTATCCATAAAAATAACCATAAAAGGAAAGGAATTGGAATCATACCTCAAATCTCAATACCAGTCCAATAATCAAACTGTCATAACTAACCATAATAAAAATAACAATAAAGTAATCATCTATCCTGGTCTAATACTACCTATACTGGGCCTTATAAACTGGAAGGTCTAATCAACACGCAACATACCGTAAATAATAATCATCACCTATACCTATGTAAACCTCATAAGTTTGATATGTATAAGAGCATATTGGTGATAGGCAATGCGTATGGTAGGATGAATGCAAAGTATAATCCATACTATTATATCTGTATAAAGTACCATAATATAACCCAGTGTACGCACTTCCTCCACCATGACGACTCATAAAGGCAGGACCTATGATAATTTTTTTCTTTAGTACAACGGATCACAAGCGAAGGGTCCCCTAGGGGGTTTGAGAGTACCTGTATATACCAACCTAGTCCCAATCCAGGATTTCCAATAGCCATCATCATCATAATCACTCTACTCCATTCAATACTAAAGAGATGTGTGTGTGTATGTATATATATATCTATAATATATTAAAAGTGTAAAGACCCTTAGAAAAGTGAATTGAACTTTTTGTCTTTCATTAAAAGACCCTTTTTAGACAAAACTATCTTTTCACTATTTTCGGTAATTATTATGTAACTATTTTTATTATACTAACTAGACTCCTAAAGTGTATGGGACTCCTAAAATATATGAAAGGAGATTCAATTAATATTTTTCCTTGTATTGATCAATTAAAAAATACTCCTAAAATAGAATAAAAAAATACTCCTAAAATAGGACTCTATTAAGGAAATACTTCTATAAATATTGAGATGCATGTTAAACTACCAAAGAAATCAATTTACTTATTTTGAAAATATGATTGATGTTCATCTAACTTAATTCGGTTTCATGTCTAGATTGGTGGATGTTTAATTTTCTAACCCTCAACTTCTTCACTATTTTTGTCAATATAATAGAATTCAACGTATGTATATATATGTGTGTGTTCTTTGTTTTCATTCAAGTCATTCTTTAGCGTCAATATTTTCACTCAGACAAGAATTATTTTCATCAAAATTGAAGTTTTGTGATCACTATTGTATTATTTTGTTATATTTTACAGACCGTAGATGAATTTACAGGTGGTATATGAATGTCGGTCAACTTTGAGGATTTTTTTAGGTAAAGGTTAGGATTAATTGTATTGTTTTTACATCTCTATTTTGAGAATTTCTTTTGTGTAAAGGTTAAGTTTAGTTGTATTATTTTGATATCTCTATTATCGTATTATTTTGTTATAGTTTACAAATGATAGATGAGTGTCAGATGACTTTGAGAAAATTTTTGTGTAATTATATTATTTTGATGTCTCTATCATCGTATTATTTTGTTGCAATTTACAAGTGGTAGATGAATGTTGATCTTCTTAGACAATTTTTTTTATGAAGGTTAGGTTTAATTAAATAAATTCTTCAAAATATGTTGAATTTAATTATTATATTTATCTTTGTTATTTAGAATAATATCCTATTTAGTATAATGTTTGAATTCAATAAAATAAGGTACACACGCGGGTCACATACACCTAAACTAGTATGTATATATATGTATATATATAGAGAGAGAGACATATATATACATATCTATCTGTCTCTATATATATATTGACATATATGTGTATTTATATATATATAGAGAGACATATCTATATCTATCTATCTATATGTATCTATCTATCTATCTATCTATCTATCTATCTATCTATCTATCTCTCTGTCTGTCTGTCTGTCTGTCTGTCTGTCTGTCTCTCTGTCTGTCTGTCTCTCTGTCTGTCTGTCTGTCTATCTATCTATCTATCTATCTATCTATCTGTCTGTCTGTCTGTCTGTCTGTCTGTCTGTCTGTCTGTCTGTCTGTCTGTCTGTCTGTCTGTCTGTCTGTCTGTCTGTCTGTCTGTCTGTCTGTCTGTCTGTCTGTCTGTCTGTCTGTCTGTCTGTCTGTCTGTCTGTCTGTCTGTCTGTCTGTCTGTCTGTCTGTCTGTCTGTCTATCTATCTATCTATCTATCTATCTATCTATCTATCTATCTATCTATCTATCTATCTATCTATCTATCTATCTATCTATCTATCTATCTATCTATCTATCTATCTATCTATCTATCTATCTATCTATCTATCTATCTATCTATCTATCTATCTATCTATCTATCTATCTATCTATCTATCTATCTATCTATCTATCTATCTATCTATCTATCTATCTATCTATCTATCTATCTATCTATCTATCTATCTATCTATCTATCTATCTATCTATCTATCTATCTATCTATCTATCTATCTATCTATCTATCTATCTATCTATCTATCTATCTATCTATCTATCTATCTATCTATCTATCTATCTATCTATCTATCTATCTATCTATCTATCTATCTATCTATCTATCTATCTATCTATCTATCTATCTATCTATCTATCTATCTATCTATCTATCTATCTATCTATCTATCTATCTATCTATCTATCTATCTATCTATCTATCTATCTATCTATCTATCTATCTATCTATCTATCTATCTATCTATCTATCTATCTATCTATCTATCTATCTATCTATCTATCTATCTATCTATCTATCTATCTATCTATCTATCTATCTATCTATCTATCTATCTATCTATCTATCTATCTATCTATCTATCTATCTATCTATCTATCTATCTATCTATCTATCTATCTATCTATCTATCTATCTATCTATCTATCTATCTATCTATCTATCTATCTATCTATCTATCTATCTATCTATCTATCTATCTATCTATCTATCTATCTATCTATCTATCTATCTATCTATCTATCTATCTATCTATCTATCTATCTATCTATCTATCTATCTATCTATCTATCTATCTATCTATCTATCTATCTATCTATCTATCTATCTATCTATCTATCTATCTATCTATCTATCTATCTATCTATCTATCTATCTATCTATCTATCTATCTATCTATCTATCTATCTATCTATCTATCTATCTATCTATCTATCTATCTATCTATCTATCTATCTATCTATCTATCTATCTATCTATCTATCTATCTATCTATCTATCTATCTATCTATCTATCTATCTATCTATCTATCTATCTATCTATCTATCTATCTATCTATCTATCTATCTATCTATCTATCTATCTATCTATCTATCTATCTATCTATCTATCTATCTATCTATCTATCTATCTATCTATCTATCTATCTATCTATCTATCTATCTATCTATCTATCTATCTATCTATCTATCTATCTATCTATCTATCTATCTATCTATCTATCTATCTATCTATCTATCTATCTATCTATCTATCTATCTATCTATCTATCTATCTATCTATCTATCTATCTATCTATCTATCTATCTATCTATCTATCTATCTATCTATCTATCTATCTATCTATCTATCTATCTATCTATCTATCTATCTATCTATCTATCTAGCTGTCTGTCTATTGGTCTGTCTGTCTGTCTGTCCATATGTCTGTCCGTTTGTCTGTCCATCCGTCTGTCTATCTGTTTGTCTACCCATCTGTCTACCTGTCTTTCTATCCGTCTGTCTATCCATCTGTCTATCCGTCTGTCTATCCATCTGTCTATCTGTCTGTCTATCCGTCTGTCTATCTATCTGTCTATCTGTCTGTCTCTTTGTCTATCTGTCTCTCCATCTGTCTCTCTATCTATGCATGCCATCACCAGTATCCAAATAATATAATTATAAGTATCAAGACATCTATAGACTACGGCCACATACTTTACAAGGATAAAACACTTCCTAAAATCTAACTAATATCATAATCATGACCTTAGGCCCAACAATGCATATTCGACATATCCATATCCTCATCTGGGAAACCATCACAATCCACCGCATAATGAAATAACCTTATACCAAAGGGTTAATAGCCTCAACTATGCTTAACATACTAGCAACATAGGTTAATAGGATTTTAGAAGCATAATAAGTATTTTACCTTAAGGGTGTATTCAACCATTTAATCTTTGAACTCATAAATTAGGCTAAGTCATGGTGTTCTACCCATAATCACATCCTAACATACATATCTAACATGCAATATATAAAATATACTATCTTATAAAGAAGTGAAATGACCCTAACTAGTTGTCTATTGATTGACTATAGTACTTGATGGCTAGAAGTCTAGAATACTAGTTGTGAACTTTGTTTAGTTGAAATATGGAAACTAGCAATTATGATTGTTACGTGGCTAATGATGATAATAGGTTTAGTATTAGAGATGAATAGTGGTATTGGTGACCAAGTTGAGATATTAATTACTTAGATGAGGATTCGTAGACTAATAATGCTAGGTAATAAGAGATGTTAACGCATATTATTAGACAAATATTATAATGATAATTAGTGTCCTTTTGCTAGATTATGGCTAGTGTGATTATGATGATTAAAAATTAGCATTGATTAAATGACAGTACGGTTCAGTAGTGAATCTTGACTATGTGTGGATGTTGACTATTTAGTGGATGATGGTTAGTTTCTATTCCATAAATAGGGATTATGTAAGGAATTAATTAGGCTTAAATGTATAGATATTTGAGACAATATTACTAGTGGGATGGTATGAAGAGAGATGTGGCAAACTTTGTAGATCGTTGCCTATATTGCTAGTAGGTTAAGGCCAAGCATCAACATCTAGGATAATTGACTCAGAGGTTGCCCATTTCCGAGTGGAAATGGTAACAGATTACTATGGACTTCATTTGTGGTTTACCTTGCACTTCTGTGGTCTTGATGGTATTTGGGTTATTGTGGTTCGTTTGACCAAGTCGGCATATTTTATTCCTATTTAGATGGCCTTCAGTGTTAAGATATTAGACTATATTTATGTTTGGGAGATACTTCATTTACATGGGGTGACTATTTCTATCATATCATACCGTGGTTCTGTATTTACTTCACAATTTTAGAGAGCGTTCCAGGAGGAGTTGGGTACTCGAATGGACTTGAGTACAACTTTTCCCTCACACACGGATGGTAAATCTGAGCGGACTATTCAAGTGCTTGAAGCTATTCTACGAGCCTGTGTTATGGATTTTGGAGGACAATAGGATCAACACTTAGATTGGCAGAGATTGCATACAATAACTATCATTCGAGTATTGAGATGACGCCTTATAAGGCTTTGTATGAAAGGAGATATCATTCTCTGATAGGATGGTTTGAGGTTTTTGAGGTGAGACCTCATGGTATGAATTTACTTCAGAACTCATTGGATAGAGTCAAGGTGATTTAGGATAGATTGAGGGCAACCCAGAGTAAGCAGAAGAACTATGCCGACCGTAGGCTCCATGCCTTGAGATTCAGAGTTGGTGACCGTGTGTTTCTTTATGTGTCGCCTATAAGGGGTGTGATGACATTTAGAATATAGGTTAAGCTAAACCCCCAAATAAATTGGTCCTTTTGATATTCTCCATATAGTTGGTGAGGTAGCCTATGAGTTAGCCTTGCCTCCAGATTTTGCTATTGTTCATCTGCTTTTTCATGTCTCCAGGTTGCAAAATTATATTCCTGATCCATATCATGTGATTAGGTGGGACTCAGCCTAGTTGGATGAGCAGTTGACCATTGAGGATGTATTACTCCATATTTTCCTAGCTTAATTTAACTCTTAGTACATGAGTTATTCTATATAAACATTTCTAAATACTTAGAATCTTTCATTTTAGAGCTTACCATTGCATGGGAAATTTAGTCAGCTTTCCAACGATATAAAATTATCCCAAATTCGATACCTGGGCAAATAGTTAGAGCCATTTTGTAAAACAGTGTGCCACCTGGCACATCACCGCGTCGTGGAGGCTAGCAAAATGGCAATTATTAGTTTTCAGCAAGCTAATGTGATAATCCCACATCACGGAGTAGTGCAATTTCCCAATTGGCATTTTCTATTAAGGCTCTGCGATAACGGCGTTTCGCGCCAAGGGCCATATTCAGAATTGTCCTTTTCCAGTGTGATTCCACGATCATGGTGCGTTATGCCAAGGGTCATTTTTTCACTCATCCCTTTTATCAACAGTGCAAGCCACATTCCAGTGGCTCACCTCGTTGCAGTAAGGCCCAAAATTGGGCATCCAGTGATTTTTTTTTTAATTATTCCCAGGGGTAGTTTGGTATTTTTCCACGACCCTAATCAGTCCTAAACACGAAATTTAGACCTAAAGGAGCACTAATTGCTCATTATTTCATTATTTTCTCAAGATTAAAAACATTCCCTCTCAATTAGAAAATCCTAGTTTTCAAGAAACAAGAACAAAGCTCAACAATTCCTCCTAGAACCTTCAAGAACTCTTCTTCTTAGGTATGTTAGGTGTTCATTCATGGTCTCCTTTCACCCTTGAAGTCCAAGAACCCCTTTTAAACTTACAAGATCTCAAATTTATGAATTTCATGCTTGAAATTGATTGTGTTTATGTTCATGATAGTAATTGGGTTTCAATTCAAAATTAATTATAAGTTCCATGAAATTAAAATGGTTTATGTGGTGAATTATATGAATTTCATGCTAAACCCTTGAATTTGCAATTGAGTATTGTATTCCTGATGTTCATGTGTTGACCATTATCATGTGAAATAATTCATGTTCCCCAAGTATTTGCTAAAATGCCTATGTAAAGTAAATAGTGGAATCATGACTTGTCATTATGTGGTCCCAATCATGTACAAACTTATGCCCTACAAGTGTTTGATAAAATGCCTCTATGAATGAATTATGAACACGGGTACATTGTTATGCTTCTCAAGATCATTCTATGCTTTACTTTCACACTATCGAGTCCTGAGGGTATCTAATACTCGATAATCTAGCTGTTTACCTAGAGCTACAGTAGTTATAAAATTGTCTCAGTAATGTCACAATCAGTAGTACTCAGTCAGTTACAGAACTCAGTGAAACTCAGTATCAGTCTAACTCAGATCAGTCTAATAATCAGTTCAGTGTCTATTCAGTTGGGTGTAGGTCTATTCAGTTGGGTGTAGGATTCAGCACCGAGTGAACCCAAGGATAGGGGTTCACCTGCCAGTAGAGGGTGTGATCCTTAGAAGCAATCCTTGTATTCCAGAACTACGTAGCTAGCGTAGGTTGAGACATCAACCTACCAGTTGAGGGTTGGTAAGGTGTTTCTACCTGCCAGTTGAGGGTATCACCGTTCTCATTAGAGTACCTTCTAGATGAGGGTAAGTCTTCAATTTGTCTTTACCCATGGAACAGTACTGACACCCTTCTAGCTGGGGTTACTGGTTGGACCCCAAATCTATTCAGAAAAGAGGCATGTCGGTTAGAAGATTACTTTCAACAGTTTCCGTTTCAGTTTCAGTTTCAGTATAGAACGTAGTTCAGTTCTACAGAATCAGGACTGTCAGATAAAGTCATTCATCTATCAGTAATTCAGCTATCAATAACCTCAGGTATCAGTTACTCAGTTATCAAAACTTAGTACTCAGCTTCAGTAAAAGCTCGGATACAGTATATACTTATATATATGCACAGTATTGCATATTCAGTATTTTACACTAGTTTAGTTACCCATGTATTCTTATTCAGTTACTCTATAGCATCCAGTCAGTTACTCTTCATGCATATGAACCCTTCCATTCAGCCTTACCCCATCTAGCATACCAGTATATTCCACGTATTGACGCATACTCTTTCTTTGTGCTATGATGTCTCATATCATAGGTTCGGACGCTCAGGTTCCTGATCGCGCTTAGATAGATCCAGTTAGTAGCTGCAGTTTCAGCAGTGAGTCCTCATCTATTAAGGATATGCTTTTATTTCAGCATTTTAGTTTATTAGTATTTCAGTAGTCGAAGTTAGTTGGGGGCTTGTAGTCGAAGTTAGTTGGGGGCTTGTCCCATCAACTCCGCTTTCATAAAGTTCAGTTAGAGAATTTTCAGACTAAACTAGTTTAGATAGTATTTCAGATTCAGATGTTTTATCAGATATTATTATTTATCAGTATTTAGATTGTGAACCTTATGGCATTTCAGCCTATATTCTATAATTTTAAAGTATTATTATTCTATTCTCACAGCAGGTACCAGATCATGGATTAGCTTATGGTCCCTCGGGATCATAAGCACCATGTGGTATCCTGGGTGCAGACTCGGGGCATTACAAACTTGGTATCTGAGCTTAAGGTTCAATAGAGTCCTAGAGGGTCTGAAATTCGCATTAAGTAGATTTTTGTTCATGGGTGTGTAGCGCACCACACCTATGGGCCAGAGGCTATGAGACGTTTTTAGGAAAAGTGTTCTTTCTTTTAGTATTCATGTCGTGCGGGTGAGCATGAGCTCAAGTTAAGCTCTCAGTCTAATCCTTTTTTTCCTGTTGTTTACATAATATGCCTCCTAAAAAGAACAATGGAAGAAGAATAGGAAACCAGTCAGAACCTCAACCAGTTAAGGCAAATCTCCTAGACGAACATGTCTCCCATGCAGAATTCAGAGCTCCATTCACCACTCTATCCAATTCTGTAGCAGCTTAGAATAAATGGACAACTGTTGTTTAGGCCAAGCCAATGGAAAATACTACTATAGTCAGGATTTGAGACTTCACCCAAATAAATCCTTCCCTATTCTCAGGATCTAAGTTAGAAGAGGATCCACAGAAGTTCCTCAATTATGTTCAGAAGGCCACAAATATCATGGGAGTAACTTCTAGTGAAAGTGCTGATTTATACACCTATCATCTATAAGATCTGGCTCATACATGGTTTAAGCACTGGAAGGTAGACAGGGGCACAGATGTAGAGTCCATAGAGTGGGAAGAGTTTACTACTGCTTTCCTAGATAGATTCTTTCACTTAGAGCTGAGAAAAGCTAAGGTGTTAGAGTTCATCAATCTCAGGCAAGGAAATATGAGTGTGAAAGAGTATTCTCTTAAGTTTACTCAGTTAGACAGGTAGGCTCCCCATGTAGTAGCAGATAGTAGGTCCAGAATAAGCAAGTTCGTATCTGGCATGTCAGAGAGTGTGGTTAAGGAGTGAAGAACAATGATGTTAATTAAGGATATGGACATATCCAGGCTCATGGTCCATGCTCAGTAGATAGAAGAATCTAAGAATAACGAGAGAGAAAGGGAGAAAAAAAAAGCTAGAACAGGTAGCTTTAATTTTACTCAGCCTAAGTCAGAAGGTGGTAACCGTTCCCAGTTCCATCCAAAGTCTTTAGTTCCAGCTCCGCCCTCATCCATTGCTCTAGTCACAAAGTTCATAAATGGTAACAAAGATAGGGTGACAGGCTCTAAATCTGAGGTTATTGTCAGTAGTGCTTGAACAAATCCTCTTTGCCAAAAATATGGCAGAAGCCATCAGGGTATCTGTAAAGCTAGCAATGATATTTGTTTCAGGTGTGGTAAGTCAGGCCATAGAATTATAGATTATCCTCAGTTATGTTCTCAGGGTTAGTATACCCGAATCAGCAAGGTGCCATTTCCAGTGCCACCAGTGGGCAATGCCCAAACAGGCTTTATGCACTTCAGTCCTGACAAGATCAGGAAATTTCTCCTGATATGGTCACTGGTATGTTACAGATCTTATATTTACATATTTATGCTTTGATAGATCCAGGAGCTTCCTTGTCTTTTGTAACCCCTTAATAGTTGTTAACTTTGGAGTCAGTCCTATAATTCTAACAGAGCCTTTCTCAGTCTCTACCCTAGTAGGTAAGTCTATCATAGCCCGACGGGTATACAAGAACTTTCTGGTTATGATATCTTAGAAAGTCATTTCAACAGACTTAGTAGAATTAGAGATGATGGATTTCGACGTCATTCTCGGCCTGGATTGGCTCCATTCATGCTATGCCTCAGTTGACTGTAGAAACAAAATTATTCATTTTCAGTTTCTGAATGAACCAGTCCTTGAATGGAAGGGTAGTACTACAACGCTTAAGGGTCAGTTGATTTCATATCTTAGAGAGAGAAAAATGATATCCAAGGGATATATCTATCATCTTGTGCGAGTCAAAGACTTTAGTTTAGAAACTCCTAATCTTGAGTCAGTTCCAGTAGTAAATGAATTCTCAGATGTGTTTCCTAAAGATCTTCCTGGATTCCTCCCGTTAGGGAAATTGACTTTGGAATAGACCTTTTTCCAGACACCCAGCCTATATCTATTCCACCATACAGAATGGAACAGCAAAACTTATGGAATTGAAAGAACAGTTAAAGGAATTTTTAGATAAGGTTTTCATCAGACCCAATATTTCCCCGTAGGGTACACCAGTCTTATTCGTGAATAAGAAAGACGGTTTACTCAGAATGTCTATAGACTAACATCAGTTGAACAAAGTAACAGTCAAGAATAAATACCTACTTCCTAGAATTAATGACTTGTTTGACCAACTTCATGGAGTCAGTTACTTTTCTAAGATAGACCTCAGATTAGGCTATCATCAGCTCAAAGTCGGAGAATGTGACATTCCAAAAATAGCTTTTCGAACTCGGTATGGTAGCTTTGAGTTTCTAGTCATGTCCTTTGGTCTTAAAAATGCCCCAACAACCTTCATGGACTTGATGAACCTAGTGTTAAAGCAGTACTTGGACATGTTCATCATAGTCTTCATCGATGACATTCTTGTTTATTTTCATAAAGAGAATGATCATGCAGATCACCTCAGAATCGTACTTCGGACTCTCAAATCCCATAAATTGTTTGCCAAATTCAGTAAGTGCAAATTTTGGCTAAGGTCAGTGGCATTCCTTAGTAATATTATTTTTGGTGATGACATTAGAGTTGGTCCTCAAAAGACCGAGGCGGTGAGAAACTGGCCTAGACCCATCTCTCCACCAGATGTTAGGAGTTTCTTAGGTTTAGCTGGCTATTACCATCAATTTGTTGAAGGGTTCTTAACTATTACATCCCCCATGTCAATATTGACTTAGAATAAAGTTAAGTTTCAGTGGTCAGATTCCTGCGAGAAGAGTTTTCAGGAGTTAAAGACTCGACTCACCTCAACCCCAGTTTTGACTCTACTCGATGGTTCAGATGGATTTGTTGTGTACTATGATGCATCTAGAGTAGGTTTGGGTTGTGTCCTCATGTAGAGTGGTAAGTTCATAGCCTATGCCTTTAGACAACTTAAGCCCCATGAGAATAATTACCCTACCCATGATCTTGAATTAACGATTGTAGTGTTTGCCTTAAAGATTTAGAGAAACTATTTGTATGGGTACATGTAGATGTGCTCACAGATCACAAAATCTTACAGTATGTGTTCTCTCAAAAATATTTGAATTTGCATCAGAGGAGGTGGTTAGAGTTATTGAAAGATTATGACATGAGTGTTCTGTACAATCCGGGTAAGGCCAATGTAGTGGCAGATGCTCTCAGTAGGTTTTATATGGGTAGTGTTACTCATATTGAGAATGGTAAGAAGAAGTTAGTTCATAAAGTTCATCAGATTCCCCGACTAGGTATCCGCTTAGTCGATTCAGCAGAGGGCAGTGTGTGGGTTCAAAATAGTTCAGAATCATCTCTAGTTTCTGAAGTAAAAGAGAAGTAGGATAGAGATCCCAGTATAGTAAATCTGAAAGAGTCAGTCAGAGATCAGAAAGTGGAGGTTTTCTACCAAGGGAGAGATGGTGTATTGCGTTTCCAGGGTCGGCTATGTGTGCCAGGTGTAGATGACTTGAGGCCACGAATTCTTACAAAAGTGCACGATGTGCGTTACTTTATTCATCCAGGGGCCACTAAGATGTACCACAATTTGTGGGAGGTATATTGGTGGAGTGAGATGAAGAAGGATATTGCAGAGTTTATAGCTATGAGCTCTACATGTCAGCGGGTTAATATTGAGCACCAGAAGCTAGTGGGTCCATATAGGAGTTCAATATTCCCATATGGAAATGGGAAGAAGTGAACATGGACTTTGTGATGGGTTTGCCTCGTACACATCATTAGCATGATTTGCTTTGGGTTATCATAGATAGGATGACCAAATCTTCTCATTTCTTGCCAGTTCATACTTCCTATTCAGTCGAGGACTACGCCAAACTCTATATCAAATAGTTGGTCAGGTTGTACAGAGTCCCAGTATCCATTATCTCAGATAGAGGTACCCAGTTTACCTTTCACTTCTGGAAAGTATTCCAAAAGGGTCTTGGTACCCAAGTTCACCTCAGTAAATCCTTCCACCCTCAGACAGATGGTCAAGCATAACGGACCATTCAGAATCTAGAAAATATGTTAAGAGCATGCGTGGTTGATTTTAAAGGTAGTTGGGATGACCATTTGCCTTTGATTGAGTTCGCATATAATTACAGTTATCATTCCAGTATTCAGATGGCTCCGTTTAAGGCCCTTTATGGTAGGAGATGTAGATCTCCAATTGGTTAGTTCGAGGTAGGCAAGTGTAATGTCCCAAAATCAAATCCCGAGATGTCACACGATGCTTAAAACTATGAGTAGCCTTAAGCTAACTCTATCTGCCTTCTACTAGATATAGATCTCATAATCAAGGTAATATAGACATGAAAGTCATACTGAATGTGGAAACTATCTGAAATAACTAAGAATAATCTAAATATAATGTCTAAAACATCAATACTCAATAATCTGAATGTAAACTAGTAGTCTGACAAGCCTCTACTCCTAATACTAGAGAGTCACTGGGACAGACCCCAGCAAACTCGAACTGTCTGAAAAGAATACTGAATCATATAAAACAACTAAGCTACGAAATCAGAATGAATAAGTACCCAAACTATGAGGACTCACCAACTGTCGAATGTAGATGAAGATGCTCGAACTACTCGTGCTACTGATACTGAGCACCTGAATCTACATTATGAGACAATGTAGCACATAGACATATATGTGGATCAGTACTTTGAGGATGTACTGAGTATATGGGGTGAAATGCATAAGTAAACAATCATCTTATCATCATAATTTATAAAACAATGCATGCTAATTGCAAATGACTCACATAAGGTGGAATATCTAAAATGCTGAGTTCATGAATAATAAATCAATCATACTTTATAAATCTAGTGAGTCATAACATTTAGTTCTGAAAGCTATACTTGTATTCTGTCTATAAATCATACTGTCTAAGTGTATAAAGAGCTCATTTCTGAAATATAAAATCTAAAAGCTGAAGTCTGTAACTGTCATCTTTCTATAAAGCATAATCTGAGTAAACTGTGAGCCTTTACACTTAGTTTTCTAAAAATCGTTACCATTAAATTGTAGGAAAAACACTTTATCTTAAGGGAGGTTCTCTTAACTGACATAAACCATGCGAGTAATATGGAGTCCAACGTCTCGTCCTCCTAAGAAAGAAACCTCACATTGGGGAGAGGTGTCATGCTCTTGCCAGGGAGTATAACCTAATTTTCATGTGATAGCTCATAAGCTAAATCTATCATCCATATATAAATGGGAATAATCTCATAATTTGTACCTACGTTGGCTACGTAGTTCTATGAAAGATAGGGCACGCTAATCCTACACTTCCCGTTCGGTGCAAAATACTACTCCCTTTTTATTTATTACACTCATTCTGTTGGAAATCCACTTTAAAACTAGCATAAGGGTCTATCTAAAACTAATTATGCATTGATCTGATAAAATCTGCAAATAAAGCTGATTTAAATTCTGAAATCTATAATGATCTAAAAAGTGGATTCCAAACCTAATTCGATGATTGAAAGATCAAAGATTTACTAAAAATATGTAAATAATCTGATAATAGGAAGCTTAAAGCATAATATTTCTTGAAATAATAATATTCAATCTTGGGGTAATAACCCATGTTTCAATGTCATGTCAAAACATCATAATAATCATGCTTGCTATTGAAAACAATGATAATTCATCTCAAAATCTGTAAATTACTTTAATAGATTGAAAATATGAAAATAGACATGCAATGGACCACTAGAATTTGACGATTATGAATTTGCTTACCTTTGTGACGCGTCAAGTTCTCAGGTGGCACACTGTCAACTTAAAAATGTCATAACTCCATCACCGAGTGTCGAAATTGGGAGAATTTGGTATCGATAGGAAGCTTATTCAATTTCCCACACAATGGGAGGTATAAATTTGGAAAATTCCACAAGAAATAAATATCCTTCATTTTGGAAGCTATTTCTTAATATTCTAGAAATGAATTTAAGCCAGGAAAAGTGCGGAGTATTACAATATCTCCCCCTTTGTAACATTCGTCCTTGAATATGGATAAATAAGCTGAAAATACTGAGGAATTAGAGGCTATAAGCTATTATGCATAACTGAAATAAACTGAATAACTAAATCTCAATTAAAATGAGCTACTGAATTGATCTGAGAGTGCATGAATTCTCATTAAGATAACTATATAGTTGAATCTGAAACTGGAAAAGAACTAAATAAAGGAAAACTATTACCTTCAGCTGAATCTTAGCTCGTGGAGAAGAGATGAGGATACTTGGTACACATGTTTGCTTCTGCTTCCCAAGTATCACCCTCAATGGACTGATTTCGCCACAGAACTTTGAACAAGGAAACTTCTTTATTCCTTTGTCTACGAATCTGACGATCAAGAATATCTATTGGGACTTCTTCGTAAGAAAGGCTATTCTGAATATCTGTGCTTTTTAGAGGAACTACAACAACTAAATTGTCCATGCATTTCTTTAACAAGGACATATGAAATAATGGATGAACTAAGGATAAATCTGCGGGTAGCTCAAGCTCATACGCTACCTTCCCAACACGGCTCAAAATCCAAAAGGGACCAACATAATGGGGACTAAGTTTCCCCTTCTTGCCAAATCTCTCACCCCTTTCATGGGTAAAACTTTTAAATACACAAGATCATTAACCTCAAACTTAAGATCTCTTTTTCTCACGTTGGCATAATATTTCAAACATCTCTGGGATGCTTTCAATTTCTCTCTAATGAACTAAACTTTCTCCATGGCCTCAAACACCATGTCTAGCCCAATCAAAGTAGCCTCACCCACTTCAAACCAACCAATTGGTGATCTACATCTCTGCCCATAAAGAGCCTCAAATGGAGCCATCTAAATACTAGTATAATAACTATTATTATAAACGAACTCAATCAATAGCAAATGCTCATCCCAACTATCTTTGAAATCAAGAACACATTCCCTCAACATATCATCTAAATTTGAATTGTCCTCTCTGCCTGACCATCTATCTACGGATGAAAAGCTGATCTAAGATGAACTTGGGTACCAAGACCTTTCTGAAAGGCTCTCCAAAACTGATAGGTAAACTGATTACCCATATCGGAGATGATAGATAAAGGAACTCCGTGCAATCTAACCATCTCTCAAATATACAACTTAGCATAATCTTCAGTCATGTAAGACGTATGAACTGGCAAGAAATGCACTGACTTAGTCAATCTGTATACTATAACCCAAACTGAATCATGTTGATGACGCGAATGGGGCAAACCAATCACAAAATCCATATTCACCTCTTCCCACTTCCAAGTGGGGATTCCAAACTCTTGCAATGCACCACCAGATCTTTGGTGCTCTACCTTAACCAGTTGACAAGTTACATACTTATCTACGAACTCTGCTATATCTTTTTTCATACCACTCCACCAATAGATTTCCCGTAAGTCGTGGTACATCTTAGTGGATCCTGGATGGATAAAATAACACGCACCATACGCTTCCTCCATAATCCGCTGCCTCAAATCATCAAATCATCAACACAAGTCACACACAATCTACTCTGGTATCTCAACATACCATCTCCCCCTTGGGAGAAAACCTCTACCTTTTGGTCTTTAACTGATTCCTTCAGGTTGACCAAACTAGGATCCTTATCTTGCTTCTCCTTCACTTCCGAAACTAGGGAAGATTCGGAATTACTTTGAACCCAAAAATTCCCTTCAGATGAGTCAACCAACCTAACACCTAATCTAGCTAATGATGAACTCCTCAAAATAACTCTTTCTTATCACTCTCCACATAGGTAACATTGCCCATAGACAGTCTACTAAGGACGTCTGCCACTACATTGGCCTTGCCTAAATGATAAAACACACTCATATCATAATCTTTCAACAACTCCAACCACCTTCTCTGACGGAGATTCAAATCCCTTTGAGTAAACACATACTGCAAGCTTTAGTGATCTATGAACACATCAACATGCATACCATACAAATAATGTCTCCAAATTTTCAAAGTAAACAACAACTAACTCAAGATCATGGGTTGGGTAATTCTTTTTATAAGTCTTAAGCTGTCTAGAGGAATAGGCTATGACCTTACCTCTCTACATCAAAACACAACCCAAACCAACTCTGGAGGCATCACAATAAACCTAAAAACCATCTGTACCATCAAGTAATGCTAAAATTGGGGCTGAAGTATGTCGAGTCTTCAACTCCTGAAAACTCTTCTCGTAGGAATCTGACCACTGAAACATAACTTTCTTTTGGGTCAATCTAGACATAGGAGACAGAATAGACGAGAAACCCTCAACAAAATATTTGTAATAACTAGCTAGACCCAAGAAACTCCTAATGTCTGATGGGAAAATAGGTCTAGGACAATTCCTTACGACTTCTGTCTTTTGGGGATCAACTCTAATACTTTCACTGAAAATGATATGACTAAGGAAAGCTACTGTCCTTAGCCAAAATTCACACTTGCTAAACTTGGCGAACAACTGGTGGTCTCAAAGGGTTTATAACACAATTCTAAGATGGTCTGCACGATCATCCTCACAACGAGAATAGACAAGAATATCATTGATAAAGACTATGACAAACATGTCCAAATACTGTTTGAACACTCTATTCATCAAGCCCATAAAAGCTCATGGGGCCTTTATTAGTCCGAAGAACATGACTAGAAGCTCAAAATGACCATAACGGGTCCTGAAAGCTATCTTTGGAATATCATGTTCCCTTACTTTAAGCTGATGATAGCCGGATTTAAGGTCTATCTTTGAGAAATAACTGGTACCTTGGAGTTGATCAAATAAGTCATTGATTCTAGGAAGAGGGTATTTGTTTTTTACTATAACTTAATTCAATTGACGATAGTCAATGCACATACACAAAGAACCATCTTTCTTTTGCATAAATAGGATGAGAGTGCCCCATGGAGAAACACTAGGCCTTATAAAAACTTTATCTAAAAGATCTTTGAGTTGCTCTTTTAACTCCTTAAGCTTGGCGGGAGCTATACAATATGGAGGTATAGAAATAAGCTGAGTATATGAAAAAAGGTCAATACCAAATTCTATTTTCCTATCGGAAGGTACCCTTGGAAAATCTTCAGGAAACTCATTAACTACGTTGACTGACTGAACTGTTGGAGTCTCAGACTTAGTGTCTTTAAATCAAACAAGATTATAGATACACCCTTTTGAAATCAACTTTCTGGCTTTAAGATAAGATATGAAATGACTTTTGGGAAACACGGAATTACCTGACCACTCAAAGACTGGCTCATCTAGAAACTGAAACTTCACCACTCAAGCGTGACAATCTATAGAGGCATAACAAGAATGGCGCCAATCCATACCAAGAATAAGATCAAAGTTTGTTATATCTAACTCTATTAGGTCTGCTAATATGACTTTATGAAGGACAATGATAGGACACTTTCTGTAGATCTATTTAGCGACAATTGACTCACCTATTAGAGTAGACACCAAGAAAGGCTCGGGGATCTTTTCAGAACTTATCTAAAAATTTACTGCAACTAACGGGGTCACATTAGAGAAACTCGACATAGGGTCTAACAATACATACACATCAAGGTGAAAGAAGCGAAGAATACTAGTAACAATATCTGGTGAATCCTCCTACTCCTGATGGGATGGTAAAGCATAAAACCAATTCTGATGTTGACCGCCACCGGTACTGGATGATGCGTCCTGAAGAGGAACTGGGCAACCTAAAGGAGCTAGTGCACTCACAGCCTGAGTCTAGGGATGAATATCTCTATTTCCCTGCTTAGTATATAGACAATATCTAACACCATGACCAGACTTACCACAACTAAAGCAACCCTTATGTCTAGCCAAGCACTCATCGATATGACTTTTACCACACCTAACACATAGAGAATAACTGGGCCTACCACTCACACAATTCTAGGATTTGGACATAGAAGACTTACCCCACTACTCTTATCTACCTCTGGGAGCGGAAGCACTAGATGGAGATGGTGCTAGCGTAGATGAACAATTCTAAAACTGTGAATGATTTCCCCTTGAGATCTAGCCTGTCCATACTCAAACTGACCTATTCTATCCTTCTTATTATTTCTATCTCTTCCCTTCAACTTCTCTGCCTTAATATGCTGAGCATACATCATCAATCTAGCAAGATCCATGTCTTTAATAAGCATGGAAGTCCTAAACTCCTTGACTTCCAAGCCAGACACTCCAATAACAAACTTACTCATACTAGCCCTAGGATCAGCCATCGTATCAGGGGCATACTTAGAGACAAAACTAAAGAAGAAGAAGAAACTGATGACATCTGTGATAAGTCTTCAGCTTCCTGATAAGCTATCATAAATATCATCGGCTAATTCGAAGGATTTCTGATTTTTATTAATTTGTTTCCTTATTAAGGGTAAACAATTTAAAACTTTGTTTTAGGGTTTTCTAGACATTATTATTATTATTATTATTATTCCGCACAAGGTCGACACCTTGAGTTATGGACAACATATTTTGATATTTTCTCTCTTTACTTCTAGACTTTAACAACACAACTATTTTTGAGAGATTATTATCAGTATTTTGGGATTTTTCTTTTGTGATCTAATCTGTAATTCACTAGTTATTATTCATCTCTGTAAGTTTATCTTTCAAATCATGAATTCAATTATGTATTTCGTTCGTTACATCATGAGTGTCTAAACTCCATTAACCTGAGTTATGGGATCTAGGGTTAGGTCTTGATGAGGTGCTAAGTATTTAAGATTTAAAAGGTACTAGGATTTCTTGACAATTCTGAAGTTTTAATTAACGTCTGTTGGTTGCAAACAGTAGACACACCTGCTTTGATTTGCTTGAGAAAGAAATCAAATATAGTAGGAAGTGAATTATCAACAGGGACTCAGAAATACTTCATTTAATTATCAGCGCTGTAACAAGGTTGGTTAACCTGAGGTAAAATTTGGGCAGTAAATAGAAATTACCTAAGGCCGAGAGGAATAGGGAATTAAATTCTTAAGTAGGTCGACAGACATTTAAGCATAACATCGATAAAGATAGCTTGTTATCCTACCTGCCGTGAGAATCTTGAACCACTAGTAGCATCTGTCAAGTACTAAAATCCCTAGTGAACATAATTCTGGTTTTTCCATAAACTCTTGATTATTAACTGAAACTAAGGTGACCAAAAATTATTTACTAATCTCCAAAACCCCCATTTTATCTTTTTGTATCATTTGTTTGAATTCAACTTGTAGCTTTAGTTTCAAACTAGTTTAATCTCCACTCACATTATTTCCTGTGGATTCGACCCCGACTCCAAAGTTGGGTAAATATATTACCGACGACCACCTTTCACTAAATTGACGTGTAAGTTGAGCGTTATAAAAAATGACATCGTTGCCGGGGAATAATTTTGCATATTGAGTTGGTTTGAAATTTTAGCCTATTTTCTTGAATTCAAACTTGTAAATATTTATTTTTAGTTTACTTTTATTTCTTGTGTTAGGTAGATTTTTATTTTAGTTTACTTACTACTATGGCATTATGGAATGAACATGATCTTGGTGGTTGGAAATCTTATCTTGATGATCCATGTCTATATTGTGATGGACCTCACTTTTGGCAAGACTGTGGATATGCTCCCCAAAGAGAGATGTGTGCACCATCTCCATCCTATCGGGAGTATGATTGTTCTATATGTGGTGGTCAAGATGGACATTGGAGTGATTGCCCAAATGCCCCCTCCCCCCATTGTGCTAACCCAAATTCTAGTTCTTCTTATGATTTTGATAGGTCTTTTGGTCAAAAATAGGAAGAACGAAGTACCAGAAAGAGTGGCATTGAAGCTATGCTTCAACTAATATTGGATCATATAGACACAACAAATGATATCATATGTGATATACGTCAAGACATTAGGGAATTTAACAAGGAAAGAGAAAGGATAGGGGAGATGGATATCGAGGTCAATTATCCAAAGCACTCTTCTACATTATGTTTAGATGATATCTTGTATGTGGAATCATTTAGACTAATCGAAGAGTGTGAAGATGAGGATCAAGAATCCTATAGTGATGTTGATCTTGATTTTGAGAAACCCTTGGTGATTTCCCAACCAACCGAACCATTCATGAACGAAGATGCCAAAGATGAGGAAATGGAACTAGAGTCGAAAGAAAAAATCAAGTACAATTCTTGTGAAGATTCTAGTCCATTTTGGGGTAAATATACTATTATGGATGCTACTCCAAAATTGAGAGTTAGTCCTCATTCGAACCACTTTTCAATATTATGCTTGGTGGATGTGATGAAAGTCGAATCGCCCAAGCAAATGACAAATTTTGAAAATGAGCAATAAAATTATTACATTTTGGAGTTTATCATTCCAAAAGGATATACTACAACCCCAATCTTGAAGGCCAAGAAGCTTAAAGATCGATGTCTATTTAGTGGCTTTTTAAGATCCTTACTATTGTCGAATGAGCCCATACGAAAGTTTGATGCAAAATTGGGCAAGCGGTTCAAGTCTTCGAAGTGGCGTGATAGAAGATTCCTTATCATGCCCTCAGATTTTCCCAACAGACCAAAAAGATGTAAAGATCAAAAGATGGGCCGACAATTCAAATCGTCAAAGTGGAGGGATAAAGGATGACTAAATATTATCGTGCCGCGACACTAAATTAAGCGCTTCTTGGGATGCAACCCAAGGTATTTTGTTATTTGTATTCGTATTATGTGATTGACATCAAATCTTTGCACCCATGGTGCCACAGGTATGTTTCTAACTATCTCATTTTGGTTTAACACATTGGGGACATTGCATGATTTTAAGTTGAGGGTAGAGCTACTTGTGGGTGTTGATTTATTCTTGGGGTTTTTGTTGTCGTGCCTCTTTTCCCCGGAGTTTTTTTCCTAGTAGAGCTGGTATGTTTAGGCGTATTATGTTTATTTTGTGATGTGTTGTGGTTAACTGGGGAAAAATAAGTATCTAGGACAGCTGACATATTTTTGTTGATTTTTCTTGGAATGATAACTACCTCTCCAATTATCTATATGGTAACTGTGTGATGAGAATCTATATATGACTATTGTGAATCTTTTTATGGCATTAGTATTAGGGACATGATAATCACTTCTAACAATTGCGTGAACCGAATGGGTAGTAGCTTGTGATGTACCTTTATGCCATGTGAGTGTGAGATGCTACCTAGTTCCCGTTGTGTGTTAAATCCAGAACTTTCTCGGTTGGTCATGCCTTGGTTGTAGGATAGCGATTAGGAAAGGATCATAGGTCGGTGTTGATATTAGTCCAGTTTTAGCTAAATGACCTTCCATGTGTGAATAATATCCCTTGATCCTGATTTTGAGCCTGAATGCCTATTCTTTTTATTATACCTATCACCTTCCCATTTGTATCATAATGAACCTATTTTGGCCTTGATTCTCCTTGGATATTGTGCACTTTGACTTAGGCAAATAGCCTAAGCTGAGGGTGGCTATCATAGGGGTGCGCGATATAAAGTAAGTATGAAAAAGGGTAATAAATATATATATATATATATATATATATGCAAGGCTGGGTGTGGTAGAAAAAGAATGAGAAAAGAAAAGTTGTGCAAAAGAGAAAATGATTGATTAAATGACCCCACCCATCCTGAATTTGCTTAATCAAGAAAGGGAGAACTAAGGTAAAGGTTGATAAGTGAGACCCATCAAAAATAATAGTGTAGCTCCAAGGAGGCTTAGTTACTTTAAATATCCTTGCGTATCATACTAGCCACAAGCCTACATTACAAACTGAAGAAAATCTCTATAGTGATCCTAACTTAACTGCCTGAAAGCATCGGTAATGAAAATAAGGGCAAGCTTATAGTTTTTGTATACATTGACTGGAACTTCTTACTGAGAGTGAGTGTCTCTTGATTGTCCCTGCATTTACATGCTTGATTTCATACATAAGTGAGGAGGTACTTCTTTGTTGTAAGGGCACATCGGTTGCATTGCTAGTTGCCTACTTGTTTGGGTAGGGTAATTTGTATATAGGCATGGTTATTGTTGCTAAGTTGATGCCATATCTTGATTCCTTTCTATCACATTGTTGATCTTCATGGATATACACAAATAGGTTTAAAGTGATTGAAAATGGAGAGGGTAATGTGTTTTGAACTAAAATTGATGATCAACTGTCATAGGTATCTTATGTGTCTCTTGGTTAAGCATAGTAAGGTTGTGTTTTAGTTTCTTGAGGAAAAGAAATTGTTTTAAGTTGAGGGTGTTGATGTGTGAGCAGATGCTAACACATTTGAGGCTTTTAACTAACAATAATTGCAAAGTCTTAAGCAACTTTTGTTGTTTTTGATTATTTTATTTTGATTTTGCAGTAGAATCTGATATGATAGAGAACCAACATGAAATGAAGGAAAGAAGTTGAAATTTGAAGAAATCTGAAGACAAGTGTGACGACGACATTTGAGATAAGTCGGCAGCCCTGTGATAAACTATCAGGTTGGTCGTCATTAGTAGACAGAGAATTGGCCTAAAGTGGAAGATGTGATGATATTTTGTAATAAGCCGTCAGAAGTGTGATAAGACATCAAGAATGTCTTCTGCCTAAGGAAGCCAAGGAGAATTGAAGCAAAGCCTTGACGACATTTTATGATAGGCCGTCACGTAGCTGATAGATTATCAAGTTTGTCGTCAGCCTTAAGCAGGAAGAGCCAAACCTGAAGAAGAAGAAGAAGAAGAAGAAGGAGCTGATGACATCTGTGATAAGTCGTCAGCTTCCTGATAAGCTATCATAAATATCATCGGCTAATCCGAAGGATTTATGATTTTTATTAATTTGTTTCCTTATTTAGGGTAAACAATTTAAAGCTTTGTTTTAGGGTTTTCTAGACATTATTATTATTATTATTATTATTCCGCACAAGGTCGACACCTTGAGTTATGGACAACATATTTTGATATTTTCTCTCTTTACTTCTAGACTTTAACAACACAACTATTTTTGAGAGATTATTATCAGTATTTTGGGATTTTTCTTTTGTGATCTAATCTGTAATTCACTAGTTATTATTCATCTTTGTAAGTTTATCTTTCAAATCATGAATTCAATTATGTATTTCGTTCGTTACATCATGAGTTTCTAAACTCCATTAACCTGAGTTATGGGATCTAGGGTGAGGTCTTGATGAGGTGCTAAGTATTTAAGATTCAAAAGGTAGTAGGATTTCTTGACAATTCTGAAGTTTTAATTAACGTCTGTTGGTTGCAAACAGTAGACACACCTGCTTTGATTTGCTTGAGAAAGAAATCAAATATAGTAGGAAGTGAATTATCAATAGGGACTCGAAAATACTTCGTTTAATAATCAGTGTTATAACAAGGTTGGTTAACCTGAGGTAAAATCTGGGCAGTAAATAAAAACTCCCTAAGTCCGAGAGAATTAGGGAATTAAACACTTAAGTAGGTCGAGAGACATTTAAGAATAACATCGATAAAGATAGATTGTTATCCTACCTACCATGAGAATCTTGAACCACTTGTAGCATCTGTCAAGTACCAAAATCCCTAGTGAACATAATTCTGGTTTTTCCATAAACTCTTACTTACAAACTGAAACTAAGGTGACCAAAAATTATTTGCTAATCTCCAAAACCCCTATTTTATCTTTTCGTATCATTTGTTTGAATTTAACTTGTAGCTTTAGTTTTAAACTAGTTTAATCGCCACTCACATTATTCCCTGTGGATTCGACCCTGACTCTAAAGTTGGGTAAATATATTGACGACGACCGCCTTGCATTAAATTGACGTGTATGTTGAACGTTATCAATTGGTCAAAGTTCTTTGGTGGAATCATTTTGTTGAGGGAGCTACTTGGGAAGCAGAACCATCTATGCAGACCAAGTATCCTCACCTCTTCGTCGCAAATTGACAATCAGCTTAAGGTAACAGTCTACCTTAAATTTACTCAGTTCTATGCTCAGTTACAATTATATATTTGGTATTGTTTACCGTTGCATATTCAGTCATGCATTTATGAATTAGTTCAGTCATGTATTCCATGTATCAAATATGCATATTCAGTTTGTAAACTAAGTCTATCAGTGTTTCTCAACTTAATTAGTCTCATTCGAGGATGAATGTTCCCAAGAGGGAGATATTGTAATATCCCATATTTCCCTAGCTTAATTTAAATCTCAGTACATGAGTTATCCTATATAAAAATTTCTAAATACTCAAAATATTTCATTTTTTAGCTTACCATTGCGTGGGAAATTGAGTCAGCTTTCCAATGATATAAAGTTCACCCAAATCTGATACTCGGGTAAAGAGTTAGAGCCATTTTTGTAAAATAGTATGCCACCTGGCACATCACCGCATCACAGAGGCCAGCCAAATGGAAATTTTTAGTTTCCAGCAAGAGAACATGATAATACCATGTCGCAGAGCAGTGCCAGTTCCTAATTGGCATTTTCTAGTAAAGCTCCGCGATAACGGCGGATCACGCCAAAGGCCATATTTAGATTTGTCCTTTTCCAGTATGACTCCGCAATCATGGCGTGTCGTGCCAAGGGTCATTTTTGCAATCATCCCTTTTATGAATAGTGCCATTCATATTCCAGTGGCTCACCGCGATGCCACCGCATCGCGGTGAGGCCTAAAATCGGGCATCTAGTGACAAAATTTTTAATTATTCCCAGGAGTATTTTGGTATTTTTTTCACAGCCCTAATCAGTCCTAAACATGAAATTTAGCCCTAAAAGAGAACTAATTGTTCATTAGTTCATTACTTTCTCACGATTAAAAATATTCTTTCTCAATTAGTAAACCCTAGTTTTTAAGAAATAAGAACAAAGCTCAAGAATTACTCCAAGAGCCTTCAAGAACTCTTCTTCTCAGGTATGTTAGGTGTTCATTCATGGGTTTCTTTCACCCATGAAGTCCAAGAATCCCTTTTAAACTTACAAGATCCCAAATTTATGAATTTCATGCTTGAAATTGATTGTGTTCATATTCATGATAGTAATTGGGTTTCAATTCATAATTAATTATAAGTTCTATGAAATTAAATTTATGTGATGAGTTATATGAATTGCATGATAAACCCTTGAATTTGCAATTGAGTATTGTATTCATGATGTTCATTTGTTGACCATTATCATGTGAAATAATCCATGCTCCCCAAGTATTTGCTAAAATGCCTATGTAAAGTAAATAGTAGAATCACGACTTATCATTATGTGGTCCCAATCATGTACAAGCTTATGCCCTACAAGTGTTTGATAAAATGCCTCTATGAATGAATTATGAACAAGCGAACATTGTTATGCTTCTCAAGTTCATGCTACACTTTACTTTCACGTTATCGAGTCCTAGGGGTATCTAATACCCGACAATCTAGCTATTTACCTAGAGCTACAGTAATTATAAAATAGTCTCAGTAATGTCACGATCAGTAGTACTCAGTCAGTTATAGAACTTAGTAAAACTCAGTATCAGTCTAATAATTTGTTCAATGTCTATTTAGTTGGGAGTAGGATTCAGCACCGAGTAAACCGAAGGATGGGTGCTCACCTACCAGTAGAGGGTGTGATCCTTAGAAACAGTCCTTGAACTCTAGAACTACGTAGTCAATGTAGGTTGAGACATCAACTTGCCAGTTAAGGGTTGATGAGGTGTTTCTACCTGCCATTTGAGGGTACCAATGTTCTCATTAGAGTACCTGCCAGATGATGGTAACTCTTTATCTTGTCTTTACCCGTGGCACGGTACTGACACCCTTCTAGCTGGGGTTACAGGTTGGACCCCAAATCTATTCAGACAATCATGTCGGTTAGATAATTACTTCACACACTTTTAGTTTCAGTATAGAACTCAGTTCAGTTTTATAGAATCAGTACTGTCAGATATAGTCATTCAACTATCAGTAATTCGATTATCAGTAACCTCAGATATCAGTTACTCAGTTATCAGAACTTAGTACTCAACTTCAGTAAAAGCTCAGATATAGTATACTTATATATATGCACAATATTGCATATTCAGTATTTTATAGTAGTTTATTTACCCATGTATTCTTATTCAGTTAGTCTATGGCATCTAGTCAGTTACTGTCCATGCATATGAACCCTTACATTCAGTCTTACCTCATCTAGCATACCAGTACATTCCGCGTACTGACGCATACTCTTTCTTTGTGCTATGATGTCTCATATCATAGGTTCGGATGCTCAGGTTCCTGATTGCGCTTAGACAGATCCAGTTAGCAGCAACATTTTTAGTAGTGGGTCCTCATCTATCGAGGATATGCTTTTATTTCAGCATTTCAGTTTATCAGTATTTCAGTAGTCGGAGTTAGTTAGGGGCTTGTCCCTTCAACTCCGCTTTCAGACAGTTTAGTTAGAGGCTTTTTAGACTAGACTAGTTTAGACAGTATTTCAGATTCAGATGTTTTATCAGATATTATTATTTTTAGTATTCAGATTATAAACCTTATGGAATTTCGGCTATATTCCATATTTTTACTGTATTATTATGCAGTGCTCATAGCAGTTAACAGATCAACGGTTAGCTTGTGGTCCTTCGGGATTGTGAGCATCATGTGGCATCCAGGGTGCAGACTCGGGACTTTACAGAGGAGGAGCCCATGCTCATTTTGGCTTTCGATGTGAGGCAGCAGCGTACCAAAGAGATTCTTGCAATTAAGGTTCAGTGGAAGAACCACCCAGTGGAGGAGGCTACTTGGGATATCGAGAGTGAGATGTGGGCTATCCTCACTTGTTCGTGACTGTATGTATTTTTTTTATCTTTAACATTCGAGGATGAAAGTTCCTCAGTAGTGGATATTGTACTGACCCTTGAGGTCATTTCTTGTGATTTCACTTATTTTCACCTTTAGAGATTTTCCATAGCTGCCCAAGTCATTTATGACTTGCTGGAATTGATAGTTCGGTTTCCGAGAAGTTTGTTGGGTTTTTAGAACATTTCCTTATTTAGAAGTCTTTATTGGTTACAAATGGCCACCAAGAAAAAAATCAATAAAATAATATTGGATGCAAATTTTAATTGTTCCATTAGCTCTGGAATATCGATTTTAAGTTTGATATACCTTTGTTTTGGGTCCCTCTGCACTTGAACTCATTTTGGCCTATTAGTTGGAAAGTTGATAAATTAGAAATTTAGGTGTGGGGCCCATTTTTGGTTTAAACAACCTCGGATGGAAAATTTGACTTCACCAACACATCCAGAATATCAAAATTAGAGTGGTTACATATTTCCTTTGCTCATATTGACCTCCATATGCATCCCTAGACATTGGTCGAAACTTGGAATTTATTCCAAATTTTCGTCGTCATCTGGTGTAGAAAAAGTACCGCAATTGTGAAAGGTGTATAGCAATCGTGATACTGCAATGACGGCCCATGTGTTCTTGATTACCTGAACCGAGGGCCAAGGAAGGGATATTTAAATGCCCTCTTTGGTCGAGAATTGACAATTTTGCTCATGCCTTAAGTCCCATAAACCCTAATTGTCACAACCCGAGACTATCCCGTAGTCATAACACGATGCTTAAAACCATAAGTGACCCCAAGATAACCATAAACTGACATGATACTTGAGAAACTGATTTAGAATGTATATAATATCTAAATTTGTTGTGCGGAAACATAATCATGAGAAAATTAGAATAAGTATAATACTAATAAAGTTTACAATATGATAAGATTGAAGAAAGAACTTGGATTACATATAATGATTCTGACTGACTTTCTATGAAGCCTCTACTATACTGACAATAGATATGTAGGACATGCCTACAACTGATGATAGGCGAATTTACGCGCCTATATAAATATATTTTGCCCATATTTTAGCCTAGTTTTGAGAACAAATTATATATTTCATGCACTTTTAGTCCTTTTTCCTGTAAATGAGCTAACGAACATGATTAGTAAAGTTTCAGGTATAAATGATGCATAATTCAGCATTTTATGGCTTACTTGACGCTAAAGAAAGCTCACGAAGGAAGAGAAGGGAGTTTACACGCCTAAGGACCAAAACTGCTGCATGGAAAATCTGTCCCGGGCTAAAACAGCATTTCTGAAGACTTTGGGGGACCAAAACTGCTGCATGGAAAATCTGTCCCGGGCTAAAACAGCAATTCTGAAGACTTTGGGGACTTACAGACACAAAGCTGGATTTTGACAATGATACATTAACCTAGTACAATTAGGTTATGTATTTCATTATTTTATGTGGATTATGATAATGTTACCTTAACCTAGTACATTTGGGTTAAGGATTTCATTAGTCTAGTAGGATTTGGTTATTTATTTCATTAGCTTAGTAGGATTAGGATATGGGTATTACAAATACCCTATCATGCTAGAGATTTTAGAGAACAAGGAGGGAGGAAGGAGGGAGAACACAATACTTCCTTCCATCCCTCTCATCTTTTTACATCTTCTAAACTCTTCTAATCTTTCCATTAATTCTATTTTCTTCTATTCTTCTATTCTTAAATTCCGCAACAAGAGAAACGTTACTTTGCAAGAAATCACACCTAACACCTATCATTCTTGTGCTACACGAAATTGATCATTATTGTGGTATACTAACAATGTCAATTGTGGTTTTCTTCGCATTCATGGGTAACTAAACTTCTCTGTTGGGGTTATGGAAGCCGTATGAGATACTATCTATTGCTGTGAGTTTGTGAGTTCGAGGCACGTATATTGCTTATATCATTATTCTCTTCATCTTAATCTACATTCTTTGCGGTTGCAAACGCAAGAATACGCCAGTCTAACATTTAACTTGTTCGAGAGAAAAGTTATTTGTCTGGAAAAGAGATAATGTCAAGGTAGTAGGACACCCTTTCCTATTAAAAAGCTAGTGCCGTAACTGGACTAACCTCTTGGAGAATTCGTACCGTTAGACACGCTTTAAGCTCGAGAGAGTTAAAGTGAAATAGTCCTTGTTTAGGTCGAGAGACGCTTGGATTTACCATCGACTACAATCCTCTATAAGCAATTGCATGTCAGAATTCTACACACTCATAGCCAATAGAGACGTATACCTCAGAAGGTGGACATAACCCCAACGCTTCAATTCTCATTGTTTACAACCAACGTAACAATCTCTCTCTTTTTACTTTATTATTTTCAACTTTTGTTTACATTACTTGCACGACAAGAATCCCCCCTTCTTACGAGACTTGCACCAAAAGTTTAGTAATTTTACTTACTTTCTGGCCAAGCTATTCCCTGTGGGATCGACACCCAACCCAGGTTGGGTTCTATATTTGCTAACGACCGCTTTACACTCAAACGAGAGCTGTAGATTGAGCGTTATCAAAAATTGGCGCCGTTGCCGGGGAATACAAGTGTCAATTAAGTTCGTAATAATTACTAGACCCTTTGGTCAAAGACTCTCGTACTTTTACTTTTAGTTTTTGTTTTTGTTTACTGCAGGTTTTTTGTTCAGTACATCAATGGATGCACAACGTGAGATACCGTTTGATGATGATGATGATCTTGATGGAGCCGGAGCCACAGGAGCCATTATTCTTCCACCATTAGCGCCCGGAACCAAGTTCAACATCACAAGCACCATGATTCAGTTATTGCAACTCAAGGGATTATTTGGTGGACTAGCAGGCGATGATCCGAATATGCATCTCATCAACTTTATTTCTACATGCAAGTCTTTTGACAATCCTGGTGTTGGTCAGAATGCAATTCGATTACGCTTATTTCCATTGTCTCTGTCTGGGGAGGCAACTATATGGTTGAATGGGCTGACTCCTGATTCAATTACAAATTGGAGGCAATTGAGAGACGCTTTCCTAGAAAGATTCTTTCCGCCATCCAAAAGAGCACAATTGAGAGATGAAATCAGCAACTTTCGTCAGCTTCCCACTGAAGCTCTTCATGAAACATGGGAGAGGTTCAAGACAAAGCTAGCGAGATGCCCAAACCATCACATGACTAATGTTCACCTCATGGAGATATTGTATAGAGCCTTGAATTCAATAACTAAGCCAGTGGTGGACAACGCAGCTGGAGGATCTTTTATGGACCTCACCTTTGGTCAAGCATGCAATATGCTAGATCACATGACGAAACAAAGTAGAGCTTGGCATACCAGGGATTCCGAGGTAGCAAGCCCCACTTTATCTATTGGCATGACTGCAGACCAAAGAAGAAGACAAGAAGAACGTGATCAAGATATGGCGCACATGAAAACACAGATGGATCTTCTTACAAAGCATTTATTATCAGGGAAGACCGACAAAGTGAAAGCTGTGGCGCTAAAAGGAAGAGACGAATCTGATTCGTAAGAAGAAGCCAACTACTTGAATAATCAGGGGGGTTTCCGAGGCAATGCCCAAGGAAACCAAGGTCGGAACTATTATGGTAAATCTGGAAACATGGACCAAGGTAGTTGGAAGAACAAGAATGAAAAGAGTGGTTTGTACGTTCCCCCTGGTAGACGTGATACCACCACATCTAATTCTGGAAGTATGGAAGACATGATGGCTAAATTATTGAAAGGAGTGGAAGCAACAAGCGCGGGAGTTACTGAGGTAATAAATGATTTGTCCTCTATGAAGCAATTAGTTGATTCTCATTCCACTTCAATCAAGCAAATAGAGCAGCAATTGAGCCAACTTTCAGCAGCACTCAATCAAAGAAAGGCTGGCACTTTACCTAGTGATACTGTGCAAAACCAAAGGAATGATGGGTCATGCATGGCCATCACTACCCGAAGTGGTAAGGTGCTGGAAACCTCATCTAAGGGCAAGCAAGTGGTTGACGAAGTAGTGGACATTGATGATACGACGAAAGGGGAAGATGCCGCAGCAGCTGATCCTGACGTCCATAACGTCACCCCTCACGATTTGCAACCTGAAAAAGCTGAAAAACGGAAGCAAGAGGAGAAGAAAGCCGTGGAAAGAACAATTCCATACCCACCACCACCTTTTCCCCAAAGATTGAAGAAGGTGGCGGATGATACAAAGTTCAGCAAATTCATGACCATGTTGAAGCAGCTGACCATTAATGTTCCGTTGGTAGAGGCGCTAGAAAAAATGCCTGGGTACGCTAAATTCATGAAGGACCTGTTGACAAAGAAGAGGGCAGTAAGCTATGAGCCGGCAGATAATATTCATCATTGCAGTGCAATTGCCACAAGGTCCTTAGTACAGAAGAAGGCAGACCCTGGTGCCTTCACTATTCCTTGCACGGTTGGATCTATGAATTTTGCCAAGGCATTGTGCGATCTGGGTGCTAGCATCAATTTGATGCCACTATCCGTCTACAAGAAGTTGGGGCTAGGAGATCCAACACCAACCAATATGAGGCTCGTGATGGCTGATAGGACGGTAAAACGACCTGTGGGTATCTTGAATGATGTGTTGGTGAAGGTATCTTCATTTATCTTTCCTGCAGACTTCGTTATTCTGGATTGTGAGGTGGATTCTGACGTTCCCATAATCTTGGGACGCCCCTTCCTCGCAACTGGAAGTGTGCTTATTGACATGAAAGATAATGAGCTTTTGTTTCGAATTAATGACGAAGTGGTCCGCTTTGATATATGCAAAGCCATGAAGCAGCCCAGCGATATGAATGAGTTATCTGTAGCTGATGTTCATCATGAGGATATGAAAGCATTATCTATAGAGAAACAACCTACTGTTGATCCATTGTCTGCTGCGCCACTGAAAGTTGAACATGAGGATAATGAAGATTATGAAGAACTTATGGGTGCTCTAACAGAAATAGAGTCCTATTCCCATACTCCTAAGCAACCGGACCGTGATCTTAAGAATCAACCTTCACCTATAGCGAAGACTTCCCTTGAAGAGCCACCAATGCAAGAATCGAAAGAGCTCCCCGATTATCTAAGGTATGTGTTCTTGGAAAGTATAAAGATACTTCCGGTGAGTGCGGATGATTTAAGTAAACAGCACGTAGAGGCTCTCATCTCTGCTCTGAAGAGATACATGAGAGCTATGGGTTGGACTATTGATGATATAATTGGTACCCCTCCTACAAGTAAGCCTCATTTTCGTCTGAATCCATTCAGAAAACGATCCACCATCTATCTCGACGAAGTCTGAGTACTCGAGGTAACTATGTCGTGCCGCGACAATAAATCAAGTGCTAGATGGGAGGCAACCCATCGTTTATCATTTATCGTTTTTCATTTTTCATTTCGTTCTAGTATGTGTTTTGCTTTTGATAAATAAAAATCCAAAAATAAGAGTCGTGCCACGACCAAAACTAAGGTGCTTGATGGGAGGCAACCCATCGTTCTAATCGTTTTTATTGTTTTTGAGCAAATGTAGGTGCAAGAGGTATTCAACGAGGAGATTGATTTCAATTGACGATTTGGACGCATTGTATGGTAAAGTTGGTAAGTTAGGAATAGTGATGCATAAGGCTATGGATTGAGCATTGCTCATGCCAAACTAGGCATCGAGGAAGGATAGGCCTAGGTAAAACTAGGCCACGAACGATGCACAACCTATCCTATAGCCTAAGGTCTCGGAATCTAGTGTGCTATACACTATGCGCCGCCTATTCCTAGGTATGCTTTTGACTATGCGCCGCCTATGCTATGGCATTTGGTCTCAGTATCTCATATGCCATAGACTATGCGGCGCATATGTCTACAAATGCCATAGACTATGCGGCGCATATGTCTCATTATGCCATAGACAATGCGCCGCATATACCATGACTATGCCAAGCATTATGCGCCGCATATGTAGCATTTTTGTCTCCAAAACCGATTGTAAATGGGTCAAAACCCGACCCATTCTCTTCCTATATAAAGGAGACTTAGTCTTGAAACACAAACACATTGAAAACTTGACCTAGGCGCCGCATATACTCTCCAAATCATCTCAAAACTTTTCTTTTTGCTCTCCCACTTCACAAGAACATCTCCAAAGGCTTCAATCACGTAAGTACTCTTTTGTTCTTCATCTATTTTTCGTAAGTGCTACGTTGCTATGTCTATTACGAATTGCTACATCTTGAAGAAATATTGGTGATGTTAATGTGTTTGAATTGTTGATACAAAACCAAGTGAGTGAACATGAACGTTAGGATACTCTTAACTTGTTTCCAACTAGAAATTGATTTTGATGCATTGTTATACTACTTGCGGAATTTCTATAGTCTTGAACATTGCTTAAAATTGCTACTTGGATACATACATGTTAGGCTATCCCATTCATCGGGATAAGACTTATAGTGCCTGCCAACATAGGAGGTTGTGATTGTTGAAAGTAACTATATTATGTGGTAACCCCTATGTAGTAGTGTTGTTATATCTAACATGAAAGTAATGCAATGGCTGCAAGTAGTGATACATCACTGATTTTCTTGCCGGAATACAACTCCTAAAACGTATGTCGACGAAATCTGAGTAATCGACCACTTTCACTTCACTGATTTGTGTCAACAAAACTAAGTGTGGGGTGGTACCCCTACTGCTTGTGCATAGATTGTATCCATTGATATTGTGCTACCACTAACACTATTTCTAGTCTCAGGTACAATGGCACCTAAAGCGAGACAAGGCAAGGAGAAGGCTACCACCTCCTAAAAAGGGCAAAAAGAGAAGTCGCAAGGACCAAGGAGAACCCTCCTCGCTGCAAATACCTCGACTCACGCTTGGAATTAAGTGGGATACTTATGAGGAACTTCTGAGGATGACGACTCTGATGATGATTCCAATGCAAGGGGTATGACCCCAGACATAGAGGATAAGCCCGACCAACCAGGTTCCTCGTATTTATTTTCCACTGAGGACAGTGTCCCGACTAAGTGTGGGGTGGCGGTATCGTATGCTATACTTCTCTATCGCATCTATGTTTGCTTGCGTTGTTTTTGTTTCATTTTTTTAGTAGTTAAATTTTTTTTTCTAGCTTCGCATGAAATTATTTTGATAGGCAGCATGAGATTATAACAAGAGTATGTGCTACAATTGTGACCATTGAGACGTTTAGGCTCTAGTTGTGACTCAATATGTGATATTGTGTGATTCAATTCCTTCACTTGTTGGGTCGAGAGTCTATATTACTTCCAAGCAAGTCGACCATGTGCCTTGTGTGGGTGAGATAATCGTATATTCTATGATTGTGGCTGATTCTAGAACTTGCCTGGTATCTATGCAAAGCGAAAATAAGGAGTGTAAGTTTAGGAGGTGATTTAGGCATTTCTTTGACAACTTATATTTATTTACCTTCAGTTTTACCTACCCATGGACATCATCCTAGTTAACCCCTTTTGAGCCTTTAGCCTATTTCTTTGACAACCTTGTATGTAAGCCTAATCCATTTTGTTCAAGACCGTAATTTGATCCAAATTCCTAAGTGCTTTAAAGTGAAAAAGTCATGTGACAACATAAGAGGAAATTGGGTAAGTATGATGCTTTAAATTGTAAGGGTGCTTGAATGTGTTATGAAAAAGAAAGTGTTATCATAAGAGGTATGTTATGAAAAGAAAAAGGAAAAGAAAGCTGAAAAGTGAGTTATGTTTAAAATTGAAAAACAAAAGAGGAGAACAAGGGTGGTATAACAAAAGAAAGAAGAAAGGTTGAAAGAAAAAAATGTTAAAAGAAAAAAAAAAGTGTCAATGATACAAAGTGATGTATTAAAGCGCTTAGGAACTTAGTCACTATTCCTGGCCAAAATAGTCCTACCCGTCCCTTAGCCTACATTACAACCATCAAAAGACCTACTTGATCCTAAGCTTAGCATTCTGACATTTAGTAGAGTATTACATTAAGGGCAAGCCTATGGTCATCAGTTGCTACATATGAATTCTTTGTGAGAGTGAGAGCAAGGACATTTTGATACCCATGTTTGAAAAATATGCTATATTTGTGAGTGATTATGGGTACTATATGGTGAGACACACATGGTTGATGAGTTTTGGATAGTTGTATATGATTCTATGCACCTTAACGTTTGCATGCGAGTCGATCACCATCACGAGTCTATACTTGAGGTTAAATTGTTTCTACTTATAATCGGAAAGCTACTCTTGGTTGATAATCGTTGTGCTTGTCTTAATAAATGTTTTGTGTTGACTCTGTAAAAACCTTAAGTTGATGCTTAGAAGGACATGATATGTTGTTCGAGGACGAACAAAGCTCTAAGTGTGGGGTGTTGATGATAGGCGAATTTACGCGCCTATATCAATATATTTTGCCCATATTTTAGCCTAGTTTTGAGAACAAATTATATATTTCATGCACTTTTAGTCCTTTTTCCTGTAAATGAGCTAACGAACATGATTAGTAAAGTTTCAGGTATAAATGATGCATAATTCAGCATTTTATGGCTTACTTGACGCTAAAGAAAGCTCACGAAGGAAGAGAAGGGAGTTTACACGCCTAAGGACCAAAACTGCTGCATGGAAAATCTGTCCCGGGCTAAAACAGCATTTCTGAAGACTTTGGGGGACCAAAACTGCTGCATGGAAAATCTGTCCCGGGCTAAAACAGCAATTCTGAAGACTTTGGGGACTTACAGACACAAAGCTGGATTTTGACAATGATACATTAACCTAGTACAATTAGGTTATGTATTTCATTATTTTATGTGGATTATGATAATGTTACCTTAACCTAGTACATTTGGGTTAAGGATTTCATTAGTCTAGTAGGATTTGGTTATTTATTTCATTAGCTTAGTAGGATTAGGATATGGGTATTACAAATACCCTATCATGCTAGAGATTTTAGAGAACAAGGAGGGAGGAAGGAGGGAGAACACAATACTTCCTTCCATCCCTCTCATCTTTTTACATCTTCTAAACTCTTCTAATCTTTCCATTAATTCTATTTTCTTCTATTCTTCTATTCTTAAATTCCGCAACAAGAGAAACGTTACTTTGCAAGAAATCACACCTAACACCTATCATTCTTGTGCTACACGAAATTGATCATTATTGTGGTATACTAACAATGTCAATTGTGGTTTTCTTCGCATTCATGGGTAACTAAACTTCTCTGTTGGGGTTATGGAAGCCGTATGAGATACTATCTATTGCTGTGAGTTTGTGAGTTCGAGGCACGTATATTGCTTATATCATTATTCTCTTCATCTTAATCTACATTCTTTGCGGTTGCAAACGCAAGAATACGCCAGTCTAACATTTAACTTGTTCGAGAGAAAAGTTATTTGTCTGGAAAAGAGATAATGTCAAGGTAGTAGGACACCCTTTCCTATTAAAAAGCTAGTGCCGTAACTGGACTAACCTCTTGGAGAATTCGTACCGTTAGACACGCTTTAAGCTCGAGAGAGTTAAAGTGAAATAGTCCTTGTTTAGGTCGAGAGACGCTTGGATTTACCATCGACTACAATCCTCTATAAGCAATTGCATGTCAGAATTCTACACACTCATAGCCAATAGAGACGTATACCTCAGAAGGTGGACATAACCCCAACGCTTCAATTCTCATTGTTTACAACCAACGTAACAATCTCTCTCTTTTTACTTTATTATTTTCAACTTTTGTTTACATTACTTGCACGACAAGAATCCCCCCTTCTTACGAGACTTGCACCAAAAGTTTAGTAATTTTACTTACTTTCTGGCCAAGCTATTCCCTGTGGGATCGACACCCAACCCAGGTTGGGTTCTATATTTGCTAACGACCGCTTTACACTCAAACGAGAGCTGTAGATTGAGCGTTATCAACAACTACCACTAATCAATACATATGGATAATAAAAATACAACACATGAACTACAATGGAGTGGAGTCCTCGAAATAAGGAAACTCATCATCTGCTGGCTGAATGTTGAGAACTGTCTGACCTTGATGTATGGACTACATCTGGTACCTACATTATGAAGGAATGTAGCCACAAACGCATATATATGGTCAGTATATTAGAATGTATTGAGTATATGGAGGCATGCACAAAATCATATAAATATTTAAAACATGCTTTAAAATTGAGGACCATAAGTTATTTGCTGAAACATACATTTAAAACATAGCTATACGTGAATAATGTAAGTCATAGTGAGATTTATAAATCATGAGACAAAAATAATTCTGTAAATTGGGAAGCGATAGAAACATAAATACTATATGTAAATATCATGTAAAGCTGAACATGCTGTAAAACTAAATTGAGGATCATGTATGAATACTGACAATGCAAGACCAAGTAAAGCATGTACTGAAATGATTTGAATATCTAAATAACTAAAATAAGCTGTAAAATTGACTAAATAAATACTGAAATCTATATACTTGGTCAAACAAACTTGAATTGAGATAAATAGAATACTGATTGAAACCGTAGGAGCTATCAAGTTACCGATATAAACCATGTGAGCTATCATGGAGTCCAACGTATGACCCATATAGAGGAGGGCTATTGTATCCCTACCATTGGAGTAGAACCTAATACTAGAGTGATCACTAAACAAAGATGATATTGGGCAAGAGGAAACACTCTCTGGCGAGGCCCCTAAACCTACGGTGGCACGTAGTTTTTGGGGAAGTAGGTTGCGCAGAACCCACCCTTCCCACTTGGTTCTAAATCCTACTCCCAACTGAAAGACTCTAAAATACTAACTGGTGCACACACTAAAGCTGATAAGATAAGCTCAGGTCATGGTGTTTTAATAAAAACATCCGTGCATATAATGTCTGAAGTAATCATAAACATGTATACTGATAATTCTTAACATGATCATAACAAGCTGAATTTAACAATAAAGCCATGAGTTAACTGACTCATTACTTGAAAAGTCTGAAACATAAGTAAACATGTAGGTATTGGGTGTTCATAACCCACAAGTAAGGAATAATTACAAAACATCGATAACAACACTTAAAACAGTGACGTAAAATCATAATTTGAAGGCCCAAAACATGAGATATTTCACTAGTCTGATAAATTTCATGAATGTAAATATGGGAAAAAGTTAACCTTGGTAAAATATCATGTTTATACAGTTTAAAGCATTATTTGAGAATTTTGACATGATGTTAACTGAACATGACCTAGGGTTTTGAAACTTCAAGTATGTAGGAACATGATTCACATGGGATAAAACTATTAGCATAAGTTAAATGCAAAACAAGACATGGATAAATTTCATAATTTACATGGAAGATGTTCACGAATTAGAGTAAAATCCATACTTGAACCAAAACGAGAGTTTTTGGGCTTAATAGGTGAAAGGAACCCATTGATGAATACCCCACATACCTCAGTGATTGGATTCTTGAAGAATTCTTGAACTTGAAAGCTTGAACTCTTGGATTCTTGGGAAGAGAGGCTTGAATTCTTCGTTCTTGGGAAGGGGGGGAGTTTCTACATGAGTTGTTTTGATGATTATGGGAAAATAATGCCCTTTAGAGTGTTATAAGTCGTGTTTTGGATGATTGGGGTTGAGAAGAAAAGACCAAATTACCCCTTAGCCCATAGGAAGCTAGAATAGTGGGGGACTAGCCCTAGTGGCACGACCCCTATTCCCAGGGAGTAGCCATCGTGACGCGACCCCTATTCTGAGGGAATATCCCTCGCAGCATAGGGCTATCGCGAACCCTTACTTTTTCTCACAAAAATAGTCATTACTTTTCACTCGGGTATCAAATAAAGGCAAAATTGATATCGTTGGAAAGCTAACTCAATTTTCTATCCTTTGGTTGGTATTGAGCTACAAACTTCCACATATGTCAAAAGTTATACACATTCAAAGTTGACCCTAGTAGAATCAAATACGAAAATTTGGCCGAATCGAAGGCTCTTAGATCAACTTTGCTCTAAGTGATTCTATGAACATTTTTCACCTCATAAGCACTTTGTAATGACCTGGGACTACCCCCTAGTTATCACACGGTGAGTATGACCCCAAAGGACCACAATCTAACCCATGAATGATATCTATTGTGAGCACTGAATAATAATATTATAATTAATGTGAAAAAATGGGCTGAAATTACATAAGGTTCAAAACATATGAAATACTGATAAAATATAACATCTGTAAAACTGAATACTATCTGAAAATCTAGTCTGAAAAGCCTCTAACTGAATCTATCTGAAAAGTGGAGTTGATGGGACAAACCCCTAACTAACTTCGACTTCTGAGTTACTGCTAAACTGAACTACTGAAATAAAAAGCATATCCTCAATAGATGAGGACTCACTATTAAATCTACTACTGCTGGCTGAATCTGGATAAGCACGGTCAGGAACCTGAGCATCCAAACCTATGATATAAAATATCATAGCACAAGAAATGGGTATGCGATCAGTACGTGGGAATGTACTACTTTGCTAAATGAGGTAAGGCTGAATGGAAGGGTTCATATGTATGAACAATAACTGAATAAATGATATAGAGTAACTGAATATAAGAGTACATGTATACTATAATTGAGATTTTCTGAAGCTAAGTACTGAGTTCTGATAACTGTATAACTGATATCTAAAGTTAGTGATAACTAATTTACTGATACTGATTGACTGTGTCTGACAGTCATGATCCTGTAGAACTGAACTGAACTGAGTTCTAGACTGAAGACTAAAACTTAAACTGTGGAAGGTAATCATCTAACCGACATACCTTAAATAAGATAAGGTAACTGAGTTGGGTTCCAATCTGTAACCCCAATTGGAAGGGTATCAGTACTGTGCCACGGGTAATGACAATTGTTGTAGAATCAGTCCTAAATAATAGGTGACCCCTAAGATCAGTCCTAAACTAGAGGGTGATCCCTGAGTATATCAGTCCAATCTAACGGGTGGCATCTCATAACTTATGCTGGCTACGTTGTTCTGGAACTTGGGGATTTCTCCTAGGGACCCAGTCCTAGCTAATGGGTGAGACCCCATCCCTAGGCTTTCTCGGTATTGAATCCTACTCCCAACTGAAAGACACTGATCTGATTATACTGAATTGGACTGGACTGATACAGAGTTTACTGAGTTTTCCTAAGTTTTGTAACTGACTGAGTTCTACTGAGTTTCGTAACTGACTGAGAGTACTACTGATCGTGACATGACTGATACTATCCGATCACTGACACTGGTTCTAGGCAAATAGCTAAATTATCGGGTATTAAATACCTCCAGGACTCGATAGCATTAAAAGTAAAGCAAAGCATCATCTTGAATAACATAACAATGTTCACTTGGTAATAATTCATTCATAGTGACATTTCATCAAACACTTGTAATGCATTAACTTGTACATGGATGGGGAATACTTGTTAGCCTGCTATAATGGCATTATTTCATTCTCGTAGATAATTTATCAAACACATAAGAAGCATACTTGGTTCATTAAAGCATAAACACTTAGAGTTAACATGGTTACAGCAATCAACTTGTAAATTGAAGATTTTATCATAAATATCATGTAATTCAACACATACTAGAATCAATTCTTGGAACTTGTAATCTAAATGATGGATTAAAACTCAAACAACATCATGAACAAGAATTCAATCTAATTCAAACATAGAAATCATAAATCAAAAATCTTGTATTTTGAAAAAAGATTCTTGAGCTCCATGGAAGGTAAGGATCCATGGATAAACATCTAACATACCTTAATTTGAGAGTTTCTTGGAGTTCTTGGAGAAATTCTTGGGATTGACCGTGATTATTAAGAGCTAGGGTTTGTTTTCTTGAGAGAGAATGAACTTTTAATTTTGGGAAAAAGTGAATAATGAAGGGTTTAAACGTTTTTAGGGATAAATCCCATATCTGGACGAATTAAAATCATGGGGAAAGACTGTTTTAACCCTGGGCGCAACTATAAGTTTTCATGAAATTTTTCCAATCTAGACCCCTAGTGCGATGCACCACTATCGTGCCAAGCCACTGGAAAATGACAAATGGGAAATTGCATGGTGGAACAATGTGGTGGAATCGCGTTGACACCTTGGTTGCAACCTAGAAGCTCACCGCGACGCGGTGGTATCGCGTTGGAACACTAGAAAAGGACAATTTGAAATTGAGCCTTGGCGCGAAGCGCCAATATCGCGGAGACTCACTAGTTTTTGACAATATCCATTTTGGTTGGCTCCACGAGGCACTGATGGGTCAGGTGGCACATTGTCTTACTAAAATGGCTATAACTCTTCGCCCGGGAGTCGGATTTGGGTGAATTTTATATCAACGGAAAGGTTATTCAATTTCCCACACAATGAAAAGTCAAAATGTTGAAAATTTCACATGCATAAAAGTATATTCATACTTAAATAAAGTCTTTGACATTTTTGAGACGAATTTAAGCTAGGTAAAAGTACGGGTTGTTACACACTTACACTAGGATAAAGATCATGACATATGTATTCAAATATAAATCATTAGTTCTGAGCTTATACACATAGGAATGATGGTTCCAACCCAAAAATGTGGGGCGTTACATTATCTCTCCCTTGGAATCATTCATTCTCGAGTGATCGTAGAAACTTGTTAAAGTTTTAGAAATATCGAATAATGTACACATGACATGTCTACTAATGAAGGGTAGTTGAGCTGAAACATTAAAAACTTCTATCTTGAAACTAATTTCTTAGCTGACTTGACTCTATTGATTATAAGGAGCAGATTTATGCTGACAGTTTAGAAATCACTTAAAATGTTCATGATACAATCATACATATAGAACTTCGAAGGGATAACTGACATAATAAAAATTCCAAGAGTTACTAAGGATGGAAAAAAACACGTAACTTCTCATTAGGAATTGTTCCTCAACAAAACACGTATAGGAACAAAAAGAAAAAAGCTTCATGGCATCGCCAAGTACAATACGTAAGAACGAATCATTAGACAACGAGACTATAGTCGTACAAAGGTTATCACAATGTCTGATCTGGAATACTTAGAAAGCTGAGGTCATGCACTGAACACGTATTGTCACGACCCAAAAACGAGGGTCATGATGGCACTTGTCGCGGCGTACCTTGACAAGTAAGCCTATCACCCAAACTGATACGGAATAGGAAAATACATAAATATCCCAAGGTAAGGCTTCTAGAATGAAGCCGAACCATATATGTAATCATAACAACACGAAAAGAACTTATCCAAAGTACCAACAATGCCTAAAACCAGGTGTCAATAATGTAAGAACTACTAATACAATCCAAGAGTCAAATACATCAGAAAAATAACCACAAAGGAATAATATTTGTCTTCGAATATTAACAAAGACATAACTACTTTAGAAAGATAAAGGTGAACTTCGGACGCATGAATGGTAAACCGCTACCTTGGAAGCTCCAACAATCGCCTGAGTTAATTAACCTAAGGTGCACTCGAGCTAAGGCCTGCACCGAAAGGGCGCAGTAGGCATGGTTACAATCCACTTGTACTCAGTAGGTATCATAGGCCGACCAAGCAAAGTAGTAAAAAAATATACCAAATATACACTAAGGGCACGTCACCTGCAATCAGAAAATATCCCACAACGGTTACCCACACCGCTTGCACTAACAGTTCAAATATATCTCACATATAGTACAACAACATACCAAGATATTGAAAACAAGTATACATTATGTCACATATAAATAGAACAAGAGAGAACATGTAGATACAAGATCATCAAATACAAGTAAAGGAAGGTAAGACAAAAACATAGATGATAAGTCAATAAGGCAATACAACGCAACATAAACACAATAAAGTAAGTGCAATGTATATGATGATGATGCACGAGGTCGTCGCATAACCTCCGGGATCTTCACACAATCCCCGTATACACCTACGGAGCTAAAAAATCCCGACGTAGGACCCATGGGGGTTTTTTCAACCCATATACAATCCATATATCTCATATCTCCTTTCCGGCATATCCCTCAGAAAAGGTTTTATAAGGTGTTACAATATTTTTAAAAAAGTGTTTCCGGTGTTTCTCAGATGTTTCCACAGTGGTACCAATGTTTCATGAATGAGTATGATATGAAGATGTAATTCTCACAACCAATTACAATAAGTATTTCCACAACCAATCACATGATATATTTCTACAACCAACCACAATGATACATTCCCACAACTACATGAGCCAATATCCACTTATTATTTTTGTTTCATCCATGAATTTTCACATGTCTCATATGCCAATAAAGTATGAATATAATCAAAATACACCAATGGTACCACATTAAACTACACAATCAATTATTCACATGTATTCAAGGCTATCAATATCACATAGGACCCCACGTCAAACATATCACATAGTATCTCAATCACATATAGACCCCCACACGGGAACAACACATAGATAGATATTTTTTATGATTAGTTCTCACCGTTAACATGTATTTTGTACCAACATTTACTACCCAGACCAGTCTGAAGAGTTAAGCCATAACCTACCTCGAAAGTCGATACCGGTCCGCTACACTTGAACCCGCGACCTTACTTTTAACGAATAATCTCAAACTTTACTAAAAATATTAAATATGAAATCTACGCATCAATACATGACCAACGATACCCATATTGACTATTTTTGGTTCGGGGTAAAAACGGACCCCCAAAATGGATTTCCAAAAAAAATGGCAAAATCGAAACTTTACTTCAAAAACATATTCCCCATATTTTTAGGAACCTACGTCTGAAAGCCCAAGTTAAATCGAGTCAAAAATGGGGTTCAAATTGAAGAAAAACCATTTTTGAGTTTTATCGGGTAAAATCTTAGAAATCCAGGTTAAAATCAAGAATCAGGGTTGTTTTGAAGGTTAAATTGATAAAAAACTAGTAATTATGATATATAAATATTATTCAAGTGAAAAGCGTGAAATTTTGATTTAAAATCATGCCCTAAGATTTTTAGGGTTTTGAGGACTTTATCAAGAAATTATTAAGAAAAGGGGTAAATCCTAACCTTAAATCCGTAAAAAAATCAAGAAATAGATGTTAATATATCTTTCCAAGATCATCAAACTTCACTTTTAAGCTATCAAACTATTTAGGGTTTAACTCTCAACAGACAAAATGAAAAATGAGGAAAAAATGGGCCCGAAACTGATTTAAATGGTGCAGATTTTCTGCACCAGCTAAGTAAAAAGCTGCTTTTTTTTCGCAAGTCCAAACGGACTTCGACGGGATGCTCGGGATTCATTTGGAGTCCGATACATACAAAAAAACTATGCAACCATACAAAATTCGATGTTTTGGACGCGTTGGTGATATCAGATTTTCCAAAATATGTCATTTTCATAAAGTTTACTCCCGAAATCCGAAATTATAATTTTCTAAACCGAGGGTCGAAATGAGATTTAAAAACCGTAAAATCATACCAAATATGCTAACACTCTAAAATCGACATTCTAGATCTACTGGCAAAGTCGGATTTTCTATCTGAGGTCATTTCAATCAAATGTGGGTTCCACACCCATGTGGGTCCCACACCCATATTTTCAATTTTCTAACTTTCCGATCAATAGGTCAAAATGAGCTCAGGAGCACTGGGACCCGAACCAAAGGTACACCTACCCTTAAATCGATATTTCGGAACTGTTGGCGTAGTCTGTTCGGTCATCCATCACACGGATCAAAATATATCCGTATAAGTCCAATATAAGGCTCTCGAAGCCATAAAAACCACAATATTGCAAAAATGATACCAAAATGCATCAAGAATCATGCCAATCACTCCCACACCCCAGAAATATCATAATCCAACTATGGGGAGGGGTAAAATAGTCAAATCACACAAAATCACAAATTTCACATAGTTCATCAAATTTTTAAGTTGTTACATCATCCACCACTAAAAATCTAGTTTGTCCTCGAACTAAGGCAAAGAAATACCTGAATCAATGAAAAGCTGGGGATAGGAACTACGCATATCATACTAAACCTTCCAAGTAGCCTCATCTACAGGTCGATGTCGCCACAGGATCTTAACCACACGGATCACTCTAGAGCTCAACCGCCTAACATCCCTAGCCAAAATGGAAACCGGCTCCTCAACAAAGGACAACCACTCATTTAACTGAACCAACTCCCAATGAATGACATGGGACTCTTCTGGAATATAATGACGAAACATATAAACATGAAAAACTGGAGAACAACTGATAGATCAAGGTGAAAAGCCAACTCATAATCAACATCACCAACAGTCCGAAGAATATCAAATGGACCAATATACCTGGGGCTAAGCTTGCCCCTCTTCCCAAACTTCATCACACCCTTCATGGGTGAAACTCAAAGGAAAATACAACCACCAACATCAAATATCAAGGCACAAAGTCTACGATCAGCATAACACTTCTGCCATATTTGAGCTGCTCTAAGTCTATCCTAAATTACCCTAACTGTATCTAAAGACTCACGAAGAAAGTCCGTATCTCGAGGTCTCACTTCTGAAACATTGAACCAACCTATTGGAGAGCGACAACACCTACCATACAATGCCTCAAAAGGAGCTATATCAATATTGGAATGGTAGCTATTATTATAGGCAAATCTGAGCTGCTCTAAGTCTATCCTAAATTACCCTAACTGTATCCAAAGACTCACGAAGAAAGTCCATATCTCGAGGTCTCACTTCTGAAACATTGAACCAACCTACTAGAGAGCGACAACACCTACCATACAATGCCTCAAAAGGAGCTATATCAATATTGGAATGGTAGCTATTATTATAGGAAAACTCTGCTAAAGCCAAATGCTGCTCCCACTGGCTACCAAAATCCATCACGCAGTGCGAAGCATATCCACCAAAACTTGTATAGTCCGCTCTGACTGTCCATCAGTCTGGGGATGAAACACTGTACTAAGATCCACTTGAGTACTTAACTCATCATGAAAATTCTTCCAAAAGTGAGATGTGAACACAGGACCTCGATCTGAAATAATGGACACTGGCACACCATGCAGACACACAATCTCACGAATATAGATACGGGACAACCTCTCAGCACTGAATGAGACCTGAGCCAGAATAAAATGAGTTGAATTGGTCAATCGATCCACGATGATCCAAACACTATTAGAACCATGAGATGTACAAGGAAAACCAGTCACAAAGTCCATGGTGATGCGTTCCCACTTCCACTCAAGAATAGTAAACCTCTTAAGCAAACCACCAGGTCTTATATGCTAGTCCTTCACCCACTGACAATATAGCAACAATCCACAAAATCCTCTATATCTCACCTCATACTACCCCTCCAGTAGTGCTACCTCAAATCACGATACATCTTAGTCACACCTGGATAGATAAAATATCTGAAACAATGGGCCTCCTCCAAGATCAACCTAATCCAATCACCACTCTCGACATACAAACTCAGCCCCTAATCCTTAATACTCCATCTGAATCAAGTGAGGCTTCCTTAGTCTCCCCACTCAACACTTTGTCTCGAATCGACCTCAATCCAACATTATCAAACTGATGAGCTCGGATCTTCTCCATCAAAGAAGATCTAGCCTCCACAAATGAAAAAAAAACATGCCCAGGTGTTGAAATATCTAGCCTAACCATCTGGTTAGCTAAAAACTAAACCTCTAAGGCCAAAGGCCTCTCCTGGGTCAAAAGATACGCCAAACTACCCATGCTAGTCAAATTCTGGCTCAAGTCATCCCCAACTATATTAGCCTTGCTTGGATGGTAGAAAATAGTCAAGTCATAATCCTTAAGCAACTCAAGCCAACGATGCTGCCTCATATGAAGATCTCACTGTTAAAGAAGTACTGAAGCCTAGAATGATCTGAAAAGATCTCACAATGGACTCCATACAAGTAGTACCTCTACATTATCAAGGCAAACACAACTGCACACAACTCCAAATCATGGGTAGGATAATTCCTCTCATGAGGCTCCAATCTTGATGAGACACATACATAATTACCTTGCCCTCCTGCATCAACCCAACACCTGAAGCATCACAAAAGACAATAACGCCCATGCCCTCCTTGGGCAAAGCCAAAATAGGAGCTGAAGTCAACAAATCCTTGAGCTTTTGAAAGCTCACCTCACAACATCATCCCGCTGGAATAAAATCTTCTTCTGAGTCAACTTGGTCAAAGGAACTGCAAATAGAAGATAAGCCCTCAACAAAACACCGATAATACCCGGCCAAGCTAAAACTCCAAATCTCAATAGGCGAAGTAAGTCTAGCCCAGTCACGAACCGCTGCAACCTTGGCTGGATCAACCATAATACCTCTTAGTCATTACATGACCCAATAAAGAAATAGACTCCAACCAAAACTCGTACTTAGAGAACTTAGCATACAACTTCTTATCCCTCAATCTCTGAAGCACAATCCATAAATGCTCCTCATGCTCAACCTCACTCTTGGAATAAACCAAGATATCACCTATAAATACAATAAAAAAAGAGTCAAGATACGGTCAAAACACTCGGTTCATCAACTTTATGAATGCAGCAAGGGAATTGGTCAACCCAAAAGACATGACCAAGAACTCATAATGACCATATAGAGTCCAAAAGGCTATTTTCAAAATATCCAAAACTCTAATCCTCAACTGGTGATAACTGAACCTCAAATCAATCTTTGAAAACACCGTGGCACCCTGAAGTTGATCAAATAAATCATCGATGCAAGGAAGAGGATACTTATTATTAACCATCACCTTATTCAACTACCAATAATCAATACATATCTATATAGACCCATCCATTTTCTTCATAAACAAGACAAGCACACTCCAAGACGGAATACTAGGTCAGATAAATCCCTTATCCAATAACTTCTGCAACCAATCCTTCTATTTCTTCAACAATATTAGGGCCACCCTATAAGGAGAAATAGAAATGGGCTTGGTTCTAAGCTCAACATCAATACTGAAATCAATATCTCAATCTGGAGGCATACCAAACAAGTCCGTAAGGAATACATCCATAAACTCACGGACGACACGGACAGAATCCAAGGAAGGAGGCAAAATAACACTAGTGTCATGAATATGGCCAAGTAAGATAAATATCCTATCTCAACCAATTTATGAGCCTGAATATAAGATATGACCCTCTTAGGACCTGAATGAAGTGTACCCTTCTAAGCTATCCTTAGTACACCCGACGAAGCTAAAGTCACAGTTTTGGCATAACAATTTAGGATGGCATGAGAAGGAGCCAACCAATCTATACCCAAAATAGCATCAAAATTGACCATGTATAACACAAGTAAGTCTACCAAAGTCTCACGCCCGGCAAAAGTCACAACACAAGATCGGTACGCCCGATCCACCACTAAAGAATCACCTACTGGAGTAGATACATGAATAGGCATGGCAAGAGGCTCCCTAACAGAATCAAAACCCGAAGAAAAATATATAGAAACATAGAAAAAAGTCAATCCATGATCAAATAATAAGATGCAGGTCTGAAACAAATGGAATGGCACCTGCGATCACAGCATCTGAAGCCTCCACCTCAGATTTGACTGATATAGTGCAACACTATTTGTGACTACCAACTGGCTGAGTAGCCCCACAGGCACCAACACAGGCTCTACTATCTCTACCTCTTTCACCTTTGGTAGAACACCTACCTTTCACAACTGAAATAGGAATAACTCTAAACATACGGCAAGAATAGTCCTTGGCCACATGGCCAACCTTATCACACATATAACAACCTCTATGACCAGTCTCAATAAGAGAAAGTACAACTGAGCCCGAATGGTCACCCTGAACTGCTAAACTAGATGATCCACTACCTGAACTCTATAAAGTTACCTGTACTGGCCTACCACGATATCCATGAGAACTTCTAAAATCTCTGCCTCAAGAGGTCTGACTCCTGAACTTACCAAAATGACGCACCCTCTTGGTACCTCCCTGAGATACACTCAGAATACCCTCTGTCATCTTAGCATGATCCATAATACTCTAAAAAGAATCCCTAATCACAATCATCTGAGATGTAGTCAACTAAAGACAAACATCTAAACACTTTACAAACTTTATATCTACTCAAACTCTGTAGAATTACTATCAAAAGTATATCTAGACAGGGCATGGAAGCAAGACTCATACTCAACAACTATCATAGAGACCTACTCCAAATGATCAAACTCATCCCGCATACGATCTCTCAAACTGAAAGACACAAATCTCTCCAAAAAGGCATCAATAAACTGATCCCATGACAAATTAGGAGCATCAACAAGCCTACAACCGACAAATGATATCCACTAATTTCTCACAGGATCTCTCAACTGATATATAGTATAAGCCACACCATTTGCACAGAAAGAGTGAAACACAACTCAAAACACAAGATATGAAAGAATTCGTACGATAAGGAATAAAATGAGGGAAGTTTCCTAAAGATATCCTATAGCCTATCAAAGATAGATACGGACCTCTACGTACCAATCCACGAGATTCTATTAGATATCCCATCCTTACACCATTGAGACCAATGAAACCTGGCTGCTCTGATACCAATTTGTCAAAACCCAATAACGAGGGTCATGATGGCACTTGTCGCAGTGTACCTTGATAAGTAAGCCTATCACCCAAACTGATACAAAATAGGAAAAACCCAAGGTAAGGCTTCTAGAATGAAGCCGAACCATATATGTAATCATAACAACACGAAAAGAACTTATTCAAAATACCAAACACGCCCAAAACCAGGTGTCAATAGTGTAAGAACTACAAATAAAATTCAAGAGTCAAATACATAAAAAAATAACCACAAAGGAATAATATCTGTCTTGGAATACTAATAAAGACATAACTACTTTAGAAAGATAGAGGTGAACTTCGGACGCATGAATGTCTAGCCGCTACCTTGGAAGCTCCAACAACCGCCCGAGTCAATCAAGCTGAGGCGCACTCGATCTAAGGCCTGCACCAAAAAGGCACAGTAGGCATGAGTACGATCCACTTGTGCTCATTAGGTATCATAGGCCGACCAAGCAAAGTAGTAAAAATAAACAAAATATGCACTAAGGGCATGTCACCTGCAATCAAAAAATGTCTCACAACGGTAGCCCACACTACTTGCACTAAAATTTCTAATATATCTCACATATATTACAGCAACATACCAAGATATTGAATACAAGTATACATTATGTTACATATAAATAGAACCATACAAGATCATCAAATACAAGTAAAGAAAGGTAAGACAAATATATAGATGACAAGCCAATAAGGCAATACAACACAACATAAACACAATAAAGTAAGTGCAATGTATATGATGCTGATGATGATGATGCATGAGGTCGACACATAACCACCGGAATCATCGTACAATCCTCATATACACCTATAGAGCTAAAACTTACCAACGTAGGGCCCATGAGGGGTTCATCAACCCATATACAATCCACATATCTCATTTATCCTTTCTGGCATATCCCTCGGAAAGGATTTTATAAGGTGTTACAATATTTTTAAAAAGATTTTGCCAGTGTTTCTCAGATGTTGCCACGGTGGTACCAATGTTTCATGAATGAGTATGATATAAAGACGTAAAGCTCACAACCAATCACAATGAGTATTTCCACAACCAATTGCATGATATATTTCTACAACCAACCACAACGATGCATTCCCACAACCACATGAGCCAATATTCACTTATTATTTTCGTTTCATCCATGAATTTCCACATGTCTCATATGCCAATAAAGTATGAATATAATTACAATACACCAATGGTACCACATTAAACAATACAATCCAATTATTCACATGTATTTAAGGCTATCAATATCACATAGGACCCCACACGGTCAAACATATCACATAATATCTCAATTTTGACAATTATATCACATATAGGCCTCCATACGGGCACAACACATAGATAGGAAATTTTCATGATTAGTTCTCACCCTTAACATGCATTTTGTACCATTATTTACTATCCATCCCAGTCTGAAGAGTTAATCCATAACCTACCTCGAAAGCCGATACAGGTTCACTACACTTGAACCCGCGACCTTAACTTTTCACGAATAATCCCGAACTTTACTAAAAATATCAAATATGAAATCTACGCATCAATACAAGATCAACGACACCCATATTGACTATTTTTTATTCGGGGTCAAAACGGACCCCAAAATGGATTTTCGAAAAAGAAGGGCAAAATCAAAACTTTACTTCAAAAATATGTTTTCCATATTTTTAGGAACCTACATTTGAAAGCCCAAGTTAAATCGAGTCAAAAAAGGAGTTCAAATAGAAGAAAAATAATTTTAAGCTTTACCGGGTAAAATCTTTGAAATCCTAATTAAAATAAAAAATCGGAGTTGTTCTGAAGGTTAAATTAATGAAAAACTAGTAATTGTGATATAAAAATATTATTCAAGTGAAAAGAGTGAAATTTTGGTTTAAAATCATGCCCTAAGATTTTTGGGGTTCTGAGGAATTTATCAAGAAATTATTAAGAAAAAAAGTGAATTCTTACCTTAAATCCGTAATAAAATCAAGAAATAGATGTTAATCTATCTTCCCAATCCACAAGCTTCACTTTTAAACTCTCAAACTATTTAGTGTTTAACTCTCAAGAGACAAGATGAAAAATGAGGGAAAAAATGGGTCCAAAACTGATTTAAATGGTGCAGATTTTCTGCACTTGCTAAGTAAAAAGCTGTATTTTTTTCCAAGTTCAAACGGACTTCGACGAGATGCTCGGAATTCGTTTGGAGTCTGATACATACAAATGAACTATGCAACCATACAAAATTCGACGTTCTGGACACTTTGGTGATATCATATTTTCCAAAAAAATGTCGTTTTCATAAAGTTGACTCCCGAAACCCAAAATTATAATTTTCTAAACCGAGGGTCGAAATGAGATTTAAAAGCCGTAAAATCAAACCAAACATGCTAACACCCTAAACTTGACATTCTGGATCTACTGGAGAATTTGAATTTTCTATCCGAGGTCATTTCAATCAAATGTGGGTCCCACACCCATATATCCAATTTTCCAACTTTCCGATCAATAGGTCGAAATGAGATCGGGAGCATTGGGACCCAAACCAAAGGTCTACCTACCCCAAAATTGATATTTCAAAATTGCTAGCACAGTCCGTTCGGTCATCCATTGCACAGATCAAAATATATCCACATAAGTCCAAAATAAGGCTCTCGAAGCCATAAAAACCATAATATTGCATAAATGATATCAAAATGCATCAAGAATCATGTCAATCACTCTCACACCCCAGGAATATCATAATGCAACTACGGGGAGGGGTAAAACAGTTGAATCATACAAAATCATAAATTTCACATATTACATCAAATTTTTAGGTCATTACACGTATGAACTGAGTCATGACTAAATATCTAAATCAGTGACATAATGCATAAACTGAAATAAATTTGTAGTTTTCATGGATGTGAATAATTTATCTCATGGAATATCCATACTCACAAAATTTTGGATAGTAAGACTAGATGGAAAAATGGAAAACCATAGGAGCTTATCTGTCTAATTGCTAAACTGAATTACTGGCTATACGGACTAAATTATACTGAAAGTTTATACTCAACTAGAGTATTTTTTCAACAATTTTTGCAAGAATTTCTAATAACATTAGGGAGCAAAGAATTGTGGGCATGATCCAAATAATATATTTGAGAAAGGAATCTAAATATGGCTATAACTCTGTAACATGGAACATAGGCCTATAAAACATATGCTAGGATAGAATTACTAGTCCTAAGGCAATGCAACTGCTAACTTTCAAGCTTATCCACACTTCTAAAATACTCCCTAAACTATAATTTTTTGCTTAAATACCTTCTCACATGGGTACATATAACTACTTTAGCCAAAGTCTAAGTTGAACTACATACTTTCACCATGTTCAGGCCTAACTCGAAATCACAATGTACTACACATAACACCATAACACTACTCTGAACCATAAATTCAATACCCTATGCATTTTCACAGCTCTCATCTTAAGAATAATTTCTCTTACCACTTCAACAACTAAATTCAACCTCTTACTAGGATTCACTAGCACACAATGCCCCCATCTACTTATATACCAACATGACATTCAAGCCCATCATTATAACTGCATACAAACTTCTAGTAAAACAACCTACCAAAGCATCTTTCTCATATTCTCTAATACTTCTATCAATAACAACTTTCTTGCATTATTCTTAAGATGAAACACATGGAATTCTCAACTAACCATGACACATACCAAAAGCTTTGCCTCAATCTTCCTTCACACTTATAGAATTAGATAAAAAAGCATACAAAAATCTTTCCCCAACATGAAACATGCACTATCTCCTATCTAAACAATTGCTCATCACCACTATCATTTCATAAGAAGAAGTCGCTGAAAAGTTAGAACATGAGGACCTGAAGCATAAAAGAATACTATGCATAACTTTGACACTTGACTGAGGCCTGAGGAATAGAGTACCAAAAGCATGAATTCATTAGAGATATAAAATTGAGGACATATATGGCATAATCTGAATTTTGTTGGTCATTAAGAGTGAACCATGAGATATGGGAACTGAGTATACTGTAATGTATGAGTACATGAGTCATGATCTGTATGACCTGAGATTGGAGTTCATAATTTCATGGAATATGATTTGTACTACTGAGTAAACTGGAACTCCTCACACTACTAAGAACTGGAAGCATACTTAATTCTATGTAAAGTGCATGAATATGAGCTATGATCATGGAGTTGACATGTAAAGCATGAGTAGATTTTGTAATGACTGAAGTACAAAACTTTGCACTGAGATAAGAATAGATCAGGCTTCTTCCTCCCCTAGTGTTGTTCTACAACACACTAGCATCACTACTAGAATCTAAGAGCCTGACTTGGTTTCTTGTTTTATCATCTCCCCCTTTGCTTTAAGCCATTATTCTAAGTTGGTGGACCCATTTAATAAACTTTAAACTGAACTGTAACCACTTTACTCTAGATTCCAAGATATAACAATACACATTAATAATAAATTCACCCTGAAAGACTGCATCAGAAAGTATAAAACCCGTTGCTAGTACTTCCTTATAAGATAAATCTATTGACTTTCTATAGCACCACTAGTCATTATGTAACAACTTAAATACTTACTAACTTAGAATCTATAGGAGTATCACCATACCATGTGTTCACACTATCTAGAATTTCAACTTTTCTTTCTATTAGATCAATCATCAAAGATTTAAACTTAGATTCTAACACTTAATATGGATATCTCTAAACTTCCAATAAACTATACTAATTTCCTTCATAGCCTACTAATATCATATCTCTAAACTTATATTTCTCCCTAAACCATGAGAATCACCATTACACCAAAATACCAAACATCAACAACCTATAACCCATAGCTTATCTGGCAAGAACATCATATACTACATGACTAGCCTAATTCACACTTAGAAACTCAAGGGTAATATCTAAGAACACACACTATAAAAAATCATAAATAATACAATCCCATATCACCTGGGGTACACCTCTAGATCATACCTACACCATCATACTAAATTTTAAATCATTAAACTTAAATTCTTGCATACACTATTTCAAGCCTACTGGTTCACCTTTCATACAACTAGCCCCATGGATACATTATCTACTAAATTTAGATAACACTATCCCCACTTTACTACTGCTAAACTTCTGGGTTCATGCTTTTAATTTTAGATCATATGCTGTTATAGGATTCTGAGAAGGGATCTAAGGGCATATCTGACTTTGACTTAATGCATGATTTTCATGAACATGAATGAAATACTTCATACTTTGGAACTTAAAGGCACTGGTGGGATACTTTTTAAGCCAAAATACAATCCCATAGCTATCTGTGGTGACTATTTGACAAATATCGATAGGGATTTAAGCTTCACTATTTCTTTTACCTTAAAAATAAGGCAAAGTTGTCATGAATGGAGTAACATAACAATATGCATATGTTTCTTAGAGAAAACTTCTACTACATGATCTGAGACATGAAAGAAGGAAAATATTTCTTAAATGCCCTGTAGCCTCTCAAAGAAAAGTACAGACATCTTTGTACCATTCCGCAAGACTATACTAGACATGGCTTTATAGATACCCTAGGACCCTTGAACTCTTTGCTCTGATACCAAGTATGTCATAACCTGAGCCTACCCCTTAGTCGTAACATGGTTCTTAGAACCACAAGTGATCCCAAGCTAACCCATGAACTGACATAATACTTGAGAAACTTATTTAGAATGTATATAATAGCTAAATTTGTTGTGCGAAAACATAATCATGAGAAATTCCAAATAAGTATATTATTGATAAAGTTTACAACATGATAAGACTGAAGAAAGAACTTGGATTCCATATCATGACTCTGATTGCTATCTATGAAGCCTCTACTATCCCGACTATAAATAGCTAGAGAATGCATCTAACTACCACTAATCAATACATATGGATAATAAAAATACAACACATGAACTGCAATGAACTGGAGTACCCAAAATAAGGGAACTCATCACCTGCTGGCTGAATTCTGAGAACTGTCTGACCTTGATGTGTGGACTATATCTGGTAACTACATTATGAAGGAATGTAGCCACAAATGCAAATATATGGTCAGTATATTGGAATGTACTACGTATATAAAGACACACTAACTCATGGAAATATTTAAAAAATGCTTTAAAACTGAGCACCATAAGTTATTTTCTAAAACATACATTTAAAACATGGCTATACATGAAAAATGTAAGTCATAGTGAGATTTATAAATCATGAGCCAAAAATAATTTTGTAAACTGGAAAGTGGTAGAAACATAAATATTGTATGTAAATCTCATGTAAAGTTGAACATGCTATAAAACTAAACTAAGGATCATGTATGAATACCGAGCATGAAAACATGAACATGTAAAACTAAAAATCCAAGACCAAGTAAAGCATGTACTTAAATGATCTAAATATTTAAATTACTGAAATAAGCAATAAAACTGACTGAATAAATACTGAGATCTATATACTTGGTCAAGCAAACCTGAGTTGAGATAAACTAGATACTAACTGAAACTGTGGAAGCTATCATATAACCGACATAAACTATGCGAGTTATCATAAAGTCCAACGTTTGACCCACATTGAGGAGGGCTGCTTTATCCTTGCCATCAGAGTAGAACCTAATACTAGAGTGATCACTAAGCAGAGCTTATATTGGTCAAGGGGAAACACTCTCTAGCGAGGACCCTAAACCTATGATGGCACTTAGTTTTCAGGGAAGTAGGCTGCGCAGAACCTACACTTCCCACTCGATTCTAAATCCTACTCCCAACTGAAAGACACTAAAATACTAACTAGTGTACACACTAAAGTTGATAAGATAAGCTCAGGTCATAGTATTTTAATAAAAACATCAGTGCATACGGTGTCTGAATTAATCATAAACATGTAAACTGATAGTGCTTAACATGATCATAACAAGCTGAGTTTAACAATAAAGTCATGAGTTGACTGACTCATTACTTGAAAAGTCTGAAACATAAATAAATATATAGGTATCAGGTGTTCATTACCCTCCAGTAATGAATGTTACAAAACGACAATAACAACACTTAAAACAGTGATGTAAAATCATAATTCCAAGACCCAAAAAAAAAGATATTTCTATACTCTGATAAATTTCATGAATGTAAACATGGGAATGATTTAACCATGGTAAAATATCATATTTATATAGTTTAAAGCATAATTTGAGAATTTTGACATGATTTTAACTAAACATGACCTGGGGTTTTAGAACTTGAAGCATGTAGGAACATAATTCACATGGGATAAAACGATTAGCATAACTTGAATATAAAATAAGACATGGTTGAATTTCATAATTTACATGAAATATGTTCATGAATTAGAGTAAAATCCATACTTGAACCAAAAAGAGAGTTTTTGGGCTCAATGAGTGAAAGGAACCCATTGATGAATAGCCCACATACTCTTGGATTCTTGGGGAGAAAGGATTAAATTCTTCATTCTTGGGAAAGAGGAGGGTTTATATGTTAGTTGTTTTGATGATAATGGGAAAATAATTCCCTTCAGGGTGTTATAAGTCATGCTTTGGATGATTGGGGTTGAGGGGAAAGGACTAAATTACCCCTTAGCCCATAGGAAGCTGGAATATTGAAGGAATATCCCTTGTGGCATGAACCCTATTCCAGGGATTATCCCTTATGAAGAAACCACTATTCTAAGGGAATATCCCTCGCGGCACGGGGCTACCATGAACCCTTACATTTTTTCATAAAAAAGGTCAGAACTTTTTTCTCGGGTATCGAATTAAGGCGAAATTGGTATCATCGGATAGATAACTCAATTATCTATCATTTAGTGAGTATTGAGCTAAAAAATTACACATATGTCAAGAGTTATACATGTTCAAATTTGATCTGTGTAGAATCGAATATCAAAATTTAGCTGAATCGAAGGCTCTTAGCTCAACTTTGATCTAAGCAATTCCTATGAATATTTTCACCTCATAAGAACTTCACACACTAGGATAAATATCATCACACATTTATGAAAATGTAAATCATTGGTTTGAGCTTATACACGTAGGAACGATGGTTCAAATTCCAACCTAAAAATGCTAGGTGTTACACTAATAGTGTGTAGTCCATATATTGAGTCTTAGGTGTTGATTGGGATCTTAAAAAACTTGCATATTCGTGATTTACAACAAATATAAGGTACAGGTCCTTCATTTTTTAGTTTTTAATTCTTTATTATTTGACCCCAAAACCCTATTGGCTTGGAGGAATGATTTTAGCCCAATCAAGCTTGATATTAACTTGATTATTCAGGTATATGACTCCATAATGGGTTTTGAATAATGGGGTGGTCTCAGAAACTCATTTTCCATATATGGTACCCACTTGGGGGTTCTTGGTGTCACTTTGGACTCGAAGCATAAAGGTTCAATATGGGTATTGATATTCTCATAAGAATGTATAGATTGTGTTTTTGATATTTTGGTTCATCAAAGAAGCTTAGAGGAAAGGGAAAGCAAAAATTATTAATTCGTGATCTATATTTTGATTTAGGTAGGTTAGGCTTACCTCTTGCTATATTGTGCTTCTTTATAATATAATTTTGATATCTTGATAAGATTGAGCAGGGTTTTAGGTTTTTAAATAGTAAATTATAATCTTGGGAATTAGTTGAGCCACTTAGGCTATTGAACCCATAAAGGGAGAAACTTGACTTATAGCCTAGAAGCTTAGTTAGTTGGACTTGTTATCTCATGAATAGCATGAGAATGTTCTGGTTGTTCTAGTTAGACGGGAGTGACTTTGTTCACTCATATTAAGAGTAAGTTTACCTTAGATATACCTAGTTGTTAAATTGTCCTAAGATGTTTTGGATGAATTAAGAGTAATACTTGAGAAAGAAATACTATAGAACTAGTGTATATGGATAAACCTCTAATACATGATTTAGATAACTTAGTCTAGTCCTGGATATAAGTTAGACGTGAAGAGATAATTTGGAATATTAGAAGCGGGACTTGAGCCGCCATAAGTTTGGACTATGTAGTTCGCTAGTGACCTAGATGCATGTTAAACACATATAATGTGCTTTTAGCAATATGATGGCTAACCCCAAAAAATGGGTTATTTATGATATTCTAGAAATAACGTGAATGCTTGATTGTTAACTTATTGTTAATTCTTGGATAGCAATGGTATGTCTTATAAATTGAGCCATGACTATGCTATCACTTAAATCATTGACTAAATTACCATGTGAGCCTTGGATTATGTTATTACTCATATTATATTCAAGCATGGGCAATAACCTAATGTTGATGCTAAAATTCCCCTTGTGCTAATAATGTGAATTATGATAATAAAGAGGGGCTCTAGAATGTATAACTATAACTTGTATTGAAAATACTAATGATTATGTTAAGCCGGGTAAAGTATTCAGTGTTCATATCCTATGAATATACGATAGCATGTCTTTCCTTACTTCTCTTTCACCCTATCCCTCGTGGGGTATGCATATTATTGATTGGATTAACTAATATATTCATTGATGTTATGATGATTCCTGGTGATTTCAGAGGATATATTGATGTTATGATGATTCTTGGTGATTCCAAAGAATATACTGATGTTATAGTGATGCCTAGTAAGCCGGGAGGATATATTAATGTTATGATGATATCCGGCAAGCCTAGAGGATATATTGATGCTATGATGATGCTCGGTAATTCCGAAGGATGTATTAATGGTATAATGATGCCCAGTGATTCTGGAGGATAAATTGATGTTACGATGATGCCCGGTAAGCCTGGAGGATGTATTGATGTTATGTATGGTAAACATGTATATATGTATATATTTATGTATGATGATTCTTTTATATGATTACATCTGTATGTGCTTTAATGGTATGATGCTACACTTGGGATGTTGGATAAAATTCTTCGATGCTAATCACTTGTTAAGTGGCATGGCTCATGTTAGTGTCAAATGGTGAGTAGAAGTAGAATATTTTGAATAATGAGTTAAGACTAGTCGGTAAGTGAAATCTTGTGTAGAGTTAATGATTCACCTAGTGGGTATATTTGTCTTGGATAAAGGGATTAGTTATGGAATATTGCATACTAAAGTGGGCTATACGGTAACTAGTTATCTATTGATTGACTATACTACTTGATGGCTAGAAGTCTAGAATACTACTTGGTGAAATTTTTTTATTTGAAATATGGTAACTAGCAACAATGGTTGTTACGTGGCTAATGATGATAATGGGTTTAGCATTGGTGATGAATAGTGGTATTAGTGACTAAGTTGAGATGTTGATTACTTAGATGAGGATTCGTAGACTAATAATGCTAGGTAAGAAGAGACGTTAATGTATATTATTAGATAAGTGTTATAATGATGATTAGTGGCCTTTTTAAGATTATGGCTAATGTGATTATGATGATTATAAATGAGCATTGATTAGATGATATTACGGTTTAGTAGTGAATCATGACTTTGTGTGGATGTTGACTATTTAGTGGATGATGGTTGGTTTCTATCCCGTAAATAGGGATTATGTAAAGAATTGGTTACACTAATAATTAGAGGTCCTATGATGGCTAGAAACCTTGAATTCTAATGATAAATGTTGGTTAGTTAACAATGAGTAGATCGAGTATATTGATGAAATAGATGTCTAAATAGTGATATAATTATGGTTATGAGTGCTCGGGTCTATGTTGTCCTATTGAGGTAAGTGATGATGACTATTAGCATTGGTAAATGACCGTTGATGCAAATTATGGTAAATTATAGATAATGAGAAATTGGTTATATGCCTATTTAGAATGATGGATCGATCCTTTAATGCACTCTCCGGTGGTATGAAATGATGTGATAGGTTCTTTGCTTTATGTTCTCTTGAGTGTACTTCCTGGTGGTATGGGATGCCGTGGTGGGTTATTTTACTTTATGTTCTAATGGATGCATGTACGCCAACTTGGTATTTATATGATTGTTATGGTATTAGTGTTGCTTTATTTTGTTGGATCATTTACTTCTTATATGATGATGGAACTGGCACGTATTGATTTGATACATCATATTATCATTCTAGTTTGGTTATTTATCATATACAGTGATGACGATGATGATTCAAATTTGATTCTATACCTTGACTTTGAGATATTATCTCGCTTTATATCATATTTATATCATAATTTAGCTTAGTTGGGCGATGATGCCTATTAAGTACCCATTGCATTGGTACTCATACTACACTTCTATACCTTTTTGATGCAGACACGAGTACTAGTTGCCACCACTAAGTTGAGATCATATAGTGTTGTTCTTCTGAAGATAGGGTGCAATTTCTTGGGGTTTTGAGTCACCCATTTCCCTCTATCCTTGTTCAGTCTTTTATATTTGAGATGAATGTATTGACCATTTTAGACTTATGAGTTATATTTCATAGTATCAAACTTTGATGCCCTTGTAATGATATTACCAGGTTGTGGGATTGGTAATCATATTTGATTGTCTTATTTTAGTCGAACACTATTGATTATAATAGTATTCGTGTATGTCAACCCATGTTGGGCATTTTCTACCAAGGTAACCCATTGACTTAGCTATGGGTTATGGTGTTGGATTATCTACTAGTGGGTTTTTGTAGGTGCCATCATGACTCGTGAGATGGGTCATGACAAGAAGGGTGATGTGTCGTGGTTTCATGACACTTTCGATACTTAAAATCAGAAAACTTGCAAGTACTTGGGTTCGTTTTGGTAGATATGATGTGTTTTTATGTCTATTTTATATGAAACTAGGTTTTGGAGGTCAAAATAATAAAAGGAGTTGAAGGCTATAGAAAACCTCACTTATGAGGTTATTTATGTGGCATAAGTTCTACTTATGCCACCGTAATTAGCCTCGTAAGTTTTAGAGGAGGCAAATTCAGAACTCTAAAAGATGATGTTGCTCCTGATATTGATGAGAATTAACTTACGGCGTGTAAGTACTACTTACAATTTCGTAAATACCATCATAGGTGTAGTGTGAAGTCCTGAGATTCAAAATTCTAAATTTTTGTATGAGAAAAATGAATGGACTACTTACAGGGCGTAAGTACCACTTACGCCATTGTAAGTGACATCATAAGTAGTAACTTGAAGACTGAAAAGTGTAGGTAACTTAATGTAATGTCCCGGAAGTACCCCTAGATATCACACGGTGCCTAGGACTATGAATAGCTTGAAGCTAACCCATAATATCTATTCGGCTTGGAACTCCCATGAAAAGTGAACTAAATTATGTATGATAACTGAAAGGACACAACTCAATATATCAATGTCAACTTGAAACTTAGAGATCTCAAATGATCTTTTTAAACAGGAAGATACATAGTACAACAAACCTCTACTACTAAATAGAGAACCATTGGGACACACCCCAGTTTACCCGAATATCAACTGAAATCAAGTAACTAAAATAACATTCATAAATCACTAAGTGTTTGATAAATTGGGTCCTCGGACTATGAGGACTCACCAATTGTTGAGATGTAGGAAGTAATGACCGTGATCAATCGTGCTTCTAGAAACGAGCACCAGAACCTACATTATAATACAATGTAGCACAAATACATATACGTATGGGTCATTACTTTGGAATACACTGAGTATATGGGGGTGAATGCATAAGTAAATCAAAAACTTAATATATTATCAAATCATGCATGATAATTGTAAAGGACTCACCTTGGAACTAAGTAAAATTGAAAATTGTATGATCATAAAACTTGAGTGATAAATCATAATGAATAAGCTTAGTGATTCATTACACTTAGTTTCTAAAATCTTTACTTTTAGTCTTTCTTGTGGGAGATTCTTATAACCGACATAAACCATGTGAGATATCATGGAGTCCAATGTCTTACCCATATTGGGTAGAGTTGTCCTATCCTTGCCATCGAAATAGAACCTTAACTTAAGTGATCACTAAACTTCATCCATATTGGTAAAAGAAGACACTCTATGGCGAGGTCTCTTAAACCTACGGTGGCTCGTAGTTTTCGGAAATTAGGATACACTTATCCGCATTCCCTTCTTGGTTCTAATTACTACTCTCAAACCGACTATGGAAATCAAACGTAGGAAATCCACCTCAAAATAGCATATGGTTCTGTAAACTGAAAACCGACTATGCTTCTTTTACTTAAATCATACTCATGGGGTGAAGTTGTGGATTTCAAATCTGAAATATGATCAAAAGATCAAAACTAGACTTTAATCAAGTTACCATAATTGCAAATAGAACTTATAAGCTTGAATTTCTTGCACTCAATAACTTATGCTTAAATATTTAAATTCATGCATCATGTCTTAGAAACTTTATATCAAAATGTCATGCTCAAAATTTAATTTAGAATCTTTCATCAATTCATTACACTTCATGTAAGACTCTATAAGATTCTAGCTTGATTTAGCTCACTAATGAATGTCAAAGGGGTCCATGAATTAGAAATCTCACTAAGTAGTAAGTCTTAGCCATTTCCAAAACCCCTTAAACTTCGATGATTTTATTTTCGACCTTCCCGAGATCGTATTGTTGATTTTAAAGTTGATTCATGATCGGGGTAGTAAGTAGTACATCTCGGGTGAGTTTTGGAATTTTTGGACGAGCGTAAGGGAAAGTTTGGATAACCAAAACAGTAGCTGCCCACGTCGCCCGATCCATTGCGGCGCTATGGAGCTTGCATCGTCTTCTATATCGTGCACTATTATATTTTTCCAAATTTTTTCTGCATATTTTAGGGCAATCGGATTATTTACCTCACCCAAAAACATCCAAAACACAAGATTTCACCCCCAAATAGCATTAGTTACATCATTATTCATCTTTTTCCTCTCCAAGAAAACCCTAACTCTAAGAAATCAAGAAAATTTTCATTACTCCTTCTTCAAGAGAGTTAACGATCCAAGTTTCCGGGTTCAAGAACTTCAAGAAGAAACTTTCAATAACACCATTAGGAATTCAAATTTCAAGTCTCTACATCAAATTAATATAATAAGGTATGTAAGGTTATAAACAAGGATACTTCTTTCATCCTTGTGCCCAAAACTAGTTTCAAAGTTGAATTTACATGAATTTCAATTTAGGGTTCATACCTAATTATCATTATTTGAAGTTACGAAGTTACAAGTGATTTAAATATTAAATTACATAGTTATTTTCCCATGATTATGCATGTGACTTGATTTCATGTGTTGAGAATTGAATTTCACTATCTTGACTAGAATGGTTGAAGTATTTAAAGGTCATTACTATTAAGCATGAATTTTTGTATGATTTGACATGATTTTAGGTATGGGTTTAAGCCCTAAGTTTAAGTCTTGAGATTTCAAGAAAGATGATGTTAAGCATTCTTCGATAGCATGTATTCAAATTTCAAGAAAAGATTTGATCTTTTGATCCTCAGCTAAGACATGGAGTCCACACATATTAGTTTTGATTACAGACTAAAATAGATAAATGCGTAACTGATTTTCATTACACACCATAAATTAATTTTAAAGTAGATTTCCTACAGAATGAGCCTAACAGAAAGGGAATAGTATTTAGCACTGAGTTGGGTATGTGTCCTAGTTCACATGCCCCAGAACTACGAGCCAACATAGGTAAAGATTTTCCTCATTTATATGGATGTAGATACAGATTGTGATTACTCAGCTTAGGTTGTACTCTTTGGCAAGTATATGACACCTCTCTCTAATGTGAGGTTTTCCCCTTAGGGGAACCGGACATTGGACACTATGATAGATCACATGGTGTATGTCGTTAGAAGAACCTCCCTAAGTCCTAAAATAAAATAACAGTACAGCCTTCAGAACTAAGTTTTATGGCTCATAAGATTTATACAGTATGTTCTATTATTCACGATTTGTGATTTTCATCTTACAAATATTCAAGCCAATATGAGTCATTTACACTTAGCATGAATTCTCTACAAGTTATATGCACATTTCGTTACTATTTTTACACATGCAATCACCCTTACATGCTTAGTATGTTCCAAAAGTAGTGATCCACATGTACTCCTGTGTGCTACATTGTCTTATAATGTAGGTTCAGGTGCTCAATTCCAGCAACGTGATTGACCGCGAGTATCTATATCTACATTCTAACAGTTGGTGAGTCCTCATAGTGCGGGGACCCAAATAATCTGATTTACAGCTTTCTAAAGTAGTTCATTTTAATTGATTTCAGTTAGTTTGAGCCAACTGGAGGTTTGTCCTAGAGTTTCTCTAGTTAGTAGTATTAGAGGCTTTTCCTAATATTAGTTATATCTCAGATATTAAGTGTTGGTTTACCAAATTTTTAAGTAAAATGTTTTCTGACATCATGTTCAATTAAACTCAGCACAGTTCAGATAGTAATTTGGTATTTCAGTGTTATTGCATGCTTAGATTGTCTCTGTTTGAGTTTCAAAACTTGTAAAAGGCTTACAGGGTTAGTTTGGGGGTACTCGTAGTCCTGAGCACCGTGTGACATCTCGAGATACATTTTTGGGGCGTTACACTTCAAGCCAAGATAAAAAAATTATATCATAATTGCAATAATGTAATTCAAACATGAATAAAGGGTATTTATTGCGTAAATCTATCTTTAAATCACATAATGATATCATAAATTCAAGAATATGAGAATTGGGTATGAACACTGATTACAATCATATGAATTCAAGTTAAAAATCAAGTTTTCAAGCACAAGGATGGAAGATTATCTTTGCTCAAACCCCACATACCTGGATTTACTTGATTTGTGAAGAGAACCTAAACTTAGAGACTTGAGAGATATCCTTGTTGGAGAAACCCTAGCCTTGTTGTTCTTGAGGAGTGGAGGAGAAAGAGTGTAGTTAATAGATAGAAAGTAGAGGAAAATTATGCTTCTTTTAGGTTATAAGTCATGGGTTGGAAGTTTTAAAAGGAGAAAAGACCAAAAGGCCCCTCAACTAAACTTATAGAAACTTTACTGTCGGTCGCCACGAGTAATCTCATGACTCGTAAGATCTGGTTATGAGTTGACCTAATGACTTGTAAGCTATGTAATAATAAAAATAGTATGCACTGGTCTGGATACGAGTTACATCTTATGACTCATAATAAGTCACTACAACTTGTAGACTTCACTCGTAAGCTGGTAAGAAGCTTTGGGGACCTACACTGCTGACATTAGGACTCAAACTATACAACTCGTCACCTCTTGTAATGACTCCTAGGGTTGAGTCATCTTGTGACCAAGATCTTTAGGCCTTTCCACTGAGCTGGTCATGACTGGACTATATGACTTGTATAGTTTCATCATGACTCTCACGGTTGAGTCATACCCAAAATAGAAATTCAATTATTCCACACTGTCTTGATTATGACTACATCATAAGACTCGTGATAACTCTCCATGACATGAGAAATGAGTTATAGGTTCCAACCTTGAAAGCACAGGGTATTGCAATATCTCCCCATTAGAAATATTCGTCCTCGAATGAGACACATATCGTATAGGGAATTTGGAATATAATCGACTCCCCCACCCCGATCTTACAATCAAGCTTATAACTTATCACTAGGATTTTAATACCCACAAAGATATGATACAATATAAGAAAACTTAAACAGACTTAAAGAGAAAGAATTTGCTAGAAATAATGATTTACCTTCGGTAGGAAATGAATTGGGAGAAAAGAGATGAGGATACTTGGTCATCATGTTTGCTTCAGCTTCCCAAGTGGCGCCTTCGACCAATTGGTTTCTCCAAAGAACCTTTACTGATGCTACATCCTTATTTCTTAGTCTTTGGACTTGCCTATCAAGTATCTCGACAAGAATATCTTCATATGATAAGCTATCCTTGACTCTAATACTCTCTAAGGGAAGTACTAAGGACTGATTTCCAATGCACTTCTTAAGCATCGAAACATGGAAAATTAGGTGAATCTCAGCTAACTCTGACAGAATTTCCAATTCATAAGAAACCTCTTCAACGTGTTTTTCTATCTCATACGGACCAATAAATCGGGGACTCGACTTTCCTTTCTTTCCAAATCTTATTATTCCTTTCATAGGCGACACTTTCAAGAATACCCAATCACCCACTTCAAACTTGAGATCTCTCCATCTCACATCTGCATATGATTTCTGACGTCTCTGAGCAGTCTTTAATCTTTCACAAATCAACTGAACCTTTACCATAGCTTCAAGAATAGAGTATGGCCCAATCGACACTGCTTCACTAACCTCAAACCATCCTATGGGTGATCTACACCAACGTTTGTACAATGATTCAAATAAATCCATCTGAGTGTTGGCATGGTAATTATTATTACAAGCAAACTCAATCAAAGGTAGATGATTATCCCAACTTTCTTTAAAGTCTAAAATGCATGTTCTGAACATTTCTTCCAATGTTTGAATTACACGCTTAGCCTGGCCATCAGTTTGTGGATAAAAAGTAGTACTAAGCTTAACCTTTGTACCAAGGACTTTTTGAAATAGTTTCCAAAACTGGGAAGTGAATTGCATGCCTCTGTCTGAAATGATGGAAAAGGGTATCCTAGAAAGCCTTACCAACTCGTGAATGTACATTTTGGCATAATCTTCTATCATATCTGCAGTCTTAATAGGTAGAAAATGAGCTAACTTGATCATTCGGTCGACTATAACCCAAATTAAATCATGTTGGCGTCTTGTATGAGGCAATACTGTGATGAAATCTATATTCACTACTTCCCACTTCCAAGTAGGTATATTGATCTTCTATAGCGTACCACCCTATATCTGGTGTTCAACCTTAACCTACTGGCAATTGGAATGCCCGGCTACAAACTCGACTATGTCCCTCTTAATACCATTCCACCAATAAATGTTTTGCAAATCAAGATACATCTTAGTAGAAATAGAATGAATCGAAAACTTTGAACCATGAGCCTCGGATAGTATCCTTTCCTTTAACCCATCGACGTTTGGAACACAAAGCCTACCTTAATAGAAAAGTACACCATCTATCCCATGGGAGAAAACCTCGACCTTCTCCTGCTAGAATGCTTCTAATATTTGGCTAAGTATGGGATCACTATGTTGTTTCTCCTTTACTTCCACTACCAGAGATGATTTTGAACCGTTTTGAACCACTACCCCCATCATCCGCGTCAAGTAAACATACTCCTAATTGGTCCAACCTATGCATTTATTTGTCTAACTCCCATTCTTTTTCTTTTACATAAGACACACTACCCACAGAAAACCTACTTAGTGCATCTTCCACCATGTTAGCCTTACCTAGATGATAAATCACATTTATATCATAATCTTTCACTAAATCCAACCACTTTTTTTATACGGATTTAGCTTTCTTTTAGAAAATACATATCGAAGGATTTTGTGGTCAGTGAAAACATCAACATACACATCATACAAGTAGTGCCTCCAAATATTCAGAGCAAATACCATAATAGCTAACTCTAAATCATGAGTTTAGTAGTTCTTTTTGTGGTCCTTAAGTTGCCTTGAGGCATAATCTATCACTCTCCTATTTTGAATAAAAAACAACCTAACCCAACTTTGCAAACATCACAATACACCACGAATCCTTCTAAGCCCTCTGGAAGGGATAACACTGGTGCTGAAGTCAATCTATCCTTCAATTCTTGGAAAATCTTCTCATATTTATCTAACCATATAAACTTTACCTTCTTTTGTGTCAGTTTAGCCAATGGAGCGGCTATGGAGAAAAACCCTTCAACAAATATTCTATAGTACCCAGCCAAACCCAAAAAGCTCCTGATGTGGGGTGGAGTGATGGGTATAGGCCAATACTTCACTGCATTATTTTTTTTTTAGGGTCCACATGAATACCAGCCCCTGAAATGATGTTCCCTAAGAAGGTAATAGACTCCAATAAAAATTCACACTTACTAAACTTAGCATATAATTGATGGTCCTTAAGGGTTTGAAACACGATCCTTAAATGATCCCCATTCCGAGAATATACTAGTATATCATCAATACAACTATGACAAATATGTCTAAGTACTGCTTGAAGACCCTGTTCATCAAATCTATAAAGGTTGCAGAAGTATTTGTTAGTCCAAACGACATAACAATGAAATCAAAATGATCTTACCTTGTTCAGAAAGTTATTTTTAGAATGTCTTTCTCCCTGATTTTCAATTGGTGGTACCTTAACCTAAGGTCAATCTTGGAAAACCACCAGGGACTTTGTAGTTGATCGAACAGGTCATTCTAGGAATGGGGTACTTGTTCTTGATTGTAACCTTGTTTAGATGTCTATAGTCTATATACATTTTGAGAGCTCCATCTTTCTTACGCACGAATAGAACTGGAGAGATCCACGGAGAAACACTAGGTCTAATAAGACCCTTATCTAAGAGATCTTTAAGCTACTTTTTAATTCTTTAAGTTTGGTTGGAGCCATGTGATATGTAGGGATAGAGATGGGTTAAGTATTAGGAAGAAGGTTAATACCAAACTCTATTTCTCTATTTGGAGGTATCTCATGCAGATCGTTAAGAAAAACCTCTTGAAACTCATTGACTACTCTGACTGATTGAACTATTGGGCTTCAAACTTAATATATTTAACACAAACTAAATGGAAAATACACCCTTTTGATATTAACTTCATAGCCTTAAGATAGGAGATGAAATGACCTTTGGGAGACACAGAACTACCCTCTCATTCAACAACTGTCTCACTAGAAAATTAAAACTTCACCATGTGGGTGTGATAATCTATTAATGCATAGCATGAATAGAGCCAATACATGCCTAGAATTATGTCAAAATATATCATCTTTAACTCTATTAAATTTGCTAGTGTGACTTTATTAAGGACAATAATAGGACACTTTCTATAGACTCTCCTAACGATAACTGACTTACCCACTGGGGTAGAGACTTAGAAAGGCTTAGAAGGATTCTCTTGGCTTACCCTAAAGTGTACTACAAAAAGTGGGGTCGTATAAGAGAGATTTTATCCTAAGTCTAGCAACACATATACATCAAGGTGAAGGGCTCAAAGCATACCAATGATAATATCTGGTAAACTTACTTGTTCCTAATGGGATGGAAAAGCATAGAATTGATTCTAGCGTTGACCACCACTAGTACTGGATGTTACACCCAGTAAAGGGACTAGGTGGCCTAGCTGTACAACTAAATTAGTAGCCTGAGTCTAAGGAAGAACATACCTACTTACCTGCTTAGTATACGGACACTCCTTGATCCTGTGGCCCATCTTGACACAACCATAACAACCCCTTTGACCACCAAACACTCACCAGATGGGTCCTACCACGCTTTGTACATGTCAGATAACTGGGCCTCCAGACCATACTGTTCTGAGACCTAGAATTTAAAGTCCTTCCTCACTACTCTTGCCTGGTCTTGGGTGCAGGGGCACTGGCTGAGGATGGTGGAGGCAGTGATAAGTGACCTTGAAATTGGGAACGACTTCTCCCTTCAGATCTTTGTTGACTGTACTCAAACTATCTAGTCCTAGCTTTTTTGTTCCTTTTTTTTCTTTCCTTTAGTTTCTCTACTTTGGTCTACTACACATGTGTCATCAATGGAGAAATATCCTACATTCCTTGACCACCAAATCAGACACTCCAGTAAGAAACTTACTCATGTGAGCTCTAGAATCAGATAACAACTCTGGAGCATAATTATCTAGTTGAGTGAACTTAAGGTAGTACTCCTTCAGAGACATAGATCCCTAACTCGGATTCAAAAACTCCTCCACCTTGTCCTTCCTTATTTCCCGAGGAAAGAACATATTCAGAAAAGTACTCTAAAATAACTACCAACTCATAGGAGTTGCATCCTTACCCCTACCATCCTTCCACAAAATGACTCAATCATAAGAAATATCCTTCAACCGATAAGATTCCAATTCCACACTCTCCTTCTCAATAACATGCATGATTTGAGTAATCTTTCTCACCTCATTAATAAAGAGTTATGGATCCTCATCCACCTTTGACCCGTGTAACTCAAGTGGATTCATCCTCATGAAATATCAAATCTTGGCTACATCTAAGTTACTATTTTTCTAAAGTGGGACTTCTGCCTATTGGTTTCCTTGAACATTACCATTCACAGCTTGGGCCAACGCTTGAAAGAAAACTTGAAATTCTGCATGTGAGACATTTTTATTTAGAGGATCTACGTGCAATGGTGGTGGTTGATGACTATTTTTGTGTGCATCTGCTCAGCGAGAAGACATATTTTTTCATGTGAAAGCACAAATTAGGGAAAATAGAGGCAACTTCACGCACGATATATCATGAAGATGATTCATAATTCATTTTGTATCCACTTGCTCCTAAATATGGCGCACTTCACACTCATTATCCAGATTATACGTAACACAAATTGTCTGACTCCCTAGGACTCTTTAAAATATTAGTCTCTGATACCAAGTTTGTAACGCCCAAAAGTACCCCCTAGACGTCACACGGTTCCTAGGACTATGAAAAACCCCAAGCTAACCTATAGTATTTATTCAGCCTGGAACTCTCATGAAAAGTGAACTAACATATGTATGATAACTGAAAGGAAATAACTCAATATATCAATGTCAACTTGAAGCTTGGAAATCTCAAATGATCTTTTTAAACAGGAAGACACATAGTTCGACAAGCCTCTAGTACCAACTAGAGAGCCACTGGGACAGACCCCAGCTGATCCAAATATAAACTAAAATCAAGTAACTAAAATAAAATTCATAAATAACTAAGTGTCTGATAAACTGGGTCCTTGGACTATGAGGACTCACCAATTGTCGGGATGTAAAAAGTGATGTGTGTGATCAATTGTGTTGCTATAAATGATCACTAGAACCTACATTATAATACAATTTAGCACATATACATATATGGGTGGTTCATTACTTTAAAATGCACTGATTATATGGGGTTGAATGCCTAAGTAAATTAAAAATTGAATATATTATCAAATCATGAATAATAAGTGTAAAGGACACACCTTGGAACTGAGTAAAATTGAAAATTGTATGATCATAAAACTTGAGTGATAAAGCTTAATTAATAAGCTTAGTGAGTCATTACACTTAGTTTCTAAAATCTTTACTTTTCGCATTTCATGTGGGAGATTCTTATAACTGACATAAACCATGTGGCTATCATGGAGTCCCACATCTTACCCATATTGGGGAGAGATGTCCTACCCTTGCCATTGAAATAGAACATTTACTTAAGTGATCACTAAACTTCGTCCATATTGAGAAAAGAATACACTTTGTGGTGAGGTCTCTTAAACCTATGGTGGCTCATAGTTTTCCAAACATTATGATACGCTCAGCCAAATTCTATTATCAGTGATAAATACTACTCCCATATATATATGTATGCTCATACTTAGGAAATCCACCTCAAAATAGCATGTAGGTTTGTAAACTAAAAATCGACTATGCTTCTTTTACTTAAATCATACTCATGCGGTGAAGTTGTAGATTTCAAATCTTAAATATGATCAAAAGTTCAAAACTAGACTTTAATCAAGTTACCATAATTGCAAATTTAACTTATAAGCTTGAATTTTTTGGTCTCAATATGCTTAATTCTTTAAATTCACGCATCGTCTTAGAAACCTCCTATCAAAATGCCATGATCAAAACTTAATTTAGAATCTTTCGTCTATTCATCACACTTCAAGTCAAGATAATGAAATCATATCATAATAGCAATAATGTAAGTCAAAACATAAATAAAAGGTAATTCTTGTGGAAATCTATCTTTAAATCACATAATGATATCATAAATTCAAGAATATGAGAATAGGGTATGAACCCTAATTGCAATCATATGAATTCAATTTAAAAATCAAGTTTTCGGACATAAGGATGAAATATTATCCTAGATCAAACCCCACATACCTGGATTTACTTGACTTTCGAAGAGAACCTAAACTTAGAGACTTGAGAGATATATTTTTGAGAGAAACGCTAGCCTTGTTGTTCTTGAAGGAGAGAGGGAGAAAGAGTGTTTTTAATCTACTGAAAGTGAAGGAAATAAAGCCTCTCTCAGGTTATAAGTGGTGGGTTGGAAATTTTAAAAAGGAGAAAAGACCAACAAGCTCCTCTACTGAACTTATATAAACTTGTCTGTCAATCATCACAAGTCATGTCATGAATCATAAGATCTAGTTACAAGTTGACCTAATGACTCATAACCTAGGAAGTAACAAAGATAGTGTGAACTGATCAGGATACGAGTTATATCTTACGACTCGTAAAAAGTCACTATGACTTGTAGCCTCCACTCGTAAGTTGGACAGAGGCTTTGAGGACCTACACTACTGACATTACGACTCAAACTATACAACTCATAACCTCTTGTAATGACTCCTAGGTTCAAGTCATCATATGACCAGATAATTTAGGCCTTTCCCCTGAGCTGGCAACGATTGGTCTATACGACTTATATAGTCTCATCACAACTCTTGGGGTTGAGTCATACCTAAAATAGAACTTCAATCATTTCACATTGTCTTGGTTACGAATACATAATATGACCCATGATGAGTCTCCATGACTTGAGGAATGAGTCGTAGGTTCCACAACGGCCTTTAAAGCACAGGGTATTACACTTACGATGACCACTTATTGGGCGTAAGTGCCAATTACGAGTTGATTATTAATTTGAGACTTTGAATTTTTCTTCTTTAATTGTTGTGAGATTATTTTTGTGCCTTACTTTATGAATTCCATGGATTCTCTTGCAACTATGAGTGACTAAACTTCTTATCTTGGGTTGTGGAAACCCTGGCTAAATAACAAAGTATATGTAATACCCCAAAAGTTTATACATTTTTAGGACCATGTTTCAAACTCATGAGTAATAAATTTTAGTGATTTGGTAGTGATATGATCAAGGTTTATGCATATTAAGTCCTCAACACTATCCTAGCTAATAGATGAATCAAAACAACTCCTTACCGATTGAATTCTTGAGAAGGATATTGGTATAGTTAACTTAAACGAGCATATCTCTCGTTATGCTATGAATCTCTAAGCTCATGACCCACCAACAGATAGATAATTGAATCACCTTTACAATGATACCAATTTCACCTAAATACAATATCGAATAAAAGAGTTATGCCTATTTTACTATGGCATGTCAGGCTGGGAAACTGAGTGACAAAATTTGTGACAAGCCGCCACGCCCGTGACGGCCTATCACCAATGTTGTCAGCCCTGGGAATATTTTCACCCCCAGTGATGATAGTTTGTTACAATCCATCACGTCCATGATGGACTATCACCAATGTCGTCGACCTTAACCAGAAAACCAAGATTTCACATTTTTGTGACGATAATTCGTGATGGCTTATCACCAGCTTGACGACTTATCACGAATATCGTCAGCTATTTTTCCTAGCAATTGAGGGATGTTTTAGTAAGGGTATTTTGGTATTTTTACTTTACTTACCACAACTTATAACCCTTAAGGAAAGTATTATCTTCCATTCTCTTTAGTTAAAACATCTCAAAAAACTCTCTCGTACACTCTCAACCACAAGATTAGGGTTTCCTCTCAAGATCATCTCCTCAAGAGCAAGCCTAAGGAATTCTCCAAGAACCTTCAGAAATATTAGATCTCCTTCAAGATTCAATCACTAAGGTATGTGTAGTGTTCATCCACGGATCCCTTTCGTCCATGGAATTCAAGAATCAATCTTTAAATACTAAATTATGATTGTTTCATGGTGATATGATTTTATACATGTTGGTGGTTGTTATTTATGTTGTAAAGTAGCATTTTGATGTATTTTCATGGAGATTATGGTCATGTTAGTTGGAACTCATAAATTTGAGTGCTTTAATATGGTGAAACTTATGAATATACCTATGCCTTAAAGAGTGCATGCAAGGTGTTTGATAAAATGCCGAAGGAACTAGAAATCATGCAATATAGCTAAATTTTGACTAAGCGAAGGATTCATGATATGCCCCAATGTCCCAATGACTTTCATATTGATATTGTGCCTCGTAAATGTTGTTGGATTGTTCATGAACTAGTCTTATGAGATTATGCCATGCTTACTTGCAAATCCTACTTATGTACAAAATGTATGATATCCATACACTTCATGGAATTCCCCAAGTTATGATAATATAGATTGTTGATGTTGGTCACGTACTCAAGTCAGTCATGTGCGTCAGTTTTCTTCCATCGAGTCTTGGGGGTACTTGTACCCAAAAAATATAGCTGTGTGCCTAAAGCCATGTCATGTTTCACGATATCCGAAATTAAGCCATGATTCAATAGAAATCAGTCAGTCATGTGACTCAGGAAAACCTCATGATCTCAGTCAGTTATCAGATATCAGTAGTATTCCATCAATCAATGGAAATTCAGTAAGTTCAGTTTATGTGCAGTCAGTTAAATCATGCTCAGTCTCTTCATATGGGAGTAGGAGTTAGTACCGAGTGAACCCAAGGATGGGAACTCACTTGTTATATGAGGGTGTGATTCTTAGCAGTCATCCTTGCGTTCCAGAACTATGTAGCCAGCATAGGTTGAGACATTACAGCCTGCAATATGAGGGTAGATGAGGTTGCTTAACCTATTATATGAGGGTTCCTACCGTTCTCACTAGAGTTACCTGTTATATGCGGGTTGCTCACACGTTGTCCTTAGCAGTGGCGCGGTATTGACACCTTTCCAGTCAGGGTAGAGATTGGACCCCAGCTTAGCCATAATGGCACATATGGAGAATGTCAGTTAAATAACTACCTCCCATAATTTCAGTATCAGTCTTAGTAAAAGAACTCAGATAGCTCTTCAGGTTTCTGTATATCAGGACTGTCAGATACAGTCAAATTTAGTTATAGTATGGAACTCAGATAGTTCCATCAAATTTAGGACTGTCAGATACGGTCACCCATGTTATCAGAACTATAGTATCAGTCATGATTAGTTATCTATAAACTATGTATTAGCATACAGATTTAGCTATCACACATTCATGATCTCAGTTACTATGCATGCATGTTTGCACTCTCATGTTCATATCAGTCAGTCAGTTAGCATTGCTCATGCATGTAAACCCTTTTGTATTTAGCCTACCTCACTCGTATACTTAGTACATCCCCACGTACTGACGTATTTATGCTTGGTGCTTTCTTTTCATGTTACACCATAGGTCCAGAGACACGAGATCCAAATCCGCAGTAGCATTCCAGTATATAGAGTTGCAGTGAGTCCTCTTCATTCGAGGACGATATGATCTGATTCATTTATTATTTCAGTTAGCTTTCAGTTTTACGGAGTTAGTTGGAAACATGTTCCTTGAACTCTTTATTCAGACAGTACTTAGAGGCTTTCAGAGTTAGTTCAGATTTATATTCAGTTTTGATTCAGATTTAGTTGTTTTGGGTATTTGTTACCCCACATGGATGTTATATTTTCATATATTATTTATTCAGTTGAACCTTATGGCCTATTGTTCATGTTTTACGCATTCTTTATGTATATTATGTAGTGTACAGGTATAGATATCAGTCATGGGTTAGCTTGTGGTCCTTCAGGGTCATAGGCATCGTGTAGCGTTTCAGTTCAGAAAATTGGGGTGTTACAAACTTGGTATTAGAGCCTAAGGTTCAATAGTGTCCTAGGAAGTCTGAAAGCCGCATCTAGTAGAGTCTTGTACATAGGTGTGTTGCGTGCCACATTTATGTATAGGAGGCAACGAGATGTTTTAGGAACAATTTTCCTTCTTCAGTATTCATGTCGTGCTAGTGAGCATAATGTCAAGTTAAACTCTCAGTCTAATCCATTCTTCTCTTATTTCAGAATATGCCTCCAAAGAGTAGAAATCAACCAGCTCCTCAAACAGAAGATCCTTTGGGCGAACATATTTCTCATGTAGAGTTTAGGGATGTATTCACCACACTTGCTCAGTCTATGGCTGCCTAGAATGAACGTTCACCAGTTATTCTGGCCAATCCAGTGGTCAACTCAGCCGCATCTAGGATTCGGGACTTCACCCGAATGAACCCTTTATCTTTCTTCGGGTCTAAGTCTGATGAAGACCCTCAGGAATTCATTGACCAAGTCCAAAAGGTCATTGACATCATGGTTGTTACTTCTATTGAGAGTGTTGAGTTAGCCGCATACCAGTTGCAAGATGTGGATCATACTTGGTACAAATATTTGAAGTCTGAGAGAGTAGAGGATCCAGGTCCTATTGAGTGGGAGGAATTTTTCATGGCCTTCTTAGACAGATTCTTTCCCCAAGAGCTGAGGGAGGACAAAGTTCTTGAGTTCATCAACCTCAGACAGGGAAATATAATGGTTAAGGAGTATTCTCTAAGATTTATGCAGTTAGCCAGATATGCCCCTCATGTGGTTGCAGATAGCAGGGCTAAGATGAGCCAGTTCGTGTAAGGGGTAAATGATAGCGTAGTGAATGAGTGTAGGTCTGTGATGCTAAATAGTGATATAACTTTAGCCAGACTCATGACTCATGCCCAGTAAATAGAGGAGCAGAAGGTTAAGACTAGGGAGAGGCAGAACAAGAGAGCAAGATCAGGCAGTTTCAGTTTTGCTCAGCCCAAATCAGAGGGAGAAAACTATTTACAGTTTCATCCTAAGTCAGCAGTCCCAGCCCCTTCCTCTGCCAGTTCCCCAGTGCTGAAATTCAGAGACGGAAACAGAGATAGAGCACCAAGCTCTAAATCTCAGGGAAGTTTTAGCAGTGCCCACACTTATCCTTAGTGTAAGAATTGCAATAAGCACCATCAGGGTATGTGAAGAGCGGGTAGTGGCATTTGTTTCGGTTGTGGAAAGCCAGGCCACAGAGTTAGAGAATGTGACATACCGAAGACAACTTTTCGTACTCGATATGGTTACTTCAAATTTCTAGTCATGTCCTTTGGTCTTACCAATGCTCCAGCCGTTTTTATGGATTTGATGAACCATGTGTTCAAGCAGTATTAGGACATGTTCATCATAGTCTTCAAGATGATATCCAGGTCTATTCCCGCATAGAGCGTGATCATTCAGACCATCTCAGAATTGTTCTTCAGACTCTCAGAGATCATCAGTTATTCGCCAAGTTCAATAAGTGTGAGTTTTGGCTAAGATCAATAGAATTTCTTAGCCATATTTTTTTTGGTGATGGCATTAGGGTAGATCCTCAGAAAACCAAAGCGGTAAGAAACTGGCCTCGCCTAGTATCTCCATCAGATATCAGGAGTTTCTTGGGTTTGGATGGCTATTACAGACGGTTTGTCGAGGGATTTTCTTCTATTGCATCTCCCATGTCCAGATTGACTCAGAAGAAGGTCAAGTTTCAGTGGTTAGATTCATGCGAGAAGAGTTTTCTGGAATTGAAGACTCGACTCACCTCAGCTCCAGTCTTAGCTCTTCCAGATAGTTTAGATGGGTTTGTAGTATATTGTGATGCATCAAAAGTAGGTTTAGGTTGTGTCCTCATGCATCATGGTAAGGTCATAGCCTACGCCTCCAGACTGTTAAAGCCCCATGAGAAGAATTATCCTACTCATGATCTTGAGTTGGCAGCCGTGGTATTTGCCTAAAAGATTCGGAGGCATTATTTATACGGAGTTCATGTTGATGTCTTCACAGATCACAAGATTCTACAGTATTTCTTTTCTCATAAAGATCTCAATATTCATTAGAGAAGGTGGTTAGAGATTTTGAAAGATTATGACATGTGTGTCCTTTACCATCCGGGCAAGGACAACGTTATGGATGATGCTCTCAGTAAACTCTCCATGGGTAGTATTTCTCACGTTGAGGATAGCAAGAAGAAGATAGCTCAAGAGATCCATTAGCTTGCCAGACTAGGCATTCGCTTAGTCGACTCTTCAGAGGGCGGTGTATGTTTTCAGAGTAGTTCAGAGTCATCTCTAATTTTTGAGGTGAAAGAGAAGAAAGACAGGGATCCTAGCCTTGTCAATCTAAAAGAGTCAGTTCAAAATCAGAAAGTAGAGGTTTTCTCCCAAGGGGGAGATGGTGTTCTTCATTGTCAGGGTCGTTTATGTGTCCCAGGTATAGATGACTTGAGGTAGTGAATTTTTGCAAAGCACATGGTGCACGATACTTTATTCATCCAGGGTCCACTAAGATGTACCGCGACTTGCGGGAGATCTATTGGTGGAGTAGGATAAAGAGAGATGTTGTGGAATTTGTGGCTAAGTGCTCTACATATCAGCAGGTTAAGATAGAGCATCAGAAACTTAGTGGTTCCATACAGGAGTTCACTATTCCTACTTGGAAGTGGGAAGAAGTGAACATGGACTTTGTGATGGGTTTGCCTCGCACTCGTCATCAGCATAATTCAGTTTGGGTCATTACAGATAGAATGACCAAGTCATCTCACTTTCTTCCTGTTCGTACTTCTTATTCAGCTGAGGATTATGACAAACTCTATATCATGGAGTTGGTCATATTACACGGTCTTCCATTATCTATTATCTCAGACAGAGGTACCCAGTTCACCTCTCACTTCTGGAAAGTATTCCAAAAGGTCCTTGGTACCCAAGTTCTTCTCAGTACAATATTTTATCCTTAGACAGATGGTCAAGCAGAAAGGACCATTCAGACTCTTAAAGATATTCTAAGAGCGTGTGCAATTGATTTCTAGGGTAGTTGGGATGGCCACTTGCCTTTGATTGAATTTGCATACAATAATATCTATTATTCCAGTATTCAAATGGCTTCATTCGAAGCTCTCTATGGTAGGAGATGTAGATCTCTAATTGGTTGGTTCAAAGTTAGTGAGGCCTCAGTCATAGGTCCTGACTTGGTATTCGATGCCTTAGAGAAGGTTCAGTTGATCAGAGAGAGACTCCGGGCTGCTCAGAGCCAATAGAAGTCTTATATAGATGTTTGTAGAAAGGATCTCGAATTTGAGGTCAATGATTACGTCTATCTTAAGATCTCTCCTATGAAGGGAGTGAAGAGGTTTGGCAAGAAAGGGAAACTCAGTCCCCGATATGTCGGCCCCTTCAGGATTCTCAGTCGCTTCATCAAGGTAGCTTATGAGCTCGAATTGCCTTCATACCTAGCCTCAGTTCATCCAGTCTTCCATGTCTCTTTGCTCAAGAAGTTCATAGGTGACCCAGCAGTTGTAGTCCCTATTCAGAGCATTGACATTCAAAACAGCCTCTCTTATGAAGAGATTCCAGTCGAAATCTTAGACTATCAGACTCGTAGATTGAGAAAAAAAGAAGCCCCTCTAGTTAAGTTTCTTTGGCAAAATCAGTCTCATGAGGGAGCTACTTGGGAAGCAGAAGCAGATATGCGTACTAAGTATCCTCACCTCTTCTCCGCCAATTCAGATCAAGCTCAAGGTAATAGTTCTCCTTCAGCTTATTCAATTTCATGTTCATGTTCCCATTATAAAACTTGGTACCTATTACCATTGCATACTCAGTCATGAATTCATGTATCAGTTCAATTATAAGATCATGCATCAGCTATGCATTCTCATGAGAAACTCAGTTTATCAAATTACTCAGTTATGCATTTATGTATCAGTTATCCATGCATCAGATATGCATGAGTTCAGTATATTTATCATATTAGTCATGATATCACATTTTAATTATTCAGGTTCAGTCATGTTCAGTTTGTCTTTTATCCCCTCGAAGTTGATTCTCATTTGAGGACGAATGTTCCCAAGGGGGAGATATTGTAATACCCCAAAAGTTCAGATATTTTTAGGATCATGTTTTGAACTCATGAGTAATAAATTTTAGTGCTTTGGTAGTGCTATGATCAATATTGATGCATATTAAGGCCTCAAAACTATCCTATCTAATAGACGAATTAAAACAATTCCTTACCGATTGAATGCTTGAGAAGGATATTGGTATAGTCAACTTAAAATGAGCATATCTCTCGTTATGCTATGAATCTTTGAGATCATCACCCATCAAAGGATAGATAATTTAATCATATTTCCAATGATACCAATTTCACCTAAATCCGATTTTGGATCAAGGAGTTATTCTCATTTTACTTCGGCATGTCAGGATGGGAAACTGAGTGACGACATTTGTGACACGTGATGGCCTATCACCAATGTCATCATCCCTGGGAAGATTTTCACCCCCAGTGATGAAATTTTGTTATAAGACGTCACCCATGTGATGGCCTATCACTAATGTCATCAACCTTAACCAGAAAACCAAGATTTCACCTTTTTGTGATGACAATTCGTGACGGCTTATCACCAGCTTGACGACTTGTCATGAATGTCGTCAACTATTTTTCCCAGCAATTGAGGGACATTTTATTAAGGGTATTTTGTTTTTTTTCCTTCACTTCCCATGACTTATAACCCTCAAGGAACATATTATATTCCATTCTCTTTAGTTAAAACATCTCAAAAAGCTCTCTTGTACACTCGTAACCAGTAGATTAGGGTTTTCTCTCAAGATCATCTCCTCAAGATCAAGCCTAAGGAATTCATCAAGAACCTCCAAAAACATTAGATCTCTTTCAAGATTCAATCACTAAGGTATGCGTAGTGTTTATCCACGATCCCTTTCATTCGTGGAGTTCAAGAATTAATCTTTAAATACTAAATTATGATTGTTTCATGGTGATATGATTTTATACATGCTGGTGGTTGTTATTTATGTTGTAAAGTAGTATTTTGATGTATTTTCATGGAGATTATGATCATGTTAGTTGGAACTCAAGAATTTGAGTGGTTTAATATGGTGAAACTTATGAATATAACTATGCCTTAAAGAGATCATGCAAGGTGTTTGATAAAATGCCGAATGAACTAGAAATCATACAATATAGCTAAATTTTGACTAAGTTAAGGATTCATGATATGCCCCTATGTCCCAATGACTTTCATATTGATATTGTGTCTTGTAAATGTTGTTGGATTGTTCATGAACTAGTCTTATGAGATTATGTCATGCCTACTTGCAAATCCTACTTATGTACAAAATGTATGATATCCATGCACTTCATGGAATTCCCCAAGTTATGATATTATGGATTGTTAATGTTGGTCATATACTCAAGTCAGTCATGTGCGTCAGTTTTCTTCCATCGAGTCCTGGGGGTACTTGTACCCAAAAAATATAGCTGTGTGCCTAAAGCCATGTCATGTTTCACGATATCCGAAATCAAGCCATGATTCAATAGAAATCAGTCAGTCATGTGACTCAGGAAAACCTCATGATCTCAGTCAGTTATCAGCTATCAGTAGTATTCCATCAATCAATGGAAATTCAGTAAGTTCAGTTCGTGTACAGTCAGTTAAATCATGCTCAGTCTCTTCATATGGGAGTAGGAGTTAGTACCGAGTGAACCCAAGGATGGGAACTCACTTGTTATATAAGGGTGTGATTCTTAGCAGTCATCCTTGCATTCCAGAACTATGTAGCCAGCATAGGTTAAGACATTACAGCCTGCAATATGAGGGTAGATGAGGTTGCTTAACCTATTATATGAGGGTTCCTACCGTTATCACTAGAGTTACCTGTTATATGCGGGTTGCTCACACGTTGTCCTTACCAGTGGCGCGGTATTGACACCTTTCCAGTCAGGGTAGAGATTGGACCCCAGCTTAGCCATAATGGCACATATGGGGAATGTCAGTTAAATAACTACCTCCCACAATTTCAGTATCAGTCTTAGTAAAAGAACTCACATAGCTCTTCAGGTTTCTGTATATCAGGACTGTTAGATACAGTCAAATTCAGTTATAGTACGAAACTCAGTTAGTTCCATCAAATTTATGACTGTCAGATATGGTCACACATGTTATTAGAACTACAGTATCTTTCATGATTAGTTATCTGTAAACCATGTATTAGCGTACAGATTTAGCTATCACGCATTCACGATCTCAATTACTAGGCATGCATGTTTTCACTCTCACATTCATATCAGTCAGTCAGTTAGCATTTCTCATGCATGTAAACCCTTTTGTATTTAGCCTACCTCACTCGTATACTCAGTACATCCCCACGTACTGACGTATTTTTGCTATGGTGTTTTCTTTACATGTTACACCATAGGTCCAGAGACATGATCTCTAGATCTGCAGTTGCAGTAGCATTCCAGTATACAGAGTTGCAGTGAGTCCTCTTTATTCAAGGATTATATGATCTTATTCATTTATTATTTCAGTTAGCTTTCAGTTTTATGGAGTTTGTTGGAGACATGTTCCTTCAACTCCTTATTCAGACATTACTTAGAGGCTTTCAGATTTAGTTCAGATTTATATTCAGTTTTCACTCAGATTAAGTTGTTTTGGGTATTCGTTACCCCACATGGATGTTATGTTTTGACAGATTCTTTATTCAGTTGAACCTTATGGCCTATTATTCATGTTTTCCGTATTCTTCATGTATATTATGCAGTGTACAGGTACAGATATTAGTCATGGGTTAACTTGTAGTCCTTCGGGGTCATAGGCACCGTGTAGCATTCCGGTTCAAAAAATCAGGGTGTTACATTATAGAAAGTGTGTGATTCTACTAAATTAGTATTTATGCATTTATTTTGATCTTCTTTAGATTGTTTTCTCCCTTAACTATTGCATAAGTTAAGGACTTGTCTCTATTTGAGATCATCTCCACAAGAGAGATTGAGATTGGGAAAAAAAATTAGAACAATATTTTGAGGCTACCAATCCTTGTCTAAGTAACTTGATACTCACAATGTGATAGTTAAATTGGGATCATAGAAAATGGTTAGTAACGCAACACTTTGAGACTCACAAAGTGAAGAGTGAAATTTAGGAAGGCGTTTACAAGACGATTGGCAATTCCTATCTTGTCAGATTTTGCATGCTTTGCATTGAGTTAGTCGAATTAATCATGATAAGTATACAGAGTTAGAATGATAAGGAGATTAGGCTACATTGAGTTCCTCTTCTTATTCAAACTCCTTACTCAATCAATTTTACACTAAAGCACTTAGGAGCTTTTGGATCAAATTAAGGTCTACAAAGAAGGGATTAGGCTACATATGAGGCTTCCAAACAAAAAGCTAAAAGCTCAATGAGGGTTAACTAAGTTAATGAACAAAGTTAGGTCAAAAGAAGGTATAAAACAAGGCTATCAATGAAATACCTAAATCATCGCCTACCCACATTCTTTATTTTGTTTCAAACATACACCAAGAAAGTTATATCATCAAATGCAACAAGGAATATACAAAAGTCTCACACATACATGGCACATGCTTGACTCACATAGGATCATCATAGATTCTCAACCAACAATAGCATGAATTCAAACTTTAATCCACAAGTACAAGAGTCATAAACATGAGCCTAGGATTCTCAAAAGTATTCATTCACACATTTAACATGATTTTACAACCAAAACACTTGCATCATGTAATCAACTATAGCACCAACAAGAGCATCTTATTTATTCCTAAAAAAAAAACTTTAAATTGACCCTAAAAATAAGAATTTTCCCACGCCACACTTAAAAATCTACTTTTTTCCCAAAGTAAACTTTACAAGTTAGAGATAGAAATACTCATTGTGGCCTCTAGGCCTAACTAGTAGCATCTTTATACATCACGGGGGTCTGGGGACCCCAAAATTAGTCTTCGCTATTCTCTTTACCTCAGGTTTTTTGGTACTCAGACTTTCCATCAACCCGTGACTCAACAAAACTAAAAACTAGTGAAGTAAAAACTAAAAATACTAAAAAAATAAATCATACTTTAACTTGGGCTACCTTCCAAAAAATGCCTAATTTAGTGTCGCAGTACAAACCACATCAACTTTTTCTCCATCTTGAGGATATGAATTTTACCCCTAACCGCGCATCCATTATTTTACTTTGCTCATAAGGTGGTGGTATAGAGATTAAAGAACCGAGTGATGGATGGTGCATGATAAACCAGTCGGTCCTAAAGTGAGGTATGATTTTATGTTGCTTTTCTTGTGCAAAATTAAGAATATAAGTTCTTGTTTCTCATCTTCACACTCTCCCTCTATTTCAAATAATTCCACAGATAAGACATCATCTAAACATAATGTAGAAAAGTTCTTTGAATGAGGCCGAACCAATCCCACTTTAAAATTTACACTATCCACAACACGCTCACTCATATTCACCTTCTCAATTACAGTATCAAAAGGAAAATGACACTTGAGTGGCTCGATTCTTATGTTTGCTCAACAGATTGACTATTATCCTCCTTATATTTTTCTTTGCTTAGAATTTGTAGACATGGTGGCGGTGGTATCTCCTCAACCTGTTCAACAACTTTACTTTTCGAGTACTCATACTTCCTTGAATTATCTACAACTTTGTAGTATAGTGGTAAGTATTCCTGCCTATTGTGAGGGTGACCCGAGTTCGAACCTTGGCAATGGCGCCAAAAACTTGATAGTGCTCAAGCGCACACGTAAGTGTACGTGGTATACCAAGTAATATAGTGGCCTTTAAGAAAGCCAAATATCGATCCATGGGGATTTGTGTTAAATAACTACCCAATTCTAGCTTAACAATTGAGATAATTTAACCAATAAATTTTTAGAATTATAAACTAAAAGTAAACTAAACTAATGCGTAAAAGTAATAACTTTGGACAATCAATGGATAGAAGCCCAGGGTTAAGGCTTACGAACAATTATACTACGTTATTGAACTTCATTCACTTATCTTGGTTATTGATTTGTAGAGTTTATCGCATGATCATGGTCTCCCAACCTCTAACCATTTACCTAACTTGGACATTACAACTACATCATTGAGTGGAGATGTAATAATCCAATAAAGTGATTTAAAGCTATCATCCTATATGTGAATCAAGTAAGGCTTCTAGGTATATCCCTATCCTAAATGTTAATTTGAATTATTTATTTTATAAAAAAGCAAGAACTATAAGACCCCATAAAATTTTAATCATTTCAGTCCTATATAGCTTGACAAAAGGGGTCCCAAACTTAGAAAAATATTCAGCTAAGTGTTAAGACTTGAAGAATTTTTAGTCTTCAAAATTGGATAATCTTATTTTTTATCCTTTCGACCTTAGAATGTCGATCTTTAAGTTGATTCATGATCAGGGATGTCAATAGGTCATATTAGATGAGTTTTAAAATTTTAGCAAGCCAATGCAATCTTGACGCATTGCATTGGATACCGCATTGACACCATCAATGCAACGTGTCGGTGATCATGTCGATCCCATCAATGAGGAACGTCGGGTATTGCATCTGTAATGCCCCGAGTCTGTTCCCCGGATACTTCACGGTGCTCATAATCCCGGAGGACCACAAGCTAAACCATGTTTGGTACCTACTGTAATAACTGAATAATAATAATGTAAATATGTGGAAAGTAGGTGGAAACTGGCCATAAGGTTCAACATTGTAAATAGAACTGAATATAGCATAACAATACCAAAACTGAAATATCTGTCTGATAATAGTCTAATCTGAAAACCCTCTAAATTGTCTGAACTGTGGAGTTGATGGGACAAGCCCCCTAACTAACTCCAACTACTGAAAGTGAACTAATAACTGAAATACTGAAAGAAAACAATGATGTCCTCGGACTATGAGGACTCACCGCTAACTTTGACAGCTGAAAGTCTGAACTTCTAAGGGTGCTCGAGAGCCCGCGTGTCTAAACCTCTTATATAAGACATCATAGCGCAAAATAAAGGCATGCATCAGTACTTTGAATGTACTGCTATGCTCAGTGAGGTAGGCTAAAATATATAGGTTCATATGCATGAACAATACTAACTGAATATAATGAATATAACTGAATGAGAGTACATACATGAATATGTATACTGTAACTAAAATCATGATAACACTGGATACTGAATCTGAATACTGATTAACTGATACCTGAGTATACTGCTACTGAATTACTGATAACTGAATGGCTGTATCTGACAGTCTTGAATCTGTGGAACTGTACTAAGTTCTGAACTAAACTGAGTGACTGTATCTGACAATCCTAAATTTGTAGAAGTTAACTCAGTTCTATACTGAGATTGAATCTAAGACTGAGACTGTGGGAAGTAATCATCTAACCGACATGCCCCTTCTCTGACTGACTTGGGGTCTAACTTGTAACCCCAGTTGAAAGGGTGTCAATATCATGCCACGGGTAAGGACAAGTTGAGTCACCCTCATCTGGCAGGTGCTCTGAGAGAGAATGATGGAACCCTAAACTAATAGGTTAAATCACCTCATCAACCCTCAACTAGCAGGTTGATGTCTCAACCTACGCTGGCTACATAGTTCTGGAACTCAAGGACTGCTTCTAAGGATCATACCCTCTACTAGCAGGTGAATCACCATCCTTGGGTTCACTCGATGCTGAACCCTACTCCCAACTGAATAAAAACTGAACTAATTCCTAGACTGTACTAAGCTTAACTGAACTATTACTGATTTTACTATTTGACTGAACTGAACTGAGTATATTGAGTTTCATGGACTGATGAAATACTACTGAATTCTGTTAACTGACTGGGTACCACTGAGTTCTGAATTGAATATTGTGACTGACTTATGAATACTACTGATATTTTCCTGAGTTCTATAACTGACTGGAGCTCTAGGTAAATAGCTAAGTTTTAGGGTATTGAATACCCCCAGGACTCGATAGCATGAAAGGTAAATCATAGCATAATCTTGAAAAGCATAATCATGTGCTCTTGTTCACAACTCATTCGTGGAAATATTTTATCAAACACTTGTATGATACAACTTGCACATAAGATAACATGACATGATCTCTTTCCCTTATTAGTTCACATGAGTAATTCATCAAGCACTTGGTGAGAATACATATGCACATGACACTAAACAATAAGTAGACATCATAATTAAAATTCCCATTGACAATTTCAAGGGTTTTACATGGATCCTCATGATATTACATACATATCAATTAACTTCACATAAAACGAATCATAAAACATGGATTAGAATCCCAATTAATCATTATAAACATGAATATAATCACACCTAACATGGAATTCATGAAATTCATAAACTTGAAGTTTAAAAATAGTTTCTTGGACTCCAAGGGTGGAAGGGACCCTTATATGAACACTTCACATACCTTGATTACTACTTACGAGAAGATTGAAGTGAGTTCTTGAAACATGAATTCTTGAACTTGATGAGGCTAGGGTTTTCTCTTGAGAGAGTTTATGAGTAAAGAATGAGATTTTTTCCCTAGAGGCTAATTAATTTCATGTTAAGGATGAATAAGGGTGGGAAAAATAACCCATTTGTCCCCACAACCTGTATTAAAATAATATTGAACAAGGCTGCCCTCGCGTCACTATCCCTGCTTAGGTCAAGTAGCCATCGCGATACAGCCCCTACTCGGGTCAAGTAGCCATCACGGTGCGACCCTTACTTTGGTTGACTGGACCTCGCGACGCTGGGCTATCGCGACCCTTCACTATTTTGGGCAACCAAATTTGCTCTTACCCTAGTCCAAAAAATTCAAAACTCGCCAGAGATGACATACAAGTGACCCTGATCATGAATCAGTTTAAAAATCAATTAACCAAGGCCGGGAAGGCCGAAAATATAATCCTCCAAATTTTAAAGGCTAAAATGATTCTAAGTCTTGATACTTAGCTAAAATTTTCTAAGTCTGGGACCCCCTTAAAAAGCTTAAAGGACTGAGTTAAGCTAAGAATTTTGCGAGGTCTTATAATATCTCCCCCTTGGGAATATTAATCCTTGAATGATACTGACTAAGATGGGAGAACTGACAGACTGCAAGTACGTACTGGACATACACAACTGAAATATGATTTCATGGCTGAGACTACTGTTATACTGGAATTTCATACTGAACATGCATATCTAATGCATAATTTCATAACTGATATTACTGATAAGCCGAGTTTATATATATATACTGAACATGCATGTCTGATGCATGAGTATATGACTGAACATGATTCATGAATGCATGACTGAATATGCAATGGTAATTGATACCAAGTTTGTGAGGAATATCTGAGCATGGAACTGAGTAAGTTTTTAAGAAAAACTGTTACCTTGAGCTGAGTCTGAGTTTGTGGAGAAGAGGTGAGGATACTTGGTCCGCATATCTGCTTCTGCTTCCCAAGTAGCTCCCTCAACGGACTGATTCTGCCAAGAACTGTGACTAAAGGGATTTCTTTGTTCCTCAGTCTACAAATATGATAGTCAAGGATTTCGACTGGAACCTCTTCATAAGAGAGACTATTCTAGATATCTATGCCCTCTATCAGGACTACGGCTGTTGGGTCACCTATGCATTTCTTAAGCAAGGAGACGTGGAACACTGGATTCATTGGAGCTAAATCTGAAGGTAACTCGAGCTCGTACGCTACCTTTCTGAAACAGCTGAGAATTTTGTAAGGACCGACATATTGGGGACTGAGTTTCCCCTTCTTGACAAACCTCTTCACTCCTTTCATAGGAGAGATTTTCAAACACACAAAATCACCAATTTCGAACTCGAGATCCTTTCTGCGTACGATTTCTGCCGGCTCTGAGCTGTCTTAAGCCTCCCCCTGATCAACTGGACTTTACCTAAGGTATCAAATACCAAGTTAGGCCCTACCACCTTGGCCTCACCCACTTCAAACCAACCAATGAGAGATCTACACCTCTTCCCATAAAGCACCTCAAATGGAGCCATCTGAATGCTGGAATGACAGTTGTTATTATATGTGAATTCAATCAAAGAAAAGTGGTCATCCCAATTACCTTTAAAGTCCATCGGACACGCTAACAACATATCTTCTAAAATCTGAATGGTCCTTTTCGCTTGACCATTTGTCTGAGAATGAAAAGTTGTACTGAGGTAAACTCGGGTACCCTTTTGGAATGCCTTCCAAAAATGAGAGGTTAACTAGGTACCTCTATCTGATATAATAGGCAATGGAATACTGTGTAATATGACCAGCTCTCTGATATAAAGTTTAGCGTAATCCTTGGTTGAATAAGAGGTATGGACTGGAAGGAAATAAGCTAATTTGGTCATCCTAGCTACAATGACCCAAACTGAATCATGTTGATGACGAGTATGAGGCAAACCCATCACAAAGTTTATGTTCACTTCTTCCCACTTTCACGTGGGAATGTTGAACTCCTGTATGGACCCACTAGGCTTCTGATGCTCAATCTTAACCTGCTGACATGTTGAGCACTTAGCCACAAACTCTGCAATGTCTCTTTTCATCCCACTCCACCAATAGATCTCCCACATATCACGGTGCATCTTAGTGGCCCCGGTATGAATAAAGTAGCGCACATCATGAGCTTCTACAAGAATTCGCTGCCTCAAGTCATCTAAACATGGCACCCATAGCTGACCCTGACAACGCAAAACACCATCTCCCCCTTGGGAGAAAACCTCTACCTTTTTATCTCTGACTGATTTTCCTTTACCTCAGAAAGCAGGGATGATTCTGAACTACTCTGCACCCATACACTACCTTCTACTGAATCGACCAAGCAAAAACTTAGTCGGGCAAGATGATGAACTTCCTAAACTAACTTCTTCTTATAATCTCCCATGTGAGCAACACTGCCCATAGACATTTTACTGAGAGCATTAGCCACTATATTGGCACTTTCCCGGATGGTACAAAACATTCATGTCATAATATTTCAACAACTCCAACCACCTTCTCTGACGGAGGTTTAGATCTTTCTTAGAGAACACATACTGGAGGCTTTTATGGTCTATAAACACATCAACTTGCATCCCATACAAATAGTACCTCCAAATCTTTAGGGTAAATACTAGTAGGGTAGTTTTTTTCATGTGGCTTAAGTTTTCTAGAGGCGTAGGATATGACCTTTTATCTCTGTATCAACACACATCCTAAACTGACCCTGGAAGCACCATAATACACAATGAAGTCATCTGAACCATCGGGTAAAGTCAACACTGGAGTTGTATGAGTCGAGTCTTCAACTTCTGAAAACTCTTTTCACAAGAATCTGACCACTAGAATTTAACTTTCTTCTGAGTTAGTCTGGACATGGGGGATGCAATAGATGAAAATCCCTCAACAAACCATTGGTAATAGCTGGACAAACCCAAAAAACTCCTGATATCTGATGAAGAGATAGGTTTGGGCCAGTTTCACACTGCTTCGATCTTTTGGGGATCAATTATAATTCCATCACCAGAAACTATATGGCCGAGGAAAGCTACTGACCTTATCCAAAAATTTGCACTTGTTGAATTAGGCGAATAGCTGATAGTTTCTGGGGGCCTATAATACTATTCAGAGATGGTCTGCATGATCTTGTTCACCGCGGCAGTAGACAAGTGTAATACCCCATATTTTCCTAGCCTAGATTAACCCTCAGTACATGGGTTAACCTAAAAAAAAAAAATTGAATACTCAGTAATTTTCAGATTAGAGCCTACCATTGCATAGGAAATTCAATTAGATTTGCAACGATATAAATTTTGCCTAAATCCGATAATCGGGTAAGAAGTTACGATGATTTTAAGTTTCAGTCGTTAAACATCGTCATTCAGACCAGTAGCGCATCGCGGAGTGTGTAAAAATATCAATTCTTAATTTCCAGAGTTGATCCATGATATTGGCGCATCGCGCTATAGACCCAGTTCATAATTATCAATTTTCAGTGTACTAACATGATTCCACCGCGTCGCGGTGCACTTCCAGTTCACAAACAAAGTAGAAACGCGATACCACGGTGTTGCGCCACCATGTAATTTCCCAGATGTTATTTTCCAGTGACACGGCACGATAGCGCCGCATCGTGCTAGGGGTCCAGATCGGGAAAATTTCACAAAAAATTAAAGTTGTGCCAAGGGTTAAACCAGTCTTTTCCCATGATTTTATTCCACCCAAATATGAGATTTAAGCCCTAAAAACATTTAAACCCTTCATTATTCACTTTCCCCCAAAATCAAAAGGTATTTCTCTCTTAAAAAAATAAACCCTATCTCTTAAGAATCAAGGTCAGTCCCAAGAATCTCTCAAAGAATTCCAAGAAACTCACGAATTAAGGTATGTTAGATATTCATCCATGGATCCTTACCTTCCATAGAGCCGAAGAATCCTTTTTCAAAATACAAGGTTTATGATTTACAATTTCCATGTTGGAATTAGATTGAATTCATGTTCATGGTGTTGTTTGTGTTTTAATCCATGATTTAGATTATAAGTTCCAAGAATTGATTCTAGTATATATTGAATTACATGATATTCATGATAAACCCTTCAATTTGCAAGTTGATTGTTGTAACCATGTTAACTCTAAGTGTTTAAGATTTAGTGGACCAAGTATGTTTCCCATTTGTTTGATAAATTATCTATGAGAATAAAATAATGCCATTATAGCATGCTAACATGAAATCCTCGTTCATATACAGGTTAATGCATCACAAGTGTTTGATGAAATGTCTCTATGAATGAATTATGACTAAGTGAACATTGTTATGTTATTCAAGATTATGCTTTTCTTTACTTTTCATGCTATCGAGTCCTGGGGGTATTTAATACCCGATAATTTAGTTGTTTACCTAGAGCCAGTGTCAGTGAAAGAATAGCATCAGTCATGTTACGATCAGTAGTACTCTTGGTCAGTTACAAAACTCAGTAGAATTCAGTCAGTTATAGAACTTAGGAAAACTCAGTAATCTCAGTATCAGTCCAGTCCAATTCAGTATACTCAATTCAATGTCTTTCAGTTGAGAGTAGGAACTAGCACCGAGCAAGTTTGGAGGTGATGACTTCTCCCGTCAGGCAAGTAGAGTCGTTATTAGATGTCTCACACTATAGAACTACGTAGCCAGTGTAGGATGTGAGGAGTCACCCATCAGATTAAAGCTTGGCTACCTCCCAGGGATCACCCGTTAGATTAGCCTTGACTTCCTGTTCAGGGTCACCCATCAGATAGGCTTAATCACAGCAGTGTCTTTACCCATGGTATGTTACTGGCACCCTTCCAACTAGGGTTATAGGTTGGACACCACTCATCTTACTCAGGGGCATGTCGGTTAAGTGAGAACTCCCACAGTTTCAGTTTTAGTTTTAGTCTTCAGAATAAAACTCAGTGCAGTTCTACAAAATTATGACTGTCAGATATAGTCACTCAGTTATCAGTAATTCAGATTATAAGTGATCTCAGATAATCAGTATATTCAGTTATCAGTCATCAAATTCAGTTTTAGTATACTCAGTTACAGTATACACAGTATGTTCAGTAGTTACAGATCCTCCTTGTATGCTAATCCAGCTCTTGCATATCATTCAGTTAGTTATTGTTCATGCATATGAACCCATGCATTCAGCCTTACCTAATTTAGCATACCATTACATTCTCACGTACTAATCGCATACCCGTTTCTTGCGCTATGATGTTTTATATCATAGGTTCAGACGCTTAGGTTCCTGACCGCGCTTAGCCAGATTTAGCCAGTAGTAGCAGATTTAGCTGTGAGTCCTCATCTATCGAGGATATGCTTTTATTTTAATACTTTAGCTTAGCAGTATTTTAGTATATGGAGTTAGTTGGGGGATTGTCCCATCAACTCCACTTTCAGACAGTTTCAGTTAGAGTATTTTCAGATTAGATTTTCAGATAGTATTTCAGATTCAGATGTTATTATTCAATATCTATATTTTATATGTTTTTAACCTTATGGCATTTCAGCCCATTTTTCTGCATTAATTATAGTATTATTATTTTGTGCTCACAATAGATATCATTCATAGGTTAACTTATGGACTTTTGGGGTCGTAAGCACTGTGTGACGACTAGGGGGTAGTCTCAAGTTGTTACAAACTTAGTATCAAAGCCTAAGGTTCAACAGTGTCCTAGGGAGACTGAAAAACCACATCACATAGAGTCTTGTGCATGGGTGTGTAGCGCACCACACTTATGGACAAGAGGACATGAGATGTTTTAGAAAAAATTTCCCTTCTTTCAGTATCCATGTCGTGCGAGTGAGAATGAGCTCAAGTTAATCTCTTAGTCTAATTGATACCAAACGGTATTTACAGGAGCATAAAATAGTCCACAAACTCACAAAATAGTCCACACGTATAAGACATCAAACGAAAACAACAAACACACAAACTTGAAAGATAAGGAGATAGATAACTTGACACAAAGAGAATATAAAATGTAGCAACTAAAGAGTGTATCAAACTCTAAAACCTCTACAAATCACATTAACAAGCACCAAGTTCTTATGGGAACACAAGAGGAACTCCGTTCACTCAAGCACTCTCGTTTCTAGCCGTCTCACAACACAAGTGGAACCTTTCACTTGTGAAGCTTAAAATATTTGGTAGTCTACTCTTTTCTTGAGATAAAATATGGTGTTCAATGTTACAAAGTGATTTTAAAATGATCTAACTAAGCAAATAAGACTAAGTGGTTCCTACTTATAGTCTATTACAAAAGAGATGGGAAATGACACCTTTACCCTTAATGAAGGGGGTGGGTTTCGAGTGTATAAATGGGGCTACCTTATAGTGTTTTTATGACACTCAAGGCATGTCTTCACACTTTAATACATACACTCCCTTGGATGAACTTAATACATGCTCAACCGCGTCCATTTTCATAAACGCGCCTTGTAGTCTTTGTAGTTTCCGAGCTTGGACAAGGCTTTGAAAAAGGCTTCAAAAGGTCTTCAATTCCTTTGCAAATCTGAAAAGTGGACCTTCAACAAAAACTTGTAATCCTTGTGCTCCTCATGTTTGTATCATCCTCTCCGCCTTGAAAGGAATTTTTCCTCAAATTCGCACCTTGTAAAACCAAAGAGAGGGAAAACAAGCACACAATCCTCATGATAGGAGGGTTAATATTAGTACCACAAATTATATAGACATGCCAAAGGGGTACACTTTTGGAATACAACCAACAATATTTTTTTATGATCATGAAACAAGTACCACAAGCATCACAAAGTACATGACTAAGATAAACATCAAGGAAAGAGGATTTCAATCTAAAACTATCACATATGTCATCAAGCCAAGGTTGTTCACATTTGGAATATACCCATGGGTCCTTTGTGTGTGACATAAAAAGCTCAGCATGAATGGAATAAAGGAAGTGGTTTTGGCAAATATCAAGAGATAAGGAAACTACAATGGTCTTAATGGCTTTACTATACCCAAAAGGTAAGACTACCTTCATCTTAGGAGCCATAAGATATATTTGTTTCATTACCTCTACAAAGGACCTCATCAAATATAGTGCCACAATTGATCTTAAGATCTATATCAACCATATATCACCATCATGCAAATAATAAAACCAGCCACCAAAATTCCTACCACTACGCAATACAAATTCGAAATTAGCATGGTTATCATCATAGGTAAAAAGGTAGTGTAGAAAGGAATCAAGTGTGAAGACATCTTGCCGATGGGGTACACTTTTAAAATTCAACAAGCAATCCTTTATTTTTACCATGAAACACGTAGTTTTAAAATTACAAAGTATAGGGATAAGATAATCATCAAGGAAAGATAAGCATAAGCCGAGGCAACCCCTTTTCCAATCCACTAGTGTTCCGAGATCAAAGGGATGGTGTAACCAAGGGTAAAAACCGAGATTAACCAATCCTTTTACTAGGCTATCATCCAAGACTAAAGAGTTGTGTCCTAGAAGTCTTCTCTTAGGAGAAAGTACACCTTTATTCAAAAGTTTTCCAAGCATATGATTACCTTGAGCAAATCTAGTAGCACGGTAAGCATCACACAGGCTCAAAGGAATATGTCCACTATCATGGTCATTATTACAAGAATGAACACTAACTTGAGGATTTTGAATCACATCACTCACATGATCAAGTAGTGAGCTATCCTTAAGAGAAAATTGACCAACATATGCAATAAGAGAAATACCGAGGAAAGATTCATCCTTTTTTACACTATGTAAACCCGAAGCTACTTCACATTGGATACTAATATCCTTATCACAAAATTTCAATCCTAAGGAAGTGTAGAGTGCAGCAATTATACCTCGGTGTATGCCATGGCAGTCCACTTGTTTGGAGCTCTCGGCCAAGGGTGTCACTAGCTCATTTCCCATGTTATCGTGTGGAATCCCTTTTTGATCCTTCTTTGATAGCATATGAACTTGAACCTGTACATAAGAAGGGTCAATTCTAGGAAAATCACTAGCATATGTGTTAGTGAGTATCAAAGATCCTTTGTGGGCAAATCCCACGAGCACATTTTTCTTTCCCTTTCCTACTTCACTACCCATGGTTTCCCTTGCCCTTGCCCTCTTCTCTTCACATTCTTCTTGTATCTCACCACTAAGTTTCTCTCCATCTTGAGTCTTGGCCTCATTCTCCTTGGATCCTAACTCTCCCTTTTTTTCTACTTGGATGGTATGTTTCTGGATTAGTGTAGCTTGGGAAGGAGACATTGGATTTAGTGAAGTGTAGGGTCTTTGAATTAGAGGATTTTAGAGTGGATGATTCGGGTTTACGGATGGAATTTGGGTTCCAAGTCCTCCTTGTGGAACTTTATAGAGTGAGGAATGGCTAGGTCCATCTTATTCTCGACTTTGGGAGTAAAGATTAACTTGGTTTGTAGCACTTAGTGGATACAATCTTTGGTGCAAGATCTCCGTAGTAATAGTAGGTAAGGTGTTTTGAGTGGTATGAGGTCGAGAACTCCTTTGGCTTTCCACCCTCTCCAATTTTTCACTCGTTGAGGCCACATCCGAACCCAACTTCTCAATATTTGCCTTCATCCTAGCCACGCCTCGAGACAAAGTTTCAAGAACAGCTAAGAGGACATTCATAACATTATTTTCCACGGTTGTGGAATTGGAATTTTTGGGTTCCATTTGCAATTGTACCTACAAAACAAGCAAATGTTAGTTCAAAATATGCTATACATTCTTCACACTCGGCTTCCTCACTTGGTCCTTCAAGTGTTGTAAGCCGGCTATCAATCCTTGAGTGCTTAGGAATGAGTCTACTCTTGAGTTGGAGTGGATTTCAGTTAAAAGACTCAAAGAAGTTTTGTACGCACTTGAACGAAAAAACAACTACAAACTATAAATGAGCAAAGCACCACAAGTAACACTTACACGAAAGAAGTACTCAAAAACTAGTTCACAACTTAGTAGGTTGTTACTAGTTGTCAACTAGTATAGGAGTCAATGAAAATGAAACTAATAGAGACAAGGAAAGAAACTATGGATGTCCAAACTTGAGTTTTTTTTTTGGTTGTTGGCATGGCCCACGATTTTTATTGCTATTTTTTTCTTTGGTCGTTGATATTGTTGTTGATGTGGAGTATAATGTTTTCAAGACATAAGTTGTTTAATCTTGTTTGTTGGTGATAAATTTTCGGTTTTGGAGTAACAAGACTAGGTTTTGGATTCTCTTTCCAAATTTCAAAAAAGTGTATATCATCTTTCACCAACTTGCACTAAAATGGAAAAACACCTTTTTGCCTTGTCTTTACCCTTTCCTCTTTTGGCCTTTCTTGAAAAATGTTTTGACACTCCTCTGCAAGGCAAGCTTTTGGTAGGTCTTTGTTTCTTTGCCACTTTAGTGTTGTCTTGAAAGTAGTCCCAAGACAACACAATACCTTACCTCTCTCTTCCCTTTTTCAAATCAAACAAGTCATTTTATTGAATATTACTCAAGAACAACATGAACAACAACAAGAACACTTTGAACAATAATAATATCTAAACTGTCCAACCTTTCAACAACAACTTAACAATGCTCCAATCTTGAACTTTAGACTCAAGTGTGCTAGGAAAAAAACAATCTAACACACTAAACTACTAAGACAAGAAAAATAACACTTAATCTAGACACAAATTCGTCCAAACAACAACAACACTTTGGCCAAGACACCCAACCCATAGAATAACTTCTTTTTGTAAGATTTTCGACCTTGGACACCTCTTCTAATGTTAGGAAACAAAGATCTTACACTATAACACACAAAACACACAAAAGTCACAAGAAAACTAGGCACAAATCTCGGCCAAAACAACAAGACACAATTTCGGCCAAGACAACAAGAATGGACAGATTTGCTTCTTTTTGGAATTTTCATCCTTTCAACACCTCTTTTTTTTTTCGACTTAGAGAGCCCAAGATTGGTAGTGTAGGAACACAACCAGCCTTAGATCTGATACCAAATGATTCCAAACGGTATCTAAAAGAGAACAAAACAGTCCACAAACTCATAAAACAGTCCACACGTACAAGACATCAAACGGAAACAACAAACACACAAACTTGAAAGATAAGGAGATAGATAACTTGACACAAAGAGAATATAAAATGTAGCAACTAAAGAGTGTATCAAACTCTAAAACCTCTACAAATCACATTAACAAGCACCAAGTTCTTATGGGAACACAAGAGGAACTCCGTTCACTCAAGCACTCTCGTTTCTAGCCGTCTCTCAACATAAGTGGAACCTTTCACTTGTGAAGATTAAAATGTTTGGTGGTCTACTCTCTTCTTGAGACAAAATATGGTGTTCAATGTTACAAAGTGATTTTAAAATGAGCTAACTAAGCAAATAAGACTAAGGGGTTCCTACTTATAGTCTATTACAAAAAAGATGGGAAATAACACCTTTACCCTTAATGAAGGGGGTGGGTTTCGAGTGTATAAATGGGGCTGCCTTATAGTGTTTTTATGACACTCAAGGTATGTCTTCACACTTTAATACATACACTCCCTTGGATGAACTTAATACATTCTCAACCGCGTCAATTTTCATAAATGCGCCTTGTAGTCTTTGTAGTTCCCGAGCTTGGACAAGGCTTTGAAAAGGCTTCAAAAGGTCTTCAATTCCTTTGCAAATCCGAAAAGTGGACCTTCAACAAAAACTTGTAATCCGTGTGCTCCTTTTGCTTGTATCACTAATCCACTTCTTCCTTTCAGTTACAGAACATGCCTCCCAAAAGGACTAATAAAAAAAGAACCGGAAACTAGTCAGCCCCTTAGCCCATTCAGGCAGATCCCCTGGACAAACATGTTTCTCACACAGAATTCAGAGTTGCATTCACTACTCTAGACAATTCAGTCGTATCTCAGAATGAATGGCCAACTGCTATTATATCCAATCCAGTGGCCATTACTGCTGCAACCAGGATTTGGGACTTCACCCGAATGAATGCTTCTTCTTTTATGTGATTTAAGTCAGAAGAAGATCCACAGGAGTTCCTCGATCAGGTTTAGAAAGTCATAAATATCATGGGAGTGACTTCCTGTGAGAGTACTAAGTTAGCCTCCTATTATCTACAAGATGTAGCCCATACGTGGTTTAAGCAGTGGAAGGTAGATAGGGGTATAGATGCAGAGCCCATAGAGTGGGAAGAGTTTGATACTCTCTTCCTAGACAAATTCTTTCCCTTAGAGTTGAGATAAACCAAAGTGTTAGAGTTCATTACTATCAAGCAAGGTTGTATGAGTGTAAAAGTGTATTCCCTCAAGTTTACTCAGTTAGCTAGGTATGCTCCCTATGTTGTAGCAGACAATAGGTCTAGAATAAGCAAGTTTGTATCCTGGGTGTCAGATAGTATGGTTAAGGAGTGCAGAACAACAATGTTGATTAAAGTGATGGACATAGCTAGGCTTATGGTCTATGCTCAACAGATTGAGAAGCAAAAGCTTAAGAAGAAGGAGAGAGAAAATAAGAAGGCGAGAACAAGTAGCTTTATTTTCAATTAGCCTAATTCAGATAGGGGTAACCATTCCTAGTTTCATCCAAAATCTTTAGTTCCAGCTCCGTCCATAGCCAGTGTACCGATGACCCAGGATAGTATATGCAATGGTTGTACTAATCCATTTTGTGGAGAGTGTGGCAAAAACCATCAGGAAGAGTATAGGGCTGGAAGTAATGTTTGTTATGGCTGTAGAAAACCAGGACATAGGCTCAGGGAGTGTTGAGTAGCTACTCAGATAGGTAGGGATATGCCATCAGGGTCAGTCTCATCAGTCACCAGTTCAATCCCGTCACTCGAATCAGCAAGGCTTCTCTTCCAGTGCCACCCACGATCAGTTTCTAAATAGACTTTATGCATTTCAGTCCCGACAGGATCAGGAAATTCCTCCTGATATGGTCACTGGTAAGTTAAAAATCTCCCACTTATATGTTTATTCCTTATTAGATCCATGAGCTTCTCTATCTTCTGTAATTTCTTACATGGCAGTCCATACCATGTTTAAACCCTAAAATAGTAGTAGGTTTTTGACTTAGTAACCCACGGATGTAGAACGATGACTATAAGCTAAGAGGAAGATGGTAGTATAGTACATGGTAGAAGACCATGCATGCTTACAGTTCCCAGTATAAGGAGTTCCAGTTCACTCTGTAGTACAAATCAGGTTTCATAAGTTCAAAAATTCCAAACTCAGGTCATGCAGTTCATGACACACGTATTCATGTTTCCCGATATGCTTAGTTCTCATGACTTATGTTACACTCTAAATGGTCCGTGAAGTTCAATTTATTCCATGTGTTCCTCAGACCTCAGTAGTGTGTCGAAGTCATTCAGTCGTCCTTCAGTTAGATGGTGTCTCGTACATCATCACAATCTTCCTTAAACCTACTCAGTCCCATATTCAGTATTATTAAAAACTTGGTATTAATTACCATCTCATATCATCCTCATGTCAGTCATGTAGTTCATAAATTAATTTTAGCCATGTAATCATGCATCAGATATGCATGTTCAGTATGTAAGTTCAGTCTATTAGACTAGTCATGTAATCATGCTTCAGTTGTGCATGTCTAGTCCAATATGTAAACTCAGTCTATCCGTACTCTCTCAGCTTAACTAGCCATATTTGAGGATGAATGTTCCCAAGGGGGAGATATTGTAATACCCCATATTTTCCTAGCCTATATTAGCCCTCAGTACATGGGTTATCATAAATAAAAAAATTTGAATACTCAGTAATTTTCAAATTAGAGCCTTCCATTGCGTAGGAAATTCAATTAGCATTCCAATGATATAAAATTCATCTAAATTCGACAACCGAGTAAGAAATTATGGCGATTTTAAGTTTTAGTCATTAAACATCGTCATTTAGGCCAGTAGCGCATCACGGAGTGTGTCAAAAAAGTAATTGTCAATTTCTAAAGTTGCTCCATAATATTAGCACGTCGCGTCATAGACCCAGTTCATAATTGTCAATTTACAGTGTACCAACGCGATTCCACCGTGTAGCGGTGCACTTCCAGTTCACAAATAAAGTGGCAATACGATACCACCATGTCGCGCCACCATGCAATTTTCCAGTTGTCATTTTACAGTGACATAGAGCGATAGCGTCGCATCACGCCAGGGGTCTAGATCAGGAAAATTTCATGAAAAGTTAAAGTTGCACCCAGGGTTAAACCAATATTTTCCCATGATTTTATTCCTCCCAGATGTGGTATTTAAACCCTAAAAACGTATAAACCCTTCATTATTCACTTTCCCCTAAATTCAAAAGGTATTTCTCTCTCAAGAAAATAAACCCTAGCTCTCAAGAATCAAGGTCAATCCCAAGAATCTCTCCAAGAATTCCAAGAATCTCATGAATTAAGGTATGTTTGATGTTCATCCATGGATCCTTATCTTCTCTGGAGCCCAAGAATCCTTTTTCAAAATACAAGGTTTATGATTTATGATTTTCATGTTTGAATTAGATTGAAGTCATGTTGTTTGAGTTTTAATCCATGATTTAGATTTTAAATTCCAAGAATTGATTCTAGCATGTGTTGAATTACATGATATTCATGAATAACCCTTCAATTTACAAGTTGATTGTTGTAACCATGTTAACTCTAAGTGTTTATGATTTAATGGACCAAGCATGCTTTCTATTTATTTGATAAATTATTTATGATAATGAAATAATGCCATTATAGCATGCTATCATGAAATCCTTATTCATGTACATGTTAATGCATCACAAGTGTTTGATAAAATATCTCTATGAATGAATTATGACCAAGTGAACATTGTTATGTTATTCAAGATTATGCTTTGCTTTACTTTTCATGCTATCGAGTTCTGAGGGTATTTAATGCCCAACAATTTAGCTGTTTACCTAGAGCCAGTGTCAGTGATAGAATAGTATCAGTCATGTTACAATTAGTAGTACTCTCAGTCAGTTACAGAACTCAGTAGAATTCAGTTAGTTACAGAACTTAGGAAAACTTAGTAATCTCAATATCAGACCAGTCTAATTCAGTATTCTCAGTTTAGTGTCTTTCAGTTAGGAGTAGGAACTAGGACCGAGCGAGTGTGGAGGTGATTACTTCACCTATTAGGTAGGAAAAGTCGTTAGTAGAAGTCTCACACTACAGAACTACATAGCCAGCATAGGATGTGAGGACTCACCCTTCATATTAAGGCTTGGCTACCTCTCAGGGGTCACCCGTCAGATTATGCTTGACTTTTTGTTTAGGGTCACCCGTTAGATAGACTTGACCACAGTAGTGTCTTTACCTGTGGCACTGTACTATCACCATTCCAACTAGGGTTACAGGTTGGAGCCTACTCAACTTACTCAGGGGCATGTCGGTTAAATTAGAACTCTCACAGTTTTTTTCAGTCTCAGTCTTTAGAATAGAACTTAGTTTAGTTCTACAAAAGTAGGACTGCCAAATACAGTCACTCAGTTATTAGTAATTCAGATTACCAGTGATATCTGATTATCAGTATATTCAGTTATTAGTTATCAGATTCAATTCTAGCACACTTATTTACAGTATGCACAGTGTGTTTAGTAGTTACAGATTCTCTATGTGTACTAATCCAGCTCTTGTATATCATTTAGTTAGTTATTGTTCATGCATATAAACTCATACATTCAGCCTTACCTTATTTATCATACCATTATATTCCTACGTACTGATCATATACCTATTTTTTATGCTATGATGTTTCATATCATAGGTTCGGACGCTCAGGTTCCTGACCGCGCTTAGCCAGATTTAGCTAGCAGTAGCATATTTAGCAATAAGTGCTCATTTATTAAGGATATAATTTTATTCCAGTACTTTACCTTAGCAGTATTATAGTAGATGGAGTTAGTTGGGGGATTGTCCCATCAACTCCACTTTCAGATAGTTTCAGTTAGAGGCTTTTCAGACAAGATTTTCAGATATTATTATTCATTATCAGTATTTTAGATATTTTGAACCTTATGATATTTCCACCCATTTTTCTGCATTAATTACAGTATTATTATTCATTTCTCACAATATATAACACTCATGGGTTATTTTATGGTCCTTCGGGGTCGTAAGCACCGTGTGATGACTAGGGGGTAGTCTCGGGTCGTTACAATAAGAATGTCATCTACGAAGACAATGATAAATATTTCCAAGTACTGCTTGAACACACGATTCATCAAGCCCATGAAAGTTGCTGGGGCATTGGTCATCTGTAATTCAACTAAGACTGAGGCATAGCAGGAATGGAACCAATCCATGCCAAGATTGACATCAAAATCGGTCATCTTTAATTCGACTAAGTCTGTTGAAGTAACTTTCTGAGATACCATAACCAGATAGATCTTGTATACCTGTCGGGCTATGATAGATTTACCCACTGGGGTAGAGACTGAGAAGGACTCTGCTAAATTTTTGGCACTGACTCCGAAGTCAACAGGTATATAAGGAGTAACGAAGGATAAAGAATCTCCTAGATCTAGCAAAGCATAAATATATGAATGATAAACTTGTAATGTACCAGTGACCATATCAGGAGAACTCTCCTGATCCTGTAGAGACTGAAGGGCATAGAGTCTGTTTGGGTATTGCCCACTGGAGGCACTGGAAGTAGCACCCTGCAGATTTGAGCGATCAGACTGAGCTGGGGCACGATTATACTGACCCTGAGAACCTGACTAAGGATAATATTTGACTCTCTATCCTGGCTTACCACACCTAAAACATGCATCGTTGTCAGCTCTACAGATACCCTGGTGGTTTCTGTCATATTTTTAACAACGAGGATTGGTTCAAGCACTGCTGACACTACTTTGAGGTTTAGGGCCTGGTTCCATATCTTTATTTTTGTCTCTAAATTTTGGCACTGGAGAAGTGTATGAGGACGGAGCTGGAACTGAGGATTTTGGGAAGAACTAGAACGATTGCCACCCTCTAACTTAGGTTGAGCAAAGTTGAAACTACCTGTCCTTGCTCTCTTGTTCTCCCCCTCCTTCTCCTTATTCTTAGCCTCCTCTATCTACTGAGTATGAGCCATGAGTCTGGCTATGTCCATCTCCTTAATCAATATTGCGGTCCTACACTCCTTGACCATATTGCTAGACACCCCAGAAACAAAATTACTCATATTAGATATGTTATCTGCTAACACATGAGTAGTGTATCTAGATAGTTGAGTAAACTTAAGAGAATACACTTTCACGGTCATGTTTCCCTGGCTGAGATTGATGAGCTCTAACGTCTTGGCCTCTCTCAGCTCCAGGGAAAAAATCTATCTAGAAAAGCAGTTGCAAAATCCTTCCATTCTATGGACCCTATATTTGTGGCTCTATCTTCTTTCCACTATTTGAACTAAGAGTACGCCACATCCTGTAATTGATATGCAGCCAACTCAGTACTTTCGCTAGTAGTCACCCCCATAATATATGTAACCTTCTATACCTGATCAAGGAATTCCTGTGGGTCCTCATCTGACTTTGACCCAGAAAAAAATTGAGGGTTCATTCGGGTGAAGTCCCCAATCCTAGTAGCAGCAGTATTGGCCACTGGGTTAGCTGGAACAGTAGTTGGGCGTTCATTCTGGGCTGCTACAAAATAAGTTAGGGTGGTGAAAGCTGCTCTGAATTTAGAGTGGGAGACACATTCATCTAGAGGATCTGGCTAGATGGGATGGGGTTCTGGATGGTCTCCCGTTACTCTTCCCTTACTCCTTTTTGGAGTTATATTTTGTAAATGAAAGAGAAACTTAAATTAGAAAGAGGGTTTAACTTATGCTCATGCCTACTCGCACGATATGAATACTAAAAGAAGGGAAATTATTCCTAAAACATTTCATAGCCTCCTGTCCATAAGTGTGGCGCGCAACACACCCATGCACAAGACTCTACTAGATGTGGCTTTTACATTTCCTAGGACTCTATTGAACCTTAGGCTCTGATACCAAGTTTGTAACGCCCAGAGTCTGTACCCCAAACACTTTACTGTGATCATAATCCTGGAGGACCACAAGCTAACCCATGTTTGGTACCTGCTGCAATAACTGAATTAAAATAATGTAAATATGTGGACAGTATCCTTGGGGGTAGTCTCGGGTTGTTACAAACTTGGTATCAAAGTCTAAGGTTTAACAGTGTCCTAGGGAGTCCGAAAAGCAGCATCGTATAGAGTCTTGTGCATGGGTGTGTAGTGCGCCAACTTATGGACAAGAGGCTATGAGATGTTTTAGGAAAAGTTTCCCTTCTTTCAGTATTTATGTCATGCGAGTGAGCATGATCTCAAGTTAATATCTCAGTATAATCCACTTCTTACTTTCGTTTACAGAATATGCCTCCCAAAAGGACTAACGAAAGAAGAACCAGATATCAGTCAGCCCATCAGCCCGTTCAAGTAGATCCTCTGGGTGAACATGTCTCTCACACAGAATTCAGAACTGCATTCACTACTCTATCCAATTAAATCATTGCTCAGAATGAATGGCCAACTGCTATTCCGGCCAACCTAGTGGTCAATACTGCTGCAACCAGGATTCGAGACTTCACCCGAATGAATTCTCCTTTCTTTATGGGATCAAAGTTAAAAGAGGATCCACAGGAGTTCCTCGATTAGGTTTAGAAAGTCACAAATATCATGGGAGTGACTTCCAATGAGAGTGCTAAGTTAGCTACCTATCAGCTACAAGATGTAGCCCATACATGGTTCAAGCAGTGGAAAGTAGACAGGGGTATAGATGCAGAGCCCATAAAGTAGGAAGAGTTTGCTACTGCCTTCCTAGATAGATTCTTTCCCTTAGAGATAAGAGAAGCCAAAGTGTTAGATTTCATTAATCTCAAGCAAGGTAGTATGACTGTAAAAGAGTATTCCCTCAAGTTTACTCAGTTATCTAGGTATGCTCCCCATGTAGTAGTAGACAATAGGTACAGAATGAGTAAGTTTGTATCTAGGGTGTCAGATAGTATGGTTAAGGAGTGCAGAACAACAATGTTGATTAAAGAGATAGAAATATCTAGGCTTATAGTCCATGCTCAACAAATTGAGGAGCAGAAGCTTAAGAAGAAGAAGAGAGAAAATAAAAAGGACAGGTAGCTTTAATTTCAATTAGCCTAAGTCAGATAGGGGTAACCATTCCCAGTTTCATCCAAAGTCTTTAGTTCCAGCTCCGTCCTCAGCCACTGTACTGATAACCAGGATAGCATAAGCAATGGTCGTACTAATCTATTTTGTGGAGAGTGTGGTAAAAGCTATCAAGAAGAGTGTAGGGCTGGCAGTAATATTTGTTATGGATATGGAAAACCAGGCCATAGGCTCAGGGAGTGTCGAGTAGCTGCTCGGGGAGGTAGGGATATTCCATCAGGGTCAGTCTCATCAGTCACCAGTTAGTTCAGTCACCCAAATCAGTAGGGCTCTTCTTCCAGTGCCACCTACGATCAGCGTTTAAATAGATTTTATGCACTTCAGTTCGGATAGGATTAGGAAAGTCCTCCTGATGTGGTCACTGGTAAGTTACAAATCTTTCACTTATATGATTATGCCTTATTAGATCCATGAGCTTCTCTATCTTCTATAATTTCTTACATGGCAATCCATACCAAGGTTAACCCTAAAATAGTAGTAGGGTTATTGATTTAGTGACCTATGGATGTAAAACGACAACAGTAAGCTAAGGGGGAGATGGTAGTATAGTACATGGTTGAATACCATCCATGCTTACAGTTCCTAGTATAAGGAGTTTCAGTTTACTCTAAGTATGAATCAGGTTCCATATGTTTAGAAATTTAAAACTCAGGTCATGCAGTTCATGACACACGTATTCATGTTTCCTAGTATGCTCAGTTCTCATGGCTCATGTTACACTCTAAATGGTCCATGAAGTTCAGTTTATGCCATGTGTTCCTCAAACCTCAATTGTGTGTCAAAGTCATTCTGTCATCCTTTAGTTAGATGGTGTCGTGTATATTATCACAGTCTTTCTTAAACCTACTCAGTCTCATATTCAGTATCATTACAAACTTGGTATCAGTTACCATCTCATATCATTCTTATGCCAGTCATGTATTTCATAAATCAATTTTACCCATGTAATCATGCATCAGATATGCATGTTCAGTATGTAAGTTCAGTCTATCAGACCAGTCACGTAATTATGCTTCAGTTGTGCATGTCTAGTTTATTATGTAAACTTAGTCTGTCAGTACTCTCTCAACTTAACTAGCCACATTCGAGGACGAATGTTCCCAAGGAGGACATATTGTAATACCCCATATTTCCCAAACCTAGATAACCCTCAGTACATGGTTTATCCTAAATAAAATTTTCAGAATACTCAGTAATTTTCATATTAGAGCCTGTTATTGCGTAGGAAATTCAATTAGCTTACCAACGATATAAAAGTTGCCTAAATCCGACAATCGGATAAGAAGTGATGGTGATTTTAAGTTTTATTCGTTAAACATCGTCATTCAGGCCAGTAGCGCATTGCGGAGTGTGTCAAAATAGCGATTGTCAATTTCTAGAGTTTTTCAGCAATATTGGCGCATCACACTATAGATCCAGTTCATAATTTTTAATTTCCAGTGTACCAATGCGATTCCACCGCGTCGCAGTGCACTTCCAGTTCACAAACAAGGTGGCAAAGTGATACCACCGTGTTGTTCCACCATGCCATTTCCCAGTTGTTATTTTCTAGTGACACGGCGCGATTGTACTGCGTCACGCCAGGGGTCCAGATTGGAAAAATTTCACGAAAAGTTAAAGTTGCGCCTAGGGTTAAACCAATTTTTTCCCATGATTTTATTCCGCCCAGATGTGGGATTTAAGCCCTAAAACATTTAAATCCTTCATTATTCACTTTCCCCCAAAATCAAAAGGTATTTCTCTCTTAAGAAAACAAATCCTAACTCTCAAGAATCAAGGTCAATCACAAGAATCTCTCAAAGAATTCCAAGAATCTCACGAATTAAAGTATGTTTGATGTTCATCCATGGATCCTTACCTTCTATGGAGCCCAAGAATCCTTTTTAAAAATACAAGGTTTATAATTTATGGTTTTCATGTTTGAATTAGATTGAATTCATATTCATAGTGTTATTTGAGTTTTAATCCATGATTTAGATAACAAATTCTAAGAATTGATTCTAATATGTCTTGAATTACATGATATTCATGATGAACCCTTCAATTTGCAAGTTGATTGTTGTAACCATATAACTCTAAATTTTTATGATTTAATGGACCAAGTATGCTTCCCATTTGTTTGATAAATTATCTATGAGAATGAAATAATGCCATCATAGCATGCTAACATGAAATCCTCATTCATGTACAAGTTAATGCATCACAAGTTTTTGATGAAATGTCTCTATGAATGAATTATGACCAAGTAAATATTGTTATGCTATTCAAGATTATGCTTTGCTTTACTTTTTATGCTATCAAGTCCTGGGGGTATTTAATACCCGATAATGTAGTTGTTTATCTAGAGTCAGTGTCAGCGACAAAATAGTATCAGTCATGTCATGAACAGTAGTACTCTCAGTCAGTTACAAAACTCAGTAGAATTCAGTCAGTTATAGAACTTAGGAAAACTCAGTAATCTCAGTATCAGTCCAGTCCAATTCAGTATACTCAGTTCAGTGTCTATCAATTAGGAGTAAGAACTAGCACCAAGCGAGTGTGGAGGTAATGACTTCTCTCTTTAGGCAGGCAGAGTTGTTAGTAGCAGTCTCACACTACAGAACTATGTAGCCATCGTAAGATTTAAGGATTCACCCATCAGATTAAGGCTTGGCTACCTTCCAGAGGTTATTCGTCAGATTAGGCTTGACTTTCTGTTCAGGGTCACCCGTTGGATAGGCTTGACCACAGCAGTGTCTTTACCCGTGGCATGGTACTGGCACCCTTCCAACTGGGGCTACAGGTTGGACCCCACTTAGCTTACTCAGGGTCTTATCGGTTAAGTGAGAACTCCCACAGTTTTAGTTTTAGTCTCAGTCTTCAGAATAGAACTCAGTTCAGTTCTACAAAATCAAGACTATTAGATACAATCACTCAGTTATCAGCAATTTAGATTATCAGTGATCTCAGATTATCAGTATATTTAGTTATCAATTATCAGATTTAGTTCAAGTATACTCAGTTATAGTATCCACAGTATGTTCAGTATTTACAGATCATCTATGTATGTTAATCTAGCTCTTGTATATCATTCAGTTAGTTATTGTTCATGCATATGAACCCATGCATTCAGCCTTACCTCATTTAGCATACCAGTACGTTCCCACGTACTAATCACATACCCGTTTTTTGTGCTATGATGTTTCATATCATAGGTTCAAACGCTCAGGTTCCTGACCACACTTAGCCAGATTTAGCCAGCAGTAACAGATTTAGCAGTGAGTCCTGATCTACCAAGGATATGCTTTGATTTCAGTACTTCAGCTTCACAGTATTTTAGTAGATAAAGTTAGTTGGGGATTGTCCCATCAACTTTACTTTCAGACAGTTTTAGTTAGAGGCTTTTCAGACTAGATTTTCAGATAGTATTTCAGATTCAGATGTTATTATTCATTATCATTATTTTAGATGTTTTGAACCTTATAGAATTTTAGCCCATTTTTCCACATTAATTATGATATTATTATTCAGTGCTCACAACAGATATCATTCATGGATTAGCTTGTGGTCCTTCGAGGTCATAAGCACCGTGTGATGACTAGCGGGTAGTCTCGGGTCGTTACAACAAGAATGTCATCTATGAATACTATAATGAATATATTAATGTACTACTTGAACACACGGTTCATCAAGTCCATAAAAGTTGTTGGGGCATTGGTAAGACCAAAGGACATGACTAAGAATTCAAAGTGACCATACTAAGTTCTGAAAACTATTTTTGGGATGTCACATTCTCTGGTTCTGAGCTGATGATAGCCTGATCTGAGGTCTATCTTAGAAAAATAGTTGGCACCCTGAAGTTGGTCAAACAAGTCATAGATTCTGAGAAGGGGATACTTGTTCTTGATCGTGACTTTATTTAACTGACGGTAGTCAATACTAATTCTGAGAGAACTATTTTTCTTATGCATGAATAGAACTGGTGCACCCCATGGGGACAAATTAGGTCTGATGAATCCCTTATCTAGGAGATCCTTCAATTTTTTTTTAACTCCTTGAGTTTTGCTGGAGCCATTCTGTATGGTGGAATAGATATGGGTTGAGTATCTAGAAGGAGATTGATTCGGAAATCAATTTCCCTTTTGGGAGGAACTCCGGGAGAATCTTCGAAAAACATATCTGGGGATTCATATGCTATTGGAATTGACTTAAGACTGGGAGTTTTTGACTTGCACAAGATGATAGACATATCCTTTCAATATCATTTTTCTTGCCCTTAGGTAGGAAACAAATTGACCCTTAAGTGTTGAAGTACTACCCCTCCACTCTAGGATAGGCTCATTCAGAAACTAAAACTGGACAATTTATTTTCTGCAGTCGACTGAGGCATAGAAAGAATAAAGCTAATCTATGTCGAGAATGATATCAAAATTGGTCTTCTCTAATTCAACTAAGTCTGCTGAAGTGACTTTCTGAGATACCATAACTAGACAGTTCCTGTATACCTATCGTTCTATGATAGATTTACCCACTGGGGTAGAGACTGAGAAGGGCTCTACTAAAATTTAGGACTGACTCCGAAGTCAACAGTTATATAAGGAGTAGCGAAGGACAAAGAATCTCCTGGATCTAGCAGAGCATAAATATGTGAATGATAAACTTGTAACGTACCAGGGACCACATCAGAAGAACTCTCCTGATCCTATCAAGACTAAATAGCACAGAGTCTATTTGGCCATTGCCCACTGGTGGAACTGAAAGTGTCACCCTACTGATTTGGGCGACCAAACTGAGTTGAAGAACGATTATACTTACCTTGAGAACCTGACTGGGGAAAATCTCTAACTCTATGTCCTGACTTGCCACATCCAAAAGATGCATCACTATCGGTTTTGCATATACCCTGGTGGTTTCTGCCACATTTCTAACAAAGAGAATTGGTTCGGGCACTGCTGACACTACCCTGAGGCTTAGGGCCTGGCGCCCTATCTCTATTGTTGACTCTAAATTTTGGCACTGTAGAACTAGCTGAGGATAGAGCTGGAACTGAGGATTTTAGGTGGAACTGAGAACGATTCCCACCCTCTGACTTAGGCTGAGCCAAATTGAAACTATTTATCCTCGCTCTTTTGTTCTCCCTCTCCTTCTCCCTATTTTTATCCTCCTCTATCTACTGAGAATGGACCATGAGCCTAGATATATCCATCTCCTTAATCAACACTCTAGTCCTACACTCCTTGACCACACTGCTAGACACCTCAGACACAAACTTACTCATCTTCGATCTGTTATCTACCACCACATGAAGAGCATATCCATCTAGTTGAGTAAACTTGAGAGAATACTCTTTCACAGTTATGTTGCCCTACCTAAGATTGATGAACTCTAACACCTTAGCCTCTCTCGGCTGTAGGGGAAAGAATCTATCTAGAAAGGTAATGGAAAACTCCTCTTCTATAGACCCTGCATCTGTGGCTCTCTCCTCTTTCCACTGTTTAAACCATGAGTGAGCCATATCCTGCAACAAATATGTATCCAGCTCAACGCTCTCGCTAGAGTAACCCCCATAATATTTGTATCCTTCTTCACCTAATCAAGGAATTCCTATGGGTCCTTATCTATCTTTGACCCAGAAAAGGATGGAGGGTTTATTTGGGTGAAGTCTCAGTCCTGGCAGCAGCAGTATTGGCCACTGGGTTGGCCAGAACAACAGCTGAGCATTCATTCTGGGCTTCCACAAAATAAACTAGAGTGGTGAAAGCTGCTCTGAATTTGGCGTGGAAGACATGTTCATCTAGAGGATCTGGCTGGACGACTGGGGTTCTGGCTGGTCTCCCGTTCTTCTTCTCTTAGTCCTCTTTGGAGGCATATTCTATAAATAGAAAAGAAACTTAGTTTAGAAAGAGGGTTTAACTGGAGCTCATGCTCACTCGCACGACATGAATACTGAAAGAAGGGAAACTATTCCTAAAACATCTCATAGCCTCATGTCCATATGTGTGGCGTACAACTTACCCATGAACAAGACTCTACTAGATATGGCTTTTAGACTTCCTAGGACTCTATTAGACCTTAGGCTCTAATACAAAGTTTGAAAGTTTGTAACGCCCCAAGTCTGTACCCCGAACGCTATACGGTGCTCATAATCTCGGAGGACCACAAGCTAACCCATGTCTAGTACCTGCTGTAATAACTGAATAATAATACTGTAAATATGCAGAAAGTAGGCAAAAACTATCCATAAGGTTTAACACTGTAAATAGAACTAAATACGGTATAACAATACCAAAATAGAAATATCTATCTTTAAATAATCTATTCTGAAAAGCCTCTAAACTGTCTAAATTGTGGAGTTGATGGGACAAGCCCCCAACTAACTCCAACTACTAAAAGTGAAATGATAACTGAGATACTGAAAAAAACAATCATATCCTCAATCTATGAGGACTCACCGCTAACTCTGACTGCTGAAAGTCTGAACTGCTAAGGGTGCTCGGGAGCCCGCGCGTCTAAACCTATGATATAAGACATCATAATGCAAAATAAAGTCATTCATCAGTACTTTGAATGTATTGGTATGCTCAGTGAGGTAGGCTGAAATGCATGGGTACATATGCATGAACAATACTAACTGAATATCATGAATATGACTGAATGAGAGTACATGTATGAATACGTATACTATAACTGAAATTATGATAACACTGGATACTTAATCTAAATACTGATTAACTGATATCTGAGTATACTGATACTGAATTACTGATAACTGAATGACTGCATCTGACAGTCCTGAATCTATGGAACTGTACTGAGTTCCAAACTGAACTGAGTGACTGTATCTGACAGGCCTGAATTTGTAGAACTAAACTGAGTTCTATACTGAGATTAAATTTAAGACTAAGACTATGGGAAGTAATCATCTAACCGACATACCCCTTCTCTAATTGATTTAGGGTAAAATCTGTAACCCTAGTTGGAAGAGTGTCAATATCGTGCCATGGGTAAGGACAATCTGAGTCACCCTCATCTGGCAGGTGCTCTGAAAGAGAATGGTGGGACCCTCAACTGGTAGGTTAAATCATCTCATCAACCCTCAACTGGCAGGTTGATGTCTTGACCTACACTAGCTATGTAGTTTTGGAACTCAAGGACTGCTTCTAAGGATCATACCCTCTACTAGCAGGTGAGTCCCCATCCTTGGGTTCACTCGATGCTGAATCCTAATCCTAACTGAATAGACATTGAACTAATTCCTAGACTATACTAAGCTTAACTGAATCATTACTGATTGTACTATTTGACTGAACTAAACTGAGTTCACTGAGTTTCATGGACAGACTGAATACTACTAAATTCTGTTAACTGACTGGGTACCACTGAGTTCTGAACTGAATATCGTGACTGACTTATGAATACTACTGAGATTTTCCTGAGTTCTGTCACTGACTGGAGCTCTAGGTAAATAGCTAAGTTTTAGGGTATTGAATACCCCCAGGACTCGATAGCATGAAAGGTAAATCATAGAATAAGCTTGAAAAGCATAATCATATGCACTTATTCACAACTCATTCATGGAAACATTTTATCAAACACTTGCATGATACAACTTGCACATAAGCTAACATGACATGATGTTTTTCCCTTATTAGTTCACATGAGTAATTTATCAAGCACTTGGTGAGCATACATATGCACATAACACTAAACAACAAGTAAACATCATAATTCAAATCCCCATTGACAATTTCAAGGGTTTTACATGGATCCTCATGATATTACATACATATTAATTAACCTCACATTAAATATATCATAAAACATGGATTAGAATCCCAATTAATCATTGTAAACATAAATATAATCACACCCAACATGGAATTCATAAAATCCATAAACTTGAAGTTTAAAAATAGTTTCTTGGACTCCAAGGGTGGGACCCTTAGATGAACACTTCACATACCTTGATTACTACTTTCAAGAAGATTGAAGTGAGTTCTTCAGACTTTAATTCTTGAACTTGATGAGGCTAGGGCCTTCTCTTGGAGAGTTTATGAGTAAAGAATGAGACTTTACATACTCATTTTCCCCCATAACTCGTAGTAAAATAATGTTAAATAGGGCTACCTTTGTATCGCGATCCCTACTTAGGTCAAGTAGCCATCGCAACACGGCCCCTACTCGGGTCAAGTAGCCATCACTGCGCGACTCTTACTTGGGTTGACTGGCCCTCACGATGCGGGGCTATTGCGACCCTTCACTATTTTGGGCATGAAAATTCTCCCTTACACTAATTTGAAAAATCCAAAACTCTCCTGATATGACCTATAAGTGAACCTGATCATGAATCAATTTAAAAATTGACTAACTACGATCGGGAAGGTCAGAAATAAAATCCTCCAAATTTGGAAGGCCAAAATGATTCTAAGTCTTAATACTTAGCTAAAATTTTCTAAGTCTGGGACCCCCTTAACAAGCTTAAACGACTGAGTTAAGCTAAAAATTTTGCGGGATCTTACAGAATCACTAGGCCAGTTTTATGTGTTAAGTTACGGATTTTTTAGGGCATTTAGGTCCTTCCCTAACCCAATTCAGCTAAAACATGAGATTTAACTCTCAAAAGGGCAAATTTCATTCTTTATTCTCAAAATCCTCTCAAGAACAAGCCCTAGTTTCATCAAGCTCAAGATCAAGTCCCAAGAATCCTTAACAATTTACATGATATCAATAATCAAGGTATGTTAGGTGTTCATCCTTGGGTTTTCTTCCACCCTTGAAGTTCAAGAACCCTTTCTAAAACTTGAATTATAATCCCTATGCTATGAATTGAATTATGCTCAAGTTTGTGTTATTGTATGGGTTTCAAGTTAAGACTTTTTATGAGTTTCCATAAAATCATGTTAGCATGTTCATTGAATTATGAATCTCTCATGTCAAAAATCTTGAATTACAAGATATAATATTGAGTTATGATGCCCTATATGTTATTCTTCATGTATCACATTCATTCTCTCCAAGTGTTGGATAAAATGTCCATGTAATTTGAATAGTGTAAGTATGACATGTTAGCATGTGTTCTCATTCATGTACAAGTTCATAGCCTCCAGGTGTTTGACAAAATATCTCAGTGAATGAATTATGAATAATTGACTATTATTATGTTTTCAAGATTTGCTATGATATACTGTCATGCTATCAAGTCCTGGGGTACTTGTTACCCATAATCTAGTTGTTTACTTAGTTGCAGTAGTTATAGAATCATTTTAGTAAAGGTCAAGAACAGTAATATGTAGTCAGTTAGCAGAAATTAGTGAACTCAATTCAGTTCAGTCAGTCAGCACGATTAGTTCAGTCAAGCTTAGTACAATCTAGTGTTCAGTTCAGTGTCGATTCAGTTGGGAGTAGGATTCTGCACCGAGCGAACCCAAGGATGTTAGTATTCCTTCCAGCAGAGGTTTTGACCCTTAGTAGCAGTCCTTGCATTATAGAACTACATAGCCAGCGTAGGGTAAGTCGTCCTCCTGCCAGATTAGGGTTGACGCTATCATATATATGTATTTCATGAGTCTTTCTGCCAGATTAGGGTTGACATAGCCTTGTTAGTATTCCTTGGAAAGGTGCTAACACCCTTCTAACTAGGGTCGCAGGTTGGACCCTAACTCAGTTTATAAATCGAGGTATGTCGATTAGATGAAACTCTCACAGTTACAGTTTTAGTCTTAGTATTCAGTAAGGAACTCAGACAGTTCTAAATAACTATGGATATCAGTTATCAGTTACTTAGCCATCAAAAATTAGTACTTCAGTATCAGTCTAAACTTTAAGTTATCAATAGTTAGTTATCAGAACTTAGTACCTCAGTTTCAGTCTAATTCAAATAGGTGTTATATGTGCAGTATAGCATATTCAACATGTTCAGTAGTTATAATTTTGCATGTACTCTCATCTAGTTGCTTCATGATGTTTATTCGGTCAGTTATCATCTCATGCATATTAACCCATGTATATCAGCATACCTCACTTAGCATACCAGTATATTTTATATGCTGACGCATACTCTTTTCTTATGCTATGATGTCTCATATCATAGGTTCTGATGCTCAGGTTCCTGGCCGTACTTAGCAGCTTAAGATATCAGCAATAGATTTAACAATGATTCCTCATCCATTAAGGATATTATGTTATTTCAGTATTTTAGTAGTGTAGTAGTCATTTCAGTTGCGTTAGTTGGGGGTTTGTCCCATCAACTCCATATTCAGACAATTAGAGGCTTTCAGACTAGCATAGTCAGATATTTAATTTTTCTGATATTATTATCAGCACATTTAGTTATTCTTTCAGTATTTTGAGAACCTTATGGAAAATTCAGTTATACTTCCGCATATATTTTTAGTATTATTATTAAGTGCTTACAGCAGGTATTAGTTATGGGTTAGCTTGTGATTTTTTGAGGTCATAAGCACCGTGTGAAGTACAGGGTGTAGACTCTAGGCGTTACAAACTTGGTATCAGAGCCTAAGGTTCTAAAGAGTCCTAGGTATTCTGAAATCCATGTCAAGTAGAGTCTTATGCATGGGTGTGTAGCACGCCACACTTAGGGACAAGAGGCTATGAGACATTTTTAGGAAAAAGGTTTCTCTTTTTTCAGTATTCATATCCTGCGAGTGAGCATGAGCTCAAGTTAAATTCTTTGTCCTGTCTAATTTTCCCTTTCATTTACAGAACATGCCTCCCAAAAAGACCAATGGAAGAAGGACTGGGAATCAGCCAGCACCTCCGCCCGTTCAGGTAGATCCCCTAGACGAGCATGTCTCTCACGCAGAATTCAAAGCAGCTTTTACCTCTCTACCTTATTCTATAGCAGCCTAGAATGAATGCCCAGTGGTGGTTTAGGCCAACCTAGTGGCCAATACTGCTACAACTAGAATTTGGTACTTCACCCAATTGAATCCTCTTTCTTATTTAGTATCCAATTTTGAAAAAGATCCACAGGAATTCCTTGACATGGTGAAGAAGGTAATAAATATTATAAGGGTAACTACTAGTGAGAGTGCTGAGTTAGCTGCTTATCACTTACAGGATATGGCTCATACATGGTTTAAGTAGTAGAAGGCAGATAGGGCTGCAGATGTAGGGCCTATAAAATGGGAAGAGTTTGTTATTGCCTTTCTAGATAGGTTTTTCCTATTGGAGTTGAGGGAATCCAAGGTTTTAGAGCTTATTAACCTGAAGCAAGGAAGCATGATAGTGAAGGAGTATTCTCTCATGTTTACTCAATTAGCTAGATATGATCCTCATGTGGTATCTATTAGCAGATCTAAGATAAGTAAGTTCATGTCTGGTGTGTTTAATAGTATGGTCAAGGAGTGTAGGACTGTAATGTTGATTAAAGAGATGGACTTGGCTAGGTTGATGGTCTATGCTCAATAGACAGGGGAGAAAAAACTAGAAAGAAAGAGAGGGAGAGCAAGAACAATAGAAAAGGTAGCTCTAACTTTACCCAGCCTAAGTAAGAGAGTGGTAATCATCCTTAGTTCTACCCTAAATCTTCATTTCTATCTCTTTCCTTAGCTAGTACTCTGTGCCTAAATTCAGAAATAGTAATAAGGATAGGGCGCCAGGCTCTAAATCTTAGGGTAGTGTTAGAAGTGCCTGAACAAATCCTCTTTGTCAAAAGTATGGCAGAAACCATCAGGGTATCTGCAGGGATGGAAATAATGTGTGTTTTAGATGTGGCAAGCCAGGCCAAAGGATCGGAGAGTGTCCTCAGGTGGGTTCACAGAGTCAGCATAATCGTCACCCAGCTCAGTCCGATCGCCCATCTCAGCAGGGTTACACTTCTAGTGCCACCAGTGGGCAACGCCCAAACAGGCTCTATGCATTCAGTCCCGATAGGATCAGGAAAGTTCTCCTGATGTGGTCACTGGTAAGTTACAAGTTTACCATTTACATGTTTATGTTTTGCTAGATCCAGGAGCTTCTTTGTCCTTTGTAACTCCTTAGGTAGTTGTTGACTTCAGAGTCAGTCCCAAAATCCTATCATATCCTTTCTCAATCGCTACCCCAGTGGGTAAATCTATCATAGCCCGACGGGTTTACTAGAATTATCCGATATGGTGTCTCAGAAAGTTACTTCAGCATACTTAGTAGAGTTAGAGATGAAAGATTTTGACGTCATTCTCAACATGGATTGGATTCATTTATTCTATGCTTTAGTTGATTGTAGAAATAGAGTTGTTCATTTTTAGCTCCCAAATGAACTTGTCCTAGAATGGAGGGGTAGTACTTCAGCACTTAGGGGTCAGCTTGTTTCATACCTCAGAGCGAGAAAATAATATCCAAAGGGTATGTCTATCATCTCATTTGAGTTAAAGATTCTAGTTCTGAGACTCCTAATATTGAGTTAGTTCCAGTAGCAAGTGAATTTCCAGATGTGTTTCCCAAAGATCTTCCCAGAGTTCCTCACAAAAGGAAAATTGACTTCGAATAAACCTTCTTCTAGATGCTCAGCCCATCTCTATTCTGCCATACATAATAGCTCCAGCTCAACTTAAAGAGTTTAAGGAACAATTGAAGAATCTCCTAGATAAGGGATTCATCAGGCCCAATGTCTCTCCGTAGGGCGCACCAGTTCTATCCGTGCATAAGAAAGACAGTTCTCTCAGAATATGTATTAACTACCGTCAGTTGAACAAAGTCAACATCAAGAATAAGTATCCACTTCCTAGAATTGATGACTTGTTCGACCAACTTCAGGGTGCCAGTTACTTTTCTAAGATAGACCTCTGATCAGGATATCATCAGCTCAGAGTCAAAGAATGTGACATTTCAAAAATAGCTTTCAAAACTCGGTATGGTCACTTCAAATTTCTAGTCATGTCATTTGGTCTTACTAATGCCCCAGTAGATTTCATGGACCAGGGCCCATCAGTTGTTCGCCAAATTCAGTAAATGAAAATTTTAGCTAAGGTCAGTAACTTTCCTTGGTCATATAGTTTTTGGTGATGGCATTAGAGTTAATTTTCAAAAGACCAAAGCAGTGAGAAACTGGCCTAGACCTATATCTCCATCAGATATCAGGAGTTTGTTGGGTTTGGTTGGCTATTACTGATTGTTAAAGGATTTTTATCGATTGCATCCCCCATGTACAAATTGACTCAGAAGAAAGCCAAATTCCAGTGGCTAGATTATTATGAGAAGAGTTTTTAGGAGTTTAAGACTCGTCTCACTACAGCCCCAATTTTGACTTTGCCCGATAGTTTAGATGGATTTGTTGTGTATTGTGATGCTTCCAGAGTTGGTTTGGGGTGTATTTTGATACATAAGGGTAAGGTTGTAGCCTATGCCTCTAGATAGCTTAAGCCCCATGAAAAGAATTATCCCACCCATGATCTTGAGTTAGCAGTTGTTATGTTTGCCTTATAAATTTGGAGGCACTATTTATATGGGGCGCATGTTGATGTGTTCACAAACCACGAAAGCTTGCAGTATATATTTTCTCAGAAAGACTTGAACTTGCGTCAGTGAAGGTGGTTAGAGTTGTTGAAAGTTTATGACATGAGTGTTTTGTATCACCCGAGCAAGGCAAATGTAGTGGAAGATGCTCTCAGTAGGTTGTACATGGGTAGTGTTGCTCACGTTGAGGATGATAAGAAGAATTTAGTTCAAGAAGTTCATCAGCTTTCCAGGCAAGGTGTCCATTTGGTTGATTCAACTGATAGTAGTGTTTGGGTGCAGAATAGTTTAGAATCATCTTTGGTTTTTGAGGTAAAAGAAAAGCAGGGCAGAGATCCCAATTTAGTTAAGCTGAAAGAGTCAGTCAGAGACCAGAAAGTGGAGGTTTTCTCCCAAAGGGGAGACGGTGTGTTGCGTTGCTAGGGTAGGTTATATGTGCCATGTGTGGATGGCGTGAGATGACGAATTCTTATAGAAGAGCATGGTGCATATTACTTGATTCATCTAGGTGCCACTAAGATGTACCGTGACATTTGGGAAGTCTATTGGTAGAGTGGGATGAAGAGAGACATTATAAAGTTTGTAGCTAAGTGTTCCATGTTTCAATAAGTTAAGATTGAGCATCAGAAGACTAGAGGGTCTATGAAGGAGTTCTGTATTCCCACATGGAAGTGGAAAGGAGTGAACATGGATTTTGTGATGGGCTTTCCCTGTACTCATCGTCAGCATGATTCAATTTGGTTCATTATGGATAGGATGACCAAATCAGCCCATTTCTTGCAAGTTCATACCTCTTATTCAGCCGAGGACTATGCCAGGCTCTATATTAGAGAGTTGGTTAGGTTAAATGGTGTCCTATTGTCCATTATTTCAAATAGAGGTACGCAGTTCAACTCCCAGTTTTGGAAATCCTTCCAAAAGGGTCTTGGTACCCAAGTTCACCTCAGTACAGCCTTTCACCCTCAGATAGATAGTCAAGCAGAAAGGACCATTCAGACTTTAGAAGATATGTTGAGAGCGTGTGTTGTTGACTTTAAGGGCAGTTAGGATGACCACTTACCTTTGATAGAGTTTGTGTATAATAACAACTATCATTCTAGTATTCATATGGCTCCATTTGAGGCACTTTATGGGAGGATATCTAGATCTCCCATTGGTTGGTTTGAAGTAGGTGAGGCCACAGTAGTAGGGCCTGATTTGGTCTTTGATGTCTTAGAGAAAGTGCAGTTAATCAGAGAGAGGCTTAAGACAGCTCAAAGCTGATAGAAATCATATGCAGATGTAAGAAGAAAAGATCCCGAGTTTGAGATTAGCGACTTTGTATATTTGAAAATCTCTCCCATGAAGGGAGCGAAGAGATTTGGTAAAAAGGGGAAGCTTATTCCCTGATATGTTGGTCCTTATTGGATTCTCATTCATTTTGGTAAGGTATCTTATGAGCTTGAGTTTTCTGCGGACTTAGCATCAGTGCACCCAGTGTTGTACGTCTCCTTGCTAAAGAAGTGCATTGGTGACCCATCAGTTGTAGTCCCTATAGAGAGTTTAGATGTTCAGGACAGTCACTCTTATGAGGAAGTCCTAGTCAAAATCCTTGATCATCAGATTCACAGACTACGAAACAAAAAAGTTCCCTTGGTCAAAGTTCTTTGGCGGAATTAGTCCGTTGAGGGAGCTACTTGGGAAGAAAAAGTAGACATGAGAACCAAGTATCCTCACCTCCTCTACACAAACTCGGACTCAGCCTAAGGTAACAGTCTTTCTTAGATTTATTCTATTCCATGTTCAGTTACAGCTGCATAACTTTCTTATATCATTCAAGCATTCGTGAAATAGTTCACTCATGTGTCATGTCTCGAGATTATATTCATGCTTTAGTTATGCATGTCAGTGTAAGTACATTTCCTTTGTTACTCTCAGTTCAGTCAGTCTTATTTGAGGATGAATGTTCCCAAGGGAGAGATATCGTAAGGCCCCACAAAATTCTAATAATTTTAGTCCTATATAGCATGATCAAGGATGTCAATGGGTCATATTAGGTAGGTTTTAGAATTTTCAGACTTCATTTGGGTTATGTTTGGATGACCAAAACAGAAAGCCAATGTGATCTTGACATATCACATTGGCTACCGCATTGACACCATCGACGCGATACGTCAGTAATTGCATTGGTATATCGATGAGACGCGTTGGATATCACGTTGCTGGGATAATTTTATGTGTTAAGATATAGGTTTTTTAGGGCATTTAGGTCTTTTTCCCCTAACCCAATTCAGCTAAAATACGAGATTTAACTCTCAAAAGGGCAAATTTTATTCTTTATTCTCAAAATCCTCTCAAGAACAAGCCCTAGTTTCATCAAGCTCAAGATCAAGTCCCAAGAATCCTCAACAATTTCTAAGAAATCAACAATCAAGGTATGCTAGGTGTTCATCCTTGGGTTTTCTTCCACCCTTGGAGTTCAAGAACCCTTTTTAAAAACTTGAATTATCATTCCCATGCTATAAATTGAATTATGCTCATGTTTGCGTTGTTGTATAGGTTTCAAGTTAAGATCTTTTATGAGTTTCCATGAAATTATGTTAGCATGCGTGTTGAATTATAAATCTCTCATGTTAAAACCCTTGAATTACAAGTTTCATGTTGAAGTTATGATGCCTTATATGTTATTCTTCATGTATCATAATCATGCTCCCCAAGTGTTGGATACAATGTCCATGTGAATTAAATAGTATAAGTATGACATGTTAGCATGTTTTCTCATTCATGTACAAGTTCATAACCTCCAAGTGTTTGATGAAATGTCTCAGTGAATGAATTGTGAATAATTAACTATTGTTTTCCAGATTTGTTATGTTCTACTGTTGATGCTATCAAGTCCTGGGGGTACTTGTTACCTTAAATATAGTTGTTTACTTAGTTGCAGTAGTTATAGAATCGTTCTAGTAAAGGTCAAGAATAGTAGTACGTAGTCAGCTAGTACAACTCAGTGAACTCAGTCCAGTTCAGTCATTCAACACGATCAGTTCAGTCAAGCCTAGTACAGTCTAGTGATAGTTCAGTGTCGATTCAGTTGGGAGTAGGATTCAACACCGAGCGAACCCAGGGATGGGGGCATTCCTGCCAGTAGAGGGTTTGACCCTTAGTAGCAGTCCCTGCATTATAGAACTATGTATCCAGCATAGGGTAAGTCATCCTCCTGCCATATTAGGGTTAACATAATCATATATATATAATATATATTTCATGAGTATTCCTATCAGATTAGGGTTGACACAACCTTGTTAGAGATCTAGGACGACCAGCCAGTATCAGGGAAGTAGTGGAGCTACCACTAGCAAAGGACCACCTAGGCAGACCCAGTCGGTTATGTGCTTCACATCTAATGCTCCAACTCAGTCCTTGAGGCACAGGTATGAGCAAAGTCAGACTTCTAGAGCACCAGACTTACGGCCTCAGAGGGGTGTTAGTCGAGGGTTACCACCCTGTCCTACATGCAGGCAGTGTGGCTAACCGCATCGAGGAGAGTATCAGTGTGGTTCAAATGCGTGTTACTGGTGTGGTAGAGAGGGTTATATGGTACGTGATTGTCCTCAGCTCGGAGTTAAAGGTAGAGGGGATCGATCACAGCCTACAGGGTCTGCATCAGCTTCATCTTTATCAGTGCTTTCTTCTTCTCGTAGTCCTCAGGCATCAGCAGAAAGAGGAGCTGGTAGAGGTAGAGGGCCCAGTTCGAGCGCAGGACTGAATCATATGTATGCACTAGCTGGTCAATAGGATTCAGAGGCATCTCCAGATGTAGTCACAGGTACTTTAGCTATCTTTTCATACAATGTATATGCCTTGATAGAACCAGGATCTTCCTTGTCATATGTTACTCTATTCATTTCTAAGAAGTTCAAAATTGAGCCGGAGTTATTACGCGAACCATTTGTAGTATCGACTCCAGTAGGAGATCCTATTATAGCTAGACGAGTCTATTATGATTGTGTGGTGATAGTATGTGGTCGTGCTACATTGTCTAATCTTACTGAACTTGAAATGGTCGACTTTGACGTTATTATGGGTATGGATTGGTTATCCTCTTGTTATGCAATAGTTGATTTTTAAACCAAGATAGCCCATTTCTACTTCCCAGAAGAGCCAATCCTAGAGTGGAAGGGTGATTCTATAATGCCTAGAGGGAGGTTTATTTCCTTTCTTAAGGCACGAAAGCTTATTGCAAAGGGGTGTTTGTATCACCTAGTCCAAGTGAAAGACATTGAGGCCAAAAAGCAGGCACCAACTTTAGGATCCGTACCAGTGGTGAACGAGTACTCAGATGTGTTTCTTGATGAACTTTTTGGATTACCTCCTGTCAGAGAGATCGATTTTGGTATTGATGTAGATCCCGGTACTCAGTCGATATCAATTCCACCTTATAGAATGGCCCCTGCTGAATTGAAAGAGTTAAAAAAATAGTTAAAAGACTTGCTTGATAAAGGTTTCATTCGGCCTAGTATATCACCTTGGGGTGCGCCAGTGCTATTTGTACGCAAAAAAAATGGCACATTATGAATGTGTATAGATTACAGGCAGCTAAACAAAGTGACAATAAAGAATAAGTACCCTCTCCCCCGAATAGATAATTTATTTGATCAATTACAGGGAGCTAGATATTTTTTGAAGATTGATTTAAGCTCCGGTTTGAATCTCTCTATGGGAGGTGATGTAGATCACCTATTGGTTGGTTCGAAGTAGGCGAGACACAGGTATTGGGTCCAGATTTAGTCCATCAAGATATCGAAAAGGTTAAACTGATACGAGAGCAGTTGAAGACTACCCAGAGTAGGAAAAAATCATATACGGATGTGCGACGTAGATATTTAGAGTTTTATGTTAATGATTTTGTGTTTTTAAAGGTATCGCCGATGAAGGGCATTATGCGATTCGGGAAAAAGTGTAAATTGAGTCCTAGGTATATTGGGCCCTATAGAGTTATTCACAAAATTGTCTAGGTAGCCTATAAGCTAGAATTACCTCTAGAGTTAGCTACAATGCACCCTGTCTTTCATGTGTCTATGCTACGTAAATGCTTAGGAGATCCGTCTCGCATCATCCCTATAAAGGGTATTGAACTTGTTGGAGACTTATCATTCGAGGAAGTCCCCGTGGCCAGGTCAGGAAGTTAAGATCTAGAGACATAGCTTCAGTAAAGGTGTTGTGGAGGAACCAGAATGTAGAAGAAACCACGTGGGAAGCAGAAGCGTATATGAAAACTAAATACCCTTATTTATTTCAAAAACTATCAGAAGGTTCTTGAACTACTTGTCCCTTTATATAATCATTGGTTTCTACTATATTTTGTTATGTTGATATCTGATTCTTACCTGATATGTTTAGGTACATAATTTGTTCCTAGGATCCTTGATATTTACATGGAAATACCATGCTCATGCAGAGTATAAGGTATGTTACATGGTTGGTGATGACTTTTAATTTTGTGTAAGGCCAAGAGGAGCTTTGTGTACTATTTTTGGGGTTTAAGTCCAAGTGAAGCCTCGTATGTTATTTATTGAGTATTATATGTATGGTGACGCTCTGTGAAGTGTATTTGGATGTGTTCTGGCTAGCTGATAGGTACCCAATAGTCCTATTTACAAAGGAAATTCTGGCAAATTTTTTAGAAATTTAGAGAGTTAGTCAAATCGACAAAGTAAGACCAAACTTGGTAAAATGTTATAGTGAAGGTGTTGGATCATGGTGGAATGGATAACAAGCTATAAGAATTATTCGAGGATGAATGATCCTAAGTGGGGGAGATTGTAACACCTCGAAAAGTTTTGAATCCAAATTTAATATTTTTAGTGAACATGAGATGTACGTATTTTACGGAGAACTATAATGCATGCATGTACACATAATTATTGTGTATATAAGTTACTATGATTACTGCTAGTAGTAAAAAATAAATTGAAGAGTCACGAACCTTAAGCATTGCTATTTATTAAATAGGTCCCACTTTAGCCCCAAAACATATTAATATGATAAGAAATATAAGAAAGGGAATTTTGTTTTGGAAAAAGTCCTTACAGTGGCAATAACATTTGACAAAAGTGGAAAGAAAAGAAAAAAAAAAGGGGAGAAACCTTCTTTAAAGTTACTAATTGAATAATATAGAAAAAGGGGAGAGAGCATATATTGAGTTCACTGGAACTCTTGGGGAAAAAAGAAGAAAAACGTGCAGGCCTAATTGTTTCTTCTCCTCCCACTTCCGAAAAATATAGAAATAAATTAGTTGAGCACCTGCTTATGGTTTCAAAGTGAGAAGAAGCGGTACTATTTGTACCCCCACTATTTTGTTCCCTTTTTCTTCAACATCAAGGAACCAATTTCATAGTTAGTGTTGGGATTGAATTTCAAGAGGAAAGTTCTCTATCCCTTTCTTGAATTTAATTATGAATTCGTATTTAGGGATAGTTAATTTGAATCTTGGTACTAGCTCTTAAAGTGGGTTGCTTAATTGTATTTCTTGAGAAATTTTGATAAGAGAAGGGTTTTTAGAGATTCCTATCAATTGGGTGATTTTACCCTTGAATTGAAAAAGTTGAAAAAGTTAGAATTCTTTCTGAATCCCTGTTAAGAAACTCAATTAGTTTTGAGAATAATCGATGATTATTGCAATAAAATTGTTAAATGCACCTACGGGTCATTAATGAATATATATGTTATCCTTGTAGTTTGTAGATTGGCTATCGGATATCTTAAACTGGTGATTGGAAGGATAAAGGTTCGGACTACTACTGTGCACTAAGGTATGTAAAGCTAAACCCTTCCTCGCCATTAAGGCACCACCCTACGTCAAGTACCCCTTCCGATTAACGTTAATATAATTCTCATGAAATACAAACGTAGATTCTTTATATCGCCTTGCATATCATTCCCTCGCCATACCGTCAAGTTTATAAGTATCTATCTTTCCCTTTTGTGTCAAGTTTTCATGATACTTCCATATTATCATAAGTTTCTGTACTTGATGCCCTTACACATTACAAGTAAATAGTAATAGCATAGCATTACTTGTCTATGGTAGTTATACGATCATTATTGTAACTCACATGTCATAGTCCTTCAAGGCATTATTTGATAAGCATTAACGATGGGGGGTACATAGGTTTGGCTTGGCATATTGCTCGACATGATTCTGTGCACAGGATCAAGACAGGACCACTATAGCGATCCCAACCGTTGGGCGTACCCACTTTTGTGGCATCATTTGTATTTGAAGTCAGTTGGAACATCCTGTATTGGTTTCCCCTGACTTGAGCCAACATATGGCATATATGTCCTGCGGGCGGACCCTCATAGTGAACCTCTGGGTGGAGCGTACCTGAATACAGACTGCGATTACAGTTACATAAATTAGATCATAGCAATGAGTATGTGAGCAACATATGTTTTATACTTGCTCAGATTGCCTTAGGAAGGTCATCTTGTGATCATTTGTACGACTTATAGGATAAGTGCATCATCTAGGCAAAGTATAGGTCCTATATTACAATGAACACTTTTCTAAATATCATATATGACGCTAATAAGGTTGGTGCATAAGTTATCAGTTCATATCGTATGTGTTATTTGTTGGCTCATACGTTTTTCACTTTACCATTTGCCTCATATGAGCTTCTGTACTTGTCCAGCTGTTATTCTGTCTGCTTTTGTACCAGTACATGTTATTTATGTACTGACATCTTGGACCCACCATATTTTATTAATGCAGGCTCAGATCCTCAGGATAGCAGACGTCCACATTAGACTCTTTTGTCGTTTCTAGCTGGTATTTTGGTGAGCTCCAACTCTCTCTAGATCTAGTTTATGCCTAGTATTTTTTATTATATGTATAGGTCTCTGGTTGGGCATGACGGGCCTAATGCCAACTAGTCACTAGTAGTATAGTGTGTTAAACTGACTAGAGGCATCATGGATATCGTGTAGTATTGTATAGTTTTATAAATGTAACTTCTTGTGTATATATGCAACGTTTATTGAATATCATGCTCGTTATTATCCCATAACCTCATGTACGTCATAGAATGCTTGTCGAGTAAGTGAATATGGTTATTATTCGTCATTATTATGTTGGGGTGTGACACATTAGCACATCGCAGAGCTAGTCTAAGTGACGATTGGCAATTTCCAGTGGAGGTGTGAGATCTTGGCGTGTTGCGCCAAAGGCCAAATTAGCATTTGGCAGTTTCCAGTGTCTCTCCGCGATTCGACCGCATCGCGGTAAACTTTCAGGTCCCAATAAGTAAAGGACCTCAATTTTCCCCGTGTCGCACCACAGACCAGTTTCCCAGTTGTCCAATTCAGTGGATTGGTGCGATAGTGGCGCGTCGCGCCAAGGCCAAAAATCGGGATCTTCAATTTTCAGCTTTCATTTTTAAATTTGTTCAGGGATATTTGGGTATTTTTCCATGGCCCTAATTAACCTAAAACACGAAATTTAACCCCTAAAAACCCCAAGTATTCATCATTATTTCAATTCCTCTCACAATCAAAAATCCCCTTTTCAAGAGCAAGAAACCCTAGCTTTCAAAATCAAGGCCAATCCTCAAGAACTCACCCAGAGCTTCAAGAAATTCATAATCCCAGGTATGTTAGATGTTCATCCATGGATTCCTTTCATCCATGGAGCCCATATAACCCATTTTAATCACCAAGTTATAATCTTTTAAGTTATTATGTTTTAAATTATGATTTCATCCATGAATCTCCATGCACTATTGATCTTATACCATGTTACCATGAAATTATCATTACTATTCAATTCTTCATGTGTTAATATTATTATTTATTGAATTAAACCATTATTTTGTACTATTATGTTGAAGTCATGCTATTTTGTAAGTTCTGTGGCATTTCGATGATTGTTTTAAACCCTGAACTACAAGTGTTTGATAAAATGCCTACAAGAGTGATTGATTTAAATAAAAGCCTTCATATTTTGTCCTTCAAGATTTAGTGTCATTTTACTATTATTTTTTTAAGTCCTGGGGGTATGGAATACCCGAAATCAATAGTTGTTTACTTAGTCTAGTATCAGTATATTAAAGAATAGTCTTCAGAACATACTATGAGCATTATTAGAACAGTCAAACTCAGAATAGTCTAATATTTTAGTGTCTTTCAGTTGGGAGTAGTATTTAGCACCGAGCGAGTGTAGGGATGGTGACTTCCCCGTCATATAGGCACAGTCATTAGTAGCAGTACCTATACTCCAGAACGACATAGTCAGCATAGGATATGAGTAGTCACCCGTCAGACTAGGCTTGACTATCTTGCAAGGGTCACCCGTCAGTTCAGGCTTGACACCCTTAGTCCTTTGGATATTATATCAGTTTAGTGGATCCACACAGCCATCGTTAGTACCCGTCGCACGGTATTAACTCCCTTCCAACTGGGGTTATAGGTTGGACCCCGATTAGCTTAAATTTAGGGAATGTCGGTTAGATGATACCTCCCACAGTCTTAGATATAGTCTCAGTTACAGTCTCAGTTTAGTTATGCAGTCTTAGAGTTGCTTGACCAAAGCATACAGATATCAGTATTTTTTAGTATTTTAGTTTATAGATTTTACTCAGTCCATGTTATATGTTTGGTCATGCATCCCCAGTGTCCACAGATTTTCACGTATCTTCAGTATTTACAGACTGTCATACATACTCGGTATTTACAAATTCTCCATATTTTCAATATCTACAAATTCCATGTTCTCTACTCAGTACTTCATGTTTTACATACATATTCAGTTAATTATTAGTTTTGTTCATGAAACTATGCTTATCAGCCTACCTCATTTAGCATACTAATACATTTAAAGTACTGATTGCATACCTTTCTTTTGCTCTATGATGTATTATATCATAGGTGATGATGCTCAGTTCTCGAATCATGTTTTGACTTCACTTCTCAGGCTATCAGCAGTACAGTAGCAGTGGTGAGTCCTCATCATTCGAGGACAGATTATTTTACTTCATATCTCTATTTCAGTAGTTAGCATAGTTAGTTGGGGGCCTGTCCCATCAACTCATATTTAGTCAGTCAATTGTAGAGGTTTTCAAATATTAGAGTCAGTTATTCAGTATTCAGACATTATAGTTAGTTATCCAATTTATCATTATTTTATCAGATTCAGTCAGTTATTTCTATAGACTTATATTTCAGTTTTAAATTTAGTTATTAAAACCTTATGGCATGTCAGTATTTTTATGTATTTATGATTATGTTAGCCAATGCTCACAGCAGATACCAGCTCATGGGTTAGCTTGTGGTACCTCGGGATTATAAGCACTGTGTGACGACTAGGGGTTAGTCCCAGGTCACTACAAACTTGGTATCAGAGCCTAAGGTTTTAAAGTGTCCTAGGAAGTCTAAAAGTTGCCTCAAGTAGAGTCTTGTTTATGGGTGTGTAGCACACCACACTTATGGATGAGAGGCTACAAGGCGTTTAGGAAAAAGTTTCCCTTCTTTGTGTATTCATGTCGTGCGAGTGAGCATAAGATCAAGTTAAAATATTTGTCTATTCCATTTCTTCTTATGCCTCTAAAGAAGAACGGAAGAAGAAAAGAAAATCAGCCAGCCCGTCTAGGCAGATCCTCTAGACGAGCATGTCTCTCACGCAGAATTCAGAGTTGCATTCACTACTCTAGCGAACTTTGTAGCAGCACAGAATAAATGTCCAGCTACTATTTTGACCAACCCAATGGCCAATACTGCTACGACTATAATTCATGATTTCACCCGGATGAATCTCTTTCTTTCACGAGATCCAAGTCTGAAGATGATCCATAGGAACTCTTAGATATGGTTCATAAGGTCATGGATGCTATGGGGTGACATCTAGTTAGAGTGCTGAGTTGGATGCATATTAGTTGTAGGATGTAGCCCATACTTGGTTTAAGTAGTGGAAGGTAGATAGGGGTTTTGATGCAGGGCCTATAAAGTGGGAAGAGTTTTCCACAGCTTTCTTAGACAGATTCTTCCCATTAGAATTGAGGGAGGCTAAAGTGTTAGAGTTCATTAACTTGAGGCAGGGCAGCATGAGCCTGAGGGAGTATTCCCTCAAGTTTACTCAGTTAGCTAGGTATTCTCCTCATGTGGTAGCTGATAATAGGTCCAAGATAAGTAAGTTTGTGTTTGGCGTGTATGATAGTGTGGTTAAGAAGTGCAAGACCGCAATGCTTATTAGTAAGATGGACTTGTCTAGGCTGATGGTCCATGCTCAATAGATAAAGGAGAAAAATATTAAGGAGAGGGAAAGAGAAAACAAGAGAGCTAGGATGGGTAGTTTTAGTTTCAATCAACCAAAGTCAGAAGGTGGTAACCATCCTCAACTTCATCAGAGGTCTACAACCCCAGCACCCTCTTCAGTCAGTGCCTCAGTACCCAAATTCAAAAATGACTATAGGGATAGGGCACCAGGATCTAAGTCCCAGGTCAGTGTTAGCAGTGCTCATATATATGGCAGACACCATCAGAGTGAGTGTAGAGTGGGTAGTGATGTGTGCTTTAGGTATGGAAAGCCAGGCCATCGGATTCAGGAGTGTCGGGTAGTTTCTCATAAAGGTAGGGATGTGCGCCAATAGGGCCAGTCCCATCAGTCGTCAGTTTCATCCGGTTGCCCGACTCAGTGGGGTGCCACTTCCAGTGCTACCAATGGTCAGCGTCCGAAGAGATTATATGATCTTCAGTCCCACCAAGATCAGGAAAATTATCCTGACGTAGTTACTGGTACGTTGCAGGTCTTTCCCTTACATGTTTATGCTTTATTAGACCCTGGAGCTTCTTTTTCTTTTGTAACTCTATATATAGCCATCAACTTCGGAGTCAGTCCCGAAACTCTAGCAAAGCCTTTTTCAATATCCACCCCAGTAGGCATTTCTATTATAGCCAGACAACTATACAGGAACTATCCGGTCATAATATCTCAAAAAGTTACCTCATTGATCTCGTGGAGTTAGAGATGGCATATTTTGACGTTATTCTCGACATGGATTAAATCCACTCATGCTATGCCTCAGTTGATTGTAGAAATAGAATAGTTCACTTTTAGTTTCCAAATGAGCCAGTCCTTGAATGGAGGGGTAGTACTAGAGCTTTTAGAAGTCAGTTAATTTCGTACCTTAGAGCGAGAAAGATGATATCGAAGGGGTGTATTTACCATTTTGTGTGGATTAAAAACTCTAACTCAAAAACTCCAACTCTTGAGTCAGTTCCAGTAGTAAATGAATTCCCAGATGTATTTCCTGAAGATCTTCCCGAAGTTTCTCCCGAAAGAAAAATCGACTTCAAAATAGACCTTCTTCCAGATACTCAGCCCATATCTATTCCGCCATATAGAATGGATCCAGTAGAACTCAAGGAGTTAAAATAATAGTTAAAGGATCTCCTAGATAAGGGATTCATCAGACCCAGTGTCTCTCCGTGGGGTGCACCTGTTTTATTTATGCGTAAGAAAGACAGTTCTCTTAGAATGTACATAGGCTACCATTAGTTGAACAAAGTCACAGTCAAGAATAAATATCCATTTTCTAGAATCTATGACTTGTTTGACCAACTTCAGGGTGCCAGCTATTTTTCAAAGATAGACCTCAATTCAGGCTATCATCAGCTCAGGGTTAGAGAATGTGACATTCCAAAAATAGTTTTTTGAACTCGATATGGTCACTTCGAATTTTTAGTCATGTCCTTTGGTCTTACAAATGCCCCAGCAGCCTTTATGGACTTGATGAATCGAGTATTCAATCAGTACTTGGACATGTTCTTCATAGTCTTCATTGATGATATTTTTGTTTACTCTTGTAGTGAAAATGATTATGTAGACCACCTCAGAATACTACTTCAGACTATTAGAGCTCATCAGTTGTTCACTAAATTCAGTAAGTGTGAATTCTGGCTAACATCAGTAGGTTTTCTTAGCCATATTATTTCTGGTGATGGCATTAGAGTTGATCTTCAAAAGACTGAGGCGGTGAGAAACTGGCCTAGACCCATCTCTCCATCAGATATCAAGATTTTCTTAGGTTTAGCTGGTTATTACCATTGATTTATTGAAGGATTTTCTTCTATTGCATCCCCTATGTCCAGATTGACTCAGAAGAAAGTTAAGTTTCAGTTGTTAGATTCATGTGAGAAGAATTTTCAGGAGTTGAAGACTCGACTCACCTCAGCCCCAGTCTTGACTCTACTAGATAGTTTAGATGGTTTTGTTATGTACTGTGATACATCCAGGGTAGGTTTAGGTTATTTCCTCATACAGAGAGGTAAGGTCATAGCCTATGCCTCCAGACCGACTGTAGTGTTTGCCTTAAAGAATTAGAGGCATTACTTGTATGGGGTGCATGTAGATGTGTTCACAGATCACAAAAGCCTTCAGTATGTGTTCTCTCAGAAAAATTTGAATCTACATCAGAGAAGGTGGTTAGAGTTATTGAAGAATGATGACATGAGTGTTCTGTATCATCCGAGCAAGGCCAATGTAGTGGCTGATGCTCTCAGTAGATTGTCTATAGGAAGTGTTGCTCATGTTGAGGATAGTAAGAAGAAGTTAGCTCAGGAAGTTCATCATCTTGCCCGACTAGGTGTCCGCTTAGTCGATATAGCAGAGGGTAGTGTGTGGGTGCAGAGTAGCACTGAATCATCTCTAGTTTCCAAGGTGAAGAAAAAGCAGGATAGAGATCCCAGCCTAGTTGAGTTAAAAAAATTAGTTAGAGACCAGAAAGTAGAGGTTTTCTCCTAAGAGTAAGATAGTGTTTTGTTTTGTCAGGGTAGATTGTGTGTTCCTGGTGTAGATGATTTGAGGCAACGAATTCTTGCAGAAGCGCATAGTGCGCGTTACTCTATTCATCCAGAGGCCACTAAGATATACCATAATTTACGGGAGATCTATTGGTGGAGCGGGATAAAGAGAGATATTGCAGAGTTTGTAGCTAAGTGCTCTATATGTCAGGAAGTTAAGATTAAGTATCAAAAATCTATTGGGTCCGTGCAGGAGTTCAGTATTCCCACTTAGAGGTGGGAGGTAGTGAATATGGATTTTATGACAAGTTTGCCGCGAACCCATCATCAGCATGATTCTATTTGGGTCATCATAGACAGGATGACCAAATCAGCTCATTTCTTGCCATTCCATACCTCTTATTTAGTCGAGACTATGCCAAACTCTATATCAGAGAGTTGTCAGGTTACAAGGAGTCCCAGTGTCTATCATCTTAGATAGAGGTACCCAGTTTACCTCTCATTTTTAGAAAGCATTCCAAAAGGGTCTTGGTACCTAAGTTTACCTTATTACATCTTTTCACCCTCAAACAGACGGCCAAGCAGAAAGGACCATTCAAACTATAGAAGATATGTTGAGAGCATGCGTTGTTGATTTCAAGGGTAGTTGGAATGACCATTTTCTTTTAATTGAATTCGCATACAATAACAGCTATCATTCTAGTATCTGTATGGCTCCATTTGAGGCTTTCTATGATAGGAGGTTTAGATCTCTAATTGGTTGGTTTGAAGTGGGTGAGGCCACATTAGTAGGGCCTGACTTGGTGTTTGATGCATTAGAGAAGGTTCAGTTGATCAGAGAAAGGCTTAGGACTACCCAGAGCCGACAGAAATCATATGCAGATGTGAGGAGAAAGGACCTCGAGTTTGAGGTAGGTGATCTTGTGTTCTTGAAAATCTCTCCCAAGAAAGGAGTGAAAAGATTCGGCAAGAAAGAGAAACTCATTCCATGATATGTCATTCCCTTCAGAATTCTTAATCATTTCGAAAAGGTAGCTTACGAGCTTGAGTTGCCTTCATATTTAGCCTTAGTACACCCAGTGTTCCATGTTTCGTTATTGAAAAAGTGTATTGGTGATCCAGCGGTAGTTGTTCCCTTAGAAAGTGTAGAGATTCAGAACAATCTTTCCTTTGAGGAAGTTCCAATCAAAATTCTTGATCATTAAGTTCATAGACTAAGGAACAAAGAAGTTCCACTAGTCAAAATTCTTGGGCGGAATCAGTCTGATGAGGGAGCTACTTGGTAAGCAGAGGCAGATATGCAGACCAAGTATCCTCATCTTTTCTCTGCGAATCCAGATTCAGTATAAGGTACTAATCTTCTTAAGATTTCTCTCTATCATGTTCAGTTTCAGTTGCACATCATGATCATGTCAGTCGTGCATTTACAAATTAGTTCAGACATGTAATCCATGCATCAGATATGCATGTTTAGTGTGTAAGCTCAGTCCCGCAATTTTTCTCAACTTAACTAGTTTTATTCGAGGACGAATAATCCCAAGGGGGAGATATTATAACACCCCATATTTTCGTAGCATAATCTAAGTCCCAATACATGAGTATTCATTTACAAAAAATTTGAAACACTCATTATTTTTCATTTTAGAGTCTTTTTTTGCATAGGAAATTCAATTAGCTTTCCAATAATATAAAATTTGCCCAAATCCGATAATTGGGTAAGAAGATATGGTGATTTTAAGTTTCAATCGTTAGACCCCGTCATTTTAACCCATAGCATGTCGCAGATCTAGTCTAAGTAACTATTGGCAATTTTCAGTGGAGGTACGCAATCTTGGTCCATCGTGTCAAAGGTCAAATTGGCATTTAGCAGTTTCCAGTGTCTCTCCGCGATTCCACCACGTCGCGGTGAACTTCCAAGTCCCAATCAGTGAAAGACCGAAATTTTCCCCGTGTCGCGCCACATACCAGTTTCCCAGTTGTCCAATTCAGTGGCTTGGTGTGATATGGCGCATCGTGCCAAGGCAAAAAATCGGGATCTTCAGTTTTCAGCTTCTATTTATAAATTTGTTCAGGGGTATTTTGGTCTCTTTCCATGGCCCTAATTAACCTAAAACACAAAATTTAACCCCTAAACACCCCAAGTAGTCATCATTATTTCAATTTCTCTCACAATCAAAAATCCCCTTTTCAAGAACAAGAAACCCTAGCTTTCAAATTCAAGGCCAATCCTCAAGAACTCACCCAGAACTTTAAGAAATTCATTATCCCAGGTATGTTAGATGTTCATCCATGGATTCCTTTCATCCATGGAGCCCAAGTAACCCACTTTAATCACCAAGTTATAATCTTTCAAGTTGTTATGTTTTAAATTATGATTTCATCCATGAATCTCCATGCACTATTGATCTTATACCATGTTACCATGAAATTATCGTTACTATTCAATTCTCCATGTGTTAATATTATTATTTATTGAATTAAACCATGATTTAGTACTATTATGTTTAATTCATGTTATTGTTGTAAGTTCCATGGCATTCCTATGATTGTTTTAAACCCTGAACTACAAGTGTTTGATAAAATGCCTACAAGAGTGATTGATTTAAATAAAAGCCTTCATGTTTTGTCCTTCAAGCTTTAGTGTCATTTTACTATTATTGTTTTGAGGGTTGGGGGTATTGAATACCCAAATGGCTTACTTAGTATAGTATCAGTACATTATAGAATAGTCTTCAGAACATACTATGAGCATTATCAGAATAGCCAGTTACCAGTCAAATGAACTCAAAATAGTCTAGTATTTTAGTATCTTTCAGTTGGGAGTACGATTTAGCATCGAGCGAGTGTAGGGATGGCGGCTTCCCCGTCAGATAGGCAGAGTCATTAGTAGCAGTCCCTATACTCCAGAACTATGTAGCCAGCGTAGGATATGAGTAGTCACCCGTCAGACTAGGCTTGACTATCTCGCAAGGGTCACCCGTCAGTTCAGGCTTGGCACCCTTAGTCCTTTGGACATTATATCAGTTTAGTAGATTCACACAGCTATCGTTAGTACCCGTCGCACGGTATTAACATCTTTTCAACTGGGGTTACAGGTTGGACCCCGATTAGCTTAAATTTTGGGAATGTCGGTTAGATGATACCTCCCACAGTCTCAGATATAATCTCAGTTACAGTCTCAGTTCAGTTATGCAATCTTAGAGTTGCTTGACCAAAGCATACAGATATCAGTATTTTTTAGTATTTTAGTTTACAGATTTTACTCGGTCCATGATATATGATTGGCCATGCATCCTCAGTGTCCATAAATTTTCACGTATCTTCAGTGTTTATAGACGGTCATGCATACTCGATATTTATAGATTCTTCATATTTTCAGTATCTGTAGATTCCATGTTCTCTACTCAGTACTCCATGTTTTATATGCATATTCAGTTAATTATTAGTTATGTTTATGAAACCATGCTTATCAGCCTACCTCATTTAGCATACCAGTACATTGAAAGTACTGATCACATATCTTTCTTTTGTGTTATGATGTATTATATCATAGGTGCTGACGCTCAGTTCTCAGATCACGCTTAGACTTCACTTCTCAGTCTATCAGTAGTACAGTAGCAGTGGTAAGTCCTCATTATTTGAGGACAAATTATTTTACTTCATATCTCTATTTCAGTAGTTAGCAAAGTTAGTTGGGGGCCTGTCTTATCAACTAATATTCATTCAGTCAGTTTTAGAGGCTTTTCAGACATTAGAGTCGTTATTCAATATTCAGACATTACAGTTAGTTAACCAGTTTATCATTATTTTATTAGATTCAGTCAGTTATTTCTATAGACTTATATTTTAGTTTTAAATTCAGTTATTAAAACCTCATGTCATGTCAGTATTCTTCCATATTTATGATCATGTTATCCAGTGCTCACAGTAGGTACCAGCTTATGGGTTATCTTGTGGTCCCTCGGGACTGTAAGCACTGTATGACGACTAGGGGGCAGTCCTGGGTCATTACAACTAGGGGCTGAGCTGAACTAGGAATGTACGGGGTCTTACAATATCTCCCCTTTGGTAACATTCGTCCTTGAATGAGACTAGTTAAGCTGAGGATACTGAGGAACTGAGACTATATACTGGCATGTACAACTGAAACCATAACTGCATAACTAAATCTAAAACATAATGAATAACTAAACTAATATGTGAATGCATAAAATGACATGAGGATAACATGGATGGAACTGATACTCGAAAAGAAATGAGTTAAGGAAGACTGTTTCCTTAGGCTGAGTGTGAGTTTGCAGGGAAAAGGTGAGGGTACTTAGTTCGCATGTCTGCTTTCGCTTCCCAAGTAGCACCCTCAACGGACTAATTCCGCCAAAGAACTTTGACCAAAGGGGCTTCTTTGTTCCTTAGTCTATAGATCTGGTGATCAAGAATCTCAACTAGAATCTCTTCATAAGAGAGGATATCCTGAATATCCATGCTTTCTAGATGGACTAAAACAGCTGGGTCATCCGAAAAATCCAAAACTTACCCGAGACATACTACTTACACCCCTGAATATGAATCAACTCAAAACCCTTCGTCTCGAAGCCCTAAAGGTCAACTTAAGAATCTTCAAAGTTAAGAGGTTAAAATGTGACTAAGTCCCTCAACACTCAGTTTTATTTTTAGGTTCTAAGTGCCTTAAGCAAGTACTAGGGGTTGAGCTAAACTAGGAACGTATGGGGTTTTATAGTTGAAAAATGTTAAGTCAAAGAACAAAGATATACACAAATGTTAAATCAAAGGACAAAGATACACAAAAATATCAAATGACAGGTAGGTCACACAGATGCTAAAATAATATGTTGAGGATTTTATAGTTGGAGGTTTAGAATCGAAAGTTTACTTGATGTTATAATTTTTTCCGTAATTATATTGATGTTATTTATTTTTAACTCTGATCGACATATGATGCTTATCAGTACGTGTGGTTGTATTGATACTACACTTACTATACCTCCACTTGGGAGTATAGCCAGGGTGCAAATTAGTTATAGTTTCTATAGCAGCTATGCCAATCACTCAGCAACAACTCCTATTATCTCTTTCCTGCATGAATGTTATATCATGGATGTATCTACACCTTGTCTAGTTCTCTTGTAGCGATTTAGGCTAGATTCTGGAGAGTCACTTGTAGTTATTTTTAGTATTTATTTTTCATATTAAATGTATTAAAAACAAGTTATGGAACGAATTTATTTGATGATTGATTTTGAATTGTTGAGTTGTTATTAATGTGATAGACAACATTGATTAAGTGAATTTTGCAATAATTTCCGTATTGATTTAATAGTGGAATATTCAGAATTCTCTTATCTGGAGTAGGTGCAGGTAGGTGTCCGACACAATCCTATAGATTGAATCATCATACTTAAAATTTGTTCCTGTGAGTTAAAAGCAAATTTTGGACCTCTCTTGTCAATGTATTAGAATCAATTATGATAAGGTGATGTGGCACCTCCCTATGACCTTCATTTTTATTTATCTTTTTTGTTATTTTTTTGAATTTTTTTCTCATATTTTTCTAAATTAAAATTAAATATATTTACGAGGACAAAAAAAAAATAATTTAATGCAAATATAATAGAAATTAAAAGGCCTACTAATTACCGTCAAATGAAGGCAATGAACGTTACAAAGAAAATGAACAGTCAACATTTAGTTGTGAATAAATTTCTCCCCCAACTTGCCCACGTTTTCAAGGCTTAATAACAATTTTTCATGACATTTATTTTTTCTTAAAACTCTATTATAAATAATTTCTTTTAAAGTTCTAATTGAGAGTGAAAATCAATTGTCTTAAATTCTTTTTTTCTCTTCAAATTTAAATTGATCATTTTGCTTAATAATAATATAATAAAATATCATATTTATTACATTTAATTATATCTCATAAGTTATAAAAAAAACGTCCATCTATTTACATTCTCTAATTAAATAATATGTCTCCTCAACTTTCTTTTGCCGAAATTCTTACTGCTTAGTCTATCTATAAATAAACAAGAACATTCAAAGTTGTTGGCTACCTGAGAAAGCTGAATGACTATCCGTTACTGGGTTAAAGTATAATAGAGTATAGAGTATGTTATATATTTCTAGAGCCCTAATAGTTGACTGTTAATAGTTACATGCTTTATTTTATGAGAAGAAACAATTACATGTGGATGAATTAGTTGTTAGATGCTCATTTGGATTTCTTCCTTCCTTTTTTTTTTTTCATTACATTAATTTAGATATTTCATTTGAAGCTTTCTACTATTTCTAAAATACAATGAATAAACTTTAAATTTTAAATTTACATTTAATATTTCATAATAATATCTTTTGAAGCTACAGATTACACACTGAATTGTTTTTCTTTCTTTTTTTCATTACTTTTATTTTATAATCCAATTATTAACTACTCTTAAAATTTTCTTATTTTGCTTTTATTGATCTTCAATTTTTTTGGTTTATAGGATAACTATTATGTCAATATCAATGATAGTGAAGTATTATCATCGATTTACATTTTACCTTAATTTTGATCTTAAAATGATGCATGCTTCCATTTTAAATTAGCATATTTCTCTTGTTAAGAATCTTATTTATTTACTTACTATTCCGTACGCAATTTTCTTAGAGTAGATGATGACTAGGTGAAAGTGTAGTATATGCTAGATATTTATGGGGTTTTATATTTCAATATAATAATTAAATATTTTAATTTTAAGAATCTCATGATTATATGTGGACCAGTAACTGTTAGATGCTTATTTAAATTTTTTTCTTTTAGTATTAATTTGAAAATTTTGTTTGAAGCTTTCTGAAATGTCTAAAATATAATGAAATATTCAATGAAGGAAGTCGTAATTGACATATTTGTTTTTGTATAATAATGATAAGTAAATAGAAATATAGAAAAATTATCAAAAAAAGGTGAGGAAAAAAAAAGAAGATAAATACTACTGTAGAATTTTTGGTCAAAGGAAATGCCATATAACTTATCTAATGTCTAGGGTGAGAATTGAAGGTTTGAGTTTCCAAATATAAATTTAATTATATTTTTTGAAATTCAGAAAATGTGAGCCCTAAAAAAAAATTTAAAAAGGTTAGACTAAATTTCTTCTTGGAAGAGATTAAAGATAAATTTTGTTATATATATGATGAAAATGAGTTGCTATTAAAGTGTGAAAATTCAAGCCATTAAAAATAATAAAGGATCTTGGTAATTTATTTTGGAGTGTCTTTACAAGATTTTTTTTTTTAGATTTTGTTACTCCTAGCATTTAAAACATTCGATATACTTAAAATACAGAAGTCGAACCACGATTTTTTGTTCATGAATTTTTAATTATTCATTGAGCCTTTGATATATCTTTTATACACGTTAAATAATTTTTTTGTAAAAAAATAAAATTATATCACTTACATAGAGATAGATAAAATCAAAAATATTTAGAAGATCATAAATTCTTAAAAGAGTGAAAACTTTGAGTAAACTATAAAATTAATTAATTTAAAGAATACAATGAAATTTAAAACATTAAATTTAATGTATTTGGGTTTGAAAACTAAAAAGAATCATAGCACATTCTTAATATTTGAGTATTAAGAAAAATTACATATCTACTAAAAGTTTCAATTATTGCGTGAAGCGCGGCTTATATTCACTAGTTATTATATATAACAAAATAAAATTGTTTCTATCCTATCACACATTAGCATACATTTTCTGTAAAGAGATTTGATTAATTAAAGCCCTTGACACAACCTAGTAGAAAACTCGAAGTACACCTTAAAGGCAACAGGGTTGGTGCCATACTGGTACAGTAAAATACAATTTCAATGATCTTTATATATTATAAAGCAGGGGACAAAGCAATGAGAAGAAGCCAAGTGACGAGATTTTAAAACGCCATGTGGTAATTTTTAGGACAAAAGATAAATGTTGTAATAAAAAATTAAAATTAAAAAATAATTAATATTTGAATTAAATAATAATACTAAAAAATTCTCCTATTTTACGTGATTATGGTTAGGCATCAATTAAAAAGAAAGTTTAGATCTTATTTTATGTTAATTAAATATAACAACAATTAAAAAGAAAATTTTAGTCTTATTTTAGGTTAATTAATTGATGATGCTAATCCCTACGATACAAATTACAATTATAAAAATATAAAGTTATTTAAATTAGTTTATAGATAAAAATACATTTCACTAAAAATTATTTAGTTTGAAATATTTTTTTATAGTTCTAAATTACAAGTACAAGAGAATACAATTTAATTTTAGAGATAAAGTTTATTTTTTAAATTACTTTTTGGATAAAGTTAGCTAAAAATTAGTTATTTGAATTGGTGTTAAATTTTAGATTTTGAATTTTAATTGTCATTTACAGATTCTTCTACAATTTAGTTACAAATTCTTCTACCATTTGAATTGAATACCAACTCTAAATGACCTCTTACTATTCATAAACTTATTCCTTTCACTATTTTAAAACATATTTGAATTCATTTAATTTAAATATTATGAAAAATAAAAATATAATAGTAAATAAATAAGTAGTTATAGCAATAAGAACAGTAAAACCAGCAAATAATAATAATAATAACAAAAAATAAATAAATAGTAGTAGTACGTGACATTGTGTTGTAGTAGTAGTAGATAACATTAGCTTGAAATTAGGAACGTAAGCTTATCTCTTTCAAATATAATTTAAAATATATTTAAATATTAAATAAAAATAAAAAAAATTAACCTAAATAATAATAATAATAATAATAATAATAATAATAATAATAATAACAACAATATATGATGATAATAATAAATAAAAATAAAATATTAACCTAAATAATAATAATAATAATAACAATAATAATAAAAATATGATAATAAATAAATAAGTAGTTATAGCAACAAGAATAGTAAAACCAACACATAATAATAATAATAATATATAATAAATAAATAAATAGTAGTAGTACGTGACATTGTGTTGTAGTAGTAGTAGATAACATTAGCTTGAGATTAGGAACGTAAGCTTATCCCTTACAAATATAATTTAAAATATATTTAAATATTAAATAAAAATAAAATATTAACCTAAATAATAATAATAATAATAATAACAACAACAACAATATATAATGATAATAGTAGTATTAGTACACGTTTAACCACAAAAAAAAAAAAAAGCAATAGTACGCGTAGTAGCACTACTTTTAATTTTAAAAAATGTAGTAATATAGTATTATAATAACAACAGCAACAACAACGACAACAACAACAACCACAACAACAACAACAACAACAACAACAACAATAATAATAATAATAATAATAATAAATAGTAGTAATAATAGTAGCAACATTAGTAATAATAATAATAAACCACTTGAAAATTTTAATACAATGAATAATAATATTATAATAAAATTTTTGAATTAAAAGATTTGATATTGATATTTGTATTTAAAAATATTAGTATTTTTTTTAAAGATTATTATTAGCTTTAAATTAGGAACGTAATATTGAAGAGTTCTAAATGAACTCTTACTATTCATAAACATATCATTTTCAAATATTGTTTAATATATTTAATTAAATAAAATATTAAATATTAACTTAAATAGTAATAATATTGGTGGTAGAAATAATAATTAAATAAAATGAAAAAATTAAAAAAGAAATTACAGTTGTAGTAGTACATAGAAGTAACAGTGTAGTAGTAGTCGTACATAGAACTAACAACTAATAATAATTATAAGAAATAATAGTATTACATTTAAGAAGATAAGGAAGAGGAATAAATTTATTCTTCTTTTATTTTGTTAGTATTTATTATAAAAAATGTAAATTAAACTCATTGATTTTAAATATTTCTCTTAATTCAGATATATATATATATAAAATAAGCATGTCAAATTTGAAAAAGATAAGGATAAGGATATTCGAATTCAAATATTTCTCTTAATTCAAATATATATATATATTTAAGATAAGCATGTTAAATTTAAAAAATTCAAGGATAAGGATATTTGAATTTGAATTTTTAAATGAAAATTGAATTGGAATAGAATTCTTCTTCTTAATCTCTTTTATACATATATTCACTCCTATCCTGATATGTAGTGTTAACTTTGATAAGGATATTTGAATTTGAATTTTTAAATAAAAATTAAATTGGAATAGAATTCTTCCTCTTAATCTCTTTTATATATATATATATATATATATATATATATATATATATATATATATATATATATATATATTCACTCCTATCCTGATATGTAGTGTTAACTTTTCTTCTCTCTTTGTTATTAATTACTAATTAGTCACTCTAGATATGGTAAATGTAAGGGTACCGGAGAGGCTAGGTTGCCCACAAAGGTGCTATGGTAAGGAGGCTTTTCAAAATAATAAAAAGGCTTGGCTCTATTTTTGTTTTTCGTTCTTGATAGCATGAGAGTTTGAGTTGCCCTTCTTTATTTTACTCTTTAGAGAACATTACATGAGTTTGAGAGCAGCTTAGCAGCTTTAAAGTTTTGATACGTTATTCTTATTGTCTCTAAGTTATTTCTTTTCATCATTAACTTTGATTATTTTTTTGCCCCAAAAAAATATATATATTAGCTTTGTTTATGAATTTACTTATTACACTCTTTATTTTTTTAAAAAAACTTCAGTTGATTTGACATTTTTATTTTTATATATAGATGATGATGTTTAACAAATATTTTTTTATATTCGGGTCTGAATTCGAGTAAGTGATATTTTTTATTATGATTTTATAAAGTTAATTAAATATATCCTTAAAATTTTTAATACATGATGTTAGAAAAAGTAATTGTTATTTTAAGTAAACTTTGATTATTAGAATTTAAGTTCGAATTGTGATTGAGGAATATAATGAAAAATTATTATTCATAAATTTAAAATTTGTACTTATGAACAACTTTTACAGTTCAGCAGATTGCAAGAATGGTTGGAGAAAAATTAAAATAACTAATTATTTTTTTTCTTACAATTTGCAATATTTTAACTCATTTATTTTTAAGATGTAAATAAAATATTTTATAGTAAAGTATGAATGAAAGGTAACAAAAAGACAAATACGAGTATAAGTAAAACGAAGATAGATATTTTTTAATATTTTTTGATAAATTAACTAAACGGAGAGAACTAGCTAAGCATGAATAGAAAAATAAAACAAAAGAGTAAATGTCAATATATTAGAAGAAATATACATATTATGATTTACATAATAAAGAGGAATGTTGTATTTGTACACATATAAAATAATAAAAAAAATCCATGTTTTAAATTTACACACGTATTCGTATAAATTATTTTTTTAAAATCAAATTTTGTTCATTCTTTTCTTTCTCTTTTTCTTAACTTGGTTATTAAAGAAGAGAAAACAATTGTATTATCTATATTAGTTTATTATAATTTGAAGATCAAAAATAATAATTTGAACTTTCAATTTTAAAATATTTAGGTATGTTGTTATTTTTATGGCATGTATATAACATTTTTTTTATCTTATTTTTCATCTTTTTTTTTTCAAGATAATGGCAGATTTATTAAAATTCAAATCATAATACTCATGGTAGCTCAATAATAAAAGTAATTGTTGTATTAATTTTAGTTTGAATTGATGACAATTTTTTTTTATTTAAGTAGAATTTTTTAAAATCAGTTATTTAGGAACTTACTTTAAAACTGCAATCTTAAGTAGAAAGGCTAAGAATGTAAAAATACAGATATGGGATAAAATAATAACAATAGAAGAAATCTATAATTATGAACTAACATCAAAAGATATGTTTTTAGGAATGTCATTTTTAGATAAAATATACCCACATATAATAACTAAAACAGATTGGTGATTTACAACACCATGTAAACAAAAAGTAAGAGCAAAAAGAGTTATTAATAAAATAAGAAAAAAAACTGATTGGATAAAAGAAAGTGAAAAAATTGCACAAAAGTTAGAAAACATAAAAAATACAGAAGACACAGTAGAACTAGTTGTATTTTTGATAAATAAAAAAGAAATAACTATATTTTCAATAAATAAGGTAGAAATAATTATTATTTCCTTTTCAGCTATATCTTTAATGTTTATTAGACTCCTTGGTAGATCTGGGCATATATTACTATTAGATTTTATTTCTTCACTTTTTACTAGATATTTTGCTATATAATTTTCTTCTTGTCCCGTGTTTAAGAGTATAAAATATTTTTTTTTCATTTATTGTTCCTGTTATGTAATATTGATTTAAATTAATTGTTGAAGTTGTTTCATAACTTGTTCTTTTTTATGAGCTTGATGATTCTAGTTTTTCATGAGCTATTCTTTTTGTTGTACTTATTCTATCATTTATTATTTCTAAATCTTCTTTTATATCTATGTCTTTGTAACTATAATCATTATTATCAATTATTTTTACAAATTGTTCGAAAGGACTTTCTATTTGTATTTTATTAATTTTATTTTTTTCCGTTATTTTATGTTTTGATGTTAATACATATAGATTTTTACATCTTGCTGTAAATATTTTACTTCCTGGGGTTAGTTCTATTCCTGATATTTTCCAATATAATACTAATGATTTATCTATATTTTTATCTGTTATTGCTACTGAATAATTCGCACTTATTATAAATTTAAATTTTTGGTATATTAAATTTCCTTTTATGGCAGTTATTATACTTTTTTTTATAGGTTTTATAATTCTATCATCTGCTAAATATAATTCTATTGGTGTATCTATTCCTTCTCTAAAACATGTTTTTATCAATATCTCTGTTCCTCCAAGGTGTACATATTTCATTAGTTTTTCTATTAATTGTATATTTTTCATATCCATTTTTCAATATTCTAAATATACGTAATTTATCATTGTTGATGTGTAGGTTTGGTATGTAAGTATTTGTAAGAATAAGTAAGTAGGTGAGGTATGTAATTTATTCTAGTCATAAAATATTTATCAAATATTTTTTTCAATATGATTTTTCTTATATCAACAATTTCTATATCCTTAAGTACATACAAAACAAGTATTTTAAATTTATCTACCATTTCGTCAGATAAATAAGTATTCATTTTTCATATGATGCTTTTTTTAAAATATTCCCTTCAATCATACACATAACAAAATATGATCATTTTAGATTACTATACTAGATTATTCTTAAATAATATGTTCTTCGGTCACTATTAATATGGTAATCTGGATACTTTTCCCTTAAACAGCGCCTCTACTCTGGCTACTTCCCTATCACGGCTTTCTTGCCTCACCGGTTTCACCTTTAGGATGTCATAGTTCTTTAGGGATTTTTCTCCTTTTCCACTTTGCTAATAAACTTCTTAACATGCTATTTTTCGAATAATTCTACGATAAAGTAACTAACATGAACTTATTTTATCATATCATGATTGTCAGAAATTTATGAATTTAGCTATTCATAATCACAAATATAAATACCTATTCTGGTAAATCTGATAATTCTAGATTTTCCATAGCTGTTTGATGATTCATATCTTTTCCTTGAAAATATACCTGTTTTTATTAAAAAGTTTTATGTACAAGAGAGGGTTTTGCTTTAACTCATGAAGACTTGCCCTTTATCTGAGCGGATGCTCGTCTATTTATAATCTAAGAATGAAAACGTGTATACTATTTTACTTTACACCTGTCATCTATTCTACAAAAGTATAAAAAATATCTCTGCAAAGTCCTAAAACTACTTTTACAAAAGTCTAAACTAATAATGGCACTACTTGCCAAAAAAACTAATAAATGATAAGAAAAGTCAAAAAGGCTAAAGCTACTACATAATAATTTACATAAAAGCTATCTTATTTTCCATATGTCGCTTTTAATAACTTTAATTGTTTTTTTATGACTTTTTCTTTCTTCATCCATAGTTGATTTTCTTTCGTAGTTGGTATCAAAGTCTATGTTGTTTAAAGTTACGGAAGTAGTATATATTTAGATTTATTTGATTAATTTATTAATTATGATAAAAGTAGATTTAGATATCCACCAAAATATTATAAATATTGCTTAGATGAATAACAAACAAAAATTACAAAAATATAAAGAATTAAAAGAAATAATATCTTAAAAACGTAAAGAATTAAAAATAAGGATAGAAAGACTACAGTATAACATAATTGTTGGAGTTAGTAAAAATTTAATAAATGCACAAAAGAAAGAAATATCAAATTTAGAATCAACAATAGATAGTCTAGAATATACATACCAACATAACCTATATACATTTAAATAAAATGAACAAAGAAGAATTTATAATAGATGAAAAAACATATGAAAATCACGAAGGATGGTACGGATAACTTGGATAACTTTAATAGATCTATTATAGCTCTAATGGATCTATTTTTATTTGTGCGTGGATATTTCTTAGTTTTATTGATGTTCATATGTTGGGGGGTGATTAAATGGTATTTGATTAAATGCTTTACTGTAATATTCTTTAATTTTTTCTCTTAGTCTTTGTAATTCTTGTATATTATTTTGAAGGTATTCTAAATATTTTATATCTTTTGTTCTAAAATATTCAATTAAATTCTCTTTCATAAGTATTTCTTCTAATCTTATTTCTTCCATATCTTGTCTCCAATATTTTAAATATTCATAATTTATCATTTTATCCTAAAGTAGTTGTGATACTGCAAATTTCTTTGTAATAATTTATTCTAATTGTACTATATCTGATATTAAATTTTAGGCTATCTATTTCGTTAATTATCTTGTCTTTTTTATCTATAAATAATTCTATGTCTAAATCATATTCTAAATTGTCTTTTAATTCTAGTTGTTTTATGATTTTATTTATCCAAATTAATCTTTCTTTTAATTGTTCTTTTCCTTTTCAAAGCTGGTTTCTATAATTAATTTCTTCGTATAGCCAACTTTGTTTTTCTCTAGCTCTGTTAATATATTCTAACATTTTTAATCTGTGTAATATCCATCTGAATAATAACTATCTGAATAATGATTCCTACCATAGAAATCTATATTTGCTAATTCATCTTCTATCCAATTAGTATTTAGTAACTTATCTTCAAAATTAAATATTTTTTCCCATATTATTTTCTTTATGTCTTCTATTTCTACGTCTTTTATGATATATAAAACAAGTATCTTAATTTCATCAGATATATAACTTGTCATAGTATTCATATAATGCTTAGGTTTCTACGAATAACTTGGATAACTTGGAATTGGATTCTAGTAATTAAATGTTTTATCATAGTATTTATTAGTTGTTTGTTTTAATCTTAATAATTCTTGTATATTTTCATTAAGGAATTCTATATATTTTATATCTCTAGTTCTCATATATTTTTCTAGATTTGTTTTCATTAGTTTTTCTATTAATTGTATATTTTTCATATCCATTTTCCAATACTCTAAATATACGTAATTTATCATTGTTGATGTGTAGGATTGGTATGTATGTATTTGTAGGAATAAGTAGGTAGGTGAGGTATGTAATTTATTCTAGTCATAAAATATTTATCAAATATTTTTTCCAATATGATTTTTCTTATATCTACAATTTCTATATCCTTAAGTACATACAAAACAAGTATTTTAAATTTATCTATCATTTCGTCAGATAAATAAGTATTTATTTTTCATATGATGCTTTTTTCAAAATATTCTCTTCAATCATACACATAACAAAATATGATCATTTTAGATTACTATATACTAGATTATTCTTAAATATTATGTTCTTCAGTCGCTATTAGCATGGTAATCTTGATACTTTTTCCTTAAACAGCACCTCTACTCTGGCTACTCCCCATCACGGCTTTCTTGCCTCACCGGTTTCACCTTTAGGATGGCATAGTTGTTAGGGATTTTTCTCCTTTTCCACTTTGCTAATAAACTTTGTAACATATTATTCTTCGAATAATTCTACTATAAAGTAACTATCATGAACTTATTTTATCATATCATGATTATCAGGAATTTATGAATTTAGCTATTCATAATCGTAAATAAATATACCTGTTCTGGTAGGTTTGATAATTCTGGACTTTGTTTATCCATAGCTTTTCCTTGGAAATATATCTGTTTTTTATTAAATATTCAAAAAGTTTTTTGGTGTACAAAGGAGAAGGCTTGCTTTCAACACATGAAAGTCTTGCCTTTATCTTGTCGAATAGCTTATATATTTATTGGAGGAAATAAACTATTCCTACTTCACACGTTTTTTACATGTAAACTATACTATTCCTACTTTTTATAAAAAAGTCTTTCTTTTCAATAGTAGAAAAGGACTAGACTAAACTAGACTAGTATATATAAGACAAAAACTAGGTCCTATCTTTACAAAAGAGAAAAAAATATCTTAAGACTAAAAAACAAAAAACCAATAATGGCACTTTGGCCAAAAAGTAAAAAACTAAACAATTTACGTAAAAAAATTCAAAACAATACATGTCATTTTCTATCTTTTATTATCTTGTTTTTTGTCTTTATTCAACTATTACTCCGTTGCTTCTTATCTTTTTTCTATCTTTCAGCTGGCGTCCTTAACTTATTCCAGTTGAACTTCCGGGATAATATTATCTTCTCCATTACATCTCGAACATTGATGGTCTGGATATTTGTGTTCAATTATCTTGCAATATCTTGTTAATAATTCTTCTAAAATAAATCCTTCCTTAATCGCTCTTGCAGTTGGTTGTTTCTCTGGGTTGAGTAATGTCAGAATCCATTGTCTAGCATCTTCCATATTTTTTTGTCGTAGCTTTCTTGAATTTGAATAAATCATTTGATGATCTCTTGAATAATAGCTCCATATTGGGTTTCTATTGATATAATTATTTGCTAATTCTTGAACAATCGTAGCTATTCCAATAAGTTGTTTATTTGCATAAAAATCAGGTATCTCGATTTTAGGTATCTCTGGCTGCTGAACAATATCTTCCGGTATAATCATATCTCTGGTTAATCCTATTTTTACAACTTGTATAACTGGTTTGATCTCATCATATAATATCTCTGCTGGTGCAGTATAAAACTTTATAAAAAATAAATTCCCTTTGGTTATTCTTTTATAAATGGTGAATGCTCTATGTAATTCTGGTATAGCTGATAGTTCATCTCCATCATCGGTATATACGGTATTTAATAATCCATAACTGAAATAAGTTTTAACTAAGGTTGGGTTGGTTTTAGGTAGTGCGATTAACTTTTTGTGACCTTGCAATTTTTGGGTTATATAGTTTGTATTTGGTTCTTGGATATCTGTGGCTCTGGGTTTAAGGTTTAGATAAGTCTGTATTTTGTGGATATTTTCTATGCATGCTCGGGTTATATGGTTATAGGCTTTTTTATCTTGGTTCAAACTTTTTCGATATGTGGTAATTTGTGGGGATATGTACAAGAGGTCTTTTTGTGTTTTTGGTATAAATGGTTTTTCAAATATCTTATTCATGTTCATGTTCGTGTTCTGGTATCTTTGTCCACTAACTCCTTTGCTTGTACCTGCAATTGTAGATTGATAAATGTTATGGGTTTTATGGCGTGTCCTAATGTCTCCTTTTAGCTCTGAAATTTTATTGTCTTCCGATCAACATAGCTCTGCACACTGCTGAGTTAGCTGATTCATAGCTTTAGAATTCAGTTTAACTTCATTAGTCTTTAGCTTTTCTATTTCATTATCCATACTGTTCACTTTCATTGAAAGCGTAGTTAGGGTTTTGAGTATTTTTTCTAAAGCATCATCTTCTATTATATCAGTCTCTGTAGCTTTGTCTTGATATTAATCTGCAATAACATTTTTGTTAGTACTAATTACTTCAATTGTAAATGTAAAATTTAATATATTCAATACTAGTCTCCGAATTTCTTTCGTTGTAACTGAATTTTGTATTTTCTTTGTTAACCACCAACGTACCTGTGTATTATCTGTTCATACAATAAATTTATTGTATACAATATATGGCTCAAATGCTAAAAAACATTTATATAATGAACATAATTCTTTTTTATTTATTTTTCATTTTATTTCTGTTTCATTAAACGTACTTGAGTAGTATCTACAATGATGTTCTAATTTTTCTTCTTCATATCTATATTTAAGTACTCCTCCATAACTATATTCACTAGCATCTGCTTCTACTATATATTAAAAAAAAATTATTTTCGTCTGGAAATTATAATTTTGGTAAGTCTTTACAAAGTATTTTTATTTTCTGAACTTGTTTTTTATCTTCTTCATTGTAATTATATTCTATATCCTTTTTAAATTTTTTCTGTAAAGGCTTTAGGTTTTCAGCTAATTTTGGTATATATTCTCTTACTTGGTTTACTAATCCTAAAAATAATTGAATTTCTTTTTTTGTATCTAATTCTTCTTTTGAATTTATTATTTTTAGTACTATATGTTGTTGCATTTTTACTCCACTTTTATTTATTTGTATTGCTAAAAACTCTATCCCGATTTTTCTATTATATCTGTAAATTGTTCTAATAATTTTAAATGTTCCTCTTTTGTTTTTGTATATAGTAGTATATCATCTATGTATACTATACAATTAGGTAATTGTTTAAAATAATTATCCATAAAGTGTTGGTATCTACCTGGTGCATTTTTATATCCAAATGGTAATACGTTCCATTCATAAAATCCTTGTGGTACCGTAAATGCAGCTAATTCCTTAGAATTTTCATCTAACTTTATGTGGTAAAATCCCGATTTACAATCAAATTTACTAAAATAATCATATCCTTGTATTTGTCTTATTTTTAGTATGTTAGTTGATATTGGATAATTATATGTCATAGTTTTTGCATTTAAATTTCTATAGTCAATCACCATTCTACTTTTTCCTCTTTTTTGTTCACTATGTTTATTTACTATAAATGTTGAGCTATTATGTTTACTATTGTTTTTTTGTATATACTGTTTTTCTAATAATTCATCTATATGCATTTTAAATTCTTTTAAATCGTCAAAATTATATGTTAATGATTTTTGAGTTATTATGCTATTTTTATCTATTGATTCAATTTTTATAGTAGTTTTATGTTTTTTCCATCTTTTTAATGGATCTTCACTATATAATTGTCTTAATTTTTTCTTTATTATTTCTACCTTATCTATTGAAAATATAGTTATTTCTTTTTTATTTATAGAAAATACAACTAGTTCTATTGTGTCTTCTGTATTTTTTATGTTTTCTAACTTTTGTGTAATTTTTTCACTTCCTTTTATCCAATCAGTTTTCTTTCTTATTTTATTAATAACTCTTTTTTCTCTTACTTTTTGTTTACATGGTGTTGTAAACCACCAATCTGTTTTAGTTATTATATGTGGGTATAATTTATCTAAAAATGAAATTCCTAAAAGCATATCTTTTGATGTTAGTTCATAATTATAAATTTCTTCTATTGTTATTATTTTATACCATATCTGTATTTTTACATTCTTAGCTTTATATGTAATTAAGCTTCCTTCATTATTAAATCCTTTGACTACTATTGGTGTTTTTAATTTATCCCATTTACTTTCTGGTAAACAGTTGTATCTACATAAGTTTACTTCTGCTCTTGTATCTATCATAGGTGTATAATACCTATTATAATATCCTTCTATTATTATTTTTACAAGTACATATATTTTCATCTCATGTTAAAGCTCTTTTTATGAATAATCTTTCTTTATTATATGTTATAGATAGTTGTGCATGTTTTATATTGTATAGTTTTACTTGTTCTAACCATTTTATTCCTAATATTATGTCTGTTTTTTGCATATCTTCCTTTATTTCAAATTCTATTTTTATTTTTCTAACTCCTATTATTATTTCCTTTTCAGTTATATCTTTAATGTTTATTAGACTCCTTGGTAGATCTAGGCATATATTACTATTAGATTTTATTTCTTCACTTTTTACTAGATATTTTGCTATATTATTTTCTTCTTGTCTTGTGTTTAAGAGTATTAAATATTCTTTTTCATTTATTGTTCCTGTTATGTAATATTGATTTAAATTAACTGTTGAAGTTGTTTCATAACTTGTTCTTTTTTATGAGCTTGATGATTCTGTATTTTCATGATCTATTTTTTTTGTTGTACTTATTCTATCATTTATAATTTCTAAATCTTCTTCTATATCTATGTCTTTGTAACTATAATCATTATTATCAATTGTTTTTACAAATTGTTCGAAAGGACTTTCTATTTGTATTTTATTAACTTTATTTTTCCCCATTATTTTATGTTTTGTTGTTAATATATATAGATTTTTACATCTTGCTGTAAATATTTTACTTCCTGGGGTTAGTTCTATTCCTGGTATTTTTCAATAAAATACTAATAATTTATCTATATTTTTATCTGTTATTGCTACTGAATAATTTGCACTTATTATAAATTTAAATTTTTGGTATATTAAATTTCTTTTTATGACAGTTATTATACTTTTTTCTATAGATTTTATAATTCTATCATCTGCTAAATATAATTCTATTGGTGTATCCTTCTCTAAAACATGCTTTTATCAATATCTCTGTTCCTCCAAGGTGTACATATTTTATTGGGTCTTTACTTTTTATGTCGTTTATTTCTTTATTAATTATTCTTTTTGTTACTAGTGGTATACTAGCTCTTTCTTTTGCATATCTACAGTCTATTACATGTTCTTTTTGGCTTACTACGTAGTATTCTTCCTTTTTTTTACTAAATATATTTTTTATTGTTGGTATTTTAAATATTTTTTCTACACTTAAATCTATTTCTTTTCCTTTTATTTCGTCAAATATATTATTATCAAATATTATTTTTTTGATTTGTTCCTTCTTCATTTAAATATTCTTCCTTTGTTATTATTTTTATATCTTCTTCAGTTATTTGGTTCATTTTTATATCTTTTTCAGTCATTTGATTTATCTAATTCACTATCTATTTCATTATCTGTTTCATTCTCTGAAATTTCATATATACTATCTTCACTTTCTAATTCGTAATCTATATAATCTATTTGCATATATTCTACATTTTCTATCTTTATTTCTGATATTTGTTTCTTTTTTGAATTTTTAGGCATTTTACAATCTCTAGCTAAATGTCCTAGTTTTTCACAATTATAACAAGTACATTCTTTTATAGATTTCTTTTTCCTATATGGTCTTTTATGTTTATAATTTTTTACATAATATCTTTTTCTTGGTTTCTTATACTTATATTTTGATTTCTTGTATTTCTTATATTTTTTATATCTTTTTATTTTCTTATAATATCTTTCTTCACATCCAAATTGAGGTGTTATTTTATCTTTGCAACATGCTAAATTTCTTATTAATATTTTTTTCATTTTTATTTCTTCTCTATATTTTTCACATAAATTTCTATACTATTGTTGTAAAAATTTTATTCTTGTTCTAGGGTATGTACTATTTTTGCTTCATCCCAATTCTTTATTATTTTTGAACTAAATGGTTCAGGTAATTACTACTAAAATATTAGCTTCTTATTTCTTTACTTTCTTCTATATTATATGTTCATTTATAATAATGTTCTTTAAATGCGCACGTATACTCATCTATATAGCACATATTACATATTGCTAGTTTTAACATTAAATTTTTATTTATAGCTTTTTCTTTATTTTGTTCTGCTTCTTCTATTGTCATACTGCTAAATTCATCTCTTATAGCTATTTCATATTTTTTCAATATTTCTGTTGGTGATATTTTAGTAGTTGTTGATGGTCCTTCTGTTTTATTATCAGATCTTAATACTTTTTTACTTGCTTCGGCTAGATTTAAAAACCATAATTTTATTATTCCTATTAATGTCTTTTCTATATATTTTGGTATATTTGTTGTATCTATTTTATTATCTAATAATTGTTTTGACATATATCCTACCCATAGTTGTATTGTTTTATTTGTGTCTATTACACAGTCTAAATCTAAAAAATTGTAATTAATTATTTGTTTAGGTGTCCATTTATTATATTCATCCTTTCGATTATATCTTTTAAACTTACTTTTGTAATTATATGTTGTTTTTCTTATTTCTGATATACTAGGTATTATATTTCTATCTAGAGTATTTACTTCTATATTAGTTCTAGATTTTTTTTTATTAATTACTTCTTATTTTTCATTAATTTCTAGTTTTCCTATGTTTTCTGGAATTTCTATATATGTTTCACTATCTTCCGAGTCATAATTATCTATTTCTTCGGCATCTATTGTATTTATTTATATTTCACTGGTTTCTAATTCTTTATTTTCTCCTTTTAATTTTTTTTTAAATTGATTTATCTCAATTAATAATTTTTGTTCTTTATCTTTTTCTTCTTTTTCTTTCTGTCTTTTTTCATACAATTTTTTTAGCATTTGTAGTTCTTTTTCTAATTCAGCAATCCTACTATTTTTAGTTTCTTCTATTTTTCGTATTTCTTCTGTGGTTTGTTATTTTATTTTATCTATTTCCTTTTTTCTGTCTATCTCTTCGTTTTCTCTTTCTATTCTTATCATGGCTGCCAACTTATCTTCTAATTTTAATTCTTCTTTTTGTAACATTAAATATAAATGTTCACTTATTTTATTATATCTTCTTCCTAAATTAGAGAATACTATTTTTATTTTTAATCCTTCATGATTTTCATATGTTTTTTTGTCTATTTTAAATTCTTCTTTGTTCATTTTATTTAAATGTATATAGGTTATGTTGATATATATATTCTAGACTATCTATTGTTGATTCTGAATTTGATATTTCTTTCTTTTGTGCATTTATTGCATTTTTACTAATTCCAACAGTTATGTTATATTGTAGTTTTTCTATCCTTATTTTTAATTCTTTACATTTTTCAGATATTATTTCTTTTAATTCTTTATATTGTTGTGGTTTTTGTACGTTATTCATCTAAACAATATTTATAATATTGTGGTAGATATCTAGATCTAATTTTATCATAATTAATAAATTAATCAAATAAGTCCAAATATATACTACTTCCGTAACTTTTAACAACATAGGCTCTGATACCAATTGTAGGGGGTGTGGATAACTTGGATAACTTTAATAGATCTATTATAGCTCTAATGGATCTATTAAAGTTATCCAAGTTATCCGCACCCCCTAATAAATTAATCAAATAAATCCAAATATATACTACTTTCGTAACTTTAAACAACATAGGCTCTAATGGATCTATTTAAGTTACCCAAATTATCCGCACCCCCCTACAATTGGTATCAAAGCCTATGTTGTTTAAAGTTACAGAAGTAGTATATATTTGGATTTATTTGATTAATTTATTAATTATGATAAAATTAGATTTAGATATCCACCAAAATATTATAAATATTGCTTAGATTAATAACAAACAAAAATATAAAGAATTAAAATAAATAATATCTGAAAAACGTAAAGAATTAAAAATAAGGATAGAAAGACTACAGTATAACATAGTTGTCAGAGTTAGTAAAAACTCAATAAATGCACAAAAAAAAGAAATATCAAATTTAGAATCAACAATAGATAGTCTAGAATATATATATCAACATAACCTATATACATTTAAATAAAATGAACAAAGAAGAATTTATAATAGATGAAAAAACATATGAAAATCACGAAGGATCAAAAATAAAAATAGTATTCTCTAATTTAGGAAGAAGATACAAGAAAATAGGTGAACATTTATATTTAATGTTAGAAAAAGAAGAATTAAAATTAGAAGATAAGTTGATAGTCATGGTAAGAATAGAAAGAGAAAATGAAGAAATAGACAGAAAAAAAGGAAATAGATAAAATAAAACAACAAACCACAGAAGAAATACGAAAAATAGAAGAAACTAAAAGTAGTAGGATTGCTGAATTAGAAAAAAAAAACTACAAATACTAAAAGACCTGTATGAAAAAAGACTAAGAAAAAGAAGAAAAAGATAAAGGACAAAAATTATTAAATGAGATAAATCAATTTAAAGAAAAATTAGAAATAAAAAATAAAGAATCAAAAACCAGTGAATTAGAAATAAATACAATAGATGCTGAAGAAACAGATAATTATGATTCGGAAGGTAGTGAAACATATACAGAAATTCTAGAAAACATAGGAAAACTAAAAATTAATGAAGAACAAGAAGTAATTAATAAAGAAAATCTAGAACTAATAAATATAGAAGTAAATACTCTAGATAAAAATATAATACCTAGTACATCAAAAATAAAAAAACCAACCTATAATTACAAAAATAAGTTTAAAAGATATAATCCAAAGAATGAATATAATAAATGGACACCAAAATAAGTAATTAATTACAATTTTTTAGATTTAGACTGTGTAATAGACACAAATAAAATAATACAACTATGGGTAGGATATATGTTAAAACAATTATTAGATAATAAAATAGATACAACAAACACACCAGAATATATAAAAAAGATATTAATAGGAACAGTAAAATTATGGGTTTTAAACCTAGCCGAAGCAAGTAAAAAAGTGTTAAGATCTGATAATAAAACAAAAGGAACATCAACAACTACTAAAATACTACCAACAGAAATATTGAAAAAATATGAAATAGCTATAAGAGATGAATTTAGCAGTATGACAACAGAAGAAGCAATACAAAATAAAGAAAAAGGATTTTAGTAAATTTGATTGCAAATCATGATTTTACCACTTAAAGTTAGATGAAGATTCTAAGGAATTAACCGCATTTACGGTACCACAAGAATTTTATGAATGGAACGTATTACCATTTGGATATAAAAATACACCAGGTAGATACCAACACTTTATGGATAGTTACTTTAAACTATTACCTAATTGTATAGTATACATAGATGATATACTACTATATACAAAAACTAAAGTGGAACATTTAAAATTACTAGAATAATTTACAGATATAATAGAAAAATTGGAAATAAGTTTAAGTGAAAAGAAAGCCGAAATTATGAAAAATCAGATAGAGTTTTTAGGAATACAAATAAATAAAAGTGGAGTAAAAATGCAACAACATATAGTACAAAAAATAATAAATTCAAAAGAAGAATTAGATACAAAAAAAAATTACAATCATTTTTAGGATTAGTAAACCAAGTAAGAGAATATATACCAAAATTAGCAGAAAACCTAAAGCCTTTACAGAAAAAATTAAAAGAGGATGTAGAATTTAATTACAACGAAGAAGATAAAAAACAAGTTCAGAAAATAAAAATACTTTGTAAAGAATTACCAAAATTACAATTTTCAGATGAAAATAAAAAATTTACATATATAGTAGAAACAGACGCAAATGAATATAGTTATGGAGGAGTACTTAAATATAGACATGAAGAAGAACAATTAGAACATCATTGTAGATACTACTCAGGTACGTTTAATGACACAGAAATAAAATGAAAACTAAATAGAAAAGAATTACGTTCATTATATAAATGTTTATTAGCATTTGAACCATATATTGTATATAACAAATTTATTATGAGAACAGATAATACCCAGTTTTGATGGTGGTTAACAAGAAAAATACAAAACTCAGTTACGATGAAGGAAATTCGAAGATTAGTATTGAATATATTAAATTTTACATTTATGATTGAAGTAATCAAGACTGACAAGAATGTTATTGCAGATTTCATATCAAGACAAAGTTACTCAAACTGATTTACCAATGGAAGAAGCTGATGTCAAAGATACCCAAACAGACTTAATATTACAAGTGTTTGAACAAATGAAGTTATTACAAGAACGAGTTATCACATTAACTACTGAAGTTACAGATGTAAAAGTGCAGGTTGAGCACTATAAAAAACAAAAAAAGCTATCAGCAAAGATACTGTGCAGGAAGAGCACATTAAAAAACTAGACCTAGAAGGTGACGATGAGAAACACCTAAAAACTCAAATTACTAACGAAATTACAGCTACAGTTGCAGGCGCAGGAGATGTATCCAAAGGAAAGAATATAGTCACTCAAAATAAATCTGAACCACCAAAGAAAAAGAATTATAACCTCAACCAGATATTCTCAAAACCATATACACCAAATATACAAAAATCAGAGTCATCTATATACACACATATTCCGAATCACTCAATCAACAAAAGCAGACTTATAACCATATCACTCGTACATATGTTGATAATATTTATACTTTACAAAAATTATTAAATACAAAACCTATCCAGAGTAAAGATTTAGCAAAACAACACCAAGGATATATTACACAAAAATGTCAGAATTATAACAAACTTATTGCTTTGCCTAGCACCAGTGCAAACTTAATTACTTCATGTTACTATTATGGATTATTATCTACAGTCAACACAACTACTGGAGAAGAGTTAACAGGAATTCCAGATATTTACAAAGGATTTATGGATTATAAGAGGATTACGAAGGGACAGTTATTCTATGTTCGTTTCTACTCAGCACCAACAGAAATATTGTTTGATGAAATGAAACAGACAATTACTGTTGTCAAGATATGAATGACATGGGATTATATAATCCCTGAAGAAATATGCGAACAAGAAGAGATAACCAAAAATCAGATACAGACTTCTACTGAAACAAGAGAGTTATTGGACTTAGCAGTATATTGACTGAGTTAGCAAATAATTATATAAATCAAAACCCAGTTTAGATTTACTATAACAGAAATCAATTATTGGTTTACTTTACTTGTAAGAATATTAGAGAAAATGACAGAGAAGAGATAAGAAAATGGGTTATGACGATCCTAAAACCAGAAGAGTTACCAGTCACAAGATTTATTACGAAAGGAGTTATTTCAGAAGAAGCTATGGATCAATTCTGTAAACAAGTTGGCCAAAGATACGATGACCACATATGCAACAGATGTAGTGGCAGACACAACTTTATTCCAGATGTAATATTACAGTAGCAAGAAGATAAAAAAACAGCATATACGACAAGAAGAAGATAGAGACAGCAACGGAAGAAAATCAACTACGGATGAAGAAAGAAAAAGTCATCAAAAAGCAATTAAAGTTATTAAAAGCGACATATGGAAAATAAGATAGCTTTTATGTAAATTATTATGTAGTAGCTTTAGCCTTTTTGACTTTTCTTATCATTTATTAGTTTTTTTTTGGCAAGTAGTGCCATTATTAGTTTAGACTTTTGTAAAAGTAGCTTTAGGACTTTGCAGAGATATTTTTTATACTTTTATAAAATAGATGACAAGTGTAAAGTAAAATAGTATACACGTTTTCATTCTTAGATTATAAATAGACGAGCATCCGCTCAGATAAAGGGCAAGTCTTCATGAGTTGAAGCAAAACCCTCTCTTGTACACAAAACTTTTTAATAAAAACAGGTATAATTCTAAGGAAAAGATATGAATCATCAAACAGCTATGGAAAATCTAGAATTATCAAATTTACCAGAACAAGTATTTATATTTGTGATTATGAATAGCTAAATTCATAAATTCCTGACAATCATGATATGATAAAATAAGTTCATGTTAGTTACTTTATAGTAGAATTATTCGAAAAATAGCATGTTAAGAAGTTTATTAGCAAAGCGAAAAATGAGAAAAATCCCTAAAGAACTATGCCATCCTAAAGGTGAAACCGGTGAGGCAAGAAAGCCGTGATAGGGGAGTAGCCAGAGTAGAGGCGCTGTTTAAGGGAAAAGTATCAGATTACCATGCTAATAGTGATCGAAGAACATGTTATTTAAGGATAATCTAGTATATTCTAATCTAAAATGATCATATTTTGTTATGTGTATGATTGAAGAGAATATTTTGAAAAAGCATCATATGAAAAATGAATACTTATTTATCTGACGAAATGGTAGATAAATTTAAAATACTTATTTTGTATGTACTTAAGGATATATAAATTGTAGATATAAGAAAAATCATATTGGAAAAAATATTTGATAAATATTTTACTAGAATAAATTACATACCACACCTACCTACCTACTCTTACAAATACTTACATACCAAACCTACACATCAACCATGATAAATTATGAATATTGAAAAATGGATATGAAAAATATACAATTAGTAGAAAAACTAATGAAAACCAATCTAAAAAAATATATGAGAACTAAGGATATAAAATATATAGAATTCCTTAATGAAAATATACAAGAATTATTAAGATTAAAACAAACAACTAATAAATACTATAATAAAATAATTAATTACCAGAATCCAATTTCAAGTTATCCAAGTTATTCGTAGAAACCTAAGCATAATATGGAGTATTATTACTATAAAATAAAATAAACTTTTGGGAAGATTAAAAATAAAATTTGCAGGTATTTAGATATTTCAATCGATTTAGTCTTTCTTGTTTTACTTAAAAATCTACATCTCTATTTTTTAACTGATAATTTGTAGTATAAAAAATAAAACTAAAATTTTTAAAAGACTAATGAAATAACTTTTAGTAAATGTGATTGAGTCATAATCACTGAATGTCAAATTAAAATCTAAAAAAATACATTTAATGATGTAACTTAGAGTTTAATTAAATATAATGTACACAGATTATATAATAACATTCTTTTCTTAGAATAAAATTCATGATTTTACTTCCTACTTTAAAATCCACATTCAAAAAATTTCAAATACATCATGAAATTCATTTTAGTTATAAGGATATGTTAATAATTTTTTTGAATTTGATTTACAAAAAGTAGATATTTTTTAAATTAAATATATGAGATAAATTCATATTTTGATAGATGTGAAAATGTTTGATTTAAACTTTAAATTATAACCACTTCTAACAGACTAGATTATTTTGAAATGTTCTTCTAATCTATATTTCATATATTTTGTTCTACATAACAAAATTTATCTATTTTAATTTTATATTTTGAGATAAGAAAGAAGAAAACTAATTCAAGGTCAAATTAAAAAAAAAAAAAAAGTAAAGTAATGAAATTACAATAAAAAAAATATACATGGAGGATTGGTTTGGAGGGGGGGGGGGTATTTAAATTTTGAGAATATAATGAAGAAATCATAATACACATATTATTATTTATAAATTTTTTCACAGAAGAGATGGAGGGACAATAGAATAAAAATTCAATTTTTTTTTGACAATTTAAAATCTTTAAATTGTCAAAATATAATTAAAAATATGATACATAATTTTTTTTTTTACAATTACATGATTATTTTTACTAATATATACTTAATTTTGAAGGGGCGGAGGGCGGGGGCGAGGTAGAGATTATTAACAATCCACCATATTTAAATTGTGAATAATATTATAAAAAAATATGAAACATAATTTTTATTTATAATTAGATGATCGTTTTTTTGAATAAATTTGATTACCAATGAGGGAAAAACGAAGGAAAAAATATTTATATTAAAAAAATGAAAAAAATGATTGGGGGATAAGGGAAGGTGGATATAAAAAGATTTTATTTTATTTTCTCATTTTACTGAAAAATAAGATGATAAATGAATTTTCTTAAGATAATATAATTTAATAAGTTTGAACGAGATATTTCAATATAAAACTATCGAAAATATTACTTGAATATTATCCGCGCATCGCGCGGATATGTATACTAGTTATATTATATTTATAGAATCTTCAGGGAAACTAATTTTGAATAGGGCGAAGGAAATTATGCTGTAATGAAGAGGAAATTTGGTCCGAAATGATTTTTTTCCTCTGTATCTAGTTCACGGTTATTTTATGCAGAAGAAATTTTGTTGTTTCTTTCCATTGGCAATAAAACACTCGCACATCCTTTAAATGGAACAAAAAAAAATAAAGAATTTAAGTTTTGTGCATTGTCAGTGGACAAAATATTCTACACCATTAGCTAAACTTGACTTGCTGATACAGGTTATCCATTTTTTTATTTTTATGTTAATAATTAGGTACCTTCAATAGCAGGTTAAGTTAACTGATAGTGTAGAATATTTTGTATATTGACGGTGCACAAAACTTAAACTCAAAAATAAATAACCCATTTGGTGGTAGTGAGAGTTCTCCTTGTGGTGTTTTAAGCCATTGATCGAACATCTCCATTTACTATTTATTATGACCACAAAAGGATATAAAAAATAAAAGTAATTATGGTTTGCACCAAGTATTACTAGTATGCAAAAAAAATAACGTCCAAACAAAAATTCCTGGATTTATCCAAGAACTTCAATTTGTGGTCATCCTTGAAATCCCAAATGGTAACAAAAACTACTCTTCTATCAAATATAACACACTTAGCTTTCTGTCCAAGCAGAGCAACCAAAAAAAAAGCTTCATCCAATTTCCCTAACTCTATCTAGCAATGAATGACACAGTGGACAAGCTGATAATTTTCTTGGCAAAGAGAGATGGAATCGACAAGCTTGTCAAGACCTTCCAGTACGTCTCCAAGCTCGTAAATTTTCACGTTGAGACGACGTACCCTGACGTTGCCACTCGAGCCAAGCAATGGGAAGTGGCCTCTGGCCTCAGTCGAAAAGCCTTCCGGAGCGGTCGATTCCTCACGGGATTTAATGCCCTCCGGAGGAGCCCCGGGACCTCCTCGGGTTTCAGGCTGCTGGCGCTTCTTGCCAATTCAGGGGAAATGGTCTATTTTTTCTTCGACCATTTCCTCTGGCTGGCGAGAATCGGGTTAATCGATGCGCAATATGCAAAAAGGATGAGTTTTATTTCTGCATTTGGTGAGTCTGTTGGATACGTGTTTTTCATTATCTCGGATTTTATCCTCATTACAAGGGGACTAAAAGCAGAGAGAAAGCTTTTGGCTGAAGAGGACATGTCTAAGGAAACACAAGGAGAAATCAAGAAAATTAGAATGGATAGAATTATGAGATTGATGGCTGTGGCTGCTAATATTGCTGACCTTATAATTGCTTTAGCTGAAATTGAACCAAATCCATTCTGCAACCATACAGTTACTTTAGGGATTAGTGGTTTAGTTTCTGCATGGGCTGGTTGGTATAGAAACTGGCCCTCATGAACATAAGATTGATGGCGAATTTCGAACAATATGAATGTAATTTATTATACGATGAAACGTTGCAATTTACTATATACTAAGATTTGATGAGTTTTTTTTTTCTCCTTCTGTTCTAACTTGGATTTTATTGCATATTTAAAAAATAAATCCAAATATATACTACTTCCGTAATTTTAAACAAACTCTGATACCAATTGTAGAGGGTGCGGATAACTTGTGTGGTAAAATAGATCTATTATAAATTCTTTTTTGTACATTTTTATTTGTGCGTGAATATTTCTTAACTTCTCAAATATTTTTATTTTTATTTTGAGTTTATTTATGTTTGGGGTGATTATATGATAATTGGTTAAATGCTTTACTATAGTATTCTTTATTTTTTTCTCTTTGTTTTTGTAATTCTTCTATATTATTTTAAAGGTATTCTAAATATTCTATATCTTTTGTTTCAAAATATCCAATTAGATTGTCTTTCATAAGTTTTTCTAATAATATTATTTCTTCCATATTTTCTCTCCAATATTTTAAATATTCATAATCTATCATTTTATCCTGTAGTAATTGTAGATTTACAAATTTCTATATAATAATTTATCCTAATTGTACTGTAATGTATATCTAATTCTAGATTTTCAATGCTAGGGGGGTGCGGATAACTTGTGTGGTAAAATAGATCCATAACTTGTGTGGTAAAATAGATTTATTATAAATCCAATGTATCTATTTTTATTTGTGCGTGGATATTTCTTATCTTCTCTAAATATTTTTATTTTTATTTTTATTTATGTTAGTTTTATCGATATTCATATCTTGGGGGTGATTATATGATATTTGGTTAAATTTTTTACTATAGTATTCTTTATTTTTTGCTCTTAGTTTTTGTAATTCTTCTATATTATTTTGAAGGTATTCTAAATATTCTATATGTTTTGTTTAAAAATATCCAATTAGATTGTCTTTCATAAGTTTTTCTAATAATATTATTTCTTCCATATTTTCTCTCCAATATTTTAAATATTCACAGTATATCATTTTATCCTGTAGTAACTGTAGATTTACAAATTTCTGTATAATAATTTATTCTAATTGTACTGTAATGTATATCTAATTCTAGATTTTCAATGCTATTTATTATCTTCTGTTGTTTTTCTCGTAACGATTTTTTTGTATTTCTTATATTTCTTATGTCTTTTTCTTTTCTTATAATATCTTTTTTCGCATCCAAATTGAGTTGTTATTTTATCTTTGCAACATGCTAAATTTCTTATTAATGTTTTTTCCATTTTTATTTCTTCTCTATATTTTTCACATAGGTTTCTATACCATTGTTGTAAAAATTTTATTCTTGCTCAGAATATCTACTATTTTTGCTTCATCCCAACTCTTTATTATTTTTGAACTAAATGGTTCAGGTAATTTACTAAAATATAATTTTCTTATTTCTTTACTTTCTTCTGTATTATATGTTCCTTTATAATAATATTCTTTAAATGCGCAGGTATATTCATCTATGTAACACATATTACATATTGCTAATTTTAACATTAAATTCCTATTTGTATCTTTCTCTTCATTTTGTTCTTCTTCTGTTGTTGTCATGCTGCTAAATTCGTCTTTTATAGTTATTTCATATTTTTTTAAGAATTCTATAGGTGTTAATTTAGTTGTAGTTGCTGATGATATTTCTTCTGTAGGTTTGTTAGTTCTTAATACCCTTTTACTATTTTTAGTTAAATTTGAAAACCATAATTTCACTGTTCCTATTAGTGTTCTTTCTATATATTCTGGTGCATCTGTTACATTTATATTATTATCTAATAATTATTTTGTCATATATCCTATCCATAATTGTATTGTTTTTTCTGTATCTATTGCACAATCTAAGTCTAAAAAGTTATAATTTTTATTAACTATTTATTTTGGTGTCCATTTGTCATATTCATCCTTTAGATTATATCTTTTAAACTTATTCTTATAATATGTAGGTTTTCTTATTTCTGATGTTCTAAGTATTATATTTTCATCTTCTTTTTTATCAAGAGTATTTATTTCTGTGTTTCTATTTTCTAAGTTTTCTTCATTAATTACTTCTTGTTTTTTCATTGATTTCTAAATTTTTTGTATTTGTTAAGATTTCTGTATATATTTCACTATCTTCCGAATCATAATTATTTGTCTCTTCAACATCTATTGTATTAATTTCTAATTTTTCTTTAAATTGATTTATCTTATTTAATAATTTTTGTTCTTTATTTTTTTCTTCTTTTTTTCTTTCTGTCTTTTTTCATACAAATCTTTTAGCATTTGTAGTTCTTTTTTTAATTTAGCAATTCTACAATTTTTAGTTTCTTCTATTTTTCGTATTTCTTCTATAGTTTGTTGTTTTATTTTTTTTATTTCCTTTTTTCTATCTATTTCTTCATTTTCCTTTTCTATTCTTACCATAGCTGTCAATTATCTTCTAATTTTAATTCTTCTTTTTCTAACATTAAATATAAATGTTCACCTATTTTTTTATACTTTCTTCCTAGATTAGAAAATACTATTTTTATTTTTAATCCTTCATGGTTTTCATATATTTGTTCCATCTATTATAAATTCTTCTTTGTTCATTTTTATTTAATTGTTAATAAATCATGTTGGTATGTATATTCTAGACTATCTATTGTTGATTCTAAATTTGATATTTCTTCTTTTTGTGCATTTATTGAGTTTTTACTAACTCTGGCAATTATGTTATATTGTAGTCTTTCTATCCTTATTTTTAATTCTTTACGTTTTTTAGATATTATTTGCTTTAATTCTTTATATTTTGATAATTTTTGTACGTTATTCATCTAAATAATATGTTGGGGAATATCTAAATCTAGTTTTATCAGATAAGTCATAGTTAATAAATACAATCAAATAATAAATTAATCAAATAAATCCAAATATATACTACTTCCGTAACTTTAAACAACATAGACTCTGATACCAATTGTAGGGGGTGCAGATAGGTTGTGTGGTAAAATAGATCCATAACTTGCGTGGTAAAATAGATCTATTATAAATCCAATGGATCTATTTTTATTTGTGCGTGGATATTTCTTAACTTCTCTAAATATTTTTATTTTGAGTTTATTTATGTTAGTTTTATCGATATTCATATCTTGGGAGGTGATTATATGGTAATTGGTTAAATGCTTTACTATAGTATTCTTTATTTTTTTCTCTTAGTTTTTGTAATTCTTCTATATTATTTTGAAGGTATTCTAAATATTCTATATCTTTTGTTTCAAAATATCCAATTAGATTGTCTTTCATAAGTTTTTCTAATAATATTATTTCTTCCATATTTTCTCTCCAATATTTTAAATATTCATAGTCTATCATTTTATCCTGTAGTAATTGTAGATTTATAAATTTCTGTATAATAATTTATCCTAATTGTACTGTAATGTATATCTAATTCTAGATTTTCAATGCTATTTATTATCTTCTATTTTTCTTCTCGTAGCGAGTTTTTTAAATTACATAAACTATCACATGTACTTTTTCCTAAATTTTCTAGGGTTTCTTTTATCCATATTAATTTTTCTTTTAGATTCTCCATTATTTTTCTAATTCGGTTTCTATAATTAATTTCTTCATTTAAATTATCTTGATTTTCTCTAGTTTTTCTAATATATTCTAATATTTCTTAATCTGAATAATATCCATCTGGGTAATTATCCAGGTATAACTGTTCTATCCAATTTATAGTTTCAATTTCATAGTCTAATACTTTTTCTAATATTATTCTCTTAATATCTATAATTTCTATATCTCTAAGTATATATAAGATTATCTATCATTTAAAATTGGTTAAATACTTTATTATAATATTTTTTAGTTTTTTGTTTTAATCTCATTAATTCTTCTATATTTTCACTAAGAAATTGTATATATTTTATATCTATTTTCCAAAATTCTAAATATACATAATTTATCATAGTTAGTGTGTGGGTTTGGTATGTAAGTATTTATAAGAGTAGTTCGGTAGGTGTGGTATATAATTAATTCTAGTCATAAAATATCTATCAAATATTTTTTCCAATATGATTTTTCATACATCTACTATTTCTATATCTTTAAGTACATATAAAACGAGTATTTTAAATTTATCTACCATTTCGTCAGATAAATAATTATCAATTTTTCATAAAATTGCTATTTTCAAAATATTCCCTTCAATCATGCACATAACAAAATATGATCACTTTAGATTGTTATATACTAGATTATTCTTAAATAACATATTCTTCGGTCACTATTAGCATGGTAATCTGGATACTTTTCCCTTAAACAACGCCTCTACTCTGGTTACTTCTCTATCACGGCTTTCTTGCCTCACCGATTTCACCTTTAGGATGACATAGTTCTTAGGAATTTTTATCCTTTTCCACTTTGCTAATAAACTTCTTAACATGCAATTTTTCGAATAATTCTACTATAAAGCAACTAAAATGAACTTATTTTATCATATAATGATTGTTAGGAATTTATGAATTTAGCTATTCATAATAGTAAATGAATATACCTGTTCTGGTAGTTTTGATAATTCTAAGCTTTATTCCTCCATAGATTTTTCCATTGAAATATACCTATTTTTAAATAAATAAGCAAAATATTTGTTGTAAACAAGAGAGAGTTTTTTGCTTCAACGCATGAAGTCTTGCTTTCATTCTGCCTCCGATGCCTTCTATTTATAATCTGAAACTTTACAAAAGTTTCTCTAATTTACACGTTTCTTAAAACTTTACAAAAAGTCCTAACCTACTTAATATACAAAAAGTCTAAAAAGACAAAAACTATTAATGCTTTAGACTAATAATAGTCAAACTATACAATAGTTTCTAATAATTTACGTAAAAAAAATTGTGAAAGTTTGTTACATGTCGCTTTCACAATTTAATAGCTTGTCTTCCATTATTGCTCCGTTGTTATCTTTTTTTTGTCGTTTTTGCTGTTTTTTTATCTCCTTTCTAGCTGACATGCTTATCTTCTTGGTTGATTTTTTTTTATTCTAGCTGTACGTCTGGGACAATATTATCTTCTCCATTACATCTCGAACATTGGTGGTCTGGATATTTGTGTCCAATTATCTTGCAATATCTTGTCAGTAATCCGTCTGAAATAAATCATTTCTTAATTGCTCTTGCAGTAGATTATTTTTCTGGGTTAAGTAAAGTTATTATCCATTGCCTAACATCTTCCATATCTGCTTGTCGTAGTTCTTTTGAATTTGAATAAATCATCTGATGGTCTCTAGAATAATAGCTCCATATTCGGTTTCCATTGGTATCTTGAATAATTGTAGCTAGTCCAATAAGTTGTTTGTTTGCATAAAAATTAGGTATCTCGATTCTGGGTATCTCTGGCTGCTGCACAATATCTTATGGTATAATTATATCTCTGGTTAATCCTATTTTTACAACTTGTATAACTGGTTTTATCTCATCGTATAATATCTCTGCTGGTGCAGTATAACACTTTATATAAAATAGATTTTCTTTGGTTACTCTTTTATAGGTGTTGAATATTTTTTGTAATTCTTCCATAGATGATAGTTCCTCTCCATCTTGGGTATATATGGTATTTAACAATCCATAATCAAAATAAGTTTTTATTAAGCTTGGGTTGGTTTTGGGTAGTGCAATTAGCTTGTTGTGACCTTGTAATCTTTGGGTTATATAGTTTGTGTTGGGTTCTTTGATATCTGTTGCTCTGGGTTAAGGTTTAGAAAAGTTTGTACTCGATAGATATTTTCTATGTATTTTTGGGTTGTATAGTTATAAAATTTTTTATCTTGGTTCAGACTATCTCGATATGTGGTAATTTGTGGGGGTATGTTCAAGAGGTCTTTTTGTATTTTTGGTGTAAATGGTTTTTCAAATGTCTTATTTAAGTTCATATTCTGGTATCTTTGTCCAATAGCTCCTTTGCTTCTACCTGCAATTGTAGATTGATAAACGTTATGGGTTTTACGGAGTGTCCCAACGTCTCCTTCTAGCTCTGGAATTTTAATGTCTTCCGATCGACATAGCTCTGCACACTGCTAAGTTAGCTGATTTGTAGCTATAGACTTCAATTTATCTTCATTAGTCTTTAGCTTTTCTATTTCATTACCCATACTGTCCACTTTCATAGAAAGCGTAGTTAGGGTTTTGGATATCTTTTCTAAAGCATCATCTTCTATTATATCAGTCTGTGTAGCTTTGTCTTGATATGTAATCTGCAATAACGTTTTTGTTAGTACTAATTACTTCAATTGTAAATGTAAAATTTAATATATTCAATACTAATCTCCGAATCTCTTTTGTTGTAACTGAATTTTGTATTTTCTTTGTTAGCCACCAACGTACCTGTGTATTATCTGTTCGTACAATAAACTCGTTATATACAATATATGGCTCAAATGCTAATAAACATTTATATAATGAACATAATTCTTTTCTATTTATTTCCCATTTTATTTCTGTTTCATTAAACGTTCCTGAATAATATCTACAATGATGTTCTATTTTTTCATTTTCATACCTATATTTAAGTACTCCTCCATAACTACATTCACTAGCATCTGCTTCTACTATATATATAAATTTTCTATTTTCGTCTGAGAATTGTAATTTTGGTAATTCTTTACAAAGTATTTTTATTTTCTGGACTGTTTTTTATCTCCTTCGTTATAAATATATTCTACATCCTTTTTAAATTTTTTTTGTAAAGGCTTTAGATTTTCTGCTAATTTTGGTATATATTCCCTTACTTGATTTACTAATCCCAAAAATGATTGTAATTTTTTTTTTGTATCTAATTCTTCTTTTGAATTTATTATTTTTTGTACTATATGTTGTTGCATTTTTACTCCACTTTTATCTATTTGTATTCCTAAAAATTCTATCTGAGTTTTCATAATTTTAACTTTCTTTTCACTTAAACTTATTCCCGATTTTTCTATTATATTCGTAAATTGTTCTAGTAATTTTAAATGTTCTTCTTTGGTTTTGCATATAATAGTATATCATTTATATATACTATACAATTAGGTAATTACTTAAAATAACTATCCATAAAATGTTGATATCTACCTGGTGCATTTTTATATCCAAATGGTAGTACATTCCATTTATAAAATTCTTGTGGTACCGTAAATGCGGTTAATTCCTTAGATTCTTCTTCTAACTTTAAATGGTAAAATCCTGATTTACAATCAAATTTACTAAAGTAATTATATTCTTGTATTTGTCTTATTTTTAATATCTTATTTGGTATTGAGTAATTATATGTCATAGTTTTTGCATTTAAATTTCTATAATCAATAACCATTCTACTTTTTCCTCTTTTTTGTTCACTATGTTTATTTACTATAAATGCTGGACTATTGTGTTTACTAGTACTTTTTTGTATATATTATTTTTCTAATAATTCATCTATATGCATTTTAAATTCTTTTAAATCGTCAAAATTATATGTTAATGGTTTTTGAGTTATTACGCTATTTTTATCTATTAATTCAATTTTTATAGTAGCTTTATGTTTTTCCCATCCTTTTAACGGATCTTCACTATATAATTGTTCTATTTTTTTCTTAATTATTTCTATCTTATTTATTGAAAATATAGTTATTTCCTTTTTATTTATTGAAAATACAACTAGTTCTATTGTATCTTCAGTATTTTTTATATTTTCTAATTTTTGTGTAATTTTTTCACTTCCTTCTATTCAATCAGTTTTCTTTCTTATTTTATTAGTAACTCTTTTTGCTCTTACTTTCTATTTACATGGTGTTGTAAACCACCAATCCGTTCTAGTTATTAAATGTGGGTATAATTTATCTAAAAACGGCAATTCTAAAAGTATATCTTTTGATGTTAGCTCATAATTATAGATTTCTTCTATTGTTAATATTTTATCCATACTTGTGTTTTTACATTCTTAGCTTTATAAGTAATTAAGCTTCCTTCGTTATTAAATCCTTTAACTATTATTGGTATTTTTAATTTATCCCATTTACTTTTTGGTAAACAATTATATCTACATAAATTAGCTTCTGCTCCTGTATCTATCATAGACGTATAATATCTACTGTAATATCCTTCTACTACTATCTTCATTAATACATATATTTTCATATCATATTAAAGCTCTTCTTAAGAATAATTTTTCTCTATTATATGTTATAGATAATTGTGTATGCTCTATATTATATGGTTTTACTTGTTCTAGCCATTTTATTCCTAATATTATGTCTGCTTTTTTGCATTTCTTCCTTTATTTCAAATTCTATTTTTATTTTTCTAACTCCTATTGTTATTTTTTTTTCTGCTATATTTTTAGCGTTTAGTAAGCTTCTTGGTAGATCTGAGCATTTATTATTATCAGATTTTATTTCCTCATTTTTTACTAGATATCTTGCTATATAATTTTCTTCTTGTCCCGTATTTAAGAGTATTAAATATTCTTTTTCATTTATTATTCCTGTTATGTAATATTGGTTTAAATTAGTTGTTGAACTTGTTTCATAACTTGTTCTTTTTGATGAACTTGATGATGCTGGTTTTTCATAAGCTATTCTTTTTGTTGTACTTATTCTATCATTTATTATTTCTAAATTTTCTTCTATATCTATGTCTCTATAACTATAATCATTATTATCAATTATTTTTACAAATTGTTCGAAAGGACTTTCTATTTGTATTTTGTTAATTTTATTTTTTCCCGTTATTTTATGTTTTGTTGTTAATACATATAGATTTTTACATCTTGCTGTGAATATTTTACTTCCTGGGGTTAGTTCTATCCCTTATATTTTCCAATATAATACTAATGATTTATCTATATTTTTATCTGTTATTGCTACTGAATAATTTGCACTTATTATAAATTTAAATTTTTGGTATATTAAATTTCTTTTTATGGCAGTTATTATACTTTTTTCTATAGATTTTATAATTCTATCATCTGCTAGGTATAATTCTATTGGTGTATCTATTCCTTCTCTAAAACATGCTTTTATCAATATCTCTGTTCCTCCAGGGTGTACATATTTTATTGAATCTTTACTTTTTATATCGTTTATTTCTTTATTAATTATTCTTTTTGTTACTAGTGGTATACTAGCTCTTCCTTTTACATATCTACAATCTATTACATGTTCTTTTTGACTTACTACGTAATATTCGTCTTTTCTTCTACTAAATATGTTTTTTATTGTTGGTATTTTAAATATTTTTTCTACACTTAAATCTAATTCTTTTCCTTTTATTTGATCAAATATATGACTATCAAATATTATTTTTTGATCTGTTCCTTCTTCATTTAAATATTCTTCCTTTGTTATTATTTTTATATCTTCTTCAGTTATTTGGTTTATTCTTATATCTTCTTCAGTCATTTAATTCATCTAATTCACTATCTATTTCATTATCTGTTTTATTCTTTGAAATTTCATATATACTATCTTCACTTTCTAATTCGTAATCTATATAATCTATCTGCATATATTCTGTATTTTCTATTTTTATTTCTGATATTTGTTTATTTTTTGGGTTGTTAGGTAATTTACAATCTCTAGCTAAATGTCCTAATTTTCCGCAATTATAACAAGTACATTCTTTTATAGATTTCTTTTTCCTATATGACCTTTTATGTTATAATTTTTTACATAATATCTTTTTCTTGGTTTCTTATATTTATATTTTGATTTTTTGTATTTCTTATATTTCTTATGTCTTTTTCTTTTCTTATAATATCTTTTTTCGCATCCAAATTGAGGTGCTATTTTATCTTTGCAACATGCTAAATTTCTCATTAATGTTTTTTCCATTTTTATTTCTTCTCTATATTTTTCACATAGATTTCTATACCATTGTTGTAAAAATTTTATTCTTGCTCTAGAGTATCTACTATTTTTGCTTCATCCCAACTCTTTATTATTTTTGAACTAAATGGTTAAGGTAATTTACTAAAATATAATTTTCTTATTTCTTTACTTTCTTCTGTATTATATGTTCCTTTATAATAATATCCTTTAAATGCACAAGTATATTCATCTATGTAACACATATTACATATTGCTAATTTTAACATTAAATTCCTATTTGTATTTTTCTCTTCATTTTGTTCTTCTTCTGTTGTTGTCATGCTGCTAAATTCGTCTTTTATAGCTATTTCATATTTTTTTAATAATTCTATAGGTGTTAATTTAGTTGTAGTTGTTGATGATGTTTCTTCTGTAGGTTTGTTAGTTCTTAATACCCTTTAACTATTTTCAGTTAGATTTGAAAATCATAATTTCACTGTTCCTATTAGTGTTTTTTCTATATATTCTGGTGCATCTGTTACATTTATATTATTATCTAATAATTATTTTGTCATATATCCTATCCACAATTGTATTGTTTTTTCTGTATCTATTGCACAATCTAAGTCTAAAAAGTTATAATTTTTATTAACTATTTGTTTTGGTGTCCATTTGTCATATTCATCCTTTAGATTATATCTTTTAAATTTATTCTTATAATATGTAGGTTTTCTTATTTCTGATGTTCTAGGTATTATATTTTCATCTTTTTTTTTTTATCAAGAGTATTTATTTCTGTGTTTCTATTTTCTAAGTTTTCTTCATTAATTACTTTTTGTTTTTCATTGATTTCTAAATTTTTTGTATTTGTTAAGATTTCTGTATATGTTTCACTATCTTCCGAATCATAATTATATGTCTCTTCAACATCTATTGTATTAATTTCTAATTTTTCTTTAAATTGATTTATCTCATTTAATAATTTTTGTTCTTTATTTTTTTCTTGTTTTTCTTTCTGTCTTTTTTCATACAAATCTTTTAGCATTTGTAGTTCTTTTTTTAATTCAGCAATCCTACTATTTTTAGTTTCTTCTATTTTTCGTATTTTTTCTGTAGTTTGTTGTTTTATTTTTTCTATCTATTTCTTCATTTTCTTTTTCTATTCTTACCATAACTGTCAATTTATCTTCTAATTTTAATTCTTCTTTTTCTAACATTAAATATAAATGTTCACCTATTTTTTATATCTTCTTCCTAGATTAGAAAATACTATTTTTATTTTTAATCCTTCATAGTTTTCATATATTTTTTCATCTATTATAAATTCTTCTTTCTTCATTTTTATTTAATTGTTAATAAATAATGTTGGTATGTATATTCTAGACTATCTATTGTTGATTCTAAATTTGATATTTCTTCTTTTTGTGCATTTATTGAGTTTTTACTAACTCCGACAATTATGTTATATTGTAGTCTTTCTATCCTTATTTTTAATTCTTTACGTTTTTTAGATATTATTTGCTTTAATTCTTTATATTTTGGTAATTTTTGTACGTTATTCATCTAACTAATATTTTGGGGAATATCTAAATCTAGTTTTATCAAATAAGTCATAATTAATAAATACAATCAAATAATCTACTACTCCATATTATACGCATAATAAGTAACATGAAAATAAAGTAACTTGTTACTGTAATTATAATGTAAAAGATATTTTATATTGTTCTTTATATAACTTAAATTCATTTTCAGTTGCTCAATGAAAGGCGATATATTCAGATTTTGAGAAGAATTCCTTATAAGAACTTCTGCACCGCTAGACTGCTTCCTAATTGCTTTCTTCTCCCTTTTATTTTTGTTGTTCTTATAATTCTTGCACTTATCATTAGGGGCTAAGTAGGAATTTTTAAAGGGTGTCAAAATATAAAAGAATAAACCCACGAAGAAAGTGAAGAGGAGTCAATATATAGTATATATATACATAAAAAAAAAAAAAAAACTTTTTACCTAGTTACACAATGTAATTTTCCAACAAAAGAGATTTCAATTGACAATTGATATCCCTTAAATACACGTGGCTGCTCCACTTCTTGTCATATATGTTATATAGCCCAAATCCTTATGACTCCTCTATTGATCTGTTAAGTTTTGTCTGGCAAAAAACAACAATAACTGGAAGTTAAAAGACGAAAATTAAACTAAAAGCTCTGTTTTAAACATTCTCTTCTACTAGCTAGTTCAAAGGATGATAAAATTATGACGTTCTGCATTGTATAAGATAAATTAGTTCCTGTTATGCTATAATATATAACCAATCCAATTTGTTTTACTCTTAAACTCATAATGAGGTTTTACGTTTGTTAATTTTAAACTAGTTAATTTGTTCGCGCTTCGTGCGGGATTATAAAAGGTGATAAGATATAGGAGATAATACATAAATATGACCCTAAACTTGACACCAAATTATAACCTTGATCTTAAACTTTGACAGTGCACAATATGACCTTTAACTATTCAAAACTACACAAATATAACCTCCGATCCTATGCGGCAAAACGTGTGTTCAACACACAAAGTTGGGTGCGTACAACTTAAAATCTAAGGATATAATACATAAATATGACTCAAAACTTGACACCAAATTATAACTTTGACCTTAAACTTTGACAGTGCACAAATATGACCTTTAACTATTCAAAACTGCACAAATATGACCTTTAAATGACTTTTCACTATTATTTTTTCATTATTTTTGACTCAAAGATGAAAATGACATCTAATTTCTTTTGTCATTGCGGAAAAAGAACAATATTGAAGATTTATTAATTAGGTGGGTCAGCCTTATACGAAAAAATTGCGCGGATATATATATATATTATAAAGAAGAGGGTGAATTTAAGTTATATAATATATCTAATATTTAAATATTAAATTAAATATGAAACTATACTAATAATAAAAAAATTATAGTTTTAATAAAACATTATTAAATTAACGTTATTAAGGATAGTAGTAGTAGTATATTAAATTAACATTATTAAAATGTTATTAAGTTAACATCATTAAATTAACACAGGGGCGGACCTACGTGATTTCCATGGGGTTTACTCGAACCCCCTCGGTAAAAAAATTACGTTGTATATATAAGGTAGAAAATCTGTATTTATGTACGTGTATTAATGTTGAACCACATGAAACAAGACACTTAGATAGCCCAGTGGTTTTAATTGTTCTTCTTGGGTGCTTCCTTCATCCTACTACGCGGGTTCGATCCCTACTAGTGACTGTTTTTTTTTTTTAATAAAAAAAAAAAGCTAGTTGTTGCTGCTATAGAAATAAATAAACAAACTATAGTAATAATAATAATAATAATAATAATAATAATAATAATAAAAACGACGTCGTTTTAACACAAAAAGCAAAACTTTGACAGTGCACAAATATGACCTTTAACTATTCAAAACTGCACAAATATGACCTCCTTCCAAGTCAGCCCTTTTAACGACATGGCACCGTGCGATTGGATTACCTTTCCACATAGGCGCGAGTGAAACTTACGCATGGGGTTGCAAAATCGGAGGTCATATTTGTTCAGGTTTTGAATAGTTAAAGGTCCTATTTGTGCACTATCAAAGTTATAATTTAATATCAAGTTTAGGGTCATATTTATGTATTATTATCAAAGTATAATGTTGATAACGCCCAAACTACAGCTCTCGTAAGAGTGTAAGCGGTCGCTGTCAAATATAGAACCCAACTGGGTTGGGTGTCGAATTCCACAGGGAATACTTGGTCACTAAGTGTTGCAATTATTAGTAGACTGTTGATCTAAAATTCCACGGAAAAGGGGGGATTGGATTGTGGCGTGAATTAATGCTATCAAAGTAACAACAGAATGCTTTGTTTAGTAAGATTTAATCACAGACAAAAATAAGTTAGGGTTATGTCCACCTTATGAGTTCTACGTATCTATTAACTATGAGTAATGCGGAATTCAGACATGCATGCACTTATAGAGATTCGTATTCTAATGGTAAATCCTAGTGTTTCTCAACCATCAAGAATTATTTCACTTTAACTCTCTCGAGCTTAAAGCGTATAACTAATGGTACGAACTCTCCAAGAGGTTAATCCAGTTACGGCACTAACGTGTAAATAGGGGTTGGTAGCCCTATTTCCTTGTCACACTTTTTTTTCCAAACATGTAACTTTTCTCTCGAACAAGTTAATGCTATAATGGCCTATTCTCTATGTTTGCAACCACGAGAATTTAGTTAAAACGAAGAGAGTAATGATATAAGTAACATACACATCAAGAATTCACAAACTCATAGTAATAGATAGTATATCAAAAGGCTTCCATAACCCTAACAGAGAAGTTTAGCTACTCATGATTGTAAAGGAAAACAACGAAGACATCATCATCATACCGCAACTAAAACAATCTTCGCGAGAGGATGATTTTAACGTCAAAGAGGGATGATGTTTTTCCTCTTAGCCGTCTTCCATAAAAGAGCCGTGTTTCTCTGTTCTAACTTACAGAATCTGTAAACTGAATAGTACTAAAAAGTGTCGACTGAATTCTTGCATGAATGAATCAATGAATGCTGAAAAATTCAGCAAAATAGGGTTTTTATGACATCCTTGTCCTAGTCCTATTAAGTTACTGCTGCACCCCTAAGTATTTAAAAATACTGCTTTTGCCCGGGACAACTTCTCCATGCGTCACATTCAGTCCATAAGCTTCCAAAAGCTGCCTTCCCTCTTCTGTGAAGTTTTCCTTTGCTGCCCAAAGGTCCACAAAGTGCTGAAATCTTCATCATTAATACCTGAAAATATGCTAATCACGTAGGTTAGCTCACTTACAGGAAAATGGACTAAAAGTGCAGGAATTATATATTTTATCCTCAAAACTTAGCTATAACATGGGTAAATTATGGCGTTTTAGGCGTGCAAATACACCCAACATCAACACCTCACACTTAAAGCTTTGTTCGTCCTCGAACAAAATATTACGTCCATGCAAACATCTAACTAGGATTTCACAGCAGTAACACAAAATATTCATCAAGACATGCACGACAATTATTAACAAAGAGTAATTTTCTGGATCACTACTAGAAACCATTCAACCTCCAACATAGACTCGTGATGATGGCTAATTCGTATCCACAAGTTAAGGCACCAAGAATCATACAAAACTACCCAACAATCATCAACCATGTGTGTCTCACACAAGATATCACCCATAATCACTCACAAGTTTTGTATTTTTCGAAACATGGGTATAAGATTCTCCTTGCTCTCACTCTCACAAAGAATTCATATGTTGCAACTGATGACCATAGTCTTGCCCTTAGTGTAATGCTCTACTAATATCAAAATGCTAAGCTTAGGATCAAATAGGTCTTTACAGGTTGTAATGTAGGCTAAGGGACAGGTAGGACTATTTTGGCCAGAAATAGTGACTATGTTCCCTAAGCGCTTTAATACATCACATTATGCCATTAACACTCTCTTTTAAACAACCCTTCTACCTTTCTTTTCATCTAACACCCCTTTTCACCTGTTTTGTTATTCAATTATAAACACAAAGATGAGAATATACAACTTATTTTTTTTATTTTTCTATTTCTGTTTTTTTTTAAAACACCTCTATGATAGACACTCTTATTCACAACAATTTCAAATACCAATACACTCTGAGGCATCACTCTCACCCACTTTCCTCTTATGACTCTACAATTTAAAGCGCTTAGGAATTTGGATCAAATTATGGTCTTGAAAAAAAAATGGATTAGGCTACATATGAGGTTGTCAAAGAAAATAACTAAAGGCTCAAAGGGGGTTAACTAGGATAATGTCCACGGGTAGGTAAAAAGAAGGTAAACAATCACAGGCTGCCAAAGAAATGCCTAAATCATCTCCTAAACTCACACTCTTTATTTCGCTTTACACACTCACCAGACAAGTTCTAGCATCAGTCACAACACAGAATATACTACAACCTCACACACACAAGGCACATGGTCAACTTAAGTGGGAGCAGTATAGACTCTTGACCCAACAGGTGAATGAATTAAACCACACAATTATCACACAGTGAGTCACACTTAGAGCCTAAATGTCTCAATAGTAATGATTTTGGCACAAACTCTTGTCATAATACCATGCCGCCTATCAGAACAATTTCATGCAAAAATTTTAAAAATCTAAAAATTTAACTACAAATCTAAAAATTTAACTACAAACGAGAATAAATGCAGGCAAAGAAGTACAATACAACATACAAATACCAGCACCCCACACTTAGACGGGACACACTGTCCTCAGTGGAAAATAAATAAGGAAAACCTGATTAGTCGGACTCTTCCTCTATGTCTGGGGTCATACCCCCTGCATTAGAATCATCATCAGAGTTGTCGTCATCAGAGTTATCCTCCATGTCTGAGTCTGGCTGTCGGTTGTCATCGTCAGTCGGTACGTCATCATCGAGAGGTTCCTCAAAATATACACCTACTCCACACATAGCCCGCGCATGCTCATTCATCGAGTAGTCATAATCCAACTGCTGGAGCTCTGCATCAGTTGGAACACGTCCCCCACTCATCATGGTAAACCTTGTCATGCCATATAAATGGCGGAAGAAGCTTTCGTCGCGAGCATGTCTTTCTTCAGTGGTCAGGTTGACGCCATGCATAGTTTCAGGATCTTTAACCTTCGTAAGATCAACCTTCTTCGGGTTGTGTGGAAGCTTATGATCTGCAGGTTCCTCTTCAATGTCCTCCTTCCTCAACATTGCGGTCAACAAATTGCCAAAGCTGAAATGGGACCTCTTGTGCAGCCTAGCCTTACGCATTGACGACCGTATAACCGCACCAATGTGGATGGGAATATTAGTCATCAGAGCGTACACCAAGCATAATCTATCACGTGTGATCTTTGTGTACTGTGTCCCTGGAATCAGGCAAGAGTTGACTATCCGCAACCATATCCGAGCTTCTTTGTTCAAGGAAGCATACAAGAAGGTATTGTGCCGACCGGTATCCTTGTGATGACTCCAACGTGCCATTGATCTTGTTCCGCACAGTGTGTGTCTGATTGACCTGTATGGAGGTCTGTGATAAAGCTCCTTGAGCGGTGATGGATCCACAGATGGAAGACCCAGAAAAGAGTTGAAGAACTCCGCATTCAGTTGCAAGACTTGGCCCCGAATCTTCACTTCACTTACGGTAGTCTTTGGGGACCAATTGGCATAGAATTCTCGCGTTAGATCAAGATTGCATTCTCCCATATCTTGGAAAATGAAATCAAGATGTAGCGCCATGATTTTAGCCAAAATGCGAGGTTCTCTCTTCGCTAGACTCTCCTTTTGTATCAACTCCATGTGAACATATTTTTTCACTTTGTTGTTCTTGTACCACTCCTTTCCTTCCTCCTCTAGGACCCATTTTATCCCGAACATGCGGCGAGGTATTTGCAGCGAGGAGGATTCAGCTTGCTCTTTTCTTTTCCTTTTCTGACCTTTCTGTAAGGTGGACGCTTTTTTTTTTCCTGGTCGACCTTTTGGTACCATTTTACCTGAGATTAAAATAAAGTCATGTTAGCTTATCTCAGAATATTTGATCGACAAACAAACAATAATGTCACCACCCCACACTTAATTTGTTGGCACCAACTAATTAAGTGGATAATATCGATTACTCAGACTTCATCGACATACATGTAGGCGATATGTTCCAACAATATGTTCAGCACAGTCATACTTTCATGGAACCTTAACTATCCTTTTCAGCTTTATGTCATGTAATCTTGACCATACTTTATGGTTTGGATTAGTGCACTTTTTTGAACAAGACTACTACTTAGAGATCAAATCAAGTTATGGCATAGAAATAATCACAACATCTCATGCTTGTATTCAGTCATGATCTTTATCTCGATGAACGAGTCATTCAAACATTCCAACTTTCAACTTACAAGATTATGTAATTAACTTTACCATTTCGATTCCGCAAAAAGATGACAGTGTATAACAATCAAATATAAATCGGAACAAAGTAAAAAATACCCATACGTATTCTTTCACTCAACTAGATGTATCATAGAAAACCAACCTCATTCAAATCACCAACACCACTTCAAGCTTTAACAAATCATTATAGGCGTAGTATTGTAATAACTACGGAATATAAAGGAAGAACTTACTTGGTGATGGACTTGGAAGATGATCTTGCAAGGTTAGATGAGCAAAAAGAAAAGTTTTGAGAGATTTGGGAAGGTTAGGCGGCGCCTAGGTTGAGCAAACAATGTGATTTTGTCTCAAGGTTGAAGTTCTATTTATAGACCAAGGCTTGGGTCGGGTTTGACCCATGAAAAATCGGGTTAGGAGACCAAAAAGCATAAGTAGGCGGCGCCTAATGCTTTGCCTATGCTTAGCATAGGCGGCGCCTTTAGCAAAGCCTAGTTGGGCATAGGCGGCGTCTATGCTATGGCCTAGTTGGGCATAGGCGGCGCCTATGCTATGGCATTGTAGATTCAGAGAGCAAAGGTAATGGCATAGGCGGCGCCTTTAGCTTTGCCTAGTTGAGCATAGGCGGCGCCTATGCTATAGCATTGTCGATTCAGAGAGCAAAGGCAATAACATAGGCCTTGCCTTATCCGTTGCCTAGATTTACGTAGGCCTAGCCTTGTCCATTGCCTAGATTTGTATAGGCAATGCCTAACCGAAAGCCTTTTGCTCCTTCATTACTCACTTACCACCTTTAACATTGCTCACTTTCAAATCAAAATTTGAGACCAAGTTCCTCCTTTATACGTCTTCCCCTACACTTAATCAAAAATGACAAAAATGATTAGAAAAATAGGTTGCCTCCCACAAAGCGCCTTAGTTTTGGTCGTGGCTTGACTCTTCTTTTTGGATTTTTATTTAACAAAACAAACTCCTAGGAAAACAAAATGACTAAAAATGATGGGTTGCCTCCCATTTAGCGCTTGATTTATTATCGCGGCACGACATAGCTATCTCGATTACTTAGACTTCATCGAGATAGATGGTGCATCGTTTTCTGAATGGATTCAGACGACGCTGATGCTTACTTGTAGGCATGCAATCTTCTTCGAGATGACTCTTGTGAATACATATCCCAGGAGGGATACCAATTATATCATCAATAGTCCAACCCATAGCTCTCTTGTACCTCTTCAGAGCAGAGATGAGAGCCTCTACGTGCTGTTCACCTAAATCAGCCGCAACACTCACAGGAAGTGTATTTCCACTTCCCAAGAACGCATACCTTAGGTGACTTGGGAGCTCTTTCGATTCTAGCACTGGTGGCTCTTCAATGGAAGTCTTCGCTGTTGGTGACGGTCGATTCTTAAGATCAAAGTCCAGCTTCTTAGGAGCATGAGAATAGGGACTTATTCCTGTTAGAGCACAAATGGTTTCTTCATAGTCTTCCACCCCCTCACGCTCAAAATTCAACAACACCCCAAACAATGGCTCAACAGTAAGCTGCTTCTCTACAGATAATTCTTTCTCATCCTCATAATAAACATCAGCTACAGAGAACACATCCATATCTCTAGGTTGCTTCATTGATTTGCATACATCAAAACGGACTACTTCGTCATTCAGCCGAAATAAAAGTTCATTAGCTCTTAAATCGATAAGCACACTTCCAGTTGCGAGGAAAGGACGTCCCAAGATTATGGGAACTTCAGAATCCACCTCGCAATCCAAAATAACAAAGTCTGCAGGAAAGATGAAGGTGGAAACCTTCACCAACACATCATATAAGATACCAACAGGCCGTTTTACCAACCTATCTGCCATCACGAGCCGCATATTAGTTGGTGTCGGATCACCCAACCCCAACTTTCTGTAAATAGATAGCGGCATCAAATTGATGCTAGCTCCCAAATCGCACAACGCCTTAGCAAAATCCAACGATCCAATCGTGCATGGAATAGTGAAAGCACCAGGATCTGCCTTCTTCTGTACTAGCGATCTTGTAGCGATTGCACTACAATGATGAACATTATCTGCCAGCTCATAACTTGCTGCCTGCTTCTTTGTCAATAGGTCCTTCATGAATTTAGCCTACCCAGGCATCTGTTCCAGCGCCTCCACCAACGGAACATTAATAGTCAGCTGCTTCAACATGGTCATGAATTTACTGAACCTGGTGTCATCAGCTTTCTTCTTCAGTCTTTGCGGAAAAGGTGGTGGTGGAAGGGGAATCATTTTCTCCACCACTTCCTCTTTATCTTGCTTCCGATTATCAACCTTTACAGGAGTGTCATCAGCCTTCTTCTTCAGTCTTTGAGGAAAAAGTGGTGGTGGAAGAGTAATCATTTTCTCCACCACTTTCTTTTTATCTTGCTTTCGATTATCACTCTTTTCAGGCTAGTGACGTCTAGGTGTAACATCATGAGCACTCACTTCAGCTTCTACGACATCTTCAAACTCTACTTCATCAACATTCTCTGCTATATCATCAACCACCTGCTTTCCTTTGGATGGATTTTCCAACACTTTACTATTCCGGGTAGTAATAGCCATACACGATCCGTCATTCCTTGGGTTTTGCACAGTGTCACTGGGTAGCGTGCTAGCCTTTCTTTGGTTGAATGCCGCTGATAATTGACTCAATTGTTTCTCCAGCTATTTTATTGCAGTAGAATGCGAGTCAACCAATTGATTTATTGATGACAAATCATTCTTTACCTCCGTAATGCCCATATTGGTTGCCTCCACCCCTTTCAAAAGCTTAGCCATCATATCATCCATGGACATCTTTCCAGAGCCAGACGCCATAGCCTTACGGTTTCCAGGAGGAACATACAAACCACTTATGTCAGTCTTATTCTTCCAACCACCTTGATCGCGGTCCTTGTATCCGAATTTATCATAATAGTTCCGACCTTGGTTTCCTTGGGCATTGCCTCGGAAACCCCCCTGATTATTCAAGTAATTTGCTTCCCCCTCAGAATCGGAATCATATCTTCCCTGTGATACAATGGCTTTAACCTTTTTGGTCTTCCCTGATAATAAATGCTTAGTAAGAAGATCCATCTGTATTTTCATGTGAGCCATATCTTGGTCACGTTCTTCTTGTCTACGCCTCTGCTCTGCAGTCAAGCCAATAGATACTGTAGAGCTTGCTACCTCAGAATCCCTGGTATGCCAAGATCTACTCTGCTTTGTAATACGATCTAGCATATCACTTGCCTCAAGAAAAGTAAGGTCCATGAATGACCCACCTGCAGCATTATCAACCACTGGCTTAGTCACTGAGTTCAAAGCCCTGTATAATATCTCCATCAAGTGGATGTTGGTCATCTGATGATTTGGGCACCGCATAAGCTTCTTCTTGAACCTCTCCCATATTTCGTGGAGAGCTTCAGTTGGAAGCTGTCAGAAATTGCTGATCTCATCTCTCAACTGTGCTCTCTTGGATGGAGGAAAAAATCTTTCTAGAAAAGTGTCTTTCAGTTGCCTCCAATTAGTAATAGAATCAGGAGTTAGCCCGTTCAGCCATAGAGTTGCCTCCCCAGACAGAGACAATGGAAATAAGCGCAGCCGAATTGCATTCTGCCCAACTCCTGGATTGTCAAACAACTTGCATGTTGAAATAAAATTGACCAGATGCATATTCGGGTCATCGCCTGCAAGTCCACCAAATAAATCTTTGAGCTGCAATAGCTGAATCATGGTGCTAGTGATATTGAACTTGGCTCCAGGTGCCAAGGGCGGAGGAATAATATCCCCTGTGGCACCAGCTTCATCAAGATCGTCATCATCATCATCAAAAGGAGCCTGCACAGCTCGGCGTTCAGGTCTCATTCTAGCTTGACGATCTCTCCTGTTCACAGGCGCTGCCACCTCATCTGCACGCCGTGGATTAAGTAACTCATCATCACCCAGGTCCTCATCATCAGGATTTATTTCCCGACCCGGGTTATCAATATTCTGTTGATGCACTTGAGCAGCTGCCAATGCAGCTAATCTAGCCTGCTCCTGTTGAGCAGCCCTTCTTTCAATGTCACGTTGTGCATCCATTCTGCTAATAAGTTGAGGTTCAGGATTTATGGGTAATAACGGTTGACCTGAACTTTGAGTGTTTGGCATGCAATCAAACAAACCTGAATAAAACAAAAACAACAACTAAAAGTAAAATCTGAGAATTTTTGACCAAAGGGTCTAGTAACTATCACAAACTTAGTTGCCAACTGTATTCCCCGGCAACGGCGCCAAAATTTAATAACGCCCAAACTACAGAACTCGTAAGAGTGTAAGCGGTCGCTATCAAATATAGAACCCAACTGGGTTGGGTGTCAAATCCCACAGGGAATACTTGGTCACTAAGTGTTGCAATTATTAGTAGACTGTTGATCGAAAATTCCACGGAAAAAGGGGGATTGGATTGTGGCGTGAATTAATGCTATCAAAGTAATAACAGAATGCTTTGTTTAGTAAGATTTAATCACAGAGAAAAATAAGTTAGGGTTATGTCCACCTTATGAGTTCTACGTATCTATTAACTATGAGTAATGCGGAATTCAGACATGCATGCACTTATAGAGATTCGTATTCTAATGGTAAATCCTAGTGTTTCTCAACCATCAAGGATTATTTCACTTTAACTCTCTCGAGCTTAAAGCGTATAACTAATGGTACGAACTCTCCAAGAGGTTAACCCAGTTATGACACTAACGTGTAAATAGGGGTTGGTAGCCCTATTTCCTTGTCACACTCTTTTTTCCAAACATGTAACTTTTCTCTCGAACAAGTTAATGCTATAATGGCCTATTCTCTATGTTTGCAACCACGAGAATTTAGTTAAAACGAAAAGAGTAATGATATAAGTAGCATACACATCAAGAATTCACAAACTCATAGTAATAGATAGTATATCAAAAGGCTTCCATAACCCTAACAAAGAAGTTTAGCTACTCATGATTGTAAAGGAAAACAACGAAGACATCATCATCATACCGCAACTAGAACAATCTTCACGAGAAGATGATTTTAACGTCAAAGAGGGATGATGTTTTTCCTCTTAGCCGTCTTCCACAAAAGAGCCGTGTTTCGCTGTTCTAACTTACAGAATCTGTAAACTAAATAGTACTAAAAAGTGTCGACTGAATTCTTGCATGAATGAATCAATGAATTCTGAAAAATTCAACAAAATAGGGTTTTTATGACATCCTTGTCCTAGTCCTATTAAGTTACTGCTGCACCCCTAAGTATTTAAAAATACTGCTTTTGCCCGGGACAACTTCTCCATGTGTCACATTCAGTCCATAAGCTTCCAAAAGCTGCCTTCCCTCTTCTGTGAAGTTTTCCTTTGCTGCCCAAAGGTCCACAAAGTGCTGAAATCTTCATCATTAATACCTGAAAATATGCTAATCACGTAGGTTAGCTCACTTACAGGAAAATGGACTAAAAGTGCAGAAATTATATATTTTATCCTCAAAACTTAGCTATAACATGGGTAAATTATGGCGTTTTAGGGGTGTAAATACACCTAACATCAAATGTAGATAGAAGATGTGTCATTTCTCTTTCTTCGAAAAATGCAAAATTTGGATATCCCAATTAATAATTTTATCTTGAATATCCTGATGAATAGTTATTACTTGATGCATCATGTTGATTGTGCATTTCCCTTATTAGCCATTTACTTAAAGAGTGACATTTTATTAATGTTGTCACTTTTACCATTCTAATAGGGAGACTTATAATTAATTTCACTGAGGAAAATGTTTGGTTAATAGTTAGCAGACTTCTAACAAAGTTATAAGTTATTATTTTGAACAAAAAGAGAAATTATAAACTTACAAGTTAAAAATTCATAAAATACAAAATAAAGAGTAGTAGAGTATACACACAATAAATAAATAAATAATGCAACATAGTTATTAAGATATTAATCATTAAAAATAGAAAAAAAATTGAAATTCATACACAATTTTTCGAACTCTTCTTGACATTCATTCTCATAACCCGATTAATGCTCAATATTCTTCAAGTCAAACTAATAGATGAATATAATAAGCACAAAAATATAACAACTTAAAAGGATAATATGATCTTTTCTACAAACAATATGAAATACCAAATGATATCATAATATATGACCATTAATTATTTTAGGGGTTATGCTAATAAAAAATTATGAGAGTAATGAAATGAAAGACTATTAAATTTTACATTAAAGAATACGAATGAATGGTTAATAGATATATTTATTATTCTACAATAAAAAATAGAGAAGTAGGAGAAATTGTAGAAGAGAAATTTTATAATGACCAACTTTTTGATGAAATATGTAAAATATGTGTTTCTATGTGATTTGATTGTTTTAACCCTCATCGTAGTTGCATTATGATATTTTTGGGGTATGGGGTGATTGACACAATTTTTAATGCATTTTGGTACCATTTATGCGATATTGTGATTTTTGGCGGCTTCGAGAGCCTTATCTTGGAACTGTGTGGTTATATTTTAATCCGTGCAATGGATGGCTAAACGAATTGTATCAACAACTCTGTAATATCGATTTTAGGCTAGGTAGACTTTTGGTTCAAGTCCTGATGCACCCGAGCTCATTTCGACCTGATGGTCGGGAAGTTGAAAAATTAGAAATATGGGTGTGAGACCCACATATTTGATGCGTCCGAAATGTTGATTTTAGGGTTCTAACACGTTTGATTGAGTTTTATGGCTTTTAAATCTCATTTCAACCCTTGATTTAAAAAATTATGATTTCGGGTTTCGGGGTCAACTCTGTGAAAATGATATTTTTCTCAAAAATTGATATTGACATTGAGTGCGGAGCGTTGAATTTAGTGTGGTTACATAGTTCGTTTGCTTATAACGGACTCCGATTGAATCTCGGGCACTCCGTCGAAGTCCGTGGTGGATTTGAAAAATCTAGTTTTTCAGGTTGCTGGGGATAAATCGTGCTTCGCAAAGACGATTTATGCCTTGTTTTACCTGGTATCTGGTATAGTATAAAATTAGTCCCTTTGCCTATTTTGCTCATTTTTTTTACCTTACTTCTTGAGAGTTAAACCCAAATAGTGTGAGAGCTTAAAAGTGAAACTCCTGGGAGCTTGGGAAGCTAGATTAATATTTATTTCTTAATTTTAGTATGAATTTAAGAGGAGATTTCATCCCTTTCTTATTCTAATTCCTTGATTAATTTCTTAAAACCTAAAAATCTTAGGGCTTGATTTTAACTCCAATTTCGCTCCTCTTCACTTGAATAATATTTTAATCTTATAATTACTAGTTTTTCATCAATTTAACCTTTAAAACAACTTTGATTCTTGATTTTAACACAATTTCAAAGATTTTATTCGGTAAAGCTCAAGAATGATTTTTCTTCTATTTGAACCTCATTTTGACTCATTTTTTACTTGTCATACATTTATTTGTTCTATTTTTCATTAATTGTACCTAACTATCTTGTATATGCATGTTTTGCCTTGTTTCTACTGGTATGTGATATAGTTTATACTTGTGTTTTACCAGTTGTTGTTGTTGTTATATATGTGTTATATATATGTTAGAGCTGTTAGTACAAGTGGTGTGAGCTATCGTTGTGGGATATTTTTTGATTGCAGGTGACCTTCCCTTAGTGTGTATTTTGTGTACTTTATTTTCTACTTTCCTCAGTCGACCTATGATACTTACTGAGTATAAGTGGATCGTACTCACCCCTATTATACCCTTCTGATGCAGATCCAGGTTAGGTGTGCCCCACACTGCTTGATTTGGGCGATATCTGGAGCTTTTGAGGTAGTGATTGGTGTTTCTGGCGTCCAAATGTCTTCTATTACCTTTCTTTATAGATTATGTCATTATTTTCACTTTAGAGATAGAGTTTCTCTTGTATTTGGATACCTTATGTATTTCCTTGGATTTGAGTTGTACTAGATACGTTCTTATACTATTGATACTTGATTTTGGGAGTTTTGGCTGCATTGTTATGTTTCTTTTTGCATTTATTATACTTGTATGGTTCAACTTCTTTCTAGAAGCCTTACCTAGGGGTTATGATTGTCTTTCCCCCTTTCTGTATTAGTTGGGTGATAGGCTTACTTATTAAGGTTCGCTGCGACAAGTGCTATCATGACTCTCGAGATTTTGGGTCATGATAAATTAGTATCAGAGCAGACAGGTTTCATTGGTCTCAAAGATGTAAGAACGGAATGTCTTATAGAGACTCGCAGATCGATACATAGACATCTGTATCTATCTTCGAGAGGCCATAGAATGTCTTTAGAAAACTTCCCTTATTTTATTCCTTACATTGCGAAGTTCTTTCATATCTTATGTTTTGAGTCGTATTTCACTCTTTCTGTGCAGATGCTGTTGACTAGGTCCCATGAGAATTGTGATGCGGAGCCTTCCCCTAGAAGGTAAGCCTCAAGTCATGGATGGACTGGAGGGAGAGAACGGGCCCGTGGTTCAGCCCCGTCTAGAAAGAGTCCTAGGGGACTCTCCCTTGAGCCTCGTATTGAGTAGGTTGGAGGTGTGGGTTCTACTCCAGTTCTTCAGAGTTTATTTGTCCCTGTGTTGGATAGATTGTTGGTGAATTTGCTGACCCGTTTAGAGGGTTCTCCATTAGTTATGTCGGGTGTTCCTCTAGTTCAGAGTGTGGATCCTCCTATTGCACCTGCTTCTATTTCGATTACTCCCCAGACCCCGAGTACTATCCCTACATTAGTGTCGATACCTAAGTATTTGGCAACTGGATCAAGGGTTCAACCTTTATCTGTGTTACCTTCTCAGAAGGGATCTCAGCCTGCCAGATTTGCCATGCCTTCTCTTATTGTTAGTTCGGTAATGACTTCAGGGAATCAGAAGAGATTTACTCTCTTAGGTCCTCCGAGATTCAGTGGTGCAGTAGCCGAAGATGCCTACGAGTTTTTGATCGACTACCGAGAGAAGTTCTATAAGTTGGGTTCGCTTAAGTCTCACGGGGTGGCTTATACTACCTATTAGTTGAGAAATACTGGAAGAGATTGGTGGAGATTGTTTGTTGGCTGTAGGCTTATTAATGCTCCTAAGTTGTCGTGGGATCAGTTTGCTGATGACTTTCTGGAGAGATTTATGCCCTGCAGTTTAAGGGATCGGATACGTGATGAGTTTGATTCTTTGGAGCAGGGCTCTATGACTGTTACAGAGTATGATGAACATTTTCATGCCTTGTCTAGATATACTTATGCCAATATTTCCACCGAGTTTAAGAAAATTTGGAAGTTTGTGAAGGGTTTGAAGGCCTCGCTTCAGTTGGCTATGTCTTAGATGGTTGTATTTGGAGCATCTTTTCAGAGCATTGTGCATCATGCAAAGATAACAAAGAGAATTCTTCGGGTATCTCAGGGAGACGCCAAGAAGGTGCGCTATTTTGGTGAGTTTAGAGGTCAAGTTTCTTGTGGTAGAGATTTCAGAGGTTCTCGTGGATATCAGGATAGGCCGGTGCAGATGTCATTGTAGAGTTTGGGTGGTGGATCTTTTGGTTCAGTAGTTCAGGGTGTTTGTTTAGGCCTAGTTGTACCTTCTCTTATTGAGTCAGGCCGTAGAGGTTGCTTTGTATGTGATGAGTTTGACCAATTGGCCAAGAACTATCCCTGCCATGTGATTAGAGCTACCCCTATTTTAGCTGTGAGGGGTAGAGATGCTACCAGATGTATGAGAGACAGAGGTAGTGGATCTCGTGGTGGTGGTCTTAGGGATACTAAGCCAGTTGGTGGTCGTGGACAATGTTATGCTATACCATCAAAACCTAAGACAGAGGCTTCAGACGTTGTGATCACAGGTATCGTCCCCGATTATTTCAGATCTGCATTTGTATTATTTGATCTCGGATCAACTTTCTTCTATGTGTCTGTGTATTTTGCTTTGGGTTTTAATTCTGTTAGTGAGCCTCTTGCCATGCCTATTCGTGTGTCTACCCCGATAGGTGATTCATTAGTGGTGGATCGGGTGTACCGATCTTGTGTTGTGACCTTCTCTGGCCATAAGACTTGGGTAGATTTACTTGTGTTAGATATGGTTGACTTTGATGTTATTTTGGGTATGGATTGATTGACTCCCTATCATGTTGTCTTATATTTTTTTTGCTAAAACTGTGACTTTAGCTTCACCGGGTGTGCCAATAATAGCTTGGAAGGGTGCACTTTAGTCGGGACCCAAGAGGGTTATATCTTATGTTTAGGCTCATTGATTGGTTGAGAGGGGATGTGTAGCTTATTTGGCTTATATTCGTGATACTAGTATTATTTTACCTTCCTCATTAGATTCTGTTCTTGTTGTCCGTGAGTTTATGAATGTGTTCCCTACAGATTTTCCTGGTATACCTCTGGATTGTGATATTGATTTTGCTATTGATGTTGAGCTAGGCACCAAGCCCATTTTTGTTTCTCCTTATAGGTGAAGGAATTGAAAGATCAGTTGCAAAATTTATTGGATAAGGGATTTATTCGACCTAGTGTATCACCTTGGGGCGTGCCTGTATTGTTTGTGAATAAGAAGGATGGGTCTATGCATATGTGTATTAATTATTGGCAGTTGAATAAGGGGACGATTAAGAATAAGTATCCTCTTCCTCACATTGATGATTTATTTGATCAACTTCAGGGTGCAGTGGTGTTTTTAAAGATTGATTTGAGATCCGACTATCACTAGTTGAGGATTAGAGCTTTGGATATTTTGAAGATAACTTTTCGGACTCGATATGGTCATTATGAGTTCTTGGTCTAGTCCTTTGGGTTGACCAATTCCCCTGTCACATTTATAGAGTTGATGAACTGGGTGTCACAATCGTATCTTGACTCCTTTGTTATTATATATATAGATGATATCTTGGTTTATTCCAAGAGTGAGACTGAGCATAAGGAGGATTTGCAGATTATCCTTCAGAGATTGAGGGATGAGAAGTTGTATGCTAAGTTCTCCAAGTGTGAGTTTTGGTTGATCCTGTCTTTTTTTGGGTCATATGGTGACCAAGAATGGTATTATGGTTGATCCAACCAAGATTGCTATGGTTCGTAGTTGGGCTAGACCTATTCCGCCCACCGAGATTTAGAATTTTATTTGCTTAGCAGGTTATTATCAGCGTTTTGTTGAGGGTTTCTCTTCTGTTGTAGCTTCTTTGGCTAAGTTAACTAAGAAGAAGATTTCATTTCAGTGGTCTGAGTCTTGTGAGGTGAGCTTTCAAAAGCTCAAGGATTTGTTTACTTCCGCTCTTATCTTGACTTTGCTCAAGGAGAATATGGGGTTCACCATCTTTTGTGATACTTCAGGTGTTGGGTTAGGTGTTGTGTTGATGCAGAAGGGTAAGGTGATTTCATATGTATCTCGTCAGTTGAAGCCTTATGAGAGGAACTATCCTACCCATGATTTGGAGTTGTGCGCGGTTGTTTTTGCTTTTAATTTATAGAGGCACTTTTGTATGAAATCCGTTGTGAGATTTTCTTGGATCATCGTAGCCTTCAGTACTTCTTCACCAATCGAGATCTTAATATGAGGCAACGACATTGTCTTTAGTTGCTTAAGGATTATAACTTGACTATTCTCTACCATCCGGGCAAAGCTAATGTGGTTGTGGATGCCTTGAGCCGAAAGTCGATTAGCATGAGTAGCTTGGTGCATCTTTTGACCTAGGAGAGGCCTTTGGCCATAGAGGTTTAGTTTTTAGATAACAGATAGTTAGGCTTGATATTCTATACCTAGGCATGTTTTGGATTTTATGACACTAGATCTTCTTTGATGGAGCAAATTCGAGCTCTTCAGTTTGATGATGTTGGATTGAGGTTGATTCGAGATACGATGTTGAGTGGCGAGGTGAAGAAAGCCTTACTTAATTCGTATGGAGTTTTAAGGATTGAGGGTCGAGTTTGTGTGTCGAGAGTGGGTGATTGGATTAGGTTGATATTGTAGGAGGCCTATTTTCCTAGATATTCCATCCATCCAGGCGTGACTAAGATGTATCGTGATTTGAAACAACACTACTAGTGTGTGGTATGAGGCGAGATATAGCAGATTTTATGGCTCATTGCCTATGTTATCAACAGGTAAAGACCGAGTATATGAGACCTGGTGGTTTGCTTCAGAGGTTACCCATTCCCGAGTGAAAGTTGGAATGGATCACTATGGACTTCATGACTGGTTTGCCTCATTTCTCTCATGGTTTCAATAGTGTTCGGGTCATCGTGGATTGATTGATCAAGTCAAATCATTTCATTTTAGTTTAGTTTTCACTCAGAGATGAAAGGTTGACCCGTATCTACATTCGTGAGATTGTGAGACTTCATGGTGTGACCGTGTCTATCATCTTAGATAGTGGTTTGATGTTTACATCTCAATTTTGTAGGATATTTCAGGATGAATTGGACGCTCGGGTTGATCTCAGTAAGGCATTTGACCCCCAAACTGACGGTCAGTCAGAGAAAATTATTCAGGTTTTTGAGGATATGCTCTGCGCTTTTGTGATGGATTTTGGTGTCCAGTGGGAGAAACATTTGTCTTTAGTAAAGTTTGCATATAATAATAGCTACCATTCCAGTATTGATATAGCTCTTTTTGTGGCATTGTATGGTAGGCGTTGTCACTCCCCAATGGGTTGGTTTGATGTTTCTGAGGTTTGGGATTGAGGTACGAACTTGCTTCGTGATTCTTTGGACAGAGCCTGGATTATTCAGGTAGACTTAGGGCGGCTCAGAGTAGGCAAAAGTGTTATGCTGACCATAGACTTTATGCCTTGAGATTTAGTGTTGGTGATTGTGTTTTCCTTTAAGTATCAGCCATAAAGGGTATGATGAGGTTTGGGAAGAGGGTTAAGCTTAGTCCCAGGTATATTGGTCCATTTGAGATTCCTTGGACTGTTGGTGATGTGGCCTATGAGTTAGCTTTGCCCCCAGATCTAGCAGTTGTTCATCCAGTTTTTCATGTTTTTATGCTTCGTTATTACATTCCTGATTTGTCTCATATTATTCGTTGGGAGTTAGTTCAGTTAGATGAGCGGTTGTTATTTACTGAGGAGCCGGTCTCTATTTTTTCTAGGGATGTAAGACGGTTGTGCTCTAGAGACATCCCTGTGGTTAAGGTCCAGTGATAATATCGACCTGTAGATGAGGCTACTTGAGAGGTCGAGTCTGATATGCGTAGTTCTTATCCCAGCTCTTTGTTGATTCAGGTATTTCATTTGCCTTTAGTTCAAGGACGAACTATATTTTTAGTGGTGGATGATGTAACGACCAGTTTTTTGATGAAATGTGAAATGTGTGTTTCTCGATGCATTTTGATACCATTTATGTAATATTGTTTTTTTTGGCAGCGTCGAGAGCCTTATTTTTGACATGTGTGGTTATCTTTTGATCCATGTGATGGATGGCTGAATGGACTGTGCCAGCAGCTCTGTAATATCGGTTTTAGGCTAGATATACCTTTGGTTTGGGTCCCGATGCACCCGAGCTCATTTCGACCTATTGGTCGGGAAATTAAAATTTTTTAAATATGGGTATGGGATCCATATTTGGTCGAAATGACCTTGGATGGAAAATCCAACTTCAACAATGCATACGGAACGTCGATTTTAGGATGGTAACATGTTTGGTTGGATTTTTTGACTTTGAAATCTCATTTTGACCCTCAATTTGGAAAATTGTGATTTCAAATTTTGGAGGTCAACTCTGTACAAATGATGTTTTTTTTTAAAACTTGATATTTCCATTGAGTTCGGACTATCAAATTTAGTGTGGTTACATAGTTTGTTTACGTATATCGAACTCCGAATGAATCTCGGGCACCCTGTCGAAGTCCGTGGTGGACTTGAAAAATCTAGTTTTCTGGAAATTATAGGGTAAATTGTGCTTCACAAGGCCGATTTATGCCTTGTATTTTACTTGGCACCTGGTACAGTATAAAATAGCCCGTTTGCCCATTTTACTCATTCTTTCAGCTTACCTCTTGAAAGTTTTAAACCCTTAAATAGTGCGAGAGCTAAAAAGTGAAACTTGTGGGAGTTTGGGAAGCTAGATTAACATCTATTTTCTTAATTCCTTTACAGATTTAAGGTGAGATTTCATACCTTTTTACTCTAATTCCTTGATTAGTTTCTCAAAACTCTAAAAATCTTATGTCTTGATTTTAACCCTAATTTCACTCCTCTCCACTTGATTAATATTTTAATCTTATAATGGCAAGTTTTTAATCAATTTAACCTTCAAAACAACTTTGATTCTTTATTTTAACACGATTTTAAAGATTTTATCTGGTAAAGCACAAAAATAGTTTTTCTTCAATTTGAACCTTATTTTTTTACTCTATTTGATTTGTTTTTTTCAGCTGTAGATTTCTAAAAATATGGGGAATACATTATTGCAATAAAGTTTCAATTTTGCCCTTCATTTTTAAAAATCTACTTCGGGTGTCAGTTTTGACCCCGAACCCAAAGTACGTAATATGAGTATAGTTGGATTTGTTTTATTGCGTAGATTTTATATTTCTTGATTTTAGTTGATTTCAAAATCATTCGTGGAAAGTAAGGTCGTGGGTTCAAAGTGCAGCGGACCAATTTCGTCTTTTGAGGTAGGTTATGGCTTAACACTTTCAGACTGAGTTAGGTAGTAAATATTGGTACAAAATTCATGTTAAGGGAGGGAACTAATCTTGAAAAATGTCTATTTATGTGTTGTGCCAATGTGGGGACCTATATGTCATGTAATTATTGAAATTGAAACATTATGTGATATGTGTGACCGCATGGGGTCCTATGTGATATTGATAGCCTTAACTATATATGAATAATTGTATTGTTTTGTTGAAATGCCTAACGTAGTACTGATGGTGTATTGTTATTATATTCATACTTTATTGGCATATGAAACATGTGAAAATTCATGGATAGTGGAAATAATGAGTGAATATTGGCTCACGTGGTTGTGGAAATGATTACGATTAGTTATGAAAATGTGTCATTGTGGTTGGTTGTGGAAATACATTATGTGATTGATCGTGAGCATTACATCCTCAGATCATACTCATTCATGAAGCATTGGTACTACTGTGGTAATATCTGAGAAATACAGGCAACACCTTTTTAAAACCCTCCCCGAGGGATGTGCTGGGGAGGAGATATTGTAACCCCTTATAAACCCCTTTTCGAGGGATGTTCCAAGAAGGAGACGTGGAGATATGAATATATGGATTATATATGGGTTGACGAACCCCCCTGGATCCCACGTTGGGAGGCTTGCCTCCTGGGTGTATATGGAGGTTATGTGACAATATTGTGCACTATCATCATCATCTTCATCATCATAATCATCATTATCATCTTATACACTGCACTTCTTTATTGTGTTTGTGTTTGATTTGAGGTGAATTTATGTACCTCAGTATTGTTATTCAGGCTTATTTAACTTTATTTTGAGGACTACTTATGTTCTTAATGAGTGAATATTTGTATAATTGAGCATATAAATGTTAACAGACTTAATTCCAATGTTTAAGGTGTAATTCAAACAAGTTTGGATTAAATTGGTCATTTAGAGTTCAAATGAGAAAACTAGTGTTACTAGCTTGAGCTAGGTGTTGTTCTAGTTTATCTCAATGATCTCTAGTGTGTGTAATGATTTTATAATGGTGTGATTGTATAATTATATGTGGAAAAACTTGTTTATAGTGTTTAAGGTTCAATAGAAACAAGACAAGAGTCAAAACCAAGTTAAAGATCAGAAGGACAAAACTAGCATTCTTAGCTTAAGTTTTGAGTTCACCGTCTGGGATGTTATGTTGTTTTGAACTTTAATTCGTGGTGTTTGATGTTATAGGATTCTTTTTTACCTGATTATGATGATATATGGATGATACACAAGCTGAAAATCAAGTGTAAACAATACCACAAGGCTTTGAATGGATGGATAAAAGCATGGGACAAGATTTGAGTAAAACAGACACCTTGGATGTCCATGGTGCGTCGCGGACCCAAGACACTGCTATAGGGTGTATTTCACACATATGGAGATTCATAAATGACCTAAAACAGTGTGTCTTTGTTATTAGGGTGCGTATCACACCCATGGTACCGCGATAAGTGTCGCAATGCGGACCAATGTCAAAATCGACAAGAATTATCCTCCTATAAATAGGACACTTGTGCATGATGCTAAACACCTTGGATGACTTGGAAACATTGAGGGAGGATGAAAAACACTTCAATTAAGGTTTTTATATCTTGACTTTAGTTTTTTATGGATTTTAACATATTTTCTATCTTTGCGATTACGGTTATGTCCATGAGCGGCTAAAAGCCCCCTTTTCGGGGTTAAGGCCAAGAACATGATTACTATTTCTTTGAATTGATTTGGTTTTGATTTTTTATTCATATTTTTATCACTATTTTAATGCTTAGATACCCTTAGAATACATTCATAGTCGACTTGTGAACCCGGAAGGTGGAACAAGAAGATAGTACGTGGGGATTAATAGAGTAGGATTATAAACTTCTACATAATGAAGGTTTTAATTTGCACTTTGGATAGGGATATAACTATAAGACCTATTTGGTTCAATTATGGAGTGAAATATAAATGCATTTAGCTTAACTCTCACATCCCCACTCAATGATGTAGTTGTGGGTCTAAGTTAAATAGAGGACTAGAGATTCAGAAGACCATAATCATAATATTAACCCCGTGAATCATCAACCAAGATAAGTAATCTAACCAATGACATTCAATAGCATAGTATGATTGTTTGCAGAGACTTAACCCTGGTTTTCTCTATATTGATTGTCCAAGAATTTTATTTCCACGCATTATTTTCTTTCAGTTTATAACTCTAAAACTCTTTTGGCTACCTTTGCACTGAATCAATCTCAACAGTGAACTAAAATTGAATAGTTGTTAAACCGAGTCTCTGAGGGACCGATATTCATCTTTATTTTAGGCCACTGTATTACTTTGTGAGACCATGTACACTTGCGTGTGCGCTTGGGCACAACATATTTTTGGCACCGTTGCTGAGGACTTGTAATTTGGCAACTGCTCTAGTTTTAGTTCTAGTTTTGGGATTTCTTTAGTTCTTTTCACTTGGTCTTGATTTTGAATTTGTAGGAAATAGGTTTATAAGTTAGTCAGCCGTCAAGGGACCAAGAATTGGTTCAACCAGACCCCAATCCCGAATAATGCTTACATCGATAGAGGATAGAAATAGTCTTTATCTACCGATCTGGCAAATCAATGAATAACAAGATATTCCTGCTCCCATGGCTGAGGATCCACCAACCCACAGGATATTTTGTGAATTGGCAATCCCGCTTGTGATAAATATGATCTCTCCTTTTCAAAAATTGGCTTTTAGAGGTAGAGTTGAGCTGAAACAGAACATGGTGCAACTTTTGATCAGCAGTGGACAGTTTATCGGGATTTCATACGAAGATCCACAAGTCTACTTGTAGAACTTTTTAGAGATCAGTGACACATTCATCCCTACGGGTGTGACAAATGACTATGTGAGGCTGGCACTTTTACCCTTTTCACTATTGGGGAAAACTAAGAAGTGCTTGAACGCTGAGACGACAAGTTCAATCACAACTTGGGACGACTTAGCCCAAAAGTTCCTTATCCATTTTTTTGTATATGGCAAGACTGCGAGACTTTGTAGTGAGATTGTGAGCTTTAAAAAAAGGCCAGATAAGAACCTATATCATGCTTGGGAGAGGTTCAATGCTCTCCTTTGAGACTTTCCACATCATCAGCTGTCCAATGAAGTACTAGCTCACACTTTTATTGAGGCACTTTACCATAACATAAAAATTTTGCTAGATTCAGCTGCAGGTTCTCAAGTATTGGAGAAGACGTATGATGAGCTATTCACCTTGTTGAACTAGATTACTCAAGATAATCCAGATTGGCAAGGTGATAACTCGAAAGGTTTAGTAAAAAAGGCTGCAAGAATAATTGAAATTGACAGTATTACAACCTTGGTCGCTAAACTCTAAGCCATGCAAAATCAGATAATGACCCAATTAAGAAAATTAGGTGTGAATGAAACTGTACTCAAGTGAATGCAGTACAGCAGACCACAAGTTGGTGTGAGGTTTGTGGTAATAGTGGTCACTCTGCAGCTAATGTGTGGTGCAAATCTTGAGTTAGCCAATTTTATGAGAAATGCTCAAATGCCGAATTATGGTAACACTTTTAACCAAAAATAGTAGACTTAGACACCAAATTAATCTTGGAACAACAACCAACAACAACAATTTCAACAGCAACAATAAAACACACAGGCCAGTAACATAAGAGGACATGTTAAAGAAGATCATGGCCACCCAAGAATAAATGGTTGTTGAACTCAAAAATTAGCAAGTACTTCAGAAGCAATTGGAGTATCAGTTGGGGAAAATATTGCAGGCACAAAATACCAGGCCTCAAGGTGGTTTGCAAGTGACAAAGAACCTCCTAAACAAGTAATGGAAATCACTTTGAGAAATAGTAAAGAGCTGAATGAAAGGCCTCCAAAGACAAATAAGGAGGTAGATGCAGAATTGATTCCTCAACCAGTTGCAGACAAAGTTACTGATTATTTGGGGAAGTCTGAGTACCTAAAAACAAAGGTTGCTGAATAGGTTACGGTGTATCCACAACCTCCATTCCTGTGGAGGCTAAGAAAAGTACAGGAGGATGCATGCTTCAAGAAGTTCTTTGAAATGTTTATAGAACATTACATTAACATTCCTATTTTAGATATTTTATAGGGAATGCCCAAGTACACTAAGTACTTGAAGGATGTGATCACTAATAAAGTTAAGCTGCTGGATGTTGAGATAGTAACACTCGTTAAGGAGTGTAGCTCTGTGGTGATGCGGAAGATGCCTAAAAAGCTCAAGGATCCTGGGAGTTTCACTCTCCCTATTCAGATTGGCAACAGTGAGGTGGACTACACACTGAGTGATTTTGGGGAAAGTATTAATTTGATGCCCCTATCCTTGTTCAACACTTTGGGTTTGGGGAAGCGAGATCGAGCTCTGTGATACTCCAATTAGCTGACCGAACCCTAGCCCATCCTAGAGGAATTATAGAGGCTTTCCATCAATGTTATTAAGTTTATTATTCTTAACAATTTTATTATTTTATATTTTCAAGCAGATTAAAGGGTGTAGATTATCTTGGGACGTTTATTCTTGGCGAAGGAAGGAGCATTGATAGATGTGAGAGAGGGAACACTTACAATAAGGTTGTATGATGAGGAGGAAGTTTTCAAAGTTTACAAACCACTCAACACACTGTTCCAGTACAAATATTTATGCATGATTATAGTAATTGAAGGGGATAAGTGTAGGGTGGTGGAGTTTAGTCCACCAAATACCTCTTCGGACTCTTTTATTAAGCTGACCAAGCCACCAATACCTAAGCTCAAAGGGATACTGATTAATGAGCTTGAAAATGCTATTATTAATTAAGTTGTTGAACTTAAAGTTCACACTCAAGAGGTCAGAAACAAATAAGAGGATGGCCTTCAAGTAGGAGAAAGACGATGAAGAAAAATGGCTAAGTGTGATGATTGGGTCATGCCACTATACTAAATTAGGTGCTTCTTGGGAGGCAACCCAAGTTAAGGTAGGTATTTACTTTTCATATTTTTAGTTTTGACTTCACTAGTTTTTTTTTCCCACAAGTTGATGGGAAGTCTGACTACCAAAAATTTAAGCTAAGAAGCATGGTGAAAACTAAGTGTGGGGTCTCCGGACCCTCTTAATAATAAAATATGCTACTAGCTAGGCCTAGAGGCCTCAGAGAGTATTTCTATCTCTACTTTAAAGTATACTTTGGGGACAAAGTAGATTTTTAAGTGTTGGGTGGGGAAATTCCCATTTTTAGAAGTAATTTTAATTTTTTTTTGTGTTAGGAATAAGTAAGATATTTTTGTTGGTGCTATTTGTGATTGCATGATGCAAGCAATTTTGAATGAAAAGAGCATGCTGATTATGTGAGTTATTACTTTTAATACTCCTAGGCTCTAGTTTATGACTCTTGTACTTGTTGTCTTAATGCTGAATTCATGTGATTATTTAGTTAATAGTCTATAATGATTCTACTTGAGTTGAGAATATGTCATGTGTGTGTGAGGTGTTTGTATATTCCTTGTTGCATTTGATGCTAGAATTTTCCTGGTGTGTATGCAAAGCAAAACAAAGCATGTAGGTTTAGGAGATGATATAGGCATTTCTTTGACATTCATGTTTCATGCCCTCTCTTACCTTTCTTTGTGCATTATCCTAGTTAACCCCATTGAGCGTTTAGCTTATTTTCTTTGGAAACCTCATATGTAGCCTATATCCCCTTCAATAATTGATCATAATTTGATCCAAAGCTCCTAAGAACTTTAGTGTAAAATTAATTGAGTTAAGGAGTTTGAAATTTGAGTTGGAGAAAGGTAAAATTGAATCCCCAAAGTAATAGTTATTGGTGTGTACAATTGATGTGTTGTGCTTGGAAGTGAAAGAAATTTGTGCTAAAAATTGAATTATGAATTTAAACAATACTCCCACTTATATTGCATGTGAGCGAACTTAATTAGATGGGTCAAAACAAAATATATGGGCAGACAAAAGTGGTGAAAATTGGTTGTAAAAAGTGAATTGAATGAACAGTGTGATGTATTAAAGCGCCAAGGAAAAAGTAACTATTACTGGCCAGAATTATTCCTACCCATCCCTTAGCCTATATTACAACCCTTAAAGACCTATTTGATCCTAAGTCTTAACGTTTTGATTAATGGAGTACTACACTAAGGAAAAGCCTAGGGTTCATCTTGTGTAACTTGTTATTTCTTTGTGAGAGTAAAGTAATTTGAATCTTGTATCCATTTTGTGATAAATTGCATCTACGCGAGTGGTTATGGGTAACTCTCTTGTGGTGAGGGTACATGTTTGATGATAGTTGGGTGATTTATATGATATATTTGATTGAGACATATGTATGAGTTTTCCAATTTGGTGAGTCAATTCTTGAGGTTAGGATGTTTTATAGTAGTATTTTTGAGCTTTCAATTGTGTATAACATCGTTAGTGGAAAAACTTACATTCTGTGTAGTCATTGTAGTACTAGATTGAGTGTCTTGCTTGTAGTATAAGTTTATAGTTTTTTTTGATTATGATACTTAGAGTAAAGAGTTTTCAAGGACAAACAAGGCTTTAAGTGTGGGGTGATTATCTGAGGTGAATTTATACACCTCGGTATTGTTATTCGGGCTTATTTAGTTTTATTTCGAGGACTACTTGTGTGATTAATTAGTGAATATTTGTATAATTGAGAATATAAGTGTTGAAGTACTTGATTACAATGTCTAAGGTGTTATTCAAACAAGTTTGGATTTAAATTGGTTGTTCTAGTTGATCTCGATGGACTCTAGTCTGTCTAATGAGTTACTAATGGTATTATTGTGTAATTATGTGTTTAAAACTTATTTATAGTATTTAAGGTTCAATAGAAACAATCCAAGTGTCAAAACCAAGTTAAGGATCAAAAGGACAAAACTAACATTCTTAGCTTAAGTTTCTAGTTCACCGTCTTGGATGTTGTGTTGTTTTGAACTCTAATTCGTGGTGTTTAATAATATAGAATTATTTATAAGTTGATGATTATTATATATGGATGATTAAAAATCTGTATATCAAGAGGAAAAAACACCACATGGCTTAGAATGGATGGACAAAAGCACGTGGCAAGATTTGATGTAAAATAGACACCTTGGATGTCCATGGCGCGTCGCAGACCCAAGACACTGCTATCGGGCGAGTTCCACACATAGGGAGCTTAATAAGGTACCCAAAACAGTGTGTCTCTACAATTAGGGAATGCTGCACACTCTAGGTATCGCGATAAGTGGCGCGACATGGACCCATGTCAAAATTAGTAAGAATTGTCCTCCTATAAATAAGACACTTGTGCATAATGCTAAACACCTTGGACGACTTGGAAACATTGAGGGTGGATGTAAAATACTTCAATTAGGGTTTTTCTATCTTTAATTTAGTTTGTTTATGTATTTTAACATGTTTTCTATCTTTGCGATTACGGTTATCCCATGAGCGGCTAAAAGCCCCCTTTTCGGGGTTAAGACCAAGAACATTATCATTATTTCTTGAATTGATTTGGTTTTGATTATTTATCATATTTGGTTGTTTATTCATTCTTGTTATCACAATTTTAAGGATTATCTACCCTTAGAATGCATCCATAGTCGATTTGTGAACCTGAATAGAGGAACAAGAAAATAGTACATGGGGATGAATAAAGTAGGATTATAAACTTCTACATAACGAAGGTTATAATTTGCACTTAGGATAGGGATATACCTAAGTGACCTATTTTGTTCAATTATGGGTTGAAATATAAATGCATTTAACTTATCTCTTATATTCCCGCTCAATGATGTAGTTGTGGGTGTAACTTAGATAGAGAATTAGAGGCTCGAAAGACCATAGTCATAATATTAGCCCCGTGAATCATCAACCAAGATAAGTATGCTAAAAAATGACGTTCAATTGCGTAGTATGATTGTTCGCAAAGCCTTAACCCTGGGTTTCTCTCCATTGGTTGTCTTAGTTGTCCAAGACTTTTAATTTTACACATTGTTTACTTTCTGTTTATAACTCTAAAACTCTTTTGGATACCTTTGCACTGAATCAATCTCAATAGTGAACTATAATTGAATAGTTGTTAAAACAAGTATATGGAGGATCTATATTCGGCTTTCTTTAAGGCTACTGTATTACTTGGTTAGACCATATACACTTGTGTGTGCTCTTGAGCGCAACAGTGTTGTGATCAAACTACCATATTGACTTGTCGTACATTTATTTGTGCTATTTTTCATGAGTTACACCTAACTATCTTGAATATGCATGTTCTATCTTATTTCTACTGGTATGTTATATAATGTATACTTGTGTTCTACCTGGTGTTGTTGTTACATATGTGTTATATATATGTTAGAACTATTAGTACAAGTGGTGTGGGCTACCGTTGCGGGATATTTTCTGATTACAGGTAACCTGCCCTTAGTGTGTATTTTGTGTACTTTATTTTTTACTTTGCTTGATCAGCTTATCATACCTACTGAGTACAACTGGACCGTACTAACCCCTACTGTACCCTTATAATGCAGATCTAGGTTTGGGTGCGCCCCACGCTACTTGATTTGGGCAATATCTGGATCTTTTGAGGTAGTGGTTGACATTTCTGGTGTCCAAATGTCTTATATTACCTTTCTTTATAGACTATGTCTTTATTTTCACTTCAGAGATAGAGCTTCTCTTGTATTTGGATACCTTATGTATTTTCTTGGATTCGAGTTTACTAGATATGTTCTTATATTCTTGACACCTGATTTTGGGAGTTTTGGCTGCATTGTTATATTTCTTTATTCATTATATTTGTATGGTTCGACTTCGTTCTAGAAGTCTTTCCTTGGGATTATGATTGTCTTTTTCCCTTTGTGTAGTGGTTGGGTGATAAGCTTACTTTTCAGGGTTTGTCGCGACAAGTGCCATCATGACCCTTGAAATTTTGGATCGTGATAAATTCATAGCCACAGACTATAGAAATAAAGATGAAAAACTCAAGAGACTCAAGATATTACTATATAAATTTTAGTGTTATTTAAAACTATAATGGCACATTTGTACTTGAAAACTCATGAAAAAAGGAATATTTAGACATTTTAAAGAAAGTAAACTGATGAATAAAGAGAAAAAAGATACTTATATCCTGGGTAGTTATAAGTTACTATTTGAACAATAACAAAATTCTAAACTTGCAAAAATAAGAAATATATAAAATACAAAATAAGAGAAATCATACAGAGAACATATGAAAAATATATAATGCAACATCATTTTTACAATCTTAATCATTAAAACAAAGAAGAAAAATTCAAGAAATCAATGGAAAATCTTTCGAGTTCTTGTCGATATCCATTACCACAAATCGATCACATTTAATTGTCGTCATCTTAGTCTGTAGGGAAAAGGGTTCAAAATATACCCAAACATTGATGAAATTTGTTGAAACATGCTTGAACTTTGCTGGAGTCCTATGACCTCCCTAAAATTTTTATTAGTGTATTTTGGTGACAATTATAAGCTAATAAATAAATAAATAAATAAAAGAGTTTAGTGTAAATAAATGTTAGTAAAATAAGCTAATAAATAGTCCAGGGGGGTCATAGGACCCCCACAAAGTTTGGGAGGGGGGGGGGTCAAAGGACCCCCGCAAAATTCAGGCGTGTTACAATAAATTTTGTCAAAATTTAGGTATATTTCAGTCTATTTTTCCCATTCTGTGAGTCAAATTAACGCATGAAAAAAATAAGCATAGAAAAAAATATAAAAAATTTAAAAGCTATTGTGAACTTGAAGTTGTTATTGAAATATTGTTCATAGCTTTATAATATGTTCGAACTTTCTTTTAAAAAATATGATTATATTATATTTGAAAGAAATTTTTTTGTAACTGGACAACTTTTTCCTATTTTAAGTGTAAAAAAAGAAGAGAGAGTGTGTACTACCAAAAAAGAGAGAGTGGGAGAATAAAATTTGACTAGAAAAATAAAACTCAAAAGGAAAAGTGTTATAAATTTATTACCATATATAGTGAATGTCTACTTTACCATATATAATGGATGCCTACTTTACCATATATAGTAAATGTCTATTTATGAAAAAGTTATAAACCCCAAGGTTAGTTTTTTCCTATAAATAAAGGGGTTTTCCTTCATTGTAATTACATCTCAAGAATTCTCATGAGAAATAAAGAAGTCCCCTCTCCCCTCTCCCCTCTCCCCTCTCTCTACTCTTCTTCTTTATTCTTTATTATTTTATAACACATTATCAGTACAAGACTCTGCCAAACAAGGTGAGATTATAAATCTAAAGGTAATTTCAAGGTTAGTGATTCCTTAGGTTATTTATTTTTTGCTACTAATGATTTAATTATTGTTGGATTTGAGGACAAATAATTGGTTTAGAACCACTTATGCTTTCAATTTGTTCATGAAAAATAATATTGTTAAAAAGTATGATGATGGATTCCAGCCTTATCCCATTAAGAGGGTATGACATCGGGTTAGAGTCCGATGCACCTCGATGATAAGATGTTGGATGCAAGTCCCATCGATTTATGAGCCTAAGACGTCTTTATATGGATAAGACGTTGAGTTTGAATCTCAATGCACTATATTGATAATATTATGATGGCTAAGGCAAAATAATTTGTATTTTATGAAAAGTCATGAAACATGTCCTATTGTGTATGCTCTATGCATGAAGTGAATGTGGTAGCATTGCATAATATATCTGAAAGAAGACGAGTGATTGAATGCACAAATGTACGCATGGAGGTACAATATGATAATGATCATCAAAAGTGATGATATTTTCATACGCTTATATGATTATAAGATACGCTAGAGAAAATTTTTCTACATCATATGTATGCCTCGATTTGCTCCTGAAGTAGAAAAATCTTGAAAGAGGTTATAAGTTATCATAATTTGATAGGTTTAAGGCACGATTATATTCCATTCCTGGGGAATGAGAAGTTTATTAATGCAAACGTGCACTTAGTTATGATGGTATCACAACTCACCTCCGCAAGAGACGAAATAATTGAGAAGAGCTATTTTGAAATCTACTTCTAAAGTAGCAAATCTGAAATTTATTCATGTAATAGTAAATCTGAAATTTACTAAAGTAAAAAGTACATGTCATGGTAAACTTAGAGTTTGGTAGAATAAAAGTTCATCAAATTGACATGAATGATTGCGACATCTCAAACATGTGCATACTAAGTATTTAACATTTATTGAAGAATTAGAAAATTTTTCATTACTTTTAATGTTGTTTGTCCTCATGATAAGTTGGTTGGACCAACTAATATTGGGATTGGATCCCTTAAAATCTGAAAATTATAAAAGGTGAATATGGGCCCGTTCACCTTTCATGTGATATGTTGAAAAGATGCACCAATAAGATAATCACATGTATATTTATTGTCAACCTACAGTTTGACATTCATAAAGTTGCTTGCTCAATAAAATTGAGTTAAAAGCATTATTTTTAGATTGTGTAATCTAGGCAATTCATCTTGATAATACTAATTAAGTTGGTGTTAAATATCTTCGATAAATAGTTGAATCATTGATTATGAGAACAAAACCACATGTGTTGGTCTGAAGTATGATATATTGCATACAATAACACTTGTTTGCATTAGACCAAAAATTAAGATTAATATTTTCCTCTCAATTGGTTCAAGTTCAGGAATCAATTATTACATCTAGTAGTTTTGATATGTGGTATTTGATAAATGAATATATCATAATGCATAAAGATGGATTCCTCAAAGAAGATGGAGGATGTATGTTAGTTTTTCTTCCATAAGGGGGAGATTATAAGCAGCTATGAGATATGTTAGGAATTATCATCAGATCCTCATTCAAAAGATAATTCAAGTTAAATATCAAAAGCATATCATAGTTAAGCTGTAAGTACTCCTATTTTGTATCTCCGAAGGATAGAGTCTATGCATGCGTGAAGCGTGATAGACCAATTGGTTCCAAATAAAATAATTCTCGTAAAGGATAAGGAGTAAATAATCATAATAATAAGACAACATGCTCTTGAAGAGCCTACGACATAACACTTTATGAAACCTTATGAGAGGTTCAGGTACCTGAAAATAATGAAGTGATGAGATCTCAAAATGTTATGTTCCATTTTGAACCGATACAAAATGATATATCATTGATAATTTCTTTGATACAATATTGGCGCAATATTGTAAAAGATTATGAGGATCTAAATTCTATGTTTATTTAAGCATGCTGACATAGAAACATTTATCAAGTGATATGGAAGGATGCATCTTGGTAAGCATAAACTTATTTGATTTGCAATCCAGACACTTGAAGATGTCACTCATGTAATGTTGAATATTTTTACTTAACAAAATTTACATGAAAATTTTTTAAGAATTCAAAATGTTTGAAGCATTTAAAAGTTTCTGGAAAACTTATTTATAATCCTTATATTGTATAAGCTTATAGCTTGAAAATTGTTGAAACTCTTGAAAAGTTTTTAAAAGCAATAGATGATTTGCTGAAATGATAAATATATCTTAATGTAATTGGTGCACAAAACTAATGTATTTTGCAAATACTACAAGGTCCGATATAGCCTTTTCAATCAATTTGTTAGTAAGGTATATTTCTGCTCTTACTAGAAGACATTGAAATGGGATAAAAGATATGAGCTTAGTTTATTATAAAGCTTGCAGTCCCGATCTTGTTGATTATACTGATGATGGATATTTAATTAACCCGCATAAATCTCAGTCTCAAATATGCAATGTGTTCACATGTTGGATGCTGCCATATCTTGGAGATATACAAAACAGTCTATCCAGCCACTTCATCAAATCATGTTGAGATAATAGTTATTCATGAAGCAAGCCGAGAATAAGTATGGTTGAGATCTATGATACATTTCATTCGAGAAAAATGTTGTATGAAATGTGACAATGTACCCGCAATTTTATATGGAGATAATGCAACATACATAGCACAAATTAAGAGAGGATTCATAAAAGGAGATAGAACGAAGCACACTTCATCAAAGCTTTTATACATACATGATCTCCAAAAGAATGGTGATATTAACGTGCAATAAATTTGTTCAAGTGACAATGTGGCTGATTTATTCACCAAGTCTCCTTCAATTGCAACTTTCAAGAAGATGGTGCACAAGATCGGGATGCAAAGGTTCAAGGATGTTCTCATTAGGGGGATTTAATACGCGTTGTACTCTTTTTTCCTTATGAGGTTTTGTCCTACTGGGTTTTCCTTGTAAGGTTTTTAATGAGGTAACCTATATATGTATTATTAGAGATAAATACTCTTTTCCCTTCACTATATTTTTTTCACTGGATTTTTTCTAGTAAGGTTTTAACGAGGCACATTATCTATCAATTAGACATTCAAGAGGGAGTGTTATAAATATATTACCATATATAGTGAATGCCTACTTTACCATATATAGTGGATCTATAATTTACCATAAATAGTGAATGTCTATTTATGAAAAAGTTAGAAACCCCAAGGTTAGTTTTCCCCTATAAATAAAGGGGGTTTCCTTCATTGTAATTACTCCTCAAGAATCCTCATGAGAAATAAAGAAGTCCCCTCTCCTCTCTCTCTACTCTTCTTTTTTATTCTTTATTATTGTATAACAAAAAGAAATTCTCTTCATTAGTTATCATGCTATAATCCGGTACTTATTCCTCCCCATTGTTTGCAATTACTACACTAAAATATATTTTCTATATTGAATATTTTAAATTCCTTTTGGCTCAATTTCCTTAATAAGCACTTCAATATTCCATACATCTTCTTTATTAATTGAAGGGCATAATAAAAGAGTTAAACTTCATTGGATATAATCTTCAATTTCTACAATAGAGTTCAACTTAAAGAAAATTCTAAGAGTTTCTCATCTTCGATTCTATGATTTTCTATTAGAGAAACCAAATTTAGTTTTTACTTTTTTAGATTTTTCGACGATTTTTATTGATTTAGAAGGATCAATCCACACAGTACTATTCATATTTCTTATTTTCATGTTCTAATGTATTTTAAATGTGAATTATCTTATCTAATTTGATTTCTATGATATAAGTAAGTTAATTAAAATAATTTAAATTCATGGCATCTCTTTATGACCTCCATTTCTATTCATCCTTTTCTCCCTTTTTGAGGCGTGTATGTTTCATCTATTTTAATTCATTATATTATAACAAAAAAATTTAATTGTTGTACACTGTAAAATCATTTAGAAAGAGATACACATTTAAAAAAACACTTGTATTGTTGAATGAAAATGAATTCAAATTATATTAAAAAAAACAAATCAAGATTATGAGGCACGTACCTGAGAATGTTAAGAACATTCTGCAACAATCAATAATAAGCCTCAGATGAATTATTAGCATTTTTGGTCATGATTTTTAGATGATATGTTTCACCATATGAGAAGACATTTCATCCATGATTGAAGTTGAAAAGTAAAATACAATTTTGAATCTGTATTTTCTTTCAGTATCCTTAACAGTTTTGAATTTTGAGCAATGCTTTCTCTACTTATGTACTTACAGGAACATCACAACGTGTAAGTATGTCCTAATTTTCATTTTAGATCCCCAAAATCTTGCATAGAGATGTAGACATTCAGCTCCTATGCTCATGTTTTATATTCTTTTCAAGTGATTTATTGATTGCAATAAGTTACTGAAGTTGTTATAATTTTTCATTGTCTTTTCCTATTTCAACAATAAAATTATCATTTATGTTTTAACTTATTATTATCCTCTCTAATTGCACAGTAATGACAAATATTTGTGTATTTAGTAAAATAATTTAGATTTTTTATTATAATAAAATAAATTAAAGTAGGTGAAAAGGGTCAAAAAAGGAGAAAAAAGATAAATAGAAATTGAGGCCATAGAAAGGTGTCACATCACCTTGTTTATCTTTCTCCTTTATTATTACATATTGATATTGATGATTAGGAAAATTAAAAGAAAGATTACTAATTTACTAAATTAATGACATTGGCTTTTGAATTTTATAATCGAAAAAGATATGAGTAATTAAGAAATAATTCTTAACTTTTTTAATATGTCATATAAATTGAAACAAATTAAGAAAATTGTGGATTATGGTAAAATATATAAATATGTTTAAATTGTAGAAATAGAAGGTATAAAGAGGAGTTTAAGGAAAATTAATAATGAAGAGATATCAATAAAAAAATTTAAATATTCTTTTTGCCAGATTTTGTATAGATTAACAGAAAGAAAATTAAATAAAAAAATAAATTATAAATGGAGGCCTTAGAAGTATGTCACATCAACATAATTCTAAGCCTCTTTTATATATAAACTAGTGTATTTATCCACACTTTTCATAACATAAGAAATTAATTAAAATAAAATTAAATATTAATACAATAATTTTATAAAAGAAAACTAATTCTCTTTAACAAAATTCTTTTCATGACTTCACCATCTTTTGAAGATTCTGCTAACATCCTTTATAAATTTTTGACAAAAATAATATGTTAGACATATCTAGAACTGTGGAACAAGTCATTTAATCATTGTATGAGTCATAAGAACTTGAATAAAAGATAGTGAGAACCTGTCTTACCCTCCATCATTTGTCCTTGTCAGGCCAGCTTCCTTTCCAACAGGAGGGCCTCAGATAATGCTATCATAGTTCAGGAGTTTCTTAATTATTTTGGGAAAATGAAAGGGAGAAAAACAAATATGATTCTAAAAATTGACTTAGAAAAAACCTTTGATAGATCAAAGTGGTCCTTCATTAGAGATACTCTTGTCTACTTTGGGCTCCCTGCCTACCTAGTCAAGCTTATTATGTCTTGTATCTTTACCTCATATATTTCCATCCTAGTTAATGAGAAAAAGACCAATGCTTTTAACCTCACTAGAGGCATCAGGCAGGGGGACCCCATCTCCCCATACCTTTTTATCCTCTGTATGGAAAGGCTATCCAGAACCATTGACAAATTGGTCTAGGACAAAAAGTGGAATCCCATCTCTGTGTCCCCCTAGGGCCCACCTTTCTCCCACTTATTTCTTGCTGATGACCTAACCTTATTCTACAGAGCTACTCCTGAAGATTGTACTACTATCACCATTGGCCTCAGGAATTTCTATGACTATTATGGTAAAAAACTTAACCTCCAGAAATCCAAAATCATTTTCTCTCAAAACTGTAACATTGATATGGAAAATCAATACTATGCTTCTCTCAACATTCTTTCCAGCATCACCTTTGGCAACTATTTAGGTTTTCCCATGTTCCATTGCAGACCTAACCATAATGACTTCCAATACATTATGGATAGAATGAAAACTAAGCTTGCAGGATAAAAAATTAAAATGCTTAACATGGATGGTAGGACCATCTTAGCAAAGGCTTCCTTAAGCAACATTCCATCCAACTTAATGCAATTCACCAGCCCCCCTTTCAAGAACACCAAGTCTATTAACAAAATCCAAAGGAATTTTCTCTAGGCACCACTACTGAGAAAAAGAAACTCTATTTAGTGGGTTGGGGAACCCTTACCCTACCAAAGGATAAAGGTGGGCTAGGCATCCGGAGAAGTGAACTCCAAAACAAAGCCCAACACGCTAGCCAAGCCTGGAGGATGTACCACAACACCCAAGATCCCTAGGCCAAGCTGCTCTTTAACAAGTACTGCAGACCCCACAATAATAACTAGAGAAGGAGAATTTTCTCTAACATTTGGAATTGTATTAAGAAGGGCTGGGGTATTTGCCAAAACAACATGAGATGGACCATCAATAAGGGGAATAAAATTAGGTTTCTTGAGGAAAAATGGACCCCTAACCTTGAAACTATCGGATCCCAAATCTAAGGCCCCCTCAACAAAGGTGAAGACCACCTCAAAGTCAACACTATCTGCTTTAATGGGTAGTGTAACCTTAACCTCATATATTTCCAACTTTTAATTGACCTTTCTTGCATCATCAAAAACTGCATTATCCCTAGACACACCAAAAAAATAGACATCCTCTTTTAGAACAATACCAAAATTGACACCTTTTTTATGAAGTCTGCCTACCACTCCATAAATGAATTTATTAGTCATCACACCCCTTCTGGGAGGGATTTTAAATGGATTTGGCATATTAACATCCCCAATAAAGTGAAAACTTTCATCTAGCTATTCCATCATACAAAGATACCCTCTAGAAGCTACCTCTACAACATTGGCCTAAACATAAACAACTAGTGCTCTCAATGCTCTAACCAAGAAGAAGATATCAACCACATCTTATTTAGATGTATTAGAGCCACCACTTTTTGGAATGAGATGGACAACTTAAGCAACTCTATCCAAAGCATTGATTCTAGTACCCTAACTGATTCTAATTGGCTTTATACTTGGAAGGTTATTAAGAACAAAACTTTTAATAGATGGCTCACTTGGGACCACATCATACTTTTTTATCTTTGGAATATTTGGTTGAATAGGAATGACAACCTATTTAACAAAAAGAATTCTGAGATATCCACGAGTCACACTATTGCTCTTGCTACTGAATTCCACCTCATTGTAGACAATCCTACCCAAAGTAGAAACTACACTAGCATGATCCAATATGTAAAATGGGAAACCCCCTAACCCGAGTACTTTTAAACTCAACACTAGTGGTGCTGTTAGGAAACAACTAAGCAAAGGGGGAATAGGAGGGGTGATTAGAAACTCAAGAGAAGACTGGGTAATAGGCTTCACTAGAGCCTTCAGCCATGTCTCAACCCTACAGGTTGAACTCCTCGCTATCCTGGATGGATTGAAACTTGCTTTTGAAGAAAATCTAACTCTCCTTATAATTGATACTAACTCCATGCTATTCATAGTGAGTATTAATCAACACCATATGCCATATGGTAATATCATTTTAGAGTGTAGGTCACTGATATAGGTGTTGGGAGCTCAAGAGATTAGACACACTTGTAGAGGAAAAAATAGAGTTGCAGAAGTCCCAGCAAAAAAGGGAGCCACGAGCACAGTTTTTGACGGACTACACATTTTGTTAGTTTTTTCTGTGTATGTGGACAGAGAATTGAATGCAAAAATAGTAGGAACTACTTTCCCCTGAAAAGTTGTGGCATATATCTCTAATAGTGAATTTTTTGTAACTAACTCTACGAACAAAAGGGCCGCCAGGACCCCCTCTGTATCTCTAAAATCTTAGTTTATTTTAATGAATTTCTGTTTAACCAAAAAAAAGAATAAAATATAGTGAAACAAATTATAAAATACATGCATGAAATAAAATAAAGTAAAATCCTAACACCGTAAAGTGTTAACCTTAAGCATCATTTGCTTTTTTTCTTCTTGCTCTTAGTTGTTTTTTGTTTCTGGGTGTACATTGTAATATTTTTCATGCCTCTAAGTTGCTCTTCTTATTGATAATTTTCTATTGCATTTTGTCACCCTTCCTTAATTAGTTCTTGTGTTGCATCTATATACTTTTTGCCTCCTATTTCTACGTCAGCAATCGAAGACCCTAATCATGTCCCTAAAAAATCACAAATGAGAATCCAAAATTCATAAATAAATTGATATCGATTAATTAGAGAGAGGTAGAGGGATATAAGTAATCTAAATAATGTATGAGAATTTGATTAGCTTTTGTTGGGGGCTTTGTCCTAATTTTAATACCAAATTTGAGTTTTATTTCCTATTGAAGGAAAGTCAAAATAGTACCATAATTATTTTTACTTTTCCTCAAAGAAAAATATAAAACTCTTTCTTATTTAGATAACCTCTTTCCAAGAGGAAAAGTTTTGGACCTCTATAAATAAAAGACCTCTCTTTTCAATAACATAATAACATCCATAATGTAGTCTTTAAAGAGACTTATTTAGGGGGAGATTTCTCTCTTAGAGTTTTTATGATTTTTTATTTAGTTTTTAATATGTAGGTTAATTGATAGAATCATATTAATAATATTACGTTTTAGTATGGTTTTCTTTGTCATCTGAATTATCTCCATATTGATTTACAACTAATAGCTTTCGCATGACACCCTCTTAGTTTTAAATCCAACAAGTGGTATCAGAGATGTAATGCCCCGAATTTGGTACCCAAAATGCTACATGGTGCTCATGACCTCGAAGGACCACAAGATAACCCATGACTAATATCTATACCTATATACTGCCTGATATACTGTATAAATGCGGAGACATGAACTGAAAGGTCATAAGGTTCAAAACTGTAACATAAGATCTGATAAAATATAACATCGGGGTGGGGTATAAAATACCCAAAACAAAGATGAAATAAACTATCTGAACATACTGTAATCTGAAAAGCCTCTAACTGACTGAACTGTCTGAATAAGGAGTTGATGGGAGATGTCCCCAACTAACTCTAACTAATAAATTAATTAATGAGATAATAACGAAATGATCATGTCCTCGAAAGATGAGGACTCACTGCTAACTCTGACTGCTGAGACTGGAATACTACTGATGCTTTGGAGCTCGTGCTTCTAAACCTATGGTATAAAACACCATAGCATAAATATGTTAGTATAATTGAATGTGCTGGTATGCAAGTGAGGTAGGCTGAATATATGGGGTCATATGCAGTAACAATATTAAATGACTGTATAACATGAACGTGAGAATACATGTATGAATACGTAACTATAACTGAGACCATACTGACACTGGTACAGGGTTCTGAGTACTGATTTACTGACATCTGAGTTTACTGATACTGATGACTGACTCTACTGAATACTGGGAGACTAATGTTATATTACTGATAGAGGAAAGACTATTTCTGACAGTTCGAACTATGAAAAACTGATCTGATTGACTGTATCTGACAATCCTGAAACTGAATACTGATAACATGGGTTTTGTATAATTAATATACTACTAACTGAGTTCGTGATAGCATGATTACTAAGTCTAAATACTGATAACATGGAAACCCAAACCACACGAATTTTTTCATTTGACTGCAAAACTGAATGACTGATTTTACAGACTAACTCATGCTTAAAGCTTATAGTCAACTGGATCCTTTCTTTAGCACTCTTTCTATAGAGTTCTAGTGGCCTTAGGGCGCAAGGAAATCTTGGCTTTGTCTAAACAAGACAGCTAAATAAGAAAATCATCACATGGCTAAAGTTCAGTAAGATGAGGTGAGGCCTACAAACATCATTTAAGATGAAATGACCAAGCCTCTTGTACTGAAACCGAGACTATTGAAAAGATTCACATGGGTGCTAAACACGAGTGCATAAATATGCTAACTTATCTGATTAACTGGATGGCTGATAGCTAATATTAAGTGTGTAAGACTGAACTTGGTCTGAATAGATGGACTGAGACTGTAGAATATTATGCCTAGGAGGTAAGAACTAACTGAGTAACATGAGGTAACTTGAGCATGGATTCATGAGGCCTGTATTATTTGTGAATGCAGGACCAAGTGTACGACATAATTTGGAAATATTCTATAAACTAAGGTACAAAATATTTGTGAAAACTGTGTAGTATGTTACAGAAATAATAATAACTTAGTAACTAACAATTGTATGCTAGGGTCAAGCAAGTTTAAAACTGAACTAAGTTTCTAATCTGATTACTGAACTGAAGCTGACATTATAACTAAGGTTGTAACTGGGACTCATAATGGAACTAAATACTGGGTCTTGGTAACTAAATACTAATAAATGAGGTTTAGACTGTTACTGAAGTACTTAATTCTGAGACTGAACACTGATCACTGAGTACTGACTACTGAAATTGTAACTGAGATGGCAACTGAGTTTTGATAGTTATGTAATAAGGTCTGATATAAGTCAAGGATCTGAATGTACACTCACAATCTATACTTTCCCAACTTCTAAATACTATCCCTTGTTATCCATTTACTTGCACACTAACATGACATTCAACCCTATCTTCATAACTACACCCTCATGTATAATAAACATGCAACAATCTTATCATAATATGTAACATCTACTCTCTCCCATCTATGAAACTGCTCATCACTACATAATTTTCATAAAAATAACTCACTGATGGGTTAAATCAGGGGGAACCTGAAGCATGAATGGACACTGACTGAACTTGACACATGACTGAGGCCTGAGGATAAAATGTCAACAACATAGATTTACACAAAAGGTCTGAACTGAGGATATACATGACATATCCAGGATTTAACTAATTAGTAGGAGCGTATAATGAGTCATGGAAGATGAGTATACTGTAAAGTATGACATGAGTACATGAGTCATGAGCTGTATGACCAGATTTTGGAGTTTTCTACATTCGTGGGACATGATTTGTATTACTGAGGGGAATAGATCTGAACTCCTTATGATGGGAACTAGAATCGCACATGATACTATGGAAAATGCATGAATATTAGATGTATTCATGGAACAGATATGTGAAGCATGCGTATGCATCATGCTGACTGAAGTACAAAACTCTGTACTGAGATAAGGATGGGTCAGGGAATCGTCTCCCCCTTACAACTTTTCTATACGTACTGGTGCTACTACTAGGATCTAAGAGCCTAATCGGTTACTTGATCTATCATCTCCCCCTTAGATTTAAGAAATCACCATAAGTCTGTGAATACTTTGCTAAACTCTGAACTGAACTGCACTCATCATTACATACTTATACTCTGTTCGACACATGGTTGCCTTACTAAACACACCATCTACTTCTGTTTCTTCATAGACTACTAATATTACCTCTTCTAACTTACATCCCCACCTTCATACTTAGTATCAAATTAATAAACTTAAATCCTTGCTAGCACTGTTCAAGCCGACTGATTTACTTTGGTACAACTATCCCCATGAATACATAATATGTTCAATACGGATAATATTATCCCAACTCTACTACTGCTAAACTCCTGGGTTCATGCATCTAACTCTAGGTTATATGATATCATAGGATTCTGAGAAGGGGTCTGATAACACATCTAGATTTGGGTTCGTGGATAAGTTTTCATGATCATAAATGGAATCTGTACAACTTTGGAACATAACGGAACTAATGGGATACTTTTGATCCTATGGGTAATCTCATAACTCTTTGCGAGGACTGTCTGAGAAAATCCTATCTATAGGACTTTGAGCTTCACTGTTTCTGTTACCTTGAAAGTGAGGTGAGGTTGACATGAGTGAAGCATGATAAAAATCTACATAAGTTTCTTAGAGATCCTTTTTATAGAATGACCTGAGACCTGAAAGAAGGGAAACTGTTCCTAAAACATCTCATATCCTCCTGCACATAAGTGTGGTACACAACACACCCATGCACAAAACTCTACTAGATACGACTTTCATACTTTCTAGGACTCTATTGAACCTTTGGCTTTGATACCAAGTTTTTAACGCCTTGAATCTGGTACTCGGAATACTACACGATGCTCATGACCTCGAAAGACCATAAGCTAACCCATGACTGATATCTGTACCTGTATACTACCTGATATACTGTATAAATGTGGAGACATAAACTGAAAGGACATAAGGTTCAAAACTATAACATAATATTTGATAAAATATAACATTGGGGTGGGGTATGAAATACCTAAATCAAAGCTAAAATAAACTATCTGAACATACTGTAGTATGAAAAGCCTCTAACTGACTGAACTTTCTGAATAAGGAGTTGATGGGACATATCCCCAACTTACTCAAACTAATAAATTAATTAATGAGATAATAATGAAATAATCATGTCCTCGAAAGATGAGGACTCACTGCTAACTCTGACTGCTGAGACTGGAATGCTACTGATGCTCTGGAGCTCATGCTTCTAAACCTATGGTATAAAACACCATAGCACAAATGCATCTTTATGATTGAATGTAATTGTATGCAAGTGAGGTAGGCTGAATGTATGGGGTCATATGAGGTAGGCTGAATGCATAGGGTCATTACGATTGAATGTACTGTATAACATGAATGTGAGAATATATACATGAATACATAACTGTAACTGAGACAATACTAACAATGGTACAAGGTTCTGAGTACTGATTTACTGATATCTGAGTTTACTGATATTGATGACTGAGTCTACTGAATACTGAGAGACTGATGTTATAATAGTGATAGAGGATAGACATTTTCTGACAGTTCTAATTCTGAAGAACTGATCTGATTGACTGTATCTGACAATCCTGAAACTGAATACTAATAACATGGGTTTTATATAATTAATATACTACTAACTGAGTTCATGATAACATGATTACTGAGTCTGAGTACTGATAACATGAGTGACTATATCTGACAATCTTGATACTGATGGAACTAGCTGAGTTTTGTACTGTACTGAGTTGACTGTATCTAACAGTCCTGAAATCTAAAGAACTATTTGAGTTCTTTTACTAAGACTGATACTGAAAATGTGGGCAGTAGTTATCTAACCGACATTCCCCAAATATAAAAATATAGCTGAGTTGGTGTCCAATCTGTAACCCCAATTAGAAGGGTGTCAATACCGCGCCACTGGTAAGGACAATCTATGAGCAACCCTTATATAACAGGTAACTCTAGTGAGAACGATTGGAACCCTCATATAATAGGTTAAGACACCTCATCTACCCTTGTATAACAGGCTATGATGTCTCAACCTATGCTGGCTATGTAGTTCAGGAACGCAAGGATTGCTTCTAAAAATCACACCCTCATATAACAGGTGAGTTCCCATCCTTGAGTTCACTCGGTTCTCATTCCTACTCCCATCTGAATAGACATTGAACTGATTAACTGAACTGAACTGATACTAATGGTACTGTTTAGCGAAGCTAAACTGAGTTCACTGAGTTCTGTTGACTGATGGAATACTACTGAGATCTGAGGACTGACGGAGAGTACTGAAGTTACTAAGATTAGTGAGTTTTCCTGAGTCACATGACTGATTGATAAGTTATATGGATCATGGATTGACTGAGAGTATCGACAAAACATAACACTGGCTCTAGGGACACAACTAAATTTTTGGGTACAAGTACCCCCAGGACTCGATAGCATGAAATTGACAGGACATGGCACTTCTTGAACACATGACCAATATCAACAATTCATAATACATTAATTTAGGAATTTTATGATGCACGTGGTTATCATAGTCTTATACATGAATGGAATAACATATAAACATTGTCATACTTTCATCAACCAAATCTCATGGACATTCCCTCAACTATTTATAATGCACACAATATCATGGAAGTCATTCTTGGTCATAGGGTAAAGCGTGCATTTATCACTTGGGTCACAATTAAGCTATAATGCATAATTTCAATTCTCTTAGGCATTTTATCAAACACCTAGAATACATGACATAGGGCATAGGCATGACTATCAAATTAATACAACAACACTCCATATTTCAACTTAATTTCACATGTTTCAGACCACATACTAGCATAGGTTCATGAACAACACATAAAGATTCCAACTTGGGAATCATACAATCATAATCACATGAACATAATCAACCCACAACAAAATATTCACAATAAAGATTTAAAACTTGATTCTTGGGCTTCATGGATGAAAGGAATCCATGAATGAACACTGTGCATACCTTAGTTCTTGATTCTACGGAGATTGACGGAGAGATTCTTGAGTTTGAGTATTGAATTTGAATTCCCAATTGAAAACCCTAGCTTGTTCTTAAGAGAAAATTGAGAGAAACACTATAATTAGGGTGAAATATGGATGAATCACGTGTTATTGGGTATATATAGGGGTGAGAAATTGACCCTTTTAACCCTGGACGCGTCTTTTAAATTTATGATTTTTTTTTGACCTGGACCCCTGGCGTGACGCGGCGCTATCGCGCCATGTCACTAGAATTTGACAACTGGGAAATTGGGGAATGGCGCGACGTGGAGCCATCACATTGCCACTTTATTTTTTGACCTAGAACTTTGGCGCGATGCGGAGAGATCGCGCTGAGACACTGGAAAAAGGACAATTGCCATTTTCGCGTGTGGTACGGTACACCACTAACCAACATGGCGCTGTTGTATGGTGGGAACTTGAAATAATCATAACTTCATACCCGGTTATCGGATTTGGGCAAATATTATATCGATGGAGAGCTTATTGAATTTTCCACATGAAAAAAGTAAAAGTCTTAAAAATCCCCCATAGAATAAACATCATTCAATTTAGAAGCTAATACTAGACATTCTTGGGATAAAATAAGTTAAGAAACTTATGGTATTACAAGATCCTATGGTTTAAAGATCCGATGGTTCAGATTAAAGACATGTTAGATTTAAGTTGCAACCAACTTGGCAATGGTGAAGATTTTCTTGTCCAAAAAAAAGTCAAAATACTACATGTGGAGACATTTTAATCATATTTTCAACAATCATGCTGCTCTATCTTTAAAATAAAATCAATTTCTAACCCATGCTTAGGGCTCCACCTTTCAAACTTTGCTAGCTTTTAATGCTTGAGATCCTTTAAACTTATGCATATATACTTTTATTTCATGAGCTCCACTTTTAACATGTATTCACTTTCAATGCACAAGGCTCCACTTTCAATCCTGTTTACTTATAACATAGGGCTCTAATAATATCTACCCATGCTTTTATTTTTAATATGTAGGGCTCCAATTTTTAATTCATATCAACTTTTAATCATGGTAAGAAATAATGATATATGAAGATCGTGTGAGGAAGGAAGATCAATATTATTTTGCCAAAAAATCAAGCAAAATAAGAGAGATTTGTTAGGATTTTTGTCCTGATTTTCTTACCAAATTTGAGTTTCATTTCCTATTGAAGGAAAGTCAAAATAGTACCATAATTACTTTTAGTTTTTCTAAAAGGAAAATATAAAAATCTTTCATATTTAGCTAACCTCTTTCTTAGAGGAAATGTTTTGGATCTCTATAAATAGAAGACCCCTCTTTACAACAACATAATAACATCCACAATGTAGCCTTTAAAGAGTCTTGTTTATAGTGAGATTTCTCTTTAAGAATTTTTATGCTTTTTTGATTTAGTTTTTAATATGTAGATCAATTGACCAAATCATATCAATAATAATATGTTTTAGTATATTTTTACTTATCATCTAAATTATTGCCATCTTGATTTCCAGTCAATAACTTTCACATGATGTCCTCTCAATTTTGAACTCATCAGCTTTGACACTTCTTCACCAACTCTTAAAAAAAGAGTACCAACATTCTTAAAATTCAATAAAAGTAAGCTAGCTATATAGCATGCAAAAAATCACTTATTACAATCTCTGTATAAAGGAAAAAATTAGAGTATCAAGATGAAGAGGAATGAGCTATTAGCCTATCAGTGTGATTATCAATTGACTAATACACTGATAGGCTAATAGCTCATTCCTCTTCATCTTGATACTCTAATTTTCAATAATTAGAGTAATAATTTCAATTGATTATCATTAATGCACCATTCAATAATTTTGGCTAATACACATTAAAAGTGATTCATGGAACCTCGCAAAAACTTTTCATTATCATTAATCATTAAAATTTAAATAAACCGTCCATATCGTATTAGTTGGCCTTCTTTCTAAAAAGGTTCGAATCAATTTAGTTGTCCAAGTTTTAATATTAAGAGTATTTTTATACATATATTTTTCATTTTACTCTTGATAGGAATACTAAATACATCCACAATTTTCAAAATTATTGAATGGTGCATTAATGATCTCAATTATCAAAATTAATATTGAATGATTATTACTAGTTTTAATTATAAATACTCAATGTTCTAGATGTAATGCATGGGATGAAGTAATATGTACTAAATTTTAATGTTTAATCATTGCATTTTTAAAGGCATAGAAGGGTAAATATGTAAACTGCATCTCTATTTATTGATTTCATAATGGGTGTACCAAGTCCATATGGGTCAATAATACGAAACAGAGGGAGTATCTTCATTAGAATAAAAATAATCATATTGAAAAATATGAAAAAATCTATGCATCATACGCCAACAGTCAACTCTGGAGAATGTCAACCAATGCATCTTCTGAAAAGTACATGCTTATGCATTTTCATTTGGAAGAAGCATTTTATTTAATGTGATTTCAAGTTCCAACATATGAAACATGTAGTTCAACAACTGAGCTGAGGAGGAAAAACTTCTTTACAATTTTATTGCAAACGAATTTAATGTATTATTTAACATTATTAGACATGGGTTGAATTAGAGGATTTCTTAATCATTATTGCTACGCGGGGATAGCTTTGTTAATCTAATTAGTTAGCTGATAATATAAAGAGATGTACGAAAAAATATACAAAAAAAGAAAAAAGATAAATAGAAATGAAGATAAAAAAGAGGTGCCACATCACCCCTTCTACATTCTCCTTTATTATTATATATTGATAGAAATGACAAAATGGATATCAAAAGACAGTACATAAATGCATGTTAAGATCTAATAAAGAAGATAATTATAATGAAAGTTGAAAAGTTGATTAATTAAATTAACAATTAATGAATTAATAAAAATGAGGAGAATTGAAAAGAATAATGAAAAAAGGAGAAACATGCCACATCAGCATATTTATAACTCTCATATATATATATATATATATATATATATATGATTTTCAAGAATGTGGTTTTTTAATTCGAGTCAATTATCAGATAATAATTTTATTTATGTTTAGTGTTGTGTAAAACTTCAATGAACAAAACTATTTCTAATGTGTAAATTTCATACATTAAAATATTTTATCTTTAGTTTAGTTAGGAGAGGTAGATGAAATTTAATAGCGTACTTCCAACCATTATAAACTTACCATGCTCACAGGCTTCCATCTTAGTGTGTTCACCACCATATTGGCCTTACCTAAGTGATATAAGATTGACATGTCATAGTCTTTAATCACTACTATCCACTTTCTTTGCCTTAGATTCAGGTATTTCTGAGTGAACACATGCTACAAGCTATGGTGAGCTATGAACACTTCATATTTAACTCCATAGAGGTAACATCTCCAAAACTTCAAAGTAAACCCCACAACTATCAACTTTATATCATATGTGGGGTAGTTTTTCTCATAAGGCTTTAGTTGTCTCAAAGCATAAGCAATCATTGCAAGCATAAGCATATGTGGGGTAGTTCTTCTCAAAGATGTGCTAAAACGCCCTACACCCCATTTTTACTAATTTTTAGGCACAATGAGCTGACACTATTCTTATAGGAGTAGTCCTAAAAGTACCCTCCCACTTTAACTTCTCCATTTTGGGTATCGCTATAGAGACAATTTTATCATAACAAATAAGAATGGCATGATAAGAAGACAACCAATTTATCTAAAAAAATATATCAAATTCCTTCATATCTTGAAGCACTAAGTCTACCAAGGTTTTAAACCCCATAAAAATCACATTACACGAATGATAAATCTTATCAACATATATAGACACCGCAACCAGTGTTGACACATACATAGAAGTATCAAGATGCTTGTAGTCTAAGTCCCAGCTCTAGGAAAATTTCACATACACATAAGAGAAAGTTGAACCAGGATAAAAAAATACAAAAGTTATATGATTATAGAGAAGAATAGTACCTGAGATCATAACATCAGAATATTCTACTTCAAGATGCCAAAATAGGATAAAGAGGAGCCTTATCACCATTCTAACCACCACCTCTACAAACTTGAGCACCATTTATACCAATCCGTCCTTCATCAAAGTTGGCTTGATTGCCACCCCTTCTTATAGCCTGGCCACCATGCCCACCTTATGGATGATCCCTACCATTTGCTCCACCACTACAACCTACCAGAACTAGAGCAGTAGAAGTTGATTGTTGAGTTAACTGACCTGCAGAAAAAAATTAGGACAATAACTTCTATGTGGCCTGAATCTCCACACTTTTAACACCTAATGCCTAAAGAAGGAGGGATGTAGTTGCTTATTTGGGAAGACTAAAAACTAACCCCAGGCGATCCTCCTACGAACACATGCATGACTAAATTATAAGGCTGATGATGACCACAATCCTTTAATAAAGTACTGCTGAACTAGCCTAAGGTATGGGCCTTTTTCTCTTCTGCTTTTACCTCTCGCTATTTCTCAAGTGCCTCAGCCTTCTTAGAAAACCTAACTGTCTCCTAATGGGACTTACAAAGGCATTCACAGATAAGGTTACCAAATGAATCCCAGAATTCAAGACCATTATAAAGTACCTAATCTGCACCTCTTCTGAGGTGATCAATTGTAGCATATAGCGAGACAAGACATGAAACTTAGCCTCATAGGTTACCTGATATGCCCAAATTACACCACTCTTACGAAAGAGTAAGCGGTCGTTTTCAAATATATAATCCAACTAGGTTGGGGTTGAATACCACAGGGAATATAGGGCTAATTAAGTTGTATGCAGATTAGTTGACTTTTAATCTTTCGTTTTCGTAAAATAAATAGGGGGATTTGATTCAGTTCACAAATTAATGGTTTCAATTTAACAAGATGAAATATATGTAGTAGTATTCAAATTCAGAGAAATAGCAAGCTAGGGTTATGTCCCCCTTATAGTTTTCAATACTTTCTAACTATGGGCTTTATGAATTCATACATACATCGTGCTTACAGAGAAATGTATTGTATTTAATAACATAATCCTAGTGTTTCTCAACCATCAAGGACTAATTCACTTTAGTTCTCTCGAATCAAAAGTGTTTACAAAAACAATACTAAATCTCCAAGTAGTTAATCCTGTTAAGGCATTAATATATGAAATAGGGGTTGGAAATCCTATTTTCTTGTCACTACTCTCTTTCCTGAACCTTAACCTTTCTATCGAATAAGTTGAGTTTTGAGGCACATCCTCTATGTTTCCAACCACGAGAATTCAAGATAAATGAAGAGAGTATGATATAAGCAGATGAATACATGATGAATTCAAAAACCCAAAGTAATAGATTATATGTTACAAGGCTTCCATAACCCTAACTAATAAACTTAGCTACTCATGAATAAAACGGGAATCACAATAGAAATATTCATCATACCAAAAAGTGAACACAATCTTGGTGAAGAAAATGAAATTGCGTGTTTTTCCCCTCAGTGCTAAGCCACCACTCTCCAATCCCAAATAATACAGAAAAATGAATAATGATAAAAATTCAGCATCAATTCTTTTTAATAATCTTTTCTCTCATAATTGCCTTCTAAGTCCCTGAACTAATTATAAACGACAAATTAGTCTTGGACGTAGTTTCTAGGTGCCACATTTGGTCAAGACTGCTACTCTCTCTTGTGTCATATGCCATCCACATTCCATAGTCCCATTATATCTCCATCTACCTCATCAATACCTGAAATCTTGCTAATCATATCGGTTCGCTCAATTACATAGAAGTAGAGTAAAAACATAAGAAACTAGACACTTTGTTCTCTAAACTTAGTTAAAATATGGATAAGTTATGGTGCTTAGGCGTATAAACACACCCAAGATCACCACCCCACACTTAAAGCTTTGTTCGTCCTCGAACAACATATCCATTTATGCATACTACACAAGTCTTAGCACCCACAAAGGAAAACAAGATGCTCAAATAGGCTCACACAATAATTATGAACAAGAAGTAGATTCATGAATCATTACTAGAGACAACCTACCCTCAAGAATAGACTCATTAAGTTGGCAAATTCATGCATACCATTTAAGCAAAGAAATCATATAAAGTACCTAACCTTTATCAACCATGTGCCCTCACAAAAAGAGAGTTACCCATAATCACTCAAAATCATGCAATTTCTAATAAAATGGGTACAAGAATTAAGTTTTCTCACTCTCACAAAGAATTCTCAAATTACAACTGATGACCATATGCTTACCCTTAGCGTAGTGCTCCACTAATATCAGAATTCTAAGATTAGGATCAAATAGGTCTTTCACGGGTTGTAATGCAGGCTAAGGGATGGGTAAAACTATTTTGGCCAGAAATAGTGACTATCTTCCCTAAGCGCTTTAAGACACTACATTATGCAATTAAGAACAATCTATAACAACGAATTTCCACTCCTGCTATCTTCACAGATTTGCTTTTCACCCCAACTCGTTAAGCTCAATTAAAAACACTATGGTGGGAGTATGCAACCCTTTAAAATATTTTTTTTATTTTGCCCCCATTTCACGTTACGCACCCCTATGATAGCCACCCATAACTTAAGCGATTTGCCTTAGTTGAGGTACATAATATCCAAGAAGGACCAGGGGGCCAAAACAGGTTCATTGTAACATGTCTGAGATAAAATTTGGAACTTTTCAACAATTTTTGCTACTCCCAGCCACATCAATTGCTCACGCCAATAACTTGACTTTAGGGCATCAATTTCACCTTTTCCTCTTATTGTCAAACTCCTAACTCTAATTGATTTTACATTAAAGCGCGTAGGAGATTTTGGATCAAATTACGGTCTATTAAAAAATAGGTTAGGCTACATATGAGGCTAACAAAAGAACAAGCTAAAGGCTCAACGGGGCTAGATTAGATAATGTACAAAAGTAGGTCAAAAGAAGGTATGAACAATGGCTGTCAAAGAAATGCCTAAATCATCTCCTAAACTCACAATCTTTATTTTTCTTTGCACACACACCAGGAAAGTTCTAGCATCAGTTGCAACAAGGAATATACAATAGTCTTACATACTCATGGCACATGGTCAACTCAATTTAGAGCATTATAGATTCTCGACCCAACAATTACATGAATTCAAATAAAACCAACAATCACAACATGAGTCACAACTAGAGCCTAGGTGTTTCGAATGCAATGATCCATCATATACTTATGTTATAATGTCATGTGATCCACAAGAATAGTTACATGGAATTAAATGACTAATTTTCTCTTAAGATGGTCTTATCTATCCATCATCGAGAAAAACACCGAATTATGACTAAATAACTAATAAAATAAACAAAATAACTAATCCTATCCAGAAGTATACTAAGGCGAAGGTCTTATTTTCTTACAAAACAAGTAGCAAAGTAACCAGCCACCCCATACTTAAGCTAAGCACTATCCTCAGTGCAAATAACAAGATAAAGAACCTGGTTAGTAGTACTCCTCATCCATATTAGGAGTCATGCCACCTGCATGGAGATCATCATTGGAGCCATTCTTCCTATATTCATCAAATCACCCATGTCAGCCATACATAATGAAACTAACTACAATTAAGATGAAGATGGTGAAGTCACCACCCCACACTTAATTTGTTAGTATAATCCAATTAAGTGTTATTGTCGGGTACTCAGACTTCGCCAACATACACTTTGATATGGTGCACCAACATTAGTCACCATACAATTCACTCACTTTAATTCCACTAATTTTACTTCAATAAAACAATTTTTGTACAAAGTTATGCCTTAGAGCTTCAACATATCAATATACAAAAAACACCATCACTTTCACAAGATTTTCTCAACATCGTGTTCCACAAAATAAGATGGAAACTAATGGTTACACAACTACCATGTTGGTTGTGAAAAATTCACTCACATATACAAGCTCAAAGTACTACAACAATGGTGCTTATCTTCCCAAGATGTTCAAAATCCTTCTTTGACATAGACATGGAAAGAATTTAATTCATAATCCTCAAGAAATAAATTAACTATAACAAAAGGTCACAATAACTAAGGGTTAAGAAAGTAAAACTTACCTTGAAGATGGAAGATTGAGGAAGGGGGAAATTCTTGATATTGTTAAGCAAAGAGTAATCTTGAAGGACAAATAGAATGGTGAGAGAGCAATCTTGTACAACTTAAGGGTGAAATAAGGATGACTTTGGGCATTCATGGTGCGGATTATATTAAAGAGTGAAATACGGATTGGATTAACCCAATTAAAAGTTGGGTACTAAGTTAAATTGAGAAGGGTATGCGACACACAAGGAAAGACAAATGTTTAAGTGTGCGCCGCATAGGTCATCGCACAAGTGAAATAGTGAGCATGTGCATTATGGTTTGCGTCGCACATGTTATCGTACAAGGGTAGTGTGTGCAGCACAAGGTATCACATAATTTAAGTTAGGCGCTGCATAGGTAGTCGCACGAGTGAAACAGTGAAGATGTGCGGTTGGGTGTGCGACACATAAGCCATCGCCAAAGTTAAGGTGTACACCGCATAAGGTATAACATACGTGAGGGTGATCTTAGGCTATGTCTTAGGCGGCGCCTTTTCCATGGCCTATGTAAACTTGGGCACCACACACCCTGTAGTATACTTAAACTTGGATTCCATGCACCCCATTCTTCATATAAAGCATTGAGAAAGGTCCGTACCACGGGGTCTTCACCCCCTCACCCCCATTGAAGTCAGTGGTGGGCTCCGGGATCGGGCCTATCGGCCTGATCTCTACGATACCACCACAACCCTCATTGAAAGTCACAAAATAAAGTCGCACCGCAAAATTTTTTGGGTCGAATTAACATAATTTGGGTTACGAATCTAACACGAATCATAACTCAAGCCTTACACATTTGACCACTCCAACTTACCTGTAATGTTCCCATCACTCCTAAACTTACCACCGTTGACATGGCTCAATTCCAAAACAAATTTTGTACTAATCACCTTCTTAGTACTTTATGCACCTACACTGAATAAAAACAACAAAAATGGTTAGAAGTATGTGTTTCCTCCCACCAAGCGCCGTAGTTTTAGTCGTGGCTCAATTCTTATTTTTGTATTTTTATTTAACATGTTAAAATGAAACTAAAATCATGGGTTGCCTCCCAAGCAACGCCTAATTTAACATCGCAGCACGACTCGATTATCTTGGCTACTCAAACTTTATCAAGATACATCGATGATACCATTTGTACCTCATTTGTTGGATCAAGAAAATACTTTATTCCAAGTCCAGCCACTTTGAAGTCACTCACATTCTTACTTGCAAGTTCAACTACACCAGCTATGGTCTCCACAACAAACCTATCCTTAAATGGTACACCTCGCTCATCTTCGTAGAATACATCAACAATAGAAAATACACTCATCTCCTTTTGTTGTTTCATGGATTTACATACTTTAAAACTAACCTTTTTCCTGTTGAGCCTAAATTTCAGGTCATTCAACTCCAAGTCAACTAACACTTTCTCGGTTGCTAAGAATGGACTGCCCAAAATTATGGGTACTTTAAAATCCACTTTGCAATCAAGAATTACAAAGTTGGCAAGAAATATAAAGTCGGCCACCTTTACAAGTACATCATGTAGAATCCTAACCGGCCTTTTCACCAATCTATCCGCCATTACAAGTCACATGTTTGTGGGTGTGGGGTCTCCTAAACCCAACTTCTCATAAACATCTAGAAGCATCAGATTGATGCTAGCTACTAGATCACATAAGGCCTTAGTAAAATCCAAAGACCCAATCGTAAATGGATGGTGAATGCTCCTGGGTCTTCTTTTTTCTGCACTAGTGACTTTGTAGAAATAACACTACAATGATGGAGATTATCCACCGGTTCATGGCTTACCGCTCTTTTCTTCATCATATGATCTTTCATAAATTTAGCATATCCTGGCATCTGCTCAAGTGCTTCAACTAAAAGCACGTTCACTATCAATTGCTTCAACATAGACATGAATTTGTTAAACTTGTCTTCATCTTCTTTCTTCTTTAATCATTATAGAAATAGGGGTGGTGGCCTTGGGATTTCAATTGGGGTAACCTTTACCTCCTTTTTTATGCATTGATCCACACCACTAACATGCTTCGGCTTAGGTGGTTGTTCCACTTCCGCACTCTTCTTTTTCAAACTTCCCAACTCCACAGGCACCACTGAAGATTCATCAACCATCTTCCAATCCATTTCGACCGCATCAGTTTGAGAGAATTCTCCCAATCCTAGACTAGATAATATCTTACTGCTCCAAGTGGTAATAGCCATACACGGTCCATCATTCCTTGGATTTTGAACTGTATCACTTGGTAGAGTCCCATTCTGTCTTTGGTTGAATACTGCAGATAATTGGATCATCTGCTGCTCCAGTTGTTTAATAGCAGTTAAGTGTGAATTTACTAGTTAAATCATGGAAGATATGTCACTTTTCATCGTAGTCACCCCAGAATTGGTCGCCTCAACTCCCTTTAATAGTTTCTCCATCATGTCCTCCATGGATATTTTTCCTGAATTGATGGCAGCATTATCACGGCTTCTAGGAGGTATATACAATCCACTCCTATCACTTTTATCCTTCCAATCTCCTTGATGGTTCCAACCTTTGTTTCCTTGACCATCGGTCCGGAAACCCCCTGGTTATGCAAATAGTTAGCCTCTTCCTCGGTGTTTGATTCAGCCCCCTTACCATGGGACTCCACAACTTTTACCTTTTCTACATTCCCTGATAGAAAATTTTTCATGAACAGATCCATTTGGGTTTTCATGTGAGCCATATCCTGATCACACTTCTCTTTTCTCTTACGCTACTCTCTGATATTACAAGAGAACCAGTATTGCTTGCTACCACAGAATCTCTAGTATGCCAAGTGCTACTTGTCTTAGTTATTCTTTCTAACATGTCAGCAGCCTCAGTAAAGGTGAGCTCCATAAAAGCTCCTCATGTAGCATTATCCACTATTGGTTTTGTAAGTGAGTTCAAAGCTCTGTAGAATGTTTCTATCAAGTGTTCATCAGTCATTTTATGGTTTGGGAATTGAGTCAACTTCTTTTCAAACCTCGCCCAAGTCTCATACAAAGCTTCATTAGCTAATTTCCTAAAGTTGTTGATCTCATCCCTCAATTGTAATATTCTGGAGGGAGGAAAGAACCTTTATAGGAAAGCTCCTTTCAATTGCCTCAAGTTTGTTATAGAATCAGGAGTTTGCTCATTCAACCACATAGTTACCTCTCCAGACAGAGACTGTGGGAACAATCCCAAATAAATAGCATTTTGTCCCACTCCAGGATTATTAAACGACTTACAAATATTGATGAAATTCACCAAATGTAGATTTGGATAATCACCCAATAATCCACCAAAGAGTCTTTTCAAATTTAGTAGCTGGATCATCATACTGGTGATATTGAATTTCACCCCAGGAGCTAGTGGTGGTAGAATGATTGCCCCTGTATCTCTAGATCCATCTAAATCGTCCTCATCATTATCAATATCAAACTGCACAGCTTGGCGATCTATTCTTCCTTTGAATGGACAATTTTGATTTACATGTGCAACTGATAACACTCAAACTATACCTCTCATATGAGAATTTAAGATATTGTTATCAATATATAACCCAACTAGGTTGGGGTTGAATCCCACAGGGAATATGGTGTCAATCTGAGTTATATGCGAGTTAATCAACTGATAGTTAGTAGTTTTTGATAAATTAGGGGTTAAGAGAATTTAGCAAATAATTGTTTGTCACTTTAGTTTCAGTGTTTGTTATCAAGAGTTTATGGAAAGCCAAAATTATGTTCACTATGGGTTTTGGTACTTGATAGATGTTAATAGTGATTCAAGATTTTCACGATAGGTAGGAATAATAGATTGTCTTTATCGAAGTTATGCCTAAATGTCTCTCGACCTACTTAAGCATTTAATTACCTAATCTTCTCAGACTTGGGGAATTTATATTCACTGACCAAACTTCACCTCAGGTTAATTAGCCTTGTTACAGCGTCAATTATTAAACGGAAGGTTGGTAGCTTCCAAGTCCCTGTCAATAATTCACTTCCTACTATAGTTGATTTCTTATCTCAAGCAAATCAAAGTAGGTGCTATCTATCATTTGCAACCAATAGAAAATAATTAAAACCTCAGAATTATCAAGGACTCCTATTACCTATAGAATCTTGAACACTTAGCAACTTACCAATACCTAACCCATAGATCCCATAATTTGGGTTAAAGGGATTTAGCCACTCATAATGTAATAATCGATACAACAAGTTCAATTCATAATTTGAAAGATGAACTTACAACAAGATGAATAGCAATGAGTGTTTCTTATATTAGATCAAAGTAAAAATCCCAAAATATTGATGATAACCTCTTCAAAGTTTATAGTTTTGTTCAAGCCAAGAAACTAGAGAGAAAATAACAAAATATGTGCGTTCCAAAATAGGTTCTGAATGTTGAGTACCAGCCCCAAGAAAACCCTAAACAATACTTTAAATAGTTCACCCTAATTATGGAAACAAAATCTCAGAGTTCAGTAATTTCTCGGACAAGTGATGACATTTTGTGATTCCTTATCAGGAGTCTGACGAATTATCACAGATGTCATCAGCTCTTCTTCGCTTTTGACAGTCACTGCCTTAGGATGACAATGAAGTGTGATGGCTTATAAGATCTTTGATGACTTATCACAGATGTCGTCGATGATTTACTTCAGCACTCATGTTCTTCCTTAGGATAACGATGATCTTGACGGCTTATCACAACTCTGATGGCTTATCACATATCGTTGTCACTTTTTCTAGCTGAATCCCATTCTCTGTTTAAGTTTGACGATAAAGCTGATAATTTATCAGAGTGCTGATGACTTATCAGGAATGTCGTCAGCCACACTTCTCTTCTATTTGCTTCAAATTTCAACTCTTTCACTTCCATCATTGTTGGCTCTCTTGCATCTTGACTTCCACTGCAAAATCAAAGATAAAAAAATCAAAAATGACAAAAGTTGCTTATGACTATGCAATTATGCTTAGTTAAAAGCCTCAAAAGTGTTAGCATATGCTCACACATCAACTTAAAATAATTGCTTGTCCTCAAGCAACTAAAACACAACCAGGAGAATACAAAGTACATTTAGTAGTCAACCATCCATATTATCTGAAAACATCTTCACCATCTCCAAGGTCAATCAATTTACAAACAACTGTGTATGTTATTGAAGATCAACAACGTGATACACAGGAATCAAGATATGGCATCAAATCAGCAAAAACAACCATACATGTATCAAGCTTACACTATCCAAATAAGTTAGCAACTAACAACGTAACCAGTGCACCCTCACTACAAAGAAGTCCCATTGCACTTATATCAGACATCACATATGTAACCATAGGGACAATCATACGACACTCACTCTCAGAATGAAGTTCCAATCAATGTATGCCAAATACCATAGGCTTGCCCTTATTTTCATTACCAAGATCTTCAGACAGGTCAGCTAGGATCATTATAGGTATTTTCTTTGGCTTATAATGTAGGCTAGGGGTTGGTATAATACTCGATGATATTTAAAGTGACTAAGCCTCCTTGACACTAACTAGCTTTTGGGGTCTCACTCATTTACCTTTTTCTACTCTTCTCTTTTCTTGATCACACTTATTCAGGATGGGGGCGGTTCTTTTCTACAATCACTTATTCTTTTTCACCACTTTTCTTATCTTGCTCTTTTCCACCACACCCAGCTTTTTATTCTTTTCTTTTACTCTACCTTTCTTCATACTCATTTTACATCACGCACCTCTATAATAGCCACCCTCAACTTAGGCCATTTGCCTAAGTCAAGGTGCACAGTGTCCAAGGAGGACCAGGGACAAAATAGGTTTATTATGATATAAAAATGGGACGGTGATAGGTATCATAAAAAGAAATAGGATATTTAGGCTCAAAATAGGGATCAAGGGATATTATGCATACAGGAAAGGTCATTTAGGCTAAAGTGGACTAATATCAAAATGGCCTATGATCCTTTTCTAACCCCTATCCTTCTACTTAGGTAAGGCTAACCGGGAAAGTTCTAAATCCATCATACAAAGGGAACAAAGTAAAATCTCACACGCACATGGCACACAAGTATAGCATAAGTTACTACTTATCCGGTTCATGCAATTGTTTAGCAATGGTTATCAAGTTACTAGAACTAATACCATACAAAGATGAACAGTGGTCACAATTAGATGCAAATCACACAGTTAAAGAATTGGACCACTTGAGAGGTGTTCACAAAATAATAAAACCATGTTAACTGCCTCAGGTACTTGTATTTCTCCTAGTCAACTACAAAATATTACAACAACAACTCTCCCTACACCCTCAACTTAAAATCAAAGGAAAACTGAACTAAGGGTTAGGGTATACCTGGAGTAGATCAAGCACAGGAATCATGGGTCCCTGACCCTACTGCTGTATCCTCAGCTATCTTTTCTCCATCGGGAGTCTCCCTCATTTCTGATGCATTTGGCTCAGCAGTTGTTGAGGGCCTACTTATTGAGGCACCTACGACTCTCGCTCGGATGGATGCCTCCCATTTCTCATTATCAACTAAGGACTCAATTATCGCCTTCTTCGTCTTCTCTTTTTCAGCCTTCTTTCTTGCCTTTTCTCTGCTTTTATTTCTTCATAACTATTAGGCCTTTCTCTCTTACCCTTGCCTTTTTTATTACCCTTTTTTTATTTTTATTTACTGGTTCTTCTATGAGATCAAGCAACGGGATTTCACCCTCATACTCATCAACAATCGGATCTGCCGACACCATAAGTTGGTGTTGCTGTAATACCCCAACATCTGCCTTTACTTTATCCAGGGATGCTCTAAATTGTGCAAGGTCTTAGCCCAATATTTCTCTTACCTATGTATTAAAATAATTTTCTAATTCATTAATTTGATCGGGCAAGGCTCAGAAGGGCTTCAGTGCAACCTTAATCCTTTTGTCCACCACAGAGGCAAATTGCTTGGCAAAAAGTTACAGCTGGGCCTCACACCACTTGGCTTGTTTGGCCACTCTCCTAAAATTCATTGGGATCAAGGCAAATTTTGTGGTAGACATAACAGCTGAAGGATTTATTTTATTTCTAGGCACTGATTCTGTTATTACTGAGGAGTTCAGTGCTGCAGCCTCAAAATCCTGCACTGCTACATTAGGTGCTGAGCTGGTACCTATAACTGGTGGGTCTGTTTCAACCCCTGCTCCTTTGTCAAGTATCAGTCTCGGCTGATTTTCATAATATCATATAGGATTGTGGGTTTTCTTGGCAAACAGTTCTTCTTCTAACCCTAAAACATCAGGTACATGGGCTGCCTTACATAACTTTCTAATTAGACAAGGGAAAAGATATGTCGTATCGGGCCTTGCGACTCAAATTTTAATCTCCTCAGCAATGATCTCCCCAAAGTTCAACTTGAATTTAGCCACAAGACTTGTGACCAATATTGCTCTATCGTTTCCAAGGATATTATCTCCCTCAGTAGGCATCAAATGGGTGTGCACTACACCCCACCAGAACTTTGCCTCTTGAGTTAGGGAAGCCTTAAAAATCCTCTCATTAGGGTTGGTCAGCCATTCCAGTTTTCCTTCAGCTATGAGGGTCGCTAACCAAGACCATTGATTCTCACAATGCTTCAACCGAGCATAAAAATTAGGTGAAGTGGACTGAGGAGTGAATCTGGGGCCATGAAGAAATCTATTGATTGTCATTTCTGAGAGATCCACCATCACACCCTGTACTGGAACTCTATCCAACAAGGGCTGATCTGCTAATTTCCCCCCTTCTTTACACATGTTTTCCAATTGAGCCTGATAGTTCGTGTAGAACTCCCTAACTAGTGTAGGGAAAATTGAGTTTCCTCCTTTCGTAGTCCATCCCAAGTCGTAGTCTCAGAATTTTTGCTCCACTTCAGGATATCTTTTCATCCCGATAGTGATGATCTTCTTTTCTTCAAATATTGGCCTTTTAATGGGCCTTCATTTTGTTTTTCGAAGCCCATCATAGAAGATTTTTTGTGCCTTGGGAATTTGCCACCTAACACTGTCTCGAACCTTAGGGTTCTTGCATTTAACCATAGTTCCCCAAATTAGAGATTCTTAATCATCTTATTGCTTAACAGAAGAATACTCAGATGGTGGTGTACCTCAGATTCATGTTGCTCAGACTTATGTTCCACAAAATCAGGATAATCTGTATTATGCTCTTCAAATTCAGCATGTTCAGACTCTTATTGCTCAGAGGCAATCTGCTCAGAAGCTTTATGTTCAGATGTTGTTGGCTTAGTATCACTCTCTTCACTCTCCTCCACCTCTACTGGTGGAGGTGGTGAAGGTTTTTTTGGGTTTTTCTTTTTCTTTTATTTCCTGAGTAGTGGCTCTTCCTCCTTATAATCGAATCCCTCATCGAAGAGTCTCCGAGGTACACTTCCCTTGGTCTCTTTCTTTATATATTTTGGGTTCTTTCCTTTGGGTGACATTATAAGACCTGTGGAAAGAGATAAACCATTAGTCGACACTCTAGAGTATATACATAAGCACATTAGTCATTGAAGTTCCACACCCCTTGAAAGGGTTTATTAATGCTTCAGGTCAAAGGTGTGACGACATGTCTGATAAGCCATCACAGTTATGATAGCTTATCATGAATGTCGTCAGCTCTAAATAGAACCCACAAATTTTATCAACTTCTGACGATGTGTCTGATAAGCCATCACAAATGTGATAACTTATTAGCCATGTCGTCGGCTTAGGACACAAACCCAACACGACTTTAACTTGATTTTTAATCCAATTTCTTCTTAAAATCCTATTGATTCGCATTTTTGAGCTGAGCTTAAAGTCCCAAGCTTGCACAACAAACCCTACTTCCCGATTTTCACATATTGGCAAACTAAACTTGACTCAATCTTCTTGGGAACCTTGGTTCACATTAGTTCATTACTTACCAATTGAAGAGAAGAGTTAGGTTTTGAGAATACCTGATAAGTGCCTTCAACTTGGTTACACGAGTAAGAAGAAGTAGATGAAAGAACTCTTGATTTTGACTTTAACCCACACTCACAAGGAAGGAAGTTTTATTTTGTTTTACTTGGAAATACTTTAGAAAGGGAAGAAAATAAACTAAATATGGAAGGAAATAAAACTTAAAGAAAAGAAAAGAAATACGCGGGATGGTGGAAAGACAAAGCTGTGGTCCGGGTCGGATTTTTTTAATTTAGCCCAAAATTTCAGATACTCTTTTAGGCTTTCTGACGAAAAAGGCTGACGACTTATCACACTTGTGATAGCCTATCACAAATGTCGTCAGCCTTAACAGAATATGCCTTAGGTTTGATTTCTCTGACAACGAATCTGATGGCTTATCATAATTATGACAGTCCGTCAAATATGTCATCAGGAATACTTAGCTGGATACATCGATTCCACCTTCTTTGAACTAGAACCTAACTACAAAAATAAAAATTTTTCTAGAACATAAAAATTTTGGGTTGCCTCCTAATAGCGCCTGATTTAATGTCGCGGCACGACTTGGTTATCTTGACTACTCAGACTTTGTCAAGACAACCTACTGATATATCTTTACTATCTTCATAGAATACCTCCATGATTGAGAAAACACTCATCTCCTTTTGCTGGGTCATGGATGAGTGTATTTTGAATCTTACTTCTTTGTCATTGAGCCTGAACTTCAGCTCATTTAGCTCCATGTCCACTATCACTCTCCCAGTTACAAGGAATGGTCTACCTAGGATGATGGGTACTTCGAAGTCCACCTCACAATATAGGACTACAAAATTAGCAGACAGCATAAAGTCAGCTACCTTTATCAATACATCATGTAATATGCCCACTGACCGCTTTACAAACCTATCCGCCATTACCAACCGCATGTTTGTCGGGGTAGGATCCCCTAAACCCAGCTTTTTGTACACATCAAGTGGCATTAGGTTTATACTGGTTCCCAAATCACATAGAGATTTTGTAAAATTCATGGACCCAATAGTGCATGGGATGGTAAATACTCCCGGGTCTGCCTTTTTTCTACACTAAAGACCTTGTGGAGATAGCAACACAATGATGCAGATTATCCTCCGTCTTATGTCTAACCTTCCATTTATTTATGACAAGGTCTTTCATAAACTTAGCGTATACTGGCATTTGCTCAAGTTCCTCCACCAAAGGCACATTATTTGTTAACTGCTTCAACATAGTCATGAACTTGCTAAACTTTGTATCATTATTTTTTTCTGCAATCATTAAGGAAAGGGAGGTGGTGGTCTTGGGAGAGTTTTTATCACTACCTCCTTCTCCTTCTCTTTTCCTTTTTTCGAAGCATCATCAGAACCATTCAGCTTCTCAGACTCTATTGGAACACCTTCTTCTAGTTCATCATCAACTACCTCATCAACTACATTTTTGCCCACAGAAGGGCCAGGTAATATCTTACCACTTCTAGTGGTAATCGCTATACATGAGCCATCATTTCATGGATTCTAGACTGTATCACTAGGTAATGTTCCACTATTACTCTAGTTCAGCCTTATGGAGAGTTAACTCATTTGCTGTTCCAGCTGTTTGATTGCAGTGGAGTGCGAGTTTACCAACTAACTAATAGAAGATAGATCGATCTTCATGGTAGTCACACCTGAGTTGGTATCCTCCACTTTATTTAACAATTTAGCCATCATGTCCTCCATGGACATCTTTTTAGAACTTATTATAGCAGCCTCACGATTTCCCGGAGGGACATATAGCCCGCTCCTATCATTATTGCTCCTCCAATTTCCTTGCTCCTGATTCTTATATCCAGGCTTATCATAATAATTCCGACCTTGATTCCCTTGGATATTACCTCAGAAACCCCCCTGATTATTAACATAGTTTGCCTCTTTTCTGGATCAGCATCAACTCTATCTTGATATCCCACAACTTTTACCTTCTCAATCTTGCCTGATAGTAAGTGATTGGTTAGCAAGTCCATATGTGTTTTTAGGTGCATTATGTCTTGATCACGCTCCTTGTCTCTCCTGCATTGTTTTACAGTCATACCCATAGAAATAGTGGGGCTTGCTACCATAGAGTATCTGGTATGCCATGCCCGACTCTGTTTGGTCATTCTCTCTAGCATTTCTAAGGCTTATGGGAATGTAATATCAACAAACGAACCACCAACAGCATTATCTACATTTGTTTTTATCACAGAGTTAAGAGCCCTATACAAAGTCTCTATCAAGTGTATGTCCGTCATATTATGGTTTAGACACTGTGTCAACTTCTTTTTGAATCTCTCCCAGGTTTCATGCAAAGCTTTAGTTGGGAGCTATCTAAAGTTGCTGATCTCATCCCTCAATTGTACCCTCCTGGAAGATGGAAAGAACCTTTCTAGAAAAGCTCCTTTCAATTGCCTCCAATTGGTTATAGAATCGGGTGTCAACTCGTTAAGCCACAATGTTGCCTCTCTAGACAAAGACAACGGAAACAATCTCAAACGAATAGAATTCTAACCCACTCCTGGGTTATCAAAAGATTTATAGATAGTGACAAAGTTCACTAGATGCAAGTTCGGGTCATCCCCAGGAAGGCCACCGAACAACCTCTTCAGATTGAGGAGTTGAATCATAGTACTCATAATGTTGAATTTTTCCCCAGGTGCCAATGGTGGAGGAATAATTGCACCCATTGCACCTGCTAAATCCATTCCATCATCATCATCATTAAGGTCATACTGGACCGGCTGGTAATCTTGCCTTCCTTAGAATGGACGGTTCCTATTAGCATTACGTTGTACTGGTGCAGCTACTTGCTCTGCACGCCTTGGGTTACCAGGACTCCTCGTCTCCCAAATCTTCATCCTCAGGATTTGGATGCCTTACTTGTTGACCGATATTCTGTACATTCACCTGAGCTCTAGCTAAGGTTGCTAACCTGTCAGCCTCCTGTTGGTCTGCCATTCTTCTAATTCATTACGACTCTGGATTAAATGGTAATAATGATTCTCTGAAACTTCTGGTTCTTAGCATACACCATAAAGATCCTGTAATAAAAAAACAACAAATAAATGTAAAACTAGGAAACTTGACTAACAGTCAATTAGCGCACACAAACTTCAATTTACAACTGTATTCCTCGGCAACGACGCCATTTTTGATAATGCTCAAACTACACCTCTCATGTGAGAATGTAAGTGATCGTTGTCAATATATAACCCAACTAGGTTGGGGTCGAATCCCACAGGGAATATGGTGTGAATCTGAGTTGTATGTGAGTTAATCAACTGATAGTTAGTAGCTTCCGGTAAATTGGGGGTTATGAAAATTTAGCAAATAATTGTTGGTCACTTTAGTTTAAGTGTTTGTAATCAAGAGTTTATGGAAAACCAGAATTATGTTCACTATGGGTTTTGGTACTTAACAGATGCAAATAGTGATTCAGGATTCTCACGATAGGTAGGAACAACAAATTATCTTTATCAAAGTTATGCCTTAATGTCTCTCGACCTACTTAAGCATTTAATTACATAATCCACTCGGACTTAGGGAATTTATATTCACTGACCAGACTTTACCTCAGGTTAATTAACCTGGTTACAACGTCAATTATTAAATGGAAGGTTGGTAGCTTCCAAGTCCCTGTCAATAATTCACTTCCTACTATAGTTGATTTCTTATCTCAAGCAAATCAAAGCCGGTGCTATTTATCGTTCACAACCAATAGACAATAATTAAAATCTCAGAATTATCAAGGAGTCCTATTACCTTTAGAAACTTTAACACTTAGCAACTTACCAGGACCCAACCCATATATCACATAATTTGGGTTAAAGAGATTTAGCCACTCATAATGTAATAATCAATACAACAAGTTGAATTCATAATTTTAAAGATGAACTTACAACAAGATGAATATCAATGAGTGTTTCTCATATTAGATCAAAGTAGAAATACCAAAATATTGATGATAATCTCTTCAAAGTTAATTGTTTTGTTCAAGCCAAGAAACTAGAGAGAAAATAACAAAATACGTGTATTCCAAAATAAGTTCCGAATGTCGAGTACCAGCCCCAACAAAACCCTAAACAATACTTTAAATACCTAAAATCATGATAATCATATCGGTTAGCTTAATTACATAGATGTAGAGTAAAAACATAAGAAACTGGACACTTTGTTCTCTAAACTTAGCTAAAATATGGATAAGTTATGGTGCTTAGGCATATAAATACAACCAATATCACTACCATTGACATGTTACTCTACTCTCACTCTCTCAAGACATCGATGTGCCACTGGGTTTACCCTTTTTGTACCAACCTGAGGAGTTGTGATAGATCCTAAGATAAAGACTCCACAGTGCCAATTAGGGGGTCCAAGAGATAGTTAGATCATAATACTTTCTCTCATATCCCACTCCCTTCTATGGGATAGTCAATTTTTGCATCTTTGGAGAGTCATATTAAGAAAAAGAAACAAGCCTGGGGATATATATGTGGTGCCTATGTGGAAGCATATATGTTTTATAATTGTTGAATTTGGGATATTACGTGATATTTATGACAGTGTGGGGTATTTTGTGATGTTGATAGCCTGTAATACATGTGAATAATTATATTGTGTTATTAGAAATGCCTATTATGGTAACCATTGGTGTATTATGATATTCATACTTTTTGGGTATATGAATCATGTGGAAATTCATGGATGGTTAAAATAATGAGTGGATATTGACTCATGTGGTTGTGAAAAAGTAACATTATGGATTCATTATGGAAATACATCATGTGGATTGGTTGTGTAAAGACTCATTCTAATTTATTGTGAATATTACATCATCATCCTCATGTTATCACACACATTATTTCACTTGTTTGTTGTATTACTTTATTTATGTCTGATGTTATGTATGTGTTCTGGAAATACTAGAAACACTAGAAATACTAGAAATATTAGGAATATTGGAAATACTAGATATTACTATCGGATATTGGATCTTGTAGACCTTTTCCAAAGGATTTGCCAGAGAAAAGTCATGGATATTTATGGTATATAGGTTGACGAACCCCCCATGGGTCCTGCGTTGGGATAACTTTCCTCCATATATGTATACAAGGTGGTATATAGGTTGACGAACTCTCTATGAGTCCCACTATAGGAAGTCTTGTCTCTGTAGGTGTATACGAAGGTTGTGCGACAACCTCGTGCATCATAATCATCATCAGCAACAATAGTAGCATCCTCGTCTTATATGTTGTACTTTCTTTATTGTGTTGATATTGTGATTGAATTTCCATATTGACTTGTTATATGTCTACTTGCTCTTTATTCTATTATTTATACTTGACCATTTTGTATATACACGTTCTTCTCTATTTTTACTTGCACACGATATAATGAATACTTGTGTTCTACCTACTTTTGTAATAACCCAAACTTTTCTAGCTTAAATTCATTCCTAGAATGTTAAGGTATGGCTTCCAAAATAAATAATATTTATTCCATGTTGAATTTTCAAGATTTCTAATCTTTCCATCACACCTTTATGAGATGTTCGGTTGAGATCGAATTAGATATGCATTCAGGTTCCTCATTATCCCTTCAGTACAAATAGTGCTCGTGAGAGGAGATAGTGTGAACCTAGACTATTAAATGTAGTGTGAATTCGAGGGATATTATGAACTTTAGTGTTATGACTCATAAATAGTAGAACCTTATTATAGTGGAAGTATGGGTACAGAAGAGTAGTGATAAGAAAAGTGGGAATGGTGATTGATAGAAAGTATAAAGGTGAACTTAAGCATGTTATAGATTTTGCATTATGGTAATATGTCTTGGTGTGTTAGTTTAGAGCAAGGTATAGAAGAAGTTATTAGCTAAGGAGAATTATTGTTTGCTTGAAGTATGAAAGGGGTTATTGATGATAGCTATTGTGTTGGAAAAATATCATCTATTGATGAAGTATTTGACGGTTTAGTATCATTAATTTAGGCATCCCTTGAGGTTACACAAAAATGAGTTTAGCTGAAACTTATAGAGCTATGATAGTAACTAGATGTATAGAAGGGTAAATATTAATGATGCGTAGAAGGAGGATGTGCATTATAAATAAGATAGGACTTATGGTTATGATCGATTATTGTTGTTATGAGATTCTAGTGGACTAGTGTTTCTTGATGTTTTATTTCATAGCTTCCAAGTGAGAATTGTATGTAAGGTGGGTTGTTAAATCATGTTTAGCACTAGACATTAAGTTTGAACAGTTGTTGGTCATCGAGGTGGATGTAACAATTTCCTTGGTTAGTGATTCTAGTTATATGAAAGTGATCTAGTAGGCTTGAATAGTATGTACAAGAGTTTGAGTCTATTTTTTATAATTAAGTATGATGTTGTATGAATGGTGAAGAAGTATGTGCAAGGTGATATGGGGTTGCATTATTTTCTAAGGTTATTACATGTTTTGTGTGGTTGTTAGTACCATTGGGTTGCTAAGTGGAAGGGGACTAGTTATATACATATATGATGTTCTTAATAGCTTAGTTAAGGAGTTATGGGTAGTGATGTTGAGCCTTTTTGGTATGATCTTAATTCTCATGGTTTAGAAATACAAGTTTAGAAATGTAATATTAGTAAGCTATGACAAGAGTAGTTGGTTTATTAAGGTTGATGATATCCATTTTAAGTGTCGGAATCTAAGTTTGAATCCTTGAAGATTGAGAAAACAAAGGTAAGAGTTGAAGCTTTAGGAGGTGTGAACTCAGGATATGGTGATACCCTTGAAGATTCTAAGTTAGTAAGTGCTCAAGATATTATGTGATGACTAGTGGGGATATATAAAGATAGATTTGTACCTCAAAAAGAAGTATTAGAAGCGGGTTTTACACTTTCAGGTATAGTCTTCTAGAGTAAGTTTATTACACACATGTATTATTGTGTTCCAGACTCTAGAGTGCAGTGATTGTAGTTCAGTTTAGAGTTTAGTATGAGTTCCACAGACTTAGAGTGATGGCTTAAAGCTAAGGGGGAGATGATAGAATGAGTACCAAAGTCAGACTTCCAGATTCTAGTAGTGATGCCAGTATAGTTTAGAACATCAGAAAGTGAGGATGTGGATCAACCCATTCTTATTTTAGCATTTGTTATCCCAATATCTACTCATGCTTTACGTGTCAGTCCCATGATTGTAGTTCATGTTCATGAGTTTAATAGAAAATCATATACTCTCTCAGTTCCTAGAATAAAGAGTTCCAGTTCATCCAGCAAATTGAATCATATTCCATAAGTTAGGAACTCCAAATTTAGGTCATGCAGCTCATGACTTAAGTACTCAAGCAATACCCTTAACGATCAGCAAATTTCAGATTTATATCATGTACGTCCTCAGATTAGATCTCTTTAACAAATCCATGTCGTGAATACTTTATTCCTCAGGCCTCAGTAAAGTGTCAAGTTATGCTTAGTATCCCTTCATGTTTTGGGCCCTAGTATTCTAACTTTTCGGTGACCTTACCCTAGGCAAGATAGTGATGATAAGCAATTGTGTGGATGGGAGATAGTAATTGCGTTATGTTTGGAAAGATTGTTGTAAGCTGGTTTTATGTAAGTCTATAAGTTTGAAAGAATTTTTGAGGTAAAGTTTATTTTCTCGTGTATGACTTGGTTAGTTGAGAATCTTTTATGTGTATCATCCTAAGAATTGAATGGTGCATGGAGGTTGTAATTGATAGAGGTATTAGAGAATATAAGAGAGATGCTCTTATGGGTATTTGTTTAGAAGTTCATGTGTGGATATGAAATTAGATTTAAATGTCATATTGGTGTATATGAGGATAGACGTGTAGTGCATTAATGGATTTTTAGTAAGAGGTTGAATTTAGTTGTTAAAGTGATAAGAAGAATCATCCTAGAGTGAGTAATTGGGTAACAACGCTTGTGGTATTGAATCCATGGTTCAGACTAGTATTATGGTGTTATGTGCAGTGCCTTGTGAATTTCGAGTTATGCTTGACCTTGATGAGAGGATTTAGTTTAGTTTAGATTTTTTAGAAGGACTTATCAGTGCCCATGTGAGAATTATAAGTTGAAACAAGTGTATGATATTTGAGAACAATAGTATAGTAGAGGGAGTGTTTGGAAAGTGTTGCTGAGTTTGAAAGTAAGAAGTTGCATTGCTTAAGGCCTAGAAATTCTATCCTAGCTTATGATTTATGGGTCTATGTTCCATGCTATGGAGATGTAGCAATATTTTGATTCCTTATTCAGAGGTCTTGTTCAGATCATGCCCAAAGTTCTTTACTCCCTAATAGTGTTAAAGTTTCTTAGAAAAGCATTGAATAAATACTCCATCGGGGTATGAGCATTCAGTATGATTTAGTCTGTGTAGCCAGAAATCCAGTTTATCAGTCAGATAGACAAATCTTTATAGTTTTTCCATCTTCTGATTTAGACTAGTCTGACTACCAAAAATTTTGTAAGTATGGCCATTTCAGTAAATGCATTAGTTTTAGATTCAGATATTAAGTCATGATTCAGTCCATGAGTATCCAACGTATCTTCTCAGCCTTTTTCCTAGTATTTCAACCAAATCAGTATCATTCGGGGACGAATGATCCCAAAGGGGAGATATTTTAATACCTCGAGTTTTCATGTCATAAACTTCTTATTCTTTCCTCATGAAATCAGATCCAGCCCAAAGTAATGGTTGGTCATGAGTTGACGCTCTCATTTCGATCTCATCCATATAGCTATTCTCATGAAAGCTCATTCACTCACAGATCAGTTCAGTAGCCCACTACATTAGGATTCAGTCATACAGTTTATTTCAATTGTGACTGATAGCTTATAGCCTCAGATTCCTCAATGATTTCATCCTAATTAGCTACATTCAAGAACGAATGTTCCCAAGGGAGAGATTGTAATACCCCAAACTTTTCTAAATTAAATTTGTTCCTAGAATGTTAAGGAATAGCTTCCAAAATGAATAATATTTATTCCATGATGAATTTTCAAGATTTCTAAGCTTTCCATCGATACCAAATTCACCTAAATTCGACACTCAGTAAAGGAGTTATGGCATTTTTAAGTTGACAGTGTATTACCTGGACTCTCATCGCATCGTGGAGCTAAGTAAATCGGCAGTTGTCAAATTCCAGTGAGACTCCGCGATCCCACCGCATCGCGGAGGAGTCCCATTTCATATTTTTCAATTTCCAGGAAGCCTAGGTGATAGTGGCGCATCGCGCCAGTGGAAAAAATGGTAAAACTATAGGGTACCACGATAGCTCTGCATTGTGGATAAAACCTAATTCCCACTCATACTTTTTCGATGAGCCACCACGATTGTAGCGCGTTGCGGTGGCCACCCAAATCAAAAAAATGCTACGTTTTCAGTTCCGTCTAGAAGTTTAAAGAGAGCATTACTCCCAAGCCCCCCAATTTATCCAAACATAAGATTTAAGACTATTCTAAGCACATTAAGCTTATATTCATCAATTTTCTCTCAAACAAAAAAAATTTAGTGTTCAAATCTCCTTCTCCAAGAAATCAATTCCACCATGGTTTCTCCAAGAAAGCTTAAGATTGAGGATTCCCAAGGCAAGATAATCAAGAATCCATCTTTAAGAACTCAAATAGGAATCAACAGATCAAGTTTCTTCATCTAATCTTCAATCAAGGTATGTGGGGTTATGAACAAGGATACTTCTCTCATCCTTGTGCCTAAAATTAGTTTTCAATTATAAATTTACATGATTTTGACTGAAATTACATGAGATTTGAATTAGGGTTCATACCCATTATTACTATTTCCAAAGATTATGAGTTTTAAGATACTTTGAAGTTGAATTGCATGTTTACTTTCATATTTTAATGCTTATTGTAGAAATTTTCAGATTTTGAGATGAATTACCATTGTTTATTTCAAGCATGATTTTTCATGATATTTTGACAAGAGTTTGATACATGGGTTTTTAAGCCCCAAGTTTATATGTTGAGATTTTGAGAAAAGATGATGCTTTAAGCATCTTATGAGCTGATTATATCAGATTTACAATAAAGTTTTAAACTTTTGATCCTCAGATAAGTATTGGAATCTACTTTACAGATTTACTACAGATTAAAGAAAGCAAAATAGCTTCAGTTACAAATTTATTTAGATTAATGCATAACTGGTTTCATAATAAACCCTTATGGAAGTTTTAAAGTGGATTTTCATGAGATAAGCGTAGAAAATTAAAGGAAGTAATATTTAGCACTGAGTTGGGTATGATTCCAAGTTCTCATGCCCCAGAACTATATGCCACCATAGGATTGAGATTAAGTGCCCATAGTGGGAAGAGTTATGATCACTTAAGCTGAGGTTATACTCCCTAGCAAGAGTATGACACCTATCCCCAATGCGAGGTTCCTTCCTTAGGAGGGCAATACGTTGAAATCCATGTAGCTCGCATGGTTTATATCGGTTAAGAGAATCTCCCTTGCAGGACAGTTTTTGCCTATAATAAGCTTTTCAGAATAGTTTTAAAGTATCTCCCTTCAAATAAAGTATTTTCCTTAAAGTTTTAAATCTTACAGACTACAGATTCTAGAACAGAAAGAGTAACGGAAAAGCTTTCGAAAAAACTAAGTGTTAAGGCTCACAAGTTTTACTCAGATTATGCTTTACAAAAAGATATTAACTACAGTTTTCAGCTTTCAGATTTTAGATTTAGAGTGTCCTTCTACACTTAGATAGAATGGTTTAAAAGGAGAATACAAGTACAACTTTTAGAACTAAATGTTATGACTCACTAGATTTATAAAGCATGATTTGTTTCTCCTGATTATTATTTTTGGCATTTCATATATTCCAGCTTATGTAAGTTATTTACATTTAGCATGCATTGTTTTACAAATTATGATGATGAGATGATGTTTTTACTTATGCATTTCACCCCCATATACTCAGTACATTCTCAAAGTACTAATTCACATATATGTCTATGTCCTACATTGTCTCATAATGTAGGTATCAGCTCAGTTGTAGCACACATACTATATTCAGACAGTTTGCAGATTCCAGCCAGCAGGTGATGAGTCCTCCTACTTCGGGGACTTTAGTTAGATTTTATTGATGCACTTTATTTTCTTATTCATTTGTATTGATTAGTGATAGTTGGAGTCGCATTCCAGCTATCTATAGTCAGTATAGTAGAGGCTTCACAGATGTCAGTTAGAGTCAGTTATGTATTTTCAGTCTCTCTTTCAAACTTTATCAGAATGTAAAAGTTGTAATAATATTGTATTTTCCCAGATTCCATCATATCATGTTTTCACACAATAAACTCTGTCGTTTTATGCATATTATTCAGTTACTTATGAGTTATACTAGTAGAAGGATTAGCTTGGGATCACTTATGGTCCTAAGCACCGTGTGACGTTTTGCGACAGATTTTAGAGGCGTTATAACTTTGTTGTTGTAGTTATATTTATGATATATTAGAACCGTTAGAGCAAGTAGTGTGGGCTACCATTGTGGGATATTTTTTTATTACAGGTCATGTGCCCTTAGTGTGTATTTTATGTAATTTATTTTTCACTTTGCTCGGCTTGCCTATGATACCTACAGAGTATAAGTGAAGAATCAGGTTCGACTATGCCCCACATTTCTTGAGTCAGGTGATTGTAAGATATTTCAAGGTAGTTGATGATTTTTAGCAATTTGGAGTCTTCTGCTACCTTTCTCTATAGACTATGTCATTATTTTTATTCAAAGATAGAGTTTCTCTTGTATTTGGATATCTTATGTTTTCTTTGGATTTGAGTTATACTAGATACATTCTTATACTATTGACACCTGGTTTTTGGAGTTAGGAATGTATTATTATGTTTCTTTTTTCATTTATTATACTTGTATGGTTCGACTTTATTCTAATAGCCTTACTTTAGGGTCATTATTTTCTTTTACCTATTTGTGTATTGTTTTATGTGATAGGCTTACTTGTTAAGGTTCATCGCGACAAGTTCCATCGTGACCTATAGATTTTGGGTCATAACAAATTTGTATCAAAGCAACCAGTTTTCATTGGTCTCAACGGTGTAAGAATGGGTTGTCTAATAGAGTCTCATGGATTAGTATGTAGATATCTCTTAGAGGCTACAGGATGTCTTTCTGAAACTTCTCTCATTTTATTACTTATCATGCAAAGTTCTTCATACCTTGTGTTCTGAGTTGTGTTTCACTTTTTTTGTGCAGATGGTGTTGACTAGGTCCCATGAGGTCAGAGATGCGAAGCTTATTTCTAAAAAAAAAGTTCATTTGGGAGGATGGGCCTCAAGTCGTAGATAGAATCAAGGAAGTGGACAGGCCTGTGGATCAGCCCCATCTAGGAGGAGTGCTAGGGGACTCTTCCTTAAGTCTCAGGGTAAGCATGTTAAGGGTGTAGGTTCAGTTCTAGTTTCTCAGAGTTCATCTACCCCAGTTTTAAGGGGTTGTTGGTTTATTTTCTAACCTACTTAGAGGGTTTTCCTTTGGTTATGCCAGGTGTTCCTCTAGTTTAGAGCGTGGATCCTCCTGTTGTACCTATTTCTATTTTGGGTACTTCTCAGACACTGAGTATTATTTTTATTTTAGTGCTGACATCTAAGTATGGTGTTGTAGGATCAGGAGTTCAGCCTTTCCCTATGTTACCTTATCATATGGGATCTCAGCCAGCTAGATTCCTTATGTCTCCTCTTGCTATGAGTACTATTATGTCTTTTGAGAATTAGAAAAGGTTTTAGAGATTTACTCATTTGGGTCCTCCTAGATTGAGTGGTGTTAAGAACGAGAATGCCTATGAGTTCCTGATTGATTATCGAGAGAAGTTGCATAATTTGGGATTGCTTAAGTCGCATAGGGCTACTTATACTACCTATTAGTTGAGAAATTCTGTTAGAGATTAGTGGAGGTCACTGGTTAGTTGCGGACCTCTTGATTCTCCCAATGTGACTTGGGATCAATTTATTGATACATTTCTGGATAGGTTTGTGCCTAATAGTTTGAGGCATCAGATGCATGATGAGTTTAGCCTTCTGGATTAGGGCTCTATGACTGTAGAACAGTATGAGGCACACTTCCATGACATGTCCAAATATTCCTAAGCTAGTACTTCCATTGAGTCTGAGAAGATTCAGATATTTTTGAAGGGTTTGGATGTCTCCCTTCAGTTGGCTACATCATAGATAGTTGTATTTAGGGAATATTTTTGGAGTATAGTGGATTATGCTAAGATGACTGAGGGTATTTTTTAGGCATCTCAGGGAGGCGGTAAGAAGGTGCACCATTTTTTGAGTTTAGAGGTTAGGTTTCTCATGGTAGAGATTTCAAAGGTTCTTATAGATATCAGGGTAGGTCGATGCAAGAGGCATTGCAGATTTTGGGTGGTGGATCTTTTGGTTCAAAAGTTCAGGGTGTTTGATCAAGTCTAATTGTACCTTCTCCTATTGAGTCGATCCATAGAGGTTGCTTTGTGTGTAATAAGGCTGGCCATTTGACTGAGGACTATCCCCGCTGTGTGATTAAAGCTACTCCTATTTCATCTGTGAGAGGTAGAGGTTCTACCATAGGTGCAAAGGGCAGAGGTAGTGGATCCCACGATGGTGGTTGTAGGGTGACTCAAATTATTAGTGGTTATGGTCAGTGATATGCTATACCATCTAGACCTAAGGCAGAGGCTTTAGATGCTATGATCACAGGTATCATCTTCGTTTATTTTAGACCTCTATTTGTTTTATTTGATCTTGGATCGACTTTTTCCTATGTGTCTATGTATTTTGTTTGGGTTTTGATTCTATTATTGAGCCTCTTTCCATACCTATTCATGTATCTACCCGAAGGTGATTCTTTACTGGTGGATTGGGTGTACCAATCTTGTGTTGTGACTTTTTCCTGGCGTAAGACCTTGGTAGATTTACTGTAACACCCCGCATTTCAGGCTAGAATAAAAACCATCATTTCTATGCATAGATGATACAAAAGCCTTAAATCCTATGCAAATTTGGCATGTTAATCAATTATGTAGTGTGGGAACCTATTTGAGCATGAATTGAGATCATAGAGGTCCCTTAACTCAAGGACTAGTTGAAAGCTTTCCTATTGTTCAAGTTTTAGTGAGTGCCAAAACTTGGATCAACTTCAATCGACCATAACTCCTTGTATATGATGAACTGGGTGGCCTACTATATATCAAATAAAAGTTCTTTGAGTCCTCTTTCCAACACCACTGGTTTTGCTTTAATCCAGTATCGGAGTAAAAAGTTATGCTCATTTTACTTCGAAGTGTCTGTCTGCTAAAATGTGACTACGAGGCTGACGACTTATCAGCTGTGTGATGGCCCGTCAGACCTGGTCGTCATCCTAAGGAAGTGAGTGGTGAAAACTAGTCCAAAAGTAACGACCTGGGTGACGACTTATCACCTGAGTGACGTCTTGTCAACCCTGATCGTCAACTGATGCAATTATGCAATTTTTTTTGGGTTTCTTAGGGGTATTTTGGTCTTTCCCTTACTCCAAAAACCGTTCACACGAATTAAATCACCCCTTAAGCATTATTAATCAATCACTATCAGTTTTACAACATCAAAACTTCCTCTTCACTCTCAAAATATGATCAAACTAGGATTTTCTCCAAGAACAAGAAATTCAAGAAAATCAACCCTTAAGTTCAAGATTTCCAAGGAACGAATTAAGATTCGAGTTCTTCTCTTTAAACTAATTAATTTGAGGTACGCGGGGTTTTCCTAAAATCTCATGGGCATAGAGATCATGATTTTAAGAAAGGAATTTCGGATTTATGAATACATTTATGTTTTAGAAGTATTGATGATATTGTTTTGGACTTTAGGCCTTCCCCTAAATTGATTTGAAATTATAAATATATGTAAGAATGTGTTTTAAGGTTGATGATTGAATTGAGAGCATGACTCATGAAAAATCCCTCTCTTATTATGATTTTCCTTTACTTATGATATGCTATGAATTATTTTGAATGCATCTTAAAAAACATGATATGAAATGTCTTGATTAATGTTATATTTGGGTTATGATTTTGATTTCAAAAGAAAGGGTTGTACATGTTGATAAACATTGAATATTCATATAATTAAAGAGTGCACAATTTTTCCAAAAGCACGTGACCACCATATGTTTGAAGAATTTTTGCATAGTTTTGACTTATGTTTCAGAACATGAAATCTCTTATACTATCTGTATGTTTGGGTGGTCTGAATTGAGTTTTTGATGAAAGAATCTTGACTGATGCATTATGGCTCAGAAATAGGACTTGCAAGTCTGGGTGTGACGACACCAACTCAAATAATGCCATGTTAATTTAGAATAGAATAAAATGCATGTTTGAAACCAGATTTTCAGATTTTGAAACTAGAATGATGCATGTTTCAGAACAGACTAAAATTGGGAATAAAGAGAGCTTACGTGGTTCCCCGAAGAAGGCATGAGTTCAGATAAATCATTGCTTAAAATCATGATTTGTTGATCCGAGTATATTATTATACGTTGGCCTAGTGTCCTGTGGCGTATCAGACTCAGACACTCTGACCCTTGTGGCACACTTGGGTTGGGGGCTTCCCCGCCGAGCCAATGGAAGATTTCATATAGCCCGTAAAATATCAGACTTGTAGGGGAGTGCCACCTAACTGAGAAGTAATACAAAGATTAGAAATTACGTTGACAGAAAGGTTTTCTGATTATCAAAAATGCCCATGTGTTTTGGAATTTATATCCTATATGGTGTTTTATGATTAGCTCTCAACTATTTTATTTATATGAAAAGCTTTATTTTGGATTGCTCTGCGTACCAGTACATTTGTATTGACCCCCTTCCTCCCGGGGTCTAAAACTTAGTTTAGAGGTCCTGCTAGGCCGTAGAGTTTTCAGAGAGTAGTGATGTGTGCAGTTGGTGAGCCTTCTTTATTCCAGGAGGCCTATGTCTTTTAGATTATGTTATTTATTTTGGTTTAGGTCCACTAGGGGCCTTGTCCCAATTTTAGACAGTTGTCATTTTCAGATATAGTAGAGATTTCGCAGACTGGTTCAGATGTTGTTTTGTTGATATTGGGGTTTTATCCTTCATTGTTAAATTAAATTTAGAGTATGACCATGTTTCTATATTCGATTATATTTCCATATTTTCTTTTATTATATGAATGTTGGGCATGATTACCAGATAGAGAAGGGCATTCTGGTCCTTCATGGTTTGGGATGTCTGTCATGGCCAGGCCCCAGTTTGGGTTGTGATAAACTTGGTATCAGAGCATGGTTCATGGTCCCAAGGTGTCTGCGAAATCACATCGGGTAGAGTCTGGTTTATGGGTGTGTAGCATACCACGCTTATAAGTAAGAGTCTACTAGACATTTAGGAATGTCTCCCTTTCTTCATGTTCTAGTTCATGCTATGGAGTCAGAATGTTCCTCTTTTATACTCTAATTTATGCTATGCTGTCGCCCATATGAAAGTAAAGTTATCCCAATTCTTTCCTTACTTTGATGTGCTTAGATATGTCTCATTATTGGGGTGATTCAAGTGCAACAGTTTAGAGTTTAAATGGTATGGTCCTTTCTGATTGAGCCATATAAGATTTTAAAATTTTACAAGGGCTTGAGAAGAGTCTGTTAGTGCTTTAGAGTGTATTGATTCTAGTGTGAACTTTGATTCTGATGAGATCGTGCTTTTCAGCATGCAGTATTAAGTGTATTCATTCTTTTTCAAAATTTATGTTGCAGATGTCATGCCTAAAAAGGGGAATGATGTGTAGCAGAATGTTGGAACAATATTTCCACCCGAATAGTAGTATGAGTTAAAGTGTTGTTGTCATAACCTATTGGTAGTGATATTGGACCAAGAAGTTGGAGATATAAAGTCACAAAGTTAGAAGTCAGAGTGAGGGTGACTTTTGTGTAGATAAATATTTTAGTTGAATAACCGATGTTTGAGGATGATTTACCCCTTTTATAGTGATAGACTAATGTGGTAGCTAGTAGCTTGTGTGGATTGTATGGAAGTTTGTAGGGGAAATGTTTGACTCAGATTTTTATTTATACAGAATAAGATGTGTATTCTTAGATCATTGATTATTGTGTGTCAAGTTTCTATCTCTTGTAATCTTATTATCATTGTATTGTTAAAACTAAAAGTCTAGTGAAGCCGTGTGGGCTCTTTCGATTCACTAGCATAGTTTCCTTGTCATTCATCTCATTTTCTTGTTCAAAACACAAAATCAAAGTCTAGTGAAGCCGTGTGAGGCCTATTTCGATTCACTAGCAACTTGTTGTTCAACTTATTGTTCTTGTGTTGGTTGAATATATGTATAGCTGAATCTTTTTGCATGAGATTGAGTTGGTAATGAAGTGATACGTCCTTGTGTGTTAGTTTAGTAGAAGGTAGAGAAAGAGTTATTAGTCAAGGTGATATAAGGTTGCGGTATTTTTTTCCTTCTAAGGCTATTACATGTTGTGTGTGGCTAGTGGTACCGTTGAGGTTCTAGGTGGAGAAAGACTAGTTAGATGATACATGGTGTTCTAAATGGCCAAGTTAAGGAGATTTTACTGCTAGTGCTGAGCCTTTTGATATGATCTTGATCCTCATGGTAGAGAGATATAAGTTTGGGGTCGCGATATTAGTAGGCTATGATGAAAGAAGTATGGTTCATTAAAAGCTTGGTGATATCCATGTTAAGTGTTAGAATCTATGTTTGAGTTTTGAACGTTGAACTAATAGAAATAAGAGTAGAAGCACCAAAGGGTGTGCACTTCAACTATAGGGATACTCATGAAGATTCGAAGTTAGTAAGTGTTCAAGTATTATATGATGACTATTGGCGGCTATAGAAGATAGAGTGTATCTCAGAAGGTAGTATTAACAGTGGGTTTTCCACTTTAAGGTGTAGTCATTCGGGTTAAGTTCTTTGATATACGTGTATGGTCGTTTTTCTAGACCCTACAGTGCAGTAAGTGTCGTTCAGTTAGAGTCTAGTAAGGGGTCTCTTAAACTTAAGATGATGGCTTGAAGCTAAGGGGGAGATGATAGAACGAATAACCAAGACAGGCTCTCAGATTCTAGTAGTGATGTCAGTATGATATAGAATATCAGAAAGTGAGGGTGAGACTCAACCCAATCTTATCTCAGTATTTTTCAGTTATCCCAATACCTACTCATGCCTTACGTTTAAGTTCCATGATCATGGTCCATGTTCATGCATATGATAGAAAATCATGTGCTCTTCCAGTTCCTAAATGAGGAATTCCAGTTCATTTCAGTAGTCAGAATCACATTCCATAAGTTATGAACTCCAAGTTGAGGTCATACAGCTCATGACTCATGTACTCATGCTTTATAGTGTGCTCAGTTCCCATAACTCATGCTACACACCAAATGATTGGTGAGATTCATCTTATAGATAGGTATACTCTCAATTTAGATAACTTTGATGAATCCCTGATGTTGATTGGCTGTTCCTCAGGCCTCAATTAAGTGTCAATTCTCATATAATATCCTTCCATATGTTTCAAGGTCTTATGTTCTAACCTTTTAGTTACTTCTCCTTTTGTAATGATAGTGGTGATGAGTAGATATTTCTTGTTGATGAAAGATCATTATATGCTTGTCTTAGATAAGACCATAAGTGTGAAGTAAGATTTGGTGCCAAGTCTTTGATATATGTGATGGTTAGTGAAAATTTATGTGTGTATGTTCTTGGGATAACGCGTGGGAGTTATATTGACAATGGTTTAGAGACTATGTGAAGTATGTATTTACGGGTGTTTGCCTTGAAGTTCATATATAGTTATAAAGATAGGCTTGAATGACATGTTGAGATTTAAGTGTAGGAACATAATATATGCTAGTAAATCCATAGTAAGAGTTCAGAGTTAGTCATCATTGAAGTGGTAAGGCACATTATGTTTAGGGTGTGATCTCTAAAAATATATAGAAGATTGAATTATATGGTTTAGACTAGTATCGTTGTGCGACATGTTGTATTTTGTGGTTTGGAGTTAGGCTTGATCGCGGTGAGAGGATTTAAGTCAATTTAGACATTAGTAGAAAGATTTATCAATGCCCATATGAGAATTTTAAGTTGAATCGATTGAGCTTGGTATTTAAGGGGAATAGTATAGTTAAGGGAGTATTCGCAAAGTGTGCTAAGCTGGAAAGTAAGAAGTTGCATTGCCTAAGGCCTGGTAATTCTACCCTAGTTTATGAGTTATATGTCTATATTTCATGCTATGGAGTAGTGTTAATGTTGTGTTCCTTAGTCAGATGTCTGGTGTAGATTATGCCCAAGATTCTTTTGCTCCCTAATATTACTAGAACTTTCTTAGAAAGAGTGTTGAAGAGATACTCCAGTTAAGCATAAGTTTCCAAGTATAATTCAGTCTGTATAGCTAACAATTCAGTTTAACAGTCTGGCAGACAAGTTACTATAGTTTTCCACCTTTTCACCCAGTCCTACTATTCGAAGTCTCATACGTATGACCATCTCTAAGAGATAATCTATTCCATCCATGAAAATTGCGAATCCAGTTCAGTCCAAGCATCATGTTTTAGATTCAGCTATTGAATCATGACTCAGTTCATAAGAGTTCAGCGCATAATCTCAAATTTTTCCAAGTATTTTAGCTCAGACAGGGTAATATCCTGGTACAGTCTAAGTCTTGTTACCTCATGATTCGTACATGCCTAAGTTATCACTTCTCAATTCAATATATGTGATTGGATCATGAACACTTTAAGGGAATCTTGAATTCTTAGCATTAATCAGCTACTTGAAGCAAGTAAAGTCAAATCAGCACAAAATTCAGTTTCATGATAGAAGTTTAAATGTTTCACATCAGTTATATCCTTTCTTAGAAGAAACATCATGTCATTGTTATTTTATACCTTTAAGCTTTAATATTCTTACCCATCATTCAAGGACAAATGATCCCAAGAGGGAGATAATGTAACACTCCGCATTTCAGGCTAGAACAAAAACCGTCATTTATATGCGTAGATGATCCAAAATCCTTCAATCCTATGAAAATCTGGCATTTTAATCAATTATGTAGTGTAGGAACCTATTTGACCATGAATTGAGATCATAGAGGTTCCTTAACTCAAGGACTAGTTGAAATCTTTCCTATCGTTCAAGTTTTAGTGAGCATCAAAACTTCGATCAACTTTAATCGACCATAACTCCTTGTATATTACGAAATGGGTGGCCTACTATGTAATACCCCAATCATTCCTTAAACCTAAATCTATTTTTTGAATGGATATGTATGACTTCCAAAGTGATTGATGTTTAAACCATGTTGTATTTCTCTAATTTCCACTTTTTTTCATGTAGAACATTGAATAAGCTTTCCATCGATACCAATTTCATCGAAATCCAACATCGGATGAGTGAGTTATGGCCATTTTACTGAATGCTATCGGATCGCCCAGGTTTGACGGTCGACCTGGTGGACCGTCAAGTATCCCATCAAGCAAAGGCAGTAGCTCTCTTTTCGGGATGTCGTGTGACGGTCAAAATGGTGGACCGTCACAAAGTTGACGGACCGTCAAGGTGTCTATCAGACCGAGATAGAATGTCTCATTTCTGGCCCTCAAGTGACGGACAACTTGGTGGACCATCACTTTTCTGACGGACCGTCAGTTCAACCATCACGTCGAGGAAGAACATTCCAGTTTTGGTGTTCGAGTGATGGACGACTTGGTAGACCGTTAGTCCCTCTGACGGACCGTCAGGTAGACTGTCACAGACCCCGATCAGTAAATTTCAACTTTTTTTTCAAAGGGTCATCTTGTTCATTTCCACTCATTATGGCCTTATATATATATATATATATGTAGAGAAGAGAAGATCATTTCTCTCCATTTCTTTCCAAATTTCTTTCAAGAATTCTCTAGAAACTTAGGGTTTCTTCCAAACCCAAAAATCAAATCATCTCCAAGAAATTTAAGAAATCTCCCATAAATTTCTTCAAGTTGTTCAAGAACTAAGTTCCTCAAGTGAAAGGCAGCAAGGTCTTGGTCTAAAACTGTGAGAAAGAAGTTTCAAGAAAGTTTCTATATCTTCAAAATCAAAATCTAAGGTATGAGGGGTTTGAACAAGAACACATCTTTCATTCTTGTGCCTAAAGATTTACTTTCTATTATTGATTTACATGATTTTGCAAGTGGGTTTACACCCAAATTTCTTTATGTATGATTTATGAGACTTGAGTTGAATAAGCTTGATATTTATGGTTATTTCACGATCATGCTTCTTAAATTGAGTATTTACTCCATGAGTTGTATATTGTCATTATATATATTGATGATTTCTAAGTGATTTATGATAAGTGTCAAGATTTGTGTTTTTCTATGAGAGATTTGACTATTGAATACATATTGATACTTGAGATTGAAAGTCAAAAATGAGTCTGATGATGTTTCCTTGAAGCTTTGGTATTTGAAATGATTTGATAAGCAAGGATACTTGATGTTGAGAAAGATTGTTTAATTTTGAGTCGATTTAGGAATCCACAGTCGTATATGATTTACCGATGAGATATACAGTTATTTTGGTCATCATGATAGACCCATGAGTTGCTATTGATTGAGGTGGATTTCCTAATGCATTTTGAGCTGATTCTGGGAGGAGTATTTAGCACCGAGCAGGAAATTTGGTATTTCCCCAGAACTACGTGCCACTATAGGATTGATGTTGATAATTATGGGCAAAAGGCCGAGTATGAGATTGTGATGATGAGATTAAGGTTGTACTCCCTGGCAAGAGTATGATACCCCGACCAATGTGGGGTTCTCTCCTTAGAAGGGCAAAATGTTGGACTCTATGTGGCTCACATGGAGTAGTTATGTCGGTTATAAGAAACTCTCAAACCCATAATGATCTGAATACCTTGAGTTACCGAGTCACTCTAAGTCATGAGTCAAAGCTTTGGAGTTGAGTTGAATGATTTATGAGATTTATAAAACATGTGTTATTACTGATGATTTATGGAAATAATGTTTCAGATAATTCAAGCGAAGAGAGTTATTATTGTCAGCATGCATGATTTTCTTATACACTTATGATTTTCTTATACACTTATGATATTATTTGTCTAAAACATGACTATCTGAATAAGGAGTTGATGGGAAAAGTCCCCAACTAACTCCAACTAATAAATTAATTAATGAGATAATAAAGAAATGATCATGTCCTCAAAAGATGAGGACTCACTGCTAACTCTAACTGCTGAGACTGGAATGCTACTGATGCTCTGGAACTCGTAATTTTGAACCTATGGTATAAAACACCATAGTGCAAATACGTCAGTATGATTGAATATACTGGTATGCATGTGAGGTAGACTGAATGCATGGGGTTCATATGCATGAACATTCCTGGCTAATTGACTAATATGAATGTGAGAATACATGCATAAATACATATTAACTATATCTGAGATCATGATAACATGAATTTACTAATAACTAACATGACTGATAACTGATTTTTGCTGACTGATATAACTGATAACATAAGTGACTGTATCTAACAATCCTGAATCTGATGGAACTAGCTGAGTTTCGTACTATTCTGAGTTGACTGTATCTGACAGTAGTCATCTAACCGTCAAGAATAGTAACTATACCTATATAGTACTATAGATACAGTACTATAGATACAGTCAACTCAGAATAGTAACTATACCTATAATAATAATATCTGAAGTAGTCATCTAACCGTCATGCCTCAAATAACACAATATAGCTGAGTTGGGGTCCAATATGTAACCCAATTGGAAGGGTGTCAATACTGCGCCACTGGTAAGGACAATCTGTGAGTAACCCTCATATAACAGGCAACTCTAGTGAGAATGGTGGGAACCCTCACATAACAGGTTAAGCCACCTCATCTACCCTCATATAGCAGGTTATGATGTCTCAACCTATGCTGGCTATATACTTCTGGAATGCAAGGATTGCTTCTAAGAATTACACCCTCATATAACAGGTGAGTTCCTATCCTTGGGTTCGCTCTGTGTTAATTTCTACTCCCATCTGAATAGACACTGAACATGATTAACTGAACTGACTAGAATGAGTTAACTGAGTTTCGTTGACTGACGGAAGATTACTGAGATCTGATAACTGACTAAGATTTACTGAGATGTACTGAGTTTTCCTTAGTCATAAGTCTGACTGAATTCTACTGAACATAGCTTGACTGAGAGCATCTTGAAAACATAACATTGTCTCTAGGTATACAGCTAAATTGTCGGGTACAAGTACCCCCAGGAGTCGATGGAAGGAAACTGACAAAGCATGACTTTCTTGAATACATGATCAACATTATAATCCATAATTCATTGCCTAAAACATTTCATCAAACATTTGTCATGGATAGACTTGTACATAAATGGGGATTTCATATTATCATACAAGTAGGGCATTTTTCCTTCACTTGGGCATTTAATCAACACATGGTAAACATAGTATATGTAGACAATATTACTCAACAAGAAAACATCATGACTTTATTCTAGTTTGACCATTGAAGGGTTAAATCATGGATTCATATGTAACTATACCTATAATAATTAATTCCACTTAAGATTTATCACCAAACATGGATTTAGATTCATTTGATCATTATCTACATGAAGAAAAGAAAAACCAACATAACATTCATAAACATCCATACAACTGAACTTTGAAAAGAGATTCTTGGGCTTTATTGATGAAAGGAGTCTATGAATGAACACTATGCATACCTTAGTTCTTGGTTTAGCAAAGATTGACGGAGAGACTTTCTTGAAATTGAATCCCCAATTGAAACCCTAGCTTGTTCTTGAGAGAAAATTGAGAGAAACTAGTATATTTTGGGTTCCAAATAGCTGAATCTCGTGTTAAAAGGCCTAAATAGGGGTGGGGAATTGACCCTTTTAACCTTGGACGCATCTTTTAAATTGGTAAAAATTTCCTGAATTGGACCCCTAGCGCGACGCGGCACTATCGCGCCGTGTCACTGGAATTTGACGACTGGGAATTTAGGGCATGGAGCGATGCAGATTCATTGCGTTTCCACTTCATTTGCGACCTGGAAGTTTGGCGCGACGCGCTACTGACTAATATGGCGTTGTTTTACGATGGGAACTTGAAATAGTCATAACTTCTTACCCGATTATCGGATTTAGGAGAATCTTATATCGATGGAAAGCTTATTGAATTTACCATATGACAAAAAGTGAAAATCTTAAAAAATCCTCATGGAATAAACATCATTCAATTTAGAAGATAACACTTGACATTCTTGGGATAAAATTAGTTAAGAAACTTTGGGGTATTACAATATCTCCCCCTTGGGAACATTCATCCTCGAATGAGACTGAATGAGAAGGGAGAAACGATAAGACAAAGTACATACTGAAATGAACACTGAAACATGACTAACATCTCTGAGATTTATACTAACCATGCATATCTGATGCATGATTTCATGACGCAACTGACTCATGAACACATGATCGAGAATTCTAATAACTGAGTTTCTCACTAGGAGAATGCATGTTTGATTCATGATTTATATAACTGAACTTATACATAAATGCATGATTGAATATGCAATGGTATTTAATACCAAATTTGTAATGGAATACTAAGCTTGTAACTGAAATCTGAACATGAAACTGAATAGCTTAAATAGAACTGTTACCTTGAGCTAGATCTGAGTTGATTGAGAAGAGGCGAGGATACTTGGTTCGCATATCTGCATCTTCTTCCTAAGTAGCTTTCTCAATGGACTGATTCTGCCAAAGAGCTTTGACTAGAGGGACTTCTTTGTTCCTCAGTCTACGAGTCTGATAGTCTAGGATTTTGACTGAAATCTCTTCATAAGAGAGGTTGTTCTAAACATCTATGCTTTGAATAGGGACTACAACTGCTGGATCACCTATGCACTTATTGAGCAAAGAGAAATGGAACACTAGATAAACTGAGGCTAGATTTGAAGGCAATTCGAGCTCATAAGCTACCTTGCCGAAGCGACTGAGAATCTTGAAGGGACCGACATATCGAGGACTGAGATTTCCCTTCTTGCTGAATCGCTTCACTCCCTTCATGGAAGAGATCTTTAGATAGACATAATCACCAATCTCAAACTCAATATCCTTTCTACGAACATCTGCATAAGACTTCTGTCGGCTCTGAGCAGCCCAGAGTTTTTCTCTGATCAACTGGACTTTTTCTAAGGCATCGAATATTAAGTCAGGCCCAATAACTGAGGCCTCACTAACTTTGAACCAACCAACTAGAGATCTGTATCTCTTACCGTAGAGAGCTTTGAATGAAGCCATATTAATACTGGAATGATAGCTATTGTTGTATGCAAACTCAATCAAAGGCAAGTGGTCATCCCAACTACCCTTGAAATCAATCGCACACGCCCTTAGTATATTTTTTAGAGTCTGAATGGTCTTTTCTGCTTGACCATCTGTCTGAGGATGAAAGGATGTACTAAGATAAACTTGGGTACCAAGACCCTTTTGGAATGCTTTCCAGAAATGAGAGGTGAACTGGTTACCTCTATCTGAGATAATAGATAGAGAAATACCGTGTAATCTGACCAGCTTTCTGATGTAGAGTTTAGCATAATCCTCGGCTGAATAAGAGGTATGGACTGGAAGGAAATGACCTGATTTGGTCATCCTATCTATAATGACCCAAACTAAATCATGCTGATGACGAGTATGAGGCAATCCCATCACGAAGTCCATGTTCACAACTTCCGACTTCCAAGTAGGAATACTGAACTCCTGCATAAGACCACTAGACTTATGATGCTCTAGCTTAACTTGTTGACATGTAGAGAACTTAGCCACAAACTCTACAACATCTCTTTTCATCCCACTCTACCAATAAATTTCTCTCAAGTTGTGGTACATCTTTGTGGCCCCTGGATGAATAGAGTAGCGCGCACCATGCACTTCTGTAAGAATTCGCTGCCTTAAGTCATCTACACCTGGAACACACAGATGACCCTGGCAAACGCAATACACTATCTCCCCCTTAGAAGAAGACCTATACTTTCTGATCCTTGACTGACTCTTTCAACTTGACTAGAATAGGATCTCTATCTTGCTTTTCTTTCACCTCAGAAACTAGAGATGATTCTGAACTACTCTGAACCCATATGTCACCCTCTTCTAAATCAACTAAGCAAACGCCTAGTCTGGCAAGATGATGGACTTTCTGAGTAAAATTCTTCTTACTATCCTCAACAAGAGCAACACTACCCATAAATAGTCTACTGAGAGCATCGGCCACTACGTTGGCCTTGACCGGATAATAAAGGACACTTATTTCATAATCTTTCAAGATCTCAAACCACCTTCTCTGATGAAGATTGAGATCTTTCTAAGAAAAGACAAACTGAAGGGTGTTATGATCTGTGAACATATCTACATGAACTCTGTATAGATAATGCCTCCAAATATTTAAGGCAAATACTACGACTGCTAACTCAAGATCATAAGTAGGATAATTCTTCTCATGGGGTTTAAGCTGTCTGGAGGCATAGGCTATGACCTTACCATGCTATATGAGGACACAACCCAAACCTACTCTGGACCATCTGGAAGAGCTAAGACTGGGGTTGAGGTGAGTCGAGTCTTCAACTCCTAAAAAATCTTCTTGCAAGGATCTAACCACTAAAACTTGACTTTCTTCTGAGTTAATATAGACATAGGGGATGTCATAGAAGAAAATCCTTCAACAAACCATCTGTAATAGCCAGCCAAACCTAAGGAACTCCTGATATCTGATGGAGAGACAGGTCTAGGCCAGTTTCTTACCACTTCGGTCTTTTGAGGATCTAATCTAATAGCATCACCAAAAATGATATGACCAAGGAATGCTACTGACCTTAGTCAAAATTTGCACTTACTGAATTTGGCGAACAACTGATGATTTCTGAGAGTCTGAAGTATAATTCTGAGATAGTCTGCATGATCACGCTCACTGCGGGAATAGACCAGAATATCATCTATGAAGACTATGATGAACATGTCCAAGTACTGCTTGAACACCGGTTCATCAAGTCCATGAAAGAGGCTGGGGCATTGGTAATACCAACGGATATGACTAGGAATTTGAAGTGACTATACCAAGTACGAAAGACTGTCTTTTAAATATCACATTCTCTGACTCTGAGCTGATGATACCCGAATCTGAGGTCTATCTTGGAGAAATAACTGGCACCCTAAAGTTGGTCAAACAAGTCATCGATTCTAGGAAGAGGATACTTGTTCTTGACCGTGACTTTATTGAGTTGACGGTAGTCTATGCACATCCTGAGAGAACCATCTTTATTTTGCACGAATAAGACTGGAGCATCCCACGGGGACACGCTGGGTCTGATGAATCCCTTATCTAAGAGATCCTTTAACTGATCTTTCAGTTCTTTGAGTTGTGCTGGTGCCATTCTATATGGTGGAATCGATATAGGCTGAGTATCTGGAAGAAGATCAATGTCGAAGTTAATTTCCCTTCCGGGAGGAATTCCTGGAAGATCTTTGGAAAAGACATCTGAATATTAATTCACTATTGAGACTGATTCAAGACTGGGAGTCTTGTAACTAGAATCCTTAACATGAACAAGATGATAGACACATCCCTTAGATATCATTTTCTTTGCCCGAAGGTAGAAAATAAGCTGACCTCTGAAAGCGGATACACTACCCTTCCACTCTAGGATGGGTTCATTCAGAAATTAGAACTGGACTATTCTATTTCTGTAGTCGACTGTGGCATAGAAGGAATAAAGCAAATCTATGCTGAGAATGACATCGAAATCAGTCATCTCTAATTCGACTAAGTCTGCTGAAGTGACTTTCTGAAATATTATAATCGGGCAGTTCCTGTATACTCGCCGGGCTATGATGGTTTTACCTACTGGGGTGGAGACTGAAAAGGGCTCTTCTAGAATTTCCTGACTGATTTCAAAATCGCCTGCTATATAGGGAGTAACAAAAGACAAGGAAGCACCCAAATTTAGCAAAGCGTAAACTTGCACATGAAAGATCTGTAACGCACCAGTAACCACATCAAGAGAATTTTCCTGATCTTGCTGGGACTGGAGAGCATAAAGTCTATTTAGGTGTTGCCCATTAGTAGCGCTGGAGGTGGCACCTTGCTGGTTTGGGCGATCAAACTGAGCTGGGCGACGGTTCTACTGACCCTGAGGACTTGGCTGAGGACAGTCTCTGACTCTGTGGCCTGTCTTGCCACATCTAAAACAAATACCACTACAGCTGTGCAAATACCCTAATGGTGCTTGCCATAAGTCTGGCAAAGAGGATAGGTAAAGGCACTGCTAACACTGCCCTGAGACTTAGAGCGTGTCACTCTATCTCTATTTCCATCCCTAAACTTAGGAGCTGGAGCACTGGCTGAAAAAGAGTTGGAACTGATGACTTAGGACGAAACTTAGAATGGTTTCCTCCATCTGATTTGGGCTGAGCAAAGTTGAAACTACCTGTCCTTGCTCTCTTATTATGCTTCTACCTCACCTTAATCTTTTTCTCCTCTATCTGTTGGGCATGAGTCATGAGCCTGGCTAAAGTCATATCGCTATTCAACATCGCAAATCTATACTCATTGAATATACTATTATTTACCCCAGAAACAAACTTACTCATCTTGGCCCTACTATCTCCAACCACATGAGGAACATATCTGGCTAATTGAGTAAACTTAAGAGAATACTGTTACACCATCATGTTGCCCTTCCTGAGGTTGATGAATTCTAACACCTTAGCTTCTCTCAGCTCTTGGGGAAAGAATCTATCTAAGAATGCAGTGACAAACTCCTCCCACTCAATATGCCCTACATCATCTGGCCTTTCTGACTTCCACTGTTTAAACTAAGTGTGAGCAACATCTTGAAACTGATATGCAGCTAGCTCAGCACTCTCACTAGGAGTAACCCCAATGATGTTTGTAACCTTCTGAACCTAATTAATGAATTCCTGAGGGTCTTTGTCTAACTTAGACCCAAGAAAGGATGAAGGTTTCATTCGGGTGAAGTCCTGAATCCTGCTGCAGCTAAATTAGCCACTGGATTGGCCGGAATAACATCTAGTCATTTATTTTGAGCAGTAACTGACTGAGTAAGAGTAGTGAATGCAACTCTAAACTCTGCATGAGAAACATGTTCTCCCAAAGGTTCTTTGGACTGAGGGGCTGACTGATTCTCGTTTCTTCTTTTAGGAGACATGTTCTGTAAAAAAAAAGGGAGAAACAGATTAGACTGAGAGATTGACTTAAGATTATGCTCACTAGCATGACATGAATTCTGAAAGAAGGAAAACTGTTCCTAAAACATCTTATAGCCTCCTGCACATAAATGTGGCATGCAATATACCCATGTACAAGACTCTACTAGATGTGGCTTTCAGACTTCCTAGGACTCTATTGAACCTTGGGCTCTGATACCAAGTTTGTAATGCCCAGAATCTGGTACTCAAAATGCTACACGGTACTCATGGCCCCGAAGGACCACAAGCTAACTCATGACTGATATATGTACTTGTGTACTGCATGACATACTGTATAAATATAGAAACATGAACTGAAAGGCCACAAGGTTCAAAACTGTAACATGGTTGATAAAGATATAACATCAGAATGGGGTATGAAATACCCAAAACAACTGAAATAAATATCTAAACATGATAGTCTGAAAAGCCTCTAAAATATGACTATCGGAAAAAGGAGTTGATAGTACAAGTCCCCAACTAACTCCAACTAATAAATTAATTAATGAGATAATAAAGAAATGATCATGTCCTCGAAAGATGAGAACTCACTGCTAACTCTAACTACTAAGACTAGAATACTACTAATGCTCTGGAGCTCGTGATTCTCAACCTATGGTATAAAACACCATAGCATAAATGTGTCAGTACAATTGAATTTACTGGTATACATGTAAGGTAGAATGAATGCATGGGGTTCATATGCATGAACATTACTGGCTAGCTGACTAATATGAATATGAGAATACATATATGAATACATAGTAACTATATCTGATATCGTGATAACATGAGTTTACTGATAACTAACATGATTGATAACTGAGTTCTGATGACTGATATAACTGATAACATGAGTGACTATATCTGACAGTCCTGAATCTGATGGAACTAGCTGAGTTTCGTAATGTTCTGAGTTGACTGTATCTGACAGTTTTGAATTCTGTAGAACTATCTGAGTTCTATTACTGAGACTGAATGACTGTATCTAACAGTCCTAATTCTATAACATGAAACTATAGGAAGTAGTCATCTAACTAGCATGCCCTAAATAACATAATATAGCTGAGTTGGGGTCCAATCTGTAACCCCAATTGGAAGGGTGTCAATACTGCGCCACGAGTAAGGACAATCTGTGAGTAACCCTCATATAATAGGTAACTCTAGTGATAATGGTGGGAACCCTCATATAACAGGTTAAGCCACCTCATCTACCCTCATATAGCAGGCTATGATGTCTCAACCTATGTTGGCTACATAGTTCTGGAACACAAGGATTGCTTCTAAGAATCACACCCTCATATAACAGGTGAGTTCCCATCCTTGGGTTCTCTCTGTGCTAATTTCTTATCCCATCTAAATAGATACTAAACATGATTAACTGAACTTACTGGAATGAGTTAACTGAGTTCTGTTGACTGATGGAAAATTACTGAGACTGATAACTGATTGGGATTTACTGTGATGTACTGAGTTTTCCTGAGTCATGAGTCTGACTAAATTCTACTGAACATGGCTTGACTGAGAGTATCTTGAAAACATGACATTGGCTCTAGGCATATAGCTAAATTGTCGGGTACAAATACCCCCAGGACTCGGTAGAAGGAAACTGACAAAGCATGACTTTCTTAAATACATGATCAACATAATAATCCATAATTCAATGACTAAAACATTTCATCAAACACTTGTTATGCATAGACTTGTACATAAATGGGGATTTCATATTAGCATAGTAGGGCATTTTTCCTTCACTTAGGCATTTAATCAAACACATGGAAAACATAGTATATGTAGACAACATTACTCAACAAGAAAACATCATGACTCAATTATAGTTTCATCATTGAAGGGTTAAATTATGGATTCACATGTAACTATACCTATAATTATTAATTCCACTTAATATTTGTCACCAAACATGGATTTGAATTCAATTGGTTATTATCAATATGAACAAAAGCAAAACCAACATGGCATTCATAAACATCCATACAATTGAACTTTGAAAAGAGATTCTTGGGCGTCATGTACGAAAGGAGTCCATTAATGAATACTATGTATACCTTAGTTCTTGGTTTAGCAAAGATTGATGGAGAGACTTTCTTGAAATTGAAACCCTAGTTTGTTTTTTAAGAGAAAATTAAGAGAAACTAGTATATTTTGGGTTCCAAATAGCTAAATATCATGTTAAAGGGCTTAAATAAGGGTGGGGAATTGAACCTTTTAACCCTGAATGCGTCTTTTAAATTGGTGAAAATTTCCCAAATTAGACACCTGGCGCGACGCGGCGCTATTGCGCCGTGTCACTGGAATTTGACGACTGGGAATTTGGGTGATGGAGTGATACAAATACATCACATTGCCACTTTATTTGTGACCTGGAAGTTTGGCGCGATGCGCCACTGACTAATATGGCATTGTTTTACGACGGGAACTTAAAATAGTTACATCTTCTTACCCGGTTATCGAATTTAGGCAAATCTTATATCGATGGAAAGCTTATTGAATTTTCCTCAAGACAAAAAGTAAAAATCTTAAATATTCCTCATGGAATAAATATCATTCAATTTAGAAGCTACACTTGACATTCTTGGGATGAAAGTAGTTAAGAAACTTTGGGGTATTACACGAAGGATGTAGTAGATTTTTTAGCTCATTGCCTTTGTTGTCTGTAGGTGAAGGACAAGTATTTGATACGAATCACTATGGACTTTATGACTGGTTTGCCTCGTATATCTCTTGGTTTTGATAGTGTTTGGTTCATCATAGATAGATTAATCTAGTCAGCTTATTTAATTCTAATTCAAGTCTTCTTCAGTGCTGAGAGTTTGGCCCGTATCTACATTTGTTAGATTGTACGACTATATGGTGTGCCAATGTCTATCATTTTGAGTTGAGGTTTGGTGTTCATGTCTCACTTTTAGAAGACTTTTTAGGATGAGTTGGGTACTCGAGTTGATCTTAGCCAACATTTCACCCCAGATTGATAGTCAGTCAGAGCAGACTATTCAGATTTTTGAGGATATGCTCTGCACTTTTGTGATGGACTTTGTTGGCCAGTAGGAGCAACACTTAGCTTTAGCAAAATTTGCTTATAATAACAGCTACCATTCAAGTATAGATATAGCTCCTTTTAAGGCTTTGTATGGTAGGCGTTGTAGCTCATTGATGAGTTAGTTTGATGTTTCTGAGGTTAGACCTCGAGGTACGGACTTGCTTCATGATTCTTTAGACAAAGTCTGGATTACTCAGGATAGACTTAAAGCAACTCAGAGTAGGCAGAAGTGCTATGCAGATCATAGGCTTCGTTCCTTGATATTTGGTGTTGGTGATCATGTTTTTCTTTGAGTTTCACCCATGAAGGGTGTGATGAGGTTTGGGAAGAGGGACAAGCTTATCCCCAGGTACATTGGTCCATTTGAGATTCTTTAGACTGTTGGTGATGTGGCTTATGAGTTAGCTTTGCCTCTAGATTTATCAACTGTTCATCCTGTTTTTTATGTTTCTATGCTTTATTGTTACATCTCTAATGAGTCTCATGTTATTCATTGAGAATCAGTTCAGTTAGAGCAGCGGTTGTATTTCATTGAGGATACGGTTTCCATTTTGGCTAAGGATGTTAGATGGTTGCATTCTAGAGTTATCCATGTTGTGAAGTTTCAGTGGCGACATCGACCTATAGATGAGGCTACTTGGGAGGTCAAGTCTAATATGTGTAGTTTCTTATCCCAAGCTCTTTATGGATTGAGGTATTTCTTTTGACTTTAGTTTGAGAACGAACTTAATTTTTAATGGTGGATGATGTAACGACCTAAAATTTGATGAAATATGTAAAAATTATGATTTAACTATTTTACCCTTTCTGTATAGTTGCATTATGGTATTTTTTGGGGTGTGGGGGTGATTGTCGTGATTCCTAAAGCATTTTGGTACCATCTGTGTGATATTGTGTTTTTTTTAGGCTTTGAGAGCCTTATTTTGGACTTCTATAGTTATCTCTTGATTCGTGCAACGGATGGATGAAGGGATTACGCCAGCAGATCCAAAATGTTGATTTTATAGTGGTAACATTGTTGGTGTGGTTTTATGGTTTTTAAATCTCATTTTGACCCTAGATTTGGAAAATTGTGATTTTGGAGTTTGGGGTTTGACTTTGGTAAAATGATGATTTTTTAAAATTCTGATGTCTCCATTAAGTCTGGAGAGTCTAATTTAGTGTTGTTACATAGTTCATTTGCATATACGAATTTTGAATGAATCCCGAGCACCCCGTCGAAGTCCGTTTTGGACTTACAAAAATTTGGTGCACAAGGTTACTGGTGCAACATGGATCACAAAGGGGAAAATTTATCTGAGGAATGCATTTTATGCCTTATGTACCTGGTAACCTGGTATGAGTATAAATAGCCCCCTTTTGCCTGATTTTTGCTCATTGTTCATCTTGCTTCTTGAGAGCTAGACCTTAAAATAGTGTGAGAGCTTAAAAGTGAAACTTGTGGGGGCTTGGGAAGCTAGATTAACAATTTTTCTTTATCAAATTTCTTGATTAATTGTTCAATACCCCAAATACCTTATTACTTGATTTATCCCTAAATTTCATTTGTTTTCACTTGAATAATGTTTCTAATCCTTAACCAATTATTTTTCCTCAATTTAACCTTCAAAAAAACTTCGATTCTTAGATTTAAAATGGATTTTAAAGATTTTACCCGGTAAAGGTTAAAATAATTTTTTTTGATATGAACCTCATTTTTAATTCGATTTGACTTGGGTTTTCAACTGTAGATTCCTAAACACATGGGAAACACATTTTTGAAATAAAATTTTGATTTTGTCTTTCTTTTTTGAAAACCCATTTTGGGGGTGCGTTTTCACCTCAAACTAAAAGTAGGCAATATGGGCATCCTTGGCTTTGTTTTGATGGGTAGATTCTATATTTCTTGGTTTTAGTTAATTTTGGGATTGTTTGTGAGAGGTAAGGTCATGGGTTGAAGTATTGTGGCCCAATTTTTGTCATTCAAGGTGGGTTATGGCTTAACTCTTTAAATTAGGCTAGTTAGTTAATTTGTATACCAAAATTCATTTTAAGGGTGGGAACTAATCATGAAATATGGCAATCTATATGTTGTGCCTGTGTAGGGGACTATATATTCTGTAATTATTAAATATGGGATATTACGTGATATGTGTAACCATGTGGGGTCTTATGTGATGTTGATAGCCTCGAATACATGTGAATAATTGTATTGTGTTATTAGAAATGCCTATTGTGGTAACCTTTGGTGTATTGTGATATATTTGTACTTTGTAGGCATATGAATCATATGGAAATTCATGGATGGTGGAAATAATGAGTGGATATTGACTAATGTGGTTGTGAAAATGTAAAATTATGGATTGATTATTGAAATACATCATGTGAATTGGTTGCGGAAATACTCATTGATATTGGTTATGAATATTGCATCATCATCCTTATATCATCACAAACATTATTTCACTTGTTTGTTGTATTGTTCTATATATACTTGCTGTCATGTGTGTGTACTTGATTTGTGTCTGATGTTATGTATGTGCTCTGGAAACACTGGAAATATTAATAATACTAGAAACACTGGGAATACTGGAAATACTTGATATTGCCGGAGCAGAGTCATGGATATTGGTGGTATATGGGTTGACGAACCCTCCATGGGTCCTAAGTAGGGAAGGCTTGCTTCCATAGGAGTATGAAGGGTAGTATATGGGTTGACAAACCCTCTATGGGTCCTATATTGAGAAGGTTTGACTACGTGGGTGTATATGGAGGTTGTGCGACAACCTCGTACATTTTCATCAGCAGCAGCAGCCGCAACATCCTCATCTTAAGCATTGTAGTTTCTTTATTGTGTTGATGTTGTGATTGAATTTTCCTATTGACTTGTTATATGTCTAATTTCTCTATATCCTTTTATTTATACTTGACCATCTTGTATATACATGTTCTTTTTTGTTTCTACTTCCATGTGATATAATGTACACTTGTGTTCTACTTGTTGTGTTGTTGGTGTATTTGTGATAGATTAGAAATGTTAGTGTAAGCAGTGTGGGCTATCGTTGTGGTACATTTTTTTATTGTAGGGGGCATGCCCTTACTATGTATTTTGTGTACTTTATTTTCTACTTTGCTCGGTCGGCCTATGATACCTACTAAGTACAAGTGGACTATACTAACTCCTACTGTACCCTTTCTATTCAAATTCAGGTTCGGGTGCGCCCCTCATTGGTTGACTCAGGCAATTTTTCGAGCTTTCAAGGTAGTTGTTGATATTTAGGCATCCAGATGTCTGTTTCTACCTTTCTCTATAGACTATGTCTTTATTTTTATTTAAAAACAGAGTTTCTCTTGTATTTGGATATCTTATGTTTTCTTTGGATTTGAGTTGTACTAGATACATTCTTATACTATTGAAACATGGTTTTGGGAGTTAGGGTTGCATTATTATGTTTCTTTCCACATTTATTATACTTGTATGGCTCAACTTCATTCTAGAAGACTTACCTTGGGGTTATTATTATCTTTTTCTCTTTATGTATTGGTTTGTATGATAGGCTTACATGTCAAGGTTCGCTGCGATAAGTGTCATCATGACCTATAGATTTTAGGTCGTGACAGAGAGTGTATCATTAGCAATGACTAAATGGCGCTCGAAAATACCCTGGCTACTATTTAGAAGAGAAGAAGTAATAGCACCGACCTTAAAAGCTGGTAACTTAGTAGCTGGTGCACTTTCCCTTATATCCTGTAAAGGTATATCTTGAAAAGGGCTGGGGCTAGATCCACTGGGTTCCTCAAATCTTTAATCAAGGAAATATCCACACTTGTTGTTGGCTAAATATATCAGTCCACCACTGGAATGGATGGCACTTGTGAATTCTATAATAGTTGAAAAATCAAACACGGGAATGGTAGAGCAGTGCTAAACTGAAGTAGCATGTCTTGAGTCTCTTCTAATGATCGACAAAATATTCAGCTGCAACTCTGCCATGAAAGATGCTACTAAGCCTTCATTGGTTGCACCAAGTGTGCTGTCATTAGCTATCAGTGAAATTAGATGTCTCACGATAGCCTACCAAGCTTTGGTAGTGAACTTTATGGTATGGTTGTATATCACTAAATTGTTAACATAAACTACTCTCTCCCTAGCCTCTATAATGTGGTCCGCCAGCCACTTATAGTGCATTATCTTTTTATCCGTACTTAATTTCTTCACCCTACTCAAATCCATCATCTATAAGTCATACTATAAACTCTCTGTAACTAGCCTAGAAAGTATCACCAAACCAGACTTTAGTAATAACCTCCTGATATGTCAATCTCCTTATCCTACACTCATACTATATCCAGTCAGGGTTGCTTTCTCTAGTCTTTTTCCTTATCAGAGGAAGTCATATTCTTGACAATTGGCACATAATAGACATAGAAATCCTTTACCATTTCTGGGTTCTAGTTTTAGAGTGGTCTAATCATCCAACCCATATTATACCTCTCAAACACCTATATCAACTTTGGGACCTTTTGTATTAATTTAGGCAAAATTTAGGGTTCTTCCTAGATGCTCTATTTTGTATTCCCTCTATTATTCAGGGAGACCCCATCAGTGTAGTAGTCTCAGTAGTTTGGTACACTCTATCGCCTTAGATTTGCACCTCTTTGAGGCTGATTTACAGTAACAACAATGTTGAATGATTATAGATTGGCATTGTTGGAACCATTAAAAGATTCTTCCTCGTTAGAGTAACTCTCCTTATTAGAAGCTCTAGACTTACCCTCATTTGGGTTTGAGTTGTAATCTCTCTCTTAATATTGGAGAGGTTCAATGTAGATATAGGGAGGTTCAATGGGGATATGGGAAGGTTCAATGGGGATAGATGCGGGCACCAAAGCAGTCAAATCTATAGCTTTATCTTTAGATTTTTCAAGTTCCTTATTTTTTGCCCTAGTGGTATGAGGTTATGTTGATCATCATAAGTACTTTTGGAGTACTCAACCTTGGAACCACTAGAAACCTCAGACTTACACTTTGAAGCTGGAGGAGTGTTTTGGGGTGCCCAATTTAAATAGACGAGCCTTCCTTTGATCGTAGTATGACAGTACGATCATACCTTTGATCATAGAAAATCTCTTTTAAAACTATTAGGGTTTGTCATATCTGATGACTACATACCATGATTGCAGCATGCTAGGACGATCGTGGGATATGTTCATATTATTAACTCCTGCAAGGTGAAAAATTAGAACCTACAACAATCCTACCCACGATCGTATATTAATACCATGATCATGGGTTGTGTCATAGAGTGTGCATTGATACTTGTCAGTTCCAAAAAAAAAGATTGAACTATTATTTTTAATCCTAACTGAATATATTTTTTAAGCAAAAAAGGTACTCAGACTTTCCCCAATTTCTTGCCCATTTGAACCACAATGACACACAACACTTTTTTAGAGAAGATTTCTAGTCCATTCAAACTCAGTCAAATACTTATTACTCATCACTTTCAAATATGGATACTATCATAATTCATGATCAATATACTTACAATGCTTTTGAAAGATTGGAGATTTCAGTAGATAATTTTTGGATTAATGCGCATAGATCAAAGGTGAAATTTTGAATTCTTTGCCCTCTTAACCATATAAGTGGAATTGTGTTTTAATGGAGAAGAAGGTATATTGGGTAAATGGTAAATATAAGGTTTAACCAATTCAAATCATGTTGGGTCGGGTAGGATCGATTTTCATTTAAATAGTTCGACCCAATAGGTGACTCATACCTACGATCGTGGAATCAAACCATGATTATGGTATGTGTTCATACTAGGAGATTTAGAAAACTTAACTGGGAAAATAAAAAGCTTAAGGAGGATCTTGGTATCTTTTATTCCTTAAATTTGTAGGTTCTATCTTTGGATATGTTTTTAAGGACTTTAATCAGATGATTGATACCACAATCATGACTTCTAGGTACAATTGTGGTGACCAATCATAGAATAACTCTTTATAAAAAATCCTTTTGACTTCATACAGACGACTGAACCCACGACTGTGTGTCCTTATCACGGTCATGCTACCCTTTTGCAGGTTTGGTACTAGTTCTCGTTCTTCAGTTTTTTATCTGCATAGTCTCTACATAAGTTGAACCCATTAACCTATGAATTAAAAAGTACAAAAATCCTTGGGTTTCCTCCCAAGTAGTGCTTGATTTAATGTCGCGACACAATATGGCTTGACTAGTTACTCAGACTTCACCAATTAGGCCATGGGTTGCCTCCTATGAAGTGTCTAATTTAACATTGTGGCATGATTCGGGTGTGTTTAATTTCTCAACCATGTACCAGATCTATTTCACTTATCACTTTCACCTCATTGACCTCACTGGATTGTGTTTCGCCCTTTGTCTATTCACTTCGACCCTCAAAGCCTCTTTATTTTTTATCGTAATTGCACCATAGGGGGACATTGTAACCACTCTATACATACCTTTCCATCTCAACTTTAACTTACACAGAAATAGCTTCATCCTTGAATTAAATAGCAATATCGTATTGCCCGCAGTGATCTTTCTTTTCTCAATTCTGTAATCATGATACAATTTCACCTTCTCTTTCTACAAGGCTGAGATTTTATAGGCATGGAGATGGAATTCATCCATTATATTCAATTATTCTAGTCTCAACTTAGCCATATCATTCCACTCCAGATTCAACCTTTTCAATGACTATAATGCCTTATATTTAAGTTCGACGGGAAAGTGACACACTTTGCCATACACAAATTGATATGGAGACACACCAATAGGGGCCTTAAACATTGTTTGGTAAGCCCATAATACATCATCAAACTTTCTAACCCAGTCCGTCCTATTGGCATTCATAATTATTGCCAAAATAGACTTGATCTCATGATTGTAGACCTCAATTTTTCCATTTGTATGAGGATACTAAGGTTTCTCCATCTTATGTTTCACACCATATTTCTCAAGCAAGACTTTGGATAGACGATCGAAAAATTGCGAACCTCCATCACTTATGATGGCCATGGTGTACCAAATTTGGAAAATATATTCTTCCTCAAGAATGTTATGACATTCTTCCCTTTGTTTTTTGGAAGTGCAACTACCTCTTCCCATTTCAACACATAGTAAACAACCACCAAAATATACTTTATACCATGAGAACTCACAAAGGGCCCTATAAAGTTAATACCTTATACATTAAACATCTCAAGCTCTAAAATAACAGTCATTAGAAGCTTTTGCCTTTATGAGATGTTTTCTTGTCTTTGGCATTGGTCACCAGCCCTTGCATAGTCATATGTGTCCTTATGAATAGTAGGCTAATAGTACCCATATTACATGATCTGATGTGCTATCTTTGCACCACTATGATGACCCCCAGCTGGTGAGGAGTTACATACCTCTGAAATACTCATCATATCAACCTTAGGAACACATCTTCAAATTATTCCATCTACAAAAATACAGAAGAATTATGTTACGTCCCAAAAGAACATCCTCACATCATGCATAAACTTTATATATTTTTGAAATAATAGATCTTTAGGAACCATATCACTCACCAAATAGTTGCCAAAATCTGCAAACTATGGAATCAAATCTCATCAATCTCAAGCTCATCCTTTAGTTTTAGCAAGGATTCTTCTTTAAGAAGTGATAAGTGGTCATCCACTTGATTCTCAGTCCCTTTTCAATCCTTGACCTCAAAGTCAAATTCCTGCAATAATAGTACCCAACTGATCAACCTCAGTTTTGCATCCTTCTTGCCATCAAGTTACTAAAAGTTGTGTGATCTATATTTATTATTACTTTCGTTCCAAGAAATAAAGATAAAAACATTTTCCAACACAAACACCAACAAAATAAAGTCTTGATTGGTCATACTATAATTTTTTTAAGTAGTGTTTAGCGCTTTGCTAGCATAGTAGATGGGTTGTAAGATCTTATCTCACCATTGGAATAGGACTTCTCTTAGATCCATGCCACTAGCATCACACATAACCTCAAATTGCATGGACCTATCAGAAAACACAATAATAAGGGTTGAAATCAACTTCTATTTCAGACACCCAAAATGTCTTGAGATATGCGTCATCAAACACAAACTTAACCTCCTTTTCACACAACTTGCACAAAGGATTTGCAATTTTAGAGAAGTCCTTGATGAATCTTTGATAAAATCCTATATGCCCCAAAAAGCTACAAATACCCTTTACTGAAATTGGTGGAGGTTATTTTTCAATCACCTCAATCTTCACCTTGTTAACTTCAATACCCTTCCTTGAAATATTATGACAAAGCACTATTTTTTTTACTATGAAATGATACTTAGTTACAATCCTTACATCTCCTTAAAACACAGACAAAATTTGACAAACAATCATCAAATAAATCACCAATAACCAAGAAGTCATCCTAAATACCTCAATAGTTTCCGCAACCATGTTAGAAAAAATAGACATCATACAATAGTGAAAGGTTATTGGTGCATTACAAGACCAAAAGGCATACTAGTGAATGAAAAAGTCCCATATGACAAGTGACAGTGGTCTTTTCTTAATCTTTGGGAGAAATAGAAATCTGATTGTAACCCAAATTACTGTCAAAAAATAATACCATCCTCTACCAACAAGATAGTCTAACATCTGATCCATAAAAATCATTAGAAAGTGATAATTATTTATCTATGCATTCAACTTCCTATAGTCTATGCAAACACGCCAACTAGTGATCGGCCTCATAGGAATAAGGTCATTCTTCATGCTTGGAACCATTTTGATTCCACCTTTATTAGGCACACATTGGACCATGCTCACTCATTTGCTATCTGTAATAGGATAAACCACCCCTGCATCCAATGACTTGATTATTTCCTTCTTCACTACCTCTTGCCTAGGTGGATTTAGTCTTTATTGATCCTCAATATTTTGGCACATAATTTGGCTCAGTTGGATTTTGTGCATGCAAAATCCAAGTGGAATTTGAATGATGGTAGCAATGGATTATCCAATGGTCCTCTTGAACTACTTTAAAACAAACACCAAAGTATTAACTTGCCAATATACCAAATAATCTCCAACAATAACTAAAAAGGTACTTTTGGCTCCTAAAAATGTATAACAAAGATGGGATGGAAGAGCCTTGAGCTCTAAGACTAGATGTTTCTCAATAGAAGCCTAGCTGGTGAGGTTACTTTATTCTTCAAATCAAGATCTAACTTATTTGGAGCAAAACTATATGAAACCCTACCATTGAGTGTGCTTACCATGTTAGCATAGCTTTTAATATCATTAACCTCAAAATTCATAATTGTCGCTACAATTGCCTCAACTCCAAGTCTCTCCTAAATAGGAGCTACCAATGCATCCTCATCAACTGTACATGCATATTCTTTGTCTATTTCATGGATTGGGCATACATTGATGGTCCTTGTTTATCATTCAATCAAAACTCCATTTGTCCAATCTTTATATTAGCCAACGCACATCCAGTCACAAGGAATGGTCTCCCTAAAATAATGGGAACCTCAAAGGCAACCTTAAAGTCAAGGATGACAAAACAACTAGAAATGTAAAGGATTCAACCTTCACCAAAACAGCACACAAGATTCTCATGGTCTTCTTCACAGTGTAATTCGCCATGACAATTCTCATCAAAGTTGATTTGGGTGACCCTAACCCCAACTATATATAAATTGCTAGTGTCATCAAATAAATGTCAGCACCCAAATCACACAAATCATTTGAAAAGTTGAAAGATCTAATAGTACATGTAATCGAGAATGCTCTAAGACCCTTCATCTTCTTAACAAACAATTGAGAGATGATTGCACTATAATGTTGTACATTGTCGATCGACTCAAAACTTGTAGTAATCTTTTTAGTTAATAAATCTTTCAAAAACATTATGTAATCTAGAATTTGTTCAAGAGCCTCAACTAGAGAGATATTCACTAACAACTTTTTCAGTAGAGAGATAAACTTTTGGTACTTTCCCTCTTCAACTTTCTTCTTTAGTCTTTGTATAAAAAGAGAAGAAGGTCGTGGAATGGGATTTAATACTTTTGGGACCTCTTTTTCCTTCCCTTTTATCATGTTGGCCTTATATTTATCAAGTAAAGCTTTTCAGGAGCATTCTCATCAACCACTATGTCTTTAGATTTGGCCACTTTCTCATAATCAATGATTACCAGTTCTACCTTATTCTTAGCAACCACGGGAATAGGTGGATCAACAATCATCTTACCACTTCTTATAGTAATAGAAAAGCAATGACCATTATTCTTAGGATTTTGATTGGTGTTTCCTTGAAGTGTACTTTGTTGATGTTGATTCAATGTGGTGGACATCTGACCAAACTGTTTCTCAATCAACTTAATGGTGGTAGCATACAATTCAAGTTTCTATCTCATTTTTGAAATATCGGCCCTAATCTATTTAAGGTTATCTTCTATTTTCTACCCCTATCATAACTTTCCTAAATATGTCTTTCTTTTATGAATTGTTTGAACCTGCATCTCAATTCCCAGGTGGAACATAAAAGCCATTTTTATCCTTGTAGTCATCTTTTATCCTCCAATCACCATCTTGATCTTTACTCCTATCTTTATACCCATACATATTTTAGTTGGAATCTCCATAGTGTTCCAGCCTTGATTCCCTTGCCTAAAGTTCTAATTGTATTGATTAGACCCTTGGCGCTTGGCACAAAACTCTACCAAATGTTTGTCTAGATACTTAGCCTCTTTTTTAAAATTTGAATCATCATGCCTAGGTTCCTTACCTTGCAAACAAACAACATTAACTTTTTTTGCTCCCACTACTACAAATTTCTTAGTAATAAAACCAATCTTTGTTCACAGTTACACTACCTCTTGGGCTACTGATTCATCTAGTGCTCTCTGCTCTATAGATGCTTCAATCATATAAGTTCCTGTGGATTTGTCAGTATCGATAGTATGCCAAGCCTGATTGTTTTTTATGAACCAATATAAAATATTAGAAGCATAATCCAATGTAGACTAATGAATGCCCCACCTGTGATAGTAATACAATTCGGACTAGCTCAAAGCTATTTACTAGAAGTCAAGCCTTGTAGCTCCAAGGGATCCAACGATTGTTCATAAAATGGGAGGTACCTGAAGAAGTCTTCTTACCATCAAGAGGGTGTCATTTGATCATAATTTCACTCACGTTGGGTCAAGGATCATTAGATAAGTCAAAGGAATGAAAAACAAGGCTAGAACTCCCCTTAGAAAGGACATGCACCCAAGGCACTTTAGATCTACCTTGTACCTGCTCTAGCATGTCAAGATTAGGGACACAACAGTCCCAAATATTCTTGACATGTACCTGGGGAGCACCCCAACCACTTTACATCTTTTCAAGCATATTTTGTAGGCCCTTTCTTGCCAGTGGGTCACTTTTGGGACCCTAAATATGTAATTATTAGTCCTAAACTATAAACACTTGGAGCTTAGGTTATTTTCTTAGTTTTTGGTCTAATTATTTATAATTTCTTCTCTTTTGAGAGAGATAATTGGTAAACTTGTATTGATTCTTTGTGTAGAAATGTTGATTTAGATGGCGATCATCTTCCTCTTGGTCACCGTAAGAATTAGGTGTTTGATTAAGATTTTAGGTGATGGTATTAGAGTTTAATATACTCTTTTGTTCTTAATTACTTCTTTTTCTTGTGTCTAATTATCAATATTATCGATTATCTTCACTTTTGGTATCAATCTTTAGTTTCTGTAGTTCAATTCTTATCATTTAGTATCATATTCGAGCTTGATTTCATTCCCACAAAGTCAATCTTGGGTCTAAACGTCTTGAAAAATCAAAAAATCACAAAAAAAATATTACAATTCACGTTTTTAGGGTTAGGTCAAATTTTGAGTTTTTGATTTTTGTGTTTTCTTGTATTTCTAGTGTTAAATTTGTGTTCTCTAACACTATTGGGGTTATAAATCAAATTAAGTTAAATCGGAGGTTTATTGAGTTTCTATCCTTATTGAAAGCTTGGGTTGAAGGAGTTTGAAGTGGATTAAAAAACTAAAGATTTTGTGAAGAATTTTAACTAAATGATGTTTGCAATGAGTTTAGAAGGTTAAAAAGTGCTTAGATTCGAAGTTTCAACTCATTCTGAGCTAAGGAGAAGAAGTTGGAAAAGTTAGTGTTCTTGGCGTTCTTGGAGAAATTGTTATCTTCAAGGTGGATTTTCAGCTAAAAGTGGTTGTTTGATCCATAAAGAAGAAATAAAAAGTGTTGGGCATATTCCAAGAGAAGAGGGCAAAGGGGTACTAATAGAATTCTATTCCAAGAGAGTTGGGCAGCTGATCTGCACCCTATCTACCCTTGGTCTATGTTGGAGCTACTGCAGCAGACCAAATACATATCTAACCAGTATCTAAGCCTTCTCCTGCATCCATAGAGTGCTGGACATGTTCCACACTTGCTACAGCAAGTCCCCAAACACAGATCAAGCTCTCCCTGTGCATCTCAAGCTTCAAAACACATTTCAAGCCCTCCAATTCCACGTTTGCTCAATTTTGATTCATCTAGTTCATTTCTTGATTCGTAAACTCATTCCTTGATTCTTAAACTACTAAACAACTATTAATTCACCTACTAAGTTGGTTGATTAGTTCTTGAGTTTGAATTCTTTCAACGTCCTACTTCTTTCAAGCTTTTCTCTTTTCCAAATAGTTGTTAGTTCTTGATCCAAGTCCTTACCCATTTATTTGAGTCTTTCAAAAAAGAATCCAATTTGATAAAGAGTAGAACTTAACACCTCAATTACCACGTGGAGTATAACCATCTTTCAATATTTGTGATTCAAGTGTGAGGTAAACGGAGGTGTGAAGAGTTGTGAGGTTAATTTCTCCAATGCTAACGTGTTTGTTGTTTTTGTGTGTATTTCTTCATAGGTACAATGGATACGGAAGGTGAAACTTCACAAACCATGGAAAACCACTCAAAAAGTTTTATTTTAGCGGCTATTGACTCTTAACCAAAAAATTGATTTCATGGACGCTAAGATAAACTCACTTGACCTTAAGGTGGGTTCACTTGAAGGGAGTGTCCAATATCGGTGGAAGAGTGGATATCATGGAAGTTCAACTAAACTCATACCTATCCACGTTTTAACACTACCATGCATCGACTAGTAGGCATGCTCCAAATACTCCTGTGTCCATTTCCTAAGAAAACCTTTACTAAATGATCAATCCACCAATACAAGCACATGATCCCATTTCTCAAGCCACTACATATCCAAAAAATTGAAATCCCTTTTGACCCCTCCAACCTCAATTCAACTAAACACAATAAGAATAATCTTAAACCCAAATAACCCAACCTCCTCTGAACCAAATTTCCCCATTCCAATCACCCCTTAACCAACACCAACCCATCTAAATAGAAGAGTAAGAAAGATAGGAGCAACAAGAGGAGTTTGGAGCATTCGATAAAGGCAATATATTGGTAGATAAAATAAAAGGTATACTAATGTATAAATGAGGTTTTAAGATCAAAGAGGAAGATTTTATATGGCACATAATTTTACAGGAAACTTGGGAAACTGACCTTGAGTTATGATCAAGGAAAATAACAAGGTAATGGGGATTGAGATATGGGTATCAATTCAATCAAGGTTAGTCTTCCAACTTGTAAGGGAGAGAGTGATCTCGAAGATCATATCTTATGGGAGTCGTATTATGAAAGGATCTTCCAAGTTAATGATATCACCAAAGGGAAGAAGATTAGCTATTCCATATCCCACTTTGAAGGGTATGCCAATACATGGTGGAATTATTCCAAGAGATTTAGAAATGCGTTGAATGATAGACAAACACCCCCATGGGATGTATTGAAGGGACTTATGAGACAAAGGTATATCCCATAAAGGTATAGGAATGAGTTACTTGCGAAGTTATACAACTTTAGGCAAGAAAGCAAGAGTGTCTTGGCTTATCATGGTGAATTCCAACAATTGATCTTGAAGCTTGAGAATCATGATAAAGTGAATCATGACATCATATACTTTAAGGTTGGGTTGAACAAACCAATATCCTTATGTATAATTGTCCACAAGTTCGAAACCATAGAATAAATCTTTCGAGCAGCCTTGGAAATTGAGAGGGATATCAAGGAAAGGACAACTTACAAACCAAAAGGGTACTCATCTACCAACACTTTGAGTAAGAATAAAGAGGTAGATCAATCATCATGTAGGTGAAAAAATAACAAGGACTATAAGTCTAATGATAAAAAGATAATATAGAAGACCACTCCAAGGTTCCTTCCAAGAATGAGGACATAAAGCAAGTAAATGTCCCAACTAGAGAAATGTGATACTTAGGGAAGAGAAGTTGTATTACCTTGGAGAAGAGTTAGGATTTGAATATAATAATAATGAAAAATACCAAGATGGATAGAGGTCCAAAGAAGGTGAGCAAGAACAGAAAGATAATGAAGACGCTTGGCTTCAAAATAGAGAGTTTGAGGTTCCAAAATTTTTTGTGAGGCATGTAATGATTAGTAAGTATATAGATGATCATATTCAAAGGTAGAATCTATTCCATACTAAATTCCTTATCAAGGAAAATGTGTTTTCTTTGATCATTGATAGCGGAAGTTGTTCTAATACGGCTAGTGCTACTTTGGTTAAGTTCTTGAAGTTGCTTACAACTAAATATGCCACACCATACAAGATTCAATGGTTAAATGATTATGGAGAGTTTAAGGTGACTAGGAAAGTGGTGATTTAGTTCAAATATGAGAATTATCATAATGAGGTGCATTGTGATGTGATACCCATGCAAGCTTGTCATCTCTTGCTCGGGAGGCCATGGAAATATGATTTTCAATCAAGCATGATGGAAGGACCAATTGGTATTTCTTTGAGTTGAATAGTTAGAATTCACTCTCCATCCACTTTCACCATCTTAAGTGAATGAGGGTCGCAAAAGTTGAGAGAATTAAAAAAAAGGTTAGAAACAAGGAGGGGAGGAGTACCAAACCAACGAAAAGGATAAAAAAGAGGAGGAGAGAAGGTTGAAAGGGAAGAGTCCTATGGTGATGTTGTATAGGAACAAATATCTTTTCAAGGAGCTTGATAACAAAACATCCATTCTTCTCCTAGCCCATTCTTTTCCTACTAACCACTCTACTTCTCTTATTCCCTATTCTATATCCCTTATTTTGTAGGATTATGGAGTATGTGTTCCCAAAAGGAGATTCCCCAAAGATTTCACCCACTTTAAGGAATTTAACATTAAATCGATTTTGTGTTAGGTTCTAAATTTCCTAACAAACCTTCCTATAGAAGTAATCCAATGGACACAAAGAAGCTTCAAAGGCAAGTTGATGAACTCCTAAACAAGGGATACATCAAAGAAAGCATAAGTCCATCTGCGATCCCAGTATTTCTAGTTCCAAAGAAAGATGGGACATAGCGCATGTGTGTTGATTGTCGAGCCATCAATAGAATAGTAATAAAGTATTGCCACTCAATTCCCCATTTGGATGGTATACTTGATGATTTGAATGGTTATTGTGTGTTTTCTAAGATAGATCTTAGGTGTGGGTACCATCAAATTTGGATACAATCAGGTGATGAGTATAATACCATATTCAAGACCAAGTTTTCTCTATATGAATAGTTTCTCATGCCTTTTGGCCTTACCAATGCTCCTAGTACGTTTATGCAGTTGACAAACCATGTGATGAAACCGTTTATTAGGAAATTTGTTGTGGTATATTTTGATGATGTCCTTATTTATATAAAATCCATTAAAGAGCATGTTTTATATTTGAAAAGTGTGTTTGAAGTGTTAAGGAGAGAAAAATTATACGATAATCTAGAAAAGTGTTCTTTTAGAGTGAATGAAGTAGTATTCTTGGGATTTGATGTAAGCTCAAGAGGAGTCGAGGCAAATGAGTCTAATATAGATTCCATCAAGACTTGGCAACACAAAAATCCATTAGTGAAGTATGAAGTTTCTATGTGTTGGCAAGTTTTTATAGGCGGTTTTTCAAAGGATTTAGTTCCGTCGTTGCTCCCTTGATTGAGGTGATCCATAAAGATAGACCTTTAAAATAGGGAAATGAGAAAGCCACTGCATTTGAAGCTTTGAAGGCTATTCTTAGCTCCATCCTTTTATTGCAATTACCCAATTTTGATAAGATGTTTGAAACTAAATGTGATGCAAGTAAGGTAGGCATAGGTATTGTCTTAATGCAAGATTATAAACCTATTGCCTACTTTAGTGAAAATATCAAGGGTGCTACTCTAAATTATTCCACTTATGATCTAGAGTTATACACCTTGGTTAGAGCATTGGGTAATTAGCAACATTATTTGTGGCCCAAGGAATTCGTGATATGAATTGACCATGAATCATTAAAACATCTCCAGGCCCAAGATAATTTAAATAAAATACATGCCAAATAGATTACTTTCCTAGATACTTTACCTTATGTAATTCAATATAAAAAGGGAAAGAAAAATATGGTAGCTAACGTAATATCTAGAAAACTTTTGCTAATCTCTAAAGTGTCTTCTAAGTTTATGGGATTTGAGAGTCTAAAGGAAATATATCCCAAGGACCCCAAATTTTCTCAAATCTATAATAATTATGAATCATGGGGTAGGGAAATATGGGAGAGGGATAGTGCTTCTATGCCCTTCTCTAAGTGTGATGGTTTCTTATTCAAAGAAAGAAGGTTATGTGTTCCCTCTATCTTATAAAGAGAGTTGGTTTTAAGAGAGACACGTTATAGCAGTATGATGGGCCACTTTGGAATTGACAAGACCCTTGGAATCCTAAAGAAATAATTTTGTTGGCACAAGATGTATCAAGATGTTGCTAGAATTTATGGCCAATGCATGGATTGTAGAAGTGCAAAATCTTGCCTTCTCCATCAAGGATTATACACCCTACTACTCACTCCCCAACGTCCATGGCGTGATATCTCTATGGATTTTGTTTTGGGTTTGCCTAGGACGGGGAGGGGTAGATATTGCATTTTTGTTATGGTTGATAGGTTCTCAAAAATGGCCTATTTTATTCCTTGTCACAAAATTGACAATTCTTCTAATGTGGATTCTTTGTTCATATAGAATGTTGTCAAAATATATGAAATTCCTCAGACCATTGTTAGTGATAGGGACTCTAAGTTCCTTAGTCACTTTTGGAGGTCGTTGTAGGGTAATTTTGGCACCAAATTGTTTTTATCAATATCTTTCCATCCACATACTGAATGTCAAATGGAGGTGGTAAATAGGAACTTGGGTTCTATGTACGCACCTTAGTTAAAGAAAAAATGGCCCCATAGGAGGAACATCTATCTTTAGTTGGGTTTGCTTATAATCGTGTTATCCATTCAACCATTGGTATGACTCCCTTTGAATGTGTTTATGGTTTTAGACCCCTTACCTATTTAGGTATCACTCCTTTGCCTAGTGATGTGTGATTAACTTAGATGGAAAAAATCTCAAAACCATGAAGAAGATGCATAAGAAGGTAAGTATTAGCCTTGAGAAAAAAAATCAAGAGATGGTTAAAAGGGTAAACCAGGAAAGAAAGCGGCTTGTGCTTGATCAGGTGATTGGGCATGGGTGCATCTCCAGAAGAATAGGTTTCTAACCCAAATAAAGGCCAAATTGATGTCACGAGGTTATGGTCCTTTTCAAGTTATTAAAAGGATAAATGATAATGCTTAAAAGATTGACCTTCCTTTAGAACATCAAGTTCACAATAAATTTAATATGTACGATCTTTCACTCATCAACATGATATAAGATGATAACCCCTAGAATTTAAGGTCAAATTCTTTGCAAGGTGGAAAGGTTGATATAATTTGGATTAGCTCTATGCCGTTTACTAAAAGTCAATCCCGGGAGCTCCAAAAGATCCAATAATTGTTCATAAAATGAAAGGTACTTGAAGAAATCTTCTCACCATCAAGAGGGTGTCATTTGAAGATTGGGTCAAGGATAATTGGACAAGTCAAAGGAATAAAAAATGGGGCTAGAATTCCCCTTGGGAGGGACATGCGCCCAAGGCGCTTTGGATCTACCTTGGACCTGATCTAGCATGTCAAAAGTAGGTCAAAACAATTTATAATGTGCTTGACATGTGCTTGATTTTCTCCCCTACCACTTCTCATCTACTCAAGAAGATTATGTGGTCCTTTTCTTGCCAATGGGTCACTTTTGTGCCCCTAAATGTGTAATAATTAGCCCTAAACCATAAATACTTGGAGCTTAGGTTATGTTCTTAATTTTTGGTTTAATTATTGATGATTTCTTATCCTTTGAGAGTGATAATTGATAAACTTATGTTGAATCTTGGTTTAGAAATGTTGGTTTAAAGGGCGATCATCTCTCTCTTGGTCACCGAAAGAATTTAGTGTTTGATTAAGATTGTAGTTAAGAGTATTAGAGTTTAAAATACTCTTTTGTTCTTAATTACTTCTTTTTCTTGTGTGTAATTATCTATATTATCTATTATCTTTACTTTTTTTTATCAATCTTTAGTTTTTGTAGTTCGATTCTTATTAGATAGTGTATGCTATAGCATGGGTGTTTGAATTCAAGGCTTGGTAAAAGATCTTAGAAAAGTTTCAACCAGTCATCCTATGATTTGGAACACTCTGCAATTTCTTCTTGAACCTTAACCCAGTCTCATATAATGCCGCTGAATATAGTAGCTTAAAGTTATAAATCTTATCTATCATTTTAAACATTCTGGAAGATGGAAAAAATATGTCTAAGAACTGAGTCTTCAACTCATCCCAATTAGTGATCTATCCATGTGGTAACTTAGCTAACTATAATATAGCTTATCCATCAAAGAGAAAGGAAAGAATTGTATTTTAATTTCCTTTTGTGTCACTCCAAGTAGATTATAGGAAGTGAAAATCACTATAAATTTCATCAAAGGTATGTTTGCATCATCACTAGAAAGGCCTGAGAACACCCCCTTCAAGTTCAAGAAGTGTATCACAGCACTGGTGATGTTAAACTTAGTTCTAGGAGGTAATTCCAGTGAGATAATAACACTTGTTTTGATTAACTCCAAATAATCTAGATCTTCTTTTGCATCCTTATAGCCAGGTAAATATTATTGTTGAGGTTTTTGCCCTCTATATCTTATCTGCCATTCTTGATTATTAAATGCAGCTAAATGATTTGATTCATCTTATGTAACCCTTTATTCCCTAGCTTCCCGTCAAGTAACTTCTTGCCTAGCATTCTTCTCAGCTATCAGTCAAGATGTGATCTGCTTTGTAGTTTACTTATCATCATGCCGATGTGTTGGATAATTCAAGATTGTTGCATAATCATGAGTTCCCTCATAAAGAACTCCTTGATTATGAACTCCTTCATTCACCATCCTTTTTTTAGCTCTCAGAGTTCTCTCAAGTTCCATATTAAGTGAAATCAAGAGATTGCATTGACTCTGTATGTTAGGCTACACCATTTTGCACCCTAGAAACAATAAAAAATTAAATTAGGAAATTGAAACCAATAGCTTGACAAACTCAATCAATTACCTCCATAATCATAGTCCCTCGAAATGGCCCTAAAATTTGATAATGCCCAAATTACACCTCTAAACAAAGCATAAAGTAGTCGTTGATCAAATATAGAACCCACCTAGGTTGGGGTAAATTCCATAGGGAAGAGGTTAAAATATCAATCAAGATGTCTATTTAAGCAATCAATAACAATCTTCTGTAAAAGAGGGTTTTTTTTAAATAAAGAATTCAATATTAACAATTGCTAATTTATTTGGATTTGTGATTAATATATGAGAAAGGGACTAGGATTTGTTCCCCAATAACTTCATAAATCTGTAAGTTCTTCATACTTATCAATCTCTTGTGGTGTTCGACATGCAGAAATGATAAGTTCTGTATCATCTAACCGACTATCTTATACCCCTTGTAGATAAGTATGTTTAAGTACAAAGGTTCATATGTTATGGGTTTTGCATTACTAGCCCATACCTATGATCCTAATTTAGTCTCTTTTGTTTATCGGTTCAAGCCTAATTAAATACAAGTTGGTAGCTCCAAGTCTTGTCATGGACCCTCTTTTCCCATTTTATTACCTTTGTGTCCATAGCATGGACAAGGAAAGTTCTAACATTGTTCACCGTCATAAAGCAATCAATCCGAAGAGAATAACAATACATGCCTAAACACCTTCTGAGAATCACCTCATACTACAAACACCACTTCATTAATCTTTCATGGTTCCCATACCCTAGTTGTGGTGTTTAGCTACTCATAATTGCAAGAACACAAGAAGAATTCACATAATAAAGCATTATTATGAACTTATAATGATAAGATGAAAAATTCTAAAATCTCACTTTGAATTAAAACCCTAAGAATTGATGTTTGTAATTCTAAGAAAAAGAATATGCCATAAAGCCTTCAAACAATAAAATAAGTCATAATAAAGTGTAAACTAGTTCAAAAGACCCAATAGGAGTATTTATAGACAAAAAACCAATCCTAAATAGAATAAGATTTACAGATTCGATGCTTCGAACAAGTGAAGGAACGATCATGGTTTGATTCCATGATCGTCCTTGGTGCTTGTAGGTATGATATGGATTTTTTCATATCACATATCATGGCTAGTACTATGCCCAACATGAGCTCATGGCTTCGAAGTACGATCGTGCTTTCCTCTCGTCTGTTCCTCTTACACTTCAACTTTTGCAAACTTTTAATTTGAAATTCCTATCCCTGATACCTTAGTAATATCATGACTTTAAGGCACAACTATAGGAAACCGTCATCTGATATTCTTCACTTAATATCTACAATATTGTCTTTAAGTCTTTTTTCCACAATTTAGATTGGACGATCATAATATCAGTATATGATTGTGGGAAGCTTTCATCTGTTTGACACCTGAGATCTAGTTCATGCGACGATCACTATGTAAGACCGTGGTCAGATCTCATGATTATGGTATGGTTCGTCAGATGCCTTTTAAGTTGAAAAATCAGCACTTTACTTCTCGGGATTTGTTTGACCATAAAATACCCAAAAACACATAATATCCACATAAAAGTACCTTCGTACTTGTAAACATCTATCATTTTAAGCATTGAAAGTGTGATAAGTTCATAGAACATCAACGTCTAGCTTTTGGAGGTTTTTTAGGAGGATTTGGGCACCCGAGTTGATCTCAACATAGCTTTACACCCTCATATATCGCCATCATTTCACTATCTACTCCTCGAATACACAAGGATGTCTTCAATGAACACAATCACAAAGGAATCCAAGTAAGGTCTGAACACTCGATTCATCAAATCCATGAATGTGGCTGGGGCATTAGTCAACCCAATAGACATCACCAAGAACTCATAGTGACCATAATGGTTCCTCTTCGGGATATCCTCAGTCTGAATCCTCAACTAATGGTAACCAGATCTCAGGTCAATCTTGGAAAATGTTGCCACTCTCTGAAGCTGGTCAAATAAATCATCAATGCGAGGCATAGAATAACAGTTCTTCACCGTCAACTTATTAAGCAGCCTATAATCAGTACACATATGCATGGATCCATCCTTCTTCTTTAAGAACAACATAGGAGCTCCCCAAGAAGACACACTCGATTTAATAAACCCTTACCCAGATGATCCTAAAGCTAAGAATTTAGCTCCTTAAATCGGTAGGAGCCATACGGTAAGGTGGCATAGAAATAGGTCAAGTTCCAGGATCGAGATCAATAGTAAACTCAATCTCACAGAAAGGGAGAATACCAAGTAGGTCGATAGGGAACACATCAGGAAACTCACAAACTATAGGAATAGAGTCAAGCGACGGACTTGACACAGTGGTATCACAAATATAAGCGAGATAAGACTTGCAACCCCAGCTCACGACTAACTGCTTCCTACAACATAACTGAGGGGTACGCTGGGCATAGCTAAGGTAACGGTCTTGTCAAAGCAATCCATGATCGCATGATAGTAGGATAACCAGTCTATACCCAGAACCACATCAAAATCCACCATATCCTAAATAATTATATTAGCATGAGTATCAATATCTCTAACAATCATAACACAAGATCTCAAAACCTAATCCACTACTAAAGAATCACTCACGGGAGTAGATACACATAATGGCACAGATAATAAATCCCAAGATAACTCTAATCGTAGAGCATAATAAGTAGAAACATAAGAATAAGTGGATCCCAGATCAAATAAAGCAAAGTCCAACAAATGGCACACCAAAATTATATCTGTAATAATAGTATACAAAGACTTAGCCTCGGTTCTAGCAGGTACTATATATAACTGACCACGCCTGCCACCTGGATGGGCTCCTGACTGACCTCCTATCCTACCTACCTAAGAACCTTCTTAAGTACTCTAAAAACCACTCGTACAACCTTAAGAACCACATCTAGTTGAGGGGTGAACTGCTCTATTAAGGGGAACACTCTGAGCTAAAGAAACAATCGCTCCACGACTAGGGAACTCTCGAGAATAATGATCAAAAGATCCATAACTATAACATGCTCCCTGAGCTGAACCAAAACGAAAAGATTCAGCTGACCCAGAGTAACCACCACAACTAGAATATCTAAAAGACAAACCCCTCGAAGACTGACCACTAACCCAACTAGGGCGATCACTAGCACTAGAATGAACTCCATCAATAATTTAAAGGACTACCTAAATCGGTTGATTGGGATAACTCTGAGGCTGATAGGATGGACATGGAGAATACCCACTATAAGAACTACTACCTCAAAATCGGGAACTATTATGACCCTCACTGAAAATGCCCTGATATCTAGGACTCTTATCATTTCCCCCTTGGTCCTCAGGACGCATCTCTTCCATCACCTGAGTGTGATTCAAAACCATAGAAAAAGACCTACCTATAAAAATGAAACTCTGAGTGGACATGCGAAGGGGAAGTCTCAATCCTCGAATAAAGCAATAAACTCTCCCTTACCCAGTGTCCAAAATAGAAGTAGCATACTTAGACAACTCGTGAAAACGAGTCTCATACTATACAACTATCATGGAGACTTGCTCCAACCTAGAGAACCGATCTTTTAGGCAATCCCTAAGGCTTCGAGGCATGTACTTCTCGGAGAACTGAGTCCATGTGAAAGAAGAAGATCCAACTGGTATAGAATCTATAAAACCTCTCCACTAATGTCAAGAAACCAAATCCAATTGAAATGTGGTGTAATCCACAGCTCGAGTCTTAACAAGGCCCAAATTACGAAGCCTATTCTCACAAACAATCAGAAACTCATATGCATCCTCGCTCGAACCACTAGAAAACCTATGTAGAGCTAATATCAAGAATCTACCCAATATTTTTTGCTCCTCAATAGACACAGTAGGTTGGGCGACCATTTGCTGAGAAACCATCAGTGCAAGAGGGACCTCAACTCTAGGAGCCACAGCTATAAGTTGCGCCCCCGCCTTAGTACCACTCTGATATATAGACTATGCACCATCAAATACTGCACCACCAACTATCCCCAAAAGTTAAACCAAAGCATCTCTGAGCACTAAGGAAGAAATAAACCCTGGTGGAGCCTGGGCTGGTCTTTGACCCACCGTTGGTTGGGGCGGAAGAACCTCTGGCTCAGGAGCGGTAATAGGGTCTAATGAAAGAACCTTATCCTAGACCTAACCGGGGACACATCTCTAGGAAGTCCACAACCTCTGGGTTGTCCAAGAATAGGAGTAGGATCCCTAGGCTCAGTCTCGGTACCCTCATTTTGTAAAGCAGTAGCATATGTCCTGGCCATCTGTAAAAGAGTAAAATCAAAGTGATGTTCTATAAACCAACTCAAACTCTTAGCATAATATGAGTGAAAGAAGTGAAGAACTCCTTAGAATCTCCAATAGCCTCCCGAAGATAGGAAACAGACGTTATCATTTTGATTCGCAGTACTCTTCTAGACATTTGCTATTGTACCAATAATACCGGTGTAACCTAGGCTCTGATACCAATTTATCATGACCCGATTAACAAGTCATGATGTCACCTACTAAATCCCACCAGTAGGTAGGCTAAATTATAACTCAGAGCTAACGCAATGGGTTAACTTGGTGGAAAAACCCAACATAGGCAAAAATCAACAACATATCTTGTGTTTTAACATGGCAACAATTATAGATAAGGATAAATCAATAGTACAGAAATTGATCCTACGACCTGGTAGAGCTAGTAAAAGAATATCTAGTAAAAATAATACAACCTAAGTATCTAAAATAGTCAATAACATCTATTTTGAAACAAAAGACTGGACATAGAAAGATAGAAGGATATAGGTGACTCCGACTCCCAGAGATCACTCTATCTTCAGATATCAACACATCACGAACATCGATCAACATCATCAATAACTAATACTCAGATCTATACCAAAAAGGTACAAAAGTATAATATGAGTACCAAAACCATAGGTACTCAATAGCCATCATCGGCCGACTGAGCTAAATCATGATATAGATATGATAAAATGCAAGATAACATAATCAAGTCAAGGTAGAAATAAACTTGAATCTTCTCCAACATCATTGTGCAAAAATAGCTAAATAAACTAAAATAATAGCACAACATAACATAAAGCATCAATACATGCAATTATAACTATAAAATTGGCTCCCATACGTCAATTAGTACAAAAAAGTAAATAACACATCGCAAGCCCCCATAAGCCTAGAAAGTACACATAAGATAGTATAACCCACCATTGTCATTTATCAATTTTCAACATTCCACTAGAAACCACTCACATCATGCCATATTATAGCCATTTCCTTATTTTCAGACTTAGCCAAATTACTATTTTTAATCTCACACCCTGATATCATCATATCATAATAAGTATATCATCATAGCATAATATGCATATCTAGACTCAAACCAATATACATACATACATATATATATAATCAATAGCTGGAATTGAACTAATAAATATAATCAATAGTCGGGCTCGAACTGGTAAATATAATTAATAATCAAACTTGAATCGGTAAATAAATCATCAATGTCATAATCATCCTCTAGACTCAAATCGATAAATATCATTAATATCATAACCATCATTCGAGCTCATACTAATAAATATAATTATATTAATATAATCAATAGTATCATCAATAACATATGTAATAGGAAATCAATAGGCGTCAACCCACACATCAACCAACATAATAATCAAGTGTCAAGGTTTCTCAATATTATCTCAATAAGAATTTCCGAGAGTCTAACAAGTGTATAAAGGTCTACAAAAGCTAACATGTGTCTTAGCCTAAGGTGGGTCACGAGCGCACTTCTAATCTCTGAAATTACATTTTAGGTAAATTCTACCCGAACTATGCTTAAGGTATCTAAATTTACTTTTAGATGTTAAACAAGCCTCAATTAACCCTAAGATAGGAAATTCACCTAAAATATGAGCAACTAGGTCAATTATGCCTAATTTATAATATACGGATAGCCTAAACCATCCAACTAACCCAAGCATTGCAATTCATCATACCAATACCTAAAAATTATCTCAAATCTAACACAATATCATAACAATACTATGAACTAGCTCAATCTAACGAGGGTAAAGCCTAGCTTACCTGGATACTGAAGAAATCTCAAAAATCTACTAAATCACTACTTTTCCCATAGAATAACCTTTTATAAGAGGCCAACATATCAAAATCACATTCTACTCATTAATACGAGAATAATGATACCCATATTACACTATTTGCTTTATTTTCAAAAATTACCCAAATTCTCATCTGGGTTCCATTTGCGGAATTTCTAAAATCAACCCAACATTCCCTCATTCTCAAGGAGTCATTACCATAAAAAATGGGTGAAATTTGAGCTAATTTGGAGCTAAAGTCAAGCCTCTAAGGTTTTGGGATTTTTGAACAAGAAATGAGAAAATCTACCATGAAATTAGAGGAATCTTACCTTAAATTCAAAGGAAAATTGTGTAATCAATCAATATCTAAGCTCCCAAATCACCCACATGCACTAATTTTAAGCTAACTCATTACTTATTGTGTTATCTCCCTTGCAATGGATGAAGAATGGGAAAAATCATGCAAAGAGGGCCTAGTTATACCCATATTAGGTTCTCGGGTTTTGCTATCGTGACCCAGTGTTTGCGATCACCAAATCTTGTGGCTGCACAAGTAAGTCATGATCGGAGAACTTTGCCTTGTGATTTAAACACCAATGACCTACTCAAAGGAGTCACGATTGCAGCCCAAACCATCACGATCATGATGTACTAGATACAACTGAGACTTGGGAAATTTCCAAGTCTCCTCCAATCCTTCGGGATTCATCCAGAAGCCTATATATGCAAACAAACTATGTAACCATAATGAATTCAAAGTTCTAGACTTAATGGAACAATCAAAATTTCCATCTGAGGTTGTTTTGACAAAATATGGGTCCCACACCCAATTTCTAATTTCTTAACTCTTCGACCAATAGGTCAAAATGACCGCGGGTGCCTCGAGACTCGAACAAAGAGTTCTTTTATCCTAAAATAAATATTTGAGAGTTGTTAGAACAGTCAAAATTTGCATTGGAGGTTGTTCAGCTGAAGTTTTCACTCGATGGCCATTTGGAACCAACAAAGACTTCAAAATAGGGAATTGGCCCTACAAAACAAAAGAACTATCTGGTAACCATACTGTCAGTTCTAGTAAGCCATAAATGACTTGGGGTAGCTATAGAAAAGCTCTAATAGTAAAAATAAGTAGAAATATGGAAAATGATCTTAAGGGTCATTATAATAAAAGGGGAAATGATTTGACCCTATTCTAGGCAAGTGCTCTACTTCCAATATAAAAACCCAATTTTGTAACCCAACATTAGAGAATATTCTATCTAACCTTTCAAAAATACAATCACTACATGTTTTTCCATTCCACCAAGTAAAAAGGCTCTCTTTGAATAATATTTCATCTAGTTCACAGGAGTTCACACAAAAGGAAAAATCCTCCACCTCTTGTAAGGTCACTGGAAGACCCCTTATTTTTTCTTCTTCATTCAACAAAGAATTAAAATCCCCACCTATCAACCATGGTAGATTGATATTATACATATTATAGATGTTATTCCATAGAGGGATTCTTTTTATTTTTGTACACTTAGTATAGACCATAGAAATCGACAAATACTTCTAGTCCTCTGGAGTTAATATTTTAATGGAAATTTGTTAATCTAAGTTACTTATAATTTCTATGCTAACATCATCTATCAAAAAGAACCAAATCTTCTCAGAAATATTAGCTCTAACACTGTGTATGCTTAGTTTTCTTCTAAATCTTTGAATCTGCCCCACATATTAAAAAGGCTCCATAAGAGCTACTAAGAAATATTTGTGATGGTTATTTCGCATTTCGAGAATATTAAAGGCATGTTGGTTATTAACAGACCTAATTTTCCAAAAAATTGCTTTTATCATCATTTACTCAATTTATTTGTCACCACATTTTTCTTTAGTATCACCCTTTTAGGTAATTGATCTGTATTTTGCTTTTTCCCCTTTTTTGTGTTCTTCTTTATTGCTTTTGGGGAGAGACAACTTGTTTACTGATAAAATCCATTTCTTTATCATTATCCCTTTCCCCTTGTTTTTTGTTATTAACCTCTGATTCACTTGGTATTATTATGGTGCTCTCAGATTGATAAGATACTATTTTCTGTAAGGTTTTTGTTGGACTCTTCTATGCTATAGATGACTCAATTTCCACTAGATTGTACTGTCTTGAATCCAACAAGGCATGTTCTTCATCTATTATATCATCTGGTAAGTTTTTTCTTTTACTTGTATCAATGTACTGCTTTTCCCATTTATTTTATGATGGTAATGATGCTAGTGGACTAGCATTTAGAGTACTATGGCAAACACTAAAGTATTTTGCTACCCAGTTGGAATAATACTTTCTTCCTTCTCTTGAGAGCTCTCAAGTTCTTCTTCGACTCTGTCTCCCCATTTGTACTGCTCTCCCCTTATTATTATAGGATATTACCTTTGCTGCTTCTTTACTTTTTTGGCGTGTTTTTTGTATGATTTGGTTTAGCTGTTTTCAATGTGTTCTCTGTTGAGGTAAAAGTATTTTTCTCCCATTTTTGGTAGTAATTTCCTTCTCTTTTTCTCTAAAATCATCTTTGTTCTTTATTCCTTCCTCATATGTATCCTTTTTCAAAGCATAAAAAAGATTACCTCTTGTAATCTCTTCTTTGAAATCTTTAGAGTTTTTGTTTTTTTCACTCAATAAATATTTTAGAATCTTTGTTATTAACAAATCTCCTATTAGTAGGATGCCACCTTTTGTATCCTCTTCCATCCTTCCAATCATTTTGATTCTACCCCTATGTTTGCTCTGGTTAACTACCTTGATGTTGTCCCTTATTATCCTGTACACTTCCCCTTTTATTTGTTAAAACTTCCTTCCTCGGCTCTGGGTGTAGAACTCTATACTTATGTTCTTCATATCCCTGAAGTTTACACTTTTTTAATAAGTAGGAATCATGACATACTTAACCTTTACTTTTATTATCCTAACTTCTTTAGTTGCCTCATTCTGTATTTCCATCATCACATGATGATGTCTCTTCGCCAACAAATCTAGTCGAACCTTCACTTTAGAAAAACATGGACAAGTTTTATTAATTGTTGTAATATCTAAATGCAAGGTCTTAACAATAGTAGAGTCTAAGGAAAACAATGACTCTTTGATAAAGAAAGTGGGAAAAGGATAAGTAAAGGATATCCAGGCTACTACTTGTGTGGCTTCTTTATCCGGCTTGAAGTTAGAGTCATATATTAATGGGCGCATTTGATATGATTGACCATCATTTGTAGTAATGTAACAAGAAATCTTAGACATTATGTTTATGAAATCCTCCATTAATTCCAATCTAATTAAAACATGCCTATAGAAAATGAATCCAAATTTGTACGCACCATTTCCACTACATTGTAGTGGTATTTGTTCTCTTAATTCTGATAGCTCAGGCCAACCATATGATAACTTGCCCACTATTGCATATTGTAAGTTTTCAATGATGTTCATCTAATTTTCTTCTTGTTTGGTCTATTTCACTATTAGAAACTATATTTGAAATCAACTTTTTTATAGGAATAGGTACTACATCATGCTTAGTCTTTGAGATTTCATCTTGAGAAAGGGATTGGTTATGGTGGCATAGTTTTTTGTTAATGTTCCATGATCTTTTGGAATAGTTTTAGAAGGAAAATTTAAGTGGGTAAATAAATGGTGGAGTCAACAGATGGAAATTGTCCAGTCTTTAAGATTGACTGGCCATAGGTCGAAGCCACGGAAAATTCTAGGGCTCAACAGTCAAAATTACCATAACTAGGGTTTTTCTTAGATAGTTTCACAGAGAAACAAAGTCTAAGATAAAATACAAACATAAAATTGTGTCCCTTTCCATTTACTTAGACAAACACTTGATAGAAATTTGTTCTATTCCTAATGGGATTGATCCTAACTAAGTTGGGTTCTATATTTGATTCGACAACCGCTTTATACATTTTGGGAGATGTAATTTAGGTGACATCTCAAGTATAAGATGAATCTTGTAAAGTAATGCAGATAGATGTGGAGACTTATGTTATCTATCTTGAGAGGCTACAAAAATATAGAAGAACAACTTAAAAGTCTCATATTCACTCTCACTGATGGTGAGGACCCATTATTCTTTGGAAAAGACTTAGAGCTCATGCCCTTAGCTTGTGGCCAATACAAAGGTCGTGTGAGAGGTTATACTAGGTCATCTGAACCAATTAGAGGCTAGGTTGGGGTTGTCTTCTCAGGTTTAGAGGTTTCTCATATTGATGGTTTATTAAGACAGGTGGGTTGAGTCCAACATAGACACCACCTATTTATATGTCCATATTTATGCTTGAGGATTTTCTTGGTATGGGTTTTGGTTTCCTTAAAGAGATAGCTCAGACTATCATTTAACATACTACTTTAGGGCTTCAGACTCAAGATACATTTTTGGCTACTACTACAAATTTCTTCAGTGTTGATATGATACTATTGGGCATTGCCCCACAATAGTGGCTTTACCCACTATGTTTATGGAGGGACTAAGTAGGTTTGTAGAGTTCATAAGGATGGATCTCCCATAGTTCAATGGGGATCCCAGTGTTGATACTTATGATAGTTTGGTTGGATTCCATGAGAGGTTGAATAGGTTGAGCTTGGTAGTCTCTATTGGAGTAGATTTTTACTACTATCAGTTATTTGGACTAGCGAGATAATGGTGGGGGTATATTATTGATGATAAGTCAATTGTGTTATTTATTCTTATTCATGGGATTAGTTTATAATAATTCATTAATATGATGACTTTTTAGCACTTTTTAAGATTAAATCATCATCTTTTTCCATTGATTTGTTGTTAATCTCATGTATAATGCTCATTTGTGCATGTAAAGGTTAAAAATGAATATAACAAAGCAATTCAAGTTAATGGGAGGTCAAATATGAAATAAAAAAAGCCTTAAATTTCATATGGATGTTTCGCAAGGCCACCTGTGCAAGCGGGTGGCCAAAATAGCCAAAATAGTGTCATCTGTGCCTAAGGTGAGGGCCATCTGCACCCAGGGTATGCCCCACCTTCACTCAATCTACTCAAGATCGGCTCAACCAGATCAAAAGTGTAGTGGCATTTTGGTAAAATTTGGAAAACATGAAATTGAGGTCAAAATGAGGGTTTTCAAGTTATTTCCACCATTATGATACTATTGTTGAACTATTCTTGAGATAAGAAACATTGTAGGGTCTTTCAAGTGAAGAATTTGTAGTTTTTATGGAAGATTCATTGAAATTACAACTAGGATATTATATTTTATTCATTTTCAATGGATCAATTTGATGGAAATTTTGGTATGACTATACTTTCTCTTTCTATGAGTAGACAATCTTCATCTTAGGGTTATGCTTAAATAGGTTATTATTTGTGCATGGGTTTTGTTTATCTATCTTTCTAATTAGTTATTTGATACAAGTTTTGCATTCATTCCATATTCTAACTATGAATTAGGGGTTGCAAACCCCAATTACCTTAGAACCCATATCATCCTTGATAGAGGGAATATGAGTGAGGAATGGATGTGAGCTATAACTTGAATTAGTTCATTTAATAGCATCTCTAAGACATAAGGATGTTAATTAAGGCCATAGATTGGTAAAATTATTTCACTCATAAGGTGTTTGAAATAATCCATTTGTGATATTTGGTGTTTGATTGGAAAATTGACATTAATACCTCTAGATCTAGCCTACCCATGACTTCTAGCTAAATTTGGACAAATAATCAAATACCAATGTGTGAACCCTCACCTAGGAAGGCGTAACTCCAAGTCTCATCACCACTTGATTAATCTCTAATTATTTCTAGCTTTGAAATAGTATTCTCATAACAACAAAATTGTTAAATTCAAAATCATCCAACCAAACCCCGCACTTTTACTTCCATGCTTATTTACTATGCATTATGGGTCAACTCCTAGTTGACTTCAAACACTCTTGAGTATTGAAATTCTTGTCTTCACTCCCTATGGATTTGACTTAAACCTCCATTGGGTTACTATACTAATGACGATCACTTTCACCTCATGGGTGTAGTTTGAGCGTCATTAAATTTTAGTGTCATTGTCGGAGAATGGAACATAGTTTTCATTCGTGTAGTGTTATTAGTCACTTTGGGTTAGCCATAGTGTTTATTTTACATTGTTTGTTGTTTTTGTTCCTTCTCAGGTTATTATTATAGCATAAATGATACTATTAGCCAATACGATGGTAATATCGGTACTTATAATGGAAATTTCAAAGACGAAAATCACCTTAGATATGTGGATTGAGGTAGTGCTATTCATATTTCACTGTCAGAATAAAATAGAGTGTATCATATTACTAGCATGATGCCTTATTTGATTTTAATGAAAGGATTTTTTGTGGGTCAAGCCCATGAGGATGGCAATCTACACTTGAATAATTTCATTGATGTGTTTTCTCCATTGATGTTGCCCATATTTCTTAAGAATCAATCCATTTTTGTATTTTACCATTCTTTTTTATGGGAGAAGCATTCTTATGGTTGCGGTTTTTGCCCGCGAGATCTATCACTTTATGGGTTGAGCTCATGAAAGCATTCTTGGATAGGTACTTTCCTCATTCTCAGATATTGCAACTAAGAGATAAAATAATCAACTTTTTCCAACTTACTAACGAACAATTATATGAGGCTTGGCAACATTTCAACAATAAGATAATGCAATGCCCAAATCATGAGGTCCTGAACAAAATGCTTCTTGAAATCATCTATAGGAAATTGGATTAATTGAATAAGAGGGTAGCCGATAATGTGGCCAAAGGATCTCTTATCAAACAAACTAATGGTGTTGCGGTGGCTCTATTAGATCAAGTGACCAAGCAAAGTAGGGGTTGTCACATAAGAGATACTGAGGTGGTCATAGAGGCTCCCTCTACATCTTTTATAAGCCAAGAGAAAATAAGAAAGGATAATCAAAGAGATGAGAACATGTCTAAAGTGATGACTTAACTTGATCTTCTCACATAGCATATAATGGGAGCTCATTCAAAGGCAGTTAACATCATTGCTTCTAAGAGTGTAAAATCTTATGATGATGAGGAAGTGGAGGCTCTTGAAGGAGAATTTTTTTTCTTGTCAAACTAATCAGGGGGTTCCCGCCCTACCTATCAAAGGCGAGGTGGGAATCAAGGTTGAAAGAAAAAGGATCATGATAGAGATTAGCATAAAGAGATCAGGATAGAGATCGAGAATGGAGAGATAAAGATAGAAATTATGACTACTACATACCTCCACATGATAAGTTCAAGGGAGAGTCAAGCTCCATTGACCCAAAGAAGTTAAAAAGTGAAGATGTCCTTGCTCGTATCGTAATGGGAGTTGAGAGAACCAATAAGATAGTGAGAGAGTTGAAAAGTGATTTATCACAACTCAATAAAATGGTAATATCTCATTATGTCTCTATCAAGAAACTTGGAACGCAAGTGGGTCAAATCTTGGCTCATCCCAATGCAAGGACAAATGGTGGATTGCTTAGTGACACAATTACTAATCCTAAGAATGTTTCTCATCACATGTCCATTGTCACTAGGAGTGGTTGGACTCTAGGTAAATATGTTGTTCATTTTGACGAAGAACCCAATAAAAGGGAAAGTGATGAACAAGAAAATAAAAAGAAAAACTGGTTAGAGAAGTTTAATGATGCGGTTCCAAAGACCAATAAGTCAATTATTGAAAGGCTGAAGGTAGTTGAAGAAAAGGGTGAAAGTGGGGAAGCTTCAAAAGTGGTTAAGGGTAATTCCCCACGACTAGATAAAACTTCGGTTGTTTCTTTGCACAAATAAAATTCCCCCTTCCTATTCCCATAAAGTCTTAAGAAGAAAGAAGATGATACCAAGTTAAAGAAATTTGTTGTGAAATTTAGCAACCTATTAGTGAATATTCCATTGTTAGAAGATTTACAAGAGATAACCGGGTATGTTAAATTCATTAAGAAATGGGTCACAAGTAAATGAGTCGTGGATTTTGAAACTATCAAGGTAACCCACAATTGTAATTCCATAATGTTTAGCACAATGGTGGCAATAAGAAAGATTTGGGTGCATTCATTATTCCTTGCACTATTGAGGTGTACAAGTTCAGAAAAGCATTATGTGATCTTGGGTCAAGCATTAATTTGATACTATTTATCGTGTTCCTAAAGTTAGGTTTGGGTACCCCCAAACCAACCACAATGAGGCTCTTAATGATAGATCATTCTATAAAGAAGCCCATGGAACTGCTATGTGATGTTCTAGTGAAAGTGGACCGATTCATCTTCCCGGCCAATTTTGTTGTCTTGGATTATGAGATGGACTATGAGATCCCTATCATTCTTGGTAGGCCATTCTTGGAAACCAGATGGGCTTGGTTGATATTGACTATGGTGAAATGGAGTTTTGAGTCAATGATGACAAAATGTCCTTCAATGTATGCAAGTGCATGAAGAACCAAAGGACGTGCAAGTTGTTTCAATAATTTATATGATTGGTGATGAGGTGTATAGCCCTGTGGGAATATTCTTATGGATGGCCCCTCAGTGGATGTATTGTGAAACATAGGGAGTAACTGTAATGCCCCAAGTTTTTGTTGGGCTCTGGAATTCTAAAGTGTTGTCCAAATTGCGCTGGCTATGGCTCATTTAACGAGTTGTTATCATAGGTAATGAGTTGTTAGATAAGACTCGTTACCATGGCAGCGACTTTTTTTGGGTTTTGGTCCTGTGAAAATGAGTCCAAGGAATGACTAGTTATGAAACGTAATAAGTCATTGGGAGTGACTCATTGTCACATTAGTGAGGCTGCCCAGGAGTTCTACATTGATCACAAGTTTTTGTCATGACTCATGATGATAGATAATGAGTCATAATAAGTGATGCATGGTCCTAAAAGTGAGGTACTAGGTTTTTAGGTCTTCAGGTAACGACTTATGGTCAGTCATCACCTGAGGTGTGACGACTGTACTCAATTTTTCTTGCATGTTTTAATTAGGGTCCTTTTGGTCTTTTCCCTCCCTCCACGATTTAAAATACCCCAATTAGCTCCATTACCTTTAGTTAATCAAATCAAAATACTACATTCTCCTCTTTAACTCTCAAGGCTAGAGAATACTAGGGTTTTACAAAGAATTCAACACCTAGGCTCCAGTCTTCAGATTTCCTACAATTTTGAGGGTATTTCAAGCATGTCTCTCATCCCTAACTTGAATTTTATACTATGTGATATGTTTTAATCATTGTTCATGTGATTTAATCATTGGGTTTGAAATAGAATTGAGGGCTTTTGATGATTATCACTTGAATTATATTTCCAATGGTTTAAATGTCTTGTGTATACTTAAATTGATGATTTTTTAGACTGAATGGGTGCATTATCGTGGAATTTAGAATGGGGAATATGGGTTCCCCAAATTGATCAATTTTGGCTTGGCAATGGCATTAACCCCAATCCACCTGCATGACTTTAGTTTTAAATGTGGAATTTGCATAATTTAACTCACTTTGGAAACTATTGCATTATATTAATGGACAAATAGATAAAAAAAAAACATATTTGAAAGACCTTGTTAGCCATGGCTTTGGATTTTTATAGGAACTTGGGAGGAAATTGGTTAATTAGAACATATTGGCATGATTATATAAGCTTTCAAGCATAATTAGTATGACGATACCAAGTGGTAAATTCCTTAATATAAGACTCCTTGGTTTATGGTTGGGATTATGTGCAAAATGGTTTTATTTGGGGATTAAAGGGGTTGTGTAGCTCACCGTGAAGGTGGAAGTCTCGGGGGGAGACCAATACTGAAAACCATGTTTGTCGGTGTAGGGGGTCTATATGACCATGTGCTTGGTTCAAAATATATATTTTTAGGATGGTTGGAGCCTTGGTGTCTCTGGATCTTCTTCAGATTTCCTCAGTTTATGCGACTAACATGTGCTAGGGATCTTTCAACAGGGGGAGATGAACCCATATAGCCCGTGGGTGTCCTTAGGATGGATAGATCTACACAGTCTAAGTTAATATTTTAAAATCTCATGTTCATGACCCTTGCCCCTATCCCTGCATTCTATATATGTATATATGAATGTGTGCATATGGTTTTGACTGATTTTGGAAATGGAATTACTTTATCACTTTCCCCGAGTTACATGCCAGTGCTTATCCCACTGACTGTCCCTGGATGCTGCATCATTTCATGATGTAGTGTTCTAGGGTTTTCCTATTACTCTTGTGCAGCGTAAGGTGGTGTGGTTCATTTGTTGAGTTGTTGTGAAGTAGTGAGCCTTCATCTTTCAGAAAGCATTGTCATTTCATTAGGTTTTCTTTCTTATTTTTTAATTATGAGTTTTATTTTGTCATGGTTAGGGGCATGTCCCGACCTAGTTTGGTATTTTGGTTTTAGAGGCTTTTGTGGACAAAGTATGGGATGGTTGTTTGTTTTGACTCTTATTTTACATTTTGTTCATTTATTCCTCTTATCATCATATTTGGTTGACTTTCATTGTATTCATTTATTGTGTTCTGGATATTAGTCTAAGGGGGTGGTCTCCGGCCTACAGTGGGCTTGAGATACCCATCACAACTAGGCCCTGGTTTGAGTCATGAAGCTTGGTATTAGATACAGGTTCAGGGTCATTGGGTGTCCACAAAGTCGTGTCGAGTAGAGTCCCTTTTATGGGGGTGTAGCACGCCACACTTATAGGGGAGGCTATAAGGCATTTAGGAATGTTTCCTTTTCTTGTGTTCTATTTTGGGCTGTAAAGTCTAGTGTCATGAAAATTCTCTAACTTTTGGCTTACTCGCATTTTAGATTATACCTCCCCAAAGATCTAACGATCATATGAACTCTGCTGGAAGCTCTGACCCGCCCAAGGAAAATATGGAGGGAACTCGCCTTGTTTATGGAGTGTAGACCTAGTCTAGGGTCCCTGCTCCTAATGGTACCACTTTACCTGGAGTACCACCAATCCCTACTAATTTTCCCCAGGCTTTCTGGGCTGGCAAAACTTATGCTTGGTCTCCCTACGGAGATATCTCTAATGCAGAGTTCGTCGGTCTATTCATATGTTTGCTCAACTGGTAGAATCCCAGTCTCGTTCGTCTAATCATATTGGTCCTGCTTGTACGTATGAGGTTACTCGGGTTGTCCAGTTTATGAGATTGAATCCCCCAAACCTTTACAGGCTCTACGATTGAGGAGGATCCTTAGGGTCTATTAATAAGATGGAGAAAATTTCTAGGGTTATGCATGTCTACCGATTTAGAGGGAGTGAAGTTTGTTGCATATCAGTTGAAGGATGTGGCTTATCAATGGTATGCGGAGTAGGAAGCTATGAGGGGTGATGATTTTGGGAAGGAGGTGTGGGATGAGTTTTTAGGTTCCTTTCTTGATTACTTCTTTCCTCAGGAGTTGAAGGAAGCTGCGGTTGAAGAGTTTGTGAACTTGAAGCAGGGTAGGAGAGTGTGAAGGAGTATGCCCTAAAATTTTAACAGTTGTCTCATTATGCTCCAGAATTAGTACCTAATATAAGGTCCCGAATGAGAAAGTTTGCTTCAGGTTAATCTCATGACTTAGTATTAGAATGCAAGGCTGCAATGTTGAATAATGATATAGACATCTCTAGGCTAGTGGTTTATATAAAATAGGTGGAGAATGGGAAAAAAACAAGTGGAGAGGGGAGAGAGGCAGAGCAAAAAGTTTAGATATTCATAGCAGGGTGCATGTCAGTAGAACAGTGGGAGAGATGGTAGGCAGTGGACTAAGAAGAAGAATTGGGGAAGTTCTTATTTGACAGAGAGTGCTCCTTCTCCTAAGCCTTCAGGTGATTGTTGTTTTCTGATGCAGTCCAGACCGGGGCCTTGTCGTAATGTGCATCCCAAGTCTAATCAGGATAGGTGACCGCCCTCTTAACCCAACCCAACCACCATTCACAGCCTCAAATGAGCTGAATTTTGAACATATAACAAGATAGCATTATTGTTCACATCAAGACTCTGGGATAGGATCACGACTGTGACCGACTCAACCAAGTCTAACCGTACCAAACCAACCATCCATACCATACCAAAACCAAGTAAAATATCAAGCATAATATGATAATCAAATCCAAAATGTAATACGATGAAATATTGAGAAATTACGTTTGATGATGCCAGCCTCAATATTAATACCAATGCTAAGCTCGACACCAATACCGATCCCGCCCATACCAACCCCCAAAAGTACCACAAAGCCTCTATCCAAGAGAATACAAATATCCGGTTGGGACGTGCCCCCAACCATGGACAAAACCAATATCTAGAAAGAAAGTAAAATATCTAAGAATATCCAACATGAAATGATGCCTTCCGAAAGGATGGAAACTCACCACTTCAGTCCAATAAGTTGTCCCTGAATCAAGTACTATAAAGAAGGAGTCGAACGTCCGGTTCCTACATAGCGTGGATATACAGCCGCCAGTAGATGGGTTAGTGGGTGAACACTAGCATGAAACTCGAGGTAAGGATAAAGAAATGCCAGTTACCAAATCCAAGTGTAAACCATCCAATGCACACAACCATGTATATATATATAAGTACTAGGAAAAGGGACCGGGTTTATCATGACATTAAAACCTTTCTTAGGTTGTGTAGCTTAGTCGTCCTACCATCCACGGGCCATATGGGTTCAACTCCCTCTGTTGAAAGGGCCCCGGTGCATATAGTCGCACGTCCAGGCACAAACCCTAGGATGACTAGTACATCCCTCCAATATAAATGTGACACTCGCACGTGGCGATCGAAAACCCCTCATATTGGTAAATATGAGTTTTGGGTTTTGATCACCCCAGGATCGCCACCTTCCACGGCTTAACTTACATTTCTCGCCATTAATGCCCAATTAAAATGAAGTCCAAACAATCCAATTATCCATTTATTAACCAAGGTTATTTAATAATCCAGTGGTATCGTCATACCACCATACTTGCATGCATTATCCTTAGCCAAACCATTTAGATTAAAGGGACTATCGGTGCCCTTTACATTTACCATATTAACCTCTTGAGAGACTACCATGTTCTCCACAAGCATAACCAATTAACCTTTAACCTTTGTAAACCATTTATAGTTTCATGCATAATCCAAAAACAAGCAAGAGTTCCATTTAAAAGAGTCAATCCTATGAACATATCTTTATAAGCATTTAATCAAACACCTTGAGGGTATAACATAACCTAAACCATGATTCATTACCATTAAACCACTACCCTGCAATTCCATTATCCAAACCACTATTAATGCATAGAAAGCATAATTAAAACCATAAGGAATCATAACCAAGTCTTTAACATCAAAAGCCCCCAAATCAATAGTTGAAGACCAAAACCATGCAAGAGTAAAACCATGACATCAACCATATAACCATGCATTTAATTGAAATTACAAGTATGGAAGAGAATCATGACTTAAACGAAGAATATTGATGGAAGAATTCACCAAGACAAGCCCCTAGGAAATCCCTTAGTTGAAACCCTAGCTCTTTCCCCCAAAAACTCTTGAGAGAATTATGATATGTTTTGGAAGAGATTCTAAGTGTTTAAGAATAAAATAATAGGTTAAATAACCTCCTAAGTGTATTAGAAGTCGTGGGTCCTTATTAGAGTAAGTAGGGAAATGTCCAAAATAACCCCACTTAAATTCCATAAAAACCTGACACTGGGTCACGACTGAACTCCTTACAAGTCATAACATAGCTTATGGTTGACACCCACCCAATCACAACCAATCCTCAACCATGGATCACACATTGTTCAGTATACGATTTATCCAACCAAGTCATAATCCCAGTATATGATCCGTACCCATGATCCGTATCCCTGGTAGAATGTAACACTAGGAGAATCAAACACTGTCCACCTTATGAGTCACCTATATAACTCGTACCCATGCCTTACGACTCATACCCTCAAGTCGTATCCATTCCAGTGTCCGAGACCATCCCACCAACTAACACTGGTCAACTTACGACAGGACTTTACCACTTGTACCCTAGCTTACGGCTCGTACCATAAGTCGTAATGGGTCCGAAGAATGAGATTCCAGGAAATTTTCTAAGGGACTAAACCTGGGGTGCGTCAGTCTCCCCCACTAGAAACAGTCATCCCCAAATGACGGATAAGGTAGGGGTAACCACACACAGAGTCATTTGCATTCTCAAACATCCCTTTAACAAAATTTGAAAATAAAGAGAAAAAGGTGTTAACCTTCCCTTAAACAAACTTAGAAAATAAAGATGTGTTTAAGAACACATACCTTCTGCACAAATACCAGGATAAGAAAACAAGAGCGGATACTTGGACTTTATGTCCTCTTTCGCTTCCCACGTGGCCTTTTCCATCTTGTCGTTCCTCCATAGAACCTTAACCAAATCCCCATCCTTGGTACGCAACTGACGAACTTGCCTATCCAATATCTCAACTGGGACTTCCTTATAAGACAGAGAATTCGAGATATCCAACCCTTCCAAAGGAACAATCGAAGACGGATCACCAATGCACTTCCTCAACATAGAAACATGAAATACCGGATAAACCAAACTCAAACTAGATGGCAACTCCAACTCATACGCAACATTGCCCGTTCTCCGAAAAATCTCATAAGGACCAATGTACCGAGGACTGAACTTTCCCTTTTGCCAAATTAAACTATTCCTTCATAGGAGACACCTTAAGGAAAACCTTATCCCCGACTGTAAACTCCAAGTCTCAACACCTAACATCCGTATAGCACTTTTGACGACTCTGGGCAGCCTTGAGACTATCCTAAATCACCTTCACCTTTTCTATAGCTTGACGAACCAAATCTGTACCAAACAAATCAGCCTCGTCGAGCTCAAACCAAACAATAGAAGATCTATACCTCCTACCATACAACGCCTCAAAAGGAGCCATACCAAGACTCTTATAATAGTTATTGTTGTAAGCAAACTCTACCAAAGGTAAATGCTCTACCCAATTGTCACCATAATCAATAACACAAGCTCAAAGCATGTCTTCTAATATCTGAATAGTTCTTTCCGCCTGCCCATCCGACTACGGGTGGAAAGTCATACTCAGACTCATCTTAGTCCCCAACCTTTTCTGGAAAGACTACCAAAAATGGGACGTAAACTACGTACAGCGATCAGAAATAATTGAAACAGGCACCCCATATAGTTTCACAATCTCTTGAAGATAAAGCTTCGCATAATCCTCCGCCAAAAAGCTAGTCTGCACAAGCAAGAAATGCATAGACTTCGTCATCCTATCCACGATGACCCAAATCGAATCAAATTAGTTTTGAGACCAAGGAACATCGGTAATGAAATCCATATTAATCTCCTCCCACTTCCATTAAGGAAACTTAATCTCTTGATATAACCCACCAGGCCTCATATGCTCAATCTTAACTTGTTGACACACCATGCACTTGGACACAAAATAAATCGTATCCTGCTTCATGCCACTCCACCAATAAATCTCCTTGAGATCATGGTATATCTTAGTAAAAACAGGATGAACAACATAGAATGACTCGTACGCCTTAGACAAGATCCTTTGCCGCAAACCTTCTACATCAAGAACACACAACCTCCTTTAGTATCGTAAAGTACCATCATGATAAATCTCAAAATCTGACACCCTTTTGTCTACTAATACTACCCTAGATTTTTATCAAGGCAGAATCCCAACACTTGTTTCTCCTTAATCTCCGCACCAAGGGACGATCTAACCACTTCTTGCACCACCATACCACTATCCTTGGATTCCAAGAGACGAACCCCGAGATTTGCCAAGCGGTGAATATCCTTTACCGATTCCCACTTCCTTTTTTCCAGATAAGCCAAATTACTCATGAACAAGCTACTAAGAGCATCATCAACCACGTTAGCTTTACCTGGATGGTAGTAAAGACTCATATCATAATCCTTGAGAAGCTCAAGCCATCTTCTTTGCCTGAGATTAAGCTCTTTTGTGAGAAAACATACTGCAAACTCTTGTGATCAGAAAAGATATCCACATGGACCCTATATAAATAATGTTGCATTATCTTCAAAGCAAATACAACAGCCAACAGCTCAAAATCGTGAGTAGGATAGTTCCTCTCATGCACCTTCAACTGCCTGGAAGCATAGGCTATCACCTTCTCATGCTGCATCAACACGCAACCAAGACCAACCCGAGATACTGCATAATAAACCATGAACCCATCATTGCCTTCCAGAAAAGTCAGAATTGGAGCCGAAGTCAACTTATCCTTCAACTTCTAAAAACTCCCTTCACATACATTCGACTAAGAAAACTTAACCTTCTTCTGAGTTAACTTAGTCAAAGGAGCAGCTATCGATAGAAAATCTCTACAAACTGCCTATAATAACTGGCTAAATCCAAGATGCTCTAAATATAAGATAGAGTCATGGGTTTAGGCCACTTCTTCACCACAACCACCTTCTGCGGATCCACCATAATCCCTTCACTAGAAATGATATGACCCAAGAAAGTCACAATATTCAACCAAAACTCACACTTAGAGAACTTAGCAAACAATTATTGTCCCCTTAAGATCTGTAACACCACACAGAGATGATTAGCATGATCCACCTCACTCTTCGATACACCAGAATATCCTTAATAAACACAATAATGAAGAGATCAAAATACTATCAAAACACTCTATTCATCAGATCCATAAATGTTGTCAGGGCATTTGTCAATCCAAATGACATCACCAAAAACTCATAATGACTATATCGAGTGTGAAAAGCCATCTTAGGGTATCCACCATCCTAATCTTCAACTGATGGTACCCGGATCGAAGATCTATCATAGAAAAGAACTCTGCACCTTGTAACTGGTCAAATAAATCATCTATCCGAGGGAGAGGATATTTTTTCTTGACTATTACCTAATTCAACTACCTATAGTCAATGCACATACGAAGAGACCCATTCTTCTTGCACACGAACAATACCGATACACCCTATATGGAAACACTAGGACTAATAAACCCTATCTCTAGAAGATCCTTAATTTGCACCTTGAGTTTCCTTAACTCAGCCAAAGCCATTCTATACGGAGAAATAGAAATTGGATAAGTGTACGGAAACAAATCAATACCAAATCTGTTTCTCTATCTGGAGGAACACCTGGAAGATCATCTGGAAAGACCTCTAGAAACTCATTAACCATAGGGCCCGGAGACAAAGAAGGACCTTCTAAATTAGAATCTTTAACCCTAACCAAGTGACAAAGACAACTATAAAGATTAACCTCCGAGCTCTAAGATAAGACATAAACTTTCCCCTAGGCACCAAGGAATAATTTTCCCATTTTATTTCTAGCTCACTAGGGAACCTAAAAATGACTATACAGGTTCTACAATCCAAATATGCACAATAAGAGTGCAACCAATCCATGCCTAAGATTATATGGAGATCTACCATACCCAACTCAAACAGATTCGCCAAAGTCTACCTACCACTCACAAATACCACACATACCCTATAGACCCGTTCAGCAATAATCGGATCTCCTATAGGGGTAGAAATAGAAAATGAACCCGAAATAATCTCTGAATTAAAATCTAAAGACACAGCTATATAAGGAGTCACATAGGAAAGAGGTAGAACCTGGATTAAGCAAATAATACATGTCACAAGAGAAAAGCTATAATGTACCAGTAACAACATCAGTAATGCCTCAGATTCCTGATGGGACTCCAAAGCATACAACCTGTTATGACCAACACTGGAACTAGAAGTAGTAACAGAAGCAGATGTCATACCACCAAGTGTAAGAATAGAAGATGAAGCCATCGAAATCTTATTCGCCCCCATAACAACCTTGTTAGATGGATAATTCCTGAGTCAATGGCCTATATGGCCATAATTGATGCACTTATCCCTACCTTCCTCACAGAATCCCCGATGAAGATGACTATAAAACCGATAAAAAGGACATGAAGAAATAGACTGACCTCCACTTACCTGAGATTGAGCTTTCTGAGCATGAGAATTGTCATCACCATGATGACGCCTATCGCCCGACTATTGGGGATAAAGAGCACTAGAAGTAGAGAAGAAACCATAACTCCCTACTTTTTTTGGGCAATTTCCCACCATCTCTACCACCTTGAGACTGTGCACCTCACTGATTAGAAAATCTACCCCGCTTACTCTGCCTGTCTCTATATTTTGACAGCTTTCTCTTCTCATCCAAAACCTGATGTATATAAATAGTCATCCTTAATATGTCCATATCCCTTATAAGCAAAGCAGTCTTGCTATCCAAAATCAGATCTTTGTTCAGCCCAGAAGTGAACTTTCTCATTCTCAACCTTATATCAGTCACTAAGTCAAGAGCATACCTCGACAACTGAAGGAACTTCAAAACATACTCCTTCACAGATATTTTTCCTTGCCTAAGGTTCACAAACTCCTCTATCTTAAATTCCTTTAACTCTTGAGGAAAGAACCGATCAATAAAGGCATCAGAAAAGGCCTCCCCCAAACCATCATCTTCTATATCACCCTTATCTCTGTCCCACTCCTCATACCACAGATAAGCAACCTCTTTAAGTTGATAAGCTATAAAGTTTACTCTTTCCACATTAGTAGCCCTCATTGCCCAAAAGATCTTTTTTGTCTCATCAAGAAAGCCCTATGGGTATTCCTTCACCTTTATTCCCATAAAAGTCGAAGGACCCATCTTCATAAATAGTCCAGGCCTAGCAACCTCAGCAGATATAATGCTAGTCGTACCCCACACGACTTAAGGAGCAACCAGTTGGGCAATAGCATGTATAGACTGACAAAACTCCATATTCATCACATTGACCTAAGAGAACTAAGAAGAAGTAGAAGGAATAGGAAAAACTTCGGTACAATCAGGAATAGGACCATAAGATCAAAGAAGGACTCTAAACATAGGAGGTACCCCTTCAACATTATCCCCAGATAGGACAAAAGAATTTTCTTATGTTCCAGATCTAGGAGGCATGATCTGAAAGATGAACAAACAAGGATTACAGGAGATTCCAAGATTAAGAAGTTAAGCATGAAGAAAGAATACCAAGAAAGTGAAATAGTACTAAATGTCTTACAATCTCTCCCTTATAAGTGTGACACACTACACACCCCTAAAACAGACTCTACTCGACACGGCTTTGTGGACTCTCAATTAACCATAAACCTAGGCTTTGATACCAACTTGACGCAGCTCAGACCGATTCCTTATCATAATGGACATCTCATGTCCAACCAGGACTAAGGACCTCCCCCTTAACTCAACCCAAATAACTTTCACAACCTCAGATGAGCTGAATTTTAAACAGATAACAAGATAGAGTTATTATTCACATCAAGACACTAGGATAGAGTAACAATCATAACTAACACAACTGATTCTAACCGTACCAAACCAACCATCCATATCATACTAAAATTAAGTAGAATATTAAACATAATACGATAATAAAATACAAAATGTAATACGATGAAACAATAAGAAATTATGTTTGACGACGCTAGACTCAATATTAATACAATACTAAGGCCGACACCAATATCGATCCTACCGATACCAACCTCCAAAAGTACCATAAAGCCTCTATCTAAAAGAATACAAATATCCAGTTAGGACATGCCCCCAACCATGGACAAAACTAATATCTAGAAAGAAAGTAAAATATCTAAGAATGTCCAACATAAAATAATGCCATCTAAAAGGATGGAAGCTTACCACTTTAGTCCAATAAGATATCCCTAAATCAAGTACTATGAAGGAGGAGTCGAATATCCAACTCCTACATAGCATAGGTATACAGCCACCAGTAGATGGGTTAGTGGGTGAACATTAGTTTTATGTTCTCCACAAGCATAACCATTTAGCCTTTAACGTTTGTAAGACATTTAAACCATTTATAGTTTTATACATAATCCAAAAACAAGCAAGAGTTCCATTTAAAAGAGTCAGTGTAATAAGCATATCATTATAAGTATTTAATCAAACACCTTGGGGGTTGTAACGCCCCAAATTCTAAACCCTGAACGTTATACGGTGCTTATGACCCCAAAGGACTACAAGCTAACCCATGAATGATATTTGTAACTGAGCACTGAATAATATACTGTAAAATATAAAAAACTGGTGGAAAACTTTCCATAAGGTTCAACACTATAACAAAACTGAATATAGTATAATAATACCAAAACTAAAACAACTATCTGAAAGTACACTAGTTGAAAAAGCCTCTAAACTGTCTGAATAAGGAGTTGATGGGACAATCCCCCATCTAACTCCATTTACTGAAATGCTAAATCTAATGCAATAATACAATAAGGAACATCCTCAAATGATGAGGATTCACTGCAAAGTCTACTGCTGCTGGCTAAATCTGAACTGCTAAGGGTGCTCGGGATCCCGTACTTCTGAACCTATGGTATAAGACACCATAGCGCAAGAGAAAAGTATACGTCAGTACATGAGAATATACTAGTATGCTAGAGGAGGTAAGGCTGAACGCAAGAGTTCATATGCATGAACTATAACTGACTATGTAATGTGAACATGACTGAGTGAGAATACAGGCATGAGTGCATAAACTATAACTGAAATCATAGTATCACTGAATACTGAATTCTAATAACTAAATTTCTGATAACTAAGTCTACTGATACTGATATTTAATTGACTGAAGCTGAGGTCAGGCCTATCTAGCGGGTGATATCTGAATCTACTGATAATGAAAATAATTGATTAAATCTGAGATCAAGCCTATCTAGCGGGTGATCTTTGAATCTACTGATAATAAAAATGATTGACTAAATCTAAGATCAATCCTATCTAGCGGGTGATCTTTGAATCTACTGATAATGAAAATAACTAACTAAATCTGAGATCAAGCCTATCTAGCAGGTAATCTCTGAATCTACTGATAATGAAAATAATTAACTGAATCTAAGATCAAGTCTATCTCGCGGGTGATCTCTGAATCTAAAAAACTATCTAAGTTCTTTACTGAGCTGAGTGACTGTGTCTAACAGTCCTAATTTCCGTACCGATCTGAGTTCTATTCTAAAGACTGAGACTAAAACTGTGGGAGGTAGTTATCTAACTGACATGCCCTTTTCTGAACTAATTGGGGTCTAACCTATAACCCCAGCTGGAAGGGTATCAGTACCGTGCCACGAGTAAAGAAAAATGTTATGGAGTCATTCCTAATCTAACGGGTGACCCCTGAGATCAGTCCTAAACTAGCAGGTGATCTCTGAGTATGTCAGTCCTATTTAGCGAGTGACATCTCATACCTACGCTGGCTACGTAGTTCTTGAACTTAGGGATTTCTTCTAGGGACCCAGTTCTCACTAATGGGTGTGCCCCCATCCCTAGGCTCTCTCGGTGTTGAATCCTACTCCTAACTAAAAGACACTGAACTGATTTCCTAGTTCATACTAGGCGTGAATGAGTTGTTACTGATCGTACTGTTTAACTGAACTGAACTAAGTTACTGAGTTCCGTTGACTGACGGAATACTACTGAATTTTGTTAACTGATTGAATGCTACTGAGTTCTGAATTAATTTACTGAGCTGGACTGGACTGATATTAAGGTTATTGAGTTATCCAAAGTTCTGTAACTGACTGAGTTCTACTGATTATGGCACGACTGAGATTGTCTTGAAACTGACACTGGCTCTAAGCACACAGCTAAATTATTGACTATTAAATACCCCCAGGACTCGATAGCATAGATAATATAAATTATGCCAATTCTTGAATAACATGACAATGGTCTATCATTCATAATACAATCAGTGAGGCATTTCACCTAGCACTTGAAAGTCAAAAACTTTTAAATGTATAGAGAAGCATATTAATGTCTCATGATTCATTCAATAAGGTCTTTCATAAATACTTGGCATACATTAACTTATACATAATTGGGGATTTCTTGTCAACATGCTATAATGACTTTATCTCATTCACATAGGTCTTTTATCAAATACATGGAGAGCATGCTTTGGTCATACAACAATCAATACATCTAAATCATCATGGCTACATCAACTCACTTGCAAATTTAAGGGTTTATCATGAACATTATGTAAGTCATCACATACTAGGATCAAATCTTGAAACTTGTAATGTAAGACACGAATCAACACCCAGCAAAAACATGAACATGAATATCAATTCACATAATTCATGAAAACTCATAAATATATAATCTTTGAATTTAGAAAAAGGATTCTTGAATTTCATGGGTGGAAAGAACCCATGAATCAACATCTAACATACCTTAATACTTGACTTTAAGAAGATTGACGGTGAAATTCTTGAGTTTCGAGTCTTCAACTAAGAACCCTAATGCTTATTCTTGAGAGAATTTGAGAGAAAACAAGTGTACTTTGGTGAATAATGGCAAAATTTCATGTTTTAGAGCTAAGTAGGGGTGGGAAAAGGACTAAAATGACCCTGGGGTCGTGACTGTTTTAATGATTGGAAACTGGGTACCGATGCGCCACTTCGTTGGCACCGACGTGATAGCCAACGCACCGCATCGAATTTGCGTTGGCTCACTAAAAATTGCCTGAGGAACATTTTTATCTGTTGATGTGATGGACGACGCGACACACCAACATCGCGTCGACTCACTATTTTGGACAGTAGAACTTGGTCTAAACGAGGTCCAAAAAAATCTGAAACTCGTCTGAAAATCCCTATTGACATCCTTGATCATGAATTAACTAAGATATAGATATTAAAAGAACTTTAAGGTCGTGAAATAAGATTGCCAACTTTCAAAGGCTAAAAATAAACTAAGTCTGAAAACTTAGCTAGAATTTTCTAAGTCTGGGACCCCTTGGCAAGCATTAATAAACTGAATTAAGCTTAGGATTTTGCAGAGTCTTATAGGCGCAAACATAACCAAAAACAAATTACATTACCATTAAACAATTACCATGTAATTCCATTATCCAAAACCACCATTAATGCATAGAAATCATAATTAAAACCATAAGAAATTATAACCAAGCATTTAACATCAAAACCCCAAAATCAATAATTGAAAACCAAAACCATGCAAGAGTAAAACCATGAAATCAACCATATAACCATGCCTTTAATTGAAATCACAAGTAGGGAAGAGAATAATTCCTTAAACCAAGAAGATTGATGGAAGAATTCACCAATACCAGCCCCAAGGAAATCCCTTAGTTGAAACCCTAACTCATTGCCCCAAAATCTCTTAAGAGAATTATGATATGTTTTGGAAGATATTCTAAGTGTTTAAAAATAATATAATAGGTTGAATAACCTCCTAAGTGTATTAGAAGTCGTGGGTCCTATTAGAGTAAGTAGGTAAAAGTCTAGAATACCCCCATATAAATACCATAAAAACCCGACATAGGGTCACGGTTGACCTCCTTACGAGTCGTAACCTAGCTTACGGTTGACACCCACCCAATTATAACCAATCCCCAACCATGTATCACACACTATTTAGTATATGAATCATCCAACCAAGTCATAACCTCAGCATACGATTCATACCCATGATTCATATCCCTGGCAGAATGTAACTGTAATACCCCATATTTTCGTGCTAGAATTCTAACCATTGTTCCTGTGCGAAGCTCTAATCCAAGTGATTCTCATATGAATAAAAGTTGCATGATCATTATCCTAGTCTATGGAGTATTTTAGAGGTGAAAAATGTTCATAGCAATGACCTAGAACAAAGTTGAGCTAAGACCAATTGATTCATCCAAAGTTTGACATTTGATTCTATAAGGGTCAATTTCAAACGTGAATATATCTTAATATACTTGGAATTTTTCATCCCAAGACCTATAAAATTGTAGATAATTGAATTATCTTTCCAACGATATCAATTTCATCAAAATCTGACACCCGAGCAAGAAGTTATGGCTTTGCAAAGTAGAGTGTGTCGCCTAACCAATCGCACATGGCTACTGGAATAGGTGTGCGATAAGAAATGTGGCGCATACTTAAATGTGTGCGATAAGCAATGTGGCGCATACTTAAATATGTGCGATAAGCAATGCGGTGCATACTTAAATGTGTGCGATAAGCAATGCGGCGCATACTTAAATGTGTGCGATAAGAAATGCGCCGCATACCTCACTTTCAAGTACAAAAAACACCCCTATATATGTCTATAACACGGTATTAAACTCCCATAACACCAAAATAAGTTTACTTTCTCTCAAAATCACCAATAACATTCATTATGGTTTCAACCTAAAAATTCAAATATCTCAAGATTCAACCATGAGTTTTCAATAATTCTTCGAGATTCGGAATCCCCATTCTGAGGGATACAAGAAACACTCATTATTTTCACGAATAGAGTCCCAAGGTCAAGAGTTCATTCAAAGCTTCAAGTTTAAGGTATGTGGGGTTTTTCAACAAGAACATCCTTTCGTTCTTGTGCCCAAAATTTGTATTATTTTACAAAGATATATGATTTTACATGCTTTGATATGAATTTGAGATAGAAACTATTATCCTACATTCTTTTTCAAAAGACTATTATATTTTTATGATGTCTTGAAGATAATTCCTTGAGTTTTGATGTTAATATCATGTTTGAAGTTGAATCTCCAGATTTTCATATGAATTATACATATTTGCTACATAAAGTGTGAATCTTGAAATATTTTGCTCAAGTATTGATATATGGGTTTTGAACCCTATTTGAGAATTATGATTTTTGTGAAAGTAATGTGTTATGCACACCTTCAGATTTGAATTATTTGACCTTTTGGTCTTGAAAGAGTTATTTTTGAACTCGAATGAGAAAAGAAATCCGCATTTTGATTTATTATGAAAAAGGGGTAGCATGATGGCTCCCGTTGTGAATTGTTGAATTATTTTGTGGTGGATTTTCTTTGAAAAGATTTGAGCTAAGTCCGGGAGTAGTCTTTAGCACCGAGTGGGAGGTATAGTTGTGTTGGTACTTCTCTAGAACTACGTGCCCCCGTAGGAGCCGGAATTGAGGTTGATTATATATAGTGATCACTAGTTTTTGGATTTAATACTTATAGTCCTACTCCGATGGCAAGGATAGGATGGTTCTCCCCAATATGGGTTGTACGTTGGACTCCATGTGGCTCACATAGTTTATATAGGTTATGAGATCTCCCAATGTGTGTATGTGTATTCTCCTATCTAATATAAAAAGTCTTATTCTTCTATCTGAGATGAAAACATATATGTTTGAAAGACTGAGTTTGAGAAAGTCATTGTTTTCAAAAGATTTAATAAACATATATTCCAAAGAGAATTGTTATGAGGTTTGATTGCTTTGATGATTTGGAATCGAGATGGAAGTAAATTGAGATTTATTATGATGACTCACATGTTTCACCCAATATATTTTACTCTCTTATGATTATGATGATTTCATTCGAGCTAAGTGAGTCATTTATATCAGCATGCATAATTTTATAAACTGTGAAGATATTAAGCTATTATTTTATATATGCATTGCACCCCCATATGCTCGGTACATTTCCATGGTACTGACCCACATATTCATATGTGGGCTATATTTTCTCAGAATATAGGTACAAGGTATAGTGTACATCTTCAGATCCAGTCAGTTCGCGGCATCCAGTCAGCAGGTGATGAGTCCTTTTGATTCAATGGCTTGAGTTAGTTATACAGTTCGAGAAGTATTGTATTTTCTTTATTCAGTCGTATTGAGTTGGGGTAATCGGGAGTCATGACCCGGCTACCTACAGTCAGTACTAGTAGAGGCTTCATAGACAGTCAGTAGAAGTTGATGCATTTCATTTCAGTTATAGTTGTAAAGGCAGAATTGAAATCCTGTAACTTTAGTATTGTATTGATCAAATTCAAAAAGAGTTATTTTCCAAAGATTTGCATATATATTTGTACTTCTTATTCAGTTGCTTATGAGATGTGCCAGTAGAAGGGTTAGCTTGGGGTCACTTGTGACCCTAAGCACCGTGTGACGTCTCGGGACCCAATTTTGGGGCGTTACAGTGACACCAAAAGGATCAAATATTGTCCACCTTATGAGTCACCTATACAACTCGTACCCATGCCTTATGACTCATACCCTAAAGTCGTATCCATTCTAATATCCAAGACCATCCCACCAACTAACATTGGTCAGCTTATGATAGGACTTTACCACTCGTACCCTAGCTTACAGCTCGTAGCATGAATTGTAATGGGTCTAATGAATGAGATTTCAAGAAATTTTCTAATGGTCCAAACCTTGGATGCTTTATTTTTGGACCAGTAGTGGTCCTAAGTCACAAGGTGCCCAGTCTCAGGCTAGTGGAGCTTAGTCAGCCCCACCTAACCCTCCTTATCATTTTTATGGACAACTTTACTGTGGTTATTATGAGGAGATACGAAACTTGTGTTGTAAATTTGGTCATACTGGTCATATGCAGTGAAATTATTCGGTAGTTAAAGTTTCCACTGGAGCTAACAAGGTTTTGTTTTCCACTGTTTTAGCTCTTGCACCAAAGAGCACCACTTTAGGTATCGGTACTAGCCAAAATCATCTCCATGCTCTTTCTACTCATCAGGAATCTGAGACATCCCAGATGTTGTCACTGGTATATTATAGATCTTCTCCCGTGATGTTTATTGTTTGTTTGATCTGAGTTCTACCCTATCTTATGTGACTTTTTATGTGGTCGTATACTTTGGTTTTGGTCCTAAAAATATTTCCAGCCATTTTTTATGTCTACTCTGGTGGGTGGTTCTATAGTTGCTAAAAAAATTTATAGGGGGTGTGTGGTGTCCATTTTTAATAAGGAGACCTTAGTGGGTTTGATAAAACTTGGCATGGTGGACTTTGATGTAATCTTGGGGATGGATTGGACCCACTCATGCTATGATTCTCTGGATTATAGAACCCAAAAGGTCAGTTTTCTTTTTCCTAATGAACCGGTGATCGAATAAGAGGGGAGTTTCGTAGTACCCAAAGGGAGGGTTTATTGCATATCTTAGAGCTCATAAATTAATTTCTAAAGGGTTTCTATATCATCTAGTTCAAGTTAAGGATTCAAAAATTGAATGTCCCTCTTCACAATTTATCCCTGTGGTTAATGAATTTCCTAATGTGTTTCTCGATGATCTTCTGGAATTTCTCTCGATAGAAAAATAGATTTTGAGATTGATCTTCTATTGGACAGATTGATCAAGACTGTCTTCCAAACTTGGTATTGTCACTATGAGTTCTTAGTTATGTCATTTAGTTTGACTAATGTTCTCTCTGCTTTCATGGATCTTATGAATTGGGTGTTTAGGTAGTTTTTAGATTGGTTTGTTATAGTCTTCATTGACACTATCCTAGTGTACTTTAGAAGGGAGGAGGATCATGCCAATCACCTTCGAGTTGTGTTGCTGACTCCTAAGGAATAGAGGTTATATGCAAAATTTTCTAAGTGTGAGTTTTGGTTAAGTATTGTGACCTTTCTTACGCATGTTGTTTCTAGTAAGGGGATCAAGGTGGATTCACAGAAAGTTGAGGCAGTTAAGAAATGGCCAAGAACCACAACTCCAATCGACATTAGGAGTTTCTTGGGCTTGGTTAGGTATTACAGGAGGTTTGTGGAGAGTTTCTCTTCTATTGTTGCTCCACTGATAAAATTGACTAGGTATTACAGGAGGTTTTTGGAGAGTTTCTCTTGTATTGCTGCTCTGCTAAAAATATTAACTCAGAAGAAGGTTAAGATTTTGTGGTTCGCTGCTTGTGAGGGTAGTTATGAGAAGTTGAAGGATAAGTTGACTTCTACACCTGTTATGACCCTGCCCTAGGGTACTGATGGATTTGTTTTGTATTGTGATGTGTCCAATATGGGACTGGGTTGGGCTTGGTTGGGTATTACAGGAGGTTTGTGGAGAGTTTCTCTTCTATTGTTGCTCTACTGATAAAATTGACTAGGTATTACAGGAGGTTTTTGGAGAGTTTCTCTTGTATTGCTGCTCTGCTGAAAATATTAACTCAGAAGAAGGTTAAGATTTTGTGGTTCGCTGCTTGTGAGGGTAGTTATGAGAAGTTGAAGGATAAGTTGACTTCTACACCTGTTATGACCCTGCCCTAGGGTACTGATGGATTTGTTTTGTATTGTGATGTGTCCAATATGGGACTGGGTTGTGTTTTGATGCAACATGGTAAGGTTATGTCATATGCTTTCAAGAAGCTTAAGTTTCATGAGGGGAATTATCCGACTCACAATTTAGAGTTAGCGATTGTGATTTTTACTTTGAAAATTTGGCGCCATTACTTGAATGGAGTGCATTTGGATATTTATTCAGACCATAAGGGCATGCATTATGTGTTTACTCAGAAGGAGTTGAATCTCAAATAGAGGCAGTGGCTTGAGATACTTAAGAATTATGACTTGATCATTCACTACCATCCAGGTAAAGCTTAAGTTATTGTTGATGCTTTTAGCAGGTTATCTATGGGGAGCTTGTCCCATGTTGATGAGAAGAAAAGAGTATTAGTGAAGGATATTCACAGGCCAGCTAACTTGGTAGTTCATCTTTTGGACTCCAAGGATGGAGGGGTGATTGTTCAAGAAGTGGTTAATTCATCTCTTGGTGCAGAGGTGAAAAAAAATAGGTTATGGATCCCGTACTTATACAGATGAAGGATAATATGGTACAACAAAAGGTTATGGATTTTGAGATTTAGAGAGATGGCATTCTTAGGTATCAAGAAAGATTGTGTGTTCCTGATGTTTGTTAGCTGCGGGGAAGGATTTTTATTGAGGCTCATGATTCCTGATATACAGTTCATCTGAGTTTGACTAAAATGTATCATGACTTGAAGCAAATCTACTAGTGGAATAATATGAAGAGAGATGTGGTAAATTTTGTTTCCAAGTGTATGATTTGTCAGTAAGTCAAGGTAGAATATTTGAGACCTGGTGGCATGTCTCAAGATATAAAGTTACCCATGTGGAAGTGAGAGATGATCAATATGTACTTTGTCATAGGTCTTCCGCGGACTTGCAATTAGTAAGACTCTATATTGGTCATTGTAGATAGGATATCTAAGTCTGATCACTTCTTTCTTGTGGGGACTAATTACTCAGGAGAAGATTATGATAATCTATTTATTCAGGTGATAGTTAAGTTGCATAGGGCACAAATCTCCATTATTTCAGACCAAGGTATGCAATTTTCTTCTCACTTTTAGCTTTTGTTTCAGAAAGTTTTAGTTACTCAGGTGAACCACAACACCACTTTCCACCCTCAGACGGATGGGCAATAGGAACGGACTATTTAGAGTTGGAGGATATGCTAAGGGACTGTGTGATTGATTATAAAGGTAGTTGGTTTGATCATTTGCCTCTTATTGAGTATGCGTACAATAATAGTTATCATTCTAGCATTTATATGGATCCTTTTGAGGCTCTCTATGGTAGGAGGTACAGGCCTCCTAGTAGATAGTTTGTGGTTGATAAGACTATGTTGTTTGAGCCTGACTTGGTTTATCAAGCCATGGAGAAGGTGAAGATAATTAGGGGAACACTTAAAACTGCTCAAAGTCGCCCGAAGTCTTATGTGGATGTGAGGCGGAGGGAGTTGGAGTTTGGGGTAAGTGATTGGGTATTTTTAAAGGCGTCTCCAATAAAAGGAGTCATGAGATTTGGCAAGAATGAGAAGCTAAGTACCTGTTACGTTGGTCCATATTAGGTTGTGAGGAGAATTGGGAATGTCTCTTATGAGTTGGATTTCCCAGCAAGTTTAGCTTCTATACATCTTATTTTCCATGTGTCTATGCTGAAAAAGTGTGTGGGTGATCCTTCATTGATAGTGTCGGTTGAGGATGTTGGGGTTTCAGATTCCTTGTCTTATAAGGAAGACCCGATTGAGATACTGGATAAGCAAGTTCATAGATTGAGGACAAATGATGTATCTTCGGTAAATGTTCTTTAGAGGAACCAAAAGGTGGAAGAAGCTAAATGGGAAGCTGAAGAGGATATGAGAGCCAAGTACCCATCCCATTTTATCATGACCCGAACCAGGGCCTGGCCGTGATGGGTATCTCAATTCCACCAGAAACCACCCCCTGTACCTAGCCAAAACACCACACACTACCTAACAGTGGCTGAATTCTAAACATATAAAAAGATAGCATAAGATAAACTCAAAAAAGTTAAGTCATGTCTATAACCAATAAACAGTAACCAATAAACATCACCCAAGTCCACAGTAATCCACAAAGCCTTCTAACAAAACCAAAATCAATAAGGTATCGGTACATGCCCCCGACCTTAACAATGACAAGGACAATGTTAATGATAATGTGAACTCTCAATTTTAATCTATGAATGGAAACTGATGAAATGTCCAAGTCTTCCAGAGAATGGAAGCTCACCACTTCACCACCAATGACTTAAGAACAGAGTCAATCCATCTAACACTGCGCAATAAAAGTAGATGTATCTCTTGTCCCTATATAACATAGGGATACAACATCTAGAGACAGTTAGTGGGTTGAGCACTAGCATAAAACTCAGGGATAGGGGATAAAATAAAGCCAAGTCAAAACCAATTCAAAACTATGTGAAAATCATCATATACATAAATAAATAATATGCCGAGAAAGGGAACAAGGCTTAGCATGCACTTTACTTTAGCCTAGATTGTGTAGCTCAACCGTTATAACGAAAGAAGGCACCCACGGGCTATACGGGTCTAGCTCTCCCCTAGCTGAAAAGGCCCAGAGCGTGTAGCCGTATGAACCAGAGAATGTATATATGCTCCATAGGGGACTCGAACCTTCCGGTATACCAAAGTTACTTAAGCAACCAATCATATGATATAATATGGGGGACTCAAACCTCCCAATCATATAATAAAGGGGGACTAAAACCACCCGGTCATTTAGACCCCCGCATAGACAACAGCGGTTTTCTGTATTAGTCCCTCGGGACCTCCACTTTCACGGCTCAGCTACACAATCCTTATTAAAGCCCAATTAAAACATTTATATAAATTCCCATTCATTGGACCATAATACACATTTAGGCATACATTGTTGGTATCGTCATACCAATAACAGTTGCAACATAACATCAACATGTCATCACGATTCCATTAACTTAGGAAAATGACTCCCTTTGTTTATTAAATCAAACCACATGTTTCAATAAGCTCTTTATATCATGCAATAGTTCTAAAAATAGTTCAATGCAATTTTACTCGTACTCAAAACCACTTCACAAAATTGGGGTGGGTTTATTACCAATTCATTGTCAATATTCACAAAATTTGGGGAAATCACAATCCCCTAGTTTATTCACCATACCCATGCATCAAATTGATTTCAAAACCACCATTTACACATAAACAATGCATATGTAAACATGAAACATCACATAAACAATAATCATTCAAAACCCTCAACCCATATTGAAAACCCACATTCAAAACCATCCAATTAAACCATTCAAATACATGTTTTTTATTAATTAAGGATTAGGGAAGAGTAACATGCCTGAAACACCAAGTTTTATGGAGAGAAATCATCCCTTAAGCCCTTGGATGACCAACTTCTTGGAAACCCTAAGTATTTTGCTTGAGTAAATTTCAAAGAGTTTGGAAAAGTATTTGTTTGGGAATAATATCTTAATGAAGTCTCAAAGAGGGTTTTAATTCGTGAGGTCTAAGTGGGGAAAGAGGGAAATTACTAGGATGCCCTTAATAAAAAGACAAAAATCCGATGCCTATTTGCTATGGGTGACCTCACGACTCGTAGGGTCACCATATGACTCGTTTATTCCAGTCGTAGTCTGGATAATGTTTAGGGCCACCCCACACTAGTCTGGATATGATTTGTACCATACAACTCGTATCCAGTCCTTATGAATCATAACATACTAGTCGTAGTCACAACAGGAACCTAGGTTAGTACATTGGTTTTCCTATGATCGAGACACTATGACTCATTATGAGTCTTGATGACTCATTACGTTCTAGTCATTATTAACTCAAAAACTCAGCCAAGCACACTGGTCAGGCTATGATTAGGGTCCTTACGACTTGTAATGACATTCTATGACTCGTAACGTAAGTCATAATGAGGATTGTGAGGCTAAAATTTTAGAAATTTTCAAGGGCCAAAAATATGAGGTGTTACATTCTCCACCCCTTAGGGTCATTCATCCCTGAATGGTGAGACAAGGTATCCCTTAGCACGATTTAACACAAGAACACACCCACTCTTACCTATAACAAAGGCAAAAATAAAGATGTTAAGGACATCACAACTTCCTTTAACAAAGTCAGAAAACAAGAATGTTAAGAATAACTCAAACCTTAAGCACGATTATCCGAAGCGGGAAACAAGAATGGATACTTTGACTCCATGTCCTCTTTAGCTTCCCAAGTGGCCTCTTCAACCTTTTAGTTCCTCCAAAGAACCTTTACCAAAGCCACATCTTTAGTCCGCAACCAACAGACTTGTCAATCCAAAATCTCAATTGGGACTTCCACATAGGACAAAAAATCTGAGACACTCAAACATTCCCAAGGAATGGCCAAGGAAGGATCGCCTACGCGCTTTTTCAACATCAAAAATTGAAAAACTGGATGAATGGAACCCAAACTCGCAAGCAGTTCCAACTCATAAGCCACCTTGCCTACTCACCTCAAAAGATGAAAGGGACAAATATACTGGGGAATGAGTTTTCCCTTCTTTCCAAACCGCATCACTCACTTCATGGGAGATACCTTCAAAAGTACCAAATCCTTCACATCAAACTCCAAGTCCATTCGCCTTACATCCGCATAGGACCTTTGGCGACTTAAGCCTATCCCAAATCACCTTTACCTTCTTCATAGCTTGGTGAACCAAGTCGGTACCGTACAAGTTATTCTCACCAACCTCGAACCACCTAATAGGAAACCTACACCTCCTCCCCTACAAACCCTTGAATGGATTTATCCCAATACTCGAGTGATAGCTATTATTATACATAAACTCAATGAGAGGCAAATGGTCAACCCAGCTACTACCGAAATCAATCACACAAGACCTTAGAATATCCTCCAAAGTTTGTATCATCCTCTTCGCATGTCCATCCATCTGAGCGTTGAAAGCGGTGCTAAGGTTCACCTTAGTCCCCAAACCTCGTTAAAAGGATCACCAAAAGTGATATGAGAACTGAGTACCTCGATCAGATATGATGAAAACTGGAGCACCGTGCAACTTCATGATCTCCTCAATTAAGTTCTTAGAATAATTTTCTATTGAATAATTAGTCCTTAATCCTAGAAAGCGGATACTTATTCTTTACAGTCACCTTATTCAACTGGCGGTGATCAATACATATCCGAAGGGACCCATCCTTCTTACGCACAAAGAGAACCAAAACACCCCAGGGAGAAACACTAGGGCAGATAAAACCATTACCTAGAAGATCTTTTAACTGCTCTTTGAGTTCTTTCAACTCGGTCGGGGCCATTCTATAAGGAGAGATAGAGATAGTATGAGTGTTCGGAAGAAGATTAATCCCAAAATCAATTTCCCTATGGGGAGGAACACCAGGAAAGTCATCAAGGAACACCTTGGGAAAATCATAGAACATGAGGACAGACTGGAAAGAAGGACCTACAGATCTAGAATACTTAACATGGACTAGATGGTAGAGGCATCTCTTGGAAATCAATTTTCGAGCTCTAACAAACGAAATGAACCTTCCCTTAGGCACTAAGGAACTACCTTCCCACTCAATCACCAAATCATTAGGGAAGTGGAAACTGATTGTTCGGGTCCGACACTCAAGAGACGCATAGCACGACAGTAACCAATCCATCCTAAAAATCACATCAAATTTTAACATGTCCAACTTTATCAAGTCTACCAAGGTCTCTCTACCATAGACCGATATCACACAACCCGTGTAGACCCTTCTAGCCATAATGGAGTCACCCATCGGGGTAGACCCAGAAAAAGGATCTAAAATACACTCAGAATCAAAACCAAAATTAATAGCCACAGAAAGGTCACATAAAATAGTGTAGACCCTGAATCAAGTAGACAATATACATCATGAGAGAAAAAAATTAAGCGTACCAATGAAAACATCGGGGGATGCCTCAAAATCCTAGCGGGTGGTAAGAACGTACAGACAGTTCCGACAAGTGCCTGAGCCAGAAGCAGAAGTAGCACCCTTTGGTGCAAAAGCTGATGAAGTAGCAACAGGGATCTTATTTTCCCTAGAAGTAACCCTAGAAGGACAATCCCTTTGTATGTGACCAATCTGACCATACTTAAAGCATTTGTTCATCCTTTCTTCACAAACACCTTGATGTACCTGACCATACTATCTATAAGGGGGATATGATGGAGCTGACTGGGGGCCACTAGATTGACTATGCCCTGGGAACAATACTATTCTACAAACAATAATCACTCGATGGCTTCGGATAAGGAACACTTGCCATAGAATAAAAACTAAAGTTTTCCCACTTCTTATTAAACCATTTTCCACCGTATCTACTACTCTGCTGCTGACCTCTACCCTGATCCAAATACCAAAACTTTTTATTCTAACTTTAACTCATCTCTACATGTTTTTTTCTTTTTCTCTTCCACTTGTTGCATAGACACCACAAGTATAGAGATGTTCATATCATTGTTCAACAAGGTGGCCTTGCTTTCCAAGATAAAATCATGGGACAACCTGAAAGCACATTTCCTTATTCTATCCCTCATGTAAGACACTAACTCCAGAGCATAACATGACAGCTAATAAAACTTTAAGCCATACTTCTTTACTTACATTATTCCTTGCTTTAAATTCACAAACTCCACAGGTTTTGCCTCCTTCAACTCCTAAGAAAAAAATAATCAAGAAAAGCATGAGATAAGTCATACCACAAACTGAACTTAGCATCATCACCCTTAGACTGGTCCCATTGCTTATACCACTGATACGCCACATCCTTCAACTGATAAGCAGTGAACTCCACACCCTTCACATCTATAGAATGCATCACATGAAAAATCTTTTCCATCTCATCAATAAAATTTTGAGGATCTTCCTCAACTTTAGAACTAGTAAAAATTGGAGGACTCAGCCTCATAAATTGGCCAACTCTAGTGACCTCAGAAGATGGATCAACAAAAGCAACACACTCAGTCTAAGAGGCCACCAATTGGGTAAGCAAATGGATCAATTGGCAAAACTCAACATTAGATACACCAGCTTGAGGTGTTCGATGAGGGCTAGGGGGAATCGGTGAACTTCACAAGGGAAATCAAAAGCAGTGAACCTAGACCAAGTATGAACTCTTTGAGAAGGAAGAGCTTCGTCTATTTTATCCTCAGATAGGACAAAAAAGTTTCCACGAGAATCATATCTTCTAGGAAACATGATCTGAAATACAAACATATGGGAATTAGAAAGGATTTCAAGATCTTAGATTCCATAGCCCGAAATAGATTAACAATAAAAAGAGAAACATTTCTAAATACCTCATAGCACCTCCCTTATAAGTGTGGTGCGCCACATACCCATAAAAAGACTCTACTTGACACGGCTTTGTGGAAACCTAATAACACCAAACCTAGGCTCTAATACCAACTTTGTCACAACCAGAACCTGGGCCTAGTTATGACGGGTATCTCATGTCTACCGTGGACCAAAGACCACCTTATATACCTATCCAAAACACCATACACTACATAATAGTGTCTGAATTCCGAACATATAACAAGATAGCATAAGATAATCTCAAATAAATTAAGTCATGTTTATAACCGATAAATGGTAACCGACCAAAAACAACCAACAAACAGCACCCAATTCCACAGTAATCCACAAAGCTTTCTAACAAAACCAAAATTAATAAGGTGTCGAGACACGCCCCCAACCCAGCAATGACAATGGAAATATTAATGATAATTTGAACTATTAATTCTAATATATAAATAGAAACTAATGAAATGTCTAAGTCTTCCGAAGAATGAAAGCTCACCACATTACAACCAACTTCTTGGAAACCCCAAGTATCTTTCTTGAGGGAAATTCAAAGAGTTTGAGAAAGTGTTTTGATGGGGAATAATATATTAATAAAGTCCCAAAGAGAGTTTTAAGTCATGGATTCTAAGTGGGAAAGAGGGAAATTTCCAAGATACCCTTAATTAAAAAAATAAAAATTGATGCCTATTCACTATGGGTGACCTCACGACTTATTTAGTCCTGTCGTAGTTTGGACAGTGTCCAGGGCCAACCCACACTGTTCTAGATACAAGTTGCACCATATGACTTATACCCAGTTCTTATGACTCATAACATACTAGTCGTAGTCACAACAGGAACCTAGGTTACTACACTGGTTTCCCTACGATCGGGACACTAAGACTTTCTATGAGTCTTGATGAATCATTAGGTTCAATTCGTGATCAACTCAGAAACTCATCCAAGAACAATAGTTAGGCTATGATTGGGGTCCATATGACTCATAATGACACCCTATAACTCGCAAGGTGAGTCGTAATAAGGACAGTGAGGATAAAATTTTAGATATTTTTAAGGTCCAAAAATTTGGAGTGTTACATTTTTCCTCGGGTTGGATCAACGTGCTTAAGGTATGAGTTTTGTGTCCCTCTTGTTGCATTTTGAAATTGTCCTTATATTTTGGGTTTGCATTCTTTCTTTTATCGTGCCAAGGGTGCCCTAACTCCTCATGCGGGGATGAATGATCCTAAGGAGGGACAAGGTAATGCCCTAAGTTTTTTCTAGGCTCTAGAATTCCAAAGTGTTGTCAAAATTGCCCTGTCCATGGCTCAAATAATGAGTCATTATCACAGGAATAAGTCGTTAGATAAGACTCATTACCATGGTAGTGCGTTTGTCGGGGTTTTGGTCTTGTGACAAAGAGTCCAATGTATGACTCATTACGAGACGTGATGAGTTATTTAGAGTGACTCGTTGTCACAAAAGTAAGGTTACCCAGGAGTTTTGCGTTGATTATGAGTTTTCGTCACTACTCGTGATGATAGATAATGAGTTTTAATAGCTTATTCATGGTCCTGACAATTTGGTATTAGGTTTTTAGGTCCTCAAGCAACAAGTCCAGGTAACGACTAGTGGTCAGTCGTCAGCTGAGGCATGACGACTATACTCAATTTTTCCTGTACATTTTGATTAGGGTCCTTTTGGTCTTTTCCCTTCCTCTGCGACTTAAAATACCTAAATTGGCCCCATTACCTTCAGTTAATCATATCAAAATACTACTTTCTCCTCTTTAACTCTCAAGGCAAGAGAATATTAGTGTTTTATAAAAGATTCAATGTGTAAGCTCTAATCTTCGGACTTCCTTCTATTTCTTAGGTATTTCAGTCATGTCTCTCATCCCTAACTTGAATTTTATACTATGGAATATGTTTTAGTCATTGTTCATTTGATTTAATTTTTGGATTTGTAATTGGGTTGAGGGCTTTTTTTATGATTATCACTTAAATTATATTTCCCATGGTTTAAATGTCTTATGTATACTTAAATTGGTGACTTTTGGGACGATTGGGTGCATTATTATGGAATTTGGAATGGGGAACATGGGTTTCCACAAATTGATAGATTTTTTCTTGGTAATGGAATTAACCTCAACCCACCTACATGATTTTGGTTTAAAATGTAGAACTTGCATGATTTAATTCACTTTTGAAACTATTGCATTATATTAATGGACAAATGGATAAAAAGGGATTTGAAAGGCCTTGGTGGCCAGGGTTTTGGATTTGTAAAGGAACTTGGGAGTCAATTAGTTAATTAGAATGGATTAGCATGATTATATAAGATTACAAGCATAATTGGTAAGATGATACCAAGTGGTAAATGCCTTAATATAAGACTCCTTGGTTTATGGTTAGGATTATGTGAAAAATGGTTTTAATTTGTGCTTAAATGGGGTTGGGTAGCTCACCGTGAAGGTGGAGGTTCGGGGGGGACCAATACTGGAAACCACGTTTGCCAACATGGGGTCTATGTGACTATGTTCTTGGTTCACACTATATATTTTGAGGGATAGCTGGAGCCTTGGTGTCTCTAGCTTTCTTTTGGATTTCCTCGGTTCATGCATCTAACATGCATTGGGTCCCTAAGCAGCGGGAGTTGAACACATATAGCTCGTGTATGCCCTTAGGACGTATAGAGCTACACAGTCAAGGTTAATATTTTAAACTCTCATGTTTATGTCCCTTGTCCCTATCCCAGCATCCAATATATATATATAAACGTATGCATATAGTTTTGACTGATTTGGAAATGGCGTTACTTTATCACTTTTCCTGAGTTACATGTTAATCCTTATCCTATTGGCCATCCTTGGATGCTGTATCATTTAGTAATGTAGGGTCCTAGGGTTTTTCTGTTGCTCTTGTGCAGCATTAGGTGGTGTGGTTCATTGGTTCAATTATTGTGAAGTGGTGAGCCTCCATCTTTCAAAAAGCCCTGTCATTTCATTAGGTTTTTTAAAGATTTTTGGAATATAGTTGGGGGCATGTCCCAACCTAGTTTGGTATTCTGATTTTAGAGGAATTTATGGATAAAGTGTGGGATGGATGTTTATTTTGACCCTTAGTTTGTATTTGGTTTATCTATTCCTTTTATCATCATATTTGGTTGTCCTCTGCTGTATTCATATATTGTGTTTTGGATGTTAGGCTAAGGGGGTGATCTCCGGCCCACGATGGGCTTGAGATACCCGTTACGACTAGGCCCTGATTTGGGTCGTGATAGTAATATGATTAAATAAAATGATGAATTGGTAGTTTCATCAATGGGTCATGGCTCTTAAACTAAAACGCTTGGAAGTTGAATCTTGATTTGAAGAATAGTAAAAGTCCACCCACAAAATTGTCTATTGTTGAACCATCTCAACTTAAGCTTAAGTCATTTCCTTTGCATTTTCAGTATGTCTTCATGTGTGAGAAAAACACTTTGTCAATTATTGTTGTGGATGATCTATTGCCTCGGCAAGTGAAAACCTCAAAATCTATGGTGAAAAAGTTCATTCGTGCTATTGGGCGAACCATAGAAGACATCAAAGACATTATTCCAAGAATTTCTCATATAAAACTAAAAAAAAGAGGTGGCGTGATGCTAAAACCTTGAATCGAAGTTTCATGTCAGTGATGATATTCTTCTCTTCAACTCTAGGTTGAAACTAGTCATGGGAAAGCGTAAAACCAAGTGGTAGGGCCCATTCGTGGTCACGAATGTCTATCAAAGTGGAGAAATTGAATTATAAGACCACAAGAAAAATAGTCTCATTATAAGTGGGTGAATATTGTAGCATTACCACGTTGGTGGACCCATAGCGGCTAAGGTTGAGTCGTAGCAGTTCAAAGATCACAAAAGAGGAACAAGTGATGCCGTTCCATGACTATAACTAAGGAGATTATTGAGAGGCAACTCAAGGTTTATTCATGATGTTTTATAGTGTTTTAGATATTAATTTTAGTTTTTTTTTGGGTGTTTGCAGGTAATATTACAAGTTGGGAGGCCTGAAGGGAGGTTTCAAGGCTTAAAACTATGCCCGAATTGAATTTTTAAGCCAAAAATTTGCACCTTACTGCCTTGACCTAATCTATATCTACTTGAGCAGCCAAGCATAGAGTGGGCACTGATCAGCCCCGAAACCCATGCCAAAATTTGGATATTTTAACATTTTCACACTCCTTCAACCCAAAGTCAAAACTTCTCATTTCTCATCTCAAGAATTCAAATCCGGATCATTATATTATACTTTTCTTTCATTGTTTTTCTCTCTTAAGTGGACTTATAACGTATTATCTTTTGTAAAAATCTTTTTATAGTATAAATGATGTTCACATCCCATGGTTTTTTTTGTTTAAATTTGATTTATTTGAGCTTATGTTGGTAGAATATCGTTGTTAGGATGAAAATTTTGAAATGTGTGCCTTTTTTTACATGCTTAATTAGAAATTCTTGCTTTCTTAAACTAGTGCACATCATATGTTTGATAAAATGTCCACTTGAAGTTTATTTGCTAAATTTAGTGGTGGGTGATCTAATTAGGTTAGTATGAGTACTAATGGTGTGTTTGGTGATGAATTGGTGAATTGACCTTTCTCATATGTTCTTTTATTCTATTTTTCCAAGCTCTTATCTTTCATGCACACCATATGTTTGTTAAAATACAATGAGAGAGGAATGTCTTAAATGTTACTAATGGGTTTGTGATTATTCTTGAAGTATAATTTTGAGTCTAATTGGTCCTGAATGTTGAATAATAGGCAGTTATTGGTTGAAGTAGTTTGTAAAGAAATCTGGCATCCATGGTTTTTGTTTATCAACATCCCTAACATGGAAACCCAGGTAAAGTCTAAGTAACTCGAGAGACATGACCGTTTGTCTTGCCCTATTATAGATTCTTATTTCCATAGGGGTCATGGATGTTCTATGAGCTAGAATGGTGAAATATGAAGAATGTGTGACAATGTAGAGTCTAAATGGGTGAGTGTTGCGATAAAAGAGTCATGTGTGTTATAATTATAAAGTTACCTTACGGATCCTTTATTTTTCTTTATCTTTATTTTCTTTCTTAATATATGAAAACCCCAAAAACATGTTTTGCCATTTTTTTTTTTGCTTTGGTTTTATTATTTTCTTTTCTATAGGTATGTATCTAAGGATGACTTTGCCAAAGGATGCTAATAAAGGATCCACTCCAGATAAGGGCAAGGCAAAAGCTACAACCAAAATAGGGAAAGAACCAACCTCTAAATGTGATGCCCCGGAAAAAAATTTCGTTAAGATCTCGGACGAAAATGTGTTGAATTCTGTTCTTTATCATGATTAATAATTTTTCTATATGGAATTTCTAGATATGTGACCCGTCATCGCGTAGAGCATCGAATAATCTTTCCAACGATATGTGGATCATCCAAAACGTACACTCAAGCGATGAGTTATGATCATTCCGATATAACCATGAATAGTAGTGAACAGTAAATGTGCAGGAAAAAAATACTGAGGCCAGGCGAATTTTAGGGTCAACTTCAAACGATTATAACTCTTTGTACATAATGATCTGGGTGAGCTACTATATATCAACAGAAATCTTTGAAAGTCCTCTTTCCAAAGATATTGGTTTTATCCAATTTGGCCATCGAAGCAAAGAGTTATGGTCGATCTACTTCAGCCTATCAAAATAGTCCACCAAAGGACAAATTTGACATTATTTGATTTTTAAGGGTATTTTGGTCATTCCCACTCCAATCCATCCGGGTAAACCATGGATTTAAGTCCATTAAGAGCATTCAATAGCTCATTTTTCTCTAAAATTTCCTAAGGCTCAAACCCCAACCCTACTGCTCTAAATTTTATCCTTCTATATCTCTTGATTAAACCGTAGAAATTTCAAATTGATTTGGGATTCGAGTTGATCATGTTAAGGGCTTCGAGAAGCACCCTTTATTTTCGTGAATAAAGTTCCGGAGTTGGAAGTTCATATTCATCTTCCATTTTTAGGTATGTGGGGCTTTGAACAATATTATCCTTTCGATCTTGTGCCCGGTATTTTGTTGAATTATATTGACATGAGATTTTACATATTTTACCATGAATTGGAAATATGGTTTTATATCTTATAGTATTGTCCATGAGCTATGGGATTATGTCATCCGATATGTGTATGATGTTGAGATGGAATTATGTCCAAAAAGTATTTGATTATGAGAGTATGATGATTTAATTTGTTAAGCCTTGATTTATACTATCATTCCACTATTTCCTTATTATGAATTTATAATTGATATTGGAAATTCTATATCCCTACTATGGGTTGATGTCTCAAGTACCTTTAAATGAGAGTTGGATGGCAAATTGAGAAATGTTGATATTGAAGTTGCAATGAGTCTTGGTATTTTTCGGATGGTTTTGATGAGTTAAATTATTGAAAATATTAAGTATTGAGTCTTCATATCCTTGTCCAAATATCGAGTCGATTATGGTTCAATGCATTGATACCTTATTGATGTTGAGGAAGATTAAAATGTTTTGAGCTAAAATGTGTTGAGTTAGGAATCTACAAATTGATATGATTTGATAAATGGGAAAGAGATTTGATTTGGTCTTTATAATAGACCCTTGTGATGTTGCGGTGGATTTTCTAACGCGTGTTGAGCTTGTCGGGAAGTAGTACTTAGCACCGAGAGAGAAATTTGATATTTCCCCAAACCTATGTGCCACCGTAGGGTTGTTTGATGATGATATTATTGGCCAGAGAGCCCGATTGTGATTATTGCAGTTTTAAGGTCGTACTCACTGGCAAAGAGTATGACGCTCCCGCCAATGGGGATTTCAAACGTTTGTATTCCACGTAGCTCACGTGAGGTTGTCGGTTATAGGAAACTCCCCTATCCATAAGAGTCATGTTTATTGAAATACCGAGTCACTCCGAGTTTTGATGTGGTAAGTCAAGTTGCCTATGATGATCTATAATGATTTATAAGTTTTTTCTCTTACATTTCCTATCTAAGATGTTATGAGTTGCATTATTCAATGTCACTCAAGCCAGGTATGTCATTATGGTCCGTATGTACGTTTTTACGAAATTTATGATATTATTTATATTTTGCATGCACTCCCACATACTCAGTACGTATCTTGTGCTGACCCACATATTTCTCTATGGGTTACATTCTTACCATGATGTAGGTTCAGGTACTCAGCCACAGCCACGACAGTGATATCCGAGTGTCGTATCTACGTTCTTTCAGTGGTGAGTCCTCATGGTTCGAGGACCAAGTTGCTAGTTTTGATGTTGTTGTTTTGTGATCCCTTTGGTCTGTTGAGTCAGTTGGGGGTTTGTCCCAATGGCTCATTGATTTTGCTGTATAGAGGCTATGTCAGACTAGTGTATTGTTGGGTTGGTTTGTGTATAGATATTCCATATATGTACAGTCTAACGATATTCCATGCCATGTGCGATATGATATGATATGTACTTATATATATATCCTTAGCGTAGCGTGCATGTTGTTGTGTTGGAACCCAAGGGTAGTGTTTTGGCTTAAAGGGTTATCTTGAGGCTACGTGTAGCCTTGGGCACCGTGTGGCGTCTCGGGATGATATTTCGGGGCATTACACTAAAGTAGTCCAACAAGGCCCAAAAGTGTAAACCAAGATGAGTTACCTTTTGTAATGGACTTGCTTAGAGGAGCCCAGTCTGATGAGGCTCCTAGTAATATAGTACGACCATCCATTGACATGGACCCGAGCGCCTAGTGCGCAATAGAGAGACTTTAACCTTCTTTACTCTTTTTTTTATTTTTTCATTGGGAACAATGTAATAATTTTTAGTGGAGGGTGGGGCATCTTATTCTATATTTAATAGTTCGTACCTATTGATTTCACTTGATGGCATTGGTCAGATAGATTATGGATATATACTCTACTTCTTTGCCCTTGTGGCTCTTGTTCTTCATGATAGACATTCCTTTGGATGTGGCCCTTGTTGGGCATATTGATGATGATGTCGGATATTGCCCTTTCGGGGATTGTTTCATGCACTTAATATTAATGTAATACCCAATGGTGATTGTATTGGTATTGATGGTGCATTTCTGGTGATGCTTACAAGATTGATGCGCATTTTTCTCATGGCCATTTATATATACGTGTCCAATAAACTCCAAGGATTTTCTTCGAAACTCGATTTTTTTCAAGGAGCAAACTTTATTTTCTTTTCCTTCTTTTACTTTTTATCTTCACTTTAGTTATTTTATTTGTCGAACCGAGTGGTATTTCACCTATGATGGATGTTAAGGAGATATTCTTAGGTAAAGTGCCTAGTCTTTTGAGTTAATTTGGAATAGGCAAAAGTTCAAAAATTCTTTCAAAATGTCATTCGCAAGGAATGAATGATTTAGCGAAAAATCAAAAATATAGTTTTCTTTTTTAAAAAGAACAAGTATGCTTATAAGCTTTCTCTGGGGTAAGACTATTAAATTCAATATTTGACTCTCTCTTTACAAGAACGAGTCTTTGACTCGAAGTAACTTATTAAGCTGAAACTGCTCAAATTCGTTGGGGGACTAACTTTTTGCTTTATGAGTATGATCCTTGTGTGGTGAAATTTTTGAATGATTCTTGTACATACGTGTGGTCTAGAACTTACCCAAAGTGTATTCAAAGTGAAATCCTAGGCAAGCTTGGTTTTGAGGATGACCCGAGCCATTTTTTACCCATCACGTAGCCAAATTCCAACCTTAATACTGTTCCTTAGTAGCCTCTTTGAGACTTATGCCCATTTTTCTTTCTTCTTTTAATGATAACCATGTTATAACACCTAAATCCTTTTTGAAAAACTTTTTTTAACCTTTTTTTATGCACCATATGATTCTAAAATAATGAAATATAGGTGAAAGCCTAAGCTTGGGGGGTTATGTAATTGTGAGATTGATGTAAGGGTGGTCTAAACTCCTAGTTTGGGGGGAGAATATGATATGTTAAGATAAGCTAAGAAAGGTGTATGTAAGGTTGCCAAACCGTGTGCCTAAGAGACAAGAGATATGCTTGATGACAAAGTTGAATAGCCTAGACCATAGAATCTGAAGATAAATTATACAAATGAGGAAATAAGAAGAGCTTAAAGTTAGAAAATCTCTTGAAAAAAACAAAAAGGTGAAGAAAGAAAATGGTGTATTGTATTTGTATAGTAATTTTTAATCTAAAGGTTAAGAGAAACAAAGGGAAGGAATTAAAGGTAAGTAAGGTGGATGATTTGAGAAATTTAGGGTAGAAGGGGGTGAGCGAGTGTATTGAAGGAGGTCGTTTAGTCACTTGATCCATATATTCGTTCCCGTACCTTAAACCTTTATCTAGACCTACAAGACCTTGATATTCCAAACTAGGTAAGTTTACATTAGTAGCAAAAAATACAAAGGGAAAGCCTATGGTTCTACTTGTTGTACTTGAATTTCTTTGCAAAGGTGAGCGTGAATTCTTTCAGTATTTGAGCTTCTTTAAAAATTAAAATGTCTTGTGTTTTGGAGCTAACTCTTGTATATGAATGGCATCGATACTTTGGAGTAGAGGGTGGCTCTTTACTCTCAATTTAGGTAAATGGGAAAGGTAAGTTACATTGTGAAGTTTAAGATGATCCTTGAAAATTTTGTGTCACTTTTTGAGATACTTTGTTGATTTGAAAGGTTCCTTTGATACAAATTTGCATCTTTGCTTCATAGATATGTGATTATTGAAGAATTTTGGTTTACTTGCTTCCATGACATATTTGAGAAGTCTTTGTTGAGATTTGTTAGCCTAGATCTTTAGTATAACTTTATTTAGGGTGTTTTTAGAGTCGTAAATACCCTATCTCATTGGATTATTCTAGGTTTCTTGAGGACAAGCACTAGTATAAGTTTGAGGGGTTGATAAGTCGTCAATTTGACGACTTGTTAGCACCTTTAAAACTTAAATTGTCATGCTTTTTCATTGATTTAGTGTTAGTCTCATGTATAGTGCTCATTTTGTACGTAAAGATTGAAAATAAATGATATCAAGTCATTTAAGTCAATTGGAGGTCAAATATGAAAGAAAAAAGGGCCCTAAAGTTCACATGGATGTGTCGAGAGGCCACCCGTGCAAGCGTATGGGCAAAATAGACAAAATAGTGTCATATGCACCTAAGGTGTGCCCCATCTGCGCCAAGGGTGCACCCTACCTGCACCCAATCTTCTTTGGATATGCTCAAGCAGATCAAGAGTGTGGTGGAATTTTGGTAATATCTGGAAAATATGAAATTTGGGTCAAATAAGGGGTTTTCTGCCCATTTCCACCATTATGGTACTATTGTTGTACTATTCTTAAGCTAAGAAACATTGTAGGGTCTCTCAAGTAAAGAATTAGTAGTTTTTATTAAAGTTTCATTAAAATTAAATCTTGGATATTGTATTTCTTCAATTTCGATGGATCAATTTGAGGGAAATTTTGGTATATCATTACTTTCTCTTTCTATAAGTAGTTAATTATTCATCTTGGGGTTATGCTTATATAGGTTGTGATTAGTGCATGAATTTTATTTATTTGTCTTCTTAATTAGCTTATGATATATGTTTTGAATTCATTCCATGTGTTAACTAAGAATTAGGGGTTGCAAACCCCAATTACCTTAAGACCTATATTATCCTTAAAAGAGAGGATAAAGGTAAGAAATGGATGTGAACTATAACTTGAATTAGTTTATTTAATGATATCTATTAGACATAAAGATGTTAATTGAGGCCATAGATTGGTAAAATTATTACACTTATGAGGTGTTCAAAAGAACCCATTTGTGATATTGGGGTGTTTGATTGACAAACTGACACTAAAACCTCTAGATCTAGCCTACCCATGACTTCTATTTATATTTGGACAAATAATCAAATACTCATGCATGAACCCACACCTAGGACGGCATAACCCTAAGTCTCATCACCACTTAATTAATGTTTAATTATTTCTATCTTTGAAATAGTATTCTCATAACAACAAACTTGTTAAATTTGAAATCATTCGACCAAACCCCCTATTTTTACTTTCATGTTTGTATACTATGCATTACGGGTCAACTCTTAGTTGACTTATGACACTCTCGAGTATTTAAATCCGTGTCCTTACTCTTGGTGGATTTGAATCCTTATACTAATGACGATCGCTTACACCTCAAGGGTGTAGTTTGAGCATTATTAGTTTACCAAGATTTTTCAACATAAGTTTATGTGGATGCTCAAGGAGCATACAGGCTAGAAGCCTTATAGACTTGACTATGGTACCGACATGTATGGAGGAGGCAAGACTTCTCTTGGTTGTTCTTAGAGATGGTTAGGCTATAGTAGCTATTTAATTTCTTTAGATTCAATTTAGTAGACTCCTACTCATTTAGATTGCTTCATATGTAAGGATCTCAAGCACTATAGAAGAGATTGCCCACAACATAGACTAGGAGATGCATCATTAGTGGTATGGAGAGATGACAAAGCTTAGTATTATGTTTCTCAGAAAGGACTTGAGGAATGACCTTCTGGTGCAGTTGTCACAGGTATAGTCCCGTACACTTTTGGCTGGCCTCGATAGTATTTGACAGTGATTCTACATTTTCCTACGTGTTTACTTATTCTATATTGGGTCTTGATATGGTTCACGAGTTTCTTGTTATGTTTATTTATGTTACTACCCTAGTAAGTGATTTGTTAGCAGTGGATCGGGTGTGTCAATTATGTGTTATGACTCACTTAGAGTAAATCATTAGGATAGATTTGATTTCCTTAAATATTATAGATTTTGATATAATTTGAGTATGATCTTCTTAATAGTTATATCATGGGATAGTGGTGGATCAATGATAGGTATTGGTATGTTCAGATTATGGGATTTATTTTCGAGGTTTACTTGAGAGTCGTGATATCATTTGGGATCAAGGAAGTGATTTGATTACTATGATGCCGAGTATGAATAAAGGAAGCTTACAGTCAGTATACTTGTTTGTGGAATTATCTGCAAATGTTAGTGAAAGTATGCTTGCATAGGATATTTGTCTTAGGGATCAAACTGATACATCTAAGATTTAGGTTAGCACATTTATAATAAGATCAAACATGTGGGATAACTAGAGTTACTAATCAGATTTGGGAAAGAAGATTTTTGATGGATCTGACTTGTGATATGACTAACTCAAAAATATTGCAATTAAATGATTCGTGTTAGATAAGAGAAAATTTTATGCAATCAGGACTTGCGATTTATTACTACCTTGGTGATTAGCTTTACTTGCATGGAAATACTTATATTGTTTTGAAATACTTCTTAGGTTTACATGAAGGAATTCAACTTATAAAGGTATTTGCTTTTGATTTTGAAAGTTATAGGTTCATCTTTAAAGATCGAGACTTGCATTTGGAGCATCGTTGTTACTTCGAAATAGTCCAAATATGATGACACTACTTTATGTTTTGAATAGATTATTATTGGTTGGTAAAGAAAGTTGTCTGCGTAGGTTGAGGTTAGAATTTTGGGTTTTCATGGCAAGAATATATTTTCATAGTGGTTTATGTTTTAGTATGGATAGGAAAGATAATAAAGAGTACGCATATCAGTGTTAGTGGATTTTGAAGGACTCATGCATGGAAAAGTGCATGGGTTGTGGAATTTATTATGTTAAAAGTTAAAGGTCTTAATAAAGTATTCTACTCAAGAGTTTTGATTTAGAGTATGCAGTATTATGTCATGGTTCTTGTGTCAAAGAATACAGAATGGAAAATGAATTAAGAAAAAGATAAGGAACTTGTACTTTGAAAATTTTGAGGTATTCAAAATTGTGTTATAGGTATGAGTTAGAAATTTGAAGTCTTAATAGTGTGGTTGATAGAGGCTTATATCACCATATTGCATTGCATTGTATTTTCTCTTGAGTAATATTGTGTTTGAGATATTATTATATGTTGGGTATTGATTATGGTTTGATCCGTTGAGACTATTGTGTCACATCTACTGGTTGTGTGATATGCATCTTCTCTACCTTATCCTGGATTGTTCTTTGGGCATGGTGAGTGGATATAACATACTCTGTTAGTGAAATTCTCTCCTGAAGTGACCTATCATTATTGTTGTTGACCTTGAACCGTATACATGTCTACCTTAATTGAACTAATTTGGCAATCTCATTAATCATTACTATTTGCTACAATAGGTTTGTGACTTTTTTGAGTGTAGGTTTATTTAGGATAATCTTGGATAGTTGGTGTGGTGGTTTTCTCCATCACTTTGGATTGGGGTTGGTTGTCGATGATGCTTGTTGAGTATATGTGTTTCATACTTGCCTCTTGCTTTTCTTTTCTTTTCTTTACTGCATATAGGTATTGAGCGAGTAGTTGATCACTTATCGTGATTTCTCGGTGTTGGCTTTCCAGAGATAGAGGTAGAAGCTATTGGAGCACAAAGCTTACCTAAATCACTTCTTTTTTTTATCTTATGCTTATTCATATTTAAGATATTTCTTATTATTTCATTGTATTTTGTATTAGAAGCTTGTACTAGTGACAACCAAACTTGGGATACTTGTGGTTATTATACTTCTTTTATATTATTTGGGGATTATTTTTATTTCTTACTTTTTTTGCTTTAGGGTTTACTTTGATAATCGTGTTTGGGTTGGGAATGGCTTACTTGTACTGGAGAGTATGACAGGTGTCATCACGGACCCTATTTTGGGTTGTGACAATACGATACTAGGAAAAACTCAATTTCTTATTTTTGTGCTATTAATTGATTCTAATTAGTATCTGATAATAAAAAATAGTATTTGACTTCTTTCATTCTTATTCTCATTGATGGTGAAAACAAAACAAACGGAGCTAGAGCATAAGCACCTAAAACAACCATTGAGGTTGCGGTTTGTGGCAGAGGAGGAGGTAGGGGGAGGAGAGCAACACCCACTAGAGAAAGGCTTAGTCCGTGGGATTAGCTCAGTAAAGGTCAGAATCTTCTCCCCAATTTAAGGATATTCTTGAGATAGTAAAGGGTGGTGCAATACTGGTGCAGGATGAGAAACTGTCGGTTAAGAATGAGGCGACACTAGGTCAAAGAGGTGTAGATCTGATTAAGTAGATTTTGAGATTTTTGAGTAGGTTGTCTAAGACTGGGGCTATGCCCGCAGTTCATACAGTTCATCAAGTGGGAGTGCAACATACTGTTGTTGTAGCTCCCAGAATGGATCAGGCATCAGAGATGGGTATTTTCCTCAAGATAGGTAGTAGGTCTAGTGATGCCTAGAGATGAGCATAATTTGTTTTACTAGTTTATTAAGATAAAGCCACTTGTTTTTCATAGCATCGAGTATGAGAATGCCTAGGAGTTCATAATTTACTGCCATAAAAGACTTCATGAGATGAGAGTAGTTAAGAGATATGGTGTATAATTTTTCGTTTTTCAATTTTAGAGAGATGTCAAGATGTGGTGTAGAGTGTATGTTGAGTGTTGGGCTGCAGGTTTGCATTGGTTTACCTGGACTCAATTTTATTTGATCATTTTAGAGAAGTATATGCCTTATACAATAAGGGATAGAAAAGGGACAAGTTCTCTAATCTTGAGCAGGGGAATATGTCAGTTGCGACTTATGAGGACAAATTTCATCAACTATTCAGGTATTCATAATAGTTGTTGCATACTGAAAATGAGAGGATCCATCACTTTGTGAAGGGTTTGAACATGGGTGTCCAGATTTTTGCTCTTCAAATGACATTTTTAGGTAAGTCCTTCTAGGAGATGGTTGATTTTGTTAAAATGGTGGAGGGTTGTAACGCCCCAAAAATGGGTCCCGAGATGTCACACGGTGCTTGAGACTACCAGTAGCCTCAAGTTGACCCTGTAAGCCTTCTACTAAATCTGGATACTCATAAATAAAGAAATATGAACATAATATCAAAGCAGCAGTCTGTCTGATCAAGTTGAAATCATCTGAACATAATATCTAAGAATATTAGACTCAAAGTTTGGTAAAGAAATACTGAAAATCTAAACTATGTCTAGCAGTCTGACAAACATCTACTGCTACTAACTAGAGAGCCACTAGGATAAGTCCTCATCTCACTCAAACTGGCTGTAGATACTGAATCAACTACTGTAATAAAGTAGAAAATCTAAATTACTGGTTCCCAAACTATGAGGACTCACCAACTGTTGGGATATAGATGGAGATGCTTAAAATCATTCACACTGCTGAAATTGAGCACCTGAACCTACATTATGAGACAATGTAGCACGTAAACGTATATGTGGATCAGTACTTCTGGAATGTACTGAGTATATGGGGGTGAATGCATAAGTAAAACAATATCTCAACATTAGTGTAAATTTGCAAAAGAATACATGCTAAGTATAGATGACTCGTAATAGCTTGAATACTGAAAACTGAGAATCATGTCATGAGTGATAAAGCATTCTATATAAATCTAGTGAGTCTTAACTTTTAGTTCTAAAAGGTGTACTTGTATTCTATCTTGAAATCATACTGTCTTAGTGTAGAAAGGACTCACTTTTATATCTATAAACTGAAAGCTAAAATCTTATAGTCAATGTCTTATATAAAATAATATCTGAATAAAACTGTGAGCCTTTACACTTAGTTTCTAAAAGTTGTTCTGGTATTCTTTTTGGTAGTATTTTCTATTTGGCTATAGGGAGGTTCTTCTAACCAACATACACTATGTGATCTTTCATAGTGTCCAACGTCTAGTTTCCTTATGAGAAGACCTCACGTTGGGGAGAGGTGTCATACTCTTGCCAAGGAGTATAACCTAATCTAAGTGATCACATTTGTAACTATCATCCATATAGAAATGGGAATAATCTGATAATTTGTACCTATGTTGGCTCGTAGTTCTGGGGCATGAGAACATACCCAACTTGGTGCTAAATACTACTCTCTTTAATTTGTGTGCTCATTCTGTTGGAAATCCACTTTTAAAACTAGCATAAGGGTTTATAATGAAAGCCAATTATGCATCTATCTGTTTCAAACTATAAGCAAAGCTAAATCTGTTTTCTATAAACTATAATAAAACTGTAAATTGAATTCCATATCTTAACTGAGGATCAACGATCAAATCTTTATAAAAATTTAAAAATAACTAATTATAGGATGCTTAAAGCATTGTCATTCTTAAAATATCAATGTTCAACTAGGGCTTAACAACCCATGTATCAAATTCATGTCAAATCATTATAAAGTTCATGCTTGACAATGAAAATATTAATAGTTTAATTCAAAATCTGGAAATTTCAGCAATACGCATAAAAATTACGAAAGTAGACATGCAATTCAACATCTAATTCAATTATAATCTCATAATCTTCAAATAGTAAAGAGTGGGTATAAACCTTAGACTGGAATTCATATAATTTCATATAAAATTCAACTTTAAAACTAATTTTGGGCACAAGGATGAAAGAATTATCCTTGTTGAAAACCTCCACATACCTTAATTGATGGAATTGATAAAGAAGTTTGAACTTGAATTCCTATTTGTACTTTTGAAGATGATTTCTTGAATTCTTGAATTGAGAATCTTGAATTTTGGGTTATCTTGGAAAAAGAATGGTGGAATTTGGATTTCTTGGGGTTTAAGTTTTGAGGTTCTAGGGATTCTTGGAGAGTAATTTGATGAAAAGTGAGCATATAATGCTTAGAATAGGTTAAATCTTATGTTTTACATGATTTAGGAGCTTGAGAAATGACTAGGTTGCCCTTTGTAAAAATTAGTTCGGAACTGGAAAATCCCGATTTTGGGCCTCAGCGCGATGCGCCACAATCGTGGTGGCTTGTTGGAAAAAGGACAATCGCCATTTTGGCCTCTGGCACGACGCGGCGTAATCGCGTTGCGTCACTAGAAAATGATGAGTGCCGTTTTGCACTCCACCGCGATGCGGTGCCTGTTGTTTTGAGAATTTTGATACGATGCAGGCAAATCGTGGTAAGCTACTGGAAAAGGGATGAACATGAATTTGGACTTCACCACAATGCAGGATAATCGCGGTGCTTCACTGGAATTCGGACAATTGCGATTCAGTATCTCACCGCGATGCGATGCTCTACTATTTTTCACTGAAATAGCCATAACTTCTCAACCGAGTATCGGATTAAGGTGAAATTGATATCGTTGGAAAGCTAATTCAATTATCTACAATTTAGTGGGTATAGTGCTGGAAAATTCTACTTGTATCAAGAGTTATACACTTTTAAAGTTGACCCTTGACCTTCTAGGAGCTAAACTGAGCTAGGAAAAAGTGCAGGGTATCACAATATCTCCCCCTTGGGAACTTTCGTCTTCGAATGAGACTAGTTAAACTGATAGAATCTACATAGGGGCAATGATCTATCATACTTGGAGAGTCTGGAATTGAAAGATACTCAAAGACACAAATATACAGGACGTAAAACTACATACTCAGATTAGGATGGAAATTTTATAATGAATAAACACACTTAGTTCATCTAGAAGAGCCAACAATCTAGTTTTTTTGCAAAGGTTGAAAGTGTAACCAGTCTTTTGTTTTGTTAGAGGCTTGAGTTGCATAATTTGTGGTCAAGTGCTCTTTAAGTATGTGTCTTTGTTTCGTAATGATAATGCTTACATTGTTATCAAAAACAAAAATTGCATTATCATATAAATTAGGATAGGAGTAGTCTTTAAGGGGTCGTTTGGTTGGGAGCAAGTTATCTCAAGATCATTTATTCTGAGATTAGCTATTTCAAAATAAATTATCCTACCAAGTATATCAGATAATTTATCCCATCACTACAGTATAAATAATGAAATAAGTAATCTCGGAACCATCTAATACGTCCAATCGAATGCATGATATAATAATGTTATATTTTATTTCAAAATTATTATACCTTAAACCTAAGCTTAAAACAAAAAAATAAAAGAAAAACCTCGTCAATGTGACAACTTAAAAGAAGTAGAAGCCGTGGCAACAACTAATTGGCTAAAATACGAATAAACACGCAAAAGAGTCGGCGTTCCTGCCGTACTAAGCATGAAGTTACTCCCTCCGACCCATTTTATGTTTCGTCATTTTTTGTTTGATCCGTCTCAAAAAGAATGTTACATTTCCTTATTTTGTAACTATTTAATGTCCTCATTCCCATTTTATTCTTAGTGGGTCCACTTATCTATATTTATAATCTATGATATATTAAAAGTGTGAACACCCTTAGAAAAATAATTTGAATTTTTTACCCTTAATTAAAAAACTTTGTAATAGAAAAAAACATCTTTGTCCTACTTTGATAAATTATTATTTAATTATTTTTAATTAAAAACACATCCCACCTCAAAAAGAAAATAAAAAAAAACAAGTACCGTTAGGTTGTATTCAACATACGACCAAGAGAGGAAAAAGAAAAAAATTAGGAATTTTGATTTAATTAGGAGTCCTTAATTTTCTTTTCTTTTAAATTTTTATTGTCTTATTTTCAACAATAATTAGTTTTTTATGGAAAAAATTTCCCTAATTAGACTAGATTTCTTCCATGTTTGATCAACTATTGTTAAAAGGAAAATTTTTGGACTTCTATATATTGAGCATTTTTTTCAACAAATAATAGAATAATATTCACAATTTAATTGTTAAAGAGTATGTTTAATAGAAGATTAGTTTTGTATTTTTTAATATTAGTTTTAAATTTGTAGGTCAATTATATTAAATATTATGCATCTTTTATTATCATTTTCTTTATCGTATGATGTATTGTAATTTCAATTGTTAGTTTTTGCATGATGTGAAGGTAAAGAAAAATTATGTGAATGTATGATTGAGACTTCAAGTCGACTACGAGAGGATCTGAAGGCATGTTTTTCTAAATTTTATTTCTCATTCATATTAGTATGATTTATATTGTTAAGGTGTTGATTAGGAGTGCATGTTATGTTCTTTGATTCGATTTTTATCAAATTTCATTCAATTCTTTTATTTACGATTTTAAAAAGTAGACATCGAACACCAAATTGAACTATTTCAGTTTAATTCGTTTTCTTTCAACTTCGTTTCTATTTGATTCGATGTTTTCAAGACGAACATTAATTTCAACCCCAAAAAGTGTCATTAAAGGATAGAAAATAGTCACAATCGTCGCCCCAATCTTGAAATCGAACAACGTCAGGTATGAAACCTCCAACTCTTCTCTGCTTTACTAACTTTATCTATTCAATTTTTTTAGTATTGCTGTAACTTGAGATTTGAAATCCTAAATTAGGGGAAATAATTTATCTCCTCCATATATTGTGAGTTATTAGTACTATATTGTTATATGGTGAGGCATGATATAGTTTGAGTGTAATAAGTCTTCGCAATAGATAAAATCATCTTTTCACTACTTTTTATATTATCGAGCTATAAAGTTTCTTCTTCATCGTCTGAAAGTCACATTTTCAAGCATTATTAAGGTGGTCTATTTGAATTTAATATTAATTGTTCTCGAGTCAGGTTTTCAAGCAATATTAAGGTGATCTATTTAAATTCAATATTAATTGTTCTCGATTACTGATCATTGAAATTTTATACTTTGTCTTGTAGATGGAGGAGTAAATATCATGAAAGTTCAAATTTTTGTTGTTTGAGTTTAAATTTCTTATGGAATTTTTATTTTGAAAATCAGCTAAACTTGATTTTAAGAATTAAAAAATTTAGAAATAAATATGAAAGATTTAGAATAAGAAAAATATAAAAAAATATCAAATTTGTAAAAGTTTTAAGTAAATAATCAAAGATTTTCTAAAGATTTAACTTTAAAAATAAGAAAAGATTTTAAATGTAGAAAAAAATATAAAAAAAATAGTCGTACAACAAATTAATTCAAATTGATGTGTCTCTCTCAGTCTCTAGCAACAAGTAAAAAGGATACTACATGACAAATGCAAATTGGGGATTCGTTAACCACTTGAAACTTTTGGTGGTAATATATATATATATATATATATATATATTAATAATAAAATATATGTTATGTTTACATTTGTATATTAAAGTGTGAAGTATATTTAAGAAGTGATTTCAATATTTTGCACTTCATTAAAAATCTTCACAATAGACTAAATCGTCCAATTTAAAATAATGAAAAGTTCTACGTGCAAGGCACGTGCGACTAAACTAATTAAGAAAAGACAGCCAAAAAGTAAATATTAAAATAATATTAAGAAGGACAATTTTGTGAACTTTATAAAATCATTAATTATTTCTTAAACTCTGTTACATAAAATGGAACGGAGATAGCATTAAACAAAAAAAAAAAGGAAAAACCAAAAGAAAAAAAAAAAAGGAGCAGCGATTTTGCACGTAGTAATAAACGGCGGAAGGAGTACAACATAATGTAATCTCGATTCTCGCCTTTCTTAGCAGTTACGCTTTACCTTGTTTGACTCCCCCACACTCTCTCTCGGCACGAAAAATCTGCCACACTAAACGACTGTTACAAGGTGCAATTGGAATCTTCACTTTCAAGGCAAATTCTCTTTTTGACTTCAGTTTTATTGCTGAATTCTGATAATTTTTTTTGTAGATCAGATGGCGGAAGGAGGAAACCCGTCGAGGTATGTGAAGTTGACAAAAGATCAAGCGCCGCGCGAGGATATTAAGCCTGGCGAACTTAATCAGCCTATTGATGTCCCTCAGGTTTTTCTTCTCTCTATCATTTCATTGAATTTTTTGAAATCCTGTTGCTTGTAAATTTTTAGTCGTACATTTCTGATTAGCTTGTTATTTTACGGTGTTTTTGGGTACAAGAATCTGAATTTAGGTACAATAACTTCAACACTAGTTTAAGTTTCAACATCAAAGTGATATTTCTAAGAAGTGTGTTTTATTTTTTCTGAAATTAAGATGAAACAGAAATATAAAGTCAAGTCCCCCGATAATTCCCTTCACTATACCCGAGGTTTTGAAATCTTCCATCCAGGATAAAATGACTTTCAATCCAACTATAGTGGTACCTCAAATAATTGGATTCGTCGAACTCACTCAACGATTTGATTGATCACAAAGAATGTTTTGAAGACAAGAAGAGTTTTTATTTCAGAAATTTTTTCATTTATATCTAAACCTGTGGACGAAAGGAAGTTTAAATAGCCATCAGATGCCTCTTCTGAAAGGTGGCAAAGGTTCACTTAAAAGGTGTATCATTTGGAAGAGTTATGTCTGTTCATTCGAAACATTGTGTCTTTTTCTGAACAGATACAACTATCTGAACAGTCACACCTTTTCCAAAATAATATGTCTTTTGCTCAAAGGTTGTGTCCCTTCATTTTTCATTCATACCAATTAAACCCAACAATCCCCACATGAATGGGGAATGACTATTCTTTGTAAAACTTTACGGACAAGTATGTGATCATCAAACAAAGACTGATTGCATCTGGATAAGTGGGTTTCCCTTTGAACTTTTCGTAGTGAACATGCATCGGATGCACTCGGTCAATCGGTAGATTTGATATCCTTGAACTGTCGAGCTTTAATGTACACCTAGACAACACATGTCACACAACTAGCTTTTTAACGTTTATGGTTCTCACGGTTTTGTTCTTTTCAATCATGAACACGTCTAGGTTTCATGAGAGCTTAGAAAATAGGCCTTTACTAACATTCTCTTTGAAGCGGCTTCCACTTCGCCCTCACATAGGTGATTTCTATACGTTCAATCCTATAAATTAAACTATTTGGTCAAATTTGCCAAATTTAGATAATCATTAAAAGACTTTTCACCTTAAGTCTTATCCTTGTTTACTAAACATTGTCTACATCATAAGAATGGGTTCGGTAATTGACAATGATAAACCTGTCAGACACAACTTTTTTTGATCTCCTTGAACCTAGCTCTTGGGATCTCCAGTCTGCTAGGTAGAGTTACCGCCATGATGACTCGTCATAGGCCTTAAACCCATTCCCTTAGATGTCCTTTCCACTCCTTCTCTAGATAGGCTTTTTGTAAGTGGATCCGACATATTATCCCTTGACTTTACATAGTCAATAGTGATAATTCCACTCGAGAGAAGTTCCCTAACAGTATTATGTCTCCGTCGTATGTGACGAGACCGTTGTACATCATGCTATCTGTCCTACCTATTGCCACTTGGCTATCACAGTGTATACATACTGGTGCCACTGGTTTGGGCCAATAAGGAATATCTTTCAAGAAATTTCGGAGCCATTCTGCTTCTTCACCAGCTTTATCCAATGCGATAAATTCAGATTCTATTGTAGAGCAAGGAATACAAGTCTGTTTGGATGATTTCCAAGAGACTGCTCCTCCACCGATTGTAAATACATATCCACTTGTGGATTTTACTTCGTTCGATCCGGTGATTCAATTTGCATCACTATATCCTTCAAGTACCGCAGGATATTTATTATAATGCAAGGCATAGTCTTGAGTGTATTTAAGATACCCCAAAACTCTTTTCATTTCCATCCAATGAGTTTTGTTGGGATTACTCGTGTACCGACTCAATTTACTAATAGCGCATGCTATGTCTGGTCGTGTACAATTTATTATATAGCGTACTCCAATACTCTTGCATACTCCAATTGTGAGTCACTTTCACCTTCATTCTTTCGAAGTTCAAAGCTCACATCCAAAGGAGTCTTGGCAATACCGAATCCCATATACTTGAATTTGTCAAGTACCTTTTCGATATAGTGAGACTGTGACAATGCCAACCCTTGTGGAGTTCTATGGATTCTTATACCTAAGATCACATCCGCAACTCCAAGGTCTTACATATCAAACTTGCTCTCGAGCATTCGCTTCGTTGCATTTATGTTAGAAATGTCTCTACTGATGATCAACATATCATCCACATATAAACAAACAATGACTTGGTGATTTGGAGTGTCTTTAATATAAACACATTTATCACATTCATTTATCTTGAACCCGTTTGCCAACATGGTTTGGTCAAACTTCGCATGCCATTGTTTAGGTGCTTGCTTTAGTCCATACAACGACTTAATAAGTTTACACACCTTATTCTCTTTTCCTGGAACCACAAAACCTTCAGGTTGTTCCATGTAAATTTCTTCCTCCAATTCTCTGTTTAGGAATGCGGTTTTCACATCCATTTGATGGATTTCAAGACCATATACCGCCGCCAAGGCAATTAACATTCGAATTGATGTTATCCTTGTTACTGACGAGTATGTATCAAAGTAATCAAGACCTTTTTGTTTGAAGCCTTTTACTATAAGTCTTGCCTTGTATTTGTCAACAATACCATCCGCTTTCATTTTTCTTTTGAAGATCCATTTAGAATCTAAAGGTTTATTTCCTGGAGGAAGATCAACCAATTTCCATGTATGGTTGCTTAAGATTGAATCAATCTCACTATTGACTGCCTCTTTCCAAAAGGATTAGTCTGACGACGACATCGCTTCTTTAAACGTTTGAGGCTCATTTTCTCAGAGAAATGATACAAAATCTGATCCAAACATAGTAGAAGTTCTTTGACGTGTACTACGTCTTGGATTCTCTTCATTATGTACATTCTCACTTGGTTCATCTCGAGGTCGTTTAGATCCTCCACTAGACTGTTAATGTCTAGTTTTATACGGGTAAATGTTTTCAAAGAATTCAACATTATTTGATTCAATTACCATATTTTCATTTATATTCGGATGTTCGGATTTATGAACCAAAAACCGACATGCTTTACTACTTTTAGCATATCCTATGAACACACAGTCCACTGTCTTAGGTCCTATCTTAACCCTTTTAGGCATAGGAACTTGGACTTTTGCTAGACACCCCACACTTTGAAATATTTCAAGTTGGGTTTCCTTTCTTTCCATTTTTCATAAGGAATTGATTGTGTCTTACTATGGGGAACTCTATTAAGTATACGATTGGCTGTAAGGATAGCCTCCCCCACAAGTTTTGCGGTAAACCGGAACTTATAAGCAAGGATTTCATCGTTTTCTTCAAAGTTCGGTTTTTCCTTTTCGCAATTCCGTTAGATTGAGGTGAATACGGGGCCGTAGTTTGATGGACAATTCCATTCTCTACACATATTTCGGCGAAGGGAGATTCATATTCTCCGCCCTTATCACTTCAAATAATTGGATTCGTCGAACTCACTCAACGATTTGATTGATCACAAAGAATGTTTTGAAGACAAGAAGAGTTTTTATTTCAGAAAATTTTTCATTTATATCTAAACCTGTGGATGAAAGCAAGTTTATATAGTCATCAGATGCCTCTTCTGAAAGGTGACAAAGGTTCACTTAAAAGGTGTATCCTTGGGAAGAGTGATGTCTGCTCATTCGAAACATTGTGTCTTTTTCTGAACAAACACAACTATTTGAACAGTCACACCTTTTCCAAAACAATATGTCTTTTGCTCAAAGGTTGTGTCCCTTCATTTTCCATTCACACCAATTAAACCCAACATAGCTTAGTATACCTGCAGAAGCAAATAGCTAGGGTTATATCAAAGTGATCGGTAGGAGTATATCGAAGGCCGTGTGTGTGAAAATATTTCATACATCTTTCTTCATGGCTGCTGACTGGAAACTTAGAATGTTTGGTCACTGGTATAGTAATAAGATCCTGTTGTTGCATTTGCTTGTGAGTTTTTTTAATTAGCTAGCTTGCACATACCACAGGCCGGGTAAGGCAACTGAAGCAAGGGCTTGGAGGTCCCACTTCTTTTCTAAAGATTATTTTCTCTAAGAAATTTTCATGTAGAAAATATAATATTTTTTTATCTTTTAATGTGGGAATTGTTGTTAGAATTAAGAAATGAAATAGTTTATAAGTAATTGTAGTATCCTTATTAAGTGGCTACCTGTTTTATTGCCTCGTTTTTCTCCTGACAACTAACATGAACCTACATTATTCTTGTGTATTTACCTTTTTCATTCTCTCTTTCACTATTTTTGTTCTCTTATTATTAAATATTCTGAAGTCTCTCAAGCGGTCAAATCTTCTACATTCTGCCTGATTACAAAAATTTGGTGTTCTTCAAAATTTCAAGTATTGTGACAAGCCATCATTATATTGAAGCAGCACGACACCATTTCAATATCTTATATCAACTTATCAAATTCAGTGCAACAATAGCTTGATATCCTTATATCAACATCTCAAATTCTCGAGCCAGATTTTATTGTTCTAACTTTATATTATATTTTTTCATTGAAAATTTGCATTGTTCGCATTTTTACTTCACAAGGTATGTGTGTATTCTACTCTCCCCACACTTGTAGGATTATACTCTATGTGTTATTGTTATTCAATTTATATATGGCAACCAGAAAAATAATTAAGGCCTCTTTATGAAGTTTGGCTTTAGGCTCCAATCTTATTAAGCAACCCTGTACACACCTCAACTGTTCCACCGGTTACTTCGATGCAACCCACAGGCACAAGTATGGGATAAACCCGAGCACCAAGATCGGAGCAAATAGGCTCACACTAAGTGTCCTAACTGCATACTATGCTTGTAGTTTTATCCAACCTTATCTGAAATGACCAGATCTGTAGTTTAGAGAAATGGAAATGGAACGACCTTCAACATTAGGCTCATTATAGTAATGGAGGATTTCACAGATGTTTTAAACTAATTATAGACAGCACATGTTTTTGAATTACCTGTAATAACTCAATTAGAGCTACATTTCTTGTTTAATTGTGGTATATAGACAAATTCAATTGTAAGACCTAAGAACAAACACTTAGATTGGTATTCCTGGTGTCCAATGTTATTAGTGTCGTTCTTCCAAGATATCAAATTGTATGCTTAGAAAGATTAAACCGACTTACAACTTTGATAGGATTTTTTATGTCAACCAGACTAGGATTTTGTACCGATGTTGTTCCATCGTTGATGCTTTCTCATTTCAACTTAATTCCAATGAGAAGTAGTAGGGGGAAAGCTTATTTGTTTGGTCAAAGGTGCCGAAGTGTCTACTCCTTCCATGGGCAAATGATTTTTAGCCTTGATCCAAAAAAATGAGCAAATGATTGTCAGCAATAACAGGCAGCTGGATTATCCCTCGTAATCTTTCTCGGTACATTATTGTGATTCATCAATCAAAATGTATCAGTATAATCCTTTTACTGGAATTCTATTCAAGTCTTTCTAATCCTCATCTAGTCAGTTTAATGCATATGCAACTTGACAAGGAATAACTAATTGGACTTCTGTGTTTTATGTTCGCACAATTAGAATGTGATAGATCATTCCCAATTGAACATCTAGGTTCCAGCTAAGATGTAGCCCACAGTACATTGGTCAAGCAAGCGGTTTATTTTGTTCAGCACAAATTCTTATTTTTCCATACAAGCTATGATAAAACACATTTTTAACATGTTAGTTTTGTATTAACTCTGAGGTTGAGCTCTTGATTTTCTTATAAACTTAAACAATATAATGTGGTAAGCAGTGGCCATACATGTTGCGTTTGAATATGTTAATACAGTTTATAAGTGTTGTTTATCTTGTTGGTAATTGTTACAGAAGGAAATTTAGCTGATGGTGAGAAGAGGCCTCTTGCAGTCTCTCTTTTATTTCTCTTATCTTTAGCATCTTCATATGCCTTTACTATTTGTTATTTGAGTCCTTCCTCTAGCGCTGAAATGTAAGAGTAATTGGACTAGAGAGGTGTAATATTCATAATAAATATCACTATATCAAAAAGATCGATCAGTCAATCTTGACTTTTGAGCTTCTGTGATAAGCAACGTAATTTATCTGAGTTTGTTTAACTAACTGATGCATTAGCTAATGCATATTGAAAGATGGTGCAAATCAGATTGCAGGAAGGTTTAAGTAGCAGCATAATTCAAATGAAAGTCGTTAAGTTGCTTCAAATCTCTTACATCTTGGTTAATTTCTTATTGGTTGTTGTTAGCAGGTCTTGGTTGTTTTCTGTTCTGGTTTGTGTTGTGGTTTTCAATCTGCATGTTGTGATTGTCTAGTTTTACATAACATTCCCAAAAAAGCTTTGGCAGCTTGTTCTGTAGCTGCCAGCCGGATGGTTAACTTATGCTGGAAGGTCCTGTAATAATTTCCAGGTGGCAGAAGTAGCTCAACACCCATTTCAATTTTCATCATAAATGTGCCAACCCCCCAACCTCTTAGTTATGTTTCAACTCTGCCACCCTTTTTCTTCCTGTTCTTATACTCTCTTTCTGTTTCTTGTCTTCTCTTGTCTCTCATGAAATATTTCTGCTTCAGTTACTGGTCTTGCCAGTGTTCTTTTTTCTCTTATCTCAAGCTATAATTATTCTGTACTCCTCCTCCCCCCCGTTTCCACTAGTTTGTCTTATGCTTAGTGGGATATCAAAAATTTATTGCCATCGTATAGCTGTATTTATTACTCACTTTTCCTTAATCGGTATCAGAATGGAATTCAAACTGGAGATTAGGGTTGTAGAAAGCCAATGCTTTGTCGCGTAAGCCGCTTCATAGATGAAGCTATTTTTCAGTTGTTGATTCTAGGAGTGGGATTAATATTTTAATTGCAGCTTGATCATTATAGTAGTGAATTAATATATGGTTGGCACATTTTGACGTTTTTAATTATGCTATTCTCTTCTCGCTTTTCACTTCAAGTCCCAAGGACCTTTTTTACTCTTTTGCGCCTTGTGCCTTAAAACACTTTAGTTGCTACATTGCATTCCTAAGTAATTTTTGCTTTGGATAAAGTTAGGTACTTCTTTAATAAATTTTTCCAAGAAGGTACTACAAAAGGATAAAAGCAATCATCAGGTTTATCTTTGTAGTTAGAGGATCATACCTTCCAAGAAATCCATAAGAAGACTGGTTGTCCACCGTATTGTGTCTGCACCATGAATACAGAAACTTTAGATATCTATACTTAAAAAAAAGGATGTTGCATCACTTCCTCGTATTATGTATTATTCCCTTCCAACCATATGGTCCACATGATTCATAATGGATAGCGTTTGAAATTTGTTTTTTTCCCTTCTCAACCCTTGGTCCCTGCAGTAAGATACTGAACTTTTCACATCTTGTGAAATCACGTGAAAACTCCAAAAATATGTAAGAAGAAAGACCAAATCTTCCAGGAGAATTGGCAATGAAGAAGGAGATGATTTTCCCAACGAATCTTGACAAAAAAAACACCTAGTTCAAAGTGAGCTCGCTCTTCTCTAATGCTACTTGGGTTAGACAAGCCTTTGTCTATAGTATTTTCTAAGGCGACAGAGTAGTATCTTTTTACTGAATAGCATCCGTCTTTGCTGGTTAACCAAAACTGAGAACCCATCTTGCTAACATCAGGAGAGCTACGCCGCAATCAATTCAATAGTTGAGTTAATTTCATCCAATATCCATGCAATTAAAACCCTCCTAAAATGTAATTGCCATTTTGGGAGTAAATTGAAGTGGCATACTAGATATGTGTGGTCATGACTCATGAGATGCATATATTGGGAACTTGTATCAAACTATATAATGGAATATGCATCAACATGAATATACTTGCTGCTAAGCTATAGATGGCTATTCTGCTTAAGGAAAAATTCGGACAAATTTCTTTTTAGTTTTTCTAAATATTTGCCTGATTTTAGTGAAACATTGGCTGACTATATATTGCTCAATTTTACAAACCTCTCCTTCAAATAATCAGTGTTACTTGTACTGTTGTTTGGTCCTCCATCTTGCTTTCTATTGTAAATGTCATGTGTCATCCACTTCATTGGGCAGTTAACTGTTCGGAAGTGCCATGAGTGTGGACAAGCTTTGCCGGAGAGTTTTGAGCCTCCTGCTGACGAGCCTTGGACAACTGGCATTTTTGGATGTGCAGAGGACAAAGATAGTTGTAAGTTTTTTTTTTTTTTTTACATTTAGCATAGCACTATAAATAATTGGCAGTCTTCTCCGGTGCTGTTTAGTGTCTACTTGTTGCACTATTGCCAAGGCTTGAAATGGCATCTGAAACTGACATTATGCCATATGACTTTGGAAGTGTTGATCTTTGTATTCTTCCAATTTAGCCCGATTTATCTGCAATATATATTTGCATCTAATCGCTTATGAGTGTTCTATAGTGCAATTTTTTATGTCGGAATAGTTTATTTTTTGCAAGCAACAGTTATTGCTTGTCTGCTACAGAAAGCTCTAAAGACTCATGATTAATAACATCTAAAACAACTAATGTTATGGTTAAACCAAAAGCAAGGTGATTTTTCAATCACCCAAGCTTGTGTTCTAGCAGTCAATCGAGTGGAAGGTGAAACCCTTGGAGACCAGTTTCAAGTCTTAGCATAGACAAAAAATGCTAGGTGATTTCTTCTCATCTTCACAAGCCTTGTTGGGCGAGTTACGTGGTACCTGTGTTGGTGGGAGCTAGCAGGTACTTGTTGGAATAATTGAGGTGCATTAAAGCTGACTCGGACAACACCATTATTGGGAAAAAAAGATAGGAGGTTTTTCTGTGATTATTTTGTGTGTCTTGTAAATAGCTGGCGGTTTCACATTAGTACGGTATGTGACCTTGATCTTAATGACCAATTTGGTTTTTGGTTACTATGTACTAATAACGCTCAAATTACACTCTTGAATAGGTGTAAGCGATCGTTATCAATATAATAGCCCAACTTAGGTCGGGGTCGAATCCAAAAGGAGTGAAAGCATGGAATTCAAAACTCAAGAGTATTGATAGTCTACTAAAAGATGACCCGTAGTGTGAATAAAACAAACATAAATGTAAAATGGGGGATTTAGTTTGAACGTGTTTGTAAATGACTACTACTTCAATTTTAGTGCACTATCTTGACGTTGAAAAATGCTAAGAGTGAATTCAATTGAGAATAAGCCTTGGGGTTATGCAATTCTAGGTGTGGGTTCATGCATGGGTACTTGGCCATTTATCCAACTTTTAGCTAAAGTCATGGGTAGGCTAGTTGTCAATGTATTAGTGTCAATCTTTCAATTACAACAACATATTTCACAAATGGGTTCTTTCAAACACCTCACAAGTGTGACAATTTTCCACATCTATTGCCTCAATTGACATCCTTATGTCTAAGAGATATCATTAAATGAAATGAATCAAGTTATTGGTTGTATTTATTCCTCACCCATGTCCCCTCTTTCAAGAATGACATGGGTTCTAGGGTGGTTGGGGTTTGCAACCCCCTACTCTTAGTTAAATCATGAAATAAATGCAACACCCATCATAACTAACTAATTAGAAAAATAATTAGCTAGAACCCATGCACTACCACAACCTAAGCAAGCATAACCCCAAGATTTAGAATTAGCTACTCATAGATAAGGGATATACCAAAGTTATCATTGACTTCATCCATGAGAAATAAAGACAATGTAGTTCCATACTTGGGGTTTCAATAATTCTTCAATGGAAAATCACTAACATATATTTTTTATTCAAGCTTAGTACAAAATTCTCAAAAGATGAAAAGATAGATGCTAAGTTGAGGAGTGAGAAACTAAAAAGCTAAGAGAGATACTACGTTCAAAAGATGAAGGCTAAGTCTTGAAAAATGAGCTAAAGCCCTCTTTTTAAACTCCACTCTACATTTGATGAAAATTACAAAACTGCCACTTTGTTCTTAATCTGCTTGAGCGGAGCCAAAGCGGATGGAGAGCAAATGACTCTTTTTCTTCATATTTGGTCTCTTGATGACTTGAATGACTTGACTATCTTCCCTTTTTGCTTTTACCTACATAAATTAGCATTAAGTAAGAGAGTACATCAAATTAATGGAAAAACATGATAATTTAGGCATAAAAGGTGCTAAAAAGTCGTCAAATTGACGACTTATCAACCCCCCTAAAAAAAAACTTAAACTATTGTTTGTCCTCAAGCAACCAAGAATAATTCAATGAGATAGGGTATTTAACCCAAATCCACCTAGAAGAAAGCTATAAAGAAATAAGCTAACAAAGCTCTACAAACATTTTCCACACATGTCATGGCAACAAGTAAACCAAAACTTTTCTATAAGCACATGTTTATGAAGCAAGGATGCAAGTTTGTATCAAATGAATTTTCCAAATCACAAAACATCTTAAGATAAGACACAAAATCATCAAAGTTTGTCTCAATCTTCACTATGCAACTTATTTCACTCATTTACCCAAACTGATAGTAAAACGTCACCCTTTACCCAAAAGTACCGATGCCGCTCATATGCAAGAGTTAGCTCCACACACCAAAGACATTTCAATTCTTAAAGGAGCTCAAATAAAGAAAGAATGCACACTCACTCTCACAAAGAAATTCAAGTACATCGAATAGAACCATAGGCTTGCCCTTTGTGTTTTTCGCCACTAATGTAGACTTGCCCTTTGTGTTTTTCGCCACTAATGTAGACTTACTTAGTTTGGAATCACCAAGGTATTGCGGGTCAAGATGAAAGTTTAAGGTGCGGGAAGGAATATCTATGGATCAAGTGACTAAACGACCTCCTTTGATGCAGTCGCTCAATTCTTTCTACCCCCAAAATTTCAAACTATCCACCTTATTCTTCTTCAAATCATTTCCATAGTTTCCAACTTTTTTTTTTGTTTAACATTTACCAAACAATTCAACGCCACCATTTTCTTACTTTCACTTCTTTGACCTTTTCAAGAGATTTTCTACCTATAAGCCTTTCTTAGCCCCTCACTTCTCTAATTTTTTTTTTTTTGTTTTTTTTCAAGTTCTATGGGCTAGGCTATTCAATTTTATCATCAAGCATATCTCTTGTCTTTTAAGCACACGTGTTGACAACCTTATACACCTTTCTTATCTTTTCTTTGATCAACTTTTCCCAAATACACAACCCCCCAAACTTAGGCTTTTGCCTATAATCCATTATTTAGAATCATGCAACGCATCAAAGGAGGTTAAGTGCCAAAAGAGAGATTTTCAAACGGGTTTAGGTGTTTTAGCATGGTTATCATTACAATAAGAAAGAAAGATGGGCAAAGAGGCTCAAATGGGTTAACTAGGGAACAATGTTAAGGTGGGAATTTGGCTATGTGACTGATCAAAAAGGGCCTCGGGTCATCCTCCAAACTAAGCTTGCCTAGACTTTCGCTTTGAATACACTCGGGGCAAGCTCTAGACTACACGTGTACAAGAATTATTCAAAAATCTCGCCACTCATGGCATCGTACTCATAAAGCAAAAAGTTAGTTTGCTAACCAATTTGAGCAATTTAAGCTTCATTAGTTACTCCGAGTCAACGACTCATCCTTGTAAAGAGAGAGCCTAAAAATTGAGTTTAATGGTCTCACTCAAAAGAAAACTCGAAACATCCTTGATCTTACAACTATATTTTCGATTTTTCTCAAAAACATTTCATTCCTTGCCAATGACATTTTGGAAGTATTTTTGAATTTTTGCTTCTTCCTAGTTAACCAAAATGACTAGATACTTCACCTAAGAATATCGCCTCGTCATCCGTCATGGGTGAATTATCACTCGGTTCGACAAAGAAACTAAACTAAACTAACAACAACAACAACAACAAACCCAGTGTATTCCCACAGCGTGGGGTCTGGGGAGGATAAGATGTACGCAGTTCATACCGCTACATCCGAAGAAGTAGAGAGACTGTTTCCGATAGACCCCCGGCTCAAGATAAAGGATAATAAACAAGGGGATGGATGACATAACCGAAATAAAAAATAGGAAATAATAGAATAAAATCACAGAAATATGAAATACGGGAAATAAGCGCAACACGAAGTGAGAAAATAGGACACCCACCTAGTAGTGACATACACTCACATACCAAAGACACCTATGTACACTGTCCTATGATGACTAAATCCGGCTACACAAGAACTCTCCTGACTGCTAGCTACAACCCACACACTAACACTAACCTTCTACCCTAATCCTCGACCTCCACGCCTTCCTATCTAGGGTCATGTCCTCAGTAAGCTGAAGCCGCTCCATGTCATGTCTAATCACCTCCCTCCAGTATTTCTTCGGCCTACCTCTTCTCCTCCTGAATCTATCCAACGCTAGCCTCTCACACCTCCGAACCGGGGCATCCGCGCCCCTCCTCATCACATGCCCAAACCATCTCAGCCTTTCTTCCCGCATCTTGTCCTCCACCGAAGCCACTCCCACCTTATCCCGGATAATCTCATTCCTTACTCTGTCCCCTTTAGTAAGCCCACACATCCAACGCCACATTCTCATTTTCGCCACCTTCAATTTTTGGATGTAAACGTGCTTAACTGGCCAACACTCCGCCCCATACAACATGGCCCCAATGAATTGCAACAGAGACTATTTTAACCACAAGCAGATTCAAAACATTATTTGGAAAACAAAGACATTCAGACAAGGTACTAAAACTTGCTGAAGTCAAAAAGTGATAACCAAAGAAAAGCTATTTCAAAACATATACTCCTCTGTGGTAGTCGTCATCCAAGTCCAGCATCAATTCATTTGGCAACAATTAGCATAAATAGATTTAAATCATGAGGATAAAACTACCCAAATGCTATGGACCCATTGATGGATGTGGTTTGAAGATCCCCAGAGACCTGATCAAAATGAATGTAATCCTTTACAAAGTATCCAGAAGTTGAGCTTCCATCTCCGTAAGTAACCTGATATTCACAGGCTGAGCCTACCCTGCACTTTGAGTAGGGAGCATTAAACATAGCAATGCAGAAGTCTTCGTCGCAGGAAACGGTTTTCCCAGTGGCAGAGACTTTTAAGTCGTACAACATCAAGTCTATCTGTAGTATAACAACATAGATGAGAAACTACTAGCACGGATCCAGAACAGAAAGTCAACAAACTGGAATCCATTTTCTTTACACAGAGATGGCAAAAATATGTGTAAATTAGAAGAATGATCATACCCCAAGACTGCTTTTTGAAGGACATCTCGCACAACCAGCACAATTCACCCATAAGATATCACTTCCAGTATCTAGACATGATAGTCCTTTGAAGGAGTCCCAATTGTAAGTTTAGTGTAATAGAGCCTGCATGATTTATTTTTGAAGAAAACATAACCACAAATTCACAATAAAGAATGTGCATACATGAATTACGCAATGCCACCACTGCCTCCTGCATATGCACACCTTTTTTTTTTTAATTATTGGACGAGACAATTTGATAGAGCACATCTTTCTCCAAATACAAATTAGAATCGGGAAAATAGAGGATGTGTTTGGTATGGAAGAAGACATTTTCCAGAAAATGTTTTCTTATTTTCCAATGTTTGGTTGGACAATTTTTAGAGAACATTTTCTCTAGGAAAACAAAAAAATGGCAGTCCGGTGCAGTAAAGCTCCTGTTATGCGCAGAGTCCGGGGAAAGGCCCCACCACAAGGATGTATTGTATGCAGCCTTACCTTGCATTTCAGCCCAAGGCTGTTTTCAAGGCTTGAACCCATGACCTACTTGTCACATGGCAGCAACTTTGCCAGTTACTCCAAGGCTTCTCTTCCAAATGAGGAAAATGACTTCCTTAATGAAAATAGGGAAAACAAGTTCTATAAGTGATCTTTTATGTTTTTATCATATCCACTTCCCCACTCAATGCCCCCAACACCTACTCATTGATGATCCCACCCCAAGGCCACACAACCCATCCCCTTCCAACTCTACAGATTTTTTCCAGATTACATATAAATGTTCTTGAGATAACAGTTTCTTCGTTTACTTACCAAAAATTAGAAAATAAGTAAGAAACTAACTTGTTTTCCAAGAAAACATTTTCGTTCATACCAAACATAATATGATAAGTAAATATAATCTGATAAAAGGAAAAAAAACAAAAACATGACAAAATATAGCGTGTACACATAAACATCAAAGTAATAACATAGAGTATGTCCATACAATCTTTCCAACCAAATGTCATAAAAGAAACAGTAAGTACCAATCATCAAACAAATCATAAAACTGTCCCCCTCCCCCCTAAATATATTGCATTGTCCCCAATGCGAAAGTAAAAGAGAGTAGAGGAGGGTAGAGACTCCCTGTGGCGCATTAGGCGCTCGGATCCCTGCCGGTGAATGATCTCACTGTTTCAATATTGGGCTCCTCTCATCGAGTCTGATCATCATGTCGAGTGCTAGAACTAGCCCCAACCATCCGTGCATGCTCCTCATCCCTGTATAATTGCAAGGTGAGCTCATCCGGTCGGGCCTCAGGTAGCCTCTCTATAAGATCAACCTCGGCCTCATTATCAATGTCCTCATGACCCTCTCCGAACAAATCATCAAATGGAAGCACTGGACCTGAAGTCTCCGGCGGAAAAGCAATCTCCGCCTCATCAAGATCGAAAGAGGGCTGTCTGGAGTGAATCTCCGCCCGTAAATTATCAAGGTCTTCCCTCACAGATGTCACCCCCTCACAATCTCCCCTCGCCTCAAGCGTGGCCACTCTCTGCTCTAACTTCGCTATGCGGGCACGAAGAGGTGCTATAGCAGCCTGAATAAACTGGGGAATGTCCGCTACCAATCGGGTAAGAGTAGCATTGTCTGCCAAAGTCATGGAAGCAACCTTGGCAAACGTCACCGTAGAAGCCCATGCCGATTGTGTGGACCCGAGGTGGTGGTGCGGTGCTTGATGATGGAGGAGTATCGGTGGAATCATGATGAGTTTCAGCATCAAGTGTAGAATCCGGAGGGATCTCCATTCCCTTTGAGCTCGGCAACCCTTCAGCACCCGAGTCTACCAAAATCAAAGCTTTCCTCTTTATGCCCGTAGGGTTATCCTCATCCTTGCAATGTGTGATATCAATGACTTCGGTGCATATAACCGTCTATCAATCTTAAAGAGTAGCGGGACTTTGAACTTAAGGCAAAGCATAGATATGAGTGCCGGAAAGGGCAATAAAGTGCCCGGTTGCTGTGCCCTGACCTTCATCGTCTCCGCTATCAACTCTCCCGGATTGATCTCAATTTTATCCATGATGCATCCGACAATGATAGCCCTATCAACCGAGACATCTTGGTCATTTCTTGAGGGGAGTAGATGATTACCCACAAATCCAAGCCAATGTTTGACTTGAACCGAAAGATCTCTCCTCTTGATTTGAACTTCACCATTAGCCCATGGAGGAAGGCCCTTAGCAAGCCACGAAAAACTTTGACATTTGCCAAATATCATCTTCTTGCACTTCACCGCGGAATCTAAGTCACAAGCAAAATAGAGCACATTGATCTCCGTGGCCATGCAAGGAACTTCCACCTCTCGAACAAATACACTCTCGAGACACAGTTGTTCGGCAATTGGCATTTTATATTTTTGTGCATTGTGCCGAACAGCATAGGAAGTATAGAATTCACGAACAATATCCGAAAAGTAGCATAGTGGGTGAGTGGAAGGCGCCATATCCGTAAAGAGTTTCCGTACCCGTTCTTTAACTTCGGTGATGATTTCGGGGAAATGGGTGTCAACTCTCTTTATGCTAAAAACCTTCTCGGGATGGAAGCCCCGGATAATTACCCAATCATTATATAACTCCTTCACACAATCCACACTAAACCAGGTTTGATCCGCCTCCTTTCCAACCGCCCGTGTGCGCTCAATGGTAGCTTGGACATCCGGGACTTTCAAACTATTTTTGGAGACCGGTTTTGTTCCCTTTGCGGACGTAGCTTTTGCTTTGCCTTTATCCTGAGCATTACCCTTTTTAGCTTCTCGTGGCAAGTTCTTCCGTGGAGACATACCTATGAAAAAGAAACAAAACAAAACCAAAACAAAAGAAAAAAGGTAAAACATGTTTTGGGAATTTTGTATGTTAAGAAAGAAAATTAAAGATAAGAAAAGAAAATGTTTGTTCGATAGATGCAAGGCAATTCCATCATTAGAGCCCATGGGATGCATTCATTACAACACTTATCATTTGGGCTCTAAATTATCTCACATTTCGCAAAACTTGTTCATAGGATATCCAATGGAAACAAGAATGACCAATACCCTTAAAAATGATGTCATCCAATCTATCATTGGGTAAGGCAAGCATTCATGTCTCCCGGTTAGGCATAATGACCAACAAGAACCATGGATGTCATATTTCTCAACAAACTCCTTCAACCAATGACTACCCATTATTTCATTTTTAGGATCAATTGGATTCATAATGATGCATAAAAAATGACCACATTATGCCCTAAGGAGAACCACATTGACCATTACAAGCATACAAGACATTTCTCTCTTATTGTCATTTCAACAAACACATGGTGGGCATGCTAGCTAAGAACTTAGAGAAAGAGAATAGAAGCACAAGAGAACAAGCTCATCTCACCAAATCATCTCCAAACACATTCAAGATGCTCATATTATCATACTTGAGCCACCCACCACACAAAACAAGCAAGAAAGGTTTAATGGACATTTTGTCAAACACATGGTGCATTAGTTTCATTCAAGAGAGTATCATTAGTCAAACAAGTGAAACAAGGCATCAATGACAACATAAGGATTCCAACAAGTAACAATCACCCCAACCAACTCATACACGCCAAACGCAAGTGATCAATCATCATAAGGTATGAAGCACAATGTCCATTTTTAAGAGAATTTAAAAGTGAAACTATGAAAGAGCATACCTTTCTTGAGTTAAGAGAGAGGAAAAGTGAAGCAAAAGTCCAAAAGAATTATCTCAATTCTTAGTAGCTCAATTTTTGTTAAAGAAAGAGAGAATGTTAAGTTTGAGAGAAAAGATTCGTTGGAGGATAGTTGTGATGAAAAAGTTTAAGTGCTAGACTGTTTTTGGCTTGTTTTTACGTGTTTAAAGAGCTTTTAGGCTGACCGGGTTGGGTCAGCCCAACAAGATCCGACCCGTTATGAAATGTCAACCTTTTTTAACACAATTTGCGTCCCATTTGCTTTGTACCTGCGGCTGGACAGTTCCAGCGCAGATCGGGACAGAGTGTAGCAGCGTGATGTGCGTCCCATATGCGATGGACCTGCGCCTGGTCTGCTTGAGCAGTTCCGGCGCAGGTCGGGACAGATTATAACGGCTTTACCTGCGTTCCAAGTGTGGCTGACCTGCGCCTGGACCAGTCCAATGCAGGTTGACATGCTTCATACCTTATGATGATTGGTCACTTGAGTTTGGCATGTATAAGTTGGTTGGGGTGATTGTTACTTGTTAGAGTCCTTATGTTGTCATTGATGCCTTGTTTCACTTGTTTGACTAATGATACTCTCTTGAATGAAACTAATGCACCATGTGTTTGACAAAATGTCCATTAAACCTTTCTTGCTTGTTTTGTGTGGTGGGTGGCTCAAGTATGATAATATGAGCATCTTGAATGTGTTTGGAGATGATTTGGTGAGATGAGCTTGTTCTCTTGTGCTTCTATTCTCTTTGTCCAAGTTCTTAGCTAGCATGCCCACCATGTGTTTGTTGAAATGACAATAAGAGAGAAATGTCTTGTATGCTTGTAATGGTCAATGTGATTCTCCTTAGGGCATAATGTGGTCATTTTTTATGCATCATTTTGAGTCCAATTGATCCTAAAAATGAAATAATCGGTAGTTATTGGTTGAAGGAGTTTGTTGAGAAATATGGCATCTATGGTTCTTGTTGGTCACTATGCCTAACCGGGAGACATGAATGCTTGTCTTACCCAATTATAGATTGGATGACATCATTCTTAAGGGTATTGGTCATTCTTGTTTCCATTGGATGTCCTATGAACTAGTTTTGCGAAATGTGAGATAATTTAGAGCCCAAATGATTCAGTGTTGTAATGAATGCATCCCATGGGCTCTAATGATGGAATTGTCTTGCATCTATCGAACAAACATTTTCTTTTCTTATCTTTAATTTTCTTTCTTAACATATAAAATTTCAAAAACATGTTTTACCTTTTTTTTTTTTTTTTTTTTTTTTTCATACGTATGTCTCCACGGAAGAACTTGCCACGAGAAGTTAGAAAGGGTAATGCTCCGGATAAAGGCAAAGCAAAAGCTACTTCCGCAAAGGGAACAGAGCTGGTCTCCAAAAATAGTTCGAAAGTCCCGGATGTCCAAGCTACCATTAAGCGCACACGGGAGGTTGGAAAGGAGGCGGATCAAATCCGGTTTAGTGTGGATGGTGTGAAGGAGTTATATGATGATTGGGTAACTACTCGGGGTTTCCATCCCAAGAAGGTCTTTAGCATGAAAGGAGTTGACAACCATTTCCCCGAAATCATCATCGAGGTTAAAGAACGGGCATGGGAACTCTTCACAAATATGACGCCTTCCACTCACCAACTATGCTATTTCCCGGATATTGTTCGTGAATTCTATGCTTCTTACGCTGTTCGGTACAAAAATATAGAATGCCAATTGCCGAACAACCATGTCTCGAGAGTGTATTAGTTCGAGGGGTGGAAGTTTCTTGCACGACCTCGGAGATCAATGTGCTCTATTTTGCTTGTGACTTAGATTCTGCGGTGTAGTGCAAGAAGATGTTATTTGGCCGACGTCAAAGTTTTCCGTGGCTTGTTAAGGGCCTTCCTCCACGAGCTAATAGTGAAGGTCAAATCAAGAGGAAAGATCTTTCTGTTCAAGTCAAACATTGTCTTGGATTTGTGGGTAATCGTCTACTCCCCTCAAGAAATGACCAAGATGTCGCGGTTGATAGGGCTATCATTGTCGGATGCATCATGGATAAAATTGAGATAAATCCGGGAGAGTTGATAGCGGAGATGATGAAGGTCAGGGCAAAGCAATCGGGCACTTTATTGCCCTTTCCGGCACTCATATCTATGCTTTGCCTTAAGTTCAAAGTCCCGCTACTCTCTAATATTGATAGACGGTTATATGCACCGGAGTCATTGATATCACACATTGCAAGGATGAGGATAACCCTACGGGCATAAAGAGGAAAACTTTGATTTTGGTAGACTCGGGTGCGAAAGGGTTGCCGAGCTTAGAGGGAATGGAGATCCCTCCGTATTCTATACTTGATGCTGAGACTCATCATGATTCCACCGATACTCCTCCATCATCAAGCACCGCACCACCACCTCGGTCCACACAATCGGCACGGTCTTCTACGGTGACGTTTGCCAAGGTTGCTTCCATGACTTTGGCAAACAATGCTACTCTTACCCAATTGGTGGCGGACATTCCCCAGTTTATTCGGGCTGCTATAGCACCTCTTCGTGCCCGCATAGCGAAGTTAGAGCAGAGAGTGGCCACGCTTGAGGCGAGGGGAGATTGTGAGGGGGTGACATTTGTGAGGGCAGACCTTGATAATTTATGGGCGGAGATTCACTCCAGACAACCCTTGATGCAAGTATGACCATGAGGATGGACGTGTGAAAGTGTAATGAACCCGAGGCTTGGAGTGTGCAAGAAAAATGCAAAAGAGGGCCTAAAACACACCAAAACCAAACCTACACTACACTCCATGGGCTGCATTTTGAGGCTTTTCATTAAAGGGCATTTTGGTCATTTTGTATTCTAATTATAGGTCATTTAGACTTTTATGATATTTGTAAGTTGTATAACACTTTGAAAGACAAATCCTCTCTTCTCTTTAGGAGGCAACCCGAAATTAGGGTGATACTAATGTGGAATCACTAGTGTTGCATTCATGGCTTGAGACGGTGTTTAGAGGAGGTAAAGTCCCTCTTGTGTCAACGTAGGAGTTAGGTTAACCGTTGCGTGTAGTGTTAAGGGTCCAAGAGTATCACATGTTCTTGGGTTCTTAAGATTATACCAACCAAGGTCTAACTATCTATCCTTTGTTCATTGTAATCTTGTAACCATTTGTGTATCTTGTAATCTTCAATTCGTGAGTTGTTGTCTCATGTTGTTATTGTTCTTATCATATTGTTGTCCACTTCGTTGTATTGTGTTTGTAGACTGTTTTTGTGGCTGTTTTGGTACAATCCATGTTGGTAGTGTATCAGCCCTCATTCGGTCTTGATGAGGCGGAGATTGCTTTTCCGCTGAAGACTTCAGGCCCAGTGCTTCTATTTGATGATTTGTTCGGAGAGAGTCATGAGGACATTGATGATGAGGCCGAGGTTGATATTATAGAGGGGCTACCTGAGGCCCGACAGGTTAATCACCTTGCAATTATCCAGGGATGAGGAGCATGCACGGATGGTTAGGGCTAGTTCTAGCACTCGACATGATGATGAGTCACCCTTCATAGTAGACTCGATGAGAGGAGCCTAGTCTGACGAGGCTCTTATTGAGACAGTGAGATCATTCACCGACAGGGATCCGAGCGCCTAGTGCACCAGTGCGCCACAGGGAGTCTCTACTCTCTTTTACTTTTGCAGTGGGGACAATGCAATATCTTTAGTGGGGGTGGGGGGGGGCAGTTTGATGTTTGGTACTTATTGTTTCCCTTTATGGCGTTTGGTTGGAAAGATTGTATGGACATATTCTATGTTATTACTTTGATGTTTATGTGTACACGCTATATTTTGTCATGTTTTTTTTTTTTTTTTCTTTTATTATTATTATTGACAATGCTTTGGATGAGCCCTTGTCGGGCATTTTGATAATATTGTCGATTTGTGTCATGCACTTAATTTAAATGTGGTATCCGATTATGCGCACTACACGTGTCGCCTTTTGTATATACGTGTCTAATAAACTCCAAGGGTTTTCTTCAAAACTCGGTTCTTTCCTAAGGAGCAAATTTTTATTTTCTCTTTCTTTCGATGTTTTTTTTTTTTTTGCTCGACTCACAAAAGATGCGGAGGGAGCCCCACAGCCACCTCGGTATCTCTTGTGTGCCACCCTCTACTTTTCTTGGCCACTTGATCTAATAAAGTTGACGCAATACCATACGATTCTCGGCCACATTATCGGCTAGCGTCTTGTTCAATTGATCCAATGCCCCATAGAAAATTTGAAGGAGCATTTTATCCGGAACCTCGTGATTTGGGCATTGCATTAACTTCTTGTTAAATCGTTGCCAAGCCTCATATATAAGTTGGCGAAAATTGATGATTCATCCCTTAGTTGCAACATCCGAGAAGGGGGAAAGTATCTTTCCAAGAATGCCTCCATGAGCCCAACCCATGAAGTGATAGACCCCGCGGGCAAAGACCGCAATGATAAGACCGTTTCTCCCGTTAAGAGAATGGGAAAAGACGCAACCGGATTGACTCTTGAGATATGTGGGGCATGTCAAATGGAGAACACACCTCAATAAAATTCGTCAAGTGTAGATTAGCATCCTCATGTGCTTGGCCTCCAAATAACCCTTTCATTTTAAGTAAGTGAATCATCACGCTAGTAACGTGAAATACTCCATTTCCTTCCGTCGGTGGAATACGAATAGCACTAGCTCGGCCCGCATCACCGAGGTGATCCTCGTCCTCATGATACCCATCAATCGTCCCGGTATGACTACCGTGTTGGCTCATAGTATCGTGTATACTATTATGTACACCTGAGAAAGAACAAAAACACCAAACAATGTAAAATAAAACACTACGGCTAACCCATAGTAACTAAAAATACTACCAAGAGTGAAAACTATGTTTCACTCTCCGGCAACGGCGCCATTTTTGATAATGCTCAAATTACACTCTTGAATAGGTGTAAGCGATCGTTGTCAATATAGTAACCCAACTTAAGTTGGGGTCGAATCCACAAGGAGTGAAAGCATGGAATTCAAAACTCAAGAGTATTGATAGTCTACTAAAAGATGACTCGTAGTGTGAATAAAACAAACATAAATGTAAAATGGGGGATTTAGTTTGAACGTGTTTATAAATGATAACTACTTCAATTTTAGTGCACTATCTTGACGTTGAAAAATACTAAGAGTGAATTCAATTGACAATAAGCCTTGGGTTTATGCAATTCTAGGTATGGGTTCATGCATGGGTATTTGGCCATTTATCCAACTTTTAGCTATGTTAGAATATGAATAAGAATAGCATATTGAATTCTACTTAGAAAGGGATTGTAATGTAGTGTCCTATTAGGAATAGGATTGAAATGTAGTGTCTATAAATAGGGTCTTAATGTAATAATTTAGATACAACAATTCAATAATATTTTCTCTCATATTTTTCACATGGTATCAGAGAAGGTTTTGTGAGAAAATTTCTGGGAAGAAAACTCAATAAGACAACTCGGTACTTCAATTTTCGGCGACTGTTCAGTCTAATTTGAGCCCTCGTCTATTTTTTAAGTGTTTTGTGCGAAAACCAACACCACCACGAGGTGAGAAACACCCAAGCGAGCAAACCCCAGTGCTCAAATCTTATCTCCGACGATCCACGCGCCGCCGGAACTTTCAGATCTGCGCCTCACGCGCTTCACGCACCGCCGCGTGCAGTTTATTCCGGCCAAGTTTTTTTTCCAGCTAGGTCGCCACTTCATTACAAGGTTGTACCAATAGTTTTTTCTTGATTCTGACAAGTCTTTCAAGATACCGATCACCGGAACCTAAATTCTGGCGGCTTTTCTGACAATTTCTTCTTTTAGTAGTCTTGTTTATTCATTCCGAGGCTGCTCATATGATTATTTTTTGATTCCGAGCAACTTTCGAACATCAGATCTTATATTCGAGGACTTTCCTTTTTTTGGGCCAAATTCCCACAGTATTTCTTTTTCATGATTAAATCTGAATCTTAATGAGTAGATTAGAAACTCAGATGTCAGAGCTTATGAAGAATCAACGAAGGGAAGGTCGATTTGGAAGATCTCGACCTAGGTGTTGTAAAAGGTTTGGACATACTCGTGGCGTATGCTATTCTCGACCTAAGTGTAGTTATTGTAAAAGGCTTGGACATACTCGTGGAATATGCTATTCTTTGCATGGTCGACCATCCAAAAATGCTCATATTGCTCAGTCTAACACCACAGGTGATCGACGTGTATATTTATTTGACAAGGAATATAATGAGTATTTTTAGTATCAAACAAGTAAGCATATATTTCTACCAGTAGCCTCAACTGCAAAATCACCTACCTTTGGATCATGGGTTGTGGACTCAGGATCACTTCTGTCTGATATTGTTTATTCACAATCTCTTCCTGCTATTATTTTAGCTATTGGAATTCGAACGGAGCCAAAAGGAGTTGGACAAGCCAAACCCGTATCTTCTGTCACTCTAGACTCTGTTCTTTATGTCCCTGGTTGTCCTTTTAACCTTGCATCTGTTAGTCGTTTGACACGTGCCCTTAATTGTAGTATAACTTTTTTTTATGATTCTTTTTTAATGCAGGACCGCAAAACGGGGCAGACAATTGGCATAGGACATGAATCACAGGGCCTTTATCATCTTACTTCTTCAAATTCTTTCACAGCATGCTCCGCTACAGATCCTCCCGACCTTATTCACAAACGTTTGGGACATCCTAGTCTATCCAAGCTACAAAAGATGATGCCTAGTTTGTCTAGTCTATCCACATTAGATTGTGAGTCGTGTCAACTTGGGAAACACATCCGTGCTACTTTTTCACGTAGTATTGAGAGTCGCTCAGAGTCTATTTTCTCATTAGTTCATTCCGATATTTGGGGTCCTAGTAGAGTCAGTTCACCCTTAGGATTTTGTTACTTTGTTACTTTCATCGATGATTTTTCAAGATGTACTTGGGTTTACTTAATGAAAGATCGTTCCGAGTTATTCCTTATATTCAAAAGTTTTTGCGCTGAAATACAAAATCAATTTAGTTTTTTTATTCGTGCTTTTCGTAGTGATAATGCCTTAGAATCTTATCCTCCTAGTTTTAGGAGTTCATGACTCATTAAGGAATCATTCACCAAACATCATGTCCATACACCCCTCAACAGAACGGTATAGCAGAAAGGAAAAATAGGCATATCATTGAGACTGTTCACACTCTTCTCATTGAATCCCATGTTCCACTGCGTTTTTGGGGCGATGCGGTCCTCGCATCTTGCTATCTTATTAACAGAATGCCATCATTTTCGATCCAGAATAAGGTTCCCTATTCCTACTATTTCCTCAGTCACATCTCTACTCTATCCTCCCCTCGTGTTTTCGAGAGCACATGTTTTGTTCATAAGTTAGCCCCAGGAAAAGATAAATTAGCCCCTCGTGCTCTCAAATGTGTCTTCCTTGGCTACTCTCGAGTTCAAAAAGGGTATCGATGTTATTCACCTGATCTGGGTCGCTACTTATGTCCGCTGATGTCACATTCTTTGAATCTCAATCTTTCTATATATCTTCCGATCATCTTAATATCTCTGAGGTTTTACCCATACCTCCAGTCTTACCCACACCAATTTTTGAGGAATCTACAGTTACTTCTCCATCTCCAGCTACAGTGCCACCACTTTTGACTTATCACCGCTGCCCACGTCTAGTATCAGTCTTAGATGATTCATGTCCTGCGCCTGACGCTTCCCCTACTGCGGACCTGCCTCTTCCTAGTCAATCGGTTGCACTTCAAAAAGGTATAAGATCCACTCATAATGCTAACACACATTATACTTTCTTGAGTTATCATCGTTTGTCATCACCCCATTATGCTTTTGCATCATCTTTGTCCTCTATTTTCATTCCTAAGACTATAGGTGAAGCACTTTCCCATTCAGGATGGAAACAGGCTATGATTGATAAGATGTCTGCTTTACATACGAGTGGTACTTGGGAGCTTGTTTCCCTTCCTACAGGTAAATCTACTGTTGGTTGTCGTTGGGTTTATATAGTCAAAATTGGTCCAGATGGTCAGGTTGATCGGCTGAAGGCTCGCCTTGTTGCCAAAGGATATACACAGATATTTGGGCTTGATTATAGTGACACTTTCTCTCCTATGGCTAAAATAACATTTGTCCGTCTTTTTCTCTCTACGGTTGTCGTTTGTCATTGGCCTCTTTATCAGTTGAACATTAAGAATGTTTTTTTGCATAGTGATCTTGAGGAAGAAGTTTATATGGAGCAACCACCTGGTTTTGTTGCTCAGGGAGAGTCTAGTAGCCTTGTATGTCGATTGCGCAAGTCACTCTATGGTTTGAAACAATCTCCTCGAGCCTGGTTCGGAAAGTTTAGCACAGTTATTCAGGAGTTTGGCATGATTCGTAGTGGAGCTGATCATTCAATGTTTTATCGTCATTCTGAACCAAATTTGTGTATTTATTTGGTCGTTTATGTTGATGATATTGTTATCATCGGCAATGATCAAGATGGTATCACTAACTTGAATCTACATCTTTTTCAGCATTTCCAGACTAAAGACCTTGGCAGATTGAAATACTTTTTAGGTATTGAGGTTGCTCAGTCCAGCTCAGGTATTGTTATTTCTCAACGCAAGTATGCTTTAGACATTCTTGAGGAAACAGGAATGATGGGATGTCAACCCATTGACACCCCTATGGATCCAAATGCTAAACTTCTGCCAGGATAGGGGGAGCCACTCAGTGATCCTGAAAGGTATAGGTGGTTGGTTGGAAAGTTGAATTATCTCACAGTGACTAGACCTGGCATCTCTTTTCCGGCGAGTGTTGTAAGTCAGTTTATGACTTCCCCCTGTGATAGTCATTGGGATGCAGTTGTTCGGATTTTGCGATATATAAAGTCATCTCCAGGTAAAGGACTACTCTTCGAGGATCGAGGCCATGAGCATATCATTGGATATACAGATGTTGATTGGGCAGGATCACCCTCTGATAGATGTTCTACATCTGGATATTGTGTTTTAGTAGGAGGTAATTTGGTGTCCTGGAAGAGTAAGAAACAAAGTGGTTGCTCGATCTAGTGTCGAAGCAGAATATCGAGCAATAGTTGCAGCAACTTGCGAGCTGGTTTGGATCAAGCAATTGCTGAGAGAATTGAAATTTGGAGAAACTGGTAAGATGGAACTTGTATGTGATAATCAGACAACCCTTCATATTGTATCTAATCCAGTGTTCCATGAGAGGACCAAGCACATAGAGATTGATTGTCACTTTGTCAGAGAAAAGATACTCTCGGGAGATATTGTTACAAAATTTGTGAAGTCGAGTGATCAACTTGCAGATATCTTCACCAAGTCCCTCACCATTCCTCGTATTAATTACATTTGTAACAAACTTGGTACATATGACTTGTATGCACCAGTTTGAGGGGGAGTGTTAGAATATGAATAAGAATAGCATATTGAATTCTACTTAGAAAGGGATTGTAATGTAGTGTCCTATTAGGAATAGGATTGAAATGTAGTGTTTATAAATAGAGTCTCAATGTAATAATTTAGATACAACAATTCAATAATATTTTCTCTCATATTTTTCACAAGCTAAAAGTCATGGGTATGCTAGATGTCAATGTATTAGTGTTAATCTTTCAATTACAACACCATATTTCACAAATGGGTTCTTTCAAACGCTTCACAAGTGTGACAATTTTCCACATTCATTGCCTCAATTGACATCCTTATGTCTAAGAGATATCATTAAATGAAATGAATCAAGTTATTGGTTGTATTTATTCCTCACCCATGTCCCCTCTTTCAAGAATGACATGGGTTCTAGGGTGGTTGGGGTTTGCAACCCCCTACTCTTAGTTAAATCATGAAATAAATGCAACACTCATCACAACTAACTAATTAGAAAAATAATTAGCTAGAACCCATGCACTACCACAACTTAAACAAGCATAACCCCAAAATTTAGAATTAGCTACTCATAGATAAAACGGATAAGAATATACCAAAGTTATCATTGACTTCATCCATGAGAAATAGAGACAATGTAGTTCCACACTTGGGGTTTCAATAATTCTTCAATGGAAAATCACTAACATATATTTTTCATTCAAGCTTAGTACAAAATTCTCAAAAGATGAAAAGATAGATGCTAAGTTGAGAAGTGAGAAGCTAAAAAGCTAAGAGAGATAGTATGTTCAAAAGATGAAGGCCAAGTCTTAAAAAATTGAGCTAAAGCCCTCTTTTTAAACTCCACTCTACATTTGATGAAAATTACAAACTGCCACCTTGTTCTTGATCTGCTTGAGAGGATCCAAAGCGGATGGAGAGCAAAAAGAGAGCAGATGGCTAGCAGATGCGAAGCGGATGCAAAGTGGATGACTCTTTTCCTTCACATTTGGTCTCTTGATGACTTGAATGACTTGCCCATCTTCCTTTTTTACTTTTACCTACATAAATGAGCATTAAGTAAGAGAGTACCATCAAATTAATGAAAAAGCATGATAATTTAGGCTTAAAAGGTGCTAGCAAGTCGTCAAATTGACGACTTATCTTTTACGCGTTAAACTGTTCTAATAGATGAAATCTAGGGCTAAAGCTACTAATTGTTTTATCTTTTGATTAATTGATCTGAAATAGATTTGGAACTACACAAGCTGAATGATCATACTCTTTCTAGTAAAGTGACATTAATCTTCAACTAGTGCTCAGAACCCTTTTAACCTGCAACTAATCTGTTTTCTGTTAAGTTAGTGTGTTCGTTCACTATTTTGCTGGTTTGATTTCTGGCGTTCCCTTGCATCTCTGAGTAAATATATGCATCGCATTCTTGATTATGAGGCATGCATTTTGTTTGTCAGGTTATGTGCCACGCTTCTTCTAACACTAATGGTTAATTATTTGTATAGGCTGGAGAGGACTTTTCTGTCCATGTGTCCTGTTTGGGCATAATGTTGAGAACCTAAGAGAAGATACTCCTTGGTCTACTCCTTGCATTTGTCATGCCATTTTAATTGAGGGTGGAATTGCTGTTGCGGCTGCAACAGCAGCATTTCATTGTATTGATCCCTTCCTCATGTGTGAAGGTTTATTATTTAGTTGGTGGGTGTGTGGCATATACACTGGTCTGGTTCGTCAGTCATTGCAGAAGAAGTATCATCTCAAGGTAGTCATTTTTTTTTTGGTATCATAACCGATATTCTGCATAATTGGCTTCAATTTCTGTATTCATGGCCTTGATTAATTTGATCGACAGTTATTTATATGCACCAAAGTAATAAAAGTACCTGCGACTTCATTCTAGCCAAATTTTGCGTTGATAATTTTCGTAGGCTTGGACGAAAAAAAAATTCTTTTATCGGCTTTGGACTTGTACCCTCTCAAGTAATTTCTTGTGGTGTTCTGAGAAAGACATTTTAAAAGTATATCATTGATTAGATTTAATGTGTTCCCTCACAAAGTTACTTGGTACCTGTTGCTAGTGGGAGGTGGCAGATATCCCGTGGAATTAGTCGAGGTCGTAAACTGGCCCGGACACCACGGTTATTAAAAAAAAGTAAAATTGATGTGTTTCCTGTTAGAATGCAAATTGACATCTCATCAATTCATCCTGAGTTCACTGCCAAACCATGAGACAGATTTCATTCTACGACTAATATTCCCAGAGTAACAGGCTTTTGTGTCAGATTGTACCTTGTGTTGTTTGCTAATTTCTTAACATGCAGAATTCGCCCTGCGACTCCTGCATGGTGCATTGCTGCCTGCACTGGTGTGCCTTGTGCCAGGAGCATCGGGAGATGAAGAGTCGTCTCTCAGATAATGTTGCCATGCAAATGACAATAGTTAACCCTCCACCTGTTCAGGAGATGAATGCTGCTGTCCACAACCGAGAATCTGGCCCATCCTCTGCAAATGGGATCAATCAAAATAACCTTGAGATGCAAGCTCTATGAAAGTTGTTTGTCAAATTGCTAAATCAGGTGTAGTTCAAACAGGGCGTGTTTTTCTACAGGCAGAGTCGGATTTGGAGCTAGGTTTATACAGATCAAAATGGAAATTGTCTATTTTAGGGGTATGCTTCATTATGCATATAAAATTTTTGTGGTGAAATGTGGTGTTTCGTGTTCAGGAAAGAAGGTGGTGGGGCTTTTTAGACGCACAAATTAGTCCATTATATATATGCTTTTGTTATCTGCTGAAAATATTTAGGGCATCCTGCACTATTTTTCGGAAGTTCTTGAACTACATCATGTCAGGTACTCCCAATCAATACACTTTTGTTCTAAACACATTCATAATTTGTTCAAATCATCAAGGGAGCAAAAAAAATGTGGGAGGTCCTAGGAAGGGGTAAAAAAGCAGCGCATATATTTATTCTCCTTTTACTTTGTCATTATTGTCGCTACCCCCTGCCTCTTTTGACCCCCTCTCCCTAAGAAGAGTACCACTGAAAATGGAACTATTTAGAGATTTTGCGCAGGCATCAAGTTCCATACGTAGCATCAAATGAACACACATTGTAGATCACCTCACAAAACAAATTCTCGACCTCATTTTACCAAAAAGGACTTAATTAGTAAGGTCTTTTATAGCCAGTGTATTCTTATAGTACTAGATAGTTTCTTGTGGACCTACCGAGTGTGACATTTTAGAACGTCACACTAAAGGGGGGAAAATTGTCAAAGCATTATTATGTGGTACGTTCATTGAACTCTTATATTTGTTAATTCAGTTGAATGCACAATTATTTTATCAAAATTTATAATTATTAATAGCTACTTTAAAATTCAACGAGGACTCATATTCAAGACAACGAGAGGTTGGTCACCTCTCATATGATAAGCACTCTCAACTTTCAATTCAAAAGGTATGAGTTCAGACTTGTTTTTAGGAAAAGAAAAGTAATCAAAAAGTATTTTTAACATAAAAAGTAATGTAAAACCATTAGTCTAACATTAATTTAATATTGCACATGTAAACACCTTTTAATTTTTAATAGAGTAAAATTTAACATTGGCTGTGTTTTTTTCCAGGATAAAGTATATTGATTAATCGTATAGTTAAAAGAATAGAAGGGAATTAAAAGAATATTTAAATGCAAACTTCTACTGTAAATAAAGGATGTTCAAGAAAGTCCACAGTCCCAACTACGTTTTCTTCAATTGTCCCAAATTTGTTTGGACTGGGAGACGCGATTAATTGATGATATCAAAATAAATTACTATGCTCTTGTCCATCTAGGATTATAAGCACAATTAAGTATTATAAAAAGGGGTAACTTACACAAATCTCATAAGTTAAGGAGCTACTAGGGGGAATGGGTCACAGGTGACAAAAGAGTTTTAAAATGAGGTGTAAGTGACACAAGTCTTAATTATTAGTTGGAGGTGACAATTACTTTATTATGTATTAAGAAAGTTGGAGAAGTTTTAAAATAACCCACAAGTTTTAAAATTTACACTTTGATCCCAATGTATACCTAAAATAACCGAAAACGGAGGGAAAAAAAGGCGTCTTTCTCTCTCTTCTCATCCATTGTTGTTTTCTCTCTCTTAGTGATTTTTGTTGTTAATTGTTTCTGTTTTTGCTGCTTTATTCATCATCTTCTGCTTCATCTTCTTCTTATCGACCATTTGTTGTTGTTGTTGTTGTTGGTACAACGCTACTACTGCGATCTGACCAATTTCTTAGGTCAAATTTTGTTTACTACATCACTTTCCACTTTGGCATTACTTCATAGGTTACTTTGGTAAGTAAAATTATGATTTTTATTCATATTTGTTATCTTGGTACACTTCTGTTTTTCCAACAATGGATAGAACCCCGATTATGAATCCAGCACAAGTGCCCACAATTTAAACAGATCAATCATCTGGTGCATCAGACTATTTATCTGTTGCATCATCGTATTATATATTGCATCAGACATATTATCTGTTGTATCAGGATGTTTATCTGTTGCACCATACTAATTATCTGTTGCATCAGAATGTTTATCTGTTGCACCAGACTAATTCTCTGTTTCAACGAATGATTAATTTGTTTGAAACAACACAAATCAACCCCTGCTACAAACCCAACAGATAAATCTTGCTATTGCTACTGGATTCTAAATTATTCCTTTTTACGTTGAATCATCGAAATGTTTGTTGAGAAGATAATAGACAGAATGAAAATTAAATATGAATTAAAACGTCAAAGATCAAACATAATTTATTTATTAAACAAATAAAAATACATATAATAGACTAAAAGAAAAATAATAGTCTAATTATTATTATTATTATCAACATCATCATTGTCAGCCGGCTAATCTTCAACCGAAATAGCAACAAGGCCCTCCTCAGCCTGTGTATCTCGCGGAGTATTCTTGACCTAACTCCTCCCAATTCCCATTGCAGATCACGAACTTGATTTCGAAGTTCATTCACGGCGTCTTGCTGAAAAGCAACGTCCCACACTGGATCAGACATAATCTTATCTTCTAGAGTGTAATATGAAAGACGAGATGCAATAAATAAATAGAGTGTGTATTTGAATGAACGATTGAGTAAGGACGGACCTATTTATAAAGGATTGAATTTGAATGAGAGGCAAAAAGGCGTGACTATTCACCTCCATACATTAATTAAATTTTTGATTAAATTAAGAAAATAAATATTGTGATATAAGTCATGAATTTTTAGATTATTATTATTAATTAGTCTTTCGAAGAACCGTTTTTATTGAGTTGTGACAACAGATTCTATATTTGTTGCATCAGATAACACATCTGTGACAACAAATATATTATCTATTGCAACAAATATAAAATATGTTGCATCAGATAACATATTTGTTGCAACATATAATCTAACTGTTCACCTCTATTTATTAATTACATTTTTTATTAATGTGAAAAGTAATGAATTAATTAAATTAAGAAATATTGTGATAAGGACTTTTCAGATTATTATTATTAATTAGGTCTTTCCAAGAACTGCTTTTATTGAGTTGTGACTCGATATAGGTTGCATCAGATAAATCATCTGTGACAACAGATATATCATCTGTTGCAACCATAGTGAACCTGTTGCGTCAGATAATTTAATTGTTGCAACATATAATCTATTTTTTAAAAAAATATATTATATCATCATATCATTAATCCAAATTTGCTTACTTTTTTTATTTTATAAATAAAAAAATACCTTTTCAAATTCCTTAATAAAATAATAATCATTTTATTATATAATAAATAATTTTAAAAACAAAAATGGTGAAAAGTCACGATCAGTTATTAAAGTTGTGGTTATAAATTGTGTTTATTATTTATTTCCTTATTATTTATTTACGAAATATTTTTCATATTGAATAATCGGAACTCCGAGTCATGTCTTTCTTTTCACCCTCTCAATAACAACAATAGCCCTTTTTTATTAATAACCATCAGGTGCAACATATGATCGATCTGTCGTAGCAGATTAACCTCTGACTATTGACACAAATTGCTGCTCAATCCCTACCACCAACCGTCGATATGTTGAGAACAAGGAATAAACAGAATGATTATTATTAAATACTAAATAAGAATTAAAAATTCAAAGTCAACAACAAAATGAAATGAATGTTCATAATTTTTTTAATCCCTTGGGTAGATTTGATATACAAAAAGAGGAAAATAATCGCTAAAATAAAAAACATTACCTAATTATTTTTACTACTATTATTATTATTGTCAATCAGACATCTTTCATTCATCTGACAGTCTTGCTCCGAAGTCAGCCAAATATCTCTCTGGAGTTCATCAATCAAACTGCCCTTGAAGTTCACGCAAGGACTCGATATGAATATTCTTGTACGAATCTGGATCATCCATATTTGTAAGGAGGGACCCATTTATAAATTATTGTATCTCGAAAAGAAAAGAAAGTTGCTTTAAAATAAATCTAACAGATGGGTAATTTGTTGCAAAATATATTCTTTCTGTTAGATAACTTACAACATGCTGCAATTTTTTTGCAACAGATGTATATATCTATTTGATTGCTGCAACAGGTTGATCACTGTCGTAATAGATGTCTCCAATTGATTGACAATATAAACAGATGTGTCACATGTTGCAACAAGCTAGTCATCTGTTTATTCAATTTAAGTCATAGATGGGCTAGGAAGAATAAGGTGCGTGGAGATGGATCCACTATCATATGTGTGGGAGTTAAGTATGTATTACTGATAAGGTTACCGGGCCAACACACACAAAGTACAATATTTTTGTGAATGCAGTTTTTAATTGATTAGGCATTGATCATTCAAACAAGATCCTGCATTGTACCGTTAAGTTTGATGCGTTCAAAATTGATAAGGCTGAGGACCTCATGAAGATGGTGCAGATACCCTGTTACGAATTACTGACAGTTGGTGCTCGTGTTTATGCATGTCAAGTTTTGAGAAGGGATCAATATTTGTCGTTACTGCAGAGAACCAATAACGATTGGACTTAACTTTAAGTGTGCATTGGACCCTTAGAGGGCCCTCGAAGCCTCGCACTGCATCAAACAAGAATGAAAAACCAATATAGTTATTGCCCTGGCCAAAATTTATATGGTTGGGTTGCTCGCTCGGGTTGATGATTATATGCCAGAAGGTGTGGTAGGAGAATGCTTTTAAGAAAAAATGGGTTGTTGATGGAAGACTATATCATCTGAGATCTAATTGAAGAAGAGACGCAGGGTAGAAAGTAACTTCTAACAAATCTGGTCGATAGAATTATCTTAACAGATGCGAAATCTGAATCAAGTGCAAATATGAAAGTGTATCCGGTAATATAATATTGTTTGTTGTGTCTATGAAAAAAATAATGCAGATGGACACTTTGCTAGGGAGCTGCATGGTCGGGATTATCACGTAGGTAGAAAATACGAGAAGACCAACAAAGTAGCCTCATGGGCATCGAGGGTAGAAATGATGTCCAGAAAGTCTAGAAAACTTATGCCAACAACAACTGCAGTGAAAATAAGGAAACTAAGCGAAGACGATAATTTTTGAATTTTAAATTTCATCCCATCTTCTTGTTTGTGTTTCCGATCAGGTTCACTGCCGTTGACTTGATCTAAACCACAAACGAGATTGAAAGGCAAATAGAGTATCATTGCTTCCTTAGCAATATGGTTATAATTGATTGTGTTTTCTTGTCTTGACATGCTTTCAACATTCCCTGGAGAAGATCAGATGCTTGCTGTAGTATGTGAATCCTGATAATTTTCAAGCTTGCCTCCAGCTTGTTGATTCTGTATTCAAGCTGGTCGTTACCGTCTTTGAAGTTGGTAAGGAGTTCCTCGTCTCTTGTGAGCTCGATCAGGAATACTACCTTCAAAGTTGTGGCATTCTAGAAGCCCTTCAGAACACTTTCTCTTCAGAAGCTTTAAAAGATACATGGAGGGTCGCTGTGTTTATTTTAGGTCAAAATGTGTTGATGCACGTTGAAGATATGGTCCTAACAGTTGAACGACACACTTTTATCGAGCATTGCTCCATGCATCTTGGTCAACCAATTTGATAAATTACTAAGCATGGAGTTACGTAGCATATAATTTAAACCGGCTCTACCAAACTTATCAAACGTTACGTAACTCCAAGCTCATTACCCTATCAAAATAATATGCCCGAGTTAGTGCACATAGAAAAAAAGCCCAATCTGTCAGCCTTTCTGCTGATCACTCTTCTCCAATATAGATGACAAGATATCTGTTATGCAAAAGTCTACACCATCGCCAGACATGATTGCCTGGGAACATGTTTGGCGACGGTGTAGACTTTTGCATAGCAGATATCTTGTCATCTATATTGGAGAAGAGCAATCAACAGAAAGGCTGAGAGATTAAGCTCGTTCGATTTGTGCACTAACTCGGTCATATTTTTTTGATAGAGTAATGAGCTTAGAGTTACGTAACGTTTGATAGGCTTGGTAGAGTCGGTTTAGATCACACGCTACGTAACTCCATGCTTACTAATTTATCAAATTGGTTGAGCAAGATGAATGGAGCAACACTAGATAAAAGTGTGTTGTTCAACTTTTGGGACCACATCTTTAATGTGTATCAACACATTTTGACCTAAAACAAACACAGAGACCCTCCATGTATCCTTTAAGGATTCTAAAGAAAGTGTTCAGAAGGGATTCTAGAATGCCACAACTTTGAAGGTAGTGTTCCTAATCGAGCTCACAAGAGACGAGGAACTCTTTACCAACTTCGAAGAGGGCAACGACCAGCTTGAATACAGAATCAACAAGCTGGAGGCAAGCTTGAAAATTATCGGGATTCACATACTACAGCAAGCATCTGATCTTCTCCAAGGAATGTTGAAAGCATGTCAAGTCAAGAAAATACAATCAATTATAACCATATTGCTAAGGAAGCAATGATACTCTATTTGCCTTTCAATCTCGTTTGTGGTTTCGATTATGTCAACGACAGTGGACCTAATCGAAAACACAAACAAGAAGGCATGGAATGAAATTTAAAATTCAGAAATTTACCGCCTTCGCTTAGATTCCTTATTTTAACTGCAATTGCTGTTGGTATAATTTTTCTAGACTTGCTGTACATCATTTCTACCCTCGATGCCCGTGAGGCTTCTTTGTTGGTCTTCTCCTATTTTCTATCTAGGTGATAATCCCAACCACGCAGCTCCCTAGCAAAGTGTCCATCTGCATTATTTTTCTTTCAGAGACACAACAGATGAAATTACATTACCGGATACACTTTCATATTTGCACTTAATTCAGATCTCGCATCTGTTAAGAAAATTCCACCGGCCAGATTTGTTAGAAGTTACTTTCTACCCTATGTCTCTTCTTCAATTAGCTCTCAGATGATAGTCTTCCATCAACCACCCATTTTCCTTCGAAAGCATTCTCCTACCGCACATTCTGGCATAAAATCATCACCCCGAGCGAGCAACCCAGCCATATAAATTTTGGCCATGGCAGTAAATATATTGGTTTTCCGTTCTTATTAGATGCAGCGCTAAGCTTCGAAGGCCCTCTAAGGGTCCAATGCACCCTAAAAGTTAGTCCAATCTCTATTGAATCTCTTTACAATGACACAAAAATTAGATCCCTTCACAATGCTTGACAAATAAACATGAGTAACAACCGACATTAAATCTTAACAGGCTATCAGAACCATATACATGGTCCCTCAGCCTTATCAGTTCAGACCTACCAAACTTAACTGTAAAATTGCAGACATCTTGTTTGAACGATCTATGACTAATCAGTAAAAACATCATTCACAAAATCAGTGCACTCTATATGTGTTTCCACGATAACATTATCAGTAATACATACCTCCCACATATGAAGTGGTTCCATCTACAAGTAGTTTATTCCTCCGATCCCATCTTTACTGCAGCCTCTTGTGATAGTCCGTCTAAAGTTGATCAACTGTCAGTTCCTTATATCTACAAAGAAGAGGAAAAAATTGATGTCACAAAAAGAACATTGTTCATCTGTTGCATCAGATGTGGAGTCTGTTGCAACAGATGTGGAGTCTGATGGAATACATCAAACCAGCCTTTCTGGTGGTTTTATTTGATCCAACAGTTTCTCCATCTGTTGCAACATCAACAACAGCATAAACATCAACAAAAAAGAAACAACATTTGTTCCGACAACATCATCAACAACAAAGAAGCAACATCCTTTGTGCCAGAACCATCAACAACAACACAAGTTCCAACAACGCCAACCCTACCAACAACATTAATAACTGCATCAACAATAATGAAACAAACAAAATACATACAAAAAAATGATACTGCCAACAAGGTTTTTAAACTTCTCCCAACAAATGACTTTTTTCTCATATTGTAATAAAAATTCTCGAATTATTTATTCAACACTTACAAGTTCTTTAAAAAAAAATTAATAAATATGATATGGGTAAATAGTAATTAAATAAAAAACAGATGGAAATAACATGCAAAGAAGAAGACAAGAATGAAAGAGCAATAATGAACCATATCTTAATATAAAATGGGGATCAAAACAGAAATTTAAATCGAGAAAATATATGGATGGGTTTAGATCCGAAAAGATCTTTATGAGAAGAGAAGAGAAAAGAGAGAAAAAAGGTTGTGACCTTAAAGAGGAGAGAGAAAAATATGAGAGCTGAATAAAATAAACTGCAGTTGAAGGAAGAGATGAGATAATTTCTATAGATGTATTGTGTATGTAGACATGGTGGTTTTCAATATTCATTAATTAATATTCATTAATTTCATTAATAATTTAAGGGGCACGAGGAAGATTAAGACTACTGACATTGAAAAGACAAGACAAGACTGCTCAATGAACTCACTTTTGAGATATCCAAGAAATATTTTTTACTGCCTTTAGTAGTAAGTACTACTACTTGATATTATCTACTCGGACCAGAAGCTTCTTGCTTTAAAATTAAAAGAGATAAAAAGATTTTCAAGCAGATATGTCATCTGTTGCAACATATTTAAATATTTATTTAGAAATCCGAACAGCTCAGTCATCTGTTACAACAGATATAAATATTTGTTTTAAAATCCCAAAAGCTCAGTCATCTATGACAACAAATGAAAATATTCATTTGATAATTAATAACATCAGATATGTCATCTGTTACAACAGATATAAATATTTTTTTGAAAAATTATAATAGCTCAGTCATCTGCCACAACAGATGCAAATATCTATTTGATAATTAAATCAGATATGTCATCTGTTGCAACATATATGTACCTGTTTGAAAATTTTCAACAACTTAGTCGTTTGTTGCAACGGATTTCATAGCAATTGATTTAAGTGGAACTAGGGATGAATGAATGAGCTCGCAGGGTCAACTACAAATCCAATCGAGTCTTTGCAATTACATGGCGTTGGTATTACGTTCATACCGACCCAAGTCGTCGATTGATCACTCTGAGTTGAAATGAGTTCTCATCAACTTAATGTTAGGATAGTGATAGTACCTAAGTTGATTTAGGTGGAACAAGGGATGAATGAGTGAGATCGCAGGGTCAACTACAAATCCAATCGAGTCTTTGCAATTGCATGGCGTTGGTATTGCGTTCATCCCGACCTGAGTCATCGATCGATCACTCTGAGTTGAAATGAGTTCTCATCAACTCAATGTTAGGATAGTGATAGTACCTAAGTTGATTTAGGTGGAACTAGGGATGAATGAGTGAGCTCACAGGGTCAACTACAAATCCAATCGAGTCTTTGCAATTGTATGTCGTTGGTATTGCGTTCATCCCGACCTGAGTCGTTGATCGATCACTCTAAGTTGAAATGAGTTCTCATCAACTCAATGTTAGGATAATGATAGTACCTAAGTTGATTTAGGTGGAACTAGGGATGAATGAATGAGCTCGCAAGGTCAACTACAAATCCAATAGAGTCTTTGCAATTGTATGGCGTTGGTATTGCGTTCATCCCGACCTGAGTCATCGATCGATCACTCTGAGTTGAAATAAGTTCTTATCAACTCAATTTTAGGATAGTGATAGTACCTAAGTTGATTTAGGTGGAACTAGGGATGAATGAATGAGCTCGCACGGTCAACTACAAATCCAATCGAGTCTTTGTAATTGCATGGCACTGGTATTGCGTTCATCTCGACCCGAGTCATCGATCGATCACTCTGAGTAGAAATGAGTTCTCATCAACTCAATGTTTTAAAAACTATATCTTTTAAAAAATTTAAAATTAATTAAGATCAATTCAGACCAACTTAGAAATTTCAAAACTTGTCATTCTTTTCAAAAATTACAAATCAACCCATACAAATCATCTATTTGCGCGAAAAACTTTTCATTTCAAATCTTAAGTTCTCGCTCTTCTCTCTCTCTCTCTCTCTCTCTCTCTCTCGGGGTGTCCTCTCCCTCTCAACAATACAAATAATACAAACAATAACTACTCAACATATTGCTTAACCCTTCAAAACAGGTAGATTTTCTTCCCATTTACGACTACATATAGTTGTTTTTTTCGACTTCATTCCTGCTTATATCTGTTATTTTCTCTATCTTTGCATGTAACAGAGTTCGAGAAGAGTTCTACATTTGTTCTTTATTCTAAAAAATAGGGTTTTTTAGTTAATGATAAAAAGAAGACTTTTAGTTGTATTATCTTCGAGAATGGGTTAACAATTTTGAGTTTTGATGCTAAAAAAGTAGGAAGCACCCGAGAAAACCGTAGTTTTTCTCTTAGTATTTTGTTGACTGTCGTGGTATTATTGGATGGTGTTTGTGGTGTTGGTGGTGGTTGTTGTTGGTGGTGGTGGTATTTGTGTTTTTTGGCGGTGGTGTTGGTGGTCTTGGTGTTCATATTGGTGGCATTGGTAGTTGTCTTGGTAGCATTGGCCGTGGCATTGGTTGTGGTGGTGGTGGTCCATCTGTTGCAACGGGTGGAAGATCTGTTAGGAGATATTAAATAGGTCTTCAAACAGATTCCCCATCTGTTCCAACTGATAGGTTATCCGTTAGAGTATTTTCTTATAATATGGCAGAGAATAATTTATTGAAATTTCTCCACTTATTGCAACAGGTGGAATATCTGTGGGGAGATATTAAATAGGTCTTCAAATAGATTCGGGTTCCCCATCTGTTCCAACTGATGGGTTATCCGTTGGAGTATTTTTTTTTTAGTTATGTGGTAAGAATAATTTATTGAAATTTGTCTCACCTTTTTTTAAAAAATTATCCAGACATCAAATGCAATGTATTTTTTGTTTTTCTTTTGTTTGTAATTAAAAGATGTCTCCCAAAAGAAAAAAAACAGAAAGTGGAGAAAGTGGATCAACTTTCGATCACCAAACCAAAAAGGCTAGAGTACAGATAGATTCGGAGGAACTTCCAGAACAATCTCAGTCAGGGAAAAATGAAGACGAGGAAAGTGATAGATAACTCCTCCTCACCAATGGGGCGTGAAATAATATCAAAATTCCAGCATGATTCTGTCAAAACCATTAGTATTGACAAGTTTTGAGTTATGATGCCGATGAATAACCCTAATGCAGTATTTGGTGATCTTGTACTTAAATGTCAGTTAGGGAAACCTTTTGACAAACTTAGGAGTATTATGAAGAAGGGAAACATAGATGGACTTTTTAAGAAGAGCTGCTTTGCACACTTTCTTGAGCTTTCTGGGCCCCGCCCTCTCCGTTTCCCAATGATCATGGTATATGGCCTTCTCAAGCGCAGGATCATGTATGCGGGGGATGATGAAGGTCCGAAGGAGGGTGGAAATAATATGGATGAAGTCTGGATCAACTACTGTGGCATGCCAGTTTATTTTGGATTGAAAGAGTTTGTCATTGTGACGGGCTTGAGATGCGATCGTCCAGAAGAACCTGCCATCAAGAAAACACCCCACAAAGGGTCCAACAAATGCAACGTAAAAAAATATGGGTTGTTGGGCATTGTTGAACCTAGCTACAAAGTGAAGGATTTGATAGCGGATCTCAAGAATAAAGACATACCAAAGCACTACAGGGAGAAATTATGCTTAGTTTGGTTTGTCCATTCCGTTTTATTGGAAAGAGACGTCAAGAAAGTCATAGAACGTGATTTGTTGGCGCTTGCTGATGATTTTGGGAGATTCAACGATTATCCCTGCGGCTACGATAGCTACTACTTGACTGTCAAATATTTACTGAAAGAGCTAAAGCCAAAGACGACCACATTATAAGGCTTTCCTTGGGCTTTCATGGTAAAATTGATCACTATTTTTACTCATTCATTAATTTATATTGAATATACTTGTGACTTTTTTTTTGCTTGCTTCCTGTTTACAATTTTTAGGCTTGGTCATGTGAAGCCATTCCTCCCCTCCGAAAGCATTTCACGGATTACCCGGATAAGGATTCTCATCCAAGGATCCTTAGGTGGTTGGCTACAGTGGAGAGCAGCAAAAAAAATATTAATGAGGTTAATCTCTTTAACCCTCCGGATGATGCAATACGTCTTCTTTTAACTAAAATAATTTGCCTCAAAGAAAAATATTGAAACAGATATTCCATCTGTTGCAAGAGATTACCCGTCAACTGCAACTGGTGCAATGGGTAATCTGTTGCAACAGACGATCCATATTTTACAACAGATTAGCTATATATTGCTCTGTTCTCTGAACCCTACTCAACAGATTACCCATCTACTATAAATTATGCAACAGATGGGTATTTTAATGCAACATATTATCAATCTGTTTTAACATACAAATCAGCTGTTGTGGTAGCTAGATCGTCTGTTGTATAAGTTGGCTGTGTTAACATAACCCAAGCCCCATGTAACCCAACTGACTGCAAATTATTATTATATGATTTAAATTCCTCTTGTCATTTTTTTATAGGTTGTGCATCCTTGGATCGTGCCTACCATTGATGAGCTGGGGATGACTTCTTTTCTTACTCTGGGTCTTGTTGATACAAAAGAAGACCCAACGGTGGAGTTAATAAAGAAGGAATTGGATGGAGCAACATCCATAAGAAGAGTAGTTAGGCAAGGTTAGTCTAATGTTGAAGCTCTTCACGACCTAACTCAAACTGCAACAGATCTGGGTGCTTCTTCTAGGGGTGTTGCTGGTGGAGTTGTTTGTGATGGTGGTAGCCATCCTGCTTCTGGTTCTGCTGCCAGTCGTGATTATGAGCATGTTGGTGCTCAGCAAAAAATAAATATGTTTGAAAACACTCTTTGCACAGGTCCTCCCTTTCACCTCTACACCGGTCTCTCCCACCCTTACAGTGGTCCCTCTCACCCCTCCTCACCCTCATGTTCTTATTGCAAATACAAAGTATGCAAGGATAAAGAGGATAAACTCCTCGACAAGCTAGAGGCTATTGCTGAAACTGCCGAGGAGTTGAAATCGAAGAGGGGTGTCATACCATCCAACGAGGTGAGAGATCCATGCACTCCTACAGTGAAGGTTAGGAGGAAGAGAATAAAAATTAGACAAATTCTCTCCGTTCTGAAATCAGCAAAAAATGCAACTTCCCCCGCTCCAATAGTTGTTGAAGTTCAAGGGTCGCCGAAGAAGGTGGATATATTTGTGGTGCTTGGCAAGGAGAAGAAGAAGGAACTAGAAGAATTCATCAAGATGAAGGTTAAAAAAGAATACACCATGCATTCATTTGCCGCCAAAGACTTCTCGAATATGACAAATATATGCGTGTGGTACGAGGACAAGGTAAGTTTACTTTTGCTAACCTACCTTTCCAATCTACTCCATGAAGAAGAATCTACGCAGAAGATGTGTAATCTGTTGCAACAGCTTGGTATTCTATTGTAACATAATACACATCTGTTGCATAAGTTGCGTTGGCTGGGTAATCTGTGGACTAATTCAGAGAACCCTCTTCATCGGATTCTTTCCACTGTGTTTTTATTCTTTACAATTACTACCCTATTTAAAAATTATCTTCTTATACCACAGTATGTTAATGAAATTCTCTGCCTCATGAGGGGCAGGCAATTAGCGTACCCAGATGCTTATGATGCTGCTGATAGGATAATGGACCTCAACTTCTACAATAATTTCAAAGATAGGTACACTGATCTTCGTAATCTAGATGATTTCGGTGGCCTGGGATTTGATCAGTTAGTTTCTACATTCCAATGGGATAAAGAAGCGATTAAATATGTTAGAGGGAAGAGGCCATATCCACACGGCAAGAGCTGGACCAAGGCAAAGAAAATCTTTGCAGTCATGAACGTGGATGTCACCCATTTTATCACTGTTGAGATACTACTATACGAGGTAAAGATTAAGGTTTATGACTGCAACTTACCTGTGTTCAGCGAGAAGACATTTTTAACCCACATGCAGCCACTCTTGAAGTTGTTGCCCAAGTTGTTGACGAAGAGTAAGCTGATGGATTATTTGCCGGCTGAAGTCTTGGCGAAGGAATCATGGGTTTTTAAAGGTCGAAATAAGAATATCCATCTCCCAAAAAATACAACCGGTGTAGCGTGCGGGCCATACTCGCTTGCATACATGGAGTGTTTGCTGACCGACACACAAATGACCGGTGTGTGCGACACCATTATAGGAAAGATGCAATGGGTCTGGGCATATGGGGTACTAACTAATTGGTTGGAGCCCGTGTATAAAAAAGAACATGTACAAAGACAGAGACAAACACGATAACAAATTTTCATTTCAAGCCAATTCACTATACATATAGGGGCAATAATTTTTACGTCTGGCAAAGTTAAATTTTTATAATGCAACAGATTTTATATATGTCGTAAAAGATACAGTACCTGTTGTGATAGATTGATTATCTGTTGGAATGGGTTGGTCATCTGTTGCGTTATGCAAATGTTCCCCGTCTGTCTGTCGCAACAGATTTATGATCTGTTGCAACATATAACTTATATGTTGCAACTGATCGGTAATCTGTTGGAGCAAATAAAAAAAGTAAGAAGACCTGTTATATAATTTCCAGCAGATAACCTATGTGTTGCATGTCGTGTTGCAACATATGTCTAAATCTGTCTGATAAGTTATGTCGTCTGTTGCAGCAGATGTATTATCTGTTGCGATATTTGAATCTAGTACGCCATTTCAATTAACATGTCCAAAACTCAGAATTAATTATATTCATAGACAGAATAAAATAAATCAAAGCCTTCAGAAATTACATGAAATAAAATAACTCAACAAATAAATGAAATGTAAAAAAAATCATTATGAGTACAAACGATTTACTCTATAAATAAATCAACAAGTTAAACCAAGGAGGATAGGTTATTACATTGACGGACTCGAGCTATAAAGATCTAATCAATATGGACAAGTTGTTCTTCATCCAATGTTATGGAATTCATCTTTGGTCGTCGTGGATCTTTAACGTCGGTTGCGTACGACTTCTGAGCTTTCGCTTCCCATATTTCCATAAAAGAGCAGCATATCTTTTGCGGAGTAATCCGTTATCAAGTCCATTATTTGGTACTTGTAATCCATCGCTCAAATACTCGGCATAGGCGACAACAAAAGGACCACAATCCCTGCGTTATAAAAAACAAATAATCCATATCTTGCAGTTCATGCAAGCGTTGTAAAATTTGTGAAATGAAACTAAATCATGACACTTAAACTTACAGGCTACCAATGGTTTGTTGAGCAATTCCATCAATATATTGTACATCAAATGGATTAGCCATTTTATCCCGGTATGCTTCAATCGTCGACCAATCAGTATGAACCTTTTGATCCAAAAAGCCACTCATATCAAGGTAAGTAGGCAATATTTTGGCCAGCTTTTGTATCTTAGACGACGGCCCAAAACGTCTCATTCATGACATCGAGTCATAAACTCGGATGCGCCTCTCTTTTAGAACGACGATAGCCAACACCCAATGGAATTCATCACCATAATTGATTGGGATGTACACTTCATCGACCAAATACCAAGGTAAGCCAGCCAAAATGCTAAAACCTTTGATGATGTTGATTAAGCATTCCTCGTTTTGGGAAATTTCCAGCTGTTGTTGAAAATACCTATCGTAGGCATTATTGATATAAACTTTGTACAAACAATTGCCTGTTGTGTATCTGTATTGTTCTTCTGTTTACAACTTGGCCTTCTTTCGAAGGTAGTAAAAAATAACATCGATGTGTTGCACATATTATCAAACATTTTGGATTACGTGATTAAAAAATCAATACGCAGATGCAATTAAATAAAGTATTAATTAATAGTAATATGTATGGCCTTTAAACCTCATCATTCCAGCAAGTTTGGGGCTGTGACATCAAATAGAACCAATTCTTCATTTCGGAATGTGCATCAATAAAGTCAAACATATCAAAACCAACTCGATTCGTTCACTTTATAGCACTCGTTAGTTTGTTTTTTACATGATGATTTATACGTGTTAATGTCAGGTTCTTACAACAAGAATTGTATAAACCAATATCCATAAAATTAATTTATGTACCTGCCGGCATGATACTTTAACAGCCCATCGGCAATCTATTCTGAATAGTCTTTGATCAATTGTATTAGTTCTTTTAGAACCTCGTCCGAGATATTGAACCCTTCAAACGGGTAATTCTTCCGTTCTCCCAAACTGACAGGATCTACTTTTTCTTCATCTTTGGAAGCAATTGATGGATTATCAACTGTCATATTATGCTCTTCGGCAGTAGCTGTGAAATCCACCTGGAAAGCCAGAATTGTCAATGCTAAGTAAAGATATACAACAGAGTTTCCATCTGTTGCAACAGATGATTCTTATGTTGCATCAGATGGATTATCTGTTGGGACAAATTCGAATAGGTAAATCAGAGCAGTACGATAATTTCGAATAGATGACCCATCTGTTGCAACATAAGACTCATCTGTTGAAACAAATAATGAATCTGATGCAACAGGTTAGACAACAGTTGCAATAGATGTATACATATGTTTGATAATTTTTAGCAGATGTATCATCTGTTGAAACAGATATGTTCTTGTTTGTTTTTTGGAATAGATGATGTACATTCACTTTCTTTAGCTCATGCTGCTCTTCTGTGGCCCTTGCACACTGAACATCGGTGCAAGACAAAGACAGAGGCGTTGCAATCTTACTTTTTTTTTATGATTGATGATGCCTTGGAAGTGTCTTTCCTTCTCCTTTTAGCCTCCTTGATCTCTAGTGGAGTGTCTGGATATGAAATCATCTTTGATGGAATGATACCCCTCTTAAATGTCATTTCCTTTACAGAAGCAGTTAGTGCATTAATAGCATTAATCACTCCATTGTGTTTCGCCTTGCATTCTTGACATTTTCATGAAGAACATTCTCTAGATGCGGCAAAATCTGGAGAAAAATCTGTACAACCATTATGATCATAATCATAATGGCTTGTTGTTTCAAAAACTGAAAGAGGAGCATCATTAGCCCCACCCTCCAAAATTGTTTTTCTTGTGATGGTTGTTGCTCTAAACAATTCCATTTTTATTCCATCAATGACCTTAGGGTCCGATAAAGTTTGCACAGACCGTAAAGTAAGAAAAAATGGCATCTTCAACTCTCGGTTGGTCGGAACAAGCCACGGATGGACAATCTAAAATAAATCGGTACATATATTAAGAATGATGATGAAATCATTTAATCATTAATTAATATAAAAACTTGATTAGAATTGGACTTACTTCTTCCTTGGGGGGATTGAAAAGATCAAAAAATTTTGCATTTTTATCGGTTTTGGCCGACAACCATCTCTGAATTCTTGGACAGAAAACTTCTTCCTGGTAGTTCACTTATTGTCTCAAATAAGGAATGACTTCAAATGCCCAAGCTTATAACATAACGCCAATAAATCAAAAGCATTATTGAATAAAAAAAATAAATAATCATATCATGATAAAAGAAATATTTACCATGAAGGCCCATGGAAAACCATATAAGTTGACTGTTTTTGGCGTTAACGGAGTCAACAAATATTCGACAGTCATTTTGAAGCTTTCATAACCCCAAGGATAGTTGTTAAATGCCTCAAGATCCTCAGAGAGATTTATTAAATCGAGACTTATGTTGTTGTTAACATCTCTCGCCCAAAGAACATTATGTACAAACCAAGCACAATAATTGCTTGTGCTTCTATGAAAGTCCTTTACCTTTCAACCCTTCAATCAAATTTTTGTTTTTGAAGCTTGGACCAACAATGGACACCAGGTCATCACGATCACTCGACTTGCCTCTTCCTTTTTTGGGTGTGCAGGGTGCTTTTTTTTTGGGTCAGAGTAGGTATAACTTGAGAAGGAGAAGGAGGATAATATTTTAGTCCGGTAACTATGGCAAACTCCTCCTAACCAAAACAAACAGGCATGCCACAGTAATTTATCCACACCTCATCCATCTTATCTTTGTTTTCATACATAAACCTGCGCTTGAGAAGATCATATACCATTTTCATATGGAAACGAGCATTGTTGTCCTCCGGCAAATCAAGATATTTCCCAAAGCAGTTTTTCCTGAAATAAGAATCCAATTTTTATTCTATAAGTATTTTTCTGAAGGCGTCGAAAGATTTTCCCATGACTGACTTAACCACAAGATCACCCGTTAAATCTTTGGCACCATCGTACTACATTCTCACAGGGTAATGATTAATGTTGAAGGTTTTGACTAACTCTTCGATGGAAGGGCTATTAGCATTTGGATCATCTCTTTTGAAAGATTCCTCCTCCCCGTGTTCATTATCTTCTGCTCCTGATTGAGATAACACTTGTAAAGCAAACTCATAGAGTGGTGGATGTAGCTGAGCTGCTGCACTTGTTCCTTTACTTGGACTTGATTCGATTTTTTTTTATTTTGGGAGCTATGTTATCTTAAATTAACAAGAACATAACATAGATTATAATTGATTAATGCATAACAGTAATATAACAGTTTCAACAAATAACTAATTTGTTGCACCTGGTATGTTATCTGTTGCAACATATAACCGACCTGTTGCAACGGATGAGTAATACGTGGGAACCATAAAAATAACACTATCTGTTGCACCTGGTATTTTATCTGATGCAGCACATAACTGACCCGTTGCAACTGATGAGTAATCCATTGAAAACAATAAAAATAGATCACTAATCTGTTGCACCAGGTATTTTATCTATTGCAACATATAACCGACCTGTTGCAACAGATGAGTAAACCGTTGGAAAGAATAAAAACGGATCACTAATCTGTTGCACCAGGTATGTTATCTGTTGCAACAGATAACCGACCTGTATGAGTAAATCGCGTTGGAAAGAATAAAAATAGTCCTAATCTATTGTAAAATGAAGAGTAAACCGTTGGAAAGAATAAAAACATATCACTAATCAGTTATCTATTAGATCAATATTGTTTAGATTTCTTCCAAATAGAAGAGTCGTCTGTCGCAACAGATGAATGATCTGTTAGATTATTTACTTGTTGCAACAGATTTTCATAGTTGCATCAGATTTTTAATCTGTTGCATCAGATTTTAAAATGAAGAGTAAACCATTGGAAAGAATAAACACAGATCACTAATCAGTTATCTGTTGGATCAATATTGTTTAGATTTCTTCCAAACAGAAGAGTCGTTTGTCGCAACAGATGAATGATCTGTTAGATTGTTCACCTGTTGCATCAGATTTTCATAGTTGCATCAGATTTTTAATCTATTGCATCAGATTTTCATCTATTGCATCATATGTTTCATCTATTACATCAGATGTTTCAACTGTTGCAATACCATTTCTACCAAGACAAACAACAAATCAACCCAGCAACACCAACATATCACACACACACACATGCACACTAAGAACATCAACTGTGACCAAAAATCACTAACAATTTTGAATCAACAGTACGACAACGAGAAGAAGAAATACAAAAATGCCAGAAATTAGGGTTTTATTCAGTCCACATTTCAATACCAGAAGAGTAGTTGGCTTAAGTTCCTCTGTTTCTTCATAATTTTTTACCTGTGAAAAAAGAAATGGGAGGACGAAGAACTCGAAGTTGTTGTTACCGGAGAAGTATTCACGTCGATTGACGGTTAAAAGTCAAAAAGGAACTCACCCGACTATTTGTCGCTGGAGGTTGAAGGGAGAAATTTTGCAGAACTATTGGTTGGAAGAAGCTGGAGAGAGAGAGTGGTTTATTAGGATTGAAGAGGGGTGTGGGTTGGGTTGATTTGTATTTTTGAAAAGATTAGAAAGTTTTGAAAATATTAATCAAATCCACAATTAACTTAATCAAGTTTCCTAATGATGTTTGACCCTATCTGTTGGCCAATGTCACCAATCCTTCATTAAGACTTAAAAGACACCTTTCCTTTAATTTTCTCAAGCTACTAACATTTTTTATCACAATTTTGCCTATTTACACAAAATCTCATAAATCTCATTTTGTGATAAATATTTTAAGCCTTGGTTTATATTGTTTTTGATACATTTGAAATCAATTGGTTAGTTAAATAAGTAATAAAATTGCATTTATTTAGGAGAGTAAACCATGAAGGGAATTTCTAAAAATATCTAAAATAGAAGAAAAATTAACATTTAAAACTTTTCATTTTGATATATATATATATATATATATATATATAATATTAAAAGTGTGAAGACCCTTAGAAAAGTTATTTGAATTTTTTACCCTTCATTAAAAGAATCTTCTTTAGACAAAATTATCTTTTTACTATTTTTTTAAAATTTATTATTTAATTATTTTTTATTATATTAACTAGACTTTCGAAAATATGTGGGACTCCTAAAATATATGGTAGGAGAATTAATTGATATTTTCCTTTCCACTAGACTTCCTAAAATATATATGACTCCTAAAATATATGGTAGGAGAATTAATTAATATTTTTCTTTCAACTATTCAATTAGAAAAATACTCCTAAAATAACTCTATTAAGAAAATACTTAGTATAAATATTGAGATGTACATTAAACTAGAAGACAAACCGGTTGGCCTATTGAGGGAATGTGATTGATGCTCATCTAACTTGATTTGGTTGCATGTCTAGATTGGTGGATGCTTGATTTTTTAACCCTCAGCTTCTTTACTCTTTTTGACAGCATAATAGAATTCAACATGTGTGTGTGTGTGTATATATATGTATATATATATATATATAATATATATATATATATATAATATATATATATATATATATATAATCTTCTTTGTTTTCATTCAAAATCATTCTTTAGAGTCAAAATTTTCGTTCAAACAAGAATTAGTTGGATTAAAATTGAAGCTTTGTGATCACTATTATATAATTTTTTTTTATAGTTTACAGGTCATAGATGAATGTCGGTTGACTCTAAAGAATTTTTTGTGTAAAGATTAGGTTTAATTGTATTGTTTTGATATCTTTATTATCTTATTGTTTTATTTTAATTTACAGATGCTAGATGAATGTGGGTCGATTTTGAAAAAAAAAAAATTAGATAAAGGTTAGGTTTAATTGTATTATCATAATATCTCTATTAGTTTGTTATTTTGTGGTAGTTTACAGTTCGTAGATAAATCTCGATCGGATTTGAGAAATTTTTGTGTGTAAAATTTAAGTTTAATTGTATTGTTTTATATCGCTTTTATCGTATTATTTTATTGTAGTTTACAGGTGATAGATAAATGTTGGTCGGCTTTGAGGAATTCTTGTATGTATTATTTTATTGTAGTTTACAGGTGATAGATAAATGTTGGTCGGCTTTGAGGAATTCTTGTATGTAAAGGTTAGGTTTAGTTGTATTATTTTGATATCGCTATTATCATATTATTTTGTTATTGTTTACAGGTGGCAGATGAGTGTCGGACAACTTTAAAAAAAAAATTATGTGTAAAGATTAGATTTAATTGTATTATTTTGATGTCTCTATCATTGTATTATTTTGTTACAATTTACAGATGGTAAATGAATGTCGATCGACTTTTAAAAATATTTTTGGTAAAGATTAGGTTTAATAAATAAATTCTTTATCTTTACATACTCAAAAAATATTAAATTTAATTATTATATTCATCTTTATTATTTGAACAAATATTTTATTTAATAAAATGTTTGAACTCATTAAAATGAGGTACACGCACAAGACACATACACTTAAACAAGTATATATATATACAAGAACAACCGTCCAAGATTTTCCATCCACATACATATACACTCACAGAGAATAAGGGCATTTGGCTTTGACACATAAATCATCCCCGAGTTAGAGAAGGTCATACACCCCAGAAATCCTCATTTTTCTAGGCATCATTTCTTTAGAGTTGAAATGAAATGCTTATTGAGACGCACATTTGCTACATTGTTCTTCACAAAGCAAAAGAGAATAGCAATAATATATGTAGCACTGATTTTTTTGATACATGTGGATGATACATATATTTGATATATTAGATTTCAAACATATCTATAATCCTTAAATAAGAAAAAACATCTTCCAACCCCCCCCCCCCACCAAACTTATCCGCTTAACTCACTTTACCACTTAAACTAAACTTTCATTTATTTACCCTCTTAAACATCTTTAAAGTTATTATAAACACCCCTAATGCTGACGTGGAATTTTTAAAAAAGAAAAGAAAAAAAGATGCATTATTTAATTAAAAACTGATATAATCCCACTTTTTATTTTAATATACATTAAAAAAAATATCCTTCTTCTTCAATGCCCCCCACCCCTCTCATGGCAACCCACACCCTACACTCTTTTGTTCTCCAATTGATCAAGAACAACAATACTCATTTTCTTTAAACCATCAATTCTTCCATTAATAATCTCATCCATTTTCTTCAACCATTAATTTCTCCATTAACAACCTCACCCATTTTCTTCAACCATTAATTCCCCCATTAACAACCTCACTCATTTTCTTCAATTATTAATTTCCCCATTAACAATCTCACACACATTCTCCATCAACACTTTTCAAGATGGTAATTAATTGGACACAAGATATAATGATTAAGATGTAATAATTCAACATTTTTATACCAAAAAAAGAAAAAAAAATCACCCTTGAGCTGAAAGCTTTGAAAAAAAAAAAATTTGGCTTAGCTTTTTTCTGAATTTGGAAACCATAATTAACAAACTATGTGATTGGTCTGAGATCATCATAGCGATTATGTTATTTCAAAACCAAATCTTCAACCCTCACAATCAAAGTTATGTTTGCAATTTATCCACTATGTTTGCTTTGGTCCAAGACTATGGAAGAAGAAGACCCACATGTCTTCTTAAAAAAATGAAGTTTTTTTTTTACTTTATTTTTTTTATTTTGAAAAAATAATTGAGATTCAATTGGAAAACATGTGGGGGGGGCGCTGGAAGAGGAGGAGGAGAAAGGCTGCGTTTGCAGGGTAGGGGTGGGGGTGAGGGCTGGAAGAGGAGAAAATGTAGAGAGGGTGGGGTGGACGGCTGGGGTGGGGGTGTGAAGAAAAAAGAAAATGGGGATGGGGGAATCATTTTATTGGTATCAGAGCCTAGTAGCTAAATCCACCTCGTTAAACTAGTTATGAGGAGACCATATAAAAATATACAGGATTTCAGAGAAGTCAAAAGAGATCTAAATTGTAACTATTTAGAATATAAAAGATTAAATGAAACATAAGAAGATCCATATAGGTTAGATCTTCTAATCACAGTGATATCTTGCTTAGAAGCAAAATTAATAAAACATTTAACGTCTAGAAGAATCAGGTTTATACCACCCAATTATAATAAGATTAGATTTAAACCACCTAAATATAGTCTATCCAATGGATAAAGAAAAAGCTTTAAAATTATTACCAGAATTAAAGCAAGAGCTTAACTTGTGAAAGAAACGTTATGCTTACAACTCATTTGCAGGAGTCTGCAAAAAATTATTATTCTTTCAAAAGAAAATTATCTTTGAGCTAGAACAAGAAATTTGGCATCTAGAATATAAATTAGAACATAATTTGTTTAAATGAGTAATAAAGAAATCTTAGAAAAGCTAAATGATCTCTTAGAAATGCAAAAGCATATAGTCCTTAAAATAAATCTAATATAAGAAGAAATTAAAATCCTTAAAGATAGTTCACCAGCTAAAATAAACAGTTTTATTGAAAAAGCTGACACTTTTAATAAAGAATTGGGAAAAAGAATTAGGGATGAAATCTTTATTCCAAGAATTTCCAACAGAGGGATCTATCAAAAAGGAAGTCTTGATGAAAAAATTATATCTAATTTTCTCTAAAAAGGACAAAGAGAAGAACTAGAAAACTTGAAGAAATCTCAAAAAATTCTAAAAATAAAAATATAGAAGAAGCCTCTGCCTCTAAAACCAAAGTAGAAGATCTTACAAAAATAAAAGAAAATGAATGAACTAGACGAACTAGTCTATGCTCTAGAAGAATTTGATCTTAATAATCAAAACTACCGTGTTCACACAAACTCTGGGGATGCAGGAGGACCCCAAGGAAACTTTAGAGATCCAAAAGAAAAAGAAGCTCGTTCGGCGAGCCAGTACCAAGGAGTAACTTCCTACCAAAATCTAAGAAATGGAAAGACTATAATAGTCAATACCATATAAATTCTAAGGCTAAATTTATGCCAAATAGACTCCCAGTAGGAGATGATGGATCGACCCAGTTCCTTGATTTGGACTGTAAAAGAGAACCTGGAGAATTCCTAGATTTATGGGCTAAGAACCTAGAATTATTCTTTATCCTAGGTAAAGGAAGCAACTATACTGATGAAGAGAAATACTTGATAGCCATAAACACCTTCACAGAAAAGGTAGACAATTGGTTTAGAAGAGTATCAGAAGAATCTGAAAAAGTATTCAAAATAGAAGTATTAGAAAAAATTAAAGAATCAACTTGAGCAGGAATAAATCACATAGTCAGATACATAGGATTCAAATTCCTAGGAAGCCAAGGAGATATTTCTAAAGGAAGAGAAAAGCAAAGATTGCTTGTTGTTGAATGGTTAGAAAAACTTCAAATTTGCAAGATGAAGTATATCCAAGAATATACTTACGAGTTTGAGACATACTACTTCGAACTATATGATAGTAGTAAAAGTATGACTCCATATACTGAAAATATTATCAAAAGCTACCAGGATATTGGGCAAGCTATTTTAGAGAAGAATATGCAAAGGAAGATCAAACGTATGACTCTTTAGGAAGAAGGATTTCCTTCCTTAACCAAAGACTTAGCCAACTTTGTATGTTACATAATATGCAAAGAAAGGCTAAAAAAATTGGTCTTCAAATTTAGTGTAGACATGGAAGCAGCATCTCAATGGGGATGTCATGAAAGAAATTCTTTAAAACGAAAAAGAAAAACCAAAGGATTAGTAAAAAGAAAAAATATTTCCAAGAAAAATTATGTACCGAGAAAAAGGTACTTTAAAAAATGAAGAAATTTCAAGAAGAAATCAACTGATAAATGCAAATGTTATAATTGTGGAGAAGAAGGCCACCAAAGTTATGACTGTAACAAGAAAAGAGTAAAAATATCTAAAATAGATAGAGAAGAAATTGAGTGAAACTTAGAGTCAGTTTCGTCCATTAAAAGTGAAGACTTTTATGTAGAACTCTATGAAGAATTCTTAGAATCTAGTACTGATTCAGAAGAATGAATCAAGAGATTGAAAATGTAGAAGAAACCACTCAGGTTATAAAAGCTGAAGAATATCAATGAGGATATGCATTAAAAGCAACATTCGATAGACAATTACTAAGAAAAATTCAAGGATTAAAATTCAATCTTCAAGCAAAAGATAGTATGTTCAATAGATTACAAAGAGCTTTTTCAAGAAATAAAATCTCTTATCATGAATATCAAGAGATTGAAAAGGCAATTGAAATCACCCAAACTACTAGAAGACATACGCTTAACTTATTAACAAAGCCTATGATTGACCAAATTTTTAAAAAAAATCCAAAAAAAAAAATAGAAAAAAGATGAATTATGTTCATCTCGAAGGAATTCAAATAATGGTCAAATCCACTTTTAAAGAAGGAATAAACTGTCCGATAGTAATTAACCTTTCGAATGAAATATTCATTAATACCAGAGAAGGGAACTTAGGTATTGTTGAAGGAAACTTGGCTTATACCAAATTACTATTTACCTATTATCCAGGTATTGTATATCATTAAAAGATGCAAATTTTAACGAAGCTTTAAGTTTGCACTTTCAAGTAAAAAGAAAGGATTTATTTAAACCAGGTAATCATATTATGAGCATATATTATCAAGCTTTGTATACGGTTATCAATTCAAATTATGAAAATGTCTATAAAAATAAAAGCTTAGTCTAAATTGACCAAGAATGCACAGGAATAGTCAGAATAGTTGAAGCAGAAATTCAACAACCAAACATTCCTACAGAATATGAAATTCATGTGGGAAAAGCTATAGAAATAGGAAGCCCCACAACTTCAAATACAAGACTCTTAATAGAATATGGGAGAAACTCCATACGAAAAGGTAATTCCATGAGATTTAATAGTGAAAGCTCTAACAATGTTACAGAAGTTTCAGGTAGATTCTTTAACGGAAGTGATTGGAACAAGCAAACAATCCTAATACAGTCAGGATCATCAACAAATCATGTCAAGGAAAGTATCCTAGACGGATTAGTGTGCTTTAAAGGTAAACCTTATATTTTAAAACATTTGAAGGAAATAGTTACGAATGTTCGAAAATAGTAGAATTACCAATACAGCTTGGAACAATCAGAATGAGAGTTCCTTGCTATATTAGTAGTCATGAAAATGATTACAATATAATTTTAGGAGGAACATTTCTTAATAGCTTGAATCAATACAATATCCAAAAAGAAGGAATCCACATAACCTTAGGAAATGAAACTTGTTTTATTCCTAAAATCTAATGCCCAAAGAAACCTCTTTTAGAGTATCGGTATTTGTAGAGTTTACAACCTACGAAACAAAGTTGACTTCCTGTTGTCAAATAGATAATGGCTCCAAAGCCAGTTTAGCAAAATTTTTTATAATAAAAAATTGAGATATTAATAATACTAATACCTCTGTTATTGGTATTAAGGTAATAAAGAAAAATTAACACATGAAATAGAAAATGTAGAGATAATTTTGGGATCTAAAATTGTCTCTATAAAACATATTTTGCATACGATAAGCTTGAAACTGATTTGTTGTTAGGAAATGATTTTATACAAAATTTTTAAAATTATCACCAAACAATATACATGGTCAGTTTTAAAACCCCATGTAATCAATTTATAAAAATCTCAAGGAAACACAACCCTTATATATTGATAAAAGAAAAGGAAATCTTTAAAAGGAAATTTCTGGATACCCCTAAAAATTATTCTTGTAAATGTCTCAACAAAGAGAAAATAAAACAAGACTTACAAGTGTCTTATGGAGAAAGCTCATTAGAAAAATGGAATAATAACCATGAAAAAGCAGTCTTAACTCTTAAAGATCCTAGTATTATCAAAAGAGTTAAACCAATGCTCTATAACGAAGAAGATAAAACTGAGTTTAAAATTCAGATACAAGAACTCCTTAATCTTAAGTTAATAAGAGCAAGTAGGAGTCCACACAGCAGTCCTGCATTTATGGTAAGAAACCATGTAGAACAAAAAAGAGGAAAACCTCAAATGGTTATAAACTACAAAGAGCTAAATAAAAATTATGTTTTTGATGGATATTTTATCCTAAATAAAAATAATTTAATTAACCTTGCTAAAGGAAAAAAACTATTTTTCAAAATTCGATTGCAAAAGCGGATTTTGGCAAATCAAACTTTCAGAGGAATCAGTCCCTCTAACAGCATTTAGCACTCCTAATGGGCATTATGAATGGTTAGTAATGCCGTTTGGACTAAAGAATGCACCACAAATTTTTCAAAGAAAAATGGATAGAATATTTTCTGAAAAGAATTTCCTAATCGTCTACATAGATGATATTTTAGTCTGTTCAGAAAGCTATCAAGAACGCTTAACACATTTGAAAGAATTTTCAAATATTTGTGTTAAAAATGGAATTTTTTTTAGTCAAAAGAAAGCAGAAATAAGTAAAAATGAAATAGAATTCTTAGGAATGATAATTTCAAAGAATGGAATAGAATTACAATCTCATAATTCAAAGAAAATAACAAAATTTCCTGATAAACTAACAACAAAATAAGAAATACAAAAGTTTCTTTGATGTTTAAATTATGCAGGAGAATTTATTTTGGATCTTGCAAAATAGAAAAATCCTTTGCAAAAACTCATTCGAAAGTTAAATCGACTTGGATGGACAAATGAACATACTCTTTGTGTTCAAAAATTAAAGGAAAAATGTGTTAGGCTACCAAAGCTCAGATTACCAGAACCAGAAGATAATTTGGTTTTACAAACTGATGCTTTCGACTATCATTGGGGAGCATTATTACAAACAGATTTAAATGAAATATGTAGATATACTAGTGGAACATTTAACGAATCTAAAGTTAACCATTCCACAAATGAAAAAGAATTATTAGCGGTGATAAAAGGAATACGAAAGTTTTCTACATTTTTATTACCAAAACTATTTGTCGTTAAAACAGACAATACACAAATATCAGAAATGATATTCAATAAACTACCTTCTGAGCCACAATACAGAAGATTACACAGATGTCAGGTATTATTGTCATTTTATACTTTCTAAATTAAAAATATTAAAGGATCTGACAATGTTTTTGTAGATTTTCTTTCAAGAAACGTCCAATATGGACGATAGAACTCAAGTACTGGTCAACAGAACATGGAATAAAATGAATAACATTGATGATGCCATAAATGAAAAAAGCAACATGCTATTCAAAATCTGAGATGAACTTGTAACTTTGTCTGAAAAGGCAAAGAAATTACAATTTGAATTGAGTCGGCTTAACACTGATCAAGCTGAAAATATGGCAGAATTCCAACTCTTATGCGAGCATCTGGAAACCAGGCAAAAGGGACGACAAGTCATCTCTAACAAAGTGGAAGGAGATGTCTCACTAGCACTTAGTGCCAAAAATATCTCAACGATAAGCAACCCGGATATGCCGATGGTCGAGTCTTCGGACAAAGCCAAAAGCTAAGCTAACAAAGTGGCAGGAGATGTCCCACTAGCACCTAGTGCCAAAAATATTTCGATGGTAAGCACGGATATGCCGATGGTCGAGTCTTCAGACAAAGCCAAAAGCCGAGCATAAACACAAAGAAATTTCTCTGAAGTAGTAAAGTCAGTAAAAAGTGAAACAATCTCTGAGAAATCAGAAAAAAGGACTAACTTTTCCTCAGGAAAACAGTTTATTTCCTTTCAGGTAGGAAAAATTCATCCAAAGGAAGACGAATACATAAATTTCAGAAGAAGAATATACAATCTCCCAGAAACCTTTAGAGAAACTTTTGGAGTTATCGAAATAAAGAGCTTATATCCAAGGATTTCTATATTTCCAGAAGGATCGGCTGATTTCACGGCCAAATAATTTGAATTTGGTTATTTAGACCATGTTTATTCAAAACCAGATCTATCTGAACTATAAGGACTACCAATACATCTGACTAGTTCAATAAGAAATTATGCCAAAGAGGAAGCAGTCTATTGCAGATTCTACAACATTGCTATGGAATCTCAAGATGATCAATTATATTTTTCCACTTTTAATTACATAACGGTGGAAAAATTAAGAGACTTTAATATCAGCGCCACAAGAGTTGATAAAAAGATTTCATATTTCAATAAAAAATGGATCCAAACCAGGAGAACTTTAGGGATGAAGGGCATCTATCACATCCTTAAAAATAAGTATGAGGAAAATTACAAGGTACTAAATAGGGATCCTTATAACCAAAGGAAAATCAAAATCAGTAGTTCTAAGGGATAAAATTGTTGAATTCGAAACACATCAATTTCCAGCCACTCCAGCAACATGGAATATGGCATGCAAATTCTTGTAACATGGACATCTCAAGAAGAATGATGGAAAAATCTCATCAATGTACGAAGAAATGTAATCCAAAACTGTAAAGATAAAGCCAGCAATGGAAAAAAAGACGTAAAAAAAAGCATCTACGTCAACATAACTATCAGTACTAGACGATAAAATGATAAAGAGGGATGGACCCCACGATCCAAAAAGTAGTCAATCAGATGAAAGAAGAATCTTATCTCTTATCTTATCCTTCTAAGATGATAAGGGACCAGAAGATAAATAAAAGACTTCTGAAGGATGACCCAAAAAAAATAATTATAATTCTACCCCTCCTTACATCTATAAAAGAAGAGATAGAAACTCATAGAAGACATACTACATTTCTCTGAACATCTCTCTCTTAGAAAATGTTAGGTATCTTCTATTTGAGTGAGTGAGAAATACTTCTCCCGCAAGGGAAAAGTAACAAATAATTTGTGTAAAAGTATAAGGAAGATCTGAATAAAGATTTTTCCTATGTTGTATTCTCTTCATGAAATAAAAAAGTTTGTTTTATATCTTTTGTCATTCTTGTATGTTGGTGATAAACGAAGGTTGCGATCTTCAGCCTCGACGGAGGAAGGACAACACAGTAGCCTGAGACAGTGAGTCGCAATAGGCTAAATAGTTCTTCATAGCCGGAAGGAGAAATACTGCGGTGTTGATACAACCAATATAGAAAAAAAGTCGAAAGGTATATACCTAAACTCTATCATTTCAAGAAGATATTAACATAAGAAAAATTTATTTTCATATCTACTTTATACATTCATACATACTATGTGTTACTAAGTACCTATAGGGAATATAAAATTATGAACAATCTGTTCTTATCACCGTGAAACAACCACAATTAAAGAAGTACAGGAAAGGGTTTTGGGAATCCAAAATAATTATAAATAGAATTAAAGAAGACATGACAAATTTGAGAAATTACCTTCGTAAAATCTATCGGTTAAAAACTACTTCGGTTAATTCTGAAATTAACAAGTTTAAAATACTATTACTGAGAGCTTTAGATAGAAATCGTGCTCTAAAAAAAATACAGGTTTTTCTGTTAAAAAGATATAAGGCTAAGATAAAGAAATACGTTCTTTATACTGCCTAATGAGTTATTGCACTATTTTTTTAGATGAAAAAACATTAATCACCATTTTAAAGGTGATAAAATTAAATAAAGATTTACAAGAAAAAATTCTTGTAAAAATTATAGATCATCTTGTCCAAGAACAATGGTCTATTTATGACTATTCATATGTGGATAGTCATGATGATCCATACTATTGGTATGATGATGGTTATTTCACTGATTAAGTGAATAAAAATTTCACATGCACACCTTGTTTGCATCATTTTATTATTGGAAACAGGGTGTGCATGCGAAATTTTTATTCACTTAATCCGTGAAATAACCATCATCATATCAATAGTATGGATCATCATCACTATCCACATGTGAATAGAAATGAATAGACCATTGTTCTTGGACAAGATGATTTATAATTTTTTCAAAAAAAAATTCTTGTAAATCTTTATTTAGTTTTATCACCTTTAAAATGGTGATTAATGTTTTTCATCTAAAAAAATAGTGTAATAACTCATTAGGCAGTATAAAGAACGTATTTCTTTATCTTAGCCTTATATCTTTTTAACAGAAAAACCTGTGTGTTTTTAGAGCACTATTTCTATCTAAAGCTCTAAGTAATAGTATTTTAAACTTATTAATTTCAGAATTAACCGAAGTAGTTTTTAACCGATAGATTTTACAAAGGGAATTTCGCAGATTCGTCATGTCTTCTTTAATTCTATTTGTAATTATTTTGGATTCCCAAAACCCTTTCCTGTACTTCTTTAATTGTGGTTGTACCACTTTCATGGTGATAAGAACAGATTGTTCATAATTTTATTTTCCCTATATATATATATTTATATAAATAAAATAGTACATACATATTTTTTATTTTTTAAAAGAAAAATATATAAAAATAATGTAAGGGGGATTAATTTTTTTTTTAGAAAAATAGTAATTTCTTACGTGGCAATGACATGGCTCCAACGTGGCATTGACATGGCGTTGATGTGTAGGCGAGTGTAACACACTCTCCGTTGTGAGAGTTGTATTCCGTTTTGAGGGGTGAAAATAATACACTTTAAAGATGTTAAGGAGAGTAAATAATCAAAAGTTTAGTTTAAGTGCTAAAGTGAGTTGAGCGGACAAGTCCAGGGGGGAAATCATGTCTTTTCTCTCCTTAAATTATGAAAAAAAACAATACAAGTTCTTAATATGTATCAAATACATTTATCTGATACATATGTCTGATGCATGTATACTTGTTACTTGTGATTAATTAATTCATTTTGATAAATATTGATGAATTTAATATCAAGAATAATATAAAAACATAAATACGTACTAATTTACTATATACATAAAAAATTGATAAATGTGTTACATGAGCATGTAGATGTATTCATATGTAGCATGAATAAAAAAAAAACATTTTTTGTATTAAGATGAATATGCACACATGCAAGTACATGCATATATATCAAGAACAAATATTACATTCTTTTTACTATGATACATATGCATAGAGATACATTCGCATGTTTCACGAACAAATACTAATAAACTTCATATTGTATATGAATTAGGAGACTATGATAGATTAGCATGCAAGTACATTCGTATGTATCATGAGCAATACAAATTCATTCTTTTTAACTATGATACATATGCATAGTGATACATTCATATATATCATGAAATTTATTTTAATGAAGTGGTCTTCTTCTCCATCTTCACCACTATCCATTAACTCTCCCAACCTTCATTGAAAAGCAGTCAAATACACTAACAACTTCTCCACTGCCATCGTTGTCTTTGTCACCATTCTCATAAAAAATCTAGCAACATTGTTCAATTTCTCATTTTTCTACTAATGGGCATTTTCTTAAAGGGTTGACAAGCAGTCAACGGGAGGATGTTGCCATTCCAGTGGTCATCGTCATTGTCATGGTTCCGTCAGAAATTATGAGATTTTTTAACTTCTTTAGTATGAAGATTCTTCAAAAGAATATGAATGCATGTCAACATGAAGCAAACAGTAAAACTTTCATATTTTTTTTTAAAAAATGATTAATAGAAATAAAAAAATAAACTAAATTGTAAATTGCAAATGATAAGATCTGATAGAAAAAATTTTATTTGATTTTTTTTTGTTTTAGATATTTAAGAGATTTTCTCCTATGATTTACTCTTTTAAATAAACACAAATTTATTACTTCTTTATTTAATATGTATCAAGAGAAAAGGGAGAAATATGAAATTTTATGAAATATTTTAAAGATAAGAAGTTTTATGTATTTATATCTCTTAAATTTATGTATTTAAGTAAATTATCCTAATAACGATCCATAAATGTTACGATGGTCATATACCTAACATCATTATATTGTCTTCAATAATCTTTTTGGAGTCCAACATGATGAGTTTTGATTTCTAGAATTTTGGCTACCCCACCAAGAAGTTCATGTGCTAAATTTAGTAGTTTTAAATGCTACAGACATAACCATCTATATAGTGAATGTTGGTGAAAATTACAATAATAGTACAGCTGAACAGTTTACAAGTGAAGAAAATGAAAAATTATATCTTTTTCTTCTTTGGTTGAGGCGCGGATATCTCGCTCTCTTTAAGGAGATTCAAGCCCGCCACAATAAATATTTTTATCGGTCTAGCAGTAATCTTCTTAACTTGTCCCCTCCAGGATACAACAACCTTCTCACAAAGAACAACTCAACAACTTTGGATTAGAATTGAGTTCAAAGTTCCACTAAAAGAACACCTCCCTGTTGAGATTTATAATTCTTCTATTTTATGATTTTCATTAATGATAGAATATTTTTTTTTAGTCTAAAAATATTTTACATTATTTACTTTCTTTTAAGTTTAGGGTTTATTAATTGCAGAATATTTAGTCTAATAGTTATAAGGAAACTATCATATTTTTCTTATTTATTTTATTTAGTTTCTTATAAATAGAGATGTACTCTTCTATTTGAATCAATGAAAAGAATCAATATCAAGAGTTATCATTCAGTTTCTGTTTAATTTTCTTTCTTGCCTCTTTCATTCCATAACAGTGGTATCAGAGCCTTCATCGATCCTCATGGATCTGTGAATTTATTGAAAAAAAAAACTTTCAACAACTTTAAATCCATACCTATTTTCAACCTACTTTTAATCGTTACTTTTATTTTTAATATAGGACTACTTTTAATCCTGACTTTTATTTTTAACGCACGGATATTTTTAATTGATTTTTAACCCATATTACTTTAAATCTTATTTTTCAAACCATGACAAGCAATACTCTCTCTTTCAATGTCCCACAAACCTTCACCGGTGAAAATTATTAAATTTGGGGAGTTAAGATGAAATCTTATCTTGAAGCTTATGATTTGTGGGAAGTTGTAAAGAAAGAAAACCTATACAACCACTCCTACAAATTCTTCTGCTGCCGAAATCAAACTTCACTCAGAAGATAAATTGAAAAAATCTAAAAAAAAATTATAATTCAAAATTCAGTTGTTGATTCAATTTTTTCTAAAATCATTGCATGTGAAACAACAATAGAAGCTTGGGAAAAGCTTGAAGGGAGTACCAAAGAAGTGAACGAGACAGACAAAATCAAATTCTCAATTTGAAAAGATATTTTGAATCTTTTAGGATGCATGAAGGTAAGACAATTACTAAGTATTCTGACAGAATTTCTTTGATTGTCAATAGAAGCAGGTTACTTGGCGAAGATTTATAAAGATAATAGAATAGTTGAAAAAATTCTGGTGACTATTCGTGAGAGATTTGAGTCCAAAATCTCCGCTTTGGAAGAGTCTAAAGATCTCTCTGTCATCCCTCTTGCTGAATTGATAAGCATTCTTCAAGCACAAGAGCAAAGAAGGACTTACAGGGAAGACAAAGTTTTTGAAGGAATTTTTTATGTGAACTATCAAAAAAGAAAGGTTGATTATCCATCTTGCAAATATTGCAAAAAGAAAACACACTTAGAAAAATTTTGCTGGTGGAGATCCGATGCATTATATAGAAGTTGCAAACAAAAAGTTCATGTCACGAAAGTATGCAAGTTCAAAGACACTCAAGATAATTCAAAAGCACTACTTGTGAAAGAACATGAACACGAGGAAGACCAACTTTTTTAGATTGTTGCAACAAAATCAAGGAAAAATACATTTTTTTCAAGAATAATTAAGTGTTCAAACTCAAGTTGGATACACTAACTTGAGTTTAAGAAGGGATGTTGAAATTTACCTTCCTTCTATTTTATGATTTTCATTAATGGTAAAATATTTTTATTTTTTATTTTTTAGTCTAAGAATATTTTACATTATTTGCTTCCTTTTAAGTTTAGGGTTTATTAATTGCAGAACATTTAGTCTAATAGCTATAAGAAAAATACATATTTTCCTTATTTATTTTATTTAATTTCTTATAAATAGAGATATACTCTTCTATTTGAATCAACAAAAATAATCAATATCAAGAGTTATCATTCATTTTCTGTTTAATTTTCTTTCTTGTCTCTTTCATTCCATAACACTCCCTTCAACTAATAAACTCTCATTTTTACTAATTTTGTGAACTCTATATTATCTTGTATGTAGAAAAATATGCAAGACCACCTCTATTTATAGGTGAAGAAATCTTCCATGCAATAAATAAAAAAATAAATGGGAAGATCAGTAGAATAAAAGTTACAAGGATTACAAGAGTTACAAGAAATAATGGAGAAATAAAGGTAGAAGTTACAAGAGTTATAGGAAACTTATGTCCACATTCTACCACCAATAACTATTATTTTTAAATACACAAATGAATGGGAGTTGGTAGCTGAAAAATAAGCCATGCAACTTGGAGGTGTAACCATATAATGCCAATGAATAAAATTGTAATGGGAGTGTTACAAAATGAAAGAATTGACCCACTAACTCCATTTGGAGTAATTACACATGTTGTAACTCCAAACTAAATTGTAAAAGGTACCGGCAACAGAAATGATAAATTTCTAGTGGCATAACATCCCAAATAAATAAATATACATAATAATATTATATAAAAATAATATTAAAATATTTAAATCTATCGATCCCCCACTCATTTTAATATTAACATAAGAGAGTCCACTAGTTGAAGGAAGACTACCATGCATAATAAAGGTGTGCTCTGCATTTGAACCTCCACCTAGTAAAATAATAATTTTTACTCCAGAGTCATAGTGATCTTAGACTTGAACTATGACTGCTTACGGAAAATAAAAAGCTACTGCTTACACATAGTAGTCAAGGTATTGACATGAGCTTTATAGCCAGCACATTACGACCTTGTGCTATCCTGGTTTCATGAGTGTCTTTGAGAATGAGCTCAATTCTCATAGGAAGAGACCTACCTCCACACTCACATAGAAGAAATCTGTCGAGAGTGCTCCTGTAATTTAGCACCTCACTCATACGAGCTACAGATTTTCATTAACCCTCTGTTTGGATGGTGGTTTGCCATGGTATGGTATGATATAGTTATTAAGAGAACCATGTTTGTTTTTATTGTTTCTTAAGATGTATGGTATGGTATGATTTAATTTCATGGTTTGGTACCCATGAAAATCCCCATTTTATGTAACCACAGATTTGGTGGTATCCCATGGTTTGCTTTTTTCCAATTATGCCCTTACTTAATATTATATAATCTTATTTTTTTCCTCCACCTTATAATTTAACTCCACCTCCTACTCCGACCCCCACCCCACCAGCCTCACCTCACACCCACCAAACCCCCCATCTAATTTTTTTATTTTTTTAAAAAATATTTCAAAAACTTGTTCTTACCCAACCCTCATCCCCACCCCACCCCCCACCAATTTCTTTTTTAAAAAAAAAAATTCAAGAAAATTTTCTTACAACACACCCACCCCCTACCATCTCCCCTTTTCCCCTCCCCCCTCCCCCACACCCCCCACACACAAAAAAAAGAATTTTTTTTTTAATTTTTTTTTAAATAAAAACTTTTTACCCACCACCCCTACCCCTACCCCTAATACACTACCCTTACCCCCAAATATTTCTTTAAAAAAATTATTTTTTTAACCCCACCACCCTTTATCATATTCATTTTTATTATTTTGTGTTAAATATATACAAATGCTTTTAAATTTTTTTTATTTGTGTTAGGAACACAAGAAAATAAGTAAGAAATAATTTATTTTCTTGGAAAATATATATATATATATATATATATATATAGATAGATAGATAGATATATTTGGATTTCATTACCAAACACATCCGTAGCATACACAAAATGCATTCAAACTTTGTATTTGTCGTTGGTGTTTCGTCTCGAAACACAAAAAAGAAATGAAATTTGTTACTATAAAAAATAAATCTGATTATATTTGTTTAATCTACTATTTTATTGATTTTGTTAGAATTTACGTGAATTTAACAACTTAGGCATAATTATGATAAAATTATAGGAAGGAAATTATTTTATTAACAATTATTGATAAATTTAACATTTATAATAATTAAGGGCATTTTAGTAAATTTACCAGTTACAATACAGTGACATACTGTCAAACTAAATAATAAAACTGTCATCAAACAGCAGTAAACGATACAGTCTATCCAAACATTGTGTTGTACTATACTGTACTGTACTATACCATATCATACAGTACCATATATTATGAAACCATACATTATGAAACCATGGCAAACCACCATTCAAACAAAGTGTAAGAGTTTTTTATTAAACCCAACCTCCACAACCATTATAGGAAAATGCACTCACACCATAGGAAGGGATAAAAAAATAGTGTATTTTTCAAAATAAGACATCATGTGATTCATTTTTTCCATTGAACCTGATTATAGGATCTTTAGTCCCCAGGTTGGGTTTCCTCACATATGACTCAAGATTAAATAGGCTTCAATCTCATCCCTGTCGATGTGCTCCAAACCTTTTCTCTTGCTAAGGTCTTAGTCAATGGATATACAAGATTATCACAAGATTTAGCATAATCAACATTAATGGTACCATTTGTCAAATATGATCTCAGATTACTATGTTTTCTCCTTATAGGTTTAGATTTTCCGTTGTAATAACAGTTTTAAACTCTACCAATTACAGCGGTGCTATCATAATAAATTAAAATAACAGAAATTTATTTTTTCAAAATAAGATATCTGAAATAATAGGATATCTCTCGAGCTCCTTCTCTCCCCCTCTCTCTCCCCTCAACTCTCCAGAGTGACTTTCCTCTCTTCCCCCTTTCTTGGCCATCTGCCGCTGTTATAGCCGGCAAGACTAGGATTTTTGTTGGCACGACTCCGACGATGGTCCCCAGAATGCAGAACCGGTCACGCCCAGTTGAAGCTCCAGTGACAACGACAACCGACAGCCGGCGGCAGCTTTCCAGTGATGCTATTTTCAGAAAACAACTCTGAAAGCAAAATTGACGATACCATCAGCACGCAGGAGTACCCTGGTGACAGCTAAGCTTTGATATTTACATATTTTTATGAGTTATTATTTTATCGTTTCGTTTGTATTGTTTTGTTTTCTTGTGAGTATAGTTTGTATCGGTTTGTTGTAGCTTGTTGGTGGATATCTGTGTGTTGTTGTAGCTGCTAGGCCGAATCAAGTATTTTTGTGACTGAATACTATTTCTTTACTGCTTTTTTCTTTTTTCTTTTCTATTTTTTTATTGGTGCTTTGTTTTTGGTGTCTACTTATCTATCGGCTTGGGGCTTTGTTTGGTCTTGGTTTTGGCCTTAAATGGTGGCTCTAGGGGTTGATAGTGGAATAGGGTCATGTCCGAGGGGGTCGGGGTTGGGGCTGGCTTTGTGTAGGGGTGAAGAGAGGCGGTCAGGGATAGGTGTGGGGTCTAGGTCGGGTGTTAGGGCTGGGGCAGTGAGTGGTGGTAGATATAGGTAAGAGGCGAGAGTAGATAGGTTGAGGGTAGGGTATTGAAATATAGAGACCCTTCAGGGTAAGTCCACAGAGCTGGTGAAGATTCTTAAGAGGAGGAAGATTAATATTGCGTGTGTTCAGGAGTCTAAATGGATAGGGTCTAAAGCTAGGGATGTGTATGGGTATAAGATGTGGTACTCAAGGAGTGACAGGCATCAAAATGGTGTGAGAATCTTAGTGGATGAGGAGCTTAGAGCACAGATGGTGGAGGTAAAGAGAGTCTGTGATAGGTTGATAACGATCAAGTTGGTCATTGGGGGTTTGCGCTGCATGTGTGTAGTGTTTATGCTCCACAGGTGGGCTTGGGAGAGGAGGTGAAAGTGGGGTTTTGGGATGCTTTGGACGAGGTGGTGACAGGCGTGCCTAGTTCAGAGAGGATTGTCATAGCGGAGGACTTCAATGGGCACATTGGGGTTATGATGGGAGGTTATGATGATGTACATGGAGGTTTTGGTTTTGGTGATAGGAATGAGGAGGGAGCAACTTTATTGGCTTTTACGAGGGCTTTTGGGTTGGTGGTGATGAATTCGAGCTTTCCAAAGAAGGAGAATCACCTGATTACCTTTCGAAGTGCGATAGCCAAAACTCAGATTGACTTTATGCTACTAAGAAGGGGGGATAGGGTTTTATGTAAGGGCTGTAAAGTCATTCCAAGTGAGTATCTTTCGACTCAGCACAGACTCCTGGTGATGGACTTGTTTATGAAGAGGAGCTAGAAGAGAAGAGTCGAGGAGGGTCGGCCTAGAATTAGGTGGGGTGGCTTGACGCTAAATAGTGCATTGAAGATAAAAGAGAAAGTGGCAGTTTTGAAGGTGTGGGATTATAGGGGAGACGTGATGCCATGCGGGATAAGGCTGTCAGTTGCATCACGAAGACTGCTAGAGAAGTGTTGGGTGTTTCGAGGGGTCGGGCAGGATGACATAAGGGGGACTGGTGGTAGAATAAACATGTTAAGAAGAAAGTGGAGATTAAGAAGGGGGCGTATGTTAATCTGATTGAGAGTAAAGATGTAGAGGAGAAGAGGATAAATTGGGAGGTCTATAAATTAGAAAAAAAAGAGGCTAATCTTGCAGTTACAGCAGCAAAGTCAGCAGTGTTTTAGAGCTTGTATGCGGGGTTAGATGAGAAAGAAAGGGAAAAGAGGTTGTATAGGCTTTCTAAGGCTAGGGAGAGGAAGGTTCGGGACCTCAACCAAGTGAAGTGCATTAGGGGGGAGGATGGTAGAGTTTTGGTGGAGGATGCCCATATTAAGAAGAGATGGCAGAAGTATTTCCATAGGCTTTTGAACGAGGAAAGGAAACAGAGGCATTGAGTTAGGTGAGATGAAACACTTAGAAGAGAGATGTGATTTCAGTTATTGTAGACTCTTTAAAGTTGAGGAGGTCAGGAAAGCTATTCATACGATATTGAGGGGAAGGGCGACGGGGCCTGATGAGATTCCGGTAGATTTTTGGAAGTTTTCAGGTAGGGCAAGGTTAAGGTGGTTAACTGATTTATTTAACGGTATTTTTAAGATGACGAGGATTTCTGAAGCCTGGAGATGGAGTACGATGATTCCTTTATACAAAAACAAGGGGGACATTTAGAGTTGCACCAACTATAAGGGTATCAAGCTGCTGAGTCATACTATGAAGATTTGGGAGAGGGTGGTGGAGTGGAGATTAAGGAAAATTGTGTCCATTTCAGAGAATCAGTTTGGTTTTATGCCCGTTTGCTCAATGACATAGTCAATACACCTGGTGAGGAGATTGGTGGAATAGTATAGGGAAAGAAAGAGGGATTTGCACATGGTGTTCATCGACTTAGAGAAGGCTTATGGCAAAGTCCCTAGGGAGGTTCTTTGGAGATGCTTAGAGGAAAGAGGGGTCCTGGTGGTATACATCAAAGTTATTAAGGACATGTACAATGGAGGAAAGACTCGGGTGAGAACGGCGAGAGGGGACTCAGAACATTTTTAAGTCAAGACAGGGTTGCATCAGGGTTCGACTCTTAGCCTGTTCCTATTTGCATTAGTGATGGAAGTGTTGATGCGACGTATTTAAGAGGAGGTGCCATGGTGTATGTTGTTTGCGGATGATGTAGTGTTGATTGACGAGATGCGAGGGGTGTGAATGAAAAATTAGAGGTTTGGAGTCAAACCCTGAAGTCCAAGGGATTCAGGTTGAGTAGGTCTAAGATGGAGTATATGGAATGCAAGTTTAACGACTCGAGGCAGGAGGACGATGTGGTGGTGAGGCTGGATTCCCAGGATGTTTGTAAGAGGGATAGTTTTAAGTATCTTGGGTCTATGATTCAAGGGAATGTCGAGATTGATGAGGATATCTCTAACCGTATTGGAGCAGGTTGGATAAAGTGGAGGCTCTCCTCGGGTATGTTGTGTGATAAGAAGGTGCCACTTAAGCTTAAAGAAAAATTCTATAAAGTGGTAGTCCGTCCATCTATGTTATATGGAGCAGAGTTTTGGCCAGTCAAGAACTCCCACATTCAAAAATTAAAAGTGGTGAAAATAAGAATGTTGCGTTGGATGTGTGGACTTACTAGAGGGGATAGAGTTTAGAATGAGATAGTCCGGGAGAAGGTGAGAATGGCTTTGGTGGAGGACAAGATATGAGAAGGAAGGCTGAGATGGTTTGGATATATGATGAGGAGGGTCACGGATGCCCCAGTTCGTTGGTGTGAGAGGCTAGCATTGGATGGATTTCGGAGGAGGAGAGGTAGGTCGAAGAAGTACTGGAGGAAAGTGATTAGACATGATATGGAGTAGCTACAGCTTACTGAGAACATGACCCTAGATAGGAAGGTGTGGAGGTCACGAATAAGGGTAAAAGGCTAGGTCGCGTGCGTGGGTTATAGCTAGTAGTAGAAGAGCTCATGTATAGCAGGGTTAGTAATCCCAGGACTGTGTCCATAGGTAGGGGTCGTACTTTTCGGATGTCATATTTCTTATCTCTTATTTCATATTGCGCTAAGTTATCTTATTTCGTATTGCTCTGATTTTTATTTTATTTTTAGTATGTCTTATTCCTTTTATGTTATGCCACCCACCATGCTTAATGGTGTATTACACTCTTGTTTACTATTCACTATCTTGAGCCGGGGGTCTATCGGAAACAACCTCTCTACTTCTTTGGAGGTAGCGGTATGGACTGCGTACATTCTACCCTCCCCAGACCCACTTTGTAGGAATACACTGGGTTTGTTGTTGTTGTATATTTGAAATAAGAAATCTCTCAAGCAATTCGCTTCCTCACTAGCTGAAGCTAAAGCAATTAGTTCAGCCTTCATGGTAGAGTTAGCAATAATGGTTTGCTTTTTAGATTTCCAACAAATTGCACCACCACCCAAAGTAAAAATACAACCAGTAGTAGATAAGGAATCCCCTGATAAAGTGTTCCAATCTGCATCACAAAAGCCTTCAAGTACAACAAGATATTTTTTATAGAACAATCATAATTTTTTGTTTCAATTAAATATTTCATGACTCTCGCTATAACATGCCAATGTTCATTACCTAGCTTGCTAGTAAACCTGCTAAGTACTCCTATTGTATATGCAATATTAGGCCTAGTGCAATCAGTCACATATCTCAAACTCCCAATTATGCTAGCATATTCCTTGTGATTTATAACATTATTTTCACTTTCAACAGGAAACAAGTGAACACTAGAATCAAATGGAGTTACAACATGCTTGTAATCAAGGAAATTGTATTTTTTCAAAATTTTCACAACATAATGTGACTGGTCAAGAAAAATTCCATCACATGTTCTAGTAATTTTTATTTCAAGAATAAAATTTGTCTCACCAAGATCTTTCATATCAAAATGGCTTCTAAGAATATTTTTAGTTTCACCAATAACATTCATGTCAGAGTCAAAAATCAATAAATCATCAACATATAGGCAAATAATAACATGTGAATTATTCCAAAACTTATGATATATGCACTGATTTGTTTTAAATTCATTATCAACCGTGAAAGAATCAAACTTTTCATGCCATTGCTTTGGTGCCTATTTTAAGCAATATAAGGATTTATTAAGTTTACACACTTTGCTTTCTTGGACAGCCTCAACAAAACACTCGGGTTGTTCCATGTAAATCTTCTCATTTAGGTCTTCATTTTAAAAAAATAGTTTTTACATCCATTTGATGAATTTGCAAATCAAAATTATTGCAATAGCAACTAAAAGTCTAATAGATGTAATTCTAGTTACCGAAGAAAAAGTATCAAAAAATTCTAGGTCTTCTAGTTGTTTAAAACCTTTAGCCACTAGCCTAACCTTGTATTTATCAACAGGTCCATCCGATTTTAATTTTTTACGTAAAACTCATTTACATTCAATTATTTTACAACCCGGTGGTAAATCAACTAGCTTCCAAGTTTTATTAGAAATTAGTGATTCCATTTCCTCATTTACAACCTCTTTCCAAAAAATAGCATCATGTGAAAACAAAATTTCTTTTAAAGTGATAGGTTCATCTCCAACGTTAAAAACATAATAACCAAGATCAAAATCTTTTTCTACTCTAACTCGTTTACTCATTCTTAACTCAAAATCATCATTTTCTTTATTTTTCAAAGTAGAAGTAGAAGAACTAGGTAGTGACAAAATATTTTCTTAAGTCCTTTGACCCACACTATTTTTAGAATCAAAAAGGAATTTATTTTCATAAAAAAATAGCATTACCAGATTCTATTATAACACTATCTTCAAGATTAAAAAATTATAGTCTATACTATTTAAAGTATAACCAAGAAAAGCACAAGTAGTAACTTTTTTACCCAACTTAGAGATTTTAGGATCCATTAACCTTACATAGGCTAAGCAACCCCAAACTCATAGATATCCCAAATTTGGCTTATGATCTTTCTACAACTCAAAAGGTGTTAGTTTGATCCTTTATGAGGCACACGATTCAACATATAACAAGCAGTTACAAGAGCTTCACCCCAAAAACTTAAAGGTGCACAAGACTCAATTAACATGGCATTAGTCAACTTAACCAAAGTTCTATTCTTCCTTTTCTCTACATCGTTAGATGCAGAGAATAAGGAATTTCATGAATTATACCTAATGATCTAACAAAAGAATTGAACTCATATGACTCATATTCACGGCCTCTGAGTGTGTTTGGTATGATGGAAAATATTTTTCATGAAAAAAAATTTCCTAGAAAATGTTTTCATAGAAAATAAGTTGGCGTTTTACTTATTTTCTTATGTTTGGTTGTTGAGTGAAAAATATTTTTCAAAAAATATTTTATGGTGTTTGGTTGGTGAATAGAAAATATATTTTTTCTACCTAAATTTTAACTTTACGTGAGGGTGTGACCCTCTAATTAAAAATATAATATATTTTCTAAAACATAATATTTAACTACACATTTTTAATCATTGAGTCAGTTTGTATGAGATGTGACATCAACAATTATACATTCATCTGACCAAATTTAGAAAACAATGTAATTTTTATTACGTATTAATAAAATAAATTTATAATTACGTATTTTTTATTTTTTATTTATTAAAAAGTAACTCCTTAATACGATTTATGAAAGAAAAAGTCAAAAAGAATGAGCTAGGTGGTACTTGATTAGACAAAATGAAGCAATAACTTTAAAAAAAAATTTGGTAAGAAACGTAATAAAAAGTTATAATTTATAAATTGTAATAAAAAGTTTTAATTTATAAAAGTTAAAAAAGTTATAAAGTTTTAATTTATAATTTAAAAAAAAAAACTCAGTGTACTATCACATCACTTCTTTATGTCAAATCATGTAAATGTAATAAATTATTACGTTTTACAAAAAATTTTGTAAAACATAATAAATTATTACGTTTTGTAAAAAAGTTTTGTAAAACGTAATAAATTATTACTACGTTTTACTAAAAGTTTTTTACTGTACACATCCGCTATCAAACCGTTAAAAAATAATATAAAATGTAATAAATCGTTACATTTAGCCTATTTTGGTAACTTATTAAATAGGTGACCTATTTTGGTCACTTTATTCATATTTTGATTTATTTTGGTTCCAAGTTTTCATAAGTTACATCTCAATATTTTCTAGAAAATGACTTCCCTTGGCCCGTGAGGGAAGTCATTTTCTTTCAAATGGAGGAAAATGAGTTCCTTTGAAAAATATTTTCCCAAAGTTATATTACAAACAAACAAGGGAAAATAAGAAAATGTTTTCCAGAAAATATTTTTCATCATACCAAACACACCCTCTATCCCTTCTAATTTCTTTTATTTTTCTACCAAGTTGATTTCAACTTCATGGAGAAAAGTTTTAAAATTCTCAAGAGAATCACTTTTATTTTTAATTAAGTAAACATATGTAAACTTAGAAAATTCATCAATGAAAGTGATAAAATACCTATTTTCTCCATGAGTTAAAAATTTTCCAAATTCACAAATACCAGTATGAACTAATTCTAATAAATTAGTTTTTCTTTCAACTTAAAAATGAGGCATTTTTGTGATTTTGGCTTTACTACAAGCCTCGTACTTTTTAAAATTTTGTTTGATCACTGGAATTAATCCTAAAATACTCATGATTCCCATATAACAATTATTTATATGACACAAACGAGCATGCCAAAAATTAGTAGAAGAAAACATATAAACAAAAATAGATGTTTTATTCATTTCAACATTCAACTTGAACATCTCATCACATACATACCCCTTTTCCACAAAAATATTATTTTCCATAATTACATACTGATCAGATTCAATAATCTATTTGAAGCCTGCTTTATTAAGAAGAAAACTAGACATCAATTTTTTTCTCATGGAAGGAGTATAAAGTACATCTGTTAAGATTAATACCCTTCCAGAAGTAAAACTCAACTCAACATCTCCTATTCTAAGTACTTGAGTTGTGTGTGAATCTCCAAGCATGATGGTTTTGGTCTCCTCAAAATTAGTATATTTTTTAAATACGGTTTGTACCAGATTCAGTCCACCATCCATCACATTCTGCACCATGTTTATGTTTATTATCACCGCCACAAATGGTTCTTCGATAACGTTTGCCTGAGGTGTAGGCCCACGTTTTCAAAATTTACAAAATTGAGCAATATACCCACTCTATAAGAATATTACGTATTAATGACCCACATATTTTTGGTAAGAAATTTACTTTGTCTCCCATGTAATGTATCAAATTAGTAAATTATTTTTCCTCCAAGTTCTGTATATATGGATGACAAGAAATAACTATGAAAGTCTTTGGGGTTAAAGTTAGTTGCCTAAGAGTCCCTAGCCTACCTATAAATATGTCTGTGACTTTATTAGTCTGGCATAACTTTGACAAGTATAGGCTAGAAGATTCTTAGGTGTCTCTTTACATCTTTTCTTTTTATGATTTTAAAAAAGGCGATTCTTCACAACACTTGAACAATAATGGCTGAAGATACACTTCTATTTATTTTTTCGTTGCGCATTGGCTCTGTGTATATGTTGAAATTTCAATACGTGGTATCATGAGCCAGCTTTAACCATGTTGTTTAGTGTTTTGTTATATTCACAAATAGTTCATTGTATGAATTTGTCCAATGAATTCTCACTGTTCACTTGAGATAATGACTTATGGAATAGAACTTGTCTCATTAATTTATTTTGTGAATATGCTATAATTTCTTAGAATATTTCCTTTAAGTTTGTAATTAATTATCTCTAAGTGCAACTATGCTTAAATCAATATAGTTAATGAATTGGCCATGGTGTATTAAGAAGTTTTTTATTTAGCTATTTGAATTATTCTTAATAAAGTCTTTTAGTTATGATAACATAGTAGTATTGTTTTAGTTGTACATTCAATTATTGTATCATATTCTTCTTATAATATCTTGATTAATTATAAGAAATATGAATGGGAGATATGTAGGCTCAGCCTATTCCCTTATCGTATGCAAACTATTATTACTATGGCTAAAGAATTACCGTTTTAACGAAGGACATGTGACCTATTTCTTTGTTGTACGGTTTTTCTTCGATTAATAAAAGATGTTTTATATAATGGATTTCTTTGATGTAGGCTCTGCCTATTCAATCCGCTTTAATATTTTAAGAATTACACTTTGTTTAAGTTAATTATTAAAATTAACTATTGTGAGATGTCATTCCGAGTTCTTTTTATCATATGTTTGGGTTAGCCACAACATCCCAAGCATATGATGTAAAGAGAATAATTTATTTAGTCACATAAAGTTAAGTGATTGAAATATAATAATGACATCTAATGAAGTCTTATTATCTTATCAAAATAGTAACCTTACCCTATGGGGAGGTAACTAGTTGGTTAGATTAATTGGAACAGATAGTAAACTTTTATGTTTAAAAATTATCCTATACCCACATGCAAGGATTATTTTTTAGTTTTATTTGATTTACTAGTCTAATGAAGTTAAGTAATTCTATGCATGGGTGCAACCTTTACCCACAGGAAGGTTTAGAATTTACTTAAGATTCGGTATTTACACAATTCATTTTAATGGTTATGTATTTCATAGCTTATGTCTGTGTATCTTTGTTTTGAAGTTAACACAACTTTTTCTACTGCTCTATTTAACGAAAATGCTAGAATTCCAATGTTGTCTGGTGACAACTTTACTGAATGGAAGAGAAGTCCTTCTCACTTTATTGTGTTCGGATCTGGATCTGGCACTTTGTGTGGAAGAATTATCTAAGCCCACGAAATCAAGTACGCCAGAGGCTAAGACTTTTTATAATCTAATCGCTTGATCTTAATGCTCATAAAAGCTCATATAAGTCAAAGAATTAGGGGTTTTATCCCTAACAACGACAATGTCAAAGATTACATAAAGGCAATTGATGAACAATTTGTAAGCTCTGACAAGGCGTTGGCCAGCACCCTTATGAAAAGGCTCTCAAGTATGACATTTGATAGAAGTAGTACAGTGCGTGAGAACATTATGGAAATAAGAGATATTGCTGCTAAACTCAAGTCCGTTGAGGTTGATATATACGCACCATTTCTTGTGTATTTTATTCTCAATTTTTTTCCTACGAAATATGGTTCGTTCAAGATATCTTACAACACACATAAAGATAAATGGTCAATCAATGAACTCTTGACTATTTGTGTGTAAGAAGAGGAAAGGTTGAAGCATGAGATACCCGAAAGTGCAAATTTAGTGACTCGTGATAAGAAAAATATAATAAAGGGTAAAAGCGTTCCTATGAAGAAGAAGGGCAGTCTTGACAAAGACACTTGCCATTTCTGCAGAAAGAAGGGATGCTGGAAGAAAGATTGCCCGAAATACAAGAAGTGTCTCCAGAAGAAAGGTAATTTTACCTTTGTATGTTATGAATCTAATTTTATTGAAGTTTCTGATAATACATGGTGGATCGATTCTAGTTCAACAACTTACATTGCTAAAATCATGCAGGATTTTTTAACTCTAAGAAAGCCGACGTAAAGTGAACAAAATATTTATTCTGGCAATAGGATGGCATCACATGTGGAAGGCGTGGGGATGTATAGAATAATTTAAAAAAATAATTTTTAATTATATTTAGAAAACACTTTTTATGTTCCATCATATTCTAGGAATTTAATTTCTCTTGCTAGATTATCCATAGCTGGTTATGATTTCAATTTTCATTTGTCTACAATGAAACTTTTGAAAGGCAATAAAGTTATTGGTTTTGAAAATATGTATAGAAAGTTAATTAAATTTGAGCTGGCCTCCATGACTGAATGTAATGTCATAACTCTGCATGATAAATAAAATGGCACTAAGCGATGTATTATCAATGAGAACTCATCAAGTATTCAGCACAAGAGATTGGGACATATCTCTATTGAAAGAATCAAAAGGTTGGTTAATGATGGAGTTCTTAGAGCTCTTGATTTTTCTGACTTTGGGACTTGTGTGGACTGCATAAATGGTAAACAAACCAACAAATCCACAAAAGGTGTCAAAAGGAGTTCTCAGTTGCTTGAGATCATATATACAAATATTTGTGAACTTTTTCCTACCCCTTGCTTCAATGGTGAAAGATATTTCATCTCATTTATTGATGACTATTCAAGATATATGTATCTCTATCTTTTGTTTAATAAATCAGAAACACTTGATGCTTTTAAAGTTTTTAAAACAGAAGTAAAGAAACAAATTGGAGCTCAGATCAAAATTGTAAGGTCTGATAGGGATGGAGAATATTATGGTAGGTACACAAAAAAGGGACAATTTAAAGGTTAGTTTGCTAAGTTTCTTGAAAAAAAAAGCTATAATTGCATAATATACCATGCTAGGAATACCACAACAAAATGGTGCGGCCGAAAGAAGAAATTAGACATTAATGGACATGGTAAGAAGCATGATTAGTAGATCAAGTTTATCTTTATCCTTATGGAGTAAAGCCTTAAAAACGACTATGTATATTTTAAATAGAGTTCCATCCAAGGCTGTCCCCAAGACACCTTTTGAATTATTTAAAGGATAAAAATCTAGTTTAAGCCACTTACACGTTTGGGAATGTCCAACTAAAGTGAGGATTTATAATCCATATTTAAAAAGGTTGGATGAATAAACAATAAGCGGTTTCATTATAGGATATGTGGTTAACTCTAAAGGATTTAGGTTTTATTGTCCTTCTCATTCTCCTAAAATTATTGAGGCTAGAAATGCTAAATTTCTTAAGGAACATGTGTTGGAAAGTACTAAAATATTGATATGGAACTGAAATTAATAATTAAAATAAAATAGTCACAAATGTTATGTCGTGGAAAGTCACTGCCTTGAAAGCGATTTTGACCCAACTCCGGTGTAAATCCTTCTAGCTGGTCACTCCCCAAGGTTCCACAGCTACTTCCAAACACGTGCACTCATGGCTGGTTGCTCAAAACTATTGCCCAAAAGTAGAGGAACTTAGGAGGAAGATATTTTTTCTTTTACTTTGTTGGTGTGTATTTTGTTCTCAAATAGGATGGTTTATATAGGTGAGGAACAAAGGATGTTACCGGAGTGAGTTAATGGTGAATTGAATGAATTAACTCATCAAGAGTTATCTCACCAAATGAATTCATCCATTCATGGAGAATTGAAAACACACAGTTACAAAAGAATTAATAAGTTACATTTTCTCACAATGTATCTTGTAAATGTATTTGGACTTCTCTTTTTGGATAAGCTTAAAAAAGCTTTAGATTTTGACTTTGCATTCTAACCATTTATTAAAAATGCTTTCGATCCCCCACAGCTGCAAAGACAAAAGAATAGAAACACTTTTGGGCAAATAAAAGGAACATGTACTTAAGTGTCAATATCTTTCGATTTGAATTGACACGTAGTGATATGAGGTGAAAACAAATATCCAAAAGGTGAAGTACTCTTAAAATAGATGGACATAAGTTGAGACCCCCACAACACATACCATATCCTTGATTTTAAGCAACCTCAGCGATACTACAAAGTGTTTTTTATGGTCATGCACACAAACCTTGGGTCTCATGAGTGCTCTAGAAAGATAACCCAAGTCTTTCATAAAAAGGTGACCAACCCTTTACACTCACATAGGTGATCTATCAAGTATATCTCATAGACCACCTTAAGTCTATGGATCATTAAGAGAAAAAATAAGCTCAACTTATACACTACCTCATGCCATAGGGATAGGATATGTAGTATTTATTAAAGTCCTATATGGATTCGTTTGACCATAAATGGGTATCCACCATATTACCTCAATCCATGGGCTTTAGCCCCATCCCCCTCGATGATTCAAGGACCAAGTTCTTGTTAAACCCTTGGTCATAGGATCCGCTAAATTTCTTTCGGATCTTACATTTCCAAGGAAATAACAACATGTTTCAATAGTTGTTTAACTGCACCATGTCTGATGCAAATATGTCTCTTTTTACCATTGTATATACTATTTTTAGCAATCCCAATTGACGCCTATGAGTCACAATATAAAGAGACTAGTGACATTTGTCTTCCCCATAAAGGCACATATGTCAAAAGATTTTTTAGCCACTCATCTTCTTGCGCTGCCAACTCGAGAGCAATGAATTCAGATTCCATGGTAGAACATGCTATACAAGTTTTCTTTGAAGACTTCCACGAAATAGAACCTACACCCAAAGTAAACATATAGCCACTGGTCGAGCTAACTTCATCATTGTCAGTAACCCAGTTTGCATCATAAAAACCTTCTAAAACAGCAGGAAATTCATTAAAATGCAAACACCAAACCATAGTACCTCTCAAGTACCTTAACAAGCGATGAAAAACATGCCAATGTTCACTACTGGGATTATGAGTATATCTACTCAATCTACTAACAGCATAAGCTATATCAGGCCGAGTATAGTTCATGAGAAACATTACACTCCCAATTATTTTAGCATATTCAGTTTGAGAAACACTGGAATCTTTATTCTTTTTCAAGTGTATGCTAGGATCATAAGGAGTTCTCACTGAAACTACATCAAAACAATCAAACCTTTTCAACATTTTTTCAATATAATAAGACTGACACAAAGAGAAACCATTAACAGTTCTTTTGATTTTTATTCCTAAAATCACATCAGCTTCTCCAAGGTCTTTCATTTCAAATTTAGAAAATAAAAATTTCTTAATCTCATTTACAATATTTACATTTTGGCCAAAGATTAACATGTCATCCATATATAAACAATAATCACACAGTCTGATCCTATCATTTTAGAATAAACACAGGTATCAGATGAGTTAACAACAAAGCTATTATCTATTAATGTGAAATTAAATTTTTCATACCACTGCTTAGGTACCTGCTTTAGTCGATATAAAGACTTTCTCAATTTGCATACTTTATCCTCCTGTCCTGGGACCACAAAACCCTCAGGTTGAGTCATACAGATCTCTTCCTCTAAATCACCATTTAAAAATACAGTTTTGACATCCATTTGGTGTACCACTAAACTGTGAATAGCAACTAGAGCAATAAGAGTTCTAATGGTCGCTATTTTAGTCACAGGAGAATAAGTATCAAAATAATCAACACCTTTCTTTTGGTTTAAACCCCTAACTACAAGTCTAGCCTTATATTTATCAATTGTACCATTAGGCCTTAATTTCTTCTTAAATATACACTTGCTACTTATGGGTTTACAGCCTTTAGGCAAATCATACAAGTCCCATGTGTGCTTAGAAACTATAGAGTCTAATTTACTTTTAATAGATTCTTTCTAAAATATCGCATCTATTGAACTCATTGCTTCATCATGTCTTAGGGTCTTCTTCTATTAAGTAGATTTAGAATCATATAAAGTATCGATATCAAAATCCCCAGTTAAGAAGGTGATAAAATCAGGACCAAATCTAGTCTCAGTTCTACGTCTTTTACTCCTTCTCAGTTTATTTTCATGATTATTAGTAATATCATCAGATACAGGCATAACATGAGAGTTAACAGACATAGATATAGAAGTATTATTTTGCATATCACTAGGCACATCATTTTTCAAAGAAAAAATATGCTCAAAAAATTCTGCACCTCTAGATTCACAAATAGAATAATCATTTAATGAAATAAATCTATATGCAACACTATTTTGAGCATAACCAATAAAGAAAGTATCAAAGGTCTTAGAACCTACATTTACTAGTTTAAAATCAGGTATACCAATCTTAGCCAAACACCCCCACACTTTTAAAAATTTTAAGTTAGGGGCAAATCTTTTCCATAACTCATATGAGGTCTTGTCTAACTTTTTATGAAGGACTCTATTAAGAATATAACATGCACATAAGACAGTTTTCCCCCACATATAGTCAGGTAGACCCGAGCTTAAAAGCATAGAATTCATTATTTTCTTAAGTGTTCTAGTCTTTCGTTCGGCTATACCATTTTGTTGGGGAGTATAGGGAGCACTAAATTCATGGATAATACCATTTTTCTCACAAAAATCTTCTAAAGTTTTAGTACTATATTCACCGCCTCTATCAGATCTAAATCTCTTGATTTTCCTGTCTAATTGACTTTCTACTTCTGTTTTGAATTTTAAAAACATGTTTTCAGCCTCATCTTTAGACTTAAGGAGTTATACCTTAGTGTACCTATAAAAATCATCAACAAAAGTAATGTAATACTTTTTTACACCTTTACTAATATTGTTCTTAAAATCTGCTAAGTCTGAATGTATTAGTTCAAGCAACCCGGTCTTTCTATTAGTAACATATTTAAAAGGTTTCTTGGCATGCTTTGCTTATACACACACAGGACATTTAGAAATATCGTCAATATTTACTGCAGAAATTAATTTCATTTTTCTAAGTCGTTTAATAGAAGCAATATTAACATGACCTAGTCTACCATGCCATAAATTAATAGACTCAGTAATATAAGTAGAATTAGAAATATTTGCATTGACAATCTCTTGATCAATGTTCAGTACAAATAAGCCCCCATTAACGTATCCCTTCCCAAAAAAGTCTCCTCCACGCAAAATAATTATTTTATCAGCTTCAAAAATAAGTTTAAGGCCTACTTTGTTGAGAAATGCTCCAGAAACTAAGTTTCTATGGAGCGAGGGAACATACAGAACATTGTTCAAGGCTAAAGTTTTTCCAGAAGCTAATTTAAGTAAAAATTTTCCTTTACCCATAACTTCAGCAGTAGTGGAGTTACCTATATAAACGCACTCACCGTCGGTGGATTCCTCAAAGTCATGGAATAATTCTTTGTTAGCACAGAAATGTCTTGAAGCGCCTGTGTCCAACACCCAATCAGTCTTGTTAGCTACCAGATTTGCCTCAATGCTTACTGCAGCAATTACTTTATCACCCTCTATAAGATGAGCTTGGGCATCACCTTGTCCTCCCTGTTTTGGGTTTTGTCCTTTGTTTAGATAATACTGGACAACCCTGTGGCCAAGTTTTTCGCAGCCAAAACAAGGCCCTTTGATTTTTTTAATTTGACTCTCTGGCTTGTTGAAATTATTTTTCTTTTTCACTTGTTCCTTATTTTGAACATTCTTTTGTTTGCCTTTGTACCTGTCTTTTGCAATAGTACCAGAAGATTCCACAAGGTTAGATTTAGAAGAATTAAGAGAAAGAGCTTCCATGTTATCTTTAAGACGGTTTGCCTCATCTGTTCTCATGTAACTAATAAGTTCTTGGAGAGTTAAATTCTTTTTCTTATGTTTCAATTGATTTTTGTAATCACTTCAGGATGGTGAAAATTTTTCAAGCAGAACATTCTCCTGAAGAATCTCACACATCTTCATACCCTCATTGAGAACATCAACAACTAAATTTTCATATTTGTGGATTTGTTCCATGATTTATTTATTGACAACCATTTAAAATTTAATCCATTGTCCGACAATATATTTTTTCTTTCCTGCATCATCGGCACCATATTTCTTTTCTAAACTGTCTCATATTTCCTTAGCAAATTTGTAAGTAACAAATAAATCAAATAAATGATTAGTCATATGGTTCAACAAATGTCCTCTAACTGTTTTGTTATCTTTTTCAAAAAAAAAATTAGCAGTTTCATCAATCACAACATTGTTAGATCTAGTAGTAATGTTAGAATTATCATTAAGGAATTCATTAAAAAAAACATAATCAACTTCTAATTGTTCGAAGAAAATTAAAAGTTCTTGTGACCAACGTTTAAAATTATTTTCGTCCAATGGCTCAAGTTTTGACAAATCAGGAAAAGTTTTGTTCAGAGAAAGAGCCATTAATCAATATTGTATGTAACAAAAATCACTTTCAAATTGTTGGAAAAAGTACTACAATATTGATATGGAACTAAAATTAATAATTATAATAAAAGAGTCACAAATGTTGTGTCGTGGCAAGTCACTACCTTGAAAGCAATTTCGACCCAACTCCGGTGCAAATCCTTTTAGCCGGTCGTTCCCCAAGGTTTCATAAATACTTCCAAACACGTGCACTCATTGCTGGAAGTTTGGAGGTTTCTCAAAACTATTGCCCAAAAGTAGAGGAACTTAGGAGGAAGATACTTTTTCTTTTACTTTGTTGGTGTATATTTTGTTCTAAAAAAGGATGGTTTATATAGGTGAGGAACAAAGGATGTTACAAGAGTGAGTTAATGGTGAATTGAATGAATTAACTCATCAAGAGTTATCTCACCAAATGAATTCATCTGTTCATGGAGAATTGAAAACACACAGTTACAAAAAAATTAATAAGTTACATTTTCTCACAATGTAGCTTGTAAATGTATTTGGACTTCTCTTTTTGGATAAGCTTAAAGAAGCTTTAGATTTTGACTCTGCATTCTAACCATTTATTAAAAATGCTTTCAACATAAAGTAAGTGGGAGTGGTTCAACTCAAGTGGTGGAACTAAAAGAGAAGGGAACCACTTATGATACCTTTATATACTAAAAACTTAAAATGCAAATTAATTAAATTCTCATGAATTACCTGAAGAGCAACAAGTTTAAGATTCACCACCACTTGATGAGCCACATGAAAAATAACCCGCTTTACCTGAATCCATTGTTGAAAGATCATCTGAACCAGTGGAAGTAAGAAGATCCTTAAGAGTTCGTGGATCAACAATTTCTAGTGACTATGTTGTGTATCTTCAAGAGTCTGATTATGATATTGGACTAAAAGATGAGCCATGTTCATTTTCACAAGCCATGAGTGGAGAAAACTCTACACTTTGGTATGATGCCTTGAAATAAGAGATAGAATCTATGGCTAAAAATAAAATCTAGATTCTCGTTGAATTATCAAAGGGAGTCTCTACTATAGGATCTAAATGGGATTATAAAAATAAAAGAGACTCATCTGGTAATGTTGAACGATATAAAGCTAGAATTATAGTCAAGGGTTTCACTCAAAAGAAAGGTATTGATTACCATGAAACCTTCTCTCCTGTGTCAAAGAAGCATTTATGAAAAATAATCATGGCATTGATAGCTCATTTTGATTTAGAGCTACATCAAATGGATGTGAAAATGACTTTCTTGAATGGAGATCTTAAAGAAGAGGTATACATGCGTCAGCCTGAAGGATTTAGTGATAACAATGAAAGCCACCTTGTTTGCAAGTTGAATAAATCTATCTATGGACTAAAACAGGTTTCCCGCCAATGGTATATTAAATTTCATAATGTTATTTCTTCATTCAGATTTACGGAGAACATCATTAATAAATGTATATACCTTAAGATAAGTGGGAGTAAATATATTTTCCTAGTCTTATATGTGGATGATAGTTTACTTACTAGTAATGATTTAGGGTTTTTACATGAGACGAAATAGTTTCTTATTCAAAATTTTGAAATGAAGGATATGGGTGAAGCCTCATATGTCATTGGCATATAGATTCATAGATATAGATCTCAATGATTGCTTGGACTATCTAAAAAAACCTACATTGAAAGAATGTTGGAAAGATACAGAATAAAAAACTGTTCACCTATAGCAGCACCTATCATTAAAGGTAACAAATTCTCATTGAATCAATGCACACAAAATCCATTGGAACAAAAGCAAATGAAAGGCATTCCATATGCTTCACTTGTTGGGAGCCTTATGTGTGCACAGGTCTAGACCTGATATTGCCTTTATAGTAGAATGCTTGGCAGATATCAAAGTAACCCTGGTCTTGATTATTGGAAAGTTGCAAAAGGGTTTTGAGATATTTACAAGGAACCAAGGATCTTAAGATTACATACAGATATTATGACTCATTAAAAGTCACTGGGTATTCAGACTTCGATTTGGGTAGATGCAAAGACAATGGTAAATCTACTTTTGGATACATTTTTCTTCTTGCTGGAGGTGCTGTATTTTGGAGAAGTGTTAAGCAAACTATTGTTGCAACATCCACAATGAAAGATGAATTTATAGCATGCTATGAAGCTACATCACAAGCGTTATGGTTGAAGAATTTTACTTCAGGACTTAAAGTTGTCGATTCTATTACAAGATCATTAAAATTATTTTGTGATAATTCAGCTACGGTATTCTTTTCGAAGAATAATAAGAGTGGAAGACGAAGTAAGCATATCGACATAAAGTATTTGATAGTTAGAAATCATGTCAAGAAAGAAGATGTGAGTTTTGAACATGTTAGTACTACTTTGATGATTGTTGATCCTATGACTAAAGGTTTACCAGCTAATGTTTTCAAGGATCATGTGGTCCATATGGGACTTAGTAACTCATTTTAATCTTTCTATATTCTCTAACAATTTGTCTAGACATTATCGTTTTTATATACATGAACGTGCACATTTTGATTTTCATGTATTATAAAGTAATCATTGGATCAAATAAAGTTGGACTTTGAATGAATAATATTAAGCTCATTTATAAAGTTGTTGGAAACTTTATTTAGAATATATTGTACATCATAATACATGGAAGGAAGTGTTTGATTAAGAGCATGACCACCATGATTCTTGTATTAATATATTCTTGATAAAAGTGATTTTTACATAACTATTAAGTTGAGTGAATATGTGTTTATGGCCATATTTTTTATTTTCACTCATAAAGGATTGTCTGATTTTGATGTGGGTCAAGTGGGAGAATGTAAGAATATTACGTATGATACTACGTATTAATGACCCACATATTTTTTGTAAGAAATTTACCTTATCTCCTATGTAAAATATCAAATCAGTCAATTATTTTTCCTTCAAGTTGTGTATATATGATATTTCTTTGATGGCAAGAAATAACTATGAAAGTCCCTAGGGTTAAAGTTATTTGCCTAAGAGTCCCTAGCCTACCTATAAATATACATGTGACTCACTCCGTCTGGCATAACTTTGATAGGCATCGGCTAGAAGATTCTTAGGTAGCTCTTTGCATCTTTTCTTTTTAAGGTTTTGACAAAGGTGATTCTTCACAATACTTGAACAATAATGGCTGAAGGTACGTTTCTATTTATTTTTTCGCTTTGGCTCTGTGTATGTGTTGAAATTTCAATACACTCTTGCAACAGACAAAGCACGATCCCTTTTGTTGAACATGTTGATTTTTTGTTTGATTATTTCCACAATTATTGTCCTTGGGATGTCTACAGTCATTTTTCTTTATTTTTTTCTTCTTAGGCTTCAAAGTAGTATTTTTGTTAGTTTCAGGGGCAGCATTATTTGAAGTAGTTAAATTTACCTTTGGTGTGATGTTGTTCTCTTCTGTTTGTAAAAGTGCATCTTGGCCCCTTGCTTCTTCTTCCATGCAGATTCTCATTATCAAAGTCTCAAGAGAAGTTTCATTTTACTTGTGGCGCATAGTTTTTAGAAATTCCTTCCAAGAAGGAGGAAGTTTATTTATTATGCCACAAACAATAAGGTTATCTTTAATTTTGACTTCTTCGGACCTCAGTTCTCCAACAGTCATTATGAAGTCCTAAGCTTGGTCTACCACTGACTTGTTGTCCACCATTTGGAAACGAAAAAATCTGCTAGCAGCATATTTTTTCGCTTTCGCCTCCTTAGTATCATACTTACTCTGCAAGGTTTTCCAAATTTTCTTTGCCCTAGAGTAAGTTCTATCATAATAATCATAAAAAATTTCAGATAGAAAATTAAGAAGAATATACCAACACTTGTAGGAGTCACCATCGTACTTTTCAACTATCTCTTGAAGAGAGATAAGTCCATCCTCGGTCATAAAAGAGTTATCTACTTTGTTTAGATTCTTCTCAGTTAACACAGAAAAAACGTTGAGAAGACTTAAGTGGAAAAGCAGTTTACCCTTTCACCTCTTGAAGTGAGTACCGTTGAACCGGAATGACTTGTTAAGATCTCTTGCCTTGACATCCGCAGATTTTTCAGTTGTTGCCATTGAATATCCTTAAAATTGTTGGTGAAAATTATAATAATAGTACAAGTGAAAAGCTTACAAGTGAAGAAAATAAAGAAAATATATCTTTTTCTTCTTCGGCTGAGGCGCGGATATCTCTCTCTCTTTAAGGAGATTCAAGCTCACTGTAATAAAGATTTTCACCGGTCCAGCAGTAATCTTCATGACTTGTTCCCTCCAGGATACAACAACCTTCTCACAAAGAACAACTCAACAACTCTGGCCAAGAATTGAGTTCAAAACTCCACTAAAAGAACACCTCCCTTCAACTAATAAACTCTTTTTTTAACTAACTTTTGTGAACTCTATATTATGTTGTGTATAGAAAAATATGCAAGACCACCTCTATTTATAAGTGAAGAAATCTTCCATGCAATGAATAGGAAAAATAAATGGAAAGATCAATATAATAGAAGTTAATAGAAATAATGGAGAAATAAAGATAGAATTTACAAGAGTTATAGGAAACTTATGTCCCCACTCTACCACCACTAACTATTATTTTTAAAGACACAAATGAATGGAAGTTGGTAGCTGAAAAATAAGCCATGCAACTTGGAGGTGTAACTGTATAACGTCAATGAATAGAATTGTAATGGGAGTGTTACAAAATGAAAGAATTGATCCACTAACCCCATTTGGAGTAATTACACATGTTGTAACTCCAAACTAAATGGCAAAAGGTATCAGTAACGGAAATGAAAAATTGCTAGTGGCATAATCTCCTAGATAAACAAATATACATAATAATGTTATATAAAAATAATATTAAAATATTTAAATCCATCAGTGAATGTGATCCCTGCAATATCAAAGATGTAACAATTTTTGTAGAAGAAAATATGATAGATTTTGTTGGAGAAAAAAAGCCAAAGTGGAGAAGCAACATTACAGAATTAATTAGCTCTGTTGAGTGTTTCCAGTTTTTGAATTTTTAAGTATTTTTAGTATCTTTTTTTTGTTCATGATGCGCGTTGTGATGTGTTGATTATGTACGGGTATATTTTAATTATATTTATTAATTCTCACTTCTCTCCAATTCAATATTGAATCAAATTCTTCAGGTGTGTTTGATCGTAACTAACCAAATTCAATCAGATGAACTTTGAAGGTGAAAATTATTGCGAGAGGAAAAATAAGTTTAACTGGTTAAGATGAATACAAAATTATGAACGAAATACATATATGAAAATAATTTCTATTACTTTTGCATTCATTGTCATAAGACAAGTAGAACAAAGATTTTGAAGAAATTTACCACGCAACGCCTAATCTTTAATTAAAGAGTAAATACATAATTACCCCCTGATGTTGGTCGAGATTTTTAAAAAGACACTTAAACTTTGAATTCGACATATTACCCCATGATTCTTCTTTATTCCTTTGCAAATACATCATTTTTCGTTGAATTTCAGTCACACCAAAGAGAGTGCAATGCACGCGTCAATCAGGTGCTTCCACGTGTAAATATGTTTAATTTTATTTTTTTTATATTTTTTAATAAAATTTTCCTTTTAATTTTATTTATCAATTAATCAATTTTAATTTTTTCTTCTCCAATTCTTCATTAATCAATCTTCATATCTTCTTCCTTAATTCTCTATTAATCAATCTTCATTTCTTCTTCCTCAATTCTCCATTAACAGTCATTACTTTTTTTTTCTCTTATTTTTCCCCAATTCTCCATTGAAGCTAGAAAATTTCAGAAAAAAATAATTCTCCTTAATGAATCAAACTAGTGGGATATAAAATCATGTATTGACTTTAATATCTTCTTAATTTGTTTAAAAGTTGTGAAATCAAGTTTTGTTTTTGTGATTAAATTTATTTTCCGTCTTCAACACCATTTACTTGAATCATAAAACTCCATTAATGGAGCTTTAATGGAGGAGTTGAAGAAGACAATAGTATTGAAATCTCATTACTCATTAGTACAGAGTAATTTCTTCCTTCTTCTTCTTCTCCATCAATCTTCATTAATGGTTTATGAATATTTGACGAAAACTAAAAGTTTTAACTTCGGAGAAAATCGAGTGACACAATTAATGGAGATTAATGGAGAAGAAGAAGAAGAAGAAGAAGAAGAAGAAGAAGAAGAAGAAGAAGAAGAAGAAGAAGAAGAAGAAGAAGAAGAAGAAGAAGAAGAAGAAGAAGAAGAAGAAGAAGAAGGAGGAGAAGAAGGAGGAGGAGGAGGAGGAGGAGGAGGAGGAGAAGAAGAAGAAGAAGAAGAAGAAGGAGAAGGAGAAGAAGAAGGAGAAGAAGGAGAAGAAGAAGAAGAAGAAGAAGAAGATGAAATGAAAGAAGAAGATGGGAAATGAAGAAAAAAGAAAACTAAAATACAAAATTAAAAAAGTGGATCTTTTTTATTACACGTGGCACATTTTAATTCGTTGGTTCAATTTTTTTTCTATTCACGCGCTTTAGGTGTATGTAGACACGCAGGGTCAAAATTTTGGTCAAAATGATGCATTTACAACGGTTTAAATAAGATTCGTGGGGTAATAGATTGAAGTATAGTTTAGGTGTCTTTTTTAAAATCTCGACCAACATTAGGAGGGTAATTATGTATTTACTCTTAATTAAAATTATTCAATAACATTAACCATAAAATTATTCAGTTGCGCTACCTTTGATATCTTATAATAGAGATCTTTTAAACCGCATTAACATTTATTTTAAATCAAACTTACTCCCCCATTCCCAAATAATTAAATTGTTGGGATATGACACACTTCTTAAGAAAAATCTTTTAGGAAATAATTTGTATGTTACTTTCCACTATTACCCTTTTAATTATTCTTAAATTACTCTTCTAGAAAATGTAAAGTACTTAAGAACCTCATTAAATGAAAGGGTAAAATTGAAAGAAATTTCCAACATGTCTCTTGAAAAATGAACAATTCATTTATTTTGGACATTGAAAAATAACTCAGCAATTCATTTATTTTAGAATGAATGGAGTATTTGACTAAAAGTAACACTACTTTTTAAATATTTACCAAATTATGAGTAAGAAAAGGAGAAACGTGGTGGAAATTACAAGGTATGAATCGATCTTTCACCAATAAGGTAGGAATACTAAAGGCTCATCTTTCACATTTTTGGGGCTCATTTTGTTATTGGATTATGAAATAGTTTCAGTATAAAATTCATGAGATAGTTTCAGTATAAAATTCATGTTCGTACTTTAATCATATTTCTATTTCCCCCAATGTATAATTCTAAAATTTTGATCAAATTTTATGCATAGTTATGTGGGATAGCAATATATATACCCCCGTCGTTCCAAAATGTTTCTCACAACTTCTTTTTGAGATTCTATCTATATGAATTTCTTACTAACATTTCTTTTGTCATATTGATATTAGAAAAACTATAATTTATAAATTTCTTTGTATAATTTTTGAATATTCAAATATTAAATAAATATAATTTAATTTAATTTTAAAAGTTAATTGAATTAAAGTGAAACATAATAATTATTTTGGAACGAAAAAAAAGTAGGACTAATTAATTAACTATCATTATACAACAGCACAACTAACATTTACCCAAAAAACAAAAAAAAAAAAAAAAAAAACACAACTAACATCAAAGACGGTCGGGTCATGAAAAGCCCACATAACTAACATCAAAGACGGTCGGGTCAATGAAAAGCCCAAAAGAAGAAGGAAGAAAACATGAGGAAAAGTGAACCAAAAAGAGGGAGAATATTGAAAATGGGGGGAAAGGCAATAGTGTGTTATGGTCCTCTAATAGACCTCTCAAAAGCAGCAGCTCACATCGATGACTACGTTCAACTCCTCGTTTTTGTTCACAATATCACCCCAATTCAGGTATAAGAATTTTGGGAAAAAATTTAAAATTAATAATTAACTTTATCTCATATCAAATGTGAGATATTAGCTAATTCCACTACTGTTTTACTAACCTATCCTGTATAGATAAAATAGTATATACCTGCTTATCCCAATCCCTAAGTTGGTTTACTGAAGCATATGATTTTACAGTACAAAGTACGGAGAAAAGGTGGGGCAGAGGTCATAAGGACCGATATACAGGTGTGCGACGACACCCGCCCATTTTTTCCTCTTACAATATGGAACAAACAATTGGTCTCCACATTGCTTGCCGGAGATATCATTTTGCTTCAAAGTAAGTTTTTTGGGCAATAAATATTTGATTATCACTGCATCCCATTGTTATCTTTTTATTTTTCGTTGAGAATTAGTAGTTTTAACTTATTGTTCTAAAATATTTCAACGCCATCTGTTACGCATATATTTCAGGCATAAATGTATAAATAGACACTTAAACTTGGCCTCAATGTCTAGGCACCTCAACTTGTCTTTACCATGTCAGTTGAACACTCCAAACTTACAAAATAATCATCTAGAAACCACCAAAATTTCTGTGCTATGTCTGGGGTGTCTACGAAACACAGTGAGGACGAGTTGGAGTGTTTAGTTGTTAGTTGAGACCAAGTTGAGGTGTCTAGATGTGCACTCTCAAAGTTAAAGTGCTTACTTGCCAGCTGAGGTTTAGTTTGGATGTATGTTTATGTATTATGCTATATTGTATAACTCAACATATAAATATCAAACAGGAATATGGAAGGGCTTTGAATTTCAAAAATTAAATCATAATAAGATCTTAAAAGTGTGAACGGGCTGTAGGCTGGTTTTCTTTACTAATATATGACTGGTAATTTTAAAATTCTTGAACTTACTTGTTGTCTTCTTCTATTTTCCTTTACCTATTTCATGTTGATTTACCATGAGGCCATGGAAAATAATAAGTTTCAGTTTGTTAACAATTTCTCATACATAGTATGCAACATTGAATTTGTTTGTGGTGTAAAGTGTTTACCTCAAAAGACCTTCTAAATTCATTATCATCTCATATAGTTGTCTCGTCCTCTCTGTTTCTCACTTTCATGGAATCTGCTATGCTTGTAATGTCGATCAGGTTTATATGTTAACAAGCATTGCTAAATACTCTTGAATATGTTACTTTTTGTGTGTTCTAAACTTTAGTTTTCGAATAGTGATGTTGCTTCAATTTTCAGGTAATGCATTTAATGAAATTTTCAATTTCAGATGTTAAGATTATAAAAGTTGGCGAATTAATTGAGGCTAGAACTGTACATTACTCAACTTTGCAATGTATAATCCATTCATTCAAGCCACTCTTTTCTAAAGGTACTCTCTCTACAACTAATAAGGTTGATTATAAAAGTTGGCGAATTAATTGAGGCTAGAACTGTACATTACTCAACTTTGCAATGTATAATCCATTCATTCAAGCCACTCTTTTCTAAAGGTACTCTCTCTACAACTAATAAGGTTCTGTTATACATTATCTTTGGTAGATATGACCAAGCTTTGGAGTATCTGAAATACATGACTAGATACTCAAATGTTGTAAAGGGTGACTCGAATTATTTTTTTTTTAAAAAAATCTTAATGGCTGCCTAGCATTTACTGTTTTCCAGATGGCAGAGCCCAAGAAGATTACGCATGTTTGGATGCCAACTCTGTGTACTTATTTTGAATAATTGGGTGATGCTGTTAAATTAACCTTCAGGAGGCTAGTATATCGCGTTACAAACACTGATGAAATAAATTAAAGGCAGCTCGAACTCCTATTTCTCCTACGATATCTCTCATGCCACTATCTTCATGATATAATACTTTAGATTGCAAGTCTTTGTTCGCCCTCTCTTTATTTCTTTGTTACAGATGATAAAGAAATTCATTTCTCCTTGTTTTGCTGAACCTTTTTGGGAGCCCATTTATAATGTGTTGGATCAATTACTCGGAGAACACACATGGATCCCTCCTTGTCTAATCGGCAGTTGGGATTTTTCTGGAAAAAAAGTTGCTTAGACTTAACAACAAGAATCCATAACCAGAAAAACATGCTTTCAGCCATAAAAAATACCCAATGGAAAATTTATTTCCTTATCAACTACTTTTAACCTCTCACAAACTTCTCGTCAACCGTAAATGTGTGATCTTGGAAAATCACACCCTCATTTTGTAGTAATAGGAAGCTTATATATTAGCTTATATAATATTTCTTACTAACTTGAGAAAAAACCTATATGCATCTGGATCATTAGGCCTTTCTCCAAATAGATTAATCTAAACTTTCATATACTTGTTCAACCAAATAATTGTTGAGTGCTATGTTTTGAATGTGAGTCCTTTTATAGTACAGAGGTTGCCACCAGATTCCCAAAATTGCAGGGGGTGGGGGGTTGAAAAATTAGTCTTCGACTCCCATGTGGCACCACCAAATCATGTTAGACAGATAAATTTGATTTAGCCATGCTTCAATTGTCATGAGGGCCCGAAATAAATTAATTTCTGCTCTCTGATGAGACTTCACGGTCTTAAAGAGTTAAAACAATATATTTTGTCTCAACACAAACTTTCACAAGCATGAAAAAAAGGAAATACAAGAATGGGATCGAAAAGATTTCATAAGCTTTTACTATTTGTTTAGTGTATTTCTTTCACAATCACTATAGTTCAGCTGAAGTTAGACCAGCCTGCTCCGTACCTGGGCTAAGATGTTGATTATGGTCTTTGCAGGTGTGGACGAACTGATGCACAGCTGTCGAATTGGCACCGCAGCAAAGGATAAGCTTCAAAAAATCGTTACATGGCTGCAGCAGGGAGCTGCTGTTGATTTGAAAAACCATCAGGTATATATCCTCTTTCTCTTGGAATTTCTGTTGCAAATTTCCAATAACATACACTTGAATAGAGACTAGGAGTCCATTGATCAAGCACCCTTTTCTCCTCCTCAAATTTCTTACTTCTCCATGCCCCACCACACGGCTGAGATGGAGGAGGTTTCTCTTCTTCTCTTAATTAGTCTCCACAATTGATGAAGTCCAAATTTGGATGTATTTATGCCACAGAATGAATTTAATTGTAGACCATCTTGTCCTTTCAGGCTGCGTTATCAGATCAAACCACACCCCACTCGGCTCAAGCCGAGGAATTCTAGTTCTTAAGATTTGGATATCCTAATGCGCTGTTGCATTTGCTAGAACGATTAGTTTTGCACCAACCTATAAGTGCCTTTCGTTCTTTATTTAATTAATGAATTGTTTTTTGATATTGTAGAAGTTAGAACACAATTTAGCAAATCGATTTAGTTAATGAATTAACTTTGGATGAATACTTGGACCTCCGCTCTAGTTTATCCGGACTAAATGGATATCCCCTATAGTCTGAGAATTATCTAAAAACTCCTTTAGTAGAAACTTTCCAGCCTCGACTGAGACCATTATAAGCAATGATTTAATTGAAAAGTTTTTAAACTTGTTTCTCCTATTTTACCCTCAATCATTAGTGCATTTACCTAGGAAATAATGGAAATAATGGTTTGGATAATTTTTCTACATTCTAAACCTAACTTTGAAAAGTGGAATTCTTACAAAGTTCCAAGATTAGGATTTGAATTCAATATTTAATACTTTGCTGGGTTATTTCTGTAGAAGGTGCAGTATATGAGGGATAATTTGGCCCAGTAGTGCTGAAATTAGAACCACTAACTTTTACTGGCGAAGAGGATATGATATTTGTCAAAATAAGGAAGGTCCAAGTACTATTGTCAAATTATAAGTAGTTTGATGGAAGAAAGCTATGGCTTATTGCTTATTACTGATTTTGAATTTTTTCAAAAATAGTATTTCAAGATTAATTGGTATCCATCTTATAGTGACAAGAGCATGCCAGTGTATTACTTCACATCTGTTGTCAAATGACTGCAGTTAAAGGGTATTTGTCAGTTGACTTGTTTTATGAGCTATAATAATTAATGCTGACCTCACACATTTGCGATTGAGGCAGGCATCAATAAATTGGAAAGTGCATGAAGAGACAAAATCTCAGAATTGCATCTCTCTTCAGGATTTATCTGATCTTCCTGATTCCTGCAAGGCAACCTTATATGCATCTATTGGTGAAATATTTCTGCCAGTTACCTGGAGACATCTTCCTGAATCTGATGTTGAAAGCATGTTCATTAGCAAGAGGCTATATGTGCACTCAGATTGCAATGTGGCTGACGATCTAATTACTGCTGGTTGCCATCTCTGTGGTACTCCTTTGAGTTATGATTCTAGGTAAGAGAAATGCTGAACCAGTCCTCTTTTCATATGTATATGCTTATAATATGTCGATAACATTTATTAACTGTTATATCATTGTGGTTTCCAATAGTTCTGGCAGTATTAAAAATGCCTCATCACTCTATTGTGAGGAGAGCTCCAATCACCTTCATGCAGTGAGTATGATATATCGACCTTTCATGGTAAGTTTTTTTCTTTCAACTGGTAACTTTCTTTTCCCTGTATAATTTAGCTCCAGAAAACTGTCACTGTTACTGATTATATTGCATTTTTTTTTTTCTAAAACATGGCGTTTGGCACCTGAATTTTTTGTGTTTCATTTTGGTTCTAAAACTTCACAACTCTAGTTGACACTAGTATCATAGATGTTTTTTCAAACTCATTGACATTGTGATCCCTCAATTATAATGATGGACGTGTGAGATATTTACTTTCAGAACAGAAAGTAGCTTAAGTGCCATAAGGTGCATGTAACCTACTATTCTTTGTTTTAGTTTCAGAGCAAAAATTAACTCAAGTGCCATAATGATGGGCGTGTGAGATATTTAGTTTCATTTTAGTTTATCTTTGTTTATTTGAAAATTTTTAATGTACTATCTCAATTTTGCAGCTATATGTGTGGGATGATACAATGTATGCTCCACTTCTTGTTAAAAACAAGGCAGCTGAAGTGTTGTTTGGAAACATCAGAGCTGAGGAAGTATTCTCTTGCTATAAAAGGCTGAAGGATGGGAAAAATCATTCTTCAAACTTAGTCTGCGGAAGGAATGGCAAGGATGAAAGGACTGTTACTGGGGAATGTATTTCAGTCATCGACACATCTTGCACCAATGAGGGCAAGGATTTGAAAGAAAAAAATAAATTTGATGTAAGACCTAATTTCTATTTGATTTGGTTGATTTTATTGAAGTTGCTACTGCAACAGGAGAACAACAGTCCTTTGAAATTTAAAGTTACTATTAATGCAACCAGAGATTGTGAATGTGGAAGGTATGAGATGATCTCTGTTTCTCTGCCATCCTTTATATCTGATGTCAATTTAGTATAGGAGTCTCGTTTCCCCTCTAAATGTATTAATTATCAATATCTTAGAAGAGTTCATGTGGTGTTCATTAACTTCATGATTGGGAGTTATTTTTTTAGACTCCTTGGATGAAGGAAATTAAGATAGTTGTCTCTATTGCCTAAGTGTGAAATAATTCTCTTTTTGAGATGAATCTACTATCTTGATTTAATATTTGTTTTGGATCAAGTTGTGTGCTTCTGCATAGTTCGTTTTGTCCTTGTATTCATCTAAAGGATGCTGCTTCTATGAACGAAATTGATTTGAAGTAATGTTTTCCTGCGGAGGGAAGCTTGGGATAAGATCTGTGCATTCGTTTCTGCTGTATTCAGGTGTTACGTTTTGCCCAAGCCAAACCGTATCATGTAAAGAAAAATTTTCATTGTGGTCCAGTGTGGTTCCTTTAAGTCCTATTCTCTTTAAAAGTATTTTACTCCTGTCAGCTATTTATATGCCAACAGAAAATGAAAACTATCTGTTGTATAATATGGGTTTGCAATAGGCTTAAAAGGAGTGGCAAATTCTGTGATTCATTTATCTGATGACTCCCATTTATTTGGGATTGAGGCGAAGTTATTGTGCTGCAGTATACTTGCACATAGAAATTCTTTTTGTGGCTAAAGGTTTAGGTAAGTGGAGGTTACTCTAGTCCAAGGCCAGAAGATGCCCAAACAAGAAGTTTCAAAAAGCATTTCTAGCCTTTACATAAACTTCTGATGTTTGTACCGGAACTTCAATTTTGATTTTCCTATACACGAAAAAATCATATAAATTTTGGCCTCTGAAAGGGATGAGCTATGATGAAAACTAGAACTAGGTCTTGATCGTGATGTCAATTATGAACCTGGTTGCATTTCTCCGATTGACAGATCCCTAAAAAGACAAATTACAGCGGAGGGCTGTACCTAAAAACAAAGACCTGGGTGGTATATTATTTGAAATAGTTTAAGAAGCTTTCCTACAACAACCAAAAAACAAACTTTTTTTGGGGTCTAAAAGCTGGCTGATGAATTTTCATGTTCAAAGAGGGTTATATTCAGAGTTTGCTGCACCACTATGCCTCAACTGTGAAGCCCTGGTTGGTCTTCAATGCCGAAGTCCTAATCTGAGGACATGCCGTTTTATTTCACATGTTTTTGAGTTGGCTGATAACCCAATTAACTCTCTTCAATATGTTAATATGTTTCTTTCTTCTTGCATTGTAATACAAATGCCAATATGTTTCTACTTGCATTTGGAGAACCGAATCTTGTGTTTGGGGTATACTTGGAATGGTTGCTGGAGGGTGAGGGAGAGTATATTACGGTAATGTGATTTGGCTGCATAATGAAATATATTACGGTAATGTGATTTGGCTGCATAATGAAATCAAATAGAGTATGAGGTTATGTAAACTTCTTCACAAGTACAAAAATACAAAAACAAACCCAAGGCGCGAAAACAATTTAACAGTAATGTTAAAAAACATCAGGCCATGATGGAATAAATTTGGACTTCTACACGGTTACTAACAGAAAGCTTTATAAGCAGAAAAAGGATAGTTCTGAAACTGAAGACCAACAGAACTTAAAATGCTACATGAACCTCAGCTATTAGTTGAAGCCAAAGTCCAGAACTACCTGAATGCCATCAATGTTCAGTAGCTGCATCAGCCAAGGTATCAACAGCTGCAGATCTTTGTGCTTCTTCCAAAAGCTTTTGCCGCTCTGCATGTTCTCTTTCACAAGCACTGATACCCATAATTATATCCAGCATCGTACCAGTTGTGCCAAAGAATACGAGGGGTGCCAAAGATTTCCGTTTTATACCCACTGGAATTGCAAGCAGTGCACCAGCTACAGAGAAAACCCATGTCCCCAGAGCACTGCAGTAATTTAAATATCAGACCAAAAAGCTTCGGACTAGAACAAATAAGACAAGCAACATGACTCATATACAAGAAATCATGATTATACCAAGCTCATTAGAATAAAGTACATTAATGAATTAAATTTCTCTCAAAACAGATACAAACATTCACATTCAGAATTTCTGGCACCGCATGCATTGAGCCAGGAGGTAAGCTTAAACCACTAGTCGAGGAAAAACTCTTGTTTTTAGAACCCACAAAAGGAAAGCTGCTCCCATCCTTCCTACCCATCTCCAAGTTTTAAGTTTTAGTACCCACCCACCCCCCCACCCCCCCAAAAAAAAAAAAGAAAATACACATGTATCAGGAGCATGGATTTCAATACTTAATAGATACATGAAGCCATTCATGAACATTCAATTTTCCAAAGTTGATTCTGTGAATGCAATGACAGGAATATAACAACCACATTATACGAATGGAAATCACGTCATAGCAGCAATCCTCATGGAGGTCAAATATTTTCCAATTTGTTATCTTTTTCTTTCAAAAAATTTACCTACAGAAATCATATCACAAGCTCCTAAGGGCTGAAAAATCTTAGATATGTTCTGGACTAGAGAACAACTAGTACTTATTTTATTTTGTAAAATGTTCTCAAGAAAATATGATGACATGAGATAAGTTTTACGAAGAAACATTGTCAATGAGGATTCATATAGCCAACCCCAACTTGTTTAGAATTGAGAGATAGTTGTTGCTGTTGTTCACGGCTAAAGAATCCTTCAAAATGATGAAAGGTAGAACTTCAGCTTGACGTTGTGTAATAACTCCAAAACGAAACAAAAACATTGAATTCAATCGAGAAGAATACTTCAAATGACAAAATGAAAGTGACTCATTTTATACAGTGTGATAATCAGCAGAGGCTCATGGAAGTTTATTTGCAAAGAACATACACCAGATAGAAAAGAAAGGATGTCCAAAATCTAAAAATAGAAGGAAGCAAATAGTGATTTTGGAAGATGAAGCACATAATCAGTGCAATGAAAATTCGACCAACCGAGATGTGGATGACTATCATCCATCCTACTGGTCTCTCATAACTTTCCTGTTCACATTTCGCTGTATGATACTACTATCATATGTGGTACAAGGCATGATGCAGGAACTAGAAAGGCGATGAAGGGGGTGTGGCACACAACATGTTATACTGACATCATTTTATTTCCTTTGATAAGTATAATAGTGACACCATTATTCTCGCCCTTGATTTGGACATTGTTCCAATCTTCCTATAGAACAAAACCATTGATTTTTGGGACTACCTATGCTCTCTATTAAACATAACCTACTTTTTTTTTATAACCGTGATGTCTGGTCCAGCTTGCACTCACCTCGACTAATTCCACGAGATACCTGCCACCTCCCACCAGCAACAGATACCATGTAACTCTATCCACCAAGGCAAGAACAAATGAAAAGAAATCACTTAGTGGTTGTCTCTGTTAGGAATTGAACCTGAGACCTTATGGTACTCAACCCAACTTCATTGAACCACTAGGCCACACCCTTGGGTGCTAAACACAACATACTTTGGTCTGCACGGTTATTAAAAGTAACATGTTTGCTTAAAACAAGTGTTTAAACTTTAAAACTAATGGTTCGCAATAACTAAAAGTGAAGAGAGTCACATGAAATACTTTAAGTTTATAAGTATATGTTGAAGGACAAATATTCCATACAAGGAAATAGATCAAATCTTTCTGACAGATAAAGAAGGGAAAAGAGAGGGAGGGAATAAATCACTGCCTTTGTAATACTATATCACACCCAAATTAGCAGGGTTCCACTTCCCTTAATTCTTAGATAAGAAAAAAAGACACTAACCTTTGAGACACCCTCAACATTTCCCATACGGGGAGATTTTGTCTACTAAGGTTTAGGCTGCTTGAAAGAAAATTGCCTAATTATTTTGCTACTACTGCTATTTCAGTCTTGGACTTAGGGAATCTTAGTAGCTCAATTGGTTGGTTACCTGAAATTTCACGAGTTCGATTCCCCATCTTGTAATCTCCTCCCCATTTCCCCTTCCAAAAAAAAAAAAAAAAGAGAAAGTCTTGGACTTCATCCTCTACATTTCAACTTCATTGTCCTGTATTGCAGTTTTTTTTTCTGGTATGTTGTAGTTTGTCCTGTATTGCAGTTTTGGTGATACCTTCGTTTCGTAAGCGGGCATAAGGTGGCATATCCCATTACTACGACTGAGATAAAAGTTACACTGCAATTGATTATACCTTATCTCATCCAACTTGAGATTATTTTATCTCATCTTTCAAGTGGGGCAAACTAATCCAGGAATAATAATTCCAAGACTATAATCCTATGATAATTTAGTCCGCGTAGCAAAGGAAAACACATGAGAGAAAAATGTTACATAATTGTGGATTTAATTTTCGTATTGATTTTCAAGTAAATTATTTGAGACTGAAAATGGAATAATTCATGAAATTGTCTACCCATTTATTAGTTTGACATCCTGGGAAAGACGAAAAAGAATTGACATCGTAAAAAATATTGATTGGTTCTTTTGAAGGGAGAAAAAAACATAGAAACTTTAAATCTTAAGTTGTTTGTACAGGCGTAAAGAAGACAAATAAAGGGTATAAGGAAACTGACTGACTTGGAGACTGAGCACTCTGATAGTTGTTTTACTTCCTCTTGACCTGCCATTGTTGAACCTCTACGGTAGCGCTACAAGGGCGATCGCCTCTTCCAACCTATTTGACTACTGACCCATTAGGGGTGTTTGGTAGAGTGTATTAAAATATTAATGTATGTATTAATTTAATGGTATTAGACCATTTTAGCCTATGTATGCATTAGTTATACTAATGCAATTATTAGTTATACATTCTATTGTGTATTGAGGTGTGTATTATTAATATCTCAAAATTCATGGCATTAGTAATGCAATGGATCTAATGCATGCATTAACATGCTTAAAGACCTTATTACCCCTCAAAAAATTTTCCGCATTCTTTCCAACATATATATTGAGGATATTATGTAAAAAAAATATATATATTCTTAGAAATTATGTAATTCATATTTTTTTTAATACATCAAACCAAATACTGTATAATAAAAATACAAGCATAACTAATGCAAGCATAACTAACACGGGGTTTGGGCCATAGGTGACAAAAGTGTTTTAAAATGAGGTGTAGGTGACACAAGTCTTAATAATTGAGTAGAGGTGACAATTACTTAATTATGGTTTAAGAAAGTTTTGGAAATTTCAAAATAACTCATAAGTTTTTAAATTTACACTTTGATCCAAATGTTAGTTAATATATAATGGGGAACGAAGGGAAAAAAATGCCTTTTTCTCTCTCCACATCCATTGTTATTTTCTCTCTCTTCGTGATATTTGTTGTTCATTGTTACTGTTGCTTTATTCATCATCTTCTGATTCATTATCATCATCTTATACTTCATTATCATCTTCATATTCTTCTTGTTGACCATTGTTGTTGTTGTTGTTGTTACCCCAACTGTTGCTCTTTGATCAAATTCTTATGTCAAATTTTATTTCGTAAATCACTTTCAACTTTGGAATTTACTTGAGAGGAGACTTTGGTAAGTCAAATTATGCTTTTTAGTTGAATCTGAGTAACTGCGCGAACATGAATGCAATACAAGAGCAATCAGTTTAAACAGATCCATTAACTGCGGTAACAGATAAATGTTCTGTTGTAACAGTAGACTCATGTTGGATGGATTAATGTTTAAGGGTTTTAGGTGCCCGTAATATGAATCGAATAGATGGGTATTCTGTTGCACCAGATTAGTAATCTGTTTCAACAGATAAATAATTTGTTTCATCAAATTACTAATATGTTTCGAACAACAAAATTCAGATACAGCTCCTGTCACACACAAAACCTAACAGATAACTCATATGTTCTTGCTATTGATACTGGAATCAAATTATTTCTTAATTGTAGACATGCCATTCATTAAGAGATAGAAATAGACAACACGAAAATTAAATAAGAAATAAAAAGTCAAGTGCATCAAACATAATTTTTTATAAAACAAACAAAAAATATACATAGATAACAGAAAAAAAAAAAAGCTTAATTATTATTATTATCATTATTAACATCATTATTATTTGTATGGCCAGCCGGCCAATCTTCAAAGGGCAGCAGTAGCGCCCTCCGCAGCCTGCAGATCTCCCGCAGCATCCTTACTCTGACGGCGGCCAACTTCCAATACAGGTCATGAACCTCCTTCTGCAGTTCCCTCATGACGTCTCGTAAAATAGCGACATCCCACACATGATCAGCTATATCTAAAAAATGCATAAGTTGACAAAACACACACGTAAACACAAAAGTAAAGAAAAGAAAGAATTCAAATGTAATGTAATACAACGTATATTTACACAAAAATCAAGAAAAAAGCTTACCAGAGACAGGAAAAAGCTATCAAGTCCTTGAAGAGAAAGTAGTTGAAGGTGTAACAAGAGCGAGGAATAAATAGTGTGTAGTAGAACGAACGATTGAGTAAGGAGGGACTTATTTATAGAGGATTAAACTTGAATGAGTTAGATAAAAAATCGTAACTGTTCACCTCCATTTATTAATGACATTCTTGATTACTGTAAAAAGTTATGACTTAATTAAATTAATCAATATTATGATAAGTCATGACTTTTCAGCTTTATTATTATTATTAATAATTAGTTCTTTCTAGGAATTATTTTTTATACTGTTTTGGACAACAGATAATATATATGTTGCATCAGATAAATCATCTGTTACAACAGATATATCATGATTTGCAATAAATAGATAACCTGTTGCATCAGATAATATATCTGTTGCAACATATAATATATATATTTTTTTAAAAAAATAAATTATCTTCATGACATCCGAATTTTCTGACTTTTTAATTATATAAATTAATAAAGCAGATTTAAAGGCACAACTGTTCACCTCCATTTATTAATGACATTCTTGATTACTGTAAGAAGTTATGACTTAATTAAATTAAACAATATTGTGATAAGTCACGACTTTTCAGATTTATTATTAAAATAATTAATTCTTTACAGGAATCGTTTTTTATTTACAATGAGTTGGACAACAGATTATATATCTGTTGCATCAGATAAATCATCTGTTACAACAGATATATCACCCGTTGCAATAAATAGATAACCTGTTACATAAGATAATACATCTGTTGCAACATATAATATATATATTTTTTTAAAAAAATATATTATCTTCATGACATCCAAATTTTCTGACTTTTTAATTATATAAATTAATAAAGCAGATTTAAAGGCACAACTGCTCACCTCCATTTATTAATGACATTCTTGATTGCTAAAGTTATGACTTAATTAAATTAATCAATATTATGATAAATCATGACTTTTCAGTTTTATTATTATTAATAATTAGTTCTTTCCAGGAATCGTTTTTTTTACACTGAGTTGGACAACAGATAATATATCTGTTGCATCAGATAAATCATCTGTTACAACAGATATATCATGATTTGCAACAAATAGATAACCTGTTGCATAAGATAATATATCTGTTGCAACATATAATATATATATATATATTTTTAAAAAAATATATTATCTTCATGTCATCCAAATTTTCTGACTTTTTAATTATATAAATTAATAAAGCAGATTTAAAGGCACAACTGTTCACCTCCATTTATTAATAACATTCTTGATTACTGTAAAAAGTTATGACTTAATTAAATTAATCAATACTGTGATAAATCATGACTTTTCAGCTTTATTATTATTAATAATTAGTTCTTTCCAGGAACTGTTTTTTTACACTGAGTTGGATAACAAATAATATATCTGTTGCATCAGATAAATCATCTGTTACAACAGTTATATCATCTGTTGCATCAAATAGATAACCTATTGCATCAGATAATATTACTGTTACAACTTATAATATATATATATTTTTTAAAAAATAAATTATCTTCATGACATCCAAATTTTCTGACTTTTATTTAAAGGCACAACTGTTCACCTCCATTTATTAATGACATTCTTGATTACTGTAAAAAGTTATGACTTAATTAAATTAATCAATATTGTGATAAGTCATGACTTTTCAGCTTTATTATTATTAATAATTAGTTCTTTCCAAGAATCATTTTTTTTACACTGAGTTGGACAGATAGTATATTTGTTGCATCAGATAAATCATCTGTTACAACAGTTATATCATCATTCGCATCAAATAGATAACCTGTTGCATTAGATAATATTACTGTTGCAACATATAATATATATATTTTCTTAAAAAAATAAACTATCTTCATGACATCCAAATTTTATGACTTTTTAATTATATAAATTAATAAAGCAGATTTAAAGGCACAATTGTTCACCTCCATTTATTAATGACATTCTTGATTACTGTAAAAAGTTATGACTTAATTAAATTAAGCAATATTGTGATAAGTCATGACTTTTCATCTTGAAGCTTAGCTTTATAATTATTAAAATAATTATTTCTTTCCAGTAACCGTTTATTTTTTACACTGAGTTGTACAACAAATTATATATCTGTTGCATCAGATAAATTATCTTTTACAACAGATATATCATCCATTGCAACAAATAGTTAACATGTTGCATCAGATAATATATTTGTTGCAACATATAATATATATATATCTTTTAAAAAAATTAAATTATCTTCCTGACATCTAAATTTTCTGGCTTTTTAATTATATAAATTAATAAAGAAGATTTAAAAACAAGAATATTTCTGGTGAATTTTTTACGGTTTAAATTGTGTTTATTATTTATTTCCTTATTCTTTTCTGTTAAAAGAAATGACTTAATTAAATCAAGCTGGTGGTGAGTTTTTTATTATTGTGACAAGTCATGACTTTTCAGTTTATTAAATTTAAATAACCTTTTTCTCAATTTAAAAATCGAATACACCTGGTTTTCAATAACCGTTCCATTTCTTTAATAACCATTTTTATTAATTGAGTTATGGCAACAGATTTATATCTGTTGCATCAGATAACCCATCTGTTTCAACAGATATACCATCTGTTGCTATAAATCGACCATCTGTTTAAGGAGCTTTTTTGATTTCTTCTAACTGATTCATAAGTCGCAACAGATGAGAAATTTGATGCATCAGAAGCGTTTTTTGTTTTTGTTTGTTTATTGAATGTGTTTAGACAAAAGTCACAGTCACGACTATTCATTAACTTTTTTCTTAAAAATCATATCATATATATATATATATATATATATATATATATATATCTTAATTAAATTAACCCAATGTTGTAACTTTTTTTAAATTAAATAATCTTTCTTTTACGATTATAATATCATTTAGTTCCTTATTATTTGTTAACGAACCATTTTTAGGAGAATTTTTCATCATGACCGTATCCCTAACTCCAACCGCCGACATATTGAGAATAGGAAATAAATAGAATGATAATTAAATATTGAATAAGAATTAAAAATTCAAAATCGACCAAACCAAACCAAACCAAACCAAACCAAACATATACATGGATTTTTTTGAATCCCTTATAGGTAGATCGGATATAAAAAAGGAAAATACATAAGCTAAAAGAAAGAAAAAACTTAACCTAATTATTATTATTATTATTATTATTCCTATTATTATTGTCAACCTGACAATTTTCATCCGGCAGCAGCAGGGCCCTCCTTAGCCTTGCTCGGAAGTTGGCCAAATCCCTCTGGAGTTCATCAAACTGCCTTTGAAGTTCCTGCAAGGACTCGAAATGAACCTTCTTGTACGAATCTGGATCTAACATATTAGTATTGTAAGTATAGTAGAATGAACGAGAGTGAGTGAGAGTGAGTGAGGAGGCCGGAGGGACCTATTTATAAAATGATTGAATTAGAAGGGATTGGACTTAGTTAAACAAAAAACCACGACTGTTCATATCCCTTAAAAGAAAAAATTACACAAATCTCATATTTAAGACACCATATTACACAATATTCCTTAATGTTTTAAAAAATTACATAAAATCCCAGATTCATATTTACTAGTGATACATATGCTATATGTATCACTACTGTATACATATGTATATACTAGTGATACATATACATATGTATCACTAGTCCATATATGTATCACTGCTTAACATATGTATCACAATTTGAAATTTCAGGATAAGATGTAATTAGCAAACTATTCGAGATTTAATGTAATATTGCTGAGCCTATCCGGGATTTATGTGTTGTGTGTGTTAGTGTTACTTAAATAAAACTGGTGACTTTATTAATAAGTAAATTAGAAAAAAAAAATGGATCTAAATACAACATTTTATCTTTTTGTTGTATTTTCGAAAGAGAAAGATTGATAATCTGTTGCAAAATATATTCCACCTGTCAGATAACTTACAACATATGGACTATCTGTTGTAACAGATGGATATATCAGTTTGCTTTTCCATCAGTTGTGGCGTCTGTTGCAACTTGCTAGTCATCTGTTTATTCAATTTCATCGAGAGCAATCGATTTTTCTAAACACTTCTTGGCCAAACTCAATTTTTGCTCTTGGATTGCTTCTCTTTTTTTCTTTGCATCCTTTAACCAATCTAAATTTTTGCTATTAGATTGAGGGCAAAAATTAAATTTGGAGGCCAGCTTGAAGGATACAAAGAAAAAAAGAGAAGGAATCCAAGAGCAAAAATTGAGTTTGGCCAAGAAGTGTTTAGAAAAATCTATTGCTCTCGATGAAATTGAATAAGCAGATGACTAGCAAGTTCCAACAGACGCCACAGCTGATGGAAAAACAAACTGATATATTCATCTTTTGTAACAGATTGTCCATATGTTGTAAGTTATCTGACAGGTGGAATATATTTTGCAACAGATTACCAATCTGTCTCTTTCAGAAATACAACAAAAAGATAAAATATTTTATTTAGATCTTTTTTTTTTAAATTTACATATTAATAAAGTCACCAGTTTTATTTAAGAAACACACAACACATAAATCCCGGATAGTTTCAGCAATATTACATTAAATCCCGGATAGTTTGCGTCAGATGTGGAGTCTGTTGCGTCAGATATGGAGTTTGATGCAACAGATATGGAGTCTGTTGGGATACATAACAGCCTTGCTGGTGGTTTGATTTGTTCCATCAATTGCTCCGTCTGTTGCAACATCAACAACAACATAAACAACAAATAACAAATAACAAATAAAAAACATCAACAACAAAGAAAATAATAACATTTGTTCCAACAACATCATCAACAACAAAGAAGCATACATCCTATGTTTTAACACCATCAACAATAAGGGACGGACCCACATGGAGTCCTCCGGGTGCGCGAGCACAGACTGAACTCGTATCGAACTTTATATATGTATGTGGAAATAAAGAAAAAAATGTATATAATATAATCAGTGAGCACCCATAGTAAGAGTTATTTGGTTAGCCTAGTTGTTGTTTATGGGTGCTTAAGGCTATTTATTTCTTTTGGTCTTGAGTTCAATTCCCACTCAACACATAATTTTTAAATTTTGGTAACCAACTCTTCTCTTCTTATTCACTTTAAACTTTTTATTTTTTTCTCACTTACTCCTTGTGTTGATTGTTCGGACTCCACTATTTTTAAGCTAAGAAGCACCCACCGTATAAACCATATCACACCACAAGTTTCAACAACGCCAACCCCACCAACAACATCAATAACAACATCAACAATAAAGAAACAAACAAAATACATAAAAAAAATGATACTGCCAACAAGGCTTTTAAAATCCCAGATTCATATTTACTAGTGATACATATGCTATATGTATCACTACTGTATATATATGTATATACTAGTGATACATATACATATGTAACACTAGTCCATATATGTATCACTGCTTAACATATGTATCACAATTCGAAATTTTGGGATAAGATGTAATTAGCAAACTATTCGAGATTTAATGTAATATTGCTGAACCTATCCGGGATTTATGTGTTATGTGTGTTAGTGTTACTTAAATAAAATTGGTGACTTTATTAATAAGTAAATTAGAAAAAAAATGGATCTAAATACAATATTTTATCTTTTTGTTGTATTTCTAAAAGAGAAATATTGGTAATCTGTTGCAAAATATATTCCACCTGTCAGATAACTTACAACATATGGATAATCTGTTGCAACGGATGGATATATCAGTTTGCTTTTCCATCAGTTGTGGCGTCTGTTGCAACTTGCTAGTCATCTGTTTATTCAATTTCATCGAGAGCAATCGATTTTTCTAAACACTTCTTGGCCAAATTCAATTTTTGCTCTTGGATTGCTTCTCTTTTTTTCTTTGCATCCTTCAACCAAACTAAATTTTTGCTATTGGATTAAGGGCAAAAATTGAATTTGGAGGCCAGCTTGAAGGATGCAAAGAAAAAAAGAGAAGGAATCCAAGAGCAAAAATTGAGTTTGGCCAAGAAGTGTTTAGAAAAATCTATTGCTCTCGATGAAATTGAATAAACAGATGACTAGCAAGTTCCAACAGATGCCACAGCTGATGGAAAAGTAAACTGATATATCCATCTATTGTAACAGATTGTCCATATATTGTAAGTTATCTGATAGGTGAAATATATTTTGCAACAGATTACCAATCTGTCTCTTTCGGAAATACAACAAAAAGATAAAATGTTGTATTTAGATCCATTTTTTTTAATTTACATATTAATAAAGTCACCAGTTTTTTTTTAAGAAACACACACAACACATAAATTCCGGATAGTTTCAGCAATATTACATTAAATCCCGAATAGTTTGCGTCAGATGTAGAGTCTGTTGCGTTAGATATGGAGTCTGATGCAACAGATATCGAGTCTGTTGGAATACATAGCAGCCTTGCTGGTGGTTTGATTTGTCCCATCAGTTTCTCCGTCTGTTGTAACATCAACAACAACATAAACTACAAACAACAAATAAAAAACATCAACAACAAAGAAAACAACAACATTTGTTCCAACAACATCATCAATAACAAAGAAGCATACATCTTATGTTCCAACACCATCAACAACAAGGGACGGACTCACATGGAGTCCTCCGGGTGCGCGAGCACAGACTGAACTCGTATCGAACTTTATATATGTATGTGGAAATAAAAAAAAATGTATATAATCTAATCAGTGAGCACCCATAGTAAGAGTTGTTTGGTTAGCCTAGTTGTTGTTTATGGGTGCTTAAGGCTATTTATTTCTTTTGGTCTTAAGTTCAATTCCCACTCAACACATATTTTTTAAATTTTGGTAACCAACTCTTCTCTTCTTATTCACTTTAAACTTTTTATTTTTTTCTCACTTACTCCTTGTGTTGATTGTTCGGACTCCACTATTTTTAAGCTAAGAAGCACCCACCGTCTAAACCACACCACACCACAAGTTTCAACAATGTGAACCCCACCAACAACATCAACAACAACATCAACAACAAAGAAACAAAAAAATTACATAAAAAAATGATACTGCCAACAAGGCTTTTAAACTTCTCCCAACAGATGACTTTTTTTCGCATCTTATAATAAAAATTCTTGGTATGTTTATTCAACAATTAAAAGTTCCTTCAATTTTTTTAAATAAATATGATATGGAAAAATGGTAATTAAATAAACAAAAAGATGTAAATAAAGTTGCAAGAAAAAGACGAGAATGAAAGAACAATAGTGAATCATATCATACCTTAATGTCAAAAGGGGGTCAAAACAACAATTTCAGTCGAGAAATCTAAGATATGGATATCGATCGATTTAGATCCGAATAAAAATTTTTGAGAAAGAGAAGAGAAAAAAAAGGTTGTGATAACCCTAAAGAGGATAGAAAGAAAAAAAATGAGAGATTTAGGGATAAAAGAGAGGAGAGAAGAGGAGAGATGAGATAATTCTAATTTCTAGATGTACTACCCTTAATATTAAATGACTAAACAAAGTGTATTTATTCAAATTTATATTTTCAAAGCATAATTAATAAGACTAATTTGGTAGTAAAATAAATCCCTAATTAATATTTTCTTGATGGGAGTGCCAAGTTAATATGAAACGGAAGAAGTATTAGGGGTTTCAATATTTATTAATTAATATTCACTAATAATTTGAGGGGAATGAGAAAGAAAATGGATGACATTGAAAAGACAGGACAAGACTACTTAATGAGATTTTTGAGTTATCCAAGAAATGTTTTTTACCGCCTTTAGTAGTACTACTACTTTATCTACTCGGATAGTAGCTTGCTTTAAAATTAAAAGAAAACAAAAAGATTTTCAAATAGATATGTCGCCTGTTGCAACAGATTTAGATATCTGTTTGAGAAATCCCAACAGCTCAGTCATCTGTGACAACAGATGGAAATGTCATTTGATAACTAAATCAGAAACGTCATCTGTTACAACAGATATCAATATCTGTTTGAAAATTTCCAATAGCCCAGTCATCTGTCATAACAAATGCAAATGTCTATTTGATAATTAAATAAGAAATATCTGTTACAATAGATATTGTTATCTGTTTGAAATTTTCCAGCAGCTCAGTTGTTTGTTGCAACAAATTTCATTGTAATTGATTTAGGATGAACTAGGGATGAAAGAATGAGCTCCTCATTAACTTAATGTTAATATTAATAATAGTACCTACATCGATCTAGGTAGAATGAGGGATGAATGAATGAGCTCACAGGGTTAACTACAAATCCAATTGAGTCATTGCATTTGCATGGTGTTAGTATTGCATTCATCCTAACCCGAGTCATCGATCGATCACTCTGAGTTGAAATGTGTTCTCATTAACTTAATGTTAAAATTAATAATAGTACCTAAATTGATCTAGGTGGAATTAGGGATGGATGAATGAGCACAAAGGGTCAACTACAACTTTAATTAAGTTTTTTGGCAATTGCATGATGAGACGGTACTACATTCCTCCCGACAAGAGTCATCGATCGATCACTCTAAGAAGAACCAATTCTTACTACCTCGTATATTCAACTAATACCTTAATTGAATAATCTGGGACTAGGGGTGAGTTCTCATAGGTTCAACTACAACTTCAATTGAGTCTTTTGGCAAATGTATGATGAGACGGGACTGCGTTCCTCCTGACAAGAGTCGTCGATCGATCGATCACTTTGAGCCGAACCGATTCTTACTACCTCATATGTTCAACTAATACCTTAATTGATTAATCTAGGACTAGGGGTGAGTTCTCATAATGTCAACTACAATAGATGACATCGCCTATTTGATAATTTACAACAGATGAGTAATCTGCCGCAATAAATGACTTAATCTGTTTGATAGTTTACAACAGATTCGTGATCTGTCGCAACAAATGACTTAATCTGTTTGATAGTTTACAACAGATGGATAATATGTTGCAACAGATTACATAATCTGTTTGATTTGATCCAACAGAAAAGACATCTGTTGCAACAGGTTGAACAGAAAAGACATCTGTTGCAACAGGTTGAACATTTGTTTATATATAATTCAATTGAGTTCATATGTTACACTAATACCTTAATTGAATGTGAGTTCTCATAGGGTCAACTACAACTTTATTTTAGTCTTTTGGCAATTGTATAATGAGACAATACTGCGTTCCTCCCGATCAGAGTCGACGATCGATCACTCTGAGCCGAACCGATTCTTACTACCTCATATGTTAGACTAATATCTTAATTGATTAATATAGGACTAGGGTACTAATACCTTAATTGAATAGTCTAGGACTAGGGGTGAGTTCTCATAGGGTCAACTACAACTTTAATTGAGTCTTTTGGCAATTGCATAATGAGATGGTACTGCGTTCCTCCCGACAGAGTCGTCGATCGATCACTCTGAGCCGAACCGATTCTTACTACCTCATATGTTAGACTAATACCTTAATTGATGAATCTAGGACTAGGGTACTAATACCTTAATTGAATAGTCTGTGACTAGGGGTGAGTTCTCATAGGGTCAACTATAACCTCAATTGAGTCTTTTGACAATCGTATAATGAGACGGTACTGTGTTCCTCCCGAAAGAGTCATCGATTGATCACTCTGAGCTGAATCGATTCTTACTACCTCATATGTTAGACTAATACCTTAATTGATTAATTTAGGACTAGGGTACTAATACCTTAATTGAATAGTTTGGGACTAGGGGTGAGTTCTCATAGGGTCAACTACAACTTCAATTGAGTCTTTTGTCAATTGCATAATGAGATGGTACTGCGTTCCTTCCGACAGAGTCGTCGATTGATCACTCTGAGCCGAACTGATTCTTACTACCTCATATGTTAGACTAATACCTTAATTGGCTAATCTAGGACTAGGGTACTAATACCTTAATTGAATAATCTAGGACTAAGGGTGAGTTCTCATAGGGTAAACTATCGATTAATCTAGGACGAGGGGTGAGTTCTCATAGGGTCAGCCACAACAGGTGGCAGCGCCTATTTGATAATTTATAACATATGGGTAATCTGTTGTGTCATATGCTAATCCATTTGATAATTTACAATAGATGGGTAATCTGTAGCAACAGATAACTTAATCTATTTGATAATTTACATCAGATTTGTAATCTGTTGTTACCTAATCTGATTGATAATTTACAACAGATGAGAAATCTGACGCAACATATTGAACATTTATTTTTTACAATTTCAATTGAGTTCATATGTTAGAATAATAGTACCTAAATTGATTAATCTAGGACCAGGTGTGAGTTTTCACAGGGTCGCCTCCAGAGTACTCGGTCAACTACAACTTCAATTATTTTTATATAATTTCAATTGAATTACCCTTTTGGTAATTGCATGATGAGAGGGTTAAAAATTATGCATATATTTCATGATTTTAAAAATAATTAAGATCATTTCAAACCAAATTAACATTTTCAAAACTACTTGTCATTCTATTCCAAAATACAAATCAACCCGTACAAAATGTTTCATCATTTCAAATCTCGAGGTCTGTCTCTTTCTCTCTCATTCTCACTCAACAATAAAATACAGACAATAGCTACTCAATAAATTTTCTCAACCCTCCACAACAAATCATTTTTCTTCTCATTTTCGACCACATAGGTGTTATTTTTGACTTCATTCTTGCTTGTATCAGTCGTTTTCTTTGTCTTCGTAGGCAACAGAGTTCGAGAAGAGCTCTATATTTAGTTTTTTTCTAAAGAATAAGGGATTTTAATTTAATGATGAAAAATAAAACTTTTAGTTGTATTATCTTCGAGAATGGGTTTACAATTTTGAGTTTTGATGGTAAAATCGTAGGAAAAACTCGAGAAATCCCTAGTTTCTGTCGCAATGTTCCGTTGATTGTCGTGGTATAGTTGGATGGTGTTTTTGGTGTTGGTGGTAGTGGTGGTGGTAGTGTTTGTGGTCGTCGTGGTGGCACCGGTGGTGGCATTGGTTGGTGGTGTTGGTGGTGGTGTCAGTATTCGTGGTGTTTGTTTATTTGTTGGCATTGGTTGGTGGTGTTTGTGGTGGCGGCTGTTGGTGTGTCGGTATTTTTGGTGTTTGTAATGTATTTTTTAAAATCTATGCATATATCAACTGTAATGTAATTTTTGTTTTTCTTTGTCCGTAGATAAAACATGTCTCCTAAAAGAAAAGAAAGTGAAAGTGGATCAACGTCTGACCACTAAAAAAAAAGGCTACAGTACAAAGGGATTCGAAGGAGCTTCCTGAACAATCTCAGTCAGGGAAAAATAAAGCTGAAGAGAGATGTAAAAAAAACATTGAGGGAGGTGGATAAGGGTTCGTAGATGGTGATGAAAAAAATGAAATTAAGAAAGAGAAGGAATTGGAGAGTCAGAAAGAGAAAGAAGATTATCATCAACATGATGATAATGGATCACCGACGAGCCGTGAGTTAATATTTACATCCCAGCATGATCCTGTCAAAACTTTTAGTATTGACAGGTTTTAAGTTGCGATGCCGATAAATGACCCAGAAGGAAAACAACTAACTGGTCAAATTGTACTTAAATGTCAGATGGGGAAATTTTTTGAATATTTTATGAAAATTATGAAGAACGAAAACATAGGCGGACTTTTTAAGAAGAGCTGTTTTGGATGCATTCTCGAGCTGCCTGAGGACCCCTCTGCTCGTATTCGTTTCCCTATGACGATGGTATATGGTCTTCTCAAGCGCAGGATCAAGTACGCGGGGGATGATAAAGATCCGGAGGAGGGGGGCAAAAAGAAGATGGATGAAATCTGGATCAACTACTGTGGCATACCTGTTTGTTTTGGCTTGCAAGAGTTTGCCATAGTGACGGGCTTGAGATGCCATCGTCCATAAGGACCACCACCCCGCAAAAAAGCCAAGGCAAGAAAATGTAAGGAAAAAATAGATGGGTTGTTTGACATTGCTCGACGTGGCTATAAAGCATCGGATTTGTTGACAAATCTCGACGATAAAACCATACCAGAGCAGTACAGGGAGAAATTGTGCTTAGTTTGGTTTTCCCATTTGGTTATATTGTCAAGAGAAGCCAACAAGGTCATAGAAGATGATTTGTTTGTGTGTGCTGAGGATTTTGATAAATTCAACAATTATCCCTGGGGATATGACAACTTTTACTTGACTGTCCAATATTTACTGACAAAGCTATCCTCAGGGATGACCATATTATACGGCTTTCCTTGGGCTTTCATGGTAAAATTAATCACTAATTTTACTCATCCATTAGTTTATATTAAATATAGTTATTATGATTTTTTTTTGCTTGCTTCCTGTTTACTTTTTTTAGGCTTGGGCATTTGAAGTCATTCCTCTCCTCCGAAAGCAGTTAATGGATTACCCAGATGATGTTTCTCATCCAAGGATGTTTAGGTGGTTGGCTGCAAAGAGCAATACCAATATTAAGGAGGCTGATCTTTTTAACCCTCCGGATGATGCAGTACATCTTCTTCAAGTAAAATAATTCCACTCAAAGATAAGAAAGATATTGAACAGATGTTATATCTAGTGCAACAAATGTTATATCTAATGCACCAGATGGGACATCTATTGCGACAGGGTATATCTTGCATCAGATTACCCATCTGTTGCTTTGGTTCTCTGAACCTGACTTCTAAAAAATTAACCATCTACTGTAAATTATACAACAGATGTTTAATCTGATAACATATTATTCATCTGTTGCGACGTACAGATCATTTGTTGCATAAGAAATTACCCGTCTTATGCAACTGTTGCAACAGATGATTGATATTTTGCATCAGATTATCCATGCGTTGCTCTGTTTCTCTGAACCATACTCAAATGAATTTAACCATATACTGCAAACTATGCAACAGATGGGTGTTTTTTTTAAAACGTAGCCCAACTGTGAAAATTATTATATTATATGATTTAAATGCATCTGTCTTTTTTTTCTTTTTATAGGTTGTGCATCCATGGTTCGTACCTACTGAGGAGGAGTCAGTGATGACTTCTTATATTACTCTAGGTCATGTTGATACTATAGCAGATCCAAAAGTGGAGTTAATAAAGAAGAAATTGGCGGGAGCAACAGCCATAAGAAGAGCAGTTAGGCAAAGTCAGTCTAATGTTGAGGCTCTTTATGACCAATCTTTTACTAAGGCAGATTCAGGTGCTTCTAAAGGTGGAGTTGTTGGTGTTGGTGGAAGGCATACTGATACTTCTACCACTCGTAATGATGAGCATGTTGATGCTCAAGAAAGAATAAATATGTTTGAAAACACCCTTTTTCGCCCTTACACAGGTCCCTTTCACCCCTCTTCACCCTCGTGTTCTCGTTGCGAATGTGATGAGTGCAAGTACAGACAGGATAAACTATTTGAAAAAAGTAGAGGCTATCTCTAAAGCTATCGAGGAATTCAAATCCAAGAGGTGTGTCATACCATCCAACAAGATGAGTGAGACACACACTCCTACAACGTTGGTTAGGAGAAAGAAAAGAGCAATTAGAGATGTACTCTCTGCTCGGAAATAAAAAAAATTACAATTCCTCCCTCTCCAAAAGTTGTTGAAGTTCAGGGACCAGTCAAGAAGGTGGACATATATGCGGAACTTGGCGCCGAAGAGAAGAGGATCTACGACAGGCCAAGAATGCCAAGCCAGGCACATCAGATTACCCTAGGCCTCTCTTCCCCCCAAGACTTCTAGACTATGACTGATATGCGTATGCCGTATGAGGACAAGGAAAGTTTACCTTTTGTAACCTAGCCCTTCTAATCTACCCCATGAAGAAGAAGCTACGCAATAGATTTCACATCTGTTGCAACAGTTGGGTATACTGGTGCAACTGGTAGTGGTTTTGTTGTAACTTATTATCCATCTGTTACATAAGTTGCATTGGATTATTGATTTAGAGAACCCTATGCAATAGATGGACCATCCGTTGCATCTTTACAATTACTAACCTATTTAAAAATTGACTTCTTATCTCACAACATGTTGGCATAATTCTCTGTCTCATGAGGAAAAGGCAATTAACGTATCGGAAAGTTTATGACGCTGCTGATAGGATAATGGACCTTGACTTCTGCAAGAAGCTCAAGGATAGGTACGATCAACTCAATGGAGAGACGTCAGCCCTTGGCGTGGGACTTGATTTCCTAGTTCCTACGTTGGTCTTGGATGAAGAAGAAACCTTAAGATATGTTAGAAGGGACAAGCCAAATCCACACGGCAAGAGCTGGACCAAGGCAAAAAGGATTCTTGCAGTCATTAGCGTGAACGACATGCATTATCGGGCTATTGAGATACTACTAGGGGAGGGAAAGATCAATGTTTATGACTCCAATGTACCTCTCATCGATGATTTCAATCTTTTTCTCCTCGTGGAGCCACTGATGGTGTTTTTGCCCATCTTATTGAGGGAGAGTAAACTGATGAATCATTTGCCAAAGGAAGTGTTAATGAAGAAATCATGAGATTTTGAAGGTCGAAACAGGGGAATGATCCTTCCAAAAGATGATGCCGCTAAAGCGAGTGGCTCGCACGCTCTTGCACACATCGAATATTTGCTGACCGGCATAGAAATAGTCGAGCCAATGACTTTTCTGTGCGACAACGTTCTGAAAAACCTGCAAGAGGTCTGGGTTTATGAGGTACTAACTGGACGCTTGAAGCCTGTGTATATAAAAGAGCCTGTGAAATAGAAATTTTTAATTTCAAGTCACCCTTCACTTTATTACATGTACATGTAGTGGCAATAATTCTTTTCTGACAAAAGTTGAGTTTTTTATAATGCAATAGATTAGATTGTAAATCTGTTGTAAAATATCTTTAATCTGTTCTGGCAGATAGTTTATCTGTTGCAATAGGTTGGTCATCTGTTGCATTACGATGATGTTATTTCTATGAATAATCTAATAATCTAAGTCTAATTTGTTGCAACAGTGGAAAGACCTGTTTGATAATTTCTAACAGATGACCTAAATTTTACAACATATGCCTAAATCTTTTTGATATTTTCCAACAGTTACGCTTGAATATCCATGTGATCGACAACACCAAACCAGTAGCAAATATACACACCACCATAAAAATTTCAGCAATTAGGCTTGAATATTCATGTGACTAACAACACCAAACCAGTAGTAATAACGGCAACAATGTAGTATCTTCTTGCTCGATTTTGTTTCTCTTCAGAAGCCTTGACTTTGTTCAACAAATTCCAGATTACACGATTTGCTTGTGAAGGGTGTCGTTCTTCATACCAATCAAAGTAATCGCATCCATCCAATTTCTATAAAAAAAGAGAACACAATTACAAAATAATTACAAGTCAATAATTAATCAATTAATTAAATAAAAAAAATATTACCTTTGAAATCTTACAAGTAAAAAACCTACGACCTGGATTTTGGTGAGTCCAAGAAGTCTTTAACAGAGCTTTATGACCACACTTACAATATAAAAAATCTTTATCACAAAAAACAATGGAAGATGCGCTCGACATTGTCAAGCTCAATTGGAAAAAAGGAAAGAAATAATATGAATAGATAAAAGAAGATGACGATGAAGAAGAATATTTGGGAATTTAAGGTTAAATTTTAGGAGGAAGATGAATATATAAGACAATGAGGGAAAAAAATAACCGTTGGGGGCCAAGTGACGACAAGTCAGCGAAATGTGCCAGACTGACACTGACATATTTGATGCCTATTTTATTTTACGTGTTTAAAATGAACACTGTCTACTTGATGCCTATCTTATTTTAGGTGTTTGAACTAAACACCGTCGATGGGTTGCACCTTTTTTATTTCAATTCAATTCACTTTAACCTTTTTACACATAGTGGCAATTTTTTATGTCTAACGAAAGTTGAATTTTATAATGCAACAGATTCTCCATCCGTTGTAACAATTATCCTACCTGTTCTAACATATAGTTTATCTGTTGCAATAGGTTGGTCATCTGTTGCATTATCTCGATGTTTTTATCTAAAGTCCATCTGTTACAACAGTGGGAAGACCTGTTTGATAAATTCCAACAGATCACCTACCTGTTGCAACATATGTCTAAATCTGTTCGATTTTTCCAATAGATGTGTCATTTGTTGCAACAGATACATTATCTGTTGCAATATTTGAATCTAGTATTCTTTTTCAATTAATAAGTTCAAATCTAAGGAATAAATAAAATTTGTAGACAAAATAAATAAATCAAACCCTTCATAAATTAGCTGAAATAAGTCAACGAATAAATGAAATGTAAAAAAATTATTATGGGTACAAATCTCAATAAATACATCAACAACAATTTAAGTATACTGCCAAGGATTTCATTGATTTGACAAGCTTAAGATATAAAGATCTACTCAGTATGGGAAAGTTGTTCTTCATCCGGTACTATGAAATTCGGCTTTGCTCGTTGTGGATCTTTATTGTCGCTTACATACAGTTTCTGCACTTCCTGTTCTCCGTATTTCCATAAAAAAAGTAGCATATTGTCAATGCTGTTCAGCAGTAGCTTCTTCTACATCCACCTGGAAAGCCAAAATTGGTCAATGCTAATCATGTAGATACAACAAAACGGAAAAGGATAACTCATCTCTTCTAGCAAATCAAATAGGTCTTCCTCCCATTTTAAATTATCCCAAACAGATTATATTTCTGTTGCAATAATGAATCAACTGTTGGGATAAATTTCTACATAAGAAAGACTTTGTGTGATAATTTCCAACGGATGAACCATCCGTTGCAACATATGAATCATCTGTTGCAGCATATAGGTCGTCTGTTGGTACAAATAAAAGCGGTACGAAGAGCTGTTTGATTTGCTAAAACAGACGAGACATATGTTGCACCAGATAAAGTATCTGGTGCAACAGGTTAGTCAACTATTGCAACAGATGTATATATCTGTTTGATAATTTTCAGCAGATGTGTCATCTGTTGAAACAGATATATGTTTGTTTGTTTTATCAGTTGGAAGACATATAATATATTCACTGTCTTCAGCTCGTGTTGCTCTTCTTTGGACATTGTACGTTTCTCAGTGCCACATACAGACAGAGGAGTTGCAATTTCACTTTTTTGGATGTTTGATAATGCCCTGAAAATCACTCTCCTTCTCCTCTTAGCCCTAATCTCTAATGAAGCGGATGGAAATAAAATCCTCTTTGATGGAATGAGACCCCTCTTAGATGTCAATTCCTTTACAGAAGCAGTTAATACATTAATAACATTAATCACTACATCATATTTCGCCCTGCAGTCTTGACATTTGCATGCAGAACATTCGCTGGAAGAGGCAAAATCTGTATAACCAGTATGATTATACTCATAATGGTTTGCTTTAAATACTGTAAGAGGAACATCATTAGCACCAACAGCAGCACCACTACCACCACCAACAGCTCCATTACCACTAAGACCATCAATAACAATAATAAGCCCACCCTCCAAAATTGTTTTTCTTGTAATGGTTGTTGCTTCAAACAATTCCATTTTTATTCTGTCAATGACTTTAGGGTTCGATGAAGTTTGTACAGATCGTAAAGTAAGAAAAAATGGCATCTTCAACTCTCGATTGGTCAAAACTAGCGACGGATGCACAATCTAACATAAATCATTACATATATTAGAATGATGATTAATTCATTTAAAAAAAATTATTAATTAAAAGAAAAAATTAATTATAATTATACTTACTGCATCCTTTGGGAGGTTGAAGAATCAAAATAATAGAAGAAAGAAATATTTACCATGAAAGCCCATGGGAAGCCATATAAGTTGACTGTCTTTGGCGCTAACGGAGTCAACAAATATTTGACAGTCATTTTGAAGCTTTCATACCCCCAAGGATAGCTGTTAAACACATCAAGATCCTCGAAGAGCTTTATTAAATCAAGGTTTATGTTGTTGTTAACGTCTTTCGCCCAAAGAATATTATGTACAAACCAAACCAAGCACAATGACTGCTTGTGATTCTTTAAAAATCCTTTACCTTTCAACTCTTCTATTAAATTTTTGTTTTTGAAGCTTGGATCAACAATGGAAACTAGATCATCACGATCATACGACTTGCCTTTGCCTTTTTTGGGTGTGCGGGGTGCTTTTTTTGGGTTAGAATAGGTATAACTGGAGAAGGAGGATAACATTTTAGTCCAGTAACTATGGCAAACTCCTTTCAACCAAAACAAACAGGCATGCCACAATAATTTATCCACACCTCATCCATCTTATCTTTGTTTTCATACATAAACCTACGCTTGAGTAGTTCATATACCATTTTTATTTGGAAACCAGCATTGTTGTCCTCCGACAAATCAAGATATTTCCCAAAGCAGTTGTCCCTGAAATAAGCATCCAATTTTTGTTCTCGAAGTATTTTTCTGAAGGCGTCGAAAGATTTTTCCATGGATGACTTAAACACCCATTAAATCTGTGCCACCATCACACTGTATTCTCACAGGATAATGATCAATGCTGAAGGCTTTGACCAGCTCTTCGGTGGAAGGGCTATTAGCATCTGCATCATCTCTTTTGAAACATCCCTCCTCCCCATGTTCATCATATTATGCTCCTGATTGAGATAACACTTGTAAAGCAAGCTTATAGAGTGGTGAATGTAGCCTAGCTGCTTCACTTATTTCTTTACTTGAACTTGATTCAGTTTCTGTTCTTTTGGGAACCATATTATCTAAAATTAGTAGAAACATAAAATAATATATTATTATTGATTAATGCATCGTTAAAAAGGAATAACAGCAAATCAAACAAGCAAAATAGTAAAATAACAGTTGCAACAGATCACCGATCTGTTGCACAAGGTAGTATATCTATTGCAGTATATAACCAAACTGTTGCAGCGGATGTGTAATCTGTTGCAATAATATAAAATATATCACTCATTTTTTAAGACAGATAAATGGTCTGTTCAACAGATCACACAACTGTTGTGACATCATCTGTTGCAACATATGAGTGATTTATTGGAACAGTTAAATAATCTGTTGTGATAATACAAAATATATCACTCATCTGTTGAGAAAGATGAATGGTTTGTGCAACAGATCACACATCTGTTGCAACATATGAGTGATCTGTCAGAGCAGTTAACTAACCTATAATAACGACTGAGTAATCTGTTATGATAATATAAAATATATCACTCATCTGTTGAGAAAGATGAATGGTCTGTGCAACAGGTCACACATCTGTTGCAACACATGAGTGATCTGTTGGAACAGTTATCAACGGTCAATATTATTTAGATTTCTTCCAACATAGGGTCGTCTATCGTGGCAGATGAATGATCAGTTGGAAAAATCAAGTCTTGGACATTTCCTGTAGGAAGAGTTGATGGGATTTTATCCAACAGGAGGTTCATCTGTTGCATCAGATCATTAATTTGATCGTTCTTCCATTGCACCAGATGGTTAATTAGTTGTATCATATTTTTAATCCGATGCTTAATCTGTTGCAACATATGGTAAAGCTGTTGCATCAGATAGTCAATCTGTTGCATCAGATTATTACTCTGTTGCATCAGAATTGTAATCTGATGGTTCCTCTGGTGCATGAAATGGTTGATATGGTGCATCATATAATAAATCTATTGCATCAGATGGTTAATATGTTGCACCAGATGGATAATCTGTCGGAGGAAACAAAAAATAGTAGCACGATTTTGTTTAACAAAAAACAACAATTTCACCATTTTTACCAAGAACAAGAACAAAACAAATCAAACTAAATTGTTGTTTTGTTTTTATAAACATAAACAATAAAAAGGCCATTTCAGACCGCATTTCAAATTAGTGCAACAAATATTGAAATTGTTAACCAATACTATAAGAGAAGTTGGCTCAAGTTCCTCGTTTTCTTCAAAACTAAAAAGGCCATAAATTTTTACCTGTGAAAGAAGAAAAGGAACGATGAAGAATTCGAAGTTGTTGTGGACGGAGAGCAAGGCTTTCACGTCGATTGAAGTTTGGAGTCGAAAAGGAACTCGAAGCCCAACTATTTGTAGTCGGATGTTGAAGTCGCCGAGGATTGAAATGAGAAATTTGCAGAACAGTTAGTTGGGAGAGAGTTGAGAGAAGATGTCGAGAGAAGGATGAGAGACAGGTTAATTGAATTGAAGAGGGAAACTCAAAGACCAACTATTTATCGCCGGAGGTAGAAGTCGTCGGGGGTTGAAGGGAGAAAAGAGAGGAACTCGAAGCCCAACTATTTATCGTCGGAGGTAGAAGTCGTCGGGGGTTGAAGGGAGAAATTTTGCAGAACTGTTGGTTGGGAGAGAGTTGAGAGAAACTGGAGAGAGAGGTGAGAGTGGTTGATTTGGATTGAAGAGGGGTGTGGGTTGGGTTGATTTTTTTGAAAAGATTAGAAAGTTTTAAAAATATTAATCAAGTTCACAATTAACTTAATCAAGTTTCCTAATGATGTTTGACCCTATCTGTTGGTCAATGTCACCAATCCTTCATTCAAGACTTAAAAGACACCTTTCTTTCAATTTTCTCAACTAACACAAATATTACTAATATAAGCATTACTAATACACCAATTTTGCATTATTCTTATACACTCTACCAAACGACCTAGTGTAATGGGCCCATTTTAGGCCCAATATTCTTCTTCCATCATGTAAGGAAAAGTTACATAATTATAGAGACTAATAATATTACATAATTATAGAGACTAATATTACCTCTAAATCGAGTTTTAAATGTAAAATGCTTCAACGAATTTACAGATAGGAACACAAATTTTCTCAACTATTTTAGTATACGTGTTTTGCACATGTATATCACATTAAAAAAGAAGAGAATTACACAACAATTAACAATGTATGATTATAGATTATATTAATTTATAGGGAAAAGGGTTAAATTTATCCCTCTGCTTTGAAAAATTAGCTAAATATACCCATCGTCATACTTTGTAGTCAAATTTACCCTCGGTGTCATACTTTGGGGCCAAATTTACCCCTCTACTTTAGAAATTGGCTAAATGTACCCTTCGTCACACTTTGGGATCAAATTTACCCTTGATGTCATACTTTGAAGTCAAATTTACGCTTGTTGTTAAGAAACTTTTCATATGTACACTTTTTAAATAGAAAAGCTCAAATGAACGTTAAATACCCCATTTTTAAAAATTAAAATACACCTTAATCTAATCCGTCTGATCTGACTCGAGCCACAAAAAAGACACAAATAATAAATATATCCCCTTCAGTTCTGTTGGCCAATTTTTCAACGAAATTAAGCCACTAGATATTTATCAGGCATAGCTCATGCAAAATTTATTTGCATCAGTGTAAACAAAAAGAAATATATTCCTTTCTCAGTTCGTGGATCTGCGTCAGTGCAGAGCTCATGAAAAATGACACTTGACAAACTAATGCAATAGATTATGCTCATTGGATATTTCTCTGGATGATTGAGTTAAGAGGTCTCCTTATGTGCCAATCAGACATCTCTTCATTCATATATATTTATATGCAATTTAGATTTATACAAATTTTTTATCATGTCATTTACTCAAAAAATTTATTCACTGGTTCTAGAATTTTGATGCACATGGAATTGCATATCAAAATTTAAAATTTGAACGTAATTGAACAAGAGCAAAGTTTGTAATAGACGTTTTCTCTAGTTTCATGCTTCTCCGTTATCCCATTTCATTTTACGTTTTGTTCATTTGTAAACTACCTATCAGTGTTGCACGTTGAAAGAGAAGTATTTTTGTTCGTTGAAAAAATTTGACCAACAGAACTAAGGGGGGGGGGTATATTTGTTTGTATATTTTTTATGGGTCAGATCGGCCGAGTTAGATTAGGATGTGATTTATTTTTAAAAATTGGAGAATTTAACGTTGATTTGGGATTTTCTGTTAAAGGAAGGTTAAAAGTGAAAAGTTTCTTAACATGAGGGTAAATATGGCCCCAAAGTATGAAATCTAGGGTAAATTTGGCCTCAATGTATGACGAAGGGTATATTTAACTAATTTTTCAAAGTAGAGGGATAAATTTGACCCCAAAGTATGACAGTGAGGGTAAATTTGACCCCAAAATATAACGAAGGGTATATTTAACTAATTTTTTAAAGTAGAGGGGCAAATTTGACCCTTTCCCCTAATTTATAATTAGATACCAAATAACAAAAAAAGGGTATAATATCATAGATGAGAAGAGAATATGCGAATCTATAATGAAAATCAATGAATAAGACATCACAATTAGCCAAAGTTAACACTGATACAAACTCTAACGGAAAAATCTGCCACGATGTTGTATGAAACTAACTAAAAATTATAATTTTTCTTGATATTTTAATAATAGCATAAAACAAAGAGATCAAATCTAACATTACTTTCTCCCCGTTATCTTCAAAGTTTACTACATCACTTTAATTCATAGTTATATCCTCCGCAACAACAAGTGCAAGAATCTAATGCAAAGTTATGCGGCTGATGAATTTTGTCACAGGAAGTCAACATTCTATGTACCGATGGAGTGACCGATATCAAACGTGCAACACTGGTGGTATCCATCCTAATTTTGTCAATCTTTGCAATTTTCACAAACACACCACTTACTTCATTAAATGGATAAAACTCCTTTGAATAACATGCGGTGTCTATAAATCACACAGGATATTAGAGAAGAAAAAGAAGATCACCATTATTCAAATATTTTAGGCAAAATGGTTCGTTGGACCCCTGTACTATGTCGGTTTTGTAAGTTGGATACTTCTACTTACATGTTTGTCATCTGGGCCCTTGAACCCACTAAAAAGCAACATTTTAAACACATTTTTGGGGAGTGTAACACACTCTCCCACGTCAGCTGCCACATAAGCTGCCACGTGTGCCACGTCACCCGCCACGTCATTTTCAAGTATTTCATGAAATTTTAAGTCATTTTTAAAATGCTACATGACAAATTAAATGTTAAAATTAATTTAATTAAATAAAATTTTTTATAAATTGTAGAAAAATTTAAATAATATTATTTTTATTTTTTCTCACAAATTAAATATCAAATTCATTCCAAATAATTAAAATTCTTCTCCAACTAATTTAAATTTTTAACTATAAATTCATATATACAAACATAAATGGATTTTCAATTTTTAAATTTGAATATCTTTAACAAATATAATTAAATAAATTATTTTTATAAATTGTAGAAATTCTAATACACAAACACAATAAATTTAATTAAACATCAAATTTATTCCAAATAATTGAAATTTCTACCAATTAATTTAAAGTTTTAACTATAAATTCACATACACAAACATAATGAATTTTTAATTTTTATTGAAATATCTTTAACAATTTGTAAAAGTTACAAAATTAATCTAAATAAAATAAAAAATTTAAATTGAGAACAACAACAACAATATCTGCCACAACAATGAACAACCAACAACAATATCAATGGTGATGAACAACAACACTATGAACACAACAAAGAGACTTGACCAAAAAAAGGCAAAAAAACAACAACAATATCTGCCACAACAATGAACAACCAACAACAATATCAATGGTGATGGTGATGAACAACAACAACAATATTAACACAGCAAAAGGCTTGATCAAAAAAAGGCAAAAAAAAAAAAATCAAAGCAAAGACTCTTCAAGGATGGCTATGACAGCCATGGCTGTGGGGGTGGGGGGACGAAGAGAGCTGTAGGAGTGGAAGAAGTTAATGGTGATGCCATGGCAGGCATGGCTAGACGAGAGATGGAGGACGGGGGTGAAGGGTGGGGTGGGGGCGGCTGGACGAAGGAGGGGGGTTGAACGGGGGTGAGGGGGTGGGGTGAGGGTGGCTGGACGGGGAGGGGGTTGGGGGAGGAGGGCTAAGGGGTGGGGTGGGGGCTGGACGGAGAGGGGGTGGGTGGGAAAAGAGGGTTTTTTATTTTTATTTTTAAAATTTATTATTTTTAAATTTTAAAAAATATTTTTTAATTAAAAATGATGGAGGAAAAAAACTATTTTTTTATTTTTTAATTATTTTAATATAAAATTGGCCAAAAATTGACCCCCACTCGCACTCATCACTCTCCTTGTCCTAGTCAATATTTTAGTGCCACATAGGCAAAATCAACGGTCAAAGGGTTTGAAATATTGTTTTTTAGTGGGTTCAGGGGTCCAGATGACAAACATGTAAGTACAAGTGTCCAACTTACAAAACCGACCTAGTACAGGGGTCCACTGAGTCATTTTGCCAATATTTTAATATGATTTGATTAAGAGATATTCATATCAAAAAATTAATATTAAAATTACAAAACCTATTAAGAGAACAATGTCTCATAAATAGAATTATCTAATGACCAAATTGTGAAATTCTTTTCTATCAATTTATAGAAGTTCAAAATTTTTCAGTAAAAAAATATTAATAAAATATTTCAATAAGGAAAAAATATTCCACCAAGAAAGGTAATATCCTAAATCTAATCTTATAACAATTTAGAAAAGAAAATATTTATCATCTGGAAGACGGTCTTAACTAAGTCGTAATACGAAGGAATGTACCGTCCTAAAAGTCTTAATATTAAGGAAATAATTAAAGTCCTAATACTAAGGAGAGTACGGTGCTAAACTCCTAATACTAAGGAAATAACTAAATGACTATTATTAAAAATTAGAAAAATAATTAAGTATTATTTATATATATCAAGAAAATAAGTGAAGAGAATGATGGACAAAAAGTTTAAATTATTAAGGGATCGTTTGGTAGAGTGTATAAAAGTAATGCTGAATAAGGTGTATTAGTAATGCTTGTATTATTAATGCAAGCATTAGTAATGCTGATATTAGTTATGCAGACATTATTTTTTATACAACGTTTGATTTGATGTATTAAAGACAATATATATTTTTATAAAAAGATATTTGTTTACCAAAATACTCTTCCCTTCCCTGTACGCTATCTTTTTATCTTTATGTAGTCACTCGTTCCCTGATTTTTTCCGCAAAAATTAAAAGGGTTTTGGTCGATTTCCAGCAATGGCTCAATCAGAATTGGAGTGACTGGGTTGTGGTCATTGCCTTGCTGGAGCTCCGATGAGCTCAGACAATGAAGGAAATGAGGGGGCTAGTCGGGTCAATTTTATTGGAGTTTCGATGTGGGGTTTGGTCGGAATTTGAGAGATGATGGTGAGGCTGGGTTTTTTGGTAGCTAATTTTGCATTTTTTTACGGAGGTTGCTTCACTGGAAGGGTCGGCATTTTTCGATGAGATTTCATCCAAAAACTCAAAACTCTTTTGGCTGTGAAATCTATTATTCCTCTATTTCTCTTCGTATCACTCATTTTTTCTCACAATTTCCCTCTTTTCTCTGTCATTTGGAAGTTGTTGTGTTCTTTGTTGTTGTTGTATTGATGTTATTTCTGGAAAATAGGAGGAGAGTAATAAGGATAGAATGTTTTGAGGGGCAATAATGTCATTTATCAAGTTAATACATGTATTTAGAAGTTTGGTATTACTAATACATTGAAAATAGTGTGTATTACTAATACACACCTCAATACGTAATAGAGTGTATAATTAATGCAATTATTAGTTATACATATGCTAAAAAAGATACCAAACAAGGTAATAATAATACACATTAATTAATGCATACATTATTTTGTAGATGTAGATGTTGATTGCACATTGAAGTAGATATAGATTTATTAATAAAAATAAAAAGATGAAAAACTAAATTTTATCTATTATACATTATTTTAATAAAAGACACAAACTTCGAATATTTTTATTAGGGTCTTCGCATTTATTAAACAATAGGCTTCTTCACCCTTGCTCTTCTAGCCACGTTTTCACATAAAAATGACTTAAGCAATAATGTCATACACATTATTTTCTTTAATTTATTTTTTTTCCTTTTGCCAAGGCTCCTAAAGGAAAGATTGCAACTGACTGCAAATAAATTGGGACTCATATTGTCTACTACGTTTGTTTTATTTGTCACTTTTAAGTAAATTTTTATTTTTATTTGTCATTTTAGTATATTAAGAAAAGATAATTTTTTATTTATTTTATCAATGCATTAATTACTTATTCTCCAAACTAATTTTAAGATGTAATATAAATATCAATTAATAAAAATATAATTGTAAAATAGTGATATTATAATTATTTTCTTAATAAATATGTCAAGTGTGACAAGTAAAAGCAAAGAGAGCAAGTAACTTTGAAATTAAATCATCAAACTAACGCATCGTATTGATTCAAGCATAAAATAATAACAATTAGATAAGCATGAAGCTTCATTAATCTTCTTTGACGTCCTTGAATGGGCGAATATACAATTTATGAATATAAAAAATTCAAGATCTACATAGAATAATATATGGTCAATGTATATTCTCAATATTAAAGCAACACAAGATCAGCCAAACTTATACAACAGATAGCATAACTCAGAAAAAACGCAATTTAAAAAAAAGACGAAGATTACATTAATTAAGTTTTAAACTAAAGCATCAAATAACCTACTTTAGCTTGAAAGATCAAGACGAGAACCAAACTCACAATCACTTTTTTTGAGATAACCAACAATCACGAAGTTACATTGATGTCTTACACAATATTACTCTAAATTAAAAAACTCGAATTTGGGAAGAAAAGATTTTTCAAGGGAAGCCATTTTTAACTGAATTATGCATATTCGTGGACCTTATTTGAGGACTGTAATTGTGAGTAAAGGTTTGCTGCAAGTTATGTGATCAATAGGTTTATAGATGTATTTTCTAAATAGATTATTTACTAACGTAATTAATATTTAATCGGTTTAAGGAATACTAATCCTAATGTGATTCTTAAAGTTAAATTAAGTATTACAATTTTTGTAAGAAAATAAAGAAGGTAAACCGGTAGTTTTTGTGTTCAATCAGAAAGATTATTGGGTAAATAAATTATACACGAATTCTACATTTAAAAGAATTCTACCCTTAAAAGAAAGAAATAATTATTTCATTGATAACTAAAATACACTATTAAACCCATAAATTAATGATAATTGAAGGAAAAAAAATAGTAAAAAGACGATTTTGTCTATTGCGAAAACTTTTAAGGAAGGACAAAAAGTTCGATTCACTTTTCTAAGGGTCTTCAAACTTTTAATATATTATATCTTATATCTTATATATATATATTAAATATTAATTATATACATTAAACTGAGATTCTTTGTAAAACGGTATATTCAAAGTCTTCTATTTAACTAAAAAGATCACAAGTTTCTTTTTTTTTTTCTTTTTTTTTTTAAGTGAAATTACCTACTTTTTAAATACCACAATTTATTTGTGATTTAAAATATAATTGCAAGTTTTAAAAATTATAAATTACTACAAAACCTAGTCTATGATGGACAAATCAATTCTCGATCCTACTGATATGCGAACAAATAGATTATCAATCCGCTCGATATTATATATCAATCTTCTCTGTTATTCAGTACCTGGTCGATTATAGTGATTATTCTGACAGATTAATCATTGGTCTATTTTAGTTCGATTGATTACACATATATACTGAAAAAAAAATTGACCTATTAAGCATTGATCTTTTTTAATCCGATCAATTACATATATACTATAACACTTTTCCGAGAGATTAATCATCAGTCCTTTTTAATCCAACTGATTACATATATACTACAAACTCTTTTTCTTTTGAAAAGAAGATTGATACTAAAATTAGAGGAGTATAGAAATAAAAAAATTTAGGAGATTGAGAAATGAAAATACAAAGGTTCAAAAAGGAGAAAGTTGAAGAAACAATGAGTTTTTAGTAAGAAGGGAGGAGAAAAGAAAGATAGAGAGAGGAAAAGAAGTAAGACTTAAGTCATCGATAGATCCTTAAATTTGTTTCGGGATTTCACTTGAACCCTCAATTCAGATTTGTACCTATCAGACAATTAATCCACCCAAAATTTGATCCACCTAAACTTTTTTTCCCCACATGGCATCTCGAGTGATAATTACTCAAGGTGATCGCATGACGCCAGGTACATTTTTTGACAAGTCACTAAAAAATTGACATGTCAACAAAAAGAAAACCCAAAATTTAAATATAGAAAAAGATACAAAAATTCATGTGCTTGTCTTCCTCAACTCACCGGTCAAATTCCCTCCCCATCGTCCTTTCCAAGAATCTGAGATTCTTTGTTAGGCATGGCAATGAATAGCCTGTCGTTATCCTTACCGAAAAAGCAACAATTAAATAAATGGTAAAATAGAAAAATCAAAAGAGTTTATTAACAAAGATTTAAGGCTATAAAAGAGAAATTCATCAAAAAATCAAATTGGGTCAAAAAAATTTAGATTGATACGAATCTGAAGTTTGCTTTGGAATTATTAAAGAATCTATTTTTGCTTGCTAGATTGTTAAAAAAAAATTCCATCAAAATTGATGGAGAAAATGACAGTTATGTGCATAAGGAGTATCAAAATGGGAAGGCAGTTAGGTGGCTGGTGATTGATATGTTTTTTTAATTTGAAAATTTTTATATATATATATATATATATATGAGAGAGAGAAATACTTTTAAATTAGTTAAGGAATTTGAAATAGATTATTTTTCTTCTCACAATTTATTTTTTAATTATTTTTTGAATTCAATGCCAAATGTCACCGTTTTATTCGTCCTTTTGTATAAGTGTATTGCACATATTTTATACTTTTAGTTGATTGACAAAACAATATTCAAATGGTTCAAATTTCGGATGAGTTAAGTGTCTGATAGATACAAATTTGAGTTGAGGGATCCAAGTGAAATTTCGAAACAAGTTTAAGGGTCTATCGATGATTTAAGCCAAGAAGTAATTTGGAATCGAAAAGATGGGCTAGAGTTTTATGGAATAAATCCATTGAATAATCACTCATGTTTAGGAAATTGCCTACAAATATCACTTTTATTTCATTTAGAACAAGAACAAAAATATCATCCAACTCTTCTTATTTTCCTTAAAATATACTTAATACCTCAAAACCCTTTTCTCTCTTACTTGGAATGACATGTCATTACAATTTTTTATTTTTTTTTGATAAATAGATCTATTTAACTTAAAAAACTTATTTAACTAAAAAATTTTCCTACTTTTTTTTAAAAAAATTACACATGATATATCAGTCATTGAAGATTATTTTAACTACACCAACAACTTGGATTATTTATTTGGTAAGTACTCCTCAAAGTTTCTTTTGTTTACTTATTTATTTCACAATTTAATAATATTTTTAAAACTCAAGTACCAATTTAATATTTGTTTTCATTTATTTTATATACTAAAGATTTTAAATGTAAAAGAAATAAAAATGACGGATTTCATATTTTAGGCATTATGTTTGTTATTATATAAGATTAAAAGAATAAAATCCATTTTTTTGAAGGAAAGAAAAAATATTTAGTCTTGAAACAAATTATTTTTTCTTAAGAAACATTTACAAAATAATCCGCTCTTTAGTACTATTACAAATGGATCTTTTAAATATTACTCAATCAATTATTGTATGCTTTTCGTGGATTAGATTGAGGTAAGGGTATAAATTGACATTTAATTGTGTAATACAATATAAATATAATGGTCACGCTATTTATATTGTATTACACAATTAAACGTCAATTTATAATATAAACGTCAAGTAATACAATATAAATTTCACTATATTTTTATCAAAAATTATCTTGCTTAAAAATTTGCAAGTAATCTACGTCCAAATTAAAAGTTTTCGGGTAATAATACATATTAAAATTTTCTCATTGATTTTGTTTGGCAACAAAAAAGATATTAGGTTTACCATCGATTTTTTTTCGGTATAATTTTTTATAGAAAATTATACCTACAAATTCTTTTGTGTGATCTCTAGACAAATTTTCACGTTATTTACATTTTTCTTGTACTTTATGAGACATAAAGTATTTTTTTTAAAAAAGTGTTAAGTATTTTTTGAGGAAAATAGGGATAGTTGAGTGATATTCTTGTCTTAAATGTAACAAAAGTGATATTTGAAGACAATTTCTAAAATATAGGTGACTATTCATGGGAATAACTCGAGTTTTATGTTTGTTTATCGATGGGTCCCACATTTTGCAATATGTTATTATGGTTCAATTTTTTATCAAGTTTTTTTTTTTAATTTTAAAATGAGAAAATAAAAGTAGGACATTTTGCCAATTAAAAACTTAAAGAGACTCATCAATCAAATTTTCTCAAATGTGAGCTCTTTAAATGCATCACATAGCAACCGACCGAAGTAGGTTATTAGCAATTTTTTGTGACAACAACATGATGAGGAAGACAGAGCTTACCTGACGATGCGGAAGACAGACGAGCAGCAACCGACGACACCATCACACAACTCTCTCACAGCCTCAGAATGCGGAACTTACTTACAAGGGGTTGTTAAATTCGTTCAATGAATTTAGGCCGGGTTAATTAAAAGCGGGTAATGGATAATTTTAGTGAAATTGAGTTTATCAATTTAGAAAATTTCATCCAATTCAAAGGTAATTTTATTAAGTTAGTAAGGATGTATAAACAACCCAATAATATAACAAAGGTCAATAACAATGACAACAACAACATATCCAGTGTATTCCCAAAAAGTATGGTTTGGGGAGAATAAAGTGTATGTAGTCCATACCACTACCTCAGATGAAATAGAGAGGCTGTTTTCGATAAACCCCGGCTAAGGACAGATAACAATATAAAAACAAAAAAATGTAAATGCAAACAACAAAAAGGGATTTCACATTGCTAGATAATAAAGGAAACAAGACACCCACAAAGTAATACTATAAACTAGCTATTTGAAATCACAGACCTCACCAAATATCACGACCCGAGCCGAGGCCCTGCCCGCGAAGAGCATCTCGAACCATAAAGGCCCGGTCGCCCATCTCTATCTGGCAATCATGCACACCATTTATGTATTGTAAAAAAATGCGAAAAATATAATAAGATGGAAACATGGTCAATTTCTTAATTCAGCTAAATAATATGAAATTAAGTTCATAACATTCAAAACACATGATACCAGTTTGCGAAGTCTCTAACGATATGAAAATCAACATCTGTCTAATAAGCTGGGACAAAGCCCCCAGTCAGACCATAAAACAAAGTGAAATGACAAAGTCTAATAATCAGGCCTTCCGGAATAGAGAAGCTCACCAACTGCAAGTCTTGGACACCCCAATCTACTACTTAGCGGGACCCCGAGATTGTGCCTCAGATCTTGAAATATAGGAGTCAATACAGATGTACTGGTACGTAGAGCAATTCCAAAGAAAACAAAATACGTTTTAATACAACATAGATGGGAGATTTTATAAAAAAGGGTATCACAAAATCATTTGAAAATATATGGGCATAGTATGATGAGTTTCAAACACATTTCTTCCCTTTTTAACTCAATTCACTTCAGCACCATTGAGCTAGATGGTACACCCTATAAGTTTATGTTTTCACAAACTACCGAGTCTGGGGTTTTCGCCAAGATTGAAGCACTAGTGAAGGGAGAACACACACCCGCTAACTCTAAGTCATGGGTAGGATAATTCTTTTCGTGCACCTTCAACTGCCTAGATGCATAAGCCATCATTTTATCATGTTGCATAAGCACACACCCAAGTCCTACCCGGGATGCTTCACAGTACACAATAAAACTTTTTGTACCATCAGGAAGAATCAAAACTGGCGCGGTAGCCAACTTATCTTTCAGTTTCTTGAAACTACTTTCACATGAGTCATACCATAAGAATTTTGCCTTTTTTGAGTCAATTTGGTAAGCGGAGCAACTATGGAGGAAAAACTCTCTACAAACCTTCTGTAATACCCTGCCAAATCCACGAAGCTCCGGATATCAGTTGGAGTCGTGGGTCTGGGCCATTTTCTCACTGCCTCAATCTTTTGGGGGTCAACCTTAATCCCCTCCAAGAAACAATGTGACCCTGTAAAGAAATAACACTCAACCAAAATTCACATTTGGAAAACTTTGCATATAATTCATAATCTTTGAGGGTTTGAAGGATGATTCGGATGTGATTGGAATGCTCCTCCTCACTCTTAGAGTAAACCAGAATATCATTAATGAAAACTATAACGAATAGATCTAAAAACTGACGGAACACCCTATTTATTAGATCCATAAAAGTTGCAGGGACATTAGTCAGTCTGAAGGACATAACTAAGAATTCATAATGGCCATATTGAGTTCGGAAAGCTGTTTTGGGAATGTCAACCTCCCTAACCTTCAACTGATGAGACCCCAAATGGAGGTCTATTTTTTAGAAACATTTGGCACCCTAAAGTTAGTCCAAAAGATCATCAATTCTAGGAAGAGGATATTTAATTTTAACAGTGACCTTATTGAGTTGACAATAGTCTATACACATACAGAGGGAGCCGTCTTTCTTACTCACAAAAAGCACCGGAGTACCCCAGGGAGAAATACTTGGATGAATAAAACCTTTATCAAGGAGGTCTTTTAATTGCTCTTTCAACTTTTTCAGTTTTGCAGGTACCATTTTGTATGGCAGGATAGAAATAGGACGAGTGTCCGGCAACAACTCAATACTAAAATCTATCTCTCTGTCAGGTGGTATCCCCGGGAGATCATTAGGGAAAACTTCCTGAAATTCATTTACTACAGGGACAGACTGAAGGGAAGCACTTTCAGTATTGGAATCTTTGACCCAAATAAGGTTATACAAACAACCCTTAGATATAAGATTGCGGGCTCTGAGATAAGATATGAACTTCCCCTTAGGTGCTAAAGTATACCCCTCCCACTTTAATATTGGTTCATTTGGAAAGGAGAAAGTAACTTTTTGAGTTATACAATCTAGTGTGACATAGTATGAATGGAGCTAATCCATCCCCAAGATAGCACCAAAGTTAATCATATCAAGCTCTACAAGGTTTGCCACTGTATCGCGATTACAAATGGACACAACACAATTTCGATACACCCTTATTGCCACAATAGAGTCACCAACAAGAGTGCAAACAGAGAAAGGTTCTTAAATAATTTTAGGCTCGAACCCAAAACTGTATTCCATATACGAGGTCACATAAGACAACGTAGACCCTTAGTCAAGCAACACATACACATTACTGGCAAAATTTGCAACGTACCCGTGACCATATCTGGAGAAGTCTCTGTATCCTGGATGTTAGATAAGGCATATAATCGGTTTCGACCACCAGTAACAGATGAAGTAGCGCCCTTATGAGGAGGTTATGTGGAGGCGGCTTGGGAATTAGCTCTCCCTGCATTCCCTCTAGCTGATGGGAAATCTCTCTGAATGTGTCCTATTTGGCCGTAAGAGTAGAAATTTTGTCTCTCGAAATAATATTTCCTTGGATGGTTCCTCCCACAAATACTACAACAAGGAAATGATCTAGTACGCTGAGTCACGCTCCCCTAGGACTGGGTACCCTGCATTTTCCCACCATTGTTAGGCTGGGAGTTAAAAGACCGCTGATTAGTTGGAGGTCTGGGCGCTGGGGTGCCGACTGAAGACTAAGCATTACTCCAGAACTTTTTCTATGGCCACTTATTGCCCCAACTAGTACCACCATGGTGCTGACTGTTATTCTGTTCTGTCGGTCTAGTTATCTTAGCTTGCCTCTCCTTCTCTATAAGACCCCTTAAAATTTCAAGCCTAACTTAGTCCTTTATAGCATAAAAAAAGGCCCAAACTTAGAAAATTTTAAGCGAAGTATTAACACTTAGAGTCTTATTTTGGCCTCGATATTCCCATGGACTTATTTTCAACCCTTACAACCTTAAAATATTGATTTTTAGGTTTATTCATGATCAGAAATGTCAGTAGGTGTTCTTGGATGAGTTTTAAATTTTCCTAACATCGTCTGAGGAACGTTTGGGAGTCCAAAATAGTGGATCGATGCAATCTCGATGCGTCGCATCGCCCATTGTGTCAACCAGAACTTTTTATCAGTCTTCAGTACAAATTCCAGTGAGCTAAGGCGATATGGACGCGTTGCGTTGGCTATTACGTCGACCATCAATGTGGCGCATCGCCCAGTGCGTCACTGGGCATGGTTTCTGATCATTAAAAATTTGCGTTCAGAGGGGTATTTGGGTTATTTTCCTATTTTTATTAAGCCTTAAAACATGAGATTAAACATTACAAAAGGCAAAATCACTCACTTTCTCTTAAGTTTCTCTCAAGAACAAACCCTAGGGCATTCAATTCCAAGTCCAAGCCTCAAGAACACACCATCAATCTTCACGAATTTATTTACCAAGGTATGTTAGGTTTTCATCCTTGAGTTTTCTTCCACCCTTGGAGTTCAAGAATCTCTTTTAAGCTACAAGTTGATTGTTTTCATGAATTTCATGTTTGATTCAAATTGTATTCATGATTATGATATTATTTGGGTTCTAATCCTTGATTAATTACAAAGTTCATGTGAATTTAATAATATGTGTGTCGTATTATGTATTTTTATGTTGGAAACCCTTAAATTTGTGAGTTTGGAATTGAGGTCATGATGCTTGCATGTTGCTTATTGCTATGTTCATGGATTATGCTCCCCAAGTATTTGATATAATACTCATATGAGTTGAATAGTGAAATCATGACATAATAGTATGTGTACAAGTTCATGCCATGCAAGTGTTTAATAAAATACCACAATGAATGAATTGTGACAAAGTAACTAGCTATTATGCTTTTAAGATTGTGCCATGTTTTACTTTCAATGCTATCGAGTCCTAGGGGTATTCAATACCCGAATCTAGCTGTTTACTTAGAATGTCAGTAGATACAGAATAGTCTCAGCGATGTCACAAATAGTAGTACTTAGTCAGTTACAGAACTCAGTCTAGTTTAGCCAGTTAACACGATCAGTAACAGTTCAGTCCAGCCTAGTATAATCTAGTAATTAGTTCAGTGTCTATTTAGTTGGGAGTAGGATTTAATATCGAGTGAACCCAAGGATAGGGGCTCACCTTCCAGTTGAGGGTGTGGTCTCTAGCAGCAGTCCTTATATTCTAGAACTACGTAGCCAGCGTAAGTTGAGATATCAATATGCCATTTGAGGGTTGATAAGGTATTTTACCTACCAGTTGAGGGTACCACCATTATCATTCAGGGCACCTGCCAGATGAGGGTGACTCTTCAGCTGTCTTTACCCGTGGCACAGTACTGACACCCTTCTAACTAGGGTTACAGGTTGGACCCCAATCAGTTTAGAGAGGGGCATGTCGGTTAAATGATTATCTCCCACAGTTTCAGTTTCAGATTCAGAATTAGTTTAGTTCTACAAAACCAGGACTGTCAGATGCAGTCACTCAACTCAGTATAAAACTCAGCTCATTTCTACAGAATCAGGGCTGTCAGAAACAATCACTCAGTTAACAATAATACAATTATCAGTAAACTCAGATATCAATCATTCAATTATCAGAACTCAGTTTCCAGTGTTAATATGATCTCAGTTACAGTATACGTATTTATGTCCGTAGTATTGCATAATCAACATCTATAACAGTTTTAGATATACATATACCCTCATTCAGTTATATTCATGTTACTCATCCATTTATTGTTCATGTATATGAACCCATACATATCAACCTACCTCACTTAGCATACCAGTATATTCAATGTACTGGCGCATACCTTTTCTTTTATGCTATGATGTCTTATATCATAGGTTCAGATGTACGGGCTCCTGATTGTACTTAGCAGCCCAACCTATCAATAACAGATTTAGTGGTGAGCCCTCGTAGTTTGAGGACAGAGTTATCATTTTAGTATTTTAGTAGTTTAGGATATTTAATAGTTGGAGTTAGTTGGAGGCTTGTCCCATAAACTCTATGTTTAGACAGTTAGAAGCTTTCAGCGTCGCGCCTTAAGCGCATCACAGAGATAGCTCAAATGGCAATTATCAATTTCCAGTATTGCTCCACGATAGTAGTGCATCGCGCCAAACTTCCAGGTCGTAGACAAGGTGGCAACATGATAACTCTGTATTGTACCACCATGTAATTTCCCATTTGTCACTTTCCAGAGACACGACGCGATAGCGCCGTGTCGCGCCAAGGATGAAAATTGGGAAATTTTTTCAGAAATTAAAGACGTGTCCAGGGTTAAAAGGGTTAATTTTTCACCCCTTTATATATACCCTATAACACGTGATTCAGCCATATTTTATCCAAAATATAGGGTTTCTCTTAAGTTTCTCTCAAGAACAAGCTAGGGTTTTCAATTGGGAGACTCAAATTCAAGAATCTCTCCATCAATCTTCATAGAATCAAGAACTAAGGTATGCATAGTGTTCATTCATGGATCCCTTTCATCCATAAAGCCCAAGAATCCTCTTTTAAATGTTATATCATGATATTTATGTGGTGAATTAATTATGTTCACGTAGTTATGGTTGTATGACTACCAATATTGAATCTTTATCATGCTTCCATGAAACCATGTTAGTATAGGGTTTAAATTCATGCAATAGAGTTAAATGGTGGAACCCTGTGGTATTAAATTGGTGATCATACCTATGCTCTATGTGTGCATGCAAGGTTCTTGATAATATACCCCAATGAATGAATGGTGATCAAGTACATAGTTTCTATGTGTCAAGATTATGTCATGCCTCTTAAGTTATTCTATACCTACTTGATTAAAATGATTACCACGCAAAACCAATGCATTGGGATTGCTTGATGAGATGTTCATAAGATTAGAAGCATGAAATCATGCCATGTTTACGCGCATTACTATCCATGTACAACATTATGATGATCATGTGCTTTATAAAATTCCCGACTATGAAATTATGAATTTATGGATATTAGTCATGCGATCGAAAGTGTCAAGCCTTGTCAGTTTCATTCTATCGAGTCCTTGGGGTACTTGTACCCGACAACTTAGTTGTGTGCTTAGAGCCATGTCATGTTTTCATGATACTCTTAGACAAGTCACGATCCATAGAACTCAGTCAGACATGTGACTCAGGAAATCTCAGAAATCTCAGTAATCTCAGTAGTTCAGTAATCTCTGTGATCTTCGTATTCACAGTAAGTCTCAGTAACTTCAGTACTCTCAGTTAGTCCTTAAATCTCAGTAGCATTTCATCAGTCAACAAAACTCAGTAAATTTAGTTTAGCTCCGCTAAACGATACATCAATTAATCAGTTCAGTTCAGTTCAGTTAAATCAGTTCAATTTAGTTAATCCGTTCAGTGTATATTTAGTTGAGAGTAGGATTCAGCACCGAGTGAACCCAAGGATGGGTACTCACTTGTTATTCAGTGGAGGGTATGATCCTTAGAAGCAATCCTTGTGTTCCAGAACTACATAACCAGTGTAGGTTGAGATGCACCCTACGTGTTTAGGGATATATATACATCTCATTTGGGTTACCTACTAGGAAGGGTTGATTGAAGAGATCCCTGTCAGTGAGGGTATACTCATAGCAGGTCTTTACCCGTGGCAAGATACTGACACCCTTCCAGCTGGGGTTACAGGTTGGACCCCACCAGTTCAATTCCAGGGCATGTCGGTTAGATAATTACCTCCCACAGTGTTAGTTTCAGTCTCAGTCTTAGTCTCAGTAAAAGAACTAAGATAGTTCTTCAGATTTTAGGACTGTCAGATACAGTCAATTCAGATACAGTATGAAACTCAGCTAGTTCCATCAGATTTAAGACTGTCAGATACAGTCACTTATGTTATCAATTATATCAGTTCTCAGAACTCATGTTATCAGTTATATCAGTTATCCAAACTCATGTTATTAGTCTTCAGCTTCAAAATTATCAGATATAGCCAACCAGACTAGTTCTTCATAATCAGAACTGTCAGAAATAGTTATTCATGTATTTGTAACATAGTATCAGCCCCTCAGTATTCAGTAATATAGTATCAGTCTTTCTCACTCATCAGTGACTCAGATGTCAAAATTAGTAGACTCAGTAGTCAGAACTCAGTATTCAGTCCTATCACGATGTCAAATACAGTTATGTATGCATGTATGTATTCTGACGTTTATGTTAGTTAGTCAGTTAGTATTGTTCATGCATATGAACCTATTTCATTCAGCCTACCTCACTTGCATACCATTACATTTAAAGTACTGACGTATTTGCGCTATGGTGTCTTATACCATACGTTTAGAAGCACGAGCACCAGAACATCAGTGGCATCTCGGTTCAGCGGTCAGAGTCAGTTGTGAGTCCTCATCCTTCGAGGACATGATGATTACATTATTATTTCAGTTTATTTCAGTAGTCAGAGTTAGTTAGGGACATGTCCCATCAATTCCTTATTCAGACAGTTTAGAGGCTTTCAGACTATAGTATGTTTAGATAATTATTTCAGTTATTTTGGTATTATTATACCATATTTTTAGTTATGTATTAGTATTGAACCTTATGGCCTTTCAGTTCATATTTCTGTATTTATATAGTATAATATGTAGTGTTCAGGTGCAGATATCTATCATGGGTTAGCTTGTGATCCTTCGGGGTCATGAGCACCGTGTAGAATTTCGGGTACCATATTCGGGGTGTTACATGAAGAGACATTGCATAGTTTGTAGCTAAGTTCTCAACATGTTAGCAGGTTAAGATCGAGCATCAAAAGCCTAGTGGAGCTATGCAGGAGTTCAGTATTCCCACTTGGAAGTAGGAGAAGGTGAACATAGATTTTATGATGGGTTTGCCCCGTACTCGTCGCCATCATGATCCAATTTGGTTCACGTATACAAAATGACCAAATCAGCTTATTTCTTACCAGTTCATACCTCTTATTTAGTCGAGGATTATGCCAAGATCTATGTTAAAGAGTTGGTCAGATTGTACAGAGTTTCATTGTCCATTATTTCAGATAGAGGTACGCAATTCACCGTTCATTTTTGGAAAGCCTTCCAAAAGGGTCTTGGTACCCAAGTTCACCTCAGTACAACCTTTCACCCTCAGACAGATGGTCAAGTAGAAAGGACCATCTAGACTCTAGAAGTTATGTTAAGAGCATGTTCCATTGTCTTTAAAGGTAGTTGGGATGACCACTTGCCTTTGATTGAGTTCACGTATAACAACAACTATCATTCCAGTATTCAGATGGATCCATTTAAAGTGCTCTATGGGAGGAGATGTAGATCTCCCATTGGTTGATTTGAAGTGGGTGACGTCGCAGTGATAGGTCCTGACTTGGTATTTGATACCTTAGAAAAAGTTCAGTTGATCAAGGAAAGGCTTAACACAGCTCAGAGCCAATAGAAATCGTATGCAGATGTATGAAGAAAGAATCTCTAGTTTAAGATTGGTGATTATGTGTAATTGAAAATCTCTCATATGAAGGGAGTGAAGAGATTTGGAAAGAAGGGGAAGCTCAGTCCCCAATATGTCAGTCCTTACTGAATTCTCAGACGTTTCAGAAAGGTAGCTTACGAGCTTGAGTTGCCTTTAGACTTAGCTTCAGTACACCCAGTGTTTCACATCTCCTTGCTTAAGAAATGCATTAGTGACCCAACAGTTTTAATTCCTATAGAGGGTATAGATGTTCAAAATAGTCTCTCGTATGAAGAAGTTCCAGTTAAAATCCTCAATCATCAGGTTCACAGACTGAGGAACAAAAAAGTTTCTCTAGTCAAAGCTCTTTGGCAGAATCAGTCCGTTGAGGGAGCTACTTGGGAAGAATAAACAGATATGCGGACCAAGTATCCTCACCTCTTCTCTGCAGAGATAACATTTTTTCTTGAATTTACTCAGTTGCATGCTCAGATTACCTTTACAAACTTTGTATCGATTCGAGTTGCATAACACTCTCATATTATGCATACCTTCATGAAATAGTTCAGTCATGTGTCATGTCTTCAGAATTCAGTCATGCTTCAGTTATGAATGTTCAGTATGAAACTCAATATATCAGTAGTTTCAATCATGTAATCATGCTTTAGTTATGCATGTACAATATGTAAACTCAGTCTATCAGTATTCTCATCTTAGCCAGTCTTATTCGAAGATGAATATTCCTAAGAGGGAGATATTGTAAGACCCCATAAAATTTGAAGCCTGACTCATCCCTTTATAGCCTAAAAAGAGGCCCCATACTTAGAAAATTTTAAGCTAAGTATTGACACTTAGTCTTATTTTGGCCTCGATATTCCTATGAACTTCTTTTCGACCCTTACAACCTTAAAATATCGATTTTTAGGTTTATTCATGATCAGGAATGTCAGTAGGTGTTCTTGGACAAGTTTTAGATTTTTCGAACATCGTCTGAGGCACGTTTGGGAGTCCAAAATAGTGGATCAAAGCGATCTTGATGCGTTGCATCACCTATCATGTCAATCAAAACTTTTCATCAGCCTTCAGTGCAAATTCCAGTGAGCCAATGCGATATTGATGCGTTGCATTGGCTATCGCGTCGACCATCGACGCGGCGCATCGGCCAACGCACCACTGGGCACGATTTCTGTTCATTAAAAATTCGCATCCAGAGGGGTATTTGGGTCATTTTCCTAATTTTATTTAGCCCTAAAACACGAGATTAAATATTCTAAAAGGCAAAATCACTCACTTCCTCTTAATTTCTCTCAAGAACAAACCCTAGGGCATTCAATTTCAAGTCCAAGCCTCAAGAACACACTCTCAATCTTCACAAATTTATTTACCAAGGTATGTTAGGTGTTCATCCTTGGGTTTTCTTCCACCCTTGGAGTTCAAGAATATCTTTTAAACTATAAGTTGATTGTTTTCATAAATTTCATGTTTGATTCAAATTGTATTCATGATTATGATATTATTTGGGTTCTAATCCATGATTAATTACAAAATTCATGTGAAGTTAATAATATGTGTGTAGTATTGTGTAGTTTCATGTTGGAAACCCTTAAATTTATGAGTTTGGAATTGAGGTAATGATGCTTGCATGTTGTTTATTGCTATATGCATAGATTATGCTCCCCAAGTGTTTGATATAATGCTCATGTGAGTTTAATAGTGAAATCATGACATAATAGTATGTGTACAAGTTGATGCGATGCAAGTGTTTGATAAAATGCCATAATGAATGAATTATGCCAAAGTAACTAGCTATTATGCTTTCAAGATTGTTCCATGTTTTACTTTCAATGCTATCGAGTCCTGGGGGTATTCAATACCCGAAATATAGCTGTTTACTTAGAATTTCAGTAGCTATAGAATAGTCTCAGCAATGTCATGAACAGTAGTACTCAATCAGTTACAGAACTCAGTGATCTCAGTCCAGTTCAGCAGTTAACACAATCAGTAATAGTTCAGTCAAGCCTCGTACAGTCTAGTGATCAGTTCAGTGTCTATTCAGTTGGGAGTAGGATTCAGCACCGAGTGAACCCAAGGATAGGGGCTCACCTGCCAGTTAAGGGTGTGGTACCTAGCAACAGTTTTTGCATTCCAGAACTATGTAGCCAGCGTAGGTTGAGATATCAACATGCCAGTTGAGGGTTGATAAGGTGTTTTACCTGCCATTTGAGGGTACTACCGTTCTCATTCAGGGCACCTTACAGATAAGGGTGATTCTTCAGCTATCGTTACTCGTGGCATGGTACTAACACCCTTTAAATAGGGGTTACAGGTTGTCCCTAATAAGTTTAGAGATGGGCATGCCAGTTAGATGATTATCTCCCACTATTTTAATTTTAGATTCAGACTCAGTATAGAGCTCAGTTTAGTTCTAGAAAACCAGGACCATCAGACACAGTCACCCAGCTCAGTATAGAACTCAACTCAGTTTTACAGAATCAGGACTGTCAGAAATAGTCACTCTATTAACAGTAATACAGTTATCAGTAAACTCAGATATTAGTCATTTAGTTATCATAACACAGTTCCTAGTGTTAATATGATTTCAGTTACAGTATACGTAGTTATGTGTACAGTATTACATAATCAGTATTTACAACAGTTTCAGATATACATGTACCCTCATTCAGTTATATGTATGTTACTCAGTGATTTACTGTTTATTCATATGAACCCATGCATACCAGCCTACCTCACTTAGCATACCAGTACTTTTAAAGCATTGATGCATATTTTTTCTTTTGCACTATGATGTCTTGTATCATAGGTTCAGACGCATGGGCTCTTGATCATACTTAGCCGCCAAGCCTATCAACAGTAGATTTAGTGGTGAGTCCTCATATTTTGAGGATAGAGTTATCATTTTAGTATTTTAGTAGTTTAGTGTATTTAGTAGTCGGAGTTAGTTGGGGGCTTCTCCCATCAACTCCATGTTCAGACAGTTAGAAACTTTCAGACTAGACTATTTCAGACAGATGCTTAGATTTCAGTAATTATTTATCAGTATTTGATTCTAGTTATGGAACTTATGGCAGATTCAGCCTAATTTTTGCATTATTACAGTGTTATCTTTTAGTGATTACAACAGGTACCAATCATGGGTTAGCTTGTGGTCCTTCGGGATTATGATCATCGTGTGATATTCGGGGTGCAGACTCGGGGCGTTACATTCTCCCTCACCTCAACTAGCCTTTTTTTTATCTTTGACCTGCTGCATATGATCAGACAACTTGGAGAAATCCATATCTCTGTTCAGAATTGCTCCCTTGCATTCTAAAACCAGATCATCCGAAAGACCAGATTTAAATTTCCTCATCCGAGCTCTCATATTACCTGCCAATTCTGGAGCATACCTGGACAACTGGGTGAACTTCAATGTATACTCCTTAACACTCATTTTTTCTTGCTTTAAATTTATAAATTCTTTAGCTTTTGACTCCCTCAATTCCTGGGGAAAAAATGGTCTAGGTAAGCTTCCACAAACTCACACCACATAGAAGGCTCAGCATCACTACCCTCCGAATCCTCTCATTCATTATAATACTAATTGGCCACATCCTTTAACAAATAGGCTGCCAATTCAACCCCTTCAACCTCATTTGTATGCATAACTCTGAAAATTTTCTCCAGTTCATCAATGAACCCTTGGGGGTCCTCCTCAACCTTTGTACCAGGAAATATAGGTAGGTTCAGTCTCAAAAATTGACCAACCCATGTAACCTCAAATAAACCGGACATAGAAACCACATCTTTAAACCGACGGGTTTGAGAGGCCACCATCTAGGCAATCATATGGATGGACTATCGGAACTCAGCATTCGAAACTTCCCTCTAAGATGGCTGGGGATGGTTAACACCGGTCCATGGAGCCCGAGGTGGACTAGTCAAAATAGGAGGAATTCCCAGAGTAGCAATAAGCTCTAGGGTACGAGCTCTATTACGGGTCCGTATCCCATGAGTAGGACGAACATCCTCATCTTGGTTGCTTTGTTTGTTGGTTTTACGATGAGGCATGATGAATTTCTGAAATATAGGCAATCATAGATTAGAGGACATTCAAACTCAATAGCACGAACTAAATCATGAAAGAAAGAGAAACATTCCTAAACGCCTAGTAGCAACTTTCTCCTTATAAGTATGGCACGCTACACACCCATAAAAAAGACTCTACCCAACGCGATTTTGTAGACACCCTAACACCATAATCCATTCTCCGATACCAAGTTTGTCATAACCCGAGCTGATACCCTGGCCACGATAAGCATCCCAAACCGTAAAGGCTCAAGAGCCCATCTTTATTTGGCAATCATGTATACCATTCATGTATTATAAAGAAATACGGAAAATATAATAAGACAGAAATATCGTCAATCTCTTAATTCAGCTGAATAATATAAAATTAGGTTCATAACATTCAAAAGACATGATACCATTCTGCGAAATCTCTAACTATATGAAAATCAATATCTGTCTAATAAGCTGGGACAGACCCCAGTCGGACCATAGAACAAATTTAAATGACAAAGTCTAATAATCAGACCTTCCGGAATAGAGATGGCTCACCAACTACATGTTTTGGATGCCACAATCTACTGCTTAACGGGACCCCGGGACTGTGCCTCAGATCCTGAAATATAGGGGTCAAGATATACTGGTACGCAGAGTATTCCCAAAGAAAAGAAAATATATTTTTATACAACCTAGATGAGAGTTTTTATAAAAAAGGTATCACAAAATCATTTGAAAACACATGGGCATAGTATGATGAGTTTCAAACACATTTTTTCCCGTTGTAACTCAATTCACTTCAACACTATTGAGCTAAATGGTACACCCTACAAGTTCATGTTTTCACAGACTGCCAAATCTTGATTTGCCGCTAAGATTAGAGTACTAGTGAAGGGAAGACACACAAGATCACAAAGCAGGGTGTCAAAATCCCCAATCAAGTTAGTATGTCGTGGTTTGGTACAATTTCACAAAGTAGGGCTCCTAACCATAGTCCCAAATTGGAACGACATAATACAAGGTATACAAGATCACACAGCAGAATACTAAAGTCCCGTGTCGGCAAATCACAGTTTCCAGCATATAGTCTCTTGACTCGTGCTTTCTTAGGGTAACCATCCAACTCACATTAGTCTAGTTTTAACTCATTAAAAGAAAACATGTATCATGCTCACAATATTTTTTTCTTTTTCTTTCAAGGGAAATACTCGATGGGGTATCGTCATGCCCCCAACTTGCAAGTCATTTATAGCTTACCATTTCATAGAATTTTACATACCAATTTTTCAACACATGCATATTAATTATCAAAACCTTTAAACTTAGGAAAATCATCATTGGTTTATAAACTAGCCCTTAACATTGGTTTAACATAATTCATACCATACAAGTACATAAACATCATCATGAAATTAAAGGATTCACAATTCATAGTCAAAACCATTCTTCAAATTCAAAACATATACACACGAATTCATTAGTTAAGATTTTTTTAGAAAAGTAACTTCATGATCCTCAATGTTTTTCTCAAATTGTTATCCCAATGCATGCTCTTTGTTAAAAATGAAAACCCCATACTTATAATTATGTACATACTTAAGTGATGTTTAAAACTTGCTTAAATTTATAAAAACACGTGCCCATGAGATTTGAACCATCCCACGTACCTTAATTACTTGGTTTGAAAGATGGAACCCGAATCTTTATTCGTTTCTTAAAAATCTTGAACTTAAGGATTAACTCTAGATCTTTGGAAAGGAAGTTAGGGTTTAGTTTTGAGGGAAATTTGAGTGTTTATTTTGCATAATATGCCCTAATCACGACTTGATTTCGTGTTATGGCTAAGATAAGATGAATGAAAAAGACGAATTTACCCTTATTGATCTAAAAATTATTAACAAGAACTAGGCACCTAATGCACTACCCAACGCACCACGTCGATCCAACGTTTGGGTAGTGCATGGACCCCCACCGAAGTAATTTCTGGCGCGACGCAATGATATCACGTTGTGCCACTATTTTGATCATCTAAACACTCCTCAAACGTCGTCCGAAAATTCCAAAACTTCCACAAGACAACTCCTTTACACTCCTGAAAGTGAATCAACTTAGAAATCCACGTTTCAAGGTCGGAAAGATCGATTTTAAAATCGTTGAAGTTTAGGATCTTAAAATATGATTAAGTCCTTTTAACACATAGAAAAATTTTAGGTTGTTCGCTCCTTAAGCATGCTACTAAGTGTGGTATCAAGTCAAGAATACTATGGGTGTTACATTATCCCCTCTTTGGGATCATTCATCCCCGAATGATGGCTCAAAACACAAGTAAGCACGATTTCAAGCACACCAAGAAAAAGATAAAGAGATTAGTAAAAGATTTGTACCTTCTATGTTATCATCCACCGTTTCAAAGAGGTTTGGGTATCTAGCACTTATGTCCTCTTCCGATTCCGAAGTAGCTTCCCCAATTTTTTTATTCCTCCATAATACCTTAATCTAAGCTATCTTCTTACTTCTCATCTTCTAAACTTGGTGATCCAAAATGGTGATAGGTTCTTCTTTGTATGATAATGAGTCCCTCACATTGATTTCCTCTACAGGCAACATAAGATAGTTTGTCTCCAATACACTTTTTCAGCTTTGACACATGGAATGATAGATGAACAGAAGCCAAACTCGTAGGAAAATCTAAATCATAAGCAACCCAGCTAATTCTTCTCACAATTTTATATGGTCCTATATAATGAGGGCTATGCTTCCCTTTCTTCCCGAATTGCATAACTCCCTTCATAGGGAAGACTTTTAAGAATACCCAATCATCCACCTCAAATTCTAAATCTCTTTTTCTAACATCGGCATAAGATTTTTAGCTACTCTTAGAAGTCTTAAGCCATTCCCTAATGATCTTTACCTTCTCCATTGCCTAATGCACAAGGTTCGGCCCAAACAACCAGGTTTCACCCACTTCATACCAGCCTATTAGTGACCTACATCTCCTCTCATAGAGTGCCTTAAAAGGAGCCATTTGAATGTTGAAATGGTAGCTATTGTTGTAGGTGAATTCTATCAATGATAAATGATCGAACTAACTCTCTTTGAAGTCAATCACGCAGGCCCTCAACATATCCTCAAGGGTCTGAATGGTGCGTTCATCTTGCCCATCAGTCTGAGGGTGGAAAACAGTACTCAGGTTCACTTGGGTGCGTAAACCCTTCTGAAAAGATCGCCAAAACTACGAAGAAAATTGTATAGCTTGATCGGATATAATGGACACGGGATCCCCATGTAACCAAACTATTTCTTGAATGTACAACATAGCATAGTCATCTCCCGAATAATTTAACCACACGAGAAGGAAATGAGCGGAATTGGTCATTCGATCTACAATCACCCAAATGGAGTCGTATTAATTTCGGGACTTTAGGAGCCCCGTTATGAAGTCTATATCATCTCCCACTTCCACATAGGCAAAGCTATTTCCCATAAAGTGCCACTTGTTCTCAAATGTTCTACCTTAACTTATGGACAATTTAAACACTTAGAAACAAAATTAACAATATCACGTTTCATATTGTTCCACCAATAAATAGTCTTAAGGTCATGATACATTTTCGTATAGCCTGGGTGAACAACATACCTTGAAGTGTGAGCCTCATAAAAAATTCTCTCTCATAAACCATCCACGTTCGACACACATAGCCTACCCCGATACCTCAAAATCCCATCACCTCCAATTTTAAATGGCACTACTTTCTGCTACCAATATCTTTCTTAATCTGAATTAAGATAGGTCTTTGGCTTACTTCTCCTTAACTTCAGCACATAGAGAGGATTCTTCTATCTCATAGACAATTACTCCCCCATTTTCAGAATCCAGAAGTCAAACTCCCAAATTTGCAAGCTGGTGAATATATCTTACCATCTCTCTCTTTCTTTTTTCATCATGAGAAAAATTTCCCATTGAATATCTGTTAAGGGCGTCGGCCACCACATTCGCCTTGCCTGAATAATAATGCAATCTCATGTCATAATCTTTCAATAATTCCAGCCACCGCCTCCGCCTGAGATTCAGTTCTTTCAGCGTAAATACATACTGCAATCTTTTATAGTCAGTGAATATATCAACATGCACCCCATACAGATAATGCTGCCAGATCTTAAGTGCAAACACCACAACCGCTATTTCTAAGTCATGGGTGGGATGATTTTTTTCATGCACCTTCAACTGCCTAGATGCATAAGCCACCACTTTATCATGTTGCATAAGCACATACCCAAGTCCCACCCATGACGCATCACAGTACACAACAAAACCTTCTATACCATTAGGAAGAGTCAAAACTGGTGCGGTAGTCATCTTATCTTTCAGTTTCTTGAAACTACTTTCACATGAGTCAGACCACAAGAATTTTGCCTTTTTCTGAGTTAATTTGGTAAGCGGAACGTCTATGGAGGAAAAACTCTCTACAAACCTTCTGTAATACCCTGCCAAACCCAAGAAGCTCCAAATATCAGTTGGAGTCATGGGTCTGGGATATTTTCTCACTGCCTCAATCTTTTGGGGGTCATCCTTAATCCCCTCATTAGAAACAATATGCCTTTGTAAAGCAATAACACTCAACCAGAATTCACATTTGGAAAACTTTGCATATAATTCATAATCTTTGAGGGTCTGAAAGATGATTTAGAGGTGATTGGAATGCTTCTCCTCACTCTTAAAGTAAACCAGAATATCATCAATGAAAGATATCACGAATAGATCTAGAAATTGATGAAACACCCTATTTATTAGATACACAAAAGCTGCAGGGACATTAGTCAGTTCGAAGGACATAACTAAGAATTCATAATGGCCATATTAAGTTTGGAAAGCTGTTTTAGGAATGTCAGCCTCCTTAACCTTCAACTGATGATACCCCGAACGAAGGTTTATTTTTGAGAAATATTTGGCACCCTAAAGTTGGTAAAAAAGATCATCAATTCTAGGAAGAGGATATTTACTTTTAATAGTTACCTTATTGAGTTGACAATAGTTTATACACATACGAAGGGAACCATCTTTCTTACGCACGAAGAGCATCGGAGCACCCTAGGGAGAAACACTTGAATGAATAAAACCTTTATCAAGGAGGTCTTTTAATTTCTCTTTCAAATTTTTCAGTTCTGTAGGTGCCATTCTGTATGGCAAGATAGAAATAGGATGAGTGTCCGTCAATAAATCAATACAAAAATCTATCTCCCTGTCAGGTGGTATCCCCGGGAGATCATCAGGGAAAACTTCCCAAAATTCATTTACTACAGGGACAGACTGAAGGGAGCGAATTTCAGTATTGGAATCTTTGACCCGAATAAGGTGATACAAACAACCCTTATATATAAGTTTGCGGGCTCTGAGATAAGATATGGACTTCCCCTTAGGTGCTAAAGCATACCCCTCCCACTCTAACATTGGTTCATTTGGAAAGGAGAAAGTAATTTTTTGAGTTTTACAATCTAGTGTGGCATAGCACGAATGGATCCAATCCATCCCCAAGATAGCATCAAAGTCAATCATATCAAGCTCTACAAGGTCTGCCACAGTATCACTATTAAAAATGGACACAACACAATTTTGATACTCCCTTCTTACCACAATAGAGTCACCAACAGGGGTGGAAATAGAGGAAGGTTCCAAAATAATTTTAGGCTCAAACCCAAAATTGACTGCCACAAACGGGGTCACATAAGATAACATAGACCCTAGGTCAAACAAAACATATACATTACGAGAAGAGATTTACAATGTACCTATGACCACATCTGGCGAAGCCTCTACATCCTGGCGGTATATAAGGCATATAATCGGTTGCGACAACCACCAGCAGCTGAAGTAGCACACTTAGGAGGAGGGTTTGTGGAGGTGGCTTGGGAATTTGATCCCCTTGCATTCCCTCCAACTGACGGGTAATCTTTCTATATGTGGCCCATTTGGCCACAAGAGTAGAAATTTCATCTCTCGAAATAACATTTCCCTGGATGGTTCCTTCCACAAATACTACAGCGAGAAAATGATCTAGTAGGCTGATTCACGCTCCCCTGGGGCTGGGTACCCTGTATTTTCCCACTATTTTTAGGCTGGGGGTTAAAAGACCATTGATTAGTTGGAGGTCTGGGCGCTGGGGCGCCGACTGAAGACTGAGCATTACTCCAAAACTTTTTCTTCATCCACTTATTGCCCCAATTATTACCACCATGGTGCTGACTGTTATTTTGGTCTGTAGGTCTAGCTCTCTTAGCTTGCCTCTCATCCCTCACCTTAGTCACCCTTTTCTTCTGCTCTTCGATCTACTGCTCTGAACATACAACTTGGAGAAATCCATATCTCTATTCAGTATTGTTCCCTTGCATTCCAATACCAGATCATCCGAGAGACCAGATGTAAATTTTCTCATCCGAGCTCTCATGTTACCCACCAATTCTGGAGCATACCTGGACAACTGGGAGAACTTCAATGTATACTCCTTAACACTCATTTTTCCTTGCTTCAAATTTATAAATTCTTCAGCTTTTGACTCCCTCAATTCCTGGGGAAATAAACGGTCTAGGAAAGCTTCTACAAACTCACCCTACATAGAAGGCTCAACATCACTACCCTTCGAATCCTCTCATTCATTATACCACTGATTGGATTCATCCTTCAAATGATAGGCTGCCAACTCAACCCATTCAACCTCATTCGTATGCATAACTCTAAAAATTTTCTCCAATTCATCAATGAACCCTTGGGGGTACTCCTCAACCTTCGTACCAGGAAGTATAGGTGGGTTCAATCTCATGAATTAATCGACCCATGTAACCTCAGATGAAACAGACACAGAACCCACATCTTCAGACCAACGAGTTTGAGAGGCCACCAGTTAGGCAATTATATGGATGGACTGTCGGAACTCAGCATTCAAAACTTTCCTTTGAGATGGCTGGGGACGGTTAACATCGGTCTGTGGAGCCCGAGGTGCACTAGTCAAAATTGGAGGAACTCCTAGAGTAACAACAAGCTCTGAGGTACGAGCTCTATTATAGGTCCGTACACCATGAGTAGGATGGATATCCTCAGCTTGGTTGTTTTATTTGTTGGTTCTACAAGGAGGCATGATCAATTTAAAAAATATAGGGAATCATAGATTAGAGGACATTCAGACTCTATAGTATGGACTAAATAATGAAAGAAAGAGAAACATTCCTAAATGCCTAATAGCTTTCTCCTTATAAGTGTGGTACGCTACACACCCATACAAAGGACTCTACCCGATGCGATTTCGTAGATACCCTGGCGCCATGATCTGTTCTCTGATACCAAGCTTGTCACGACCCAAGCCGAGGCCCTGGCCGCGATGAGCATCCCGAACCGTAAAGTCTTGAACACCCATATCTATCTGGCAATCATGCACACCATTCATGTATTATAAAGAAATACAAAAAATATAATAAGACGAAAACATGGTCAATCTCTTAATTTAGATGAATAATATGAAATTAGATTCATAACATTCAAAACACATAACACCAGTCTGCGAAATCTCTAATGTTATGAAAATTAACATCTGTCTAATAGGCTGGGACAAAGCCCCCAGTCGGACCATAATACAAAGTGAAATAACAAAGTCTAATAATTAGGCCTTCCGAAATAGAGAAGGCTCACCAACTACAAGTCTTGGACACCCCAATCTAATGCTTAGCGGTACCCCGGGACTGTGCCTCAGATCTTGAAATATAAGGCTCAATACAGATGTACTGGTACGCAGAGTATTCCCAAAGAAACGAAAATATATTTTCATATAACATAGATAAGAGCTTTTACAAAAAGGGTATCACAAAATCATTTGAAAACACATTGGCATAGTATGATGAGTTTCAAACACATATTTTTCATTTGTAACTCAATTCACTTCAGCAATATTGAGCTAGATGGTACACCCTACAAGTTCATATTTTTACAGACAGCCAAATCTCGGTTTGCCACCAAGATTGGAATATTAGTGAAGGGAGGACACACAAGATCACAAAGCAGGGTATCAAAATCCCCAATCAAGTCAGTATGTTGTGGTTGGGACAAGATCATAAAGCAAGGCTCCTAACCATAGTCCCAAATTGGAACGACATAATACAAGGTACATAAGATCACATAGCAGGTCACCAAAGTACCGTGTCGGTAAATCACGATTTCCAGCATAGAGTCTCCTGACTCGTGCTTTCTTAGGGAAACCATCCAACTCACATTAGTCTAGTTTTAACTCATTAAAAGGAAACATGTATCATGCTCACACCATTCTTTTCTTTTTCTTTCAAGGGCAATATTTTGATGGGGTATCGTCATACCCCCAACTTGCAAGTCATTTATAGCCCACCATTTCACAGCCTTTTATATATCAATCATTCAACACATGCATATTGGTTATCAAAACCTTAAAACTTAGAAAAATCATCATTTGTTTATAAACTAGCCTCAATATCGGTTTATCATAATTCATACCATACAAGTACATAAATATCATCATGAAATTAAAGGATTCACAATTCATATTCAAAACCATCCTTAAAATTCAAAATATATACATACGAATTCATAAGTTAAGATTGATCCTTTAATTGTATTTCTCAAATTGTTATCCCAATGCATGGTCGTTGTTAAAAATGAAAACCCCACACTTATAATCATGTACATACTTAAGTGATGTTTAAAACTTGCTTAAATTCATAAAAACACGTGCCCATGAGATTAGGACAGCCCCACGTACCTTAGATTACTTGGTTTGAACGATGGAACCCGAATCTTTATTCGTTTCTTGAAAATCTTGAACTTAAGGATTGACTCTAGGTCTTTGGAGGGAAGTTAGGTTTAGTTTTGATGGAGTTTTAGTGTTTTTTTTTTGCATAATATCCCCTAATCACGACTTGATTTCGTGTTATGGTTGAGATAAGACAAATAAAAAAGATGAATTTACCCTCCTAGATCCAAAAATTATTAACACGAACTGGGCACCTGATGCGCTACCTGACGTGCCGCATCGGTCTCCCCGAAGCTATAGACGACGCGATGCGTCGACCCCTACCGACGCTATTTTTGGTGTGGCGCACCAATATCGCATTGAGCCACTGTTTTGATCATTCAAAACTCCCCCGAGACAACTCCTTTACACTCCTGAGTGTGAATCAACTTAGAAATCCACGTCTCGAGGTCGGAAAGATCGATTTCGAAATCATTAAAGTTTAAGAGCTTAAAATATGACTAAGTTCTTTTAACACAGAGAAAAATTTCAGATTGTTAGCTCCTTAAGCATGCTACTAAGTGTGGTATCAAGTCAAAAATACTACGGGATGTTACACCAAAACACCACGACTAAGAGGCTACAAAAAACTCCGAGTACAGATACAAATAAAGAACTTTTTCATACTATTACGGACGTACTCCTACCTATTACCTCTCTATCCTAATCTACATCCTCTACACCTTTCTATCAAGGATCATGTCCTTCGTAAGCTGTAACTGCCTTATGTCATGCTTAATCACCCCCCTCCAATATTTCTTTTGCCTATATCTACCCCGTCTAAAAATACCAATAGCCAGCCTCTCTCATCTCCGTACTAGAGCATCTGTGACCCTCCTCATCACATGTCCAAACTAACGCAATCTCACTTCTCACATTGTGTCCTCCACCGAAGTCACTCCTACCTTCTCCCGAATAATATCCTTTATAACCCTATCCCTTCTTGTAAGTACACACATCCATCGCAACATTCTCATCTCCACCACCTTCAACTTTTTGATGTGTGAGTTCTTAGTTGGCCAACACTCCACTCCATACAACATAGCCAACCGGATTGTCACTCTGGAGAACTTACCTTTAAGCTTAGAAGGCACCTTCTTATCACAAGACTCCTGAAGCGAGCCTCCATTTCATCCACCATGAACCAATACGGTGCGTGACATCCTTGTCAGTCTCACCATTTTTTCGAATCATAAACCTAAGATACTTGAAACTGTCCTTCTTGTTCTAAAACAAAGGGCACAATTAATTAATAAAAAAAATAGAGGATATTTTTGACCTTTTCCCCTTAAAATAAACAAAATAGAATGTATACAGTCATTTATTTTGTTGGCCAAATAAAATTTAAAATAAAATATGATATTATCTGAATGAATGATAAAACATTAAATGGAAAAACTAATAAAAGTATTATCTATCTATATAGAGCAAGAGAATCAAAACAATATTTTATTTAAGAGAAGCAAACCAACATTATTCAAATTAATCATCTCTGTCAATATTTTCGTGATCTGAGAAGCATGGATGGTGCTGTTGTATCAATGGAGTTTCGACATACGTGAGAATCCAACTTAGTAGTGTTACTATTTGTTGTTGAGTTACATTGGGATTGATTTGAAACTTCAAGATGATTATTTTGAGCTTCCCATAGAAACCTAGTTGTAGGAGGTTCCGTGTGTTAATGCTAAAATAATTACCTTGCTCTTTAAAATTTGAGATAAATTTGTACCATTTCATATAATCCAAAGAAAAGGTTTGACAAATTTTATACTTACTAGTCTCTATGATCGTGCTTTGCTCGTTATTCCCTATCAACTTTAATTATTGCAAAAAAAGAAGAAGATAATTATAAATAATTATATGAATTTATTTTATGAGGTATAAAAATATACACCCGATCCTAACATTAAATCCCGACCTCGTTTAGGGTCCCGATTCCCTACTCCGACTCAATCCATGACCTACGAATCTGATTCTTGACTCAACATGGGACCCAAATAAGTATCCCAATTCGTGACTCGACTCTTGACCAACTCTTAACCTTGAAATCTGACTCCCGATTTCTGACCCTGAACCAAACTCGAGTCCCTAAACCTGAGATCTAACCTTGACACAAACCCCGACACTGGATTCGACCTCGACCCCCAAACTCGACACCCAACCAGAGATCTCGGCCAAGAACTCGACTTTTGACCTTAATCCACATCTAGATTCCGTACCCACCATTTTTCATAAATTTTTTAAAAAACTAGTTTAGGATACATGTTTTGCACATGACATTTATTCTAAGAAATTTTATATACTAATTTAGCATACGCATATTGCACGTGAATTTTAAATTATTAGTAATAAAACTGTATAAACGTCTCTAATTAATAGTGAGGTGCAAGAAAATTAACCAAAAGAATATAAATCCATCACAAAACAACAAATATACGACTTAAGATAAAAATAAATAGAAAGTAAAATCAAATACCTTAGAGAAAATAATTCACAATTAACATCTTTTTCAACATGTTTTTTTTTCAATTGTACCCCACATTAAACCTATTATAGAGTAAAGATAACTCCTATATTATAACAAAAAGACTCTTACCACGGTTCTCATTTTGCCAAAAAAAAAAACAAAAAAAAAAGACACCCTCTTATAATAGATTTTATGTTTTACTAAAGATAAAACTGTTTTTATTTTTGCCAATTTTTATTTATTGAAGGTTTATTTCATTCAAATTATTAATACTTAGTTCATTCTAAATTAAATATTTAACTTTAATGCATCTTTCTTTAAGAAAAATAGAATTTTCAAATAGTAAATAAATATATCAATTCGAGAATGATTAGATTTTTCCTGACTAAATATTGTTTTTCGAGTCTTCTAAATGCTTTACTCAATTTTAAACTACATATTAGGAGTTTTTCTATCTTACAAATAAGTAAAAGATTTAATAATTATAGCTGTACTTAATTTCAAAGTTCTAATTTGTATCAAAATTTCTGTTGTTGATGTAGATATTGAACATGGTACTACAATTATTGTTTGAAAAATCATCAAAGAAAAATAAAAATATGGAATAAACTTACAAAAATTATGATTCAATAGTTTTGTCATCAATCTCAAGATAATTTTCAATATAATCTCATATTTTTAGTCTATGGAGGATATAATGCATACCTTATCACTACTTCATTCTAGGATAGAGAAAAATTGTTTTCGATCGATCAAAAATATACTTTGATATAAAACCTAATTTTACATTCTAATTAACATGTAAGATATTTTAATAAGAAAAAGATTCGTACCCCTTTCTAGGAATTTTATCGTTTATAATAAAGCACGTGGTAGAATTTTTATCGTTTATAATAAAAACATTATTATAGGAGTATTTTGAGTCCTTTTCAAATTCTCTTATTCTATTATAGGAGTATTTTGAGTACTTTTCTAAGCTACTGAAAAGTGTTTTTTTTTACATTTTTTGGACAAACACAAATAACTTCTTACCCAAAGTGTTAAAATCACTTTTCAAAATAAGTTGATTTTAAAAATTTGATCAAAAAGCTATAAATTAGTATGATAATTAGTATATGAATGTCAATATTTAATTCACAATCTATTTCCATATAAGGAACTATTATACTGTCAAATATTGACTAAAAATATTATATTTGCACCTAAATTGATATTCCGATGTTAATGTAAGTATATATTTAAAATGTAAAAAAATTGACTTATACTAGCAAATATTGACTAATAGAATTATATTTACATCTAAATTGATATTCCGATGTAATGTAAATATATCTTTAAAAGGTAAAAAATCGACTCATGACCACCCTTGATGATGTAAGTGTAAGAATGTGCAACTTTAAACATAGTAAGAGTCGTCGCTATATGTCTAGTTGCTAATTGGATAAACAACTACAACTTGTGTCACTAAGTAAAAATGAATAGATAAAAGTAATAAATATTAACGGAACATATTCTCTTCATCAAAAATAGATGACAAAGTTCAAAGTAAGGGGAACATTAATTACTCTCATTCTCCAGATTAAAATTTATATCTTTAAAGATTACTATTTATACAATTATAAACATCATAAAATGTTTCAGGTTGTCTACCAAAATTAAAATTTGAAATAGAGAAAAAATGATGAGAAGATGTGTTTTTTTTTTTTTCGGTTATTGACGAATTTTACTACCAAAAAGAGAATTACTTATACTAATTGTATTAATTGTTAATTATACTTACAAGTTGTACGTGTAAATAACTTGAAACTTGACTAAAAACATATAAAAGTTAATATTATTTAAAGTAAATTACCGCAATTTTTTTAATTTTTTTTTTGGGTAGAATTTTCTCCCAAAAGTTAGTATAAGATAGAAGGAGGGCTCTAAGGAACTCCTTTTTTTGAGATTTTCTTTCCTCCAAAATCCAACTATTTGGTTATGAAAGTTGAAAAGATTTATATAAGGTAAAATAAAGTAATTGATTTTAAAATTTCAAATGTTAAGACTTTTAATTTTTATCTCTAATCTCTAATCTCTATCTCTATCCATAAATTCTAATCTCTAATTTCTAATCTCTAATTTCTATCTCTAATATATTAAAGGTGTGAACGGCCTTAGAAATGCTGTTTGAACTTTTTGCCTTTTATTAAAAGTCTCTGCTTTAGAGAAAATCATTTTTTCACTTTTTTTCTTCAATTATTATACCATTATATTTATAATATTGAATATTAACTATAATAAATATATTAAAAAATAATAGAGGAAGGTTTTCTTCGGACAACTCAATTCTTAAATTAGTGTTTTTTTAGTTTGGTAGGTGACATTTCCAAAAATAAAAAATAAAAATAAAAATTTCACTACATAAGTTTTAACAAAAAAAAGTGTCTACTAAATAAGTTTGGTTGCTGGCTTTTCTCAAAAATATAAACGTCGGGTAGGCTATGTTTATGGAAAGTTATATGAAAAAAAATCTATTCAAATATTCTTTTCGTAACATTTAAAACTAAATATTTAATTATATTTAATTATGACTTTAATGTTTAGGACTTATTAAGCATACTATTATTTATGGAAGGTAAATATTTACAACTTTCTGTGCAAATTTCAAGTCATGTATCTTAATAAGAATCTACACTACCTATACTCACGTTAAAATAGAATTTTTTTGGCTGCATTGGCACACCACAAATGTTAGGAGAGTTAATGTCAAACACACAACTCTACCTCATCTCATTATATATAAAGACATGAATTCTTAGTCCATGTTAAATTATCCCATGTTTTTGGTGATATCCTTGAAAGTGGTCCATGTGTATACTTACAATTAGACCATGCATGTTCTGTGTTATTTGATTTAGATTATTCTTTTTTAAGTTAGAAAATTATATTGATAATATTTTATTTGCTTTGTACTGATTTTGTAGGTATCTTGAAGACAGATGAACGATGATAATAAGACATAGATGATGAAAGATATCCTTGAAGATAAATAAATTTTAGAGGTTTTCTTTTGTTTAATCGATACCTACGTATCAAGTAAGAAACTTTTTTGATGGATCAAAGCTGAAGAATCTGTTAGGATATACTATTAAACATGTACTTTGTGTTATAGTCTTATATTTTCATCCCACATAAAGACACTTTCTTATATTAATAAAAGCTTTATTTGAGTAGATCATTATGTTAACATGTGTGTCCTTTACGTATATAGTAGACAATTTTGTGTATGGAGTATTTTAACTCATGCACAGAATATTAAAATTGTCGGTTCTTATAAGTAATAAATTAATGTTCACAATCAAAGATGAGGTAGGACAAACATCATGATGATTGTAGCACAAGATTAAATATAATTTGATCTTATTTATGGAGTGACAATATTCCAACTTCTTGTGCTAGTAGATTTCGTATGTATTGCACGGACCAATTAGAGATGCTTGTTTATGTTCTGAATTTTAATAAACAACTTCTCTAGTCCATTACATGTACTTATACTCTTAATCTTGATATAAATATTATGATTTATGTGGTTTGATTTATTGTTTTAATCTATTAAAAGGTGAGACTTTTGTATGAGTCAATATATTCCTAATAGGCTGGATGATGATAAATTGCTTAGCGAAATATTAATTAGTTGATTGAACCATCTCTCGAACTTAAGATAGAAGACACCCTTTTATGATTGCTTGTAAGTTTTTACGTGAAAACCCTGTAGGTGGATTTTATATCCATCATGTGAAATAGGTTAAGCATTATAAATAAAGAATTAAAGTAATTAATGAGTTAAATTTTTCAGAGAATTTAATTCAATTAATTGGTGTCGGTAATTCAAACATGGGGGGTTAAATAAGATGTAATGGTAGATTTTGAAATTAAACCGAGGAGTGCAATTATAGATTTTTAGTGGAATAGTTTATAATTTATTATGATATGATAATTCTTTCATCACCGAATTAATATCATAACTAGAATTCCCACTTAATAAATCTGCGGTCCCTACCATGTCGGATTAATTAGTCATTTTGAAAAAGAAAGAAAAAACTTTGTAGAAGAAGTGATTTTATTTTAATTAATGGTCTTCTCTTAATAAGGAGAGAGTGAATTAAAAAATTAGGTTTTATGACTGCATTAAGGCCAAAAATATTTTTGGCATTAAACCTATAATAAGGAAAAATATTTTTTGGCATAAAAAAATAGCAATAAGGGCAAAAACGTATTGTCACTTGATCTTTCCTTCTTCATTAGAAATTGGAAATAAATAGGGCTGATTTTTTATTCAAGTTAATCCTTCTTTCTGGAAAATAATCACTTGCCACTCAAGTGTTGATTGAAAAAGGTTAATTCGATTTTGGTAGAAGATCGCAGTCCTGGAAAAGAAAGCGTTGAACGAACTGTGTGAAAGTTTCAAGAGGTAAATTTTCTTAATTTCACTTTTATTATGTTATCTAGATGTTATGTAAGTTATATTGATCCTGTAGAATTATTACTTCCGTTGTGCATGTTCTAACAATTGGTATTAGTAGTCTTCTTACATATGCTAGATAATGTATAAAGAAATTACATGATTGGTTTACATGTTTTTGATAATCACTGTAAATATCATGTTGTTGATGGATGGTTTTATTGTTATGTATGATGCTAATGATCTCTAGAATCTAAGTTTATCATCAAGAAAACAGAAAACAAAATTTACATGTTTTTCTTAGTTTTGTGAAATTTATTTTTGTGGATTAAGGGTAAAATTATGATGAGTTTCAACTAAAACTAACCATAGTCGTTACTCATTGTATAAACAGTAGTAGGAAGGCCAAGCAGTGCATGCAACCCTGCTGATCCTTGCAACAGCTCGATCAATAATTGTCGATTTGGTCGATTTTGGAGTTTTTCATTTTTTGACGAACTCTGAATGACCTAAAATTTGATACGTTTACTGAAAATGATCCACTGAGAAATACACTCAGCTATGTTGTGATGTAGGCCCATTTTTAGCCAGTCGGGATCGTTTTGATGGATTTTTGGGCGTTATTATGATTTTGAAAAAATTAAAAATTTTGAAAAAAATATTTTTTGAAAATCAGTGGTGATAGGGATCATTACTTATGATTTACAATGGTTAATAACAGTAAATAATATAAGTTTACATGTTGACATAGGTCATCTTTCCCAGCGGATAAACTTGTATACTGTAATATTATTTTTTTAGTCTCTTATTTTTTATGACTTGTATTAACTTTCCAACTAAGTTACATGTTAGTTAAATGATACAAGAGACTTATGATATAGGATATTTATCTATCTTAAATCAATAGTTTACGTTAGAGTTGGTTATGTTTTACTTAAAGGATAAAATATTTGACAGTACATGTATATTTGTTTAAATGGTTAAGTTTTCCTTATGATTCTAACTGTTTATGTGCATGGTTATATATGCGATGTATTTTTTTAAGTATTTTATTATTCTACAACATGTCTATTGATCTGTTTTAATTTGATTATATAATAGATTAACCATGTCTACTTTCAATCCCTTAACCTCTATCCTGAATCAAAATAAACTATAAGGCCCTAACTATGTGGACTGAAAACATAATTTGGATATTGTTCTTACTACTGAGGGCTTTAAATTTGTGTTGGTTGAGAAATGTACTGTTAAGTCAGCTGAACCGACCGATGATGAGACTAAAGCCTATGATAAGTGGGTTAAGGCTGATGAGATGATAAAATGCTACATTCTTGCCTCCATGGAAAATGTGTTGCAGCATCAACATCAATTCATGACTACTGCTTACGATATGCTTGAATCTCTGAAAGAGATGTTCTGTGAAAAAAATCGCGCTGCAAAGTAAATGACCATGAAAGCCCTTTTGACCATGAAAATGGTTGAAGGTACTTTGGTGAGGGAACATGTTCTTACAATGATGAGTCTATTAAATGAGCTAGAAATTCTTAGTGCGGTTACTAATAAGGAATCTCAGGTTGAGATGGTTCTACAGACTCTGCCGGACAGTTTTCAGTAATTTTGCTTGAATTATAACATGAATAAGATGGACTTATCTCTTGCGAAACTGCTGAATGAGCTGCAAGCGGAAGAGTCTATCATTAAGCAATAAGTTCCTTTTGCGGCGTTGATGGTTGACAAACCTTCGTCTTTGACTTCTAAGACGAAAGGTGAAAAGAAAAAAAAGAAGAAACCCTGTAAGGTTTTAGGTGCTAATGATGGTGTGGCTAAGCCTAAGGGAAAGTGCTATCATTGCAAACAACCTGCTCATTATAAGAAATAGTGCCCCGACTACGTAGTTAAGATGCAGAAATAAGGTACATCTTTTTCATATTTTGTTGAAATGTTTTTAGTGGCCGTTTCTACCTAATTTTGGGCTATAGATTCGGGAGCCACTAATCATATCTGCACTTCTTTACAGGAATTTCAGGAAACACGACGTCTAAGTAAAAATGAACTGAACGTGTTTCAACCTAATAGGGAACTAACACCAACCTTAGCTATAGGAAATATTTTTATTTCATTTAGTAGTTCTAGAGTTTTGACTTTGAATAATATTCTTTACTTACCTTCTATAAGAAAGAATTTAATTTCAGTTTCAAGAATAATGGATGCTGGTTATAATATTTATTGTGCTAATAATTGTGCAATTATTAAGTTTACTAAGCATTTTATTATTTTTGCTCCTAGAATAAATGATCTTTTTGTATTTGACGTTTCTCATAATATGGTACAAACAATTGAACTTAATACTATTGATCAATCACATAAAAGAAAATGTATTTCAAAATTGAGTAAAACATGCTTATGGAACTTACGTCTAGGTCATATTAACATAAACAAGATCTCATGGTTGGTTTTTGACAGACCTTTGAGTTCATTGAATGTAGATGCACTTTCAACTTGTCAATCTTGTTTAAAAGGTAAAATGACCAAGAGACATTTTCCTTCCAAAGGAAATAGAGCCGGTAATAAGTTAGAATTAATTCATTTTGATTTGTATGGTCTTATGAATATACAAGCAAAAGGTGGTTTTGAGTATTTTGTGACTTTTATAGCCGATTACTCAAAATATGAATACATTTATTTGGTGCGCCGTAAATCTGAATGCTTTAAAAAAATTAAAGAATTTAAGGTGAAAATGAAAAACGACATAACAAACATATCCATACATTATGATCTGATCGTGGTGGTGAATACCTTTCTGCAAAATTTATTAAATACTTATCAGAATCAGAAATTAAATCTCAATATTCTTCTCCAGAAATACCACAATAAAATGGTGTGGCAGAACGATAAAATAAAACTCTTATGAAAATATTTAGATCAATGTTAAGTTATTCAGATTTGCCCTTTTCTTTATGAGGTTATGCATTAGAAATAACAAATTATATTCTAAACTTGGTTCCTTCAAAATCTGTACCTTTAACCCTATTTGAATTATGGAGTGGGTGCAAGCCTAGTCTACGACACATTCATATTTGGGGTTGTCCAGCACATGTGCTAAACAAAAAAACTGATAAATTAAAATCTAGAACAGAAATGTGCATTTTTATTGGATATCCAAAAGGGACGAAAGAGGGTTTATTTTATTGTCCTAAGGAACAGAAGGTAATTGTTTCGACAAATATCAGATTCCTTTAAGAGGACTATTTAATAAACCACGTTCCTAGAAGTAAAATTATTTTATAGGAATTGAGCAATAGAATAACGAATAATGAAACACAAGAACAAATTTCAAAACTCATTATTGACATACCATTGCATTAGCGTAGTGAGAGAAATGTTAATAGTCAAGAGGTTGCACAAGAGAAAATACTTGACATAACACTACCTCAAAAAAGTGAGAGTAATGTCGAGCAACATGCAATTATGGAGGAAAACGTTTATGATAGTGTCGAGGAACCTTCCATAGTGCAAGAAGACATTCATGGTGTTCAAAATTTAGTTCCAAATGTAGCAAATCCTGTAGTGACTAGTCTACGTATTGGGAGAATTATTAGAAAACCTTTACGGTTAGTAATTTTGGGAGAATCATACGATAGAATCCCTTAGGAGCCTAATACAGAACCTCTTAATTACGTCGAAGCATTACATAATAAATATGCTAAAATATGGATTGCTGCTATGAAATCTGAAATGGAGTTTATGAATTTCAATCAAGTCTGGAAACTTGTAGGATCACTTGTGGGAGTCAAACCCATTGGTTGTAGGTGGATCTATAAGAAAAAGAGAGGTGTGGATGAAAAAGTGCAAATATTTAAGGCTAGACTTGCTGCAAAAAGGTTTACTAAAAAAGAAGGAATTGATTATGAGGAAACTTTTTCTCTGGTAGCTATGCTTAAATTCATTAGGATACTCTTATCCACTGCTGCTCATTATGATTATGAGATTTGAAAAATAAATGTCAGGACGGCTTTCCTCAATGAAAGTATTGATGAGTGCATTTATATAGCACAATCAAAAGTTTTCATGGAAAGTGACAATGAACATAAGTTTTGTAAACTTAAGAAATCCACTTATGGTTTGAAACAAGCATCTAGGGTATAAAATACTTATTTTGAAAATTCAATTAAGATTTTTTATTTTGATCAATGTGAAAACGGATCATGTGTCTATAAAAAATGGGATGAAGACAAAGTGAAATTTTTTATTTGTAAGTAGATGATATTTTTCTCATAGGAAATAATGTGAGCATGTTGAATTATGTTAAGAAGTGACTTCCCTCGCGTTTTGATATGAAAGACTTGGGAGAATCGGCTCATATCCATGGGATTAAGCTCATGCGAGATTGCAAATAAAGGATACTAGGCTTATCTCAAGCACTTTATATTGATACTATTCTTGCAAGATTTAGTATGAGAAATTCCAAAAAAGGAATTTCTTTCTTTTAGGCATGGATTAGTAGCCCAAAACGACTGATGAGATAGAGAGAATGAAGACAGTCCCTTATGCTTCTGTTGTAGGGAGTCTCATGTATGCTATGTTGTGCACTAAACCAGATAGCTGTTTTGCTGTTGGCATGGTTAGCAAATTTTAGTCTAATCATGGGCAAGAACATTGGACTGCGGTTAAGCATATAATCAAGTACTTTAAAAGGACTAGGTATTACATGATTATTTTTCACTTTGGGAATCTTGTACCTATTGGGTATATTGATTCAAATTTTCAGTCGGATAAAGATTCTAGAAAATCTACATCAGGATATGTGTTTACTTTAGGAGGTTGAGCCATTGTTTGGAGGAGTATCAAGCAATCTTGTGTTGCTGATTCCACCATGGAAACCGAATATGTAACTGCCTCTAAGGCAGCTAAAGAGGCTGTTTGGCTAGGTAACTTTCTGAAAGAGCTTGGAGTGGTTCATTCTATTCAAACACCACAATCACTTTATTGTGATAATAGTGATGCAGTTGCAAACTCGAAAGAACCACGAAGACATAAAAGAAGTAAGCAGATTGAGAAAAAATATCACTTGATTTGGGATATAACTCAAAGGGGTGATGTGAGAGTTTTGAAGATTGAGTCGAAGAATAATTTGGCGGACTCATTTACAAAGGGCTTAACCCAGAAGGTTTTTGATAAGCATGTGGAAGAATTAGGTGTTAAAATTGTACATTCATGGTTATAAGTCAAATTGGGAGATTGTTAGGATATACTATTAACTATGTAATTTGTGTTATAGTATTATATTTTCATCCCATGTAAAGACACTTTCTTATATTAATAAAATCTTTATTTGAATAGATCATTGTGTTAATATGTGTGTCCTTTACTTATATAGTAGACAGTTTTGTGTAAGGAGTATTTTAACTCATGCACGAAAGATTAAAATTATCGGTTCTTATAAGTAATAAATTAATGTTCACAATCAAAGATGAGGTAGGACAAACACCGTGATGATTGTAGCACAAGATTAAATATAATTTGATCTTAATTATGGGAGTGGTAATATTCCAACTTCTTGTGCTAGTACATTTCATATGTATTGAACGGACCAATTAGATATTAAAAAATTATATGAAAAGTATTATAAGTTGCAATATTTTATATTGATTAATTCAATATTTTTTAAAGAGGTAGAAGAAGATCGATGACATGATCATAGATAGAAAAAAATAAAAGACGATAGAAGGTTAATTAGTAGGTTATGTGTTGCTGGTTGAATTTTGAGCTACCATTAAGTTTGTACAATTTTTCATGAATTCTTATCCTTTGTCTGATATTGTATTGCAAAACAATCCTAATTAGGAATGAATTATTTTATTTGTTTAATTTTATTGATTTTTGCTTTAGTTTCAAGAAAAAATCTATCTTAGGGGGCTTTCCAATCACTTCTTATTTGAATATTAGGGCAATGTAATGGCCTAAACACATATTGGGCACCAAATAATTTTTCGTAACTTTTGATTAGCTTTTATGAATTAAAGTATTTATTTTCATCTTTGTGCTATTCTAGTCCACACTATTATGTAACAGATGATTCGAGTATGAGAACAGAAGATACATAAATGTCCTAGTGAAGAGGTGTGAGAGGTTAGATATAGTGAATATTATGAGAGGTAGAGGTAGGTCAAAAAAATCTTAAAATAAGGTGATTAGATACGACATGACATATCTATAGCTGACCGATGATATGATCATAAATAGATAAAAATAAAAAGCGGTAGAAGGTTAGTAAGTTATGTGTTGCTAAGATGGTTGAATTTTGAGCCACCAAAAGTCTGCATAATTTTTTCATGAATTCTCATTTTATGTGTGCTATTATATTGCTAAACAATCCTAACTAGGGATGAATATTAATTTTGTTTATTTAATGTTATAAGTGGATTTTTTCTTGGTTTAAAAAATTTATCTTAAATTAAAATGAAGGGGTTTCCAAGCACTTTATATTGGAGTATTAGGGCAATGTAACAACCTAAGCACATTTTATAACATTTCAATATTTTGGCCGAAACTATATACATAGGCAGATTTAAGAGTTAAACTTAATGAGTTCATTCTAATTTTTTTTTAGAGTATTGAACTCATCATAAATTAAAAAATATGGTTTCGGAATTAAAAATTATCAATATTTTGATGATTTATATATATATATACTATTATTTCATATAAGAAATACTGAATTGAGATGAACCCATAATCACCAAATACTTGTATTTTATAAGAATATGAAAATATTTTTAGTTGAGGAATGAAAATTGTGCAGAAGATTTTATTTTGTAACTATGATAGAGTTCAAAAGAGGAATTTGTGACCTATGAGAATAATTTTAGTACTACAGGCTCTAAAAAATCGTGGAATGTATTTTCAGTTTATAAAATGTGGTATTGTTATATGTGTTTTTCAGTATGTTGTAATTAAAAAATTCGTTGGGTCTTTTTTCTCGTTTCTCATGGTGTTTAAAATTTATAATGAAAATTTTCATTTTAATTCTAGAAAATAAGGATATGCTAAAATATAGGGAGAAAATGACTTAAATTTAAAAGGAATTAAAAATAGGTAAAATTTTCTCGTGAAATTAGTGGGAGAAAATAGCGATAGCTAACTTAAAAGTATGAAATTAAATTATTACATATTAGGAATTTATACATCTTATAAATAAGAAGAAAGAATTACAGTATTGTCTATAAGAATTCTGATTGAATTTTTTGTTCTCATTAAAGGCTCTATAATAGATATAATAGTCATTTAAATATTTTTTTTTTGTGTTCTTCTATCGGTCGTGGGCAGGCTCTATATCCTATAAATAGAGAAAATTGAAGGAAAAGTGTCTTTTAAGTATTGAATAAATGATTGGTGACATTGATCAACTTAAAGGGTCAAACATCATTAGGAAACTTGATTAAGTTAATTGTGGACTTGATTAATATTTTCAAAAATACAAATCAACCCACACCCCTTCTTCAATCCAAATCAACCAGTCTTTCTCCTCTCTCTCTCGACAGCTTCTTTCAACTCTCTCCTAACCAACAGTTCTGCAAAATTCTCCCTTCAATCTCCGGCGACTTCAACCTCTGGCGAAAAATAGTCGGTCGAGTTCCCTTTTGACTTTCAACCATCAATCGACGTGAAGACTTCTTCGGCGAGACCAACTTCGAGTTCTTCGTCATCCCATTTTTTTTCACAGGTAAAAAAATATGAAGAAACAGAGGAACTTGAGTCAACTACTCTTCTAGTATTGAAATGTGGACTGAATAAAATCCTAATTTCTAGCATTTCTTCTTGTTGTTGTCGTAATATTGATTCGAATTTGTTGGTGATTTTTGTTCACAGTTGATGTTCTTAGTGTGTGTGTGTGTATGTATGATGTATTGGTGTTACTGGGTTGATTTGTTGTTTGTATTGGTAAAAATGATGTTGCAACAGATGAAACATATGATGCAACAGATGAAGACATCTGATGCAATAGATGAAAATATCTGATGTAGCAGAAGAAAATATCTGATGCAACAGATTAAAATCTGATGCAACAGATGAACAATCTAACAAATCATTCATCTGTTGCGACAAACGACTTCTGTTTGGAAGAAATCTAAACAATATTGATCCAACAGATAACTCATTTTGAAACAGATGGGTGATATGTTTCAACAGTTCAGTGATCTATTTTATTGTCTCCAACGGTTTACTTATCCGTTGCAACAGGTCGGTTATATGTTGCAATAGATAACATACCTGGTGCAACAAATATGTAATTTGTTTTTACTGTTTCCAACCAATTACTCATCCGTTTCAACAGGTTGGTTATATGTTGCAACAGATAAACTACCTAATGCAACAAATATGTAATCTATTTTTACTGTTTCTAACGGATTACTCATCCATTTCAACAGGTTGGTTATATGTTGCAATAGATGAACTACCTAGTGCAACATATTAGAGATCTGTTTTTATTATTTCTAACGGTTTACTCATCCATTGCAACAAGTCGGTTATATGTTGCAACAGACAACATACCTGGTGCAACAGTTTAGAGATCTATTTTTATTATTTCCAATGGTTTACTCATCTATTGCAATAGGTAGGTTATATGTTGCAACGGATAACATACCTGGTGCAACAAATGTGTGGTCTGTTGGAACTGTTATTTTATCGTTATGCATGTTAGATTTACTGTTATCCCTTTTTAACGATGCATTAATCAATTATAATCTATTTTATATTCCTGTTAATTTAAGATAATATGGCTCCCAAAAGAAAAGAAATAAAATCAAGTCCAAGTAAAGGAATAAGTGCAACATCTTGGCTATATCCACCACTCTATGAGGTTGCTTTACAAGTGTTATCTCAATCAGGAGCAGAAGATAATGAACACGGGGAGGAGGAATGTCTTAAAAGAGATGATCCAAATGCTAATAGCCCTTCCTCCGAAGAGTTGGTCAAAACCTTCAGCATTGATCGTTATCCTGTGAGAATACATTACGATGGTGCCACAGATTTAACGGGTGATTTTGTGGTTAAGTCAACCATGGAAAAATCTTTCAACACCTTCAAAAAAATACTTCGAGAATAAAAATTGGATGCTTATTTAAGGAAAAGCTGCTTTGGGCAATATCTTGATTTGTTGGAGGACAACAATGCTCGTTTCCAAATGAAAATGGTATATGATCTTCTCAAGCGTAGGTTTATGTATGAAAACAAAGACAAGATGGATGAGGTGTGGATAAATTATTGTGGCATGCCTGTTTGTTTTGGTTGGAAGGAGTTTGCTATAGTTATCAGACTAAAATGTTATCCTCCTTCTCCTTTTCAAGTTATACCTACTCTGACCCAAAAAAAGCACCCCGCACACCCAAACAAGGCAAAGGCAAGTTGAGTGATCATGATGATCTGGTATCGATTGTTGGTCCAAGCTTTAAAAATAAAAATTTGATAGAAGCATTGAAAGGTAAAGGACTTTCAAAGAAGCACAAACAATCATTGTGCTTGGTTTGGTTTGCACATAATATTCTTTGGGTGAGAGACATTAACAACAACATAAACATTGGTTTAATAAAGCTCTCCGAGGATCTTGAGGCATTTAACAACTATCCTTGGGGTTATGAAAGCTTCAAAATGACTGTCCAATATTTGTTGACTCCGTTAACGCCAAAGAGAGTCAACTTATATGGCTTTCCATGGGCCTTCATGGTAAATATTTCTTTTATCATGATATAATTCATTATTTTTTTTATTCAATAATGCTTTTAATTTATTAGCGTTATGTTATAGGCTAGGACATTTGAAGCCATTCCTTATTTAAGACAACAAGTAAACTACCAGGAAGAAGTTTTTTGTCCAAGAATTCTGAGATGGTTGTCGCCCAAAACCGATAGAAATACAAAATTTCTTGATGTTTTCAACCCCCCCAAGGAAGCAGTAAGTCCAATTCTAATCAAGTTTTTATTTTAATTAATGATTATTTTAAATGATTTCATCATTATTCGAATATATGTACCGATTTATTTTAGATTGTCCATCCATGGCTTGTTCCGAACAATCGAGAGTTAAAGATGCCATTTTTTCTTACTTTACGGTCTGTACAAACTTTACCGGACCCTAAGGTCGTTGATGAAATAAACATAGAATTGTTTGGAGCAACAAACATCACAAGAAAAATAATTTTGGAGGGTGGGCTTGTTGCTATTGACGATGGTAGTCGTAGTGGTAGTGGTGCTGCTGTTAGGGCTAACGATGTTCCTCTTACCATTTTTCAAACAACAACCCATTATGATTATGATCATACTAGCTGTATAGATTTTTCTCCAAATTTTACCACATCTAGCGAATGTTTTACATGCAAATGTCAAGACTGCAAGGCGAAGCACGATGGAGTGATTAATGCTATTAATGCACTAACTGCTTCTGTAAAGGAAATGACATCTAATAGGGGTGTCATTCCATCAAAGAGGATTTCATATCCATACACTCCACTAAAGATCAAGGAGACTAAGAGAAGAAGGAAAGATACTTCTAAGACATCATCAAGCATCAAAAAAAGCAAAATTACAATGCCTCTGTCTTTGACTTGCGCCGATGTTCAGTGTGAAAGGGCCACAGAAAAGCAGCATGAGCCGAAGAAGGTGAATGTAGATCACCTATTCCAACAGATGATACATCTACTGAAAATTATCAAACAGATAAATACATCTGTTGTAACTGTTGTCTAACCTGTTGTATCAGATTCGTTATCTGTTGCAACAAATGAGTCTTATGTTGTAACAGATGAGTCATGTTTTCAAAATTATCGTACTTCTCTGATTTACCTGTTTAAATTTGTTCCAATAGATGATCTATCTGTTGTAACATAAGGCTCATATGTTGCAACAGATGGACAATCTGTTGTATATCTGTAATTAGCATTGACAATTTTGGCTTTCCAGGTGGATATCACAGTAGAAGCCACTGCTTAAGAGCATAATATAACAGTCGATAATCCATCAACTTCTTTCAAAGAAGAAGAAAAAGTGTAGCCTGTCAGTTCGGGAGAACGGAAAAATTATCCATTTGAAGGGTTCAACATCTCGGACGAGGCTTCAATAAAACTAACACAGTTAATCAACGACTATTCAGAATGGATTGCCGATGGGTTGTTAAAGCATCATGCCGGCAGGTACAAAAATTAATTTTTAAAGATTTTGGTTTATACTATTCTTGTTGTAAGAACGTGACATTAACACAAATAAATCATCATGTAGAAAACAAAATGACGAATGCTATAAAGTGAACGAATTGAGTCTTGGTTCTGATATGTTCGACTTTGTTGTTGAATATTTTGAAATGAAGAATTGGTTCTATTTGATGTCACAACCCCAAACTTACTGGAATGATGAGGTTTAAATGCCATACATATTACTATTAATTAATACTTTATTTAATTGCATCTGTGTATTAATTTTTTCGTCACTTAATTCAAAATGTTTGATAATATGTGCAGCACGTCGATGTTATTTTTTACTACCTCCGAAAGAAGGTCAAGTTGCAAACACAAGAACAATGCAAATACACGATAGGCAATTGTTTGTATAAAGTTTACATCAATAATGCCTACGATAGGTATTGTCAAAAATAGACGAAAGTTTTCCGAAATGAGGAATGGTTAATCAACATCATCAAAGGTTTTAGCATTTCGACTGACTTACCTTGGCATTTGGTCGATGAAGTGTACATCTCAATCAATTGTGGTGATGAATTCTATTATTTGTTGGCTGTAGTCGTTCTAAAAGAGAGGCGCATCCAAGTTCATAACTCGATGCCGTGACGGAGACATTCCGGACCGTCGTCTGAGATACAAAAGCTGGATAAAATATTGCCTACTTACCTTGATATGAGTGGCTTTTTGGACCAAAAGGTTCGTACTGATTGGTCGACGATTGAAGCATACCAGGATAAAATGGCTAATCCATTTGATGTACAATATGTTGAAGGAATTTCTCAACAAACCATTGGTAGCCTATATGTTTAAGTGTCATGATTTAGTTTCATTTCATAAACTTCACAACACTTGCATGAACTGCAAGATATGGATTATCTATTTTTTTATAACGCAAGGATTGCGGTCCTTTTGTTGCTGCCTACACCGAGTATTTGAATGATGGATTACAAGTACCAAATGATGGACTTGATGCCGGATTACTCCGCAAAAGATATGCTGCTCTTTTATGAAAATACGGAGAAGCGAAAGCTTAGAAGCCGTACGCAAGCGACATTAAAGATCCACGACGACCAAAGCCAAATTCCGTAGAACCGGATGAAGAACAACTTATCCATATTTATTAGATCTTTATAGCTTGAGTCCATCAATGTAATAACCTATCCTCCTTGGTTTAACTTATTGATTTATTTGTAGAGTAGATCGTTTGTACCCATAATGATTTTTTTTTATATTTTATTTATTTGTTGAGTTATTTTATGTAATTTTCGAAGGCTTTAATTTATTTTATGATGTCTATGAATATAATTTAATCCTTAGTTTTGAACATAATAATTAAAATAGTGTACTAGATTCAAATATTGCAATAAATAATACATCTGCTGCAACAGATGACATATCTTATCAAAAAGATTTAGACATATGTTGCAACATGAGATGCAGCACATAGGTCACCTGCTGGAAATTATATAACAGGTCTTCCTACCTTTTTGATTTGCTCCAACAGATTACCGATCAGCTGCAACAGATAGATTATATGTTGCAATAGATGTCTATTGCGACAGACAGACTGGGAACATCTGCATAACGCAACAGATGACCAACCTATTCCAACAGATAATCAATCTGTCACAACATGTACTATATCTGTTGCGACAGATATAAAATCTATTGCATTATAAAAATTCAACTTGGCCAGACATAAAAATTATTGCCACTACATGTAAAGTGAATTGGCTTAAAATAAAAATTTGTTATCATGTTCGTCTCTATCTTTGTACATATTCTTCCTTATACACAATATCCAACCATTTAGTTAGTACCCTAAATGCCCAAACTCATTGCATATTTCTCACAACGGCATCGCACACACCGGCCATTTGTGTGCTGGTCAACAAACACTCGATGTATGCAAGCGAGTACGGCCCGCACGCTGCACCGATTGTATTTTTTGGGAGCTGAATGTTTTTATTTCAAACTTCAAAATCCCATGATTCCTTCGTCATGATTTCAGCCGGCAAATGATCCATCGGCTTACTCTGCATCAACAACTTGGGCAACAACTTCAAGAGTGGCTGCATGTGGGTTAAAAATGTCTTCTCCCTGAAAAAAGGTAAGTTGTAGTCATAAACCTTAATATTTCCCTCGTATAGTAGTATCTCAACAGTGAGAAAATGTGTGATAGCCACGTTCATGACTGCAAGGATTCTCTTTGCCTTGGTCCAGCTCTTGTCGTGTGGATATGACCTCTTCCCTCTAACATATTTAATCATTTCTTCATCCCATTGGAATGTAGAAACTAACTCATCAAATCCCGGGCCACAAGAATCAGCTATCTCATGGAGATTAGTGTACCTATTCTTGAAATTATTGTAGAAGTTGAGGTCCATTATCCTATCGATAACATCATTAGCATTCGGGTACGCTAATTGCCTGCCCCTCATGAGGCAGAGATTTCATCAACATACTATGGTATAAGAAGATAATTTTTAAATAGGTTAGTAATTGTAAAGAATAAAAACATAGTGGAAAGAATCCTATGCAGAGGGTACTCTGAATCAGTTCACAGATTACCCAGCCAACACAACTTATGCAACAGATGTGTATTATGTTGCAATAGAATATCAAGCTGTTGCAACAGATTACACATCTGCTGTGTAGATTCTTCTTCATGGAGTAGATTGGAAGGCTAGGTTAGCAAAAATAAACTTACATTGTCCTCATACCACACACGTATATTTGTCATATTCATGAAGTCTTTGGCGCTAAATGAATGCATGGTATATTCTTTTTGAACCTTCGTCTTCATGAATTCATCCAATTTCTTCTTCTTCTCCTTGCCAAGCGCCGCGAACATGTCCACATTCTTCGGTGCCCCCTGAACTTCAACAACTCTTGGAGCGGGAGGAGTTGCAATTTTTGCTGATTTCAGAACAGAGAGAATTTGTCTAATTTTTCTTTTCTTCCTTGTAACCGCCACTGTAGGAGTGCATGGCTCCCCTACCTCGTTGGATGGTATGACACCCCTTCTGGATTTCAACCCCTCGACAGCTTCAGCAATAGCCTCTAGATTTTTAAGGAGTTTATCCTCTCTGTCGTTGAACACTTTGCATTTGCAAAGAGAACATGAGGGTGATAAGGGGCGAGAAGGACCACTGTAAGGGTGGGAGAGACCGGTGTAGGGGTGAGAGAGAGGACCTATGCAAGGGGTGTTTTCAAAAGTATTTTTTTTGCTGAGCACCAACATGCTCATAATCACGACTGGCAGTAGCAACAACATCATGATGGCTTCCACCATCACAAATAACTCCACCAGCAACACCTCCAGAAGAAGCACCCGGATCTGTTGCAGTTTGAGGTTGGTCATGAAGAGTTTCAACATTAGGCTGACCTTGCCTAACTGCTCTTCTTATTGATATTGCTCCAGCCAATTCCTTCTTTATTAACTCCACCATTGGGTCTTCTTTTGTTTCAACAAGATTCAGAGTAAGAAAAGAAGTCATTCCCAACTCATCAATGGTAGGCACTATCCAAGGATGCATAACCTATAAAAAAGATAGGAGGCATTTAAATCATATAATAATAATTTGCAATCAATTGGGTTACATGGATGTTAACATATACAACTTATGCAATAGACGATTTAGCTTCCATAACAGCTGATCTGTATGACGAAACAAATTGATAATATATTGCATTAGATTACCCATCTGTTGCATAATTTGCATAGATGGGTAATCTGTTGAGTAGGTTTCAGAGAACTAGAGCAACAGATGGTTAATCTATTGCGAAATATGGATTATCTATCATAAAAGATTACCCATCTGTTGCACCAATTACAGTTGATGGGTAATTTATTACAACAGACGACCCATTTGTCACAACAGATGGAACATTTGTTTCAATATCTTTCTTTGAGGTAAATTATTTTAGTTGTATGAAGACGTACTGCTTCATTCGAAGGGTTAAAGAGATCAGCCTCCTTAATATATTTTTTGTTGCTCTTTGTTGCAGCCAACCACCTAAGGATCCTTGGATGAGAAACCTTATTCGGGTAATCCTTGAACTGCTTTCGGAGGGGAGGAATGGCTTCACATGCCTAAGACTAAAAAATGTAAACAGGAAGCAAGCAAAAAAAAATTCATAATAACTATATTTAATATAAATTAATGAATGATTAAAAATAATGATCAATTTTATGACGAAAGCCCAAGGAAAGCCGTATAATGTGGTTTTCTTTGGCTTTAGCTTTTTCAGTAAATATTCGACAGTCAAGTAGTAGCTATCATATCCCTAGGGATAATCGTTGAATTTTCCAAAATCATCACCAAACTCCAACAAATCATCTTCTATGACTTTCCTAACATCTCTTGCCAATAAAACGGAATGGACAAACCAAACTAAGAACAATTTCTCCCTGTAGTGCTTTGGTATATTTTTATTCTCATGATCCGCCATCAAATCCTCCACTCTATATCTAGGTCCAACAATGCCCAATAACCCATTTTTTTCTACCTTGCATTTGTTGGACCTTCTGTGGGGTGTTTCTTTGATGAGTGGTTCTTCTAGACGATCACATCTCAAGCCCATCATTATGGAAAACTCTTTCAATCTAAAACAAACCTGCATGCCGCAATAGTTGATCCATACTTCATCCATCTTTTTTTCGCCCTCCTTCGAACCCTCATCATCTCCCGCATACTTTATCCTATGCTTGAGAAGGCCATATACCATGATTATTGGGAAACGAAGAGGGAGGGCCTCAGACATCTCAAGAAAGTATGCAAATTAGCTCTTCTTAAAAAGTCCATCTATGTTTTCTTTCTTCATAATACTCCTAAGTTTGTTAAAAGGTTTTTTCAACTGATATTTAAGTACAACATCACAAAATACTGCATTTGGGCTATTCATCTGCATTGCAAATCGAAACCCTTCGATACTAATAGGTTTGACAAAATCATGCTGGAATTTCGATATTATTTCATGCCCCATTAGTGAGGAGTTATCACTTTCCTCAGCTTCATTTTGCCCTGATTGAGATTATTCTGGAAGTTTCTCCGAATCTATCTGTACTCTAGCCTTTTTTGTTGGGTGGTCAGAAGTTGATCCACTTTTAGTTTTTTTTTCTTTTGGGAGACATCTTTTAACTACAAACAATAGAAAAACAAAAAATACATTGCATTTGATGTCTACATAATTTTTTTTAAAAAAAGGTAAGACAAATTTCAATTAATTATTCTACGCCACATTACAAAAAAAAATATACTCCAACGGATAACCCATCAGTTGGAATAGTTGGGGAATCTGTTTGAAGACCTATTTAATATCTCCCAACAGATATTCCACCTATTGCAATAGATAGACAAATTTTAATAAATTATTCTACGCCATATTATAAAAAAAAATACTCCAACGGATAACCCATCAGTTGGAATAGATGGGGAATCTGTTTGAAGACCTATTTAATATCTCACAATAGATCTTCCGCCCATTGCAACAGATGGGCCACCACCATCACAACCAATGCCCCCACCAATGCCACCAAGACTACCACCAATGCCACCAATACCAACACCAAGACCACCGACACCACCAACAACAGCCACCAACAATACCACAAAAACCATCCAATAATACCACGATAGTCAACCAAACACTGAGAGAAAAATAGGATTTTCTCGGGTGCTTCCTAATTTTTTAGTATCAAAACTCAAAATTGTTAATCCATTCTCGAAGATAATACAACTAAAAGTCTTTTTTATCATTAACTAAAAAACTGTATTTTTTAGAATAAAAAACAAATGTAGAACTCTTCTAGAACTCTGTTACCTACAAAGACAGAGAAAATAATGGATACAAGTGGGAATAAAGTCAAAAATAACAACTATATGTGGTCGTAAATGGGAGGAAAATCGATCTGTTTTGAAGGGTTGAGCAATATGTTGAGTAGTTGTTGTTTGTATTATTGAGAGAGAGAGAGAGAGAAGAGAGAGAACTTCAAATTTGAAATGAAAAGTTTTTCAGGCAAATGGATGATTTGTATGGGTTGATTTGGACTTTTGGAAAAGAATGACAAGTTTTGAAATTGTTAATTTGGTTCGAATTGATCTTAATTAGTTTTAAAATTTTTAAAAGATATAGTTTTTAAAATATTAAGTTAATGAGAACTCATTTCAACTCAGAGTGATTGATCGACGACTCGGGTCGGGATGAACGCAATACCAACACCATGCAATTGCAAAGACACAGTTGGATTTGTAGTTGACCCTGTAAGCTCATTCATTCATATCTAGTTCCACCTAAATCAATTTAGGTGCTATCACTATCTTAATATTGAGTTGATGAGAACTCATTTCAACTCAGAGTGATTGATCGATGACTCGGGTTGGGATGAACGCAATACCAACACCATGCAATTGCAAAGACTCAGTTGGATTTATAGTTGACCCTGTGAGCTCATTCATCCATCCCTAGTTCCACCTAAATCAATTTAGGTACTATCACTATCTTAACATTGAGTTGATGAGAACTCATTTCAACTCAGAGTGATCGATCGACGACTCGGGTCGGGATGAATGCAATACCGACACTATGCAATTACAAAGACTCAATTGGATTTGTAGTTGACCCTGTAAGCTCATTCATTCATCCTTAGTTCCACCTAAATCAATTTAGGTACTATCATCATCTTAACATTGAGTTGATGAGAACTTATTTCAACTCATAGTGATCGATCGACGACTCAGGTCAGAATGAATGCAATACCAACACCATGCAATTGCAAAGACTCAGTTGGATTTGTAGTTGACCCCGTGAGCTCATTCATTTATCCCTAGCTCCACATAAATCAATTTAGGTACTATCACCATCTTAAAATTGAGTTGATGAGAACTCATTTCAACTCAGAGTGATCGATCAATGACTTAGGTCAGAATGAATGCAATACTAACACCATGCAATTGTAAAGACCCAGTTGAATTATTAGTAGACCCTGTGAGCTCATTCATTCATCCCTAGTTCTACCTAAATCAATTGCAATGAAATCTGTTGCAATAAACGACTGAGCTGTTGGAAATTTTCAAACAGATGTTCATATCTGTTACAACAAATAATATATCTGATTTAATTATCAAATAGACATTTGCATCTGTTGTGACAGATGACTGAGCTGTTGAAAATTTTAAAACAACTATTTATATTTGTTGTAATAGATGACATAACTGATTTAATTAATTATCAAATGGATATTTTTATTTGTTGTCACAGATGACTGAGTTGTTGGGATGTTTAAACAGATATTTATATCTGTTATAACAGATGACTGAGTTGTTGGGATGTTTAAACAAATATTTATATCTATTGCAACAGATGAAATATCTATTTGAAAATCTTTTTTTTTCTTTTAATTTTAAAGCAAGCTTCTGTTTGAGTAGATAAAATAGTACTTACTACTAAAGGCGGTAAAAATATTTCTTGGATAACTCAAAAGTGAGTTCATTGAGCAGTCTTATCTTTTCTTTTCAATGTCACTAGTATTCCTCATGCCCCTCAAATTATTAATGAAATTAATGAATATTAATTACTAAATATTGAAAACTCCCACGTCTATATACACAATACATCTATAGAAATTATCTCATCTCTCCTCCTTCAGCTGCATCCCTAAATTTATTTTATTCAACTCTCATCTTTTTCTTTCTCTTCTCTTTAGGGTTATCACAACCTTTTTTCTCTCTTTTATCTTCTCTTCTCATAAAAATCCTTTCAGATCTAAACCAATCCATTTCTTTTCTCGACTGAAATTGCTATTTTGATCCCTTTTTTTGACATTAAGGTATGGTTCATTATTGCTCTTTCATTCTCATTTTCTTCTTTGCAAGTTATTTACATCTGTTTTTTTATTTTATTACTATTTACCCATATCATATTTATTTAAAAAATTTGAAGGAACTTTTAAGTGTTGAATAAATGAATCGAGAATTTTTATTATAATATACGAAAAAATCATTCGTTGGGAGAAGTTTAAAAGTCTTGTTGGCAGTATTATTTTTTTGTATGTATTTTATTTATTTCTTTATTGTTGATGCTGTTATTGATGTTTTTGGTGGGTTTGGCGTTGTTAGAACTTGTGGTGTGTTGTTGTTGATGGTGTTGGAACAAACGATGTTGATTTTTTGTTGTTGATGATGTTGTTGGAACAAATGTTGTTGTTTCTTTGTTGTTGATGTTTTTTATTTGTAGTTTATGCTATTATTGATGTTGCAACAGATGGAGAAACTATTAGAACAAATCAAACCACTAGCAAGGCTGGTTTGATGTATTCCTATAGACTCCATATCTGATGCAACAGGCTCTACATCTGTTGCAACAGATGGATAATGTTCTTTCTGTGACATCAATTTTTTCCTCTTCTTTGTAGATATAAGGAACTGAAAGTTGATCAAGTTTTGCCCGACCATCACAAGAGGCTGCAGTAAAGATGGGTTTAGAAGAATAAGCTGCATACAGATGGAGCCACTTCATATGTAGGAGGTATGTATTACTGATAATATTATCGTGGAAACACACATAGAGTACACTGATTTTGTGAATATTGTTTTTACCGATTAGTTATAGATCATTCAAACAAGATATCTGCTATTTTACAGTTAAGTTTGGTAGGTCCAAACTAATAAGGCTGAGGGACCATGAATATTGTTCTGATACCCTGTTAAGATTTAATGTCTTTTGTTGCTCATACTTATTTGTCAAGTATTATGAAAGGATCTAGTTATGGTGTCATTGTAAAGAAATTCAATAGCAATTGGACTAACTTTTAGGGTGCATTGGACTTCTAAAAGGCCTTCGAAGCCTAGCACTGCATCTAACAATAACAAAATACCAATATAGTTATTGCCATAGCCCAAATTTATATGGTTGGGTTGCTCAGAGTAATAATTATATGCCAGAAGGTGCGGTAGGATAATGCCCTCTAGGAAAAATGGGTGGTTGATGAAAGACTATATCATCTAAGAGCTACTTGAGGAGGATACCTTGGGTAGAAAGTAACTTCTAGCAAATCTGGCCGATGAAATTATCTTAAAACATGAGAAATCTGTATCAAGTGCTAATATAAAAGTGTATCCGATAATGAAAAATCCGTCTGTTGTTTCTCTCAAAGAAAAATAGTGTAGATGGACACTTTGCTAGGAAGCTGCGAGTAGGTAGCGTGGTCGGTATTATCACCTAGATAGAAAATAACAGAAGAGCAAGAAAGCCGTCTTAAGGGAATCAAGGGTTGAAATGTTATACATTAAGTCTAGAAAACTTGCGCCAACAACAAATGCAGTTAAAGTAAGGAAGCTAAGAGAAGACGATAATTTTTGAATTTTAAATTGCATCCCATGCCTTCTTGTTTGTGGTTCCGATCAGGTCCACTCCGATTAGGTCCACTGTTGTTGACCTGATCGGAACCACAAATGAGATTGAAAGGAAAATTGAGTATCATTACTTTCTTAGAAATATGGTTATAATTGATTGTGTTTTCTTGCCTTAGCATGCTTTCAATATTCCTTGGAGAAGATCAGGTGCTTGCTGTAGTATGTGAATCCCAATAATTTTCAAGCTTGCCTCCATTTTGCTGATTTTGCATTCAAGTTGGTCGTTGTTGTCTTTGAAATTGGTATATAGTTCCTGATATCTTGTGAGCTCAATCAGGAACACTACCTTCAAAGTTGTGGCATTGAAGAAGGCCTTCAGAACACTTTCTTCAGAAGCCTTAAAGGATACATGGAGGGTTGCTGTGTTTGTTTTAGGTCAAAATATGTTGATGCACAGTCAAGATATGGTCCCAATAGTTGATCAACTCACTTTTATTGAGCGTTTCTTAATGCAGCTTGGTCAACCAACCTTCAAAGGATTTGATAAATTAATAAGCAAGAAGTTACATAACGTTTGCTCTAAACCGACTCTACAAAGCCTATCAAATGTTACGTAACTCTAGGCTCATTACCCTATAAAAAAACTTTGCCCAAGTTGGTGGACAAATCAAATGAGCTCAATCTCTCAGCCTTTCTTCTGATTGCTTTTGTCCAATTATAGATGTCAAGATATCCGCCATGCAAAAATCTACACCGTCGCCAGAAATGCTTGCCAGGGCGCAAGTCTTCAGAAGGCATCAATAATAATCCCTCAATATCATGCCTTCTGGTGATTTTGAGGGATTACTATTGATGCCTTCTGAGGACTTGAACCCTGGTAAGCATTTCTAGCGATGGTGTAGACTTTTGTATGGAGGATATCTTGACATCTATAATTGGAGAAGAGTGATCATCAGAAAGGCTGAGAGATTGAGCTCGTTTGATTTTTTCACCAACTCGGGCAAAGTTTTTTGATAGGGTAATAGGCTTGGAGTTACGTAACGTTTGATAGGCTTTGTAGAGTCGATTTAAAGCAAACGTTACGTAACTTCCTTGAAGGTTGGTTGACCAAGCTGCATTGAGAAACGATCGATAAAAGTAAGTTATTCAACTATTGGGACCACATCTTGACTGTGCATCAACACATTTTGACCCAAAACAAACACAACGACGTCCATGTATCCTTTAAGGCTTTTGAAGAAAGTGTTCTGAAAGCCTTTTTCAATGCCAAAACTTTGAAAGTAGTGTTCCTGATCGAGCTCACAAGATATTAGGAACTCTATACCAATTTCAAAGACGACAACGACTATCTTGAATACAGAATCAGCAAGCTAGAGGCAAGCTTAAAAATTATTGGGATTCACATACTACAGCAAACATCTGATCTTCTCTAAGGAATATTGAAAGCATGCTAAGGAAAGAAAACACAATCAATTATAACCATATTTCTAAGGAAGTAATGATACTCAATTTTCCTTTCAATCTCGTTTGTGGTTCCGATCAGGTCAACAACAGTGGACCTAATCGAAACCACAAACAAGAAGGCATGGGATGCAATTTAAAATTCAAAAATTATCGCCTTCGCTTAGCTTCCTTACTTTAACTGCAGTTGCTGTTGGGGCAAGTTTTCTAGACTTACTATACAATATTTCAACCCTCGATTACCTTAAGACGGCTTTCTTGTTCTTCTTCTATTTTCTATCTAGGTGATAATATCGACCATGATACCTAGTCGCAGCTCCTTAACAAAGTGTCCATCTACATTATTTTTCTTTGAGAGAAATAATAAAGGGATTTACATTACCAGATACACTTTCATATTTGCACTTGATTCAGATTTCTCATGTTTTAAGATAATTTCATCGGCTAGATTTTTTAGAAGTTTCTTTCTACCCTATGTCTTCTCTTCAATTAGCTCTCAGATGATATAGTCTTTCATCAACTCCCTTTCTCTTGCAGGCATTCTCCTTTGGCTCCTTCTGGCATATAATCATCTTCTCCAATAACCCTTCCATATAAATTTGGGTTAGGGGAATTTTTATTGGTGTTCCGTTTTTGTTTGATGTAGTGCGAGGCTTCGAAGTCCTTCTCGGAGGCCAATGCACACTTAAAATTAAGTCCAATCACTATTGGATCTCTGCAATGACACCAAATATTGATTTCTTCTCAAAACTTGACACGCATAAACACGAGAAATAATCATCAGTAATTCGTAACAGGGTGTTTGCACCATCAAACTTTACTGTACAATACAGGATCTTATTTGAGTGATCATTGCCTAATCGGTTAAAAACTGCATTAAAAAAATATTGTACTTTGTGTGTGTTGTCCCAGTGACCTTATCAGTAATACATACTTAACTCCCATACATATCATAATGGATCCATCTACACGCACCTTATTCTTCCTAGGCCATCTATGACTTAAATTGAATAAACAGATGACTAGCTAGTTGCAACAGATGCCACATCTGTTTATATTGTCAAATAATTGGAGATATATGTCACGACAAATAATCAACCTGTTGCAACATATGACCTATCTGTTGGAGAAATCAAATAGATATATACATCTGTTGCAACAAATTATTAATATGTTGTAAGTTATCTAACAAAAGGAATATATTTTGCAACAGATTACCCATCTGTTAGATTTATTTTAAAGTAATTTTCTTTTTTTTTTCTTTCCGAGATACAATAATTTATAAATAGGTCCCTCCTTACAAATATGAATGATCCAGATTCGTACAAGAAGATTCATATCGAGTCCTTGCGGGAACTTCAAAGGTAGTTTGATGAACTCCAAAGAGATTTGGCTGACTTTGGAGCAAGGCTGAGGAGGGCCCTGCTGCTGCCGGATGAAAAATATCCGATTGACAATAATAATAATAGTAGTAATAATAATTAGGTAATGTTTTTTATCTTAGCATATGTATTTTCCTCCTTTTGTATATCGGATCTACCCAAGGGATTAAAAAATCTATGTTTTATTTGGTGGTCGACTTTAAATTTTTAATTCTTATTTAGTATTTAATTATCATTTTGTTTATTCCTTATTCTCAACATGTCGACGGTTGGTGGTAGGGATTGAGCAATTTGTGTCAACAGAGGTTAATCTGATGTGACAGATCGATCATATGTTGCACATGCAGTTATTAATAAAAAAGGGTTGTTGTTGTTATTGAGAGGGTGAAAAGACATGACTTTTCGATTATTTAATATGAAAAATAGTTCATAAATAAATAATAAGGAAATAAATGATAAACACAATTTATAACCGTAAAAGAATAGTTATTTAATTTTAATAACTGATCGTGACTTTTCACCATTTTTGTTTTTGAATTTGTTTTTTAAAATTATTTATTATATAATAAAAAAAGTCATAATATTGGATTAATTAACTTATATGATGATTGTTAAGAAAAAGGTGAAGAGTCGTGACTTTTTTTCTAAAATAAAAACACATCACATACATTCAACAGTGTTGTTGATGCATCAAATTCCCCATCTGTTGCGACTGATGTATCAACTATTAGAAAAAATAAAAAAAGCTATTAAAATAGATTGTCTATTTGTTGCTACAGATGGTATATCTATTGCAACTGATGGTTTATCAGATTCAACAGATATACAATCTATTGTCAGAAAATAAAAATGGTTATTATTTTATTAAAAAAATTAAAAAGGTGTTTTTTTTAATTTATAAAATAAAAAAGTCAGCAAATTTGGATTAATAATATGATGATAGTTTTTTTTAAATAAGTAGATTATATGTTGGAACAAATATATTATTGATCCAACAGGTTCTCTCTTGTTGCAACAGATGATCTATCTGTTGTCACAGATGAGTTATCTGATGCAACCGATATAGAATTTGTTGTCACAACTCAATAAAAATGGTTCTTGAAAAGAACTAATTAATAAATAATCTGAATAGTCATGACTTATTACAATATTTCTTAATTTAATTAAGTCATTACTTTTCTCAGTAATAAAAAATGTAATTAATAAATGAAGGTGAATAGTTAGATTATATGTTGCAACAAATATATTATTGATGTAACAGGTTCTCTCTTGCTGTAACAGATGATATATCTGTTGTCACAAATGAGTTATCTGATGCAACAGATATAGAATCTGTTGTCACAACTCAATAAAAACGATTCTTGAAAAGAACTAATTAATAATAATAATCTGAAAATTCATGACTTATTACAATATTTATTTTCTTAATTTAATCAAAAATATAATTAATGAATGGAGGTGAACAATCACACTTTTTGCCTTGCCTCTCATTCAAATTCAATCCTCTATAAATAAGTCCTTTCTTACTCAATCGTTTATTCAACTACACTCTATTTATTTATTGCATCTCGTCTTTCATATTACACCTGCACTTTCACCACGTTCTCTTCCCTGACTAATGAAAGTTTTTTCTTGTCAATTTGTAGTTTACGTTGTATTACATTCAATTATTTTTAAGATCTTTACTTTTGATTTTAAGTTTTTTTGTCAATTCACATGTGTTCTAGATTATGTTTGACCCAATGTGGGATGTTGCTTTTCTGCAAGACGCCGTGAATGAACTTCGGAATGAAGTTTGTAACCTACAATGGGAACTGGGAGGAGTTAGAGCAAGAATGCTCTGCGAGATACGCAGGCTGAGGAGGGCCTTGCTACTTCCAGTTGAAGATTGGTCGGCTGACAACGATGATAATAATAATACTACTACTAATAATAATTAGATTATTATTTTTATTTTAGTCTATTATATGTATTTTTATTTATTTTTGTTTAATAAAAAAATTATATTTGATCTTTGTCGTTTTAATCCATATTTAATTTTCATTCTGTCTATTATCTTCTTAACAAACATGTCAACGATTCGACGTAAAAAGGAACACTTTAGATCTACAATAGTAATAGCAAGATTTATCTTTGGGTTTGTGGCAGGGGCTGATGTGTTGTTCAAAATAGACTACTCATATGTTGCAACAAATAAGAAGTCTGATGCAACTGATAATCAGTCTGATGCAATAGATAAATAGTCTGTTTCAACAGATGACTAGTTTGTTGCTTGGCTTTGACGTTTTAATTCGTACTCCCCCCCGTCTCAAATTACCCGTCCCAAATTGAGATGCCACATTGATTAAGAAAAATCATTAATAACATGTCTAGTATACCATAACCAACTGATCAATTGGTGAGAAAGTAGACGTGTTTAAAATAACCATTGTTTGCTATTCAATCTAAATTTCATAAATGATGTTTTCATTTAAATTTGAAGAAAAAGTGATTAATGCAAAGGGTAAAACATGGATTTTTTTAAATCTTTTCTTGATTAATAAAAAAGACAAGTAAAATAAGAAATCAAATTAGGAAATTTGGGACGAGTAACTGGACGTAAAGAATAATTTTGAATCCAATAGCAATAGCAAGAGTTGAAACATATTGGTTATCTGTTGGGTTTGTGGTAGGGGCTGATTTGTGTTGTTCCAAACAGATTAATCATCCTTTGCAACAGATAATTAGTCTGGTGCAACAGATAAATAGTCTGATGCAACAGATAATAAGTCTGGTGCAATAGATAAACAGTCTGATGCAACAGATAAACAGTCTGATGCAACAGATAAACAGTCTGATGCAATAAATAAATCTTTTGATGCAACAGATTACTCATTTGATGCACTAGATGATTGATTTGTTTAAATTGTGGGCACTTATGTTGGATTCATGATCGGATTTCTATCCATTACTGAAAAAACAACAGTGTACCCAGATGAAAAATACGAATAAAAATCATAATTTTACTTACCAAAGTCACCTATGAAGTAATGTAAAGTAGAAAGTGATGTAGTAAACAAAATTTGACCTAGGAAATTGGTCAGATAGCAGCAGTAATATTGTACCAACAACAACAACAATAACAAATGGTCGACAAGAAGAAGATGGAGATGATAACGAAGTAGAAGATGATGATAATGAAGTAGAAGATGATGAATAAGCATCAAAAATAATGAACAACAAAAATCGCTAAGAGAGAGAAAACAACAATGGATGAGAAGAGAGAGAAAGACGTTTTTTTTTCCTCCGTTTTCTGTTATTTTAGGTAAACATTGGGATCAAAGTATAAATTAAAAACTTGTGGGTTATTTTCAAATTTTCCCAACTTTCTTAATCAATAATAAAGTAATTGTTACCTCCACTCAATAATTAAGACTTGTGTCACTCACACCTCATTTTAAAAGTCTTTTGTCACCTATAGCCCAAAGCCCACTATAAATAGACCGCCTCTCCCCATTGTAGAGGATCTGATTTTTACTTATCTCTATCCTAAACCAATAAATATCTTTAGTTTGGTTCTTTAACTTTTTCTATTTTTCTTTAGCTGTTTTATTGTTTTCTTGCTATTACGTTTGAGCCCGGTCACATCTTGCATATAGCTGGAAGGATTGTGTGCTCCACTATTATAGACTTCTACCTAATCTTAACTTTGTCAATTTATTCTGCCTTTCACTTACATTATTTACTTTTCTGCAAACGTTTAGTGCTTACTCGAATCTAAAACCGTAATCCGTATTCTTGACACACAAATAAATCTAACAGTCCCAAATAGACGATAAACAATTTAGTGCCCACTGTATCATTAGTGCTTAGTGATAAAATTGTTATGTTGTTAACCTTTTGTTCACTGGCTGTATGATTATATTTGTGTGTTTCTATATGCAACATTTAGATATATTATTTTATAGTTATCTTTGGTAATTCCTATTTATTTTAGCCATATACGTAAAGAAAAAATCTGTATATTATGTGCATAAATTCACATGTAAATTATATGTAACTGAAAACGAATTTGGCTGAAATAAAATTTTCTAAAAGGTATTATTATTTCTCTCATTTTTCCTCTTTTTCAAAATTAAAATTGAGTAATGCTTTGATTTAGGGTCATCATATATACAAATCAAACATCATTGACTACTTTTGTCTTGTTCTAAATTATTTGTGCTTTAGTTTTGGCTGGTATAAATACATGTCTAGTTTGTCCTAAATTGGTTTGTCTCTGTTTTAAATCATCATAAGTTTAGTTTTTAAATCATCATAAGTTTTAAATTCTCTCTTTCAGTATATTCTTAAATTATTTGTTCATATGTCTAATTCGTAATTTCTTTTTTTTTTTATGACGTTTTAAAAGATGTATAATTATATTTATAAAAGATGAGCTAATTAATTGACGTGACATTCAAGTGCAACAAATAAATCCACATTAGAAGAAAACACATTATTGTCATTTACATCATGAATATAATATTGCATATATTGCAACTTCAACAATAGTACGATATAATATACTTTATTCATTTTATACGCAATCTTTTGTACTGACGGAAAAACACGTGCACCGTATGTACCCTAAACTAGTTATATTAAAAGTGAAGGGGCTTAGAAATGTTATTTGAAATTTTTACCCTTCATTAAAAGTCTTTTTTTAGAAAAAATTATCTTTTCACTATTTTCTTAGAATTATTATTTTATTAAATTAAGGACTTTTAAAATATATGGAAGAACCTGAGAAATAAATATATGAAACGAAATTAAGAATCCTAAAATTTATGGATCCTAAAATATATGAGAAGAAATTAAGAGTCCTAAATACTTATATGTAAAAAATAGTTACCTAAATAAAGAGTTGTATTGTACTTATGCCTAAGCAACACACCTATCTAAACAGGATAGAAACTCAATATTTTGTCCCTCGGGATGTCTTTTCTAGCCACCACAGCCCCACGGACTTTAATAACTTCTCTGTCAATATCCTTACTATTTATCATTAAACATCTTTTAATAACTTCGTAATGTCGAAGATGCATACATTCATTGTGAAAAAGCCAAAGTTGAGATGTTGACAATAGCAGAAAAAAGGTGTAGTTGGAGAGACCTTCTGCTAGTTCAAGATCATTTAAGTAAGATTAAAAGATTCAACTAAAGAAGAAGAAACTCTGAAAAGAGAAGGAGGAACTTTAATATGGAGGAAGACTTTTTGAATTGGATTATTTTTTTTGATTGGTTACAAATACCTAATGTCATCCCCTGTTTATACTTGTGTAGGGATGATTCTAGATACTACAAATCTAGAATATTCTATCCTTTTCTACAAATACCATCCTCAAATATCTAACACTCTAGAATAGCTAGACTTATCCTAAGTACAAATATCAAAGAGACTATACTATAACTTTCTAGATTCTTCTACCAAGAAGTACTTAAAATATATAGATATTTCTTCAACATGATTATCCTAAATACTATGCTAGACTATTCTAGGAACTTTACTAGAAATCTATGATTTTAAAAAATTTACTTTATTATTTTCACACTCCTTAAAGTGATTTTTCGGAAGCCACCCTAAACTAGTTGTAAAAGAACTCAAATGAAACTTTGAACCACGCCTTAGTGAAAATCTTAGAAATTTGTGTGACTTCTCTTGCTTCTTCAAATGATGAAGACTTTCGATTAATGACTGACCCCGCGAAGAAACAAGAATATGTTTTGACAAAATTTCCATCTTTGGAGCAGATTGACTTAACAATAGTCCTCGGTGGCCTTTGCGTACCATATGAATCAACTCCTTGCCAAGTTTCAAATTGTTGAGTTTATCGGCTCCCCTTTTCTTTTAGCTCCTCAACAACTATATTATTTTGAGAAACACCAATGATTGGAAAATTAGAAACTTCATGGTTCAATTTTTGTGTTACATATCCTTCTAATGCAACTCCATGATCAATATCAGCTACTTTATTTGAGTTGTTGATGATCTGACCATTAATTTTCTTGAAAACCTCATAACCATGCCATCATAGGGTTCACCACCAGCTTTCCTTTTCAACTCCTCAATAAACTGTCTAGCAACTTCAGGCGTTTTGAAAATCATATGGTCTGCCTCTCTATCTAAGATAGAGACTTCAAGGTCAACTTCTTCATTTGTTTGATCTTTTGCTTCTTCATCTACTTCTAATATTTTCTCTACACTAGTGATTGACCTTGATATAGTAGATAATTGATTAGAGACTTTAACTTTCATTATATCTCCCTCAATGTTTTCTCCGAAAAGGTCACCACTGGCATGTATAGTTGTAGACACTGTCTGCTCAACTCCTATTTTAATATTTTTCACGTTCAGACTTTATTGTCATTTTCAGGATCTGCTTCTTTGCGTTCCTTGATAGCAGCTACCACGTCTCTAGTCTGAACGTCTTTAGTATCAACTTGTTTCTTATTAGTGCCTTCTTTTTCTACATGATGGATTGTATTATATCTGATCCAATATTTTTTCATATTTATGAAAGCCAAGACATCTATTGCTCGACTTTCAACTACTAAATATCTTTCTCATCCTTCTTCTTCAACAATTTTTCCAGTTTGAGCCATGGTGCTCTCCGTGGCTTGACAATATCTTTCTATGTGTCCTATTTTACCACATCGATAACATGTGAGAAACTTCTTATAATTGTTAAAAAAATCTTCCTTCTTTCTAGGCGAGCTTGAACCACCTAATAATTGAGAATGAGGCATATCTCTTATTTATTTTTTTAATATTCCTCTTGTCAGCTACAAGAACGTTTTCTTTCCTTTCTTTGACAAATTCACTAGCCAATTGTTTGGCTAGTAACTCCTGTGATGAAAACAAATTTTCATATTCCTCCAAGGATGGTTATTGAGCCCATCCTTGAATCGTTGTCAAGAAAAAAATATATTCTGGCTTCAAACCACGAATCATATTTCTTTTTATTTGTTCTTCAAAGATAGCCTCATTCGAATTTATTAGAGTTATCTCAGAACATAAATTATTGATCCTTAAGAAATGCTTGGTAATAAAAAGATTACCTTGGATGACATTAGCCAATTCATTCTCTAAAATTTGTAGCCGATCTTTATTTTCCTTGTTGAATAACTGATCGAGGGTCCTCCATATTTCATTGGCTTATTTGCACCTTACAATATGATCGAATAAATTAGAGGAGATGAATCACTTCAAGATAAACTCCGCCTTTGCATTAGTCTGCTTTCACTTCTTATATGCACTATCATTTTTCTATTCGTCGACAGGAGAACTTGTGTTATTTCCGTTAACAATATTCCACAAATCCTCACCCAAAAGGTATGATTCCATACATGTCTTTCATACCTTGTAACTGAACTGATTTAACAACTCCATTCTCAGTCCATTATCACGACCGCTAAAATCCATAGAAACTAGTTGAATCTATCACTAACCCGATCTTGAAGTAAACACAAGTCAATTTATGACTTTGGCTCTGATACCATGTAGAGAATAACAAAAGAAAAATATAGTTGGAGAGACCTTCTACTAGCTCAAGATTGTTTAACTAAGATCAAAAGACTCAGCTAAAGAAGAGGAAGCTCTCAAAAGAGAAGGAAGAACTTTAATATGGAGGAAGACTTCTTGAATTTGATTGTTTTTTTGATTGGTTACAAATGCCTAATGTCATCTCCTATTAATATTTGTGTAGGGATGATTCTAGATACAACAAACTTAGAATATTCTATCATTTTTTTACAAATACCATCCGCAAATATCTAACACTCTAGAATATCTAGACTTTTCCTAAGTACAAATATCAAAGAAACTATACTATAACTTTCTAGATTCTTCTACCATGAATTACCTAGAATATATAAATATTTCTTTAAGATGATTAACCTAAATACTATGCTAGACTATTCTAGAAACATTACTAGAAATCTATGATTCCAAAAAGTCTACTTAAATATTTTCACATAAGAAGCATCATCATCTTGGGACTTATTAGCTCCGTTGAGTGTTTTCAGTTTTTGAATCTACTATTATGTATCAACTAGAAACTACGACTACTCCTATAGTTTTAATTTTTTTGTATTTCTTATCTTTTATTGCATGTAATGTAATCATCTCATAGTAGTGAATGAAATAACCTACTCATATAGTCATTTATTAACTGATATTGAATGTGTTATTGTGTTTGGTCTAAGTTTATTTGTTTTTTTTTTCTTTATTTGGATAAATTATTATTATTCATGATGTTAAGTGTTAATTAAATATGGTATCCCTTAATTATAGGCATAATGCATTTTTTTTGTGTCTGTAAAAATGATTATGGGTGTTGAATTTTTTGGTTTATTTTAGATTTTAATTATCTGGGTAATTGTTATTTATTGTAAAGAAATTGTATAGTTTGTGTTTTTTTTTGCTTATTGGTTTAAGATGATTGGTTGTTTGTGAATTGGATGAAAGTGTGTTAGTTGAGAGTTATTTTGGGGTTGTATTGGTTTTTATTTTATTTGGTTGAAACAATGTATTTGTTTGCTAAATTACTATTTTTGTATTGCTATAAGCTTGTATTGTTTGTTTGTTCTATAAACACTATTGCGTGGATTCCTTGAAAATAGTGTATTTTTAGAGAATTCAAATTTTTTTTAGAGACTCTGACATGGGTGCGAGAAATATTTTTGAAGAGTCTGAGCAACATAGATCAAACATATAACACTATGACGACTTTACTTTGTATTGTTTGTTTTACTATATGATCAAACACTGTTGCGCTGACTTCTCAATGATAGTATACTTTTAGAGAATTCTAAACCTTTTTTATATGTGAAAATATTTTAAAAGATTTTGAGCAACAAAAATCAAACATATAACACTACGTTGACTTTACTCTGGAGGCTAAACTATGTACATACATTATGATTAAATCACCTAGGTGTTTTTCTGGGGTTCTTTGTGGTGGAAATAATATATTGGTTTGCTAATGTTAGTATTTTTTGTATTGCTATAAGCTTGAGTTTTTTGTTTGTTTTGCTAAATGATCTCAAACATATAACACTATGATGACTTCACTTTTGGTATGGCTAAACTATGTATGTATATCATGATTAAATCTTATGTTGCACAAACACATCAAAAATGTCAATGGATATGTGTCTTATTCTTAGTATATTTTTGAAGAATCCAATATGAATGCAACATCGAAAGTGAAGGCTCTACCAACTTAGCTTAAAACAAAAGACTAATTCCCTTCATTATATTAGAGCTAAACTTACCGTAAACAACTACTCTAAATATTGCACTACTAAATTGTCACACCCCGGTTTTTCACCGCATCCGACCCCGCTAGGGAGCTGGTTTTAGAGAAAATGAGTTTTTCCAATTGAAGTGACGTTTTGAGAAGGGATTGTTTTATTTACAGAGTCGCCACTTGGAATTGAGTTTGGGTGTTTCAAGTCACCTTATTGAATCCCTATTCAAAAGGAAATGACTCTTTAATTTTTATTTTTATTTTTGGTCTGCGAACTAGAAATCCGGATAAGGAATTCTGTTGACCGAGGGGAAGGTGTTAGGCACCCCTCGAGTCCCGTGGTTCTAGCACGGTCACTTTAATGACTCACGTCTGGCTTAAATTAATCTTTTAGATATATAAAACGTTAGTTAGCCTAAAAGTTACTTACATCCTACTTTGAATTTACTTTAAATTATTTAATTATATTAATGTATGGCTTGCCAGTAGCAGTACTTTCCGGTCATACCACAAGTTTTGATACATTTCTCGCGCCTTTGAGGCATTTACGAGTCGTCCCCATTTTCCTAGTCTAAATAAGCACCTAATAGGTTTAAAATCTACCCAACCCAATTCAATCGGCTTCAAACGGTAGGTTAATTTATTATAACGAATGGTCGGTAGGAAGGCTTTCCAACTTCATCGTTAATTTCTCTTGTATGTTTAATCTTAATTATTTAGAGGTTAAGAAACTAACTCATTATTTTAAAAGTTCACTCCCTTACAAATAGGTTTTCCCTCTCTCTTCTTTTATCGATGACAACGAATCTTAAATAAATTCTTACACCATCTCACTCAACTTTCACATTAAATTGATTAGGCTAAAAAAAAGTTAATACTAACAGGAACAATATTTGAACCAACAACACATGGGCCTTTTGATTTTTGAACTAAATATATAACTGACAACAATCTTAGTTCAAATGTATCAATTAATCCGAGAGATCAAGTGAGAAAATAAAATAGGAATTGAAGCTAACATTTAGTTAAGATCTGCATTCATAACTAACTAGATAGATATGATAATATTCATTACATTAAACCAGTAAATGAAAACCCCATATAAGTATATCAATTAAAAGACAGTGAAAGAAACTCTTATTAACCATCCACGTAAATCAATTGATGACAAATAAAATAAACCCAGCTTGAGAAAGCATGCTTCACGATAATTTCAAAACTTATACAATTTAGTAATCTCAATGGGAATGATATCAAGGTGTAAAACAATTTATCTTGACAATTCTAAAATATAAGAACGTAAGCAATAACATAGTATATACATGTATAAGGAATAAATAACAAATTTTTTGTGTCAAATCTCTTTTGCAATAATAATTTTTAGCCAAAGTATATGACAAAAGTTGTTTGGAATCAATGGACAAAAACTAAAACTTTACAAGCAAAATTTTCCCCTTTTCCTTGTAAACTCTCCCAAAATTTCATTCTTTGTTACTCTCATATTGTGTTATCGATATATGGCCTAAAAAAAGAACTTTCACATAAGTTTTGCATGAATGCATGCATGCATACGATACTTGAATCTTAAATCACTATTTCGTCATTAGATAATCAGGATGCTAAATATGGTTTCGGAACAATCCACCTATTTATCATGCTAATTCCATATAATCCATGAACCACTATTTATATTGTTTATACCCTGGTTTCATGCAATCCATTCCACTACTTATGTACTGCTACTCAAACTCGTTTAAAGTGAATAGGGTAGAGAGGGAAGAATGACACTAAATAATAAAGCAAATTAAGAAACCATCTAAACACTATAGAAACCAAGCCATGAATATAATAATATCACATCCGAAGTTTTAGATTCCAAAGAATTAAAATAAGGATTGACATTCGAATCTTCAAACTTACACGAAACCTGAGAGTATGGAAACAGAATAGAATACGAACCTCTATGGTAGAATAAACAATAGGATGCCTTTTTCAGAAACTCGAATAGGAACCAAAATCGAACTCCAACCTATGAATCCTTTGGAAAACTCTTTTTTTTTTTGATTCTTTGTTTTTCCCTTTGTTGTGTGTCCGTATGTGTCCTCTCTTTTCTCTCTTTTTCTTTCTGTTTTCTCCCTTTTCCCCTCTATTTCCAATGTTCTTTTTTTTTTTTTTGGTTTCTTGGTTTCTTTTTGTTTTTTTTTTGTTTCTTTTTGATCCGTCCCTCCCCCTTTTAAGTGCATGTGTTATATATAGTAGTGTGTGTGTTTGTGTCGTGTGTGTTATGGGAAAGTGGGGGAGAGGTTAAGTAGAAGTGGGATTTGTGGGGTGGTTTGGGTAGTTTAGGATTATCTTTTTTTTTTTTTTTAATTTTAATTAATATTTTAAATAAAAATAAAATAAAATAAAAAAATAAAATAAAAAATAATAAAATCTATTTAAAACTAACAAAATACAAGATAAGTTAATTATCTAGTCTTATGAATATGGTTAAGAAATATTAATATCACAACATTCTTTATTGAAAATTGAAAGAAGAAAACAAATATAATTTAATTTTTTTTTCTCTAAAAATAAATAAACAAATAAAAAATAAAAACTTCTTTAAAATGTGACTCTATTTTTGTAGTTTTTTCCAAAAATTTTTAAAATAAATTTAGTAAAATAAGATAAATTTAAAATATCTAATTTAGACCCTAAAAAGAAATTGAACGCTAAAATGGCAAAACACTCTGGTTTGGTAAAAAATTTGGTGTTTACAGAATGCCCCTCTTTGCTTGGAAATATGAAGAATTTTCAAGCAAAGAAGTAAACACGATGAATTTTTGGCCCAACCCCTTATTCAATATTAATACGTAAATAAGTGGGAAAGAGGTGTGACCGAGCCCTGGCTTTGGGCATCCTACATATCTCAGGTTACGTGTAGTTCCAATGGGTGTAGGAATGAGTGGATGAATTGGAGAGTCGAGTTGAGGTCCCGTCGAGTTTCCAGTTCGTTGCTCCTTTTATTACAAAAAAAAATGAAACTAGAAATAAAAGTACAAGATCCTATCTATTCTATTTGTCTTGATCCTCTTACTTCCGATCTTCCTCTTGGATCTTCAGTTATTGCCTCACCTTCTTCTGGTGGATACCTTGATCTCAAAATTTTGATCTTGAAATTAAGATTTGAGACTTGAACTTGAAATTTTGATTGAGTCATTGATACTCTACCAAAGAAACAGTTCATAGAATACTTTGGATGCTTGTTCTCCTGATCAGAAACTAAAAAGGTGTCTCTTGAGATATTGGGCCGCTATGGATGCAAAGCTGACTCTAACTATCTTCAAACTGATCATCCTTCTATGTTTTAACCGGAGGTGGAATTCTATTCTTGGATAAACCTGTGCTTTGCAGAAAACCTGCAAACCATCAAAGAAGACGAAACACAACAAACAAAATTTTCTGCCCCAGTTTACACTAGGAAATTTTTGTGAGTTATTAGAAAAACTATGAACTAGTTTAAAAGTAAAAAAATAAATGAATGGATAGAAATTTAGGCTAGGAGCGCGATAAAATAAGAACCCTATTCTTAAAAATGCAACTAAAGGAAGTTATGCCTAATGAATGCATGAAAAGGAATTAGGATTTTCGCTCCTAAAAATGTGACTAGGGATTGTCATACCCTGTGAAGACATGAAGACGGAACGTAGGAAGGTTTATTTCCTAAAATTTCAACTAGGGGATGGCGCCCTATGAAGATGAATAAGATGTCAACTAGGGGATGGCGCCCTATAAAGACGAGATAAGATGTCAACTAGGGGATGGTGCCCTATGAAGACGAATAAGATGTCAACTAGGGGATGACGCCCTATGAAGACAAGGTAAGATGTCAAATAGGGGATAGCGCCCTATGAAGACGAGATAAGATGTCAACTAGGGGATGGCGCCCTATGAAGATGAAAAAGATGTCAACTAGGGGATGGTGCCCTATGAAGACGAAAAAGGTGTCAACTAGGGGATGGTGCCCTATGAAGACGAAAAAGGTGTCAACTAGGGGATGACACCCTATGAAGACGAGATAAGATGTCAACTAGGGGATAGCCCCCTATGAAGACGAAGTAAGATGTCAACTAGGGGATGGCCCCCTATGAAAACGAAGTAAGATGTCAACTAGGGGATGGCGCCCTATGAAGACGAAGAAGATGTCAACTAGGGGATGGCGCCCTATGAAGACGAAAAAAGATGTCAACTAGGGGATGGTGCCCTATGAAGACGAAAAAGGTGTCAACTAGGGGATGACGCCCTATGAAGACGAGATAAGATGTCAACTAGGGGATAACGCCCTATGAAGACGAAGTAAGATGTCAACTAGGGGATGACGCCCTATGAAGACGAAGTAGATGTCAACTAGGGGATGGTGCCCTATGAAGACAAAAAAGGTGTCAACTAGGGGATGGTTCCCTATGAAGACGAATAAAGATTAGGATTTTTTTTCTTTGTTAGAGAAGAAAAAAATGCCCCAGTCTTAAATATGAGGGGTTTTATTATTATTATTATTATTATTATTATTATATTGATATGAACTTAGAATTATAGGAGTATAACAAAAAGAGAAAATTCAAGAAAACTTAGCTTGCTATACTTGTTTTTTTTTTCCACTAAACTTCACAAGATTGCTTTGCCCCTGTTCAAGCAAAGAAAGAAAAAAAATGTGAGTTTTAAAATTGGTGGTTGGTTCGTGGCCTTGAATTCCTTAGAGGTTTTCCTTATCTCTGCCCCAACTTGATAAATTTGATTCAACTAATTGGTTGGCGAGCTTGATTCTTTATCTTTCAAATTCTGTTGCATCTCTGTTTGTTTCAGTACGATTCTGCTCTTCATTTTCAAATGCTTCACTCGTAACACTTATCTTAACTGACTCTCTGTCCTTGTCAAGGTGGCGAACGCCCAACAATCTCTGCTCAATTTCACTGGGAGCCATGGTTAATTTTGCATGTTTTTCTTTATTTTGCATTTGGTGCGAGACTTACCCATAAAAACAAAGTGTGTAAAAATGAAATAAGGAAAAATCAAAAGAAGGAATAAAAGAATTATGTTTGAATAGAAGGTATTTCTACCAGTAAAGTAAGAAAGCTTATTTGGAGGTGTATATTGACTTCAATAACGCGTGACACACAATTTGGAGTAGATATTTGATCCTTCAAAACTGTCTAATCTCGAATTAGGCTGCACCTTTCAATCAAATCAAATCATCCTTCTTTGTCCTGTCATGATAAACTTTGTTTGACTAAAGTTATTTCTTCTAGAATTTTCTCAATTGACCTCTCTAATTTTGATTGTCTCGTTCATCATTGTCTTATGGCGCCCTGAGGGTTTTCACCAATAAGTTTTTTTTTATATCTTGTGGTGCCTCCATGGGTTTTCACCTACAAGCCCTTTTTTTTTCTTTTTTACATATATATACAGCACACAAGGCTTGACATTCTCAAAAATTGATCGGAAGGTCCTTAATGGACAAAAGGAAAAGGATTTTTAGGATAAATTACAACTTGAGAGCCATATAAAAGTGACAATAGGATATATATCTCATCTTTTTTGAATACCAAGATTTTTTTTTCTTTTTGTCGGACCAAACCCCAAAATAGGGCTGCCTACGTATCCATTTAGGAATCAGGTTGAACGTAGTTCAATGCTATACACATTATTCTTTTTTTTTTTTTTGGCTCCAAAGAGGGTAAGCAAGGAAAGGTAAATAAAGCTCGAAGGGCTGACAAGGGATTAACAACATTTAGTTAAGTAGAATGATGGCCTTTCGTCATCTCAACTTGAGAATGTTAAGTACAAGTGTGTCAGATATAATATCTTTTGACTGAATCGGCATTGATAGCTTTTCCTGCCATTTTTCCGTCCAGATCTGCAAGTTGCAAAGCTCCATTCGATAATACTTGTTTAACTATGTATGGACCTTGCCAGTTTTGAGCAAACTTTCCTTTAGCCTCTTCTTGGTGTGGAAGGATGCATTTTACAACAAGTTGGCCGGTCTCGAATTTTCTAGGACGTACCTTCTTATTGTAAGCTCGCGCCATCCTCTGCTGGTATAATTGACCAAAGCAAACTGCCGTCAACCTTTTTTCATCTATTAACGATAATTGTTCTAGTCTAGACTTGACCCATTCAGTATCGTCAATCTCGGCTTCACCAATGATTCGAAGCGAGGAATTTCAACTTCTGCGGGTATCACAGCTTCAGTCCCATAGACTAGTAAATAAGGAGTTGTGCCAGTCGATGTACGGATAGTTGTACGATATCCTAAAAGCGCAAACGGTAATTTCTCATGCCACTGTCGAGATCCTTGGACTATTTTCCTAATAATCTTCTTAATATTCTTATTTGCTGCTTAAACGACTCCATTTGCTTTAGGACGGTAAGGGGTAGAATGGTGATGCACGATCTTGAATTGCTCACAAACCTCCTTCATTAGATGACTATTGAGGTTGGTTGTGTTGTTTGTGACAATGGACTTTGGTATACCAAAACGACATATGATGTTCGAATGAACAAAATCCACTACTATTTTCTTCGTGACTGATTTGAAAGTAGCAGCTTCTACCCATTTGGTGAAATAGTCAATAGCGACCAGTATGAATCGATGCCCATTAGAATCTTTTGGTTCTATTGGACCGATTACATCCATGCCCCAAGCAACGAATGGACAAGGAGTGGACATAGGATGCAGCTCTGAAGGTGGCGAGTGAATCAAATCGCCATGGATTTGACACTGATGACACTTGCGAACAAAGCGAAAGCAATCTCGCTCCATAGTTAACCAATAATATCCTGCCCACATAATCTTCTTCGCTAAAACATAGCCATTCATATGCGAACCACATACCCCCAAATGTACCTCATTCATGATTCTTTCAGCTTCCTGAATATTAACACATCTCAACAAGTTCAAGTCTGGGGTTCGTTTGTATAAAATCTCCCCACTTAAGAAAAAACCATTAGCAAGTCGCCTAATAGTCCTTCTTTGATCTGCATTGGCGTGTATTGGATATTCTTTTGACTTTAGGAAGCGTTTGATATCATAGTACCAGGGTTCATTATCTGGTTCTGCATCAATTATATTGTAATAAGCATGTTGATCTCGTATCTGTATCTCTAATGGGTCGAGATGCGTATTTCCTGGGTATGGGAGCATGGAAGCTAGGGTAGCCAGGGCATCAACCAGCTCATTATGGGATCTGGGAATATGTCTAAACTCGATAAACTTGAATCTTTTGCTAAGGTCCTCTAAGAACCGTTTGTATGGAATGAGCTTGATATCTTTCGTTTCCCATTCGCCTTGAATTTGTCGAATAAGTAATTCGGAATCTCCCAACACCACTAGCCTGTGTACATCCAGATTTATTGCCATATTTAATCCCATGATGCAAGCTTCATATTCTGCTGTATTATTAGTACAAAAGAAACGAAGTCGTGCTGTGGCGGGATGATGATGCCCGGTCGGTGAGACAAGAACCGCCCCAATTCCTACTCCTTTGACATTGACTGCCCCATCAAAATATAATTTCCACGCATACATATCATCTTGAACTTCTTCCTCAATTGAATTAATCTCTTCATCAGGAAAATAAGTTTGCAAAGGCTCATAATCGTTGTCAACTGGGTTCTCTGCCAAATGATCGGCCAATGCCTGTGCTTTCATAGCGGTACGAGTAACATACACAATGTCGAATTCTGTAAGTAAAATCTGCCACTTCACCAATCTGCCTGTGGGCATAGGTTTTTGAAAAATATACTTTAAAGGATCCATTCGAGATATGAGGTAGGTTATGTAGGACGAAAGATAATGCTTCAACTTCTGAGCAATCCAAGTTAGGGCGCAACATGTCTTTTCTAAAAGAGTATATTTTACCTCATAACTCGTGAGCTTTTTGCTTAAATAATAGATTGCTTGTACCTTTTTTCCTGTGATATCATGCTGTCCTAAAACACAACCAAAAGAATTGTCCACCACTGACAGATATAGAAATAAAGGCCTCCCAGGTTCCGGTGGGACCAGTACTGGAGGATTTGCCAAATATTCTTTAATCTTATCAAATGATTCTTGACATTCGTCTGTCCATTAGATAGCAACATCCTTTTTCAGCAACTTAAATATCGGTTCACATGTAGTGCTAAGCTGAGCGATGAATCTGCTTATATAATTCAGTCTTCCAAGAAAACTCATGACCTCAGTTTTATTTTTTGGAGTCGGCAATTCTCGGATGGATTTTACCTTGGAAGGGTCCAATTCAATGCCTCTACGGCTAACTATGAAACCCAAAAGTTTTCCGGATGGAACTCCGAATGCACACTTGGCTGGATTGAGCTTAAGATTATACTTTCGCAATCTTTCAAAGAATTTCCTCAAGTCATATACATGATCGACTTGTGTCTTGGACTTTATAATGACATCATCAACATATACTTCTACTTCCTTGTGCATCATGTCATGAAAAATAGTAGTCATAACTCTCATGTACGTAGCTCCCGCATTCTTTAAACCAAACGACATGACCCTGTAGCAATAAGTACCCCACGGGGTGGTGAAAACAGTCTTTTCTGCATCTGTTTCATCCATCAAGATCTGGTGATATCCGGCATAACAATCCACGAAATATTGGATCTCATGTTTAGCACAATTATCAACAAGGATATGAATATTGGGTAGCGGAAAGTTATCTTTAGGGCTTGCTTTGTTCAAACCCCTATAATCAACACAAACTCTGATTTTTCCATCTTTCTTCGGTACGGGAACCACATTAGCCAACCATGTGGTGTACTGAGCGACCCTAATCACGTTCGCATTCAATTGCTTCATGATTTCCTCTTTGATTTTATCGCTCACGTCAGTTTTAAACTTTCTTTGCTTTTGCTGGACCGGTGAAAAATCAGGGTATGTAGGCAGTTTGTGGACTACCAAATCAGTGCTTAGACCCGGCGTATCATCATAAGACCAAGCAAAAACATCCTTATACTCGAATAAAATTTGAACAATATCATTTCTGATATTTTGATCCGCATGAATACTTATTTTTATTTCTCTAACCTCCTCACCAGTTCCCAAATTTATTACCTCAGTGTCATTTAAATTGGGTTTGGGCTTATCCTCAAATTGATCCAATCCTTTTTTGACTTCCTTATCAGCTTCAACTTCATTGTATTCATCTACTGTTTGGTTTGTTGATTCGAGATTAGACAACTTTTTAGGATCTAAATGTGAACTCCGTGTGTATGCCATGTTATCAGAGCCAGTATTAACATAACTGAAATAAGATAAAAAAAATGAAAAATTAAAAGAGGGAAGAAAAGATGAATTTACTAGAAAACTTGAAATTCATTTCATTGAATCGGAAAGGATAAGAGGGTTAACATGAAAGTGGAGCAACTAAACTATGTGGACTACAACCCTGAGAATAGTCCAAAATGCAAAAGAAAGAAAAATGAAACAACAAAATAAACTACCAAGACTCTTTCCTTGTGGGGAGAGGAGTGGCTTCCCAGTTAGTGAGCTTGATATTTGGCCCGACGAACTGCACATCTGCATGGCTAGGGCCTTCACCCATCTGAACCATGTTTATTTCATAAAACATTTCCTTGAGACCTTGACATATCTCATCCATATCCTTGTTAGCATATGGGTATTGATTTTCTTCCTTTTGAGCTTTCGTGAAGGATTGGCTAATGTGTGGAACCGGACTTGTCAATTTCCAAGCCTTCTTCTTCTGCTCTTTCGCCCATTTTCTATCTGCTGCGGTAGGCTTAAATCTTAAGCCAAAAGAGTTGTGGCTACCACATGGATCTACAAGGTTTATAATTCCTTGCAGCGAAACCCCTAATCATCTTCCCGGTTCATAACCATTTTGTAGTATTTGGCTAGACACCATGATTGAAGTAGAAGAGAAATGAGGCCCTGGAATTGGCGTGCCTTCCACGACTTGATCAACTGTCACAATTTCAAAAGCCTGATAAATGGAAGATTCACAACCCCCTTTTGCTTCGATACAGGGTACAAAAGGATCTCGATGTATGGGAAGGTCATCCTCTCCATGTACAATGATTTCCCGAATGTCGTGTTCAAACTTAACTACTTGATGCAAAGTAGAAGGTATGGCTCTGGCCGTATGGATCCATGGTCTTCCTAAAAGTAGGTTGTAGGAAGTATCCATGTCTATTACTTGAAAGGTGATCACAAACTCAACTGGTCCAATAACCAAAGCAAGATTTATCTCACCAATGGTGTCTCGTTTTGCACCATCAAAAGCCCAAACACATACATTATTGGATCGAATCCTATCTGGGCTGATTTTTAATTTTTGCAAAGTAGAGAGAGGACAGATATCTACTCCTGAACCTCCATCGATCATTACCCCTTTTATGTAATATCCTTCGCATTTGATAGTCAGATGCAAAGCCTTATTGTGACCAGAACCTTCTGTGGGTAATTCATCATCAGTGAAAGTTATTCTATTTGCTTCAAATATTCTACGAACCATCCTTTCTATTTGACAGACCGTAGTTTCCTTCGGGACGTATGCTTCATTCAACAACTTAATCAATGCCTGATAATGTTCCTTAGAATGTAGCAGTAGGGATAATAATGAGATTTGAGCCGGGGTTTTTCTCAATTGATCGACAATGGAATAGTCTTGGGTTTTCATTTTCTTCAGAAATTCCTCAGCTTCTTCGTCTGTGACAGGTTTTTTCATTGGCCCTTGACTATCTTTAAACTGTTTTGGTCTCCTTAATTCTTCTGGAGTGTAACATCTTCCTGATCGAGTCAAACACCCTGCTTCATTTGTTTTTTCCATGAACTCTTTTCCTTTGTACATCACCGTGGTTTTGTTGTAGTTCCATGGGATGGTTTTCAAGCTTGTCACTGGGAGCTGTGCTGCGTGTCTTATGACAATTGGCTCTGTTATCTTTATCATGTTGTTGCACTGTTGGTCGAACCATGCGGGACCACTTGAAACATATAGTTTTGGCCCATCTTGTGCTATTCCCTTTAACTTTGCAGGAACATACAATACCATCTTTTCTGAATCTCGGGGTCTTATAATGGAACTCTCTCCTTTCACGATCAGTGGTCTCTTTGCATAGACTTCAGCGCTTCACCCGGGTTCTCCTTCAAGGTGCCTATTTCCATCACTGCTTGGCTTGTTGGCCTGTAGTTTCTATCGTCAAAAATCATCCCCACGACGTGTGTGTTACTGTGATTAGGAAGTGGATTGTCGGTGACATTCGGTGCTTCTTCTTTTTGTATTACGATTGCCTTGCTTTCGATTAACTTTTCAATGGCTCTCTTCAGACTCCAACAATTTTCGGTACTGTGACCTTGGACGTTGGAATGGTACTCACACCTTACATTAGGATCAAACCAACTTGAATTCGGATCCACTTTGAAAGGCAAAACAGGTTCAATCCATCCTAATTTGACCAACCTCCGCAACAGGCTCATATATGATTCTCCAATTGGGGTGAAGTTTTCCCTTGGCCTCTGTTCTCTTGTATAGTCTGTCGGAACGTACGGATTATGAGGGGCTTGTAAATTTGGCTGCCGCGGACGAAAACCTTGTGGCGCAGGTGCCCGCCATTGTGGACGCTGAGGAGGTCGGGCATACGCTTGAGTATTAAGAACAACAGGTTGAGGTGCATAATAATATTGAGGAGGGCTGGGTTGTCCCTGTTGGACATGAACGTAAGGGGAGTTCCGTCCTCTTTGGGCATTACCCGGTCCTGATGCCATCATGGATCCTTCCTCCTTCTTCTTTCGATTTACGAAACCACCTGATCCACTCTGGATGGCTTGTGTAGTGGCCTTGAGGGTGGTTTGGCTCACGATTTTTCCTGATTTGATGTCATTCTCCACCATTTCCCCAATTTTTATTGCTTCGGCGAAAGGTTTACCAACCGCGGCTAGTAAATGATGAAAATAATCGGACTCTTGAGTTTGGAGAAAAACGTCAATCAATTCCTGGTCCTTCAGTGGCGGTTTGACTCTAGATGCCTGTTCTCTCCATTTTATGGCAAACTCTCAAAAACTTTCAGATGGTTTTTTCTTCATATTAGCGAGAGAAGTGCGGTCAGGGACAATATCGAGATTGTATTGAAATTTTTGTACAAAATCTTGAGCCATATCATCCCAAATGTGCCAATGGGAGATGTCTTGATCGATAAACCATTCGGAGGCTATTCCCGTCAGACTTTCTCCGAAATAGGCCATAAGCAGCTCCTCTTTCCCTCCTGCTCCTCTGAGTTGATTGCAATACCTTTTTAAGTGGGCCACTGGGTCACCATGACCACTATATTTGTCAAATTTTGGGGTCTTGAACCCTATTGGCAAATGAACATTAGGGAGCATACATAGGTCTTTGAAAGAGACACTTTTGTGTCCTCCCAATCCTTGTATGTTTCTCATACTTTTCTCTAGACTCCTCACTTTTCTAGCTATCTCTTCTCGTTCTTCATTCATAATAGCCTTGTCAATCACGATATGAGACTTAGGCTGATGAGTGGGATGATATGAATTTACGGGTTTGAATGCCAATTCAGGAGGATAGACTTGATCATGATTTAGCTCGTTGATAGGCTTCTGTATCATTGATGGAGGGTTTATATTAGTTTTCACGGACGGAATAAAAAGCGGGTTGTTCGTGAATGATGGATTTGGAGGACGCATGGTGGATGTGCCAGCAGCGCTAGACACATTAGCGTATGGACCAAATCCAGGCGGATAAAGTGGATCGTCGACTTGGGCTTGAGTAGAACTGGGATGATTTGCATCTGAAAGACCAGGAATCGAGGAAGGTGGAGCTTGTCCATTCGCCCAGGCCTGATACATTTCCGCAATTTGTTGCTTCAATAACCTGTTCTCCTCCAAAGATGTGAACTCTCGTGGAACTAACTGATCTCGACCTTCTTCATTATAAGATTCTGTTCTATCTTTTTGAGTCATCTTCCTTTTTCCCTTATACCTTGTGTTGTACGGGTAAGAGGCCAGCTTAACCACAACCAACCACCTTATTCTCTCTCTCTTTGAAACAGAAACAAATATGTTAGTATTTAGAACTTTTAAAAATATTGATATATTCATAACTAACTCAAATGTCATGCACCTAAGTAATTTTCTTCCTGAAATGGACTTAGGAAAGCCCTCTTGTTTCATCCCAGCTTTGGTGAATTAATTTTTCCTCATTATTTAACGTCAACATCTTAAAATTGTTACTTGAAACTTGGAAAAAAAATATTTGATCGCACCCGCCGAGGGTTGCCTACGTATCATGTTTTACGCGAATCAGATCATCACGTAGTTCATGGATATGGTAAATATATGTATATATTAAAAATAAAGAGAATAAAAACTTGAAACAAATGCGAAACTTTCCATACATTTCCAACTGTTCTTAAAACAAAGCTTTAATGAAAGAAAACTGAAATTATCTAAAACTAGAACAGACTCGGAATACTGGAGAAATACTAAAAAACCTATAAAGAAACTAACTCTAAGAAAACAAGGACTTTAATAATTATCATCAAGATGCCTTCCAAAGATGTCTTGCAACTTAATCCTCCCTCAGACTTGAGTAGATCTTGGATAAGGCTTTTGGCAGATGTGGAGCGAGAGCACGTGCCTGACGGCCCAGATTTTCATCACCTTGGTAAAGATACTTAGCATAAACATTAATCAAGGTTTCACTGAGCTGAAGTACTTCTCCCCTGGCCTCGATCATACTCTCATGGCAGTTTTGCACCCAATGCTGCGTAGTGCGGACGGTATGCTTTAGGTCTTCTTCTGGTTCATGAAGGTCGTCGATCTGATAGTGAAGCGCCTGTCGTTCGGTCATCCACTGGTTTTTCTCAACTTCAACTTCCTTCTGAAAAGTCATGAAGCGCCTCGCTATTTCTCTTTCACGTTCCATGGAAGCTTTTAGCTGAGCCCGAAGCTTCGACTGTGTACTTGTCAGCAAGGCCTTATCTTTCTCAAAATCACTTGATTGCTGCTCCATAGCACCGGTGGCAATATCCAGGTCCTCTTGCAGGGCATGCATGGCGACACGGTTCTCTCTCTCAATCTCCTTACGAGCCGACCTAATTCTGGCCTTAAATCTTGCATCATGGTGAACCAATTCTTCTCTGGCCCTTTCCAAATCATTATTTAAGACGTGCAGAGTAGAATGATAGTTCTCTTCTACCTCTCGTCGAGCCTGCTTAATTCTGACTTTAATCTCCGCTTCTCGATCCACTGGCTCTCTGGCTGACCTTTCTGGCATTGCTTTAGGAGGAGGCTGGTCATGAAACCATGGCAGATACCAATAGTCTACCTCGCCCTTGTCGCGGTCTTCCACCATGTGATCGAAACCTGAAAGTACACATCCTCCCCAAATCTTAAGTATCTCAGTCTTCTTTAGAGGGATGTCAGGGAGGAATTTGTACATGAACTCTTTCATATCCTCGACTGGCGGTATATGCTGACGTCGACCGAATTGTCGCATGACTCTTAGTGGCACGTAGGGCTGAACACCCCGGAGACCCATTAAGACGATGAAGGGTTGGAAAGTAGACATATATATCACCTCTTTTGAAGGGAACCAATGATAATTCCACACTATCTTGTCCGCCGTCAACCCCTCCAAGTACTCTTTCCAAGCTCCTATTCCTTCGGGAAAGTTTTGGTCCCCCATCCTCTTCTCATGGCCGTTGATATAATCATTCCATTCGACTCGAAAATCCACAACAAATGGGTGATAGCGAACATGCTCGAGCATCCATAACTGCAATAGAATGTTACATCCTTCAAAATAGTCCGCCCCATTTTTGCACATCGTCAGGGCCCGATAAATGTCTTCCAAAATCATGGGCACGAGGGTGACCTTAGGATTCTTCTTGAAAGCAGTAATAAACGCAGCCAAATTGATGTTGATTTTCCTCCTCTCTTTGGAAATACCATGATTCCCAAAAAAGCCACTATGAACGCTTCAGAACTGTGCTTCTCCCACGTTCGATAGCACCCTCCGTTGTTAAGTTCTGATCTAAACAACTCGAATCCCCTTTCCTGACCATATCTTTCGTACAAAAATTCTAGACGGACCCATCCATTTTCTAGGCAGCCTCCTATGTTCTTCTCTTTTATGTGCAATAGCTCAAAAAATCTTTCGGAAGTGACATGCTTCGGTATCATGGGTTCTCCTCGGTGAAGGTTCTTTCCCTTTCCAATAAATGCTACTATTTCCTCCAGTGTGGGAGTGAGCTCAAAGTCGGAGAATCGGAATACGTTGTTTGAAGGATCCCAAAACTGTACCAAAGATTCTATCACGTCTCGTCGTGGTTCAACACACAACAGACTCCTTAAAAATCCCAAGTGTTTATATACTTCTCCCTGTCTATAGTCAGTCATATTGTTATACCATATCTGCAATAGCTTTGGAACTTTATCCAACACCATGAACTGGGGTACTTCATCATCCCTCGGCCTCTTGTCACTCCTTCCGGTTGAGTTCATATTGCCCTATAAGATAATGATGGCAAATAAGAATTCTATTTTAAAATTTCAAAATGAGCATGAGAAAATAATAACTGACAAAACGGGAAGTATCCAAGTCTTCTAAAACATCCTAGAGTAGAGACAATAATTTTGATGACGTTTGAACCAGACACATCAGAAATAATGAAATTATTAAAACAAAATAGTGGACCAAATTGTTTGAATTTTTTTTTTAATTGTGTTTGACAAAATGGGCTCTATGATATTTCTAAGAGAGGTTTTAAAACCAAAGAAAATGGACATAATGAGACCACGACGTTAAAACCACTTAATCTTTTCAGAAAAGTTCTATGTAAAAATATTATATATTTTCTAAAATAAACCCCAAAAAAATATTTATTTAACCCTTTTTTTCAGATCAATTAATTCATTTAAAAGCCGGTCAACTTTCGATATGGCATTTCCTATAATGCAACAAGTAGCACATAAAATGTACATGATGGTCTGAAAAGGTGACACCTGACCTAGACGGACCTGACCCCCGGGTCGAGCCCCACTGAGTCAAAATTGCACGTGATACCAATAAAACGCAGTCTATTAGGGATAGCCATGTCTAAGTTCCAGTTAGGCTAGGTTCAACCTGGTGGAGTTAGGTCTCTAGACTGGCGGTAAAACGAGCAGACAACTCGAGTCGGCAAGGGTCAGCTTTACCGGTAGCAGGGCTTTCCGGCCTCACTGTTGGTCCCTTTCCGTCATAAATTATGGGTGACTACAGAATCCTTCCCAGGAGCATTGCCGCATCTCTGGTATCTCAAGCTCGGGAGCGTATACCGCATCTCCGAATATACAGTATCTCAGAAGACTCAGATGGGTGCACGAGAGAAGACAGTTTATATTGCAATTCAAACAATATCAAAGTGATAAACATGTAGGCAAAGAACACCTTTTAGGCCAACAATATACATTATCAAAATTAAATAAAGCCAAACAAGTCAATATAAAAGCTCAAATTCTGGTGGTTTCCCCAGTGGAGTCGCCATCTGTCACACCCCTGTTTTTCACCGCATCCGACCCCGCTAGGGAGTTGGTTTTAGAGAAAATGAGTTTTTCCAATTGAAGTGACGTTTTGAGAAGGGATTGTTTTATTTACAGAGTCGCCACTTGGAATTGAGTTTGGGTGTTCCAAGTCACCTTATTGAATCCCTATTCAAAAGGAAATGACTCTTTAATTTTTATTTTTATTTTTGGTCTGCGAACTAAAAATCCGGATAAGGAATTCTGTTGACCAAGGGGAAGGTGTTAGGCACCCCTCGAGTCCCGTGGTTCTAGCACGGTCGCTTTAATGACTCACGTCTGGCTTAAATTAATCTTTTAGATATATAAAACGTTAGTTAGCCTAAAAGTTACTTACATCCTACTTTGGATTTACTTTAAATTATTTAATTATATTAATGTATGGCTTGCCAGTAGCAGTACTTTCCGGTCATACCAAAAGTTTTGATACATTTCTCGCGCCTTTGAGGCATTTACGAGTCGTCCCCATTTTCCTAGTCTAAATAAGCACCTAATAGGTTTAAAATCTACCCAATTCAATCGGCTTCAAACGGTAGGTTAATTTATTATAACGAATGGTCGGTAGGAAGGCTTTCCAACTTCATCGTTAATTTCTCTTGTATGTTTAATCTTAATTATTTAGAGGTTAAGAAACTAACTCATTATTTTACAAGTTCACTCCCTTACAAATAGGTTTTCCCTCTCTCTTCTTTTATCGATGACAACGAATCTTAAATAAATTCTTACACCATCTCACTCAACTTTCACATTAAATTGATTAGGCTAAAAAAAAGTTAATACTAACAGGAACAATATTTGAACCAACAACACATGGGCCTTTTGATTTTTGAACTAAATCTATAACTGACAACAATCTTAGTTCAAATGTATCAATTAATCCGAGAGATCAAGTGAGAAAATAAAATAGGAATTGAAGCTAACATTTAGTTAAGATCTGCATTCATAACTAACTAGATAGATATGATAATATTCATTACATTAAGCAGTAAATGAAAACCCCATATAAGTATATCAATTAAAAGACAGTGAAAGAAACTCTTATTAACCATCCACGTAAATCAATTGATGACAAATAAAATAAACCCAGCTTGAGAAAGCATGCTTCACGATAATTTCAAAACTTATACAATTTAGTAATCTCAATGGGAATGATATCAAGGTGTAAAACAATTTATCTTGACAATTCTAAAATATAAGAACGTAAGCAATAACATAGTCTATACATGTATAAGGAATAAATAACAAATTTTTTGTGTCAAATCTCTTTTACAATAATATTTTTTAGCCAAAGTATATGACAGAAGTTGTTTGGAATCAATGGACAAAGACTAAAACTTTACAAGCAAAATTTTCCCCTTTTCCTTGTAAACTCTCCCAAAATTTCATTCTTTGTTACTCTCATATTGTGTTATCGATATATGGCCTAAAAAAAGAACTTTCACATAAGTTTTGCATGAATGCATGCATGCATACGATACTTGAATCTTAAATCACTATTTCGTCATTAGATAATTAGGATGCTAAATATGGTTTCGAAAAAATCCACCTATTTATCATGCTAATTCCATATAATCCATGAACCACTATTTATATTGTTTATACCCTGGTTTCATGCAATCCATTCCACTACTTATGTACTGCTACTCAAACTCGTTTAAAGTGAATAGGGTAGAGAGGGAAGAATGACACTAAATAATAAAGCAAATTAAGAAACCATCTACACACCATAGAAACCAAGCCATGAATATAATAATATCACATCCGAAGTTTTAGATTCCAAAGAATTAAAATAAGGATTGACATTCGAATCTTCAAACTTACACGAAACCTGAGAGTATGGAAACAGAATAGAATACGAACCTCTATGGTAGAATAAACAATAGGATGCCTTTTTCAGAAACTCGAATAGGAACCAAAATCGAACTCCAACCTATGAATCCTTTGGAAAACTCTTTTTTTTTTATTCTTTGTTTTTCCCTTTGTTGTGTGTCCGTATGTGTCCTCTCTTTTCTCTCTTTTTCTTTCTGTTTTCTCCCTTTTCCCCTCTATTTCCAATGTTCTTCTTTTTTTTGTTTCTTTTTGATCCGTCCCTCCCCCCTTTAAGTGCATGTGTTATATATAGTAGTGTGTGTGTTTGTGTCGTGTGTGTTATGAGAAAGTGGGGGAGAGGTTAAGTAGAAGTGGGATTTGTGGGGTGGTTTGGGTAGTTTAGGATTATCTTTTTTTTTTTTTTAATTTTAATTAATATTTTAAATAAAAAAAAATAAAAAAATAAATAATAAAATCTATTTAAAACTAACAAAATACAAGATAAGTTAATTATATAGTCTTAGAAATATGGTTAAGAAATATTAATATCACAACATTCTTTATTAAAAATTGAAAGAAGAAAACAAATATAATTTAATTTTTTTTTCTCTAAAAATAAATAAACAAATAAAAAATAAAAACTTATTTAAAATGTGACTCTATTTTTGTAGTTTTTTCCAAAATTTTTTAAAATAAATTTAGTAAAATAAGATAAATTTAAAATATCTAATTTAGACCCTAAAAAGAAATTGAACGCTAAAATGACAAAACACTTAGGTTTGGTAAAAAATTAGGTGTTTACATAAATCATGCTTAGTTTTCTATTTTGATTTAATAGTCTCTTATTATATGAGAGGGAGTTGGGAAGCAAGCAAGCTACTCTCCGTCGACGTGCTTGCTTCGTCATTTTACTATATTAACCCTAATTAATTATTATAAGTCATTTATATATTAGAAAATTAATAATATTTAATTAAAAAATAAAATAGTCATTTATGACATGCCTGCTTCAGCTGCTTAAATCGTGATTTTACTATATCATCCCTACTTAATTATTATAAGTCATCTAAGTATTAAAAAATTAATAATATTTAATAAAAAAGTAAAATAGACATAAAGTAATAACTTAATTTTTGATGTTTTAAATTAACTTGACGTCCTATATGGGGTCCACTTAAACTTTTTTCACAAGTATTTTTTTATAATTTTATTGTTATATCACTTTTAGTTAGTTATTATGAGTCATTTACGACATGCTACATCCTCAATTAATTATTATAGGTCATCTAAGCATTAGAAAATTAATAATATTTCATAAAAAAATGTAAAATCAAGACAAAATGATAAGTTAACTCTTGATGTTTTAAATGAACTTGACAACTTATATGAGGACCACTTTATTTTTTTCACAAGCACTTTTTATAGTAATTTCACTATATCACTTCTAATTAACTATTATTAGTCATTTAAGTATTTGATAATAAATAATATTTAATAACAAGGATACAATAGATACTAAAAGATACATTAAAAATGATTGGATGAAGTACTTTGCAATAGTCATAACTGTGTTAAAAAGGGAGTATGAGAGTAGTACACTTGTTGAGTGCTAAATGATTGGATTCAAACAAAACATTAAATACATAGTTTCAAGCTAAGATCGGAATGATCAAAATTTTAATTTTTAGTCGGTACAAATAAATGAAGCATAAAACACGCAAGTAAGAAAATTAAATTTTAATTTTGTTTACTACTTTTTTGTTTCAATTCATGTGACACTATTTGATTAAGCATGGAGTAGAAAAAACGAAATGCTATTTTGAAATTTGTGGTATTAATAAATCTTAGATTTTGTTTGATTATAAAACACTTCATTAAAAAATAAAATGTTGTAAAAATAAATTAATTTTTAAAAATAGAAAAAAGACATACTTTTTTTAAATATATTAAAAAGCAAAAATTATCACATAAATTAAAATAAAAAGATATAATATTCGGCCCGTGCTCAGCAAGGGCGATATAACACTAGTACAACATATAATTATGGGTATGGCAATATTATGGTGCTCCCTTCATTCTTTTTTACTTGTCATCCATTCTTTTTTAAGAGTCAAATAATATGAATTTTGACTTATATTTTAAGATATATTTTTTCAACATGTTGCTATGAGAATTTTTTTACCTTATAGTATTTTTCATATAATTTTTAAATATTTAATTTTTTATTTTAAAATATTAAATTAATTAATCTAACTTTAAAAAATTAGTTAAATTGACTCTCGAGAAGTCAAACGTGACAACTATCTTGAAATACGTATGAAATAATGAAAAGAAACTTGGGGCATTGAGATGTAGGTGACAAAAGAGTTTGAAAAAGAGGTGCAGGTGACTCAAGTCTTAATAATTGAGTGTAGGTGACAATTACTTTATTATGGATTAAGAAAGTTATGAAAGTTTGAAAATAACCCACAAGTTTTTGAATTTACACTTTGATCCATATGTTAGTTAATATAACAGGAAACAAAGGAAAAAAGGTGTGTTTCTCTCTCTTCTCATCCTTTGTTATTTTCTCTCTCTTTACGATTATTGTTGTTCATTGTTGCTGCTGCTTTATTCATCATATTCTGCTTCATTATCATCATCTTCTACTTCATTATCATCTTCATCTTCTTCTTGTCGACCATTGTTGTTGTTGTTACCACTACTGTTGCTATCTGACCAATTTCTAAGGTCAAATTTTATTTCCTACATCACTTTCCACTTTGGCATTACTTCATAGGTGACTTTGGTAAGTAAAATAATGATTTTAGTCGAATTTTTCATCTGGGTACATAGCTACTGCCTTTTTTTTCAACAATGGATAGAACCCGATCATGAATCCAATATAAGTGCCCATAATTTAAACAGATCACTCGTCTGTTGCATCAAATGAGTAATCTGTTGCAATGGAAGACTCATATGTTGGATTCATATTTATGGTTCTATAGTTCCCGTAACATGAATCGAACAGATCAGTAATCTGTTGCAACAGAAGAGTTATTTGTTGCAACAGACTAGTTATTTGTTGCAACAGACTAGTTATTTGTTGCAACAGACTTATTATCTATTGCATCAGACTGATTATCTGTTGCACCAGACTAATTATCTATTGCAACAGATGAGTAATTTATTTGGAACAATACAAATCAGTCCCTGTGACAAACCCAACAGATAACCAATATGTTTCAACTCTTGCTATTGTTACTGGATTCAAAATTATTCCTTACGTTTAATTGTCGACATGTTTGTTGAGAAGATAATAGGCAGAATGAAAATTAAATATGAATTAAAACGTCAAATCCGATCAAACACAATTTTTTTATTAAACAAAAATAAATAAAAATACATAGACTAAAAGAAAAAAATGTTATTATTATTATTATTATTATTGCTGACCGACCAATCTTCATTTGGTAGCGGCAGGGCCCTCCTCAGCCTACGAATCTCGCGGAGCATCCTTGCTCTTACTGCTCCCAACTTCCATTGCAGGTTATGAACCTGCATCCGAAGTTCATTCACGATGTCTTGTAGAAAAGCAACGTCCCACACTGGATCAACCATATCTAGAACACACATGAATTGACAAAAAATGTAAAAACAAAAGTAAAGAAAAGAATTCGAATGTAATACAACGTATACTAAAAATTGGGTATATTTACACACAAAGCAAGAAAAAACTTACCTGAGTCAGGAAAGAGAAAGTGGTGGAAGGTGTAATATGAAAGACAAGATGCAATAAATAAATAGAGTGTAGTTGAATGAACGATTGAGTAAGAAGGGACCTATTTATAGAGGATTGAATTTGAATGAGTTAGACAAAAAGGTGCGACTATTCACCTCCAGTTATTAATTATATTTTTGATTACTGTGAAAAGTTATGACTTAATTAAATTAAGCAACATTGTGATAAGTCATGACTTTTTAGCTTATTATTATTAATTAGTTCTTTCCAAGAATCATTTTCATTGAGTTGTGACAAAAGATTTTATATCTGTTGCATCAGATAACTGAGTACCACGATTCAAAATGATATAATCCAGAGCACCAAGTAATTTTACAATCTCTTCTAAGACAAATAATTAGTCTTTACTAGCAAAAAGTCAACAGACTTGGTCATCCTATCCATGATGATCCAAATCGAATCAAGCTAATTCTAAAACTTGGGAAGACCAACAGTGAAATCCATATTGATTACCTCCTATTTTCATATAGGCAACTCAATCTCCTGAGGCAACGCATCGCGCCTGAAGTGCTCAAACTTTATTTGTTGACACACCATGCCTTTAGCCACAAAACAAGCCACATCTCGCTTCATATTTTTCCACCAATAAATCTACTTATGATTGTGATACATCTTTGTCAAACTAGGATAAATAGTATAATGCAACCCATGAGCCTCAACGAAGATCCTTTCTCGCAATCCATCTACGTCGAAAACACATAATATGCCTTGGTACCTCAAAATACCATCGCCACTAATCCTAAAAGTCATTACCCTTTGCTAAACTACATCTCCCTTAATATTTATCAAGACAGGATCCAATACCTATTTCTCCTTTATCTCAGTACCAAGAGATAACTGCGTCACCTTTTGCACAAACACACTATCATTCTTAGAATCCAAGATATGAACTCCAAGGTTATCCAAATGGTGAATATCTTTCACCGATTCTTTCTTATCCTTATCCACATGAGCTAGACACCCCATGAACAATAATAACTCTTTTTTTAACTCTTTTTTATTAATAACCGCCTGTTGCAACATATGATCCATCTGTCGCATCAAATTAGCCTCTGTTTCCACAAATGCTCAATCCCCACCTCCAACCATCGAGATGTTTAGAATAAGGAATAAATAAAATAATAATCAAATATTAAATAAGAATTAAAAATCTAAACTCGACCAAACATAGATTTTTGAATCCATTATATACAAATATATACAATAAAAAAACATACCCTTCGGTAGATCCGATATTAAAAAAATACATACTCTAAAAGAAAAAACATAACCTCATTATTATTATTATTATTATTAGTAGTAGTAGTAGTAGTATTAGTATTATTGTCATCCGGCAGCAGCAGGGCCCTCTTCAGCCTTGCTTTGAAGTCGCCCAAGTCCCTCCGGAGTTCATGAATCTAACTTTCAAGTTCCCACAAGGACTCGAGATTAATCACCTTGTACAAATCTGGATCAGCCATATCTAGAAGTGGAGTAAAATGAACGAGTAAGGAGGGACCTATTTATAAAGGATCGAATTCGAATGAGTTAGTCAGAAAGCCACGACTGTTCACCTCTTTTTAAATAAAATTGCTGACTTTTTAAATTATGTAAATTAAAAAAATGGATCTAAATACAACATATTATCTTTATTATATTTCGGAAAGAAAAGAAAATTGCTTTAAAATAAATTTAACAGATGGGTAATCTGTTGCAAAATATATTCCATCTGTTAGATAACTTCCAATATATTGACAATCTGTTGCAACAGATGGATATATCTATTTGATTTTTCCAACAGATATGTCATATCCTGCAATAAATTGACCATCTGTCGTAACAAATGTCTATAATTGTTTGACAATTTAAATAAATATGGCATTTGTTGCAACTTGTTAGTCATCTGTTTATTCAATTTAAGCCATAGATAGGATAGGAAGAATAAGGTGTGTGCAGATGGATGGATCCACTTTCATGTGTGGGAGTTAAGTATTACTGATAAGGTCATCAAGACAATACACACACAAAGTATAATATTTTTGTGAATGCAGTTTTTAACCTATTAGGTACTGATCATTTAAATAAGATCCTGCATTGTACATTTAAGTATGATAGGTTTGAATTGATAAGGCTGAGGGACCTATGATGATGGTGTCGATACCCTGTTATGAATTACTGACGGTTGTTGCTCATATTTATGCATGTCAAGTTTTGAGAAAGGATCAATATTTGGTGTTATTGCAGAGATCCAATAGCAATTGGACTTAACTTTATGTGTGCATTGGACTCTAAGAAGGCCTTCGAAGCCTCGCACTACATCAAACAAGAACCAAAAATCAATAAAAATTCTCCTGGCCTAAATTTATATGGAAAGGTTGTTCGAAAAGGTGATTATACGCCAGAAGGAGCCGAAGGAGAATGCCTGCAAGGGAAAAGGGAGTTGATGAAAGATTATATCATCTGAGAGCTAATTGAAGAGGAAAAATAGGGTAGAAAGGAACTTCTAGCGAATCTTGCAACTGAATTAGAACATGAGAAATTTGAATCAAGTGCAAATATGAAAGTGTATCCAGTAATGTAAATTCGTCTGTTATTTCTATGAAAGGAAAATAATACAGATGAACTCTTTTCTAGGAAGATATGACTAGGAAGCATGGTGAGGATGATCACTTACATAAAAAATAGCAGAACACCAAATTTGCCTCGCAAGCATCAAGGATTGAAGTGACATACAGTATGTCGAGAAAACCTGTGTCAATAGCAGCTGCAGTTAAAATAAGGAATCTAAGCGAAGGCAGCAATTTTTGAATTTTAAATTGCATCCCATGCCTTCTTGTTTGTGGTTCCGACTAGGTCCGTTGCTATTGATTTGACTTGATTGGAGCCACAAAAAAGATTGAGTATCATTAATCCCTTAGCAATATGTATATAATTAATTGTGTTTTCTAGCCTTAGCATGTTTTTAACATATCTTGGAGAAGATCAGAGGCTTGCTGTAGTATATGAAACCCGATAATTTTCAAGCTTGCCTCCAACTTACTGATTCTATATTCAATCTTGTCATTGCATTCGTTGAGGTCAGTGTAGAGTTCTTGGTCTTTTGTGATCTAGTCAATGAGGAACAATTTCTTTAAAGTTGTGGCATTGTAAAAGGCCTTTAGAAGGCTTCCAAAACACTTTCTTTAGTACGCTTAAATGATACATGTAGGGTTTGTTATGTTTATTTTAGGTCAAAATGTGTTGATGCACACTCAAGCAGTGGTCATAATAGTTGAAAAACTCACTTTTATCGAGCGTTGTTCAATGCAGCTTGCTCAACAAATCTTCAAAGGATTTGATAGGTTAATTAGCTTGAAATTACTTAACATTTGATCTAAACTGATTCTACCAAACCTATCAAATGCTACATAACTCCAGGATCATAACCCTATCAAAACCTTTGCCCGAGTTAGTGCACAAATCAAACGAGGTCAATTTCTAATCCTTTTCACTAATGGCTCTTCTCCCATATAGAGGAAAAGATATCTGTCTTGCAAAAATCTACACCGTCGCTAGAAATTCTTTCCATAAAAACGTCTTAAGAAGGAATAACTAGTGATCTCTCAATATGACTAGTCATAATAGTCATATTGAGAGATTACTAGTCATGCCTTCTCAAAACTAAAGTCATAAAAGTTTACCCTCACAGGCATTTTCCTACCACACCTTCTGGCGTATAATCATCACCTCGAGCAATCCAACCAGATAAATTTAGTCTTGGGCAATAACTGTATTGATTTCCATTCTTGGTTGAAGCAGTGGGAGGTTTCAAAGGCCCTTTTAGAGTCCAATGTACCCTAAAAGTTAGTCCAATTGCTATTGAATCTTTTTACAATGACACCAAAACTAGACCCCTTCCAATGCTTGACACATAAACATGAGCAACAACCGACATTAAATCTTAACAGGGTATCAGAACCATATTCATGGTCTCTCAGCCTTATCAATTCAGAATTATCAAACTTAATTGTAAAATTATAGATATCTTATTTGAATGATCAATGACTAAACGGTAAAAACAACATTCACAAAATCAGTGTACTCTATGTGTGTTTTAATGATAACATTATCAGTAATACATACCTCCCACATATGAAGTGGTTTCATCTGCAAACAACTTATTCCTCCAAACCCATCTTTACTGTAGCCTTTTGTGTTGGTCGGGCAAAAGTTGATCAATTTTTAGTTCCTTATAACTACAAAGAAGAGGAAAAAATTAATGTCAAATAAGAGAGAACAAAAAGAACATTATCTATATATTACAATAGATGTATAGTCTGTTGTAATCGATGTGGAGTCTGTTGCAATAGATGTAAAGACTGTTGGAATACATCAAACCAGCCTTGCTAGTGGTTTGATTTGTTCCAACAGTTGCTCCGTCTGTTACAACATCAAAAACAGCATAAACTACAAAGAAACAACAAATAAGAACATTAACAACAAATAAACAATATCATTTGTTCCAACACCATCAACAAAATCATAAACAACAAAGAAGCAATATTCTTTGTTCCAATACCATCAATAACACCACACCACAAGTTCCAACCCCACCAACCCCACCAACAACATCAATAACAACATTAACAACAAAGAAACAAACAAAATACATACAAAAAATGATACTTCCAATAAGACTTTTAAACTTCTCCCAACAGATGACTTTTTTCGCATATTGTAATAAAAATTCTTGGTTTATTTATTCAACACTTAAAAGTTTTTTCAAATTTTTTAAATAAATATGATATGGGTAAATGGTAATTAAATAAAAAATATATGTAAATAACTTATAAAGAAGAAGAAAAGAATGAATGAGCAATAGTGAACCATACCTTACCTGTAATGTCAAAAGGAGATCAAAACAACAATTTCAGTCGAGGAAAAATATGGATCAGTTTAGATCCAAAAGTATGTTTATTAGAAAGAGGAGACAAAAGAGAAAAAAAAAGGTTGTGATAACCCTTAAAAGGAGAGAAAGAAAAAAATGAGAGATGAATAAAATAAATTTAGGGCTGAAGGAGAGATGAGATAATTCTAAATGTAGACATAGGTTTAAATATTCATTAATAACTTGAGGGGCACGAGGAAGATGGGTAGCATTGAAAATCCAAGATAAGACTACTCGATGAGATTTTTGAGTTATCTAAGAAATATTTTTTACCGTCTTTTGTAGTACTATTTTATCTATCTTTCTTATTTCGGACAGAAAATTGCTTTAAAATTAAACAAAAAAAAAGATTTTCAAACAGATATGTCATCTGATACAACAGATATCAATATCTGTTTGAAAAATTCCAACAGCTTAGTCACCTGTAACAACAGATGCAAATATCCATTTGATAATTAAATTAAATATATCAACTGTTATAACAAATATCAATATCTGTTTGAAAATTTTCAATAGCTCAGTCATCTGTCACAACAAATGCAAATGTCTATTTGATAATTAAATCAAATATGTTATCTGTTGCAATAGATTTGAATATTTTTTTGAAAATTTCCAATAGTTTAGTCATTTGTTGCAACAAATTTCATTGCAATTGATTTAGAAAGATCTAGGGGAGAGTACACAGGGTGAACTACAACTTTAATTGAGTCTTTGCGATTGCATGATGTTGGTATTGCATTCTTTCAGAATAGAGTCATCGATCTATCACTCTGAGTAGAAACATTTTGTATTAACTTAATATTGAGATAATACCTAAATTTATTTTAATAGATCTAGGGGTGAGTACATAGGCTGAACTACAACTTCATTTGAGTCTTTACGATTGCCTTATATTGGTATTGCGTTCCTCCCGACTCGAGTCATCGATCCATCACTCTGATTCAAAATATTTTGTATTAACTTAATATTGAGCTAATACCTAAATTGATGTAGATAGATCTAGGGGTAAGTACATAGGGTGAACTACAACTTTATTTGAGTCTTTAAATTGCATGATATTGGTATTGCGTTCCTCCCAACCCGAGTCGTCGATTCATCACTCTGAGTCAAAATGTTTCATATTAACTTAATATTGATATAATACCTAAATTGATTTATATTGATCTAGGGGTGAGTACATAGGGTGAACTACAACTTCATTTGAGTCTTTGAGATTGTATAATATTGGTATTGCGTTCCCCCGACCTGAGTCGTCGATCATCACTCTGAGTCGAAATATTTTGTATTAACTTAATATTGAGATAATACCTAAATTTATTTATATATATATAGGGATGAGTACATAGGGTGAACTATAACTTCATTTGAGTCTTTGCGATTGCATGATATTGGTATTGTATTCCTTCTGACCCGAGTCATTGATTCATCACTCTAAGTCAAAACCTTTCATATTAACTTAATATTGAGCTAATACCTAAATTGATTTATATAGATCTAGGAGTGAGTACATAGGGTGAACTACAACTTCATTTGAGTCTTTGCGATTGCATGATGTTGGTATATCGTTCCTCCCGACCCGAGTCGTCGATCCATCACTCTGAGTCGAAATATTTCATATTAACTTAATATTGAGCTAATACCTAAATTGATTTAGATAGATATAAGGGTGAGTACATAGGGTAAACTACAACTTCATTTAAATCTTTGTGATTGCATGATGTTGGTATTGCGTTCCTCCCGACCTAAGTCGTCGATCCATCGCTCTGAGTCAAAATATTTTGTATTAACTTAATATTGAGATAATACCTAAATTAATTTAGATAGATCTAGAGTTGAGTACATAGGGTGAACTACAACTTTATTTGAGTCTTTGCGATTGCATGATGTTGGTATTGCGTTTCTCCTGACCCGAGTTATTGATTCATCACTCTGAGCGGAAACATTTCGTATTAACTTAATATTGAGATAATACCTAAATTGATTTATATTGATCTAGGGGTGAGTACATAGGGTGAACTACAACTTTAATTGAGTCTTTGCGATTGCATGGTATTAGTGTTGTGTTTCTCCCGACCTGAGTCGTCGATTAATCACTCTGAGATAAAACAATTCTCTTTAAATTATTATTATAAGATAATACCTAAATTGATTTAGCTAGATATTTGGACGAGTACATAGGGTCAACTACAACTTCAATTGAGTCTTTTGCAATTGCATGGTATTAGTGTTGTTGGTGTTGTGTTTCTCCCTACCCGAGTCGTCGATCGATCACTCTGAGATGAAAAGACTATCATTAACTTATTATTATAAGCTAATACCTAAATTGATTTATCTAAAAATAATTAAGATCAATTCGGACCAAATTAACATTTTCAAAACTTGTTATTTTTTTTCCAAAATACAAGTCAACGCATACAAATCATCTATTTGTGGGAAAAAATTTCATCATTTTAAATCTCGAGTTCTCACTCTTTTCTTTATCTCTCAATAATACAGATAATAACTACTCAACATATTGCTCAACCCTTCACAACAAATCAATTTTCTTCCTATTTTTGACCACATAAGTGTTATTTATGACTTTATTCTTGCTTGTATCCATCATTTATCTCTATATTAGTAGGTAACAGAGTTTGAGAAGAGTTTATATTTCTTTTTTTTTCTAAAAATTAGGATTTTTTAGTTAATGATGAAAAAGAAAACTTTTAGTTGTATTATCTTCGAAAATAGGTTAACAATTTTGAGTCTTGATGGTAAAATTGTAGGAAGAACCCGATAAAACCCTAGTTTTTATCACAGTATTTCATTGACTGTGGTGGCATTTGTTGGTGGTTTTTGTGGTGGCTATTGGTGGTGTTGGTATTGGTGGTGTTTGTGGTGGTTGTTGGTGGTGTCGAAATTTGTGGTGTTTGTGGCATTGGTTGGTGGTGTTTATGGTGGCTGTTGGCGTGTCGGTATTGGTTGTTTGTAATGTATTTTTAAAAATTTATGCATAAATCAATTGTAATTTAATTTTTGTTTTTCTGTTGTCTACAGGTAAAACATGTCACCCAAAAGGAAAGAAAGTGAAAGTGGATCAACTTCTGACCACCCAACAAAAAAGGCTACAATACAGAGGGATTCAGAGAAGCTTCCTGAACAATCTCAGTTAGGGAAAAGTGAAGCTGAAGAGAGATATGAAAACAACATTGAGGGAGGTAGACAAGGGTCTGTAGATGGTGATGAAGAAAATAAAAGTGAGAAAGAGAAGGAAGTAGAGAGTGAGAAAGAGGATAATCATCAACATAATGATAATGGATCACCAATGGGGCGTGAATTAATATCAATATAACAATGTTGAGGAAGGTGGACAAGTGTCTGTAGATAGCGATGAAGAAAATAAAAGTGAGAAAGAGGAGGAATTAGAGAATGGGAAAGAGGATGATCATCAACATGATGATAATGGATCACCAATGGGGCATGAATTAATATCGACATCCCAGCATGTTCCTGTCAAAACTATTATATTGATAGGTTTCAAGTTACGATGCCGATAGATGACCCTACAAAACTAACTGGTGAACTTGTACTCAAATATCAGTTAGGGAAACATTTTAATTATTTTAGGAATATTAAGAAGAGCAAAAATATAGACAAACTTTTTAAGAGGAGCTGCTTTGGACGCTTTCTTGAGCTGCCTGAGGATCAAAATTCCCATTTCTAAATAAGGATGGTATATGGTCTTCTAAAGCACAGGATCAAGTATGTGGGGGAAGATAAAGATTCGGAGGAAGGGACAAAAAGATAGATGAAATCTGGATCAACTACTGTGGAATACCAATTTATTTTGTCTTGAAAGAGTTTGCCATAGTGACGGACTTGGGATGCGATTGTACAGAAGAACCTATCACCAAGGGAACACCCTGCAAAGGGTTCAAGGCAAGCCGGGCAACCAAACCACCATAATCAAATAGAGGTAAGGCATTGTTCTAGGGAGCACCCAGCAAAACCAACAAACGCAAGGAAAAGATAGATGGGTTGTTGGACATTGATGGACGTTGCTACAAAGCATCAAATTTAATAATAGATCTCAAGGATAAAACTATACCAAAGCAGTACAGGAAGAACTCGTGCTTAGTTTGGTTTGCCCATTTCGTTATATTGGCAAGAGACGCCAATAAGGTCATTGAAGATGATTTATTGGCGCATGCTGAGGATTTTGAGAAATTCAACAATTTTCCCTGGGGATACGAATACTTCTACTTGACTGTAAAATATTTATTGACAAAGATATCCCCAAGGACGATCATATTATACGGCTTTCCTGGTAAAATTAATCACTATTTTTACTCATCCATTAATTTATATTATAAATTTTTTTGCTTGCTTGTTGTTTACATTTTTTAGGCTTGAGCATTTGAAGTGATTCCTCCCCTCCGAAAGCAGGTAATGGATTACTCGGATGAGGTTTCTCATCCAAGGATATTTAGGTGGTTGGCTGTAAAGAACAACAAAAGAATTAAGGAGGCTGATCTCCTTAACCTTTTGGATGATGCAGTACGTCTTCTTTCAAGTAAAATAATTTGACTCAATGAAAGATATTGAACAAATATTATATTTGGTGCAATAGATATTATATCTGATGCACCAGATGGGATATCTGTTGTGACAAATACCTGTCCTGTGCCAACTGGTGCAACAGATGGGTAATCTATTGTGACAGATAATTGATATTTTGCATCAAATTATCCATCTGTTGCTTTGGTTCTCTGAACCCTACTCAAATGGATTAACTATCTACTGTAAATTTTGCAAGAAATAGGTAATTTGATGCAATATATTGTTAATCTGTTGCGACATACAGATCATCTGTTACATAAGTTGTCTGTGTTAACATGTAATCCAATTGCAAAAATTATTATATTATATAACTTAAATATATATGTCTTTTTTTTATAGGTTGTGCATCCATGGATCGTGCCTACTGAGAAGGAGTTGGGGATGACTTTTTTTATTACTCTAGGTCATGTTGATACTATAGCAGAACCATGGAGCTGATAAATAAAGAATTAGCTAGAGCAAAAATCATAAGAAGAGTAGTTAGGCACGGTCAGCCTAATGTTGAGGCTCTTCATGACCAACCTACTGCAACAGATCCGGTGCTTCTTTTGGTGGAGTTGTTGGTGTTGGTGGCAGGTATGCTGATGCTGCTACCACTCATGATGATGAGCATGTTGATGCTCAAGAAAAAATTAATATATTTGAAAACACCCCTTTCATAGGTCCCTCTCACCCTTACACAAGTCCCTCTCGCTTATACCGGTCCCTCTCACCCCTTTTCACCCTCGTGTTCTCATTGCGAATGTGAAGAGTTCAAGGATAGCCAGGATAAATACTTTGAAAAGGTAGAGGCTATCGCTAAAGATGTTAAGGAATTCAAATCCAAGAGGGGTGTCATACCATCCAAGAAGGTGAGAGAGCCATACACTCCTACAGCGGTAGTTAGGAGGAAGAAAAGAGCAATTAGCGATATACTCTCCAGTTGGAAATCAAAAGGTATTAAAGTTCAGGGGCCATTGAAGAAGGTTGACATATACGCGAAACTTGGCGCCAAAGAGAAGAGGGATCTGCGACAGGCCAAGAATGCCAAGCGAGGTGCACCAGATTACCTTAGGCCTCCCTTCCCCCCCAAGACTTCAAGATTATGATAGATATGTGTATGTGGTATGAGGACAAGGTAAGTTTACTTTTCCTAACCTATCTTTCTAATCTACTCCATGAAGATAAAACTGCACAACAAATGTAAAATCTATTACAACAACTGGGTATTCTGGTGCAACTGGTAGTAGTTTGGTTGCAAATTATTATCCATCTGTTGCATAAGTTAAGTTGGATTAATTCAGACAACCCTATGCAACAGATGGTCCATCCATTGCATCTTTACAATTACTAATCTATTTAAAAATTGACTTTTTATATCACAGTATGTTGACGAAATTCTCTGCCTCATGAAGAAAAGATAATTAACGTACTCAGACGCTTATGATGCTGCCAATAGGATAATGGACCTCGAATTCTGCAAGAAGCTCAAGGATAAGTATGATCAACTCAATGATCTAGCATCAGCCTGTGGCGCAGGATTTGATTCGTTAGTTTTTACATTCAACTGGGATAAAGAAATAATAAAATATGTTAGAGGGGAGAGGCCAAATCCATACGACAAAAGCTGGACTGAGGAAAAGAGGATTCTTATAGTCATGAATGTGGATGACATACATTATCAGGTTGTTGAGATACTACTCGAGGAGGGAAATATCAACGTTTATGACTGCAATGAACCTGCCATCGACGAGGTTATTTTTTATCCACATGCAACTACTGATGGACCTGTGTCCCTATCTTGTTGAGGTAGAGTAAACTGATGTATCATTTTCTAGAGGAAGTGTTAATGGAGAAATCATGGGATTTTGAAGGTCGAAACAAGGGAATGAAACTTCCAAAAAATGATAACAATTTTACATGCAGCTCGCACACATTTTCACACATCGAATGTTTGCTGACCGACACAAAAATGGCCGAGCCAACGACATTTTTGTGCGATAACGTTGTGGTAAACCTGCAAGAGGTTTGGGCTTATAGGGTACTAACTGGATGTTTGGAGCCTGTTTATAAAGAAGAGCCTGTGAAATAATAATTTTTTATTTCAAGTCACACTTCACTTTACATTATATGTACATATAGTGGCAATATTTTTTTCTAATGAAAGTTGAGTTTTTTTATAATGCAATAAATTATCAATTTGTTGTAAAATATATTCTATCTGTTCTGGAAGATAATTTATCTGTTGCAATAGGTTGGTCATCTGTTGCATTATACCAATGTTATTTCTATCTAATCTAAGTCTAATCTGTTGCAATAGTGGGAAGACCTGTTTGATAATTTCCAATAGATGACCTAAATTTTGCAACATATGCCTAAATCTGTTTTATATTTTCCAACAATTACGCTGGAATATCCATATGCTCGACAACACCAAACCAGTAGAAAATATACCACCATGAAAATTTTAGCAATTAGGCTTGAATATCCATGTACCCAACAACACTAAACCAGTTGCAATAACAACAACAATATGATATCTTCTTGCTCAATTTTGTTTCTCTTCAAAAGCCTTGACTTTCTTCAACAAATTCCAGATTACACGATTTTCTTGTGAAGGGTGTCGTTCTTCTTACCAATCAAAGTAATCACATCCACCCAATTTCTGTAAAAATAAAAATACAATTACAAAATAATTACAAGTCAATAATTAATCAACTAATTAAATAAAAATATATTACTTTTGAAATCTTAGAGGTAAAAAACCTACGACCTAGATTTTGTTGAGTCCAAGAAGTCTTCAATAGGTTTTTATGGCCGCACTTACAATATCAAAAAATTTTATCACAAAAAACAGTGAAAGATGAGCTCGGCATTGTAAAACTCAATTGAAAAAATAAAATAAAAAGATGAAGAAAGACCAAATGCAAATAATTTAAAGAGTTTGGATAGATAAAAAAAATGATAAAGAAGAAGATTTGAGAATTTAGGGTTAAATTTTAGGAAGAAGATGGATATATAAGACAATGGGGAAAAATGACCATTAGGAGCCAAATCAGATGCAAAGTCAATCAAAAAGGGGGTTCAACGAGCCTTGGCTACATGAATTACATGTGAGCTGCCAACAGGGCAAAAAGTGACAAACTGACATATTTGATGCCTATTTTAGGTGTTTAAAATAAACTTTGTCTACTTGAGGTGCCAAAGTGAAAGATCGCTGCAACTTTAGGTCCTTGTCGATGGGTTCCGCCTTTTTAATTTCAAGTCACTTCACTTTACATTACATGTAGTGGCAATTTTTTTTGTTTGATGAAAGTTGAATTCTTTACAATGCAATAAATTGTCTATCTGTTGTAAAATATATTCTATCTGTTCTCACAAATGTTTATCTGTTGCAATAGGTTGGTCATCTTTTGTATTATACAGATGTTTTTATCCTGGTCTAATTAGTTACAACAGTTGGAAGACCTATTTGATAATTGTCAATAGATGACCTATATGTTACAATATATGCCTAAATCTATTTGATATTTTCCAACAGATATTTCGTCTATTTCAATAGATAAGGTATTTGTTGGAATATTTGAATCTAGTATTCCATTTCAATTAATAAGTTCAAATCTAAGGATAAATAAAATTCATAGACAACATAAAATAAATTGAATCCTTTAGAAATTACAATTTAAAATGAAATGTAAAAAAATTATTATGGGTACAGATCTCAACAAATAAAACAACAATTTAAGTTTTGATGCCAATAATTTCTAAGGAGGGGTGAGGTTATTACTTTGACAGAATCAAGCTATAAAAATCTACTCTATATGGACAAGTTGTTGTTCATCCGGTGCTATGGAATTCGGCTTTGGTCGTCGTGGATCTTTAATATCGCTTGTGTACGGTTTCTGTGCTTTTGCTTCTCCGTATTTCCATAAAAAGATTAGCATATTATCAATGCTGTTCGAAAGTAGCTTCTACTGTGACAACTACCTGTAAAGCCAGAATTGGTCAACGCTAATCATAGAGATTAAAGAAAAAATAAAAAAGGATAACTCATCTGTTTTAGCAAATCAAACAGGTCTTCCTCCTATTTTTAAATTATCCCAAACAGATTATATTTCTGTTGCAATAGATGGATCAATTATTGGGATAAATTATAACATGAGGAAGTCCTGTGTGATAATTTCCAATGGATGAACCATTTATTGCAACATATGACTCATATGTTTGGAAAAACTGAAATAATATGAAGTCTTGATTTAAATTGTTCTAACAGATGATCCATCTATTGCATCAGATAGGTAATCTATTGGTATAAATAAAAATAGTACGTAGAGCTATTTGATTTTCTAAAATAGATGAGACATATGTTGCAACAGATACTGTATCTGATGCAATAGGTTCGTCAACTATTGCAACAGATGTATATATCTATTTGATAATTTTCAGCAGATGTGTCATCTGTTGAAACAGATATGTATGTCTGTTAGTTGGAATAGACGATATATATTCACCTTCTTCAGCTCATGCTGCTCTCCTACAACCCTTGTACATTGCTTAATAGTGAAACACATAGACAGAGGAGTTGCAAATTTTCTTTTTTGGATGCTTAATAATGCCTTGGAAATTACTTTCCTTCTCCTCTTAGCCTTAATCTTTAATGGAGTAGATGAATATAAAATCCTTTTTGATAGAATGACACCCCTCTTAGATGTCAATTTATTTACATAAGAAGTTAATGCATTAATATTATTAATCACTACATCATATTTCATCTTGCAGTCTTCATATTTGCATGCAGAACATTCGCAAGGAGAGGCAAAATCTGTATAACCAGTATGATCACGCTCATAATGGTTTGTTTAAAAAACTATAAGAGGAGCATCATTATCCCTAACAGCAGCACCATTACCACCACCAATAGCTCCATCACCACTAAGACCATCAACAACAATAAGCCCACCCTCCAAAATTATTTTTCTTGTGATGACTATTGCTCCAAACAATTCTATTTTTATTCAGTCTATGACCTTAGGATCCGATAAAGTTTTCACAGACCATAAAGTAAGAAAAGATGGCATCTTCAACTCTCGATTGGTCGGAACAAGCGACGGATGTACAATCTAACATAAATCATTACATGTATTAGAATGATGATTAGATCATTCAAAAATCATTAATTAAAATAAAAACTTAATTATAATTATACTTATTGCATCCTTCGGGGGGTTGAAGAGATCAACAAATTTTGCATTTTTATCAATTTTGGCCAACAACCATCTCAAGATTCTTGGATAGGAAATTTCTTCTTGGTAGTTCACTTGTTGTCTCAAATAAGGAATGACTTCAAACGCCCAAAACAATAAAATAACCCCACTAAATCAAAACCATTATTGAATTAAAAAAATGAATTATATCATAATAAAAGAAAGAAATATTTACCATGAAAACCCATGAAAAGCCATATAAGTTGACTGTCTTTGGCGTTAACAGAGTCAATAAATATTTGACAGTCATTTTGAAGCTTTTATAACCCCAAGGATAGCTGTTAAATGCCTCAAGATCCTCGAAGAGCTTATTAAACCAATGCTTATGTTGTTGTTAACGTCTCTCATTCAAAGAACATTATGTACAAAACAAACAAAGCACAACGATATCTTGTGCTTCCTTGAGAGTCTTTTACCTTTCAATGCTTCTATCAAATTTTTGTTTTTGAAGCTTGGACCAACAAGGGACACCAGGTCATCATGATTACTCGACTTGTCTTTGCCTTTTTTGGGTGTGTGAGGTACTTTTTTGGAGTTAGAATAGGTATAACTTAAGAAGGAGGATAACATTTTAGTCTGGTAACTATGACAAACTCCTTCCAACCAAAATAAATAGGCATGCCATAGTAATTTATCCACACCTCATTCATCTTATCTTTGTTTTCATATATAAACCTACGTTTGAGAAGATCATATACCATTTTCATTTAGAAACGAGCACTGTTGTCCTCCAACAAATCAAGATATTTCTCAAAGGAGCTGTCCCTAAAATAAAAATCCAATTTTTATTCTCGAAGTATTTTTTTGAAGGTGTTGAAAGATTTTTCCATGGTTGACTTAACCACGAAATCACTCGTTAAATCTGTGGCACCATCGCACTGCATTCTTACAAGATAAGGATCAATGTTGAAGGTTTTGACCACCTCTTCAGTGGAAGGGCTATTGTTATTTGGATCTTCTCTTTTAAAACATTCCTCCTCCCTATGTTCATCATCTTCTGTTCCTGATTGAGATAACACTTGCAAAGCAAGCTTATAGAGTGGTGGATGTAGCCTAACTGCTTCACTTGTTTCTTTACTTGGACTTGATTCGGTTTTTTTCTTTTGGGAGCCATATTATCTAAAATTTTAGGAAAATAAAATATATTATAATTGATTAATGCATCGTTAAAAAGGATAACAATAAATCATATATGTACAACAGTAAAATAATAATTCCAACAGATCACACATCTGTTGCACCAGGTAGGATATCTGTTGCAGCATATAACCAACCTATTGCAGTGGATGAGTAATCTGTTGGAAACAATAAAAATAGATCACTGATCTGTTGTACCAGGTAGGATATCTGTTGCAACATATAACCAACTTGTTGCAGCGGATGAGTAATTCGTTCGAAACAATATAAATAGGCCACACATCTATTGAAACAGATCATGCATCTATTGCCAAATGAGTTGTCTGTTGGATCAATATTTCTTTTATTTCTTTCAAACAGAAGAGTCATCTGTCGCAATAGATGAATAATCTATTCTGTTTATCTGTTGCATTAGATGTTTAATATATTGCATCAGATGTTTCATCTGTTACAATAGATGATTTATCTGTTAGATCATATGGTTAATCTGTTGAATCAGATGGTTAATCTATTGCATCAGATAGTTTATCTATTGCATCAGATGATTTATCTGTTGCATCAGATGGTTAATTTGTTACATCAGATGGTTAATCGATTGCGTCAGATGGTTCTTCTGTGCAACACTATTTTTACCAAGAAAAATAATAAATCAACCCAGCAACACCAACATAACACATACACACACTAAGAACATCAACGGTGACCAAAAATCACCAACAAATCGAATCAATAGTTCGACAACAAGAACTACAATAATAATAAAAATTATATTTTATACCGAAAAGAGTAGAGAAGAAATGTCAAAAATTAGGATTTTATTCAGTCCAAATTTCAAATTGAAGCAAGAAATATTGAAATTGTTAACCAATACTAGAAGAGAAGTTGGCTCAAGTTCCTCTGTTTTGGCATAACTAAAAAGACATCATTTTTACCTGTGAAAGAAGAAATGGAACAACGAAGAACTCGAAGTTGTTGTCGCCAGAGAAGTTGGCTCAAATTCCTCTGTTTCTTCACGTTGATTGACGGTTGAAAGTCAAAAAGAAACTCGCCCAGCTATTCGTCTCGGGAGCTTGAGGTCGCCGGGGATTGAAAAGAGAAATTTTGCAGAACTGTTGGTTGGGAGAGAGTTGAGAGAGACTTCCGAGAGAGAGAGGAGAGAAATGGGGGTGTGGGTTGATTTGCATTTTTTAAAAGATTAGAAAGTTTTAAAAATATTAATCAAGTCCACAATTAATTTAATCAAGTTTTCTAATTATGTTTGACCCTTTAAGTTGATCAATATCACCAATCCTTCATTCAAGACTTAAAAGATACCTTCCTTCAATTATCTCAAGAAACTTAGCGTCCATCTGATTTTGATGATATCCTTTCAAGTCACGCCTTTTACTTTTGTATTATTGTGTTAAAATTTTGAAAGAGTGAGTTTGCAATGATTATAAGACCAAACTTCCTAATTAAGCAGTTGTGAGTATAGAGAAAAAGATGCATAAAATTTAATCTGTTGTTTTCCTAATTAATCTGTTGTCAATATGGAGAAAAAAATTCATAAAATTTAGTTTGTCATTTTTTAAGTATTATTAAAAAAATAAAAAAATTATGCAATTTTTAAATCTCAAAGGTATAAACATAGGGACTCCAAGGTTAAATTCTAATATAGGAGTAATATTTATTGTCATTAATAATGTATTAAAATATCAAAATGTTAAGTCAAAATCACCAAACATATTATTGGTAATCTTGAGTCTATTTCTATAAAGATGATTAATTATTATTTATTAAAAAAAGGAATATCACTGTTATGGAAAGATAATTTTGAAAATATTGTATTGTTATAAAAATGATTATTGTTGTTGTTATACGTAGAAAAAAAAAATTGTAATAGAAAGATAAAATATAACCTTAAAATCAGTTTCAAGAAATACTTCATTGCTATAATGAGGTATTATTATATAAAGATGTTGTTATAACTTATAGAGAGGACTTATTGTATTAGTAAATAAATTCTTTGTTTACCTGTTTAACAAATACATTATATATGCATTTAATATATACAATAAAATTAGAAATTAGCTATGAGTGTCTTCGCTAAATTGCTCGTAGCTAATAATTTAATTTTTGATAATACATTGCTAACTAGAATTAGAGACTCACTTGCAACGGACGTTGGATTAAACTAGTATAGTTCAAATAAAGAAATTTTTTAAAAAAAAACTAGTCAATTTTAAAGTACTAAATATTAAATTTTTTTTCATCTGTCGATACTTTCATAAAAATCTATATTCAAGCCTTTCTTCACCATCTTAGTATGCATTTCCCTCCCGTACAGACAACCAATATCACCACGCGCTTTTAACACAATAGCATAAGCATACTGACAAAAGTGTTCATGCCACAAATCACAGTTATATAAAATGTTGTTGTTTCCATGGACCAACATATGTAATAGTGGAAATTTGTTTCCATGGATGAATACATACTTGTCACCCTAAAAAATAATTTCATTATTCTCATTTTTTTCAAGTATTATTTCATACCATGATTTAAATAAAAAAAAATTCACATAGAACGCCATGAATTATCAAGAATTAGGAAAATATGCAAACACAAATCACATAATCAAATTGATGTGTTTAATATCAGGCCGAAGTGAAATATCAATTGTTTCGGACAGAGAATTTGGATGTGTTAGAGTCTTGATGATGACACTGAAGCACACACATTAAGCAAGAGAGATGCAGAACTTATAATTTTTTTATTTTCAATTACCACGTTTCAAGGAGTTCCCAGCCATATTGGGACTCTTTATATTACTGAAATGATACAACCCTTCAGAAGTACAGGACTTCTCTCATTTTGTTATTATTATTACAATAAATATATATACCTATATATTTATTTAGTTGGATATGAATTTGAGTTGATCCACATGGGTGATCCAACTTTAATTTTCAACAGTCCGTTTAAAACCCACTGATATCTCACTCCTATGTCATAAATGTAAGCAATATGTGAAGCTTCTGGAGTTAACAGTAGCTTAATACATGGATTTATGAAGCTTGAGGATTTGGGATTGCAAGGTGATATTAGGTAGATTTATACACCTAAGTGTCATTATTTATGCTTCTTTAGCTTAGTTTAGAGGACTTTTCTTGTACTTAATAAGTGATTAATGGTATAAATGAGCATTTAAGTATCAAGTCATGTAATTGTAGTGTTTAAGGTGTATTCATAGTGATTATTTACAAAACAATGAGTTAAAGATCAAAAAGGCAATACTAGTATTCTTAGCTTGAGCTATGGCCTTTACTAGTTCTTCGTCTTGAATTGTACTTATTTTGTGCTCTAATGTGTAGTGTTGATGCTATAGGATGCTTGGTGAGTTGATCATGATGATATATAGATGATTTACAAGCTGAAAATAGAGTGGAAACACCACCACAGAGCTTGGACTTGAAGGACAAAAGCATGGGACAAAGCTTAGCTAAGTTGGGCATTTTGAAGTACTTGGCATGCCATGCTGCCTAGGTGCCGCGATAAGGCTATGTAACGGCCTTGGAAATATTTTTGAATACAATTTCTAGTATCCCTACACACTTTTAGCGTGCCACGCTGCCTAGAGGGCGCAATATTGGCATGGCACACCCTTATATCAAAATCGGCAATTGTGTTCAGAGCATAAATAGGATACTTAGTTGTTATGTTTCACACCTTGAACGACCTTAGGACTTGAAGTGAGGCTATAAAACAATTTAATTAGGCTTTTTCTTCCATTACTTTATTTTTTTTAATGGTTTTAACATGTATTCATTCATTATGATTATGGTTATGTCCATGATCGGCTAAACACCCCTTTTCGGGGTTAAGGTTAAGAACATGAGTATTATTGTTATGAATTGACTTGGTTGTGACTTTTTATCATTTATGATTGTTTGTGTATCCTTATTATCACTATTTTCAGGGTTTTCGACCCTCAAAATACATGTCTAATTCTCTAGTGAATCCCGAACGAGGAACAAGAGGATAGAACATGGGATAGATAGAATAGGATTGTAATCTTCTAATTAAATGAAGTTATAATTTGAAATTAGGATAGGAATATACCTAAGTTTCCTATTTGGTTCAATTACGAGAGGAAATATGAATGCACTTAACTTAGTTCTCGCATCTCCGCTCAACGATGTAGTTGTGGGGCTAAGTTAGGTAGTTGATTAGAGGTTCGGAAGACCGTAATCATAATATCAACCTCGTGAACCAACAACCAAGTTAATTAACCTAATAAATGATGTTCTACAACGTAGTATGATTGTTCACAATGTCTTAACCCTGGGTTTCTCTGCATTGATTGTCCAAGCAAATTTCCTATTATACTCTTCGAGTCTCTCCTTAGTCATTTCTTTTATTAGTCATGCGTATTCTTTCCTTATCTTGGACTTATGGAGTATTGGACTTCCTCTCATGCTTTGGAGATAAATTTTATATTGTTATTTGGTGGTATTAGTGCATTATTGATAGTGTTGGTGCATTGGTAGTAGTATTCGTATGTTGTGTGTTGAATTGAGACAGGAAAATTTATGATAGGCCCAAATACAAGGGTAGCTCTACCCGATTTTTCATAGATTCTTATAAGGCTAGCTTTGGATTCCTAACCACCTTAATGCCACTCATGATCCTATTCTGGGTCGTGACAAAGTTGGTATCCGAGCCAGGTTATTTTTGTGACAATTAAAGTACACAGTAGTATTAGAATCTCAATTGTGGTTATATTGTCGGTCAATTCTATAATCACGATTTTGCGAGAGAGTGATAGGATGTGTCTTGATTTTCTTTCTCATTTTTCCTTATGTGTGTGACATTTAAGACCAATTAGATGAATATAACCGTATTTGGTTTGTTAATAAGATTGTTCCCCTTAGAGCAACTAATGGTAGCGGAAGAGATGGAGCTCACAGAAGGGGACGTAGTAGGGTTAGTGGTGGTACTGCAAGTAATCACACTACCACTTCGATAATTTCCAGAGAGATCATTCTTGCAAGAGATGTAAGTCCTCTTATACCATCTTATGAAGGTAGAACTGCCGATGCACTTGCTTTCATGCAAAAAGTCATTTAGAGTTTAGTCGATTGAATGAACAGACAAGAGAGGGTTGGTCAGCATAATGCTGCACAGCCACAACCACAACCCCAGTTCCAGGCACCTGCTCAGACTTACAATTTTGGAAATAAAAAGTACCTTTGTAGGATTTTCTAAAGTTGAAATCACCAAAATTCATGGGCTTAGATAGTTCAGATGATCCTTAGAGCCTTTTTGATGGTACATTCAAGGAACTTCATGTGCTAGGATGTTCTACTAAGAGGGATGTAGAGATTGGATCGTACAAATTTAAGGACATAGATAACACTTAGTATGATACTTTATTACTGGGAAGGCCTTTGGAGCAGCACCACTGACATGGGATGAGTTCACTAAGTTCTTCATGGATAACTTTTTTCTTGACGGTCAAAGCAAAAATATACAAATTATCTTGAGAAATTAGTACAGACTCCAGACATGGACATATCGACTTATAATACCAAATTTGCAGGTTGGCTAGATCTTCTCAAAACTCAGTGTCCACAAAAGAATTTTGAGCCCAGAGGTTTGTTAATGGGCCGGTTGCTCATCTCTATAATGCATTATCCCCACAAATAAAATTCTTGACCTATTATGAGATAGTTTATCTTGCTAGAAAAATATGAGAATGAGGGTCGTGCAGAGCGGGAAACTTATGATTTTTGTAAGAGGGCTAAGATAGGGGGATATTTTAGTGGTGACTTTTGTGCAAATCGTAAGGAGTGCAATCAGGGAAAACCACATGGCTATCAAACATGGACAGATTCAGTTTCACAGTCTCCATACAAGCCACCTTCTAAATAAGGTACTTAGGGGGTCCTCAGTATCTCATTGATATCGTAGTTCTCGTCAGAAGTATGTAACTACTCCGTCCTGCCAGACTTACGACAAATCACATATGGGCCAGTGTCATTTTTTGACTGTAGAATATTTTTAATGTAGTCAGCTAGGTCATCGCATCAGGTATTATCCGCAACCTCCAAGAAATGCTAGTCAGGGTTCTGGTTAGTTAGTTGCACCTATTCAAGATACTCATAATACTACAGGTACTGGAAATAGAGAATGAGGTAATAGAGATCGGGTTTCTTAAAATTAGGCCCAAAGAAATACTGGTAGAGGACAGTCGAGAGTTTTTGCACTTAGTAGGAAGGAGGTTCAAGCCTCAAATATAGTGATCACAAGTATTCTTTCCATTTGTTCATTTGATGCTTATGCTTTGATTGATCCGGGTTTTACCCACTCTTTTGTGTCTTCGTACTATGTTTTGAGATTGATAGATACCAGAGATATTAAATTATCCTTTTCTTGTTTCTACTCATGTGGGAGATTCTTTGATAGTTAAGTATGTGTATCGTGATTGTCAGATTATAGTGGAGGGAAGGGATACTCTTTCTGACTTTATTGTACTTGATATGATTGACTTTGATGTGGTGATATGCATGGACTGTTTATCTCCCTACTATACTACTGTAGATTTTCATACAAAGATAGTTCTATTTGAGATACCCAATGAACTAGGTTTTGTTTTAAAAGGGGGTCAAGTTCCACAGGTTAGTAAAGTTATATCTTTTATAAGGACCCAATGATTATTAAAAAAAGTTTGCATGGGTATTTTAGCTATGATAAGTGATGTTAGAGAGAGAGAACTTAGTTTGGAGAAGATACCTATTATGAAGGAATTTTTTGATGTATTTCCTGAGGAGTTACCAGGATTACCTCCAGTACGAGAAATAGACTTTGATATTGATTTGGCACCAGACACTATGCCAATACCTATACCCCTATATCGTATGGCATCTGTAGAGTTAAAGGATCTAAAACAACAATTGTAGGACTTTCTAGATATGAGTTTCATTAGATCTAGTGTTTCACCATGGGGTGAACTGATTTTATTTTTAAAGAAGAAAGATGGGTCTCTAAGAATGTGTATTGACTACAGACAACTAAACATAGTAACAATACATAATAAGTATTTGTCGCCTCGTATAAAGGACCTGTTTGATCAATTACAAGGGGCTGACCATTTTTCAAAGGTTGATCTTCAATTTGGTTATCATCAGCTTAGAGTCATGGAGGAAGATATATCCAAGACAACATTTAGAACTCGATATGGGCATTATGAGTTCCTTGTGATGCCTTTCGTGTTAACTAATGCTCCTACTGCATTCACGGACTTGATGAATTGGGTGTTCTAGTCATTTTTGCACAAATTTATGATAGTATTTATTGATGATATTCTTATATATTCTTGTAGCCAGGAATAACATGAGAATTATTAGATGGCTGTATTACAGACATTGCGAGAACATAAGCTTTATGTAAATTCTCAAAGTGTGAATTTTGGCTAGATTGACTAACATTTTTAGGGCATGCTGTCTCCAAAGATGGTATCATGGTGGATATAAAAAGACAGAAGAAATATAGAAATGGCCTAGACCTACTTCACCTACAGATCTTTGCATTTTTATAGGTTTGGAAAATTACTATAGGCATTTTGTGCAGGATTTCTCTAAAATAGTAGCTCCATTGAGCAAGTTGGCACAGAAAAATATGAAATTTTAGTAGATGGAAGAATGTGAGCAAAGCTTTCAAAAATTCAAAACATGTTTGACCACAACACTAGTTTTAGCCTTACTATCAGGTTCTGCAGGATTCAAGGTATTCTATGATGCTTCGAGGGTTGGATTATGATGTGTTCTCATGCAAAATGATCATGTTATAGCCTATGCTTTGAGACAGTTGAAAAATATGAGATAAACTATCCTATGCATGATTTAGAGATGGCCACCGTGGCATTTTCTCTTAAGATTTGGAGGCATTACTTATATGATGAAACTTATGAGATTTATATTGATCATAAGATCTTGAAGTACATTTTATAGTAGAGAGATCTAAATCTTCGACAACATTGGTGGATGGAACTACTCAAGGATTATGATTGTGCTATCTTGTATCATCCTGGAAAAGCTAATATTATGGATGCCGCTTTGAGCAAGGAATCCATGGGAAGTTTGGCGCATATAGCTCCTGGAAAGAGACAATTAGCATAAGATATGCAGAGACTTGAAGGTAAAGGTGTCAGATTTGGTGTTAGAAGGTCAGGGATATTGTTGGATTTTGTTCAAGATATGTCTTGTTTGGTAGAGCGCATAAAGTCCACTGAATATCAGGATGTGGAGTTGTGCAAACATCGCGATGAGGTCCTAGCTGGCCAAAATAATATGGTGAGTGTTGAATGTGATACTATTCTCCATTGGGTAATCGTTTATGTGTACCAGATGTAGATGGGTTAAGACGAGCTATTCTTGAGGAAGCTCACAACTCCAGATATACTATTCACCCTGGTTCAACCAAGATATATCATGACATAAATCAACCATACTGGTGGAAAGGTATGAAGAAAGATATTGCTAACTTTGTTTCTAGTTGTTTGACTTGTCAGCAGGTTAAAATAGAGAATCAATAACCAACAAAATTACTACAAGAGATCAGGATTCCAGATTGGAAATGGGAAAGGGTTACCATAGATTTTGTAATTAGGCTACCGCGAACAAATAGAGGTTATGACTCTATATGGTTAATTGTAGACCGACTTACCAAAGTAGCTTATTTTTTGTCAGTAAAGACTACATATAGTGGAGTGAAGTATGCATAATTATTTATGGATGAAATTTTCTGACTTCATGGAGTTTCATTATCCATCATTTCTAACAGAGGATGACAGTTTACTTCACGCTTTTGGAGATCTTTCCAAGAAGTATTGGGTACCGAGTAGATCTTAGTACTGTATTTTATACGCAGATAAACGGACAGTCTGATCGTACTATACAAATCTTGGAGGATATGTTGAGAGCTTGCATTCTTTATTTTGGAGGTAGTTGGGATACTTACTTATCCTTAGATGAATTCGGTTACAATAATAGTTTTTAGTCAAGAATTCAGATGGCTCCATATGAAGCCTTGTATGGTAGGTGATGTCGTTCTCCTATTGGATGGTTTGACGTTGGAGAGGCTAAGATTTTAGGACCAGACTTCATACAGAAATATATGGAAAAGGTCCAATTAATTAGACACAGGTTGCTCACAGCTCAATACAGACAAAAGTTCTATGCTAATAAAAAGAGACAAGATTTAGTATTCATAACTGGGATAAGGTTTTTCTACGAGTCTCTCCTATGAAAGGCGTGATGCTATTCGATAAAAGAGGTAAATTGAGGCCGAGATATATAATACATTATGAGATAATTTATCAAGTAGGACGCGTGGTGTATCATTTGGAACTTCCTTCCGAGATGTCTTTCATCCATCTAGTGTTCCATGTCTTAATGCTAAGAAAGTGTATATCAGATTCTTCTCACGTGCTCAAAGCACCGACTTTGCATTGGATGAGAACTTAACTTATGAGGAGGAAACAATAGCTATTATTAATAGACAAGTAATAAGGTTACGGTCAAAAAAGTTTGTACCTGTGAAAGTCAGATAGAAGAACCATACCACTGAAGAAGTTACACGGGAGTCGAAAAATGACATGTGAATCAAGTATCCTTACTTGTTTTAGTCTACATGTATGCACTTGTTTAAAATTAGGGGACTGAATTTCATAAGGTGGGGATAATGTAGTACCCCTTATTTTAAATATAAAAAAGACAAAAAAAAGGAAAAGGGGAAAAGAAAGAGAAAGTGGGCCAAGCCCATCTACCAATTAAAAAGCAAAAAAAAAGAATGGGCCTTGTGACCATTTCATGCCAAAAACTTTAAAAAGGATTAGTGGTGATGGTTGTTCATCATGCGACAGCTGACACAGAAAAAAATCATCCTTAGCCACCTTTTGTTCTTAAAAAACAAAGGAAATAAGATTCTGTTTTTTTTTATCTCGTGAAAGAAGTAGAAGAGGAAGGTAAATTTCTTAACTTGGTCTAAAAATTTGATTCGTATAATTCATTGCATAGATTTGGGGTTGAGACTTTAAGAATAAAGGGTTAAAGTGATAGAGAATTTTCTAAACTCTCATGAATGGATTGAGAATATTGATCTATTGGATTGTAATTTTTATGCTTTTCGTCTTAACCAAAGAATAATATATAGACAACAAGGTTATTGTGGTTTAAGAGATTGAGAAAAATCAACTATAAGTATGTTCTCTTGGGTTGAAGCAAATTTAGTATAGTTGACAAATTGAGAGCCAATAACGAATTTTCTAGAGTTGGCTAGTTTAAAATAGTTATGTTTTAGCCTAAATAAAGAGATTAACACGATATTGACCTGGAGTGATTATAGATTCAAAGAAAGTCATACCAATTATTTGAGATGACGAGTTTGGTATTCCGACAAGTGTACTATGTGTAGTAACCTTACCAAAAATTGTGTTTCTTAACTTTCATATTTTATACATAATTTTGATGAAACAAGAGTTACTAAATGCTTTAAAATTGCACGTGGGGAAAATCTTTTACTTGATATAATTACTGATGTTATGAAAGTTCTTTACTTACTTGAGAAATAAGTACTTTGACATATGTTTCATTCAAGTTTATATGCAATATATTTTGATATGAACTTAAATGCTATGTACTATTTTTAAAATGCTTTCGTATGAGTACCTACTATTTACAAAGAAAGTATAAATGGGAATAGACCTTGATTTGAATTCCTTAGATAACGACGGGTTTGTTAGACATAGTGTACCTTGTATTTATTGATTACTGCAATATGTTTTGATATGAACTTAAATGCTATGTATTATTTTTAAAATGCTTTCGTATGAGTACCTACTATTTACAAAGAAAGTATAAATGAGAATAGACCTTGATTTGAATTCCTTAGCTAACGGCAAATTTGTTAGACCTAGTGTACCTTGTATTTATTGATTACTGCTATAGCCCTCGCTAGGGAAGGTAGAACTAGCATATTGTTACTGATCTCACTCGAGCAGGAAACTACTGATATTATTATTTTACTCCTTTATGAGGAGTCCATGGTTATTGACTTTTGTTGAAGCAGAAGCCACACTAATTACATAATTCATTCTTGGAAACCTCCCAGATATGTATTATTTGATATGATATGATGTGTATTGAGTTTATTAGTGAACTATTAGTTCATCTTACTTACATGAAGCAAATAATACTTTTTTTTGAAAGAGCATTTATTTCATGATATTTTATGACTTGTCCCCATTAAAATAGTTGTGGTTAAGTGTTATTACTCATTGAGCTAGCGTCTCACTCCTCGCTATTTTTTTCAGAGAACGCAGGTAACAGTGAGGATTTCATTAGCTAGAGATCTCAGGTAGCATATTCTTGGTGTGCCCTGCACTTATTCGTGAGGGTAGATAATTCATTTATTCATTATGGTCTATTATACTCTTATATTCCCTCCTTAGTCATTTCCTTTATTAGTCATGAGTATTTTTTTCTTATTTTGCACTTATGGAGTATTGGACTTCCTCTCATGTTTTGAAGATGGATTTCATGTTGTTATTTGGTGGTATTAGTGCATTATTGATGGTATTGGTGCATTATTGGTGGTATTGGTATGTTGTGTGTTGAATTGAGACAGGAAATATTTTTGATAGGCCCAGAAATAGGGAAAAATCTACCCGATTTTCTATAGAATTCTGATGAGGCTAGATTTAGTGTCCTAACCTCCTTAGATTCGGTCATGGTATGATTTTGGGTCGTCATAATATGTGACTTTAAATTTTACATAAAGAGGTTTGAATGCCTTAGTGCTTGAAGTACGACGTACAATTACTGTTTTGGCTTATATACTTATGTTCATAATTTATTTCTTTCTACAAGCAATTTATTCATTCAATAATCATATTTTATATGCACAACATTCTCTCACTAGTTATTGTATCAACATATAACATATGAAATCGAATGTATGCTTCATATTCATTGTACGTGAATCTGAAATGGCCTTCGTACATCTCTTAAGTCCTTTAGCATGAGCCCACCTGGGATCCTGGTGTCATAACCCAAAGAAATCAAAGGTCATGATGTCACTTGTCATGGCAAGCCTTGACAAGCAAGTCTATCACCCAAACTGATATAAAAAGGGAAATTAGTATAAAAAACCTAAGGCAAGGCTTCTAAAGCAAAGCCGAACTACACGAACATGATAATAGAAAAAATACAATCAAAGATACCAAACCAAATCTCAAAACCTGGTGTTATAGTGTAAGAACTACTAAAAATATCTTAAATGTCAAGAATATTATAATAGTCCAAAAAGAATCAAAATCTGTCACCGAACATTAAATAAGACATTAGATAAACAGGAAGAGGTAGTAGGCCAACTTCTAAAGCATAGGACATCTGCTATCTCGAATATACTCCAAATGCCGCCTGAATTATCTATCCGTTCGGTGCACTCGTACCTAGATCTGCATTAAAATGGCACAGTAGGGGTGAGTACGGTCCACTTGTACTCAGTAGGTATCATAGACTGACTAATCAAAGTAGAAAATAAAGCATATAAAATACACTCTATGGGCACGTCACCTGCAATTAGAAAATATCCCAAACGGTAGCCAACACCATCCCCACTAACAGTTTTACTATATACACATATAACAAATACAGTTAGGGGAAAGAAGTACAAATATACATGTACACCAAATACAAGTATAAGAAGATAGAAAAATAGACAAATATCAGGTCAAAAACACAAATACAACACAGAAGAAACACAACGAAGATGATGATGATGATGTGATGCATGAGGTTGTTGCACAACCTCCATATACACCTCCCGAGATATGCTCCCAAGGTAGGACCCATCGGAGGTTCGTCAACTTATATATAACCAATATCTATAACTCCACCCCGGCACATAATGGATAGATAATTTTTAAAGATGTCACATTTTCTATCAGTAAAGCTAGTGTTTCCAACATTTTCAGTATTTCCACGGTGGTGCCAATGTTTTATGAATAAATATGATATGACGATGTAACGATCACAATAAACCAAATATAAGAATTTCTAATATCTAACCAATATACCAACCATGTGAGCTAAAAATCTACTCAATCAACCAACTATCCATGATCCAATATAATACAAAACCATCAAGTTAAGTATGCCAAAAAAGGCCATTGATACCACAAAAAAAAATCCTAATTTAGGCTTTTCCCCCCAAAATGAGTACAACCAAACACACATATATCAATACCAAACCAACAACATCACATATATAAGACCCCATACGGTCAGACATAGCAAATAATGTCTCAAAACACCAAATAAAAACAACATAGGCCCCCACATGGGCATGTAATCACATTAACATATTTTTCATGACACAACCCCATACTCATCATGTTTTTACATCATTATTAACTGCACAACTATTCTGAAGAAAGTTAAGACATAACCCATCTCAAATGCTGAAATCGGAACAAGTAAACCTTTATAACCAAGATTTAACCTCACACACAAACCCAAAATCAGATAAAATATAGAATTCATGCATCAAAAGAAATACATTGATACCCCTATTGCCCCTTTCTGAATCGGGGTCAAAACGTACTCATGAAACGAGTTTTCAAAAAAGGAGGGTAAAATAAGAATTTTAGTCCAAAAATATATTTTTCATGATTAAAAGAACTCATATAAGAAAACCTATGTGAAAATAGGTTGAAATTAGGGTTTGAATCAAAGAAATGATATTTTAGGCCTTTTGAGCTAAAATCCTCAATTTCCATTATTAAATCCGAGTTTAAACAAGATTTAAATAATAAGAATCGAAGGAAAATAATTGAAATAGGGATTTGGAGCTTACCCAAGCTTAAAAATAGAGGAAATCACCTAAAATCCATAAAACTCAAAGCTCCAAGTCTAAAAACTGATGAAGAAAATGAGAAGAAAATTTATATACCCGGGTGCTTAGTGCCGCTAAAGTAGCAAAATGCCCGATTAAGTAGTCACCACTAAAGCGGTCAAGTACCACTTTAGCGGTAGCCGTTTAGCTTATCTATCTTCTAAAGAGGACAAGGGCCACTTTAGCGTCCTCCACTTAAGCAAAAAAGGGTCGTTAAAATGCCTTTGCCCAACTGGTAGTCGGGCCACTAAAGCGACCAAGTGGCGTTTTAGCGCCCAGTGCTAAAGTGTCCAAGTGGTGCTTTATATCCCACCTCTAAAGCAGCCAAAAAATCATTTTAGTGGATCTACGAGCTGGGTGGTGCACCAGTAAACTTGAAAAATTTCCAAGTCTGTCTCTCTAGGTCCCTCAGTTTTTATCCAAAATTTTGAGAACGTAAATGAACTATTCTACCCTATCAAATTTGACACTCCAGACTCTATGGTGATATTAAAATTTTGAAAAAAATTTCATTTTCACAAAATTGACCCCTGAAATTCAATTTTAGAATTTTCCGAATGGAGGGTTGAAATGAGATATAAAACTCATAAAATCATGCCAACTATGTTACCAATCTAAAATCAATGATTTGGATCCACTGGCATCGTCCGTTTATCCATTTGATGCACAGGGCAATAGATATTGACTGAAGTCAACTAATAAGCCTTTAAGACCATAAAAAATCACAATCTTGCACAAATCACACTGAAATGCATTAAGAATCGTTTCAATCATCCCCATACTTCAGAAATACCACAACACAACCATGAGAAGGGGTAAAATAATCAAATCATATAGAAATAAATATTTCACACAAATCACCAAAAATTAGGTCAATAAACCTAGAGATCCTTAGGATTCCGGCAGTGCCATGGGCTGGTTATGGGTTGTCGAAAGTATGTTTTGGATTCCAGGGTTGGTTTTGGTACCTTTGCCCTATGTCTAATAGGTTGGACTAGAAAGCAGGCGATTCGGGGAACTTGATGAGTTTTCTATGGGGTTTATTTAAGGGCTGCCCCACATAGCCTTTTCTTTTTTTTAATTTTGTTTCTAGTCTATAATAATATGTTGTATAAAATCTATAACTATATATAATGAAATTGTGGAGACTTCTTATAGGGGCGTGGATTCTATGACTTGAATATATGTTATCACCTAGATGTCATGCCTATAGGACTATTTAACTAATTTTAACCTATTAATTAAATTACTTTATCACCTAGGCAACTCATTCTAGGATTATTAATTATAATTCCAATGGGTTGATTAATTATCACCTAGAAATCATGTCATTTAGAGTATGAATTAACTTTCAACCTATAAAAGCAAACTTCGATGCGCCTATTAAAGTAATTAATTTCTGTCTTAATTTTTTTTTTCCGCATAATTTTCTACACTTTGAATAAATTTCTGCACTTAAAAAAAATTTTCTCCACTCCAAATAATTTTTTACATAATTTTTTAGATTTTTGAGTAATTTTCTGCACTTTCAAAAAATATTTTTTCTGTATAACTTTCAGCACTTTGAATAATTTCTTGCATTTCTAACATAAATTTTTCTGCACTTTGAATAATTTCCTGTATTTCTAAAATAAATCTTTCTATACTTTTTTTAGAATAATTCTCTACTCTCTAAAATATTTTTTTGCTTGAATTCTTTGTATGATGACGCAAAGACTCGTGTGACGACGGTAGGAGGTGATTTAGAGAACTTTCTAGTTTTGATAGGTTTACACCAGGGATCAACTCTTATCCCCTTTTTATTTGCCTTGGTGATGGATGTGTTGACGCGACATATTCAAGGAGAGGTGCCTTGGTGTATGTTATTTGCTGATGATGTGGTATTGATCGACGAGACTCGGGGCAGAGTTTATGATAAGTTGGATATTTGGAGATAGAGCCTTGAGTCTAAAGGATTTTGGTTGTGCAGGACCAAGACGGAGTACTTGGAGTGTAAGTTTAGTGATATGTCATAGGAGGCTGACGTAGTTGTGAAGATGGACTCTCATGCCATTCTGAGGAGGGAGAGTTTTAAGTATCTGGGGTCTATGATTTAGGGAAAAGGTGAGATTAATGAGGATGTCATGCATCGTATTGGGATAAGGTGGTTGAAATGGAGGCTTGCTTCGGGAGTTTTATGTGACAAAATGGTAACCTCGAAGCTTAAAGGTAAGTTCTAAAAATTGCCAGTCCGACCGGCTATGTTATATGGAGCAAATGTTGGCCAGTTAAGAAATCCCATATCCAGGAGTTGAAGGTGGTAGAGATGAGGATGTTGCAATGGATGTATGGCCATACAAGGAAAGATAAGGTCAGGAATGATATAATTCGAGAGAAGGTGGGGGTGTCTTCGGTGGAGGACAAAATACGAGAAGTGTGGTTACGTTGGTTCGAAAACGTGATGATGAGAGGCTATGATAATCTAGTGCGGAGGTGTGAGTCACTAGCTATTTATGGTTCTAGGAGAGGTAGATTTAGGCTAAGTAAATATTGGAGGGAAGTGATTAGACATGATATGGAGCAGCTACAGCTGACAGAGAACATGACCCTTGATAAAAAGGTGTAGATGATGTAGATTAGGGTAGAGGGTAAGAGGGTGGGAGAATTTCTTTATTTGTGTTTGAAGTTTTTGTTCGTGGGTGTTGAGTGATGTCTATGTTTTTGGTTAGTTAGTTTTTTAGTAGTATCTGGTGGTTGTTGTATTACCTTGTGGATACCAGTGTTAGTTTATTTTGCATACTGTACTAGTCTATACGCATTTATGTTTTGTGATTTTCTATACTATTATCGGTCCTAAGCCAAGGGTCTATCGAAAACAACCTCACTACTTCTTCGGAGGTAGTAGTATGGTCTGCCTACACTCTACCCTCCCCAAACCCCACTATGTGGGAATACACTGGGTATGTTATTGTTGTATTAATTCTCTGGATATTTTAAAATTTTCTGTGCATTTCTCATTAATTTTCTGCACATTTAAATACATTTTCTACGCACTATAATCAAGTTTTCTGCAACACTTTTAGTCTGTTTAACCATTTTGGAAATAAGCTATTATAAGTCATCAATATATCATGCTTATAGATTTATGTTATATATTAAAAAATAATTATTTTTTAGCATGTTAATCACTTAATGTAATACCCTGTACTTTTCTTAGTACCGTTTAGCTCCTAGTGTGTCAAGGGTCATCTTTAAAAATGAATAACTCTTGATACGTGGTGAATTTTCTAACTTTAGACCTACCAAATTATACATAATTGAATCAGCTTTCCAACGATATCAATTTTTCCTAAATCCGATACCCAGTTGAGAAGTTATGGCACTTTTTGTGAAAAACAGTGGGCTAATGTGATAGCACTGCATCGTGGAGGAGGGACGATTCACAATCGTCCTCTTTCCAGTGAAGCACTGCGATTACGCCACGTCGCAGTGAACCCTAAAATCCCACTCGTCCTTTTTCCAATGGCTCACTGTGATTGGCCAGTGTTGCACCAGAAATCGCGATGGAGCATCGCATCACATCACGATGGAGTGCAAAATGGCACTCGTCCTTTTCCAGTGACCCAACGCGATTATGCTGCATCGCTCCAGAGCCCAAAATGTCACTCGCCCCTTTTCAAGTAAGCCACCACGATGGCACCACGTCGCCGCGGTGAAAAATAAGGATTTTAAGTTTCGAACTTATTTTTTTTTTCAAAGGGAAATTTAGTCTCTTTCCAAGCCCCAATTCATGAAAAACAAGGAATTAAACCTATTCTACGCAATATACACTCACTTTCACAAAAATTTCTCTCTAAGAAACCCTAGATTTTCAAATTTCAAACCTCAAGAAATCCAAATTCCACCATTCTTTTTCCAAGATAACCCAAAATTCAAGATTCCTAATTCAAGATCTTCAAGAAAACATATTCAAAAGCACAAATAGGAACTCAAAGTTCAAGCTTCTTCATCCATTCATCAATTAAGGTATGTGGGATTTTCAACAAGGATAATTATTTCATCCTTGTGTCCAAAATTAGTTTTTTAAGTTAATTTCACATGAATTTACATGAGTTTCAAACTAGGCTTCATACCTAAATATTGTTATTTGAAGATTATGAGATTACAAGCGATTTAGATGTTGAATTACATGTCTACTTTTGTATTTTTATGCGTGTGACATTATTTTCTAGATTTAGAATTGGGAAGATTTTTATTATTTAGCATGAACTTTATGATGATTGACATGAATTAAAAGCATGGGTTATTAAGCCCTAGTTTGAATGTTGATATTTTAAGAAGATTATGCTTGTAAGCATCCCATGATTAGCTTATATTTAGATTTTGAACAAGATTTGATCTTTTTGATCCACAACTTAGATATGGAGTCCACTTTACAGTTCTATTACAGTTTAAAGTGAACAGATGCATGATTAGTTTTCATTATAAACCCTTATATTAGTTTTAAAATGGATTTCCTACAGAATAAGCATACAAATTAAAGGGAGTAGTATTTAACATCGAGTTGGGTATGTTCACATGCCCCAAAACTACGAGACAACGTAGGTTCAGATTATCAGATTATTCCCATTGATATATGGATGATAGGTACAGATGTGATCACTTAGCTTAGGTTATACTCCTTGGCAAGAGTATGACTCCTCTCCCCAACGAGAGGTTTTCCCATAAAGGAACTAGACGTTGGACACTATGATAGCTCACATAGTGTATGTCGGTTAGAATAACCTCCCTACAGAAAAGAGTAATCATAATAGAAAAGCTTTGAGAAATTAAGTGTAAACGCTCACAGCTTTATTCAGCTATTGCTTTACATAAGACACTAGCTACTAGATTTCATCTTTCAGTTTACAGATATAAAAGTGAGTCCTTTCGACACTTAGGCCGCATGATTTAAAGATAGAACACAAGTACAAATTTTAGAACTAAGTGTTATGACTCACTAGATTTATACACTAATCTTTACTACTCATGATTATGATTCTTAGTTTTCAATTGTTCAAGCTAATGTGAGTCATCTACACTTAGCATGCATTATTTTACAAATTTTAATAATGTAGAGATATTGTTTTACTTATAAATTCACCCCCATATTCTCAGTACATTCAAGAAGTACTGATCCACGTATACGTCTATGTGCTACATTGTTTAATAATGTATGTTCAGGTGCTCAGTTTCATCATCATGAGTGATTTCGAGCATCTCCGCCTATATCCCAATAGTTGGTGAGTCCTCATAGTTTGGGGAATGATACAAGAACGACCTATGAAGTGATAAAACAACCCATGAAATGGCATAAAATAGTCCACAATAATGAGATAAACAAGCAACACAAAATGGAAAACAAGATGACTATAACTAAGAGGATAAATAGTGAGACATAAAGCACTACACATTATAGGCAATAATATATATATTAAAAATCAAAAAACAAACAACATGAATACAAGACACCTACACTCTTACAGAGACCTCAAGGGAATCAGAAGTCTTAAGCAACTACTGTTTCTAAGCTAGTTAACAACACAAGGATTCCACCTTGTCAAACACTCTCAATGAGTTTACAAGATATATCATCAAATTTCTAAATGAAAAAATGACCTAAATGTTCTATTTATAGACTAGGGCATCACTTATTACAAAATTAACCAAAAGGACCTTGATTAGACCAAACAAAGGGGAGGCCTTGTAGTGTACTCCTTGGATGGTTTTGGAGTGTTGGGACTTGTTCTCAATACTTCAAAGATTGTTCCTTGGATGGGAAACCCCACAAGCTCGGGTCTTCACTCACATCTTCATGTCCTCGAGTGCTAAGATACCTCTTTGACTCATATCTTCCTTTTCTCCTTAGAAAGAATTCATCCTCGAATCTGAACCTTGCAAAAAAATAAGAAGAACAAGCAAACAAGTTCCTAAAGGTATGAGGTTTAGGATTAGTGTTATCAATCATATCATCTTTCCAAGGTGGATCAAACATCACATACAACCAAACATCCCTCTTACCCGAATACCTTCCCAAGAAAGAATAAATTAGGCAACCCACATAAGTATGACAAGAAACAAGGAACAAGAGTTTCTTATCAAGTGTAAAAATTAAGACTCTTCTTGGAACAACAAATAGGCTTGAAAGCCGAGATAGGAAAACCATACATTCCATGCACATTCAAGTCATTCCAAAAGACATTATCACCGTATTTCAAATGATCACCGGGGTCAAATGGGTGGAGTGTACATAGGAACGGATTGGGTACACACTTTCCTACCCCAATACTACTATAATTACGATCAAATTTTTCTCTATACTCGCATGATCTACAACAAAAGCAACTAGAGGGTTATCCTTAGTCAATCAGCCAATATGTTCAACATCACCATTTTTACACACAAGTTGGTCTTCATGACTTCCATAATACAGTGTACTATTACTTGCCACAATGTTTTCAACACTAGGTGGATCAACTAGTGTATCCACAATCTCAAGTTGTACATTATCATCATAAAATGAAGGAACATTCGGCTCACCTAAAGACAAAATATCATTCACACTTAGTTGGTTATTAGCCTTATTCACTAGAGTGCAAGAGTTAGTTTGATTACCTAGTAGCTCATGTGGAGCTTGTCCACTCACGGGAATTGGATTAGGAAAGCTTGGATGCTCTATCAAGTTATCCAACTTCTTGTAAATAGAGATCTTCATCCTTTCTATTCTTCCTTCCATTCTATCCATTATTCTTTTCATTCTTTCCATTCGTCCTTCCATTCTCTCCATTTTCCCTTCAAAAGATCCCAAGCAGCTATCCATGATATCAAGCTTTGCCACGATGGATTTAAACCAACTAGGAATTTCACCTTCATTCGCCATTGTACCTATCAAGAACTACTAACAAACAACACAAAAACATCAAACACAATAAAGTTTAGGAAAAATAAGTCCACAATTCATCTCAAAATAGTCCGCAATCTCTCAAGCTCACACTTTTGAAGTATTCACTCTATTGGCCTCACAAGTGTTGATAACTAGCTTATACTCCAATGAGGTTACTTGGTCCCAATTGTGGCTCGAGGTCGGAGTAGATTGTTGTTTTAAACAACTCAAGAAATGATGTTCAAACTTGGACCAAAGAAAATTTTATGACTTAAAAATGAGAAAAGCACACAATACAATGCTTAACACGAAAGAAAACATACTCAAAAGCTAATCTACAACCTAGTAGGTATTTACTAGTTTGCTAATTAGCATGAGAATCAAAAAAATTGAAACTAACGAAAACAAGGAAGTTAAACTAGGATATCCAATGTTCTTGAGTTCTTTGATGATGTGGCACTTAACTATTGGACGTTGGAATGTGGTTGATGTTGAAAATTTTTTGTTTCAAGAAACTAGTTGTTCAATTTCATGTATGGAAGAGGAGAATTTCTGGCAAGGTATGGGAAAAACAAGGTCTAGACTCTACTTTCAAGACTCATAAAGTCTTTTACCTAATTGCACCAAAATGGCAAGACAACCCTTTGGAGGTGTTGTCCCTCTTTCCTCTTTTGGCTTGTCTAGAAAAAATAAATTTACTCTCTTTTGGTATGAAGACTTTTGGGAGGTATTTTGTTCCTTTTCCTCTTTGGTAATGTCTTGAAATTTGTTTCAAGACTAAAAAGAACCCAAATATCTTCCCTTTTAATTTGGATCAAACAAAAACCTTTTACAAGACTTCTTTAACACAACACAAGAACTCCAACGACAACAACTACAAAACCGTCCACCCCTCCCACAACAACTTGCAATATTTTTGGATCAAGAACTAGGGTTAAACTCAAGTAGGGTTAGACATAAATAAAACCAACACAATAAAAAACAAATACAATAAAATCAACAACTAAATTTAGACACAAATTTGGCTAAACAACAACACCACTTCGGCCAAGATACCAAACCCGTAGAATAGCTTCTTTTTGTGAGATTTTTGACCTTGGACACCTCTTCTAATATTAGGAAACTGAGATCTAACACTATAACACACAAAACACACAAAAATAACAAGAAAAATGGATATCAAATTGTGGCCTAAACATAACAACATGGACAAATTACTATTTTTGAGTTTTTCAGCTTTTCAACACTTTTTTTTATTTTTGAGTGAACAAACCCAAGATTGATCTCGTGGGAGAAAAATCAATGATGTATTTGATAAAAAATGATACATGAATGACCTATGAAGTACTAAAACAGCCCACAAAATGGCACAAAATAGTCCACAATAACGAGATGAACAAGCAACATAAAATGGAAAACAAGATGACTATAATTAAGAGGATAGATAGTGAGACATAATGTACTACACGTTATAGGAACTAAGATGTATATTGAAAATCAAAACACAAACAACATGAATACAAGACACCTACACTCTTATGGAGACCTCAAGGGAATCAAAAGTCCCAAGCAACCACCATTTCTAAGCAAGTTAACAACACAAGGATTCCACCTTGCCACAAGGATTCCACCTTGCCAAATACTCTCAATAAGTTTACGAGATATATCATCAAATTTCTAAATGACAAAATGACCTAACTATTCTATTTATAGACTAGGGAAACACTTATTACAAAAATGACCAAAAGGCACTTAATAAGCCCAAACAAAGGGGCGGCCTTGTAGTGTACTCCTTGGATGGTTTTGGAGTGTTGAGACTTGTTATCAACAATTCAAAGCTTGTTATTTGGATGGGAATCTCCATAAGCTCTGGTCTTCACTCACGTCTTCATGTCCTCGTGTGCTAAGATGCATCTTTGACCCGTATCAGGGACCCAATTATTTAGATTTTCTATCTTATTACAGTACTTGATTTAGTATTTTTAGTCAGTTCGAGTCAGTTGGGGGATTGTCCCAGTGGCTCTCTAGCTGTTAGTAGTAAAGGCTTGTCAGACTGCTAGTTATGATTTATATTTCCAGTGTTGATTGTCCAGACTTGTAAGTCTAATATTTTCAGATGTTATGTTCAAATAATTTCATCTTAGATCATATAGACTTTCAATTGTTTTTATGTTTATATTTCTTTATTATAAGTTTCAGATTTAGTAGAAGACTTACAGGATTAGCTTGAGGCTACTCGTAGTATTGAGCATCTTGTGACATCTAGGGGGCGTTACACTTAATCAACTTTAATTAATTAAGAGGCTTTCATGAAATCGTTATGTACTATTTGTCAAGTCTTGTTTTGTTTTTTGTGATTCTAATCAAGAGTATAATTAGACTGCTAGATTCCCTTTTGTCTAGACCCAAATCCATCATAGCAAGTTTAATGCCTCATGGATGTTACGTTGGTACAGGTAGACATTTTAGGTAACATTAGTATTATCATTTTTTAGTGCGCCTTTAAGCTCACCAAACTAGGTGTGTGGGTACATTGTAAAAAATTATGGAAGTTGACCCAATCAGAATTCGACAATATGACATACAACATTGTCATTCATAAAAATCCGGGCACTAATTCAAATAGGATAAAATTAACCCCTTATCTAAATCTTTCAAATCAATTTTCTTTTTTCTTTACATTATATGGAGTAGTTTAAGTTTATTATTTAATTAAATCTTTTTTCTTTATCAGTTGTGTCAGTTATGTCTCCTCGCTTATCTGATTCACATTTTTCTTTTCTTATTCATACATCTTATTATCACCTAAATAATTAATAATTAGAAAATAACCGAGTTGCATGTTTCACTTATTTATTATTTTCAAGTTTAATCACTTAGTTAATATTAAGTTATTAAAAATAATTGACTTTTGGTTATCACATAAATTTCCCATGTCACTTATAAATTCAGTCGAAATCCATATTTCTGAACCTCGAAAGGTGCTTAACACCTTTCTTTTGAGGTAACATGAACCCTTACTTTAATTTATGGTGAAGTAGACTAATTAAATAAATAATTCATATTTAGTTTAGAGTGTTGCTCTAACGCACCTTAATTCGTTAGGTGATGACTCTTCTCTTTTAATACTCCTAAAAAGAGTTGTTATGTCGAATCCAACTTTTTACGAGAAAAGTTGGGTGCGGTGGCATGGAAAATCTGTTCGAGAGTACTTAGGTTGTTATGTATTATTTTTTTGATATCTGTTTAATTGTCATTTATTTATTTTCTTTCTATTGTTCAATGTGTTACTGTTTTCCGTTATGTGCAATGTGTTATTGTTTTCCATAACTGGCATTCCACCCATGTCTTATTCCACTTGGAACCTTTTTTCTTTTATTATTTTAAGAACAGTTGTGTGGTTTCATAGACGCTCATTCTAAAAACTACCTTATGAACTAGTCGACCAGTTCAGGCAGCTCTTCGAACTACTGATAAAGGTCAGTCTAGTGCTAGTGGTCTCCCTTGTAAGGGTAGTTATCAGTCTTTAAGAGGTTCATCTATGGGTCATACTAGACGTGGTGGTTATTTCAGGTCAGTCAAATCTGTTAGTTTTGGTTTTGCTCGTGATTTCTATTATATTTGTGAACTTCTTGGTCATTATTCGTAAGAGTGCCCTAGTTGTAGGGCGATAGTTGTTTTGGCCCAGGGTGCTTCCCCTACTAAGGCAGTTCATCCCTCAGGTAGAGATGGTTTTCATGGTCCTAGGGGTAGTTATCAGGTGCTCGAGGTGGTACTTAGTCGGGAAGGATAGAAGGTTGGTCAGGTGCCTATCCAGGTGATAGGCATGTTCAATTATATGCAGTACATGCTATACTCGAGGTTGAGACTTTGTATGTTGTAATTACAGGTATAATTTTGGTGTGCCTAAGTTGGCTCTTGCATTATTTGATCTGAGATCCACTTATTCTTATATATCTTGTTATTATACACCACGGTTAGACTTGAGTAGTGATAAATTATCTATATCATTAGATGTATATACTCCTGTGGGTGATTTTTTTGTAGTGGATCAAGTATTCAGATCATGTGTGGTGACATTTAGTGATGTTGATACTTATTTTGATCTTATCATTCTAGATATACTGGATTTTGATGTGATTCTAGGCATGGATTGGTTGTCCCACTATCATGCAGTCATGGATTATTTTGACCAGACCATTACCTTAGCTATGCTAGCATACCCCTAGTCATGTAACATGGAGCAGTTAGCTGTGAGATGTGGGGATTATCTCTTATGTTTGTTCTAGGATATTTATATTGGGGGTTGCAAGTCTTATCTTGCTTATATATGTGATACTTGTGTAGAGAGTCCATCGTTTGACTCTATTACTGTTATTTGTGAGTTTTCTGATATGTTCCCTTCTGACCTACCTAGTATCCACATGACCATGGAATTAGTTTGCTATTGACCTCGAGCCTAGCACCCAACTTATTTCTATGATATCTTATCGTATGGCTCCAGCCGAGCTTAAAGAGTTGAACTCTCAGCTTTGGGATTTTTTTGGTAAGGGTTTTATTAGCCTGAGTATGTCTTGGTGGAGAGCCCCTGCATTGTTTGTGAAGAAAAAAGACGGCTCCATGTGTATGTATGTCGATTATAGGTAGCTTAATAAAGTAACCTTAAGAACCATTATCCTATGCCTCACATTGATGATTTCTTTGACCATCTTTAAGGTGCAGTCGTGTTTTCTAAGACTAATTTGAGTTTTGGTTACCACTAGTTGAGGATTCCGGTAGAGGATATCTCGAAGTTAGCTTTCACGACCCGTTATGGTCATTATGAGTTCTTAGTGATGTCTTTTGGGTTGATTAAAGCCCCATTTGTATTCATAGATTTGATGAACTATGTTTCTAGACCCTATAGACTCCTTAGTTATTATGTTCATTAATGACATTTTTGTGTATTCTAGGAGTAGTGAGGAACATGTGCATCATTTGAGATTATGCTCCAAACCTTACAAGATCATGTGATTTTCGCTAAGTTCTCTAGGTGTGAGTTTTCGCTCGAGTTTATGACATGTCTTGGACATATGGTATCTATAGATGGTATTATGGTAGACCCAACTATGATTGAGGCGATTCGTTATTTAGTTAAGCCTACATCTCCAATAGAGTTCCGTAGTTTAATTTGTTTGGCCAGTTATTACAGACGCTTTATTGAGAGCTTTGCTACTATTTCATCCCCTATGACTCGATTGACTCAAAAGAAAGTTCCTTTCTAATGGCTTGAGAAGTATGAGTTGAGCTTTGGAAAGCTCAATGATTGTCTTACATCAGCTCTAGTGTTAGCTCTTTCGATGAAGGGTGAGGGATTTATCATATTTTGTGACACTTTTGTTGTCGGTCTTGGTTGTGTTTTGATGTGGCAGGGCTGTGTCTTTTTCTATGCTTCTAGAAAGCTTAAGGTGCATGAGCGCAATTACCTCACTCATGATTGGGAGTTGGCGATGGTAGTTTTGTGCCCAAGATTTGGAGGCATTATTTGTATCGGTTGTATTGTGAGATTTTCACTAATCATCACAACTTTCAATATCTTATGACCCAGTGAGTGCTTAATACCTGACAATATAGATGGATTGAGTTGCTAAAGGACTATGATATTTCCATCTTGTATCATCTGAGTAAGGCAAATATGGTAGTTGATGCCTTGAGTTGCAAGATAGTGAGTATGGGTATCTTGGCTTGCATATCGATTTCTCAGAGGCCTATAGCATGGGATATTCAGTCCTTAGCCAATTTAATGGTTCGTCTTAATATTTTTTATTCTATGAGGATAGTAAGTTATGCCTATTTCATAATCAGGTGTTGAGTGGTGAGTCCGAGAGGCACTCTGTAGATTTTGAGGGTATTTTGAAATTTCAGGGTCGTATTTGTGTTCCTTGGTTTGATGACTTAATTCAGTCAATTCTACATGAGGCTCACAGTTCTAAATATTCCATTCATACCGTTACAATCAAGATGTATAGAGATTTAAGATAGCATTATTGGTGGGATGGCATGAAGAAAGATGTGGAAGACTTTGTAGTTTGTTGCCTATGTTGTCAGTAGGTTAAGACCGAGCATTAGCGTCCTGGTAGATTGACTCAGGGTCTGCCCATTCCTAAGTAGAAATAGGAATGGATTACTATGGACATCATTAGTGGTTTTCCTCATACTTCCTGTAGTTTTGATGGTATTTGGGTTATTGTGGATCATTTGACCAAGTCAACATATTTTGTTCCTATTCAGATGACCTTCAGTGCTAAGAGAGTAGCCTTTATCTATATTTGGGAGATAGTTCATTTGCATGGGGTGCCTATTTTATCATTTCAGACCATGGTTTGGTGTTTATTTCAAAGTTTTAGAGAGCATTCTAGGAGGAGCTGGGTACTCAAGTGGATTTAAGTACAATCTTTCATCCGTAGAACAATAGTCAGTTCGAGCAAACTGTTCAGGTGCTCGAGGATATGCTTTGAGCTTGTGTTATGGATTTTGGAAGATAGTGGGATCAACACTTAGCATTGGCAGAATTTGCGTACAACAACCACTATCATTCAAGTATTGATATGGCACCTTATAAGGCTCTGTATGGTAGGATATGTCTTTCTACAATCGTATACTTTGAGATTTTCAAAGTGAGACCCCGTGGTACGAATTTGCTTCAAGACTCGTTGAATAGAGTCAGGGTGATTCAGGATAGGCTGAGAGCAGCCCAGAGAGCCCAGAGTAGGCAGAAGGCCTATGATGATTGTAGGCTTCGTTCCTTGATATTTAGAATTGGTTACCGTGTATTCCTTTATGTTTCTCCCATGAGGGGTATGATGAGGTTTGGAAGGAAGAGTAAGCTCGGTCCTCAAAATATTGTTTCTTTTGAGATTCTCTGCATAGTTGGCAAGGTGGCTTATGAGTTAGCTTTACCTCTAGATTTTGTTGTTGTTCATCTAGTTTTCCATGTCTCCATGTTGTGAAAGTGTATTCCTGATTTGTCTCATGTTTTTAGATGGGACTCAGTTAAGTTAGATGAGCATTTGACCTTCGTGGAGGAGCCCGTGCCTATTTTAGATAGTGATACGAGGCGGTTTCATACCAGAGAGATTCATATGGTTAATATTTAGGGGAGGCACCACCTAGTGGAAGAGGCCACTGGGAGATTGAGAGTGAGATACATGCCCAGTACTCTCACCTGTTCGAGACTTTAGGTATTTTGATCATCTTTGACTTTTGGGGATGAAAGTTCCTAACTAGTGGATATTGTAATGACCTTTCAGGTCATTTTCTATAATCTCACTTATTTTTACCATTAGAGCTTTACCATAGCTGCATCAAGTCATTTATGACTTGATGGAATCGAAGTTCAATTGCCAGGCGGTTAATTTGTTTTTAAATACTATTTTTCTATTTAGAAGTCTTTGTTGGTTCCAAATGGCCACCGAGAGAAAAGCTCAGTAAAACAATATTGGATGCAAATTTTGACTGTGCTAGCAGCTCTAAAATATCAATTTTAGGCTAGGTATATCTTTGGTTCAGGTCCCACTACACTCGAGCTCATTTCAACCCATTAGTCGGAAAGTTGGTAAATTAGAAATTCAGGTGTGGGACCTACATTTGGTTAAAAAAACCTCAGTCAAAAAATTTGAATTCTCCAACATGTCCAGAACATCGAAATTAGTATGGTTACATATTTCATTTTCTCATGTTGGATTTCGAATGCATCCTGAGGCACTGGCCAAAACTTGGAAAATATTTCAAGTTTCAGCTTTCTTCTAGTGCAGCAGATGAATGTCATGATTGCAGAGGGAGCGTCACGATCGTGATGTCATAATCATGGCTCGTGTGCTCATTATCACCACACCTGAATAGTTGGGATAGGTATTTAAAGGCCGTTTGATCGAGAATTAGCCATTTCCACCGTCCTTTGAGTTTCTAAACCCTAATATAGTGTGCAAATCACAAATTGAGTCTTGGGTGACAGTTGGAAGCTGGAATAGCTTAGATATTTATGATTTACAATGGATTTAAGGTATGAATCCTTCATTTTAAAGCTTTAATTTCTTGATTATTTGTCCAAAACCCCAATTATCTTAAGGGTATGATTTTAGCCTAAATAAGCTTGGTTTTTACTTGATTCTTGAGGGTTATGATTCCTTAATGGTATTTGAACATTAGGTTAATCTCGAAAACTTGTTTTCTGCATATGGAATGCATTTGGGGGTCTTTGGTGTCATTTTTGGACCCGAACACAATAGGGAAAAATGGGTTTTGATATTTTTTTGTAATGATGTATAGATTATCTTTTTTGTAGCTTGGCTCCTTAAAGAAGCTTCTTGGAAAGGAAAAGTGAAGCTTTAGCAGTTTATGGGATTTATTTGGATTTGAGGTAGGTTAGGCTTACTTCTTGTTAGATTGATCTATATTATAGTATAATTATGATATCTTGTTAGATTGGGATGGGTTCGAGGTGTTAGAATTAGAAATAGTAACCTTTGGGATTATTTGAATCATTTAGACCATTTGAACTCAAAATATGGGATACTTGACTTGTATTCTAGAACCTTGGATAATTGGACATGTTGTCTCGTGGATAACACGAGAATGTTCTAGTTGTTTTAGTTTGATGGAAGTGACCTTGTCACTCATGTTAAGGGGTAAGTTGACCTTAGTTGTGCATAGTTGTGAGATTGCCTTAGTTGCCTTGGATGAGTTAAGAGTAGTGCTTGAGGAAGACATTTACCATAGGACTGTTGTGGCTTGATAAACTTCTAAGACATGAATTAGATATCATAGCCTAGACCCGGGTAGAAGTTAGACTTGAAGTGGAAATTTTGATAAAATAGAAGTGGGAACTTGACCCACCTAAAGCTTGGATTATATAGTCCCATTGAAGACCTAGATGCTTGTAAATTCTTAGAGAATACCTTTGGAAATATGATGGCTAACCCCGGTAACTAAATTATGTTGATTGTATTTGAAGTAATGTATATGGTTGTTCACTAAATTATTGTTAATCCTTGACTAGCAATGGAATATCCAATTAATTAAGCCATGGCTATGTTATCACTTGAACCATTGACTAGACTACTATGTTGAGCCTTGGGCTATTTTATTGCACATTTTATGCTTATGTTTAGTAACTAAACTAATGTTTACGCTAGAAATCCCACTTGTACTAGTATTGCGAGTCATGATGATATGGACTCTAAGAGGTATATTTATTGACTTTATAAGAGGACATGCTACTAACCATGCTGAACTCGGTAATGTATTATAATATTCATGCCATATGTATTCATATATCTATTGATAAATTGGCCTTGAAGATGAATGATGAGATATGAAGGTATGTTCCTCTTTACTTCTTTTTTACTTTATCCCTTGTGGGGCTTTTATTTACGTCATCCCTCGTGGGGTTTGTCATTTACTTTAGCCCTTGTGGGGCTTGTTCTTAATTATGGATGTTTGTACTAATGTGATGATAATGCCCGACAAGAATGAAGGATATATTGATGGTGGTGATTGATACCTTGACTTAGATATGTTTATCTTGCATTATATAAACTTTATTTCATGACTTAGCTCAGTCGGCTGATGATGCCTAATGAGTACCCATTGTTTTGGTACTCATACTACACTTATGTACCTTTTTGGTGCAGATTAAAGTACTAGCTACCGTCATTAAGTTGAGTTCATACAGTGTTGAAATTTCGAAGATAGGGTAAGCTCTTAGAGTTTTGAGTCGCCCGTTTCCCTCTATCTTTAATTCAGTGTTTTGTGTTCAAGACAGATTTCTTGACTATTTTAGATTTTATGGGTTGTAACTCTATTACTATTATATTTAGGTGCTCATTTACTAATGTTACCAGGTCGTGGGATTGGTATCTATATTTGATTATCTTTTTATATCAGAACTCTGTTCTTATATATCTTGTGTTCGTGTATTTTTGGCCTTGTTGGGCATTTCTCGCCTAATTAACCCATTGTGTTATCTCCGAGTTAAGGTATTGGCTTACCTACTGGCGGGTTATAGTAGGTGCTATCATGACTTGTAAATCGGGTCATCATATTTCACCAATAGGCCGAATGGCTTATACAACACATCATTGCACTAACAAGCCCGACAGTAAATCCAACACTTCATTGTATCGATAGAACCGACAACCAATCAGGCATTGTATTTCATTTATAGGCCCGAAAGTCGATTCAACACTGCATTGCGTCGACATGCCCAATAATTAACCCGATAGTACATTGCATTGACAAGACCTAAATCCATCCCGATAGTATATTGCATTGATCGGACCGATAGTCAAATCGATAGTGCACTGCACTTATATGTCCGACAGCCATCCCAATAATACCTTACATTAATAGGCCCAATAGTCAACCCGATAATATATTGCCTTGATAGGATCGATATCAGACGTCCTGTTAGGCTACCACAAATCAAGTTCAACACCACATTATGCTACTCAAGACAAATACGCTTTCTTTAATCCTCATATAATCACCCTAAGGTATCATAGTTCAAAGGCATCATTTTCATGGCTTGTGGACACCATTACATGGCCTTAGGATTTACCTTCTTCTTATCATGCTCCGAAGGAGTCATAGTCTACAAGCATCATCTTCATGCATGACAGACATCATTACATGACCTTAGGATTTATTTTATACTTATCATATCCCTAAGACATCATGGCTTAATGACATCATCCTTGTCGTCTTGAAGCAAATTCTCATGGTCTAAATGGAAAATTGAATCATGTTTAAGATATTCATAGTAATTTCTTATCATTTATTTGATTCATATGCTCTAACTATTTTTATCTAGTTATACTAGAAACTACGTAGGTAAGGAAGGAAGAACAAGTTAAAAAAAAGAACAACTTTTGCTCTTATTTTCAAATCACAATTTTGTTCATCCCTCTGTCACTCCAATTCGACTTGAAACACATTCACTTTTCTTTTTCACACTTCTCATTATGTTGTTTCTTTGAACCCTATCAGCTCCAATCTCATCGACCCATGATACCGTTATTATTGGCCATGTCCCTTATCTTTAACCTTCTTTAGGAATATCATTGGTTTCTATTATCTTGAACTACACACGACCTGATTCTCATAAACCTGAGATATGTAGGTGACTTAAAACCAAAGTTTTGGCCACACTATTTTAATACCACCTTCTTATAGTTTTGATCCTAGTAAAAGCTCTGTTAGTCGGATAAAATTGGCCACTACGTTAACGTTCGTTTCTTGACAATTCATTTATCATTTCCGAGCAACAAAAGGGCAGTTGTTGATACCCAATTTTTGTCTCTCGATATGCCTCCTTGGTTTCTATTTTACCAAAATTATTAATTTTGAATATTAAATATTTCTTTACCTAAATATTTCTTTACCAAAATGACAATTCTTTTATCACTCTCAAGCAACAAAGGGGCAGTTGTTGACACCCAGTTTTGACCTCTCGATATGCCTCCTAGGTTTTTATTTTACCAAAATTATTAATTTTGAATGTTAAATATTTTATTACATATTTTTTTTGGTGTCATAAATATTGACATGTCGCATTCAACATTTTGAAGTATACAATTTATTTTATCAAAAAAAATTATATTTTTATATAGTATATATAATTTAAATAAAATATTTTTACGTAATTTTGTTAATATTTATTAAATGATGCATACTCATAAGTTACAAACACCTAGTTGAGTAATAGTAATAGTAGTAGTATTGTTATTATTATTATTGATATTATCTTCAACGGTCTCATATACATATTATATATATATATATATATAATGTATATATATATATACACATACATATATAACACATACATACATATATATATATGTATGTATATATATATATACACACACACACATATATATATAAATTTATTTGGAGATGTTTTACACGATCTTGTTATCGATTATTGTTGTCTACTAATTATATAATATTTATTAAATTGCAACCTCATTCAATTTAATTTTCCTATTTTATTTAAATTCTATCCAATTTGAGCCAATTTTATGATAAATCAATTTCAATTTGACCTCAAATTTTACTACCCAATTCAATTTTTAACAAACCCAATTCACTTGACCTATAACCCGACCCAGATCAAATACATATTTCAAATACTAATCTCAGTTATCCATCTCATTTAATTGATGGTTGACATTAAGTCTTACTTTACTTTCCTTATTTAATCAACCAAATCCCTCACCCTAATCATTTTCCCAATAACAACCACTCTATGCCCCTCACCGCCCCCTTCTTGTAACACCCCGCATTTTCTATCTTGTTATATGTGTAAAATCCAGTCTCGATAGTGTGTATGCTCTACTGATTAGGCTAAGGGGGTTGTCTCCGGTCCACGAAGGACATAAGATACCTGTCACGGTCAGGCCCTGGTTTGGCTTATAGCAAGATTGGTATCAGAGCCTAGGTTAATGATCATTGGGTGTCCAAAAAGCCATGTCAAGTAGAGTCTCTTTTATAGGTATGTAGCATGCCACACTTATAAGAGAGAGGCTATGAGGCATTTAGAAAATGTTTCTCATTCTTTCATACTCTAGATCGTGCAATTATGTTGTCCATATGAAAGTTATCTATTGAAATGTAAAGGGGTTGCACCACACTATGAGGGACCAGGTCCCTTAGAGTCGGACATATGCAATAAAACAATAAAGCACCGAGAAACTAAAACTGACACGACCTGCCCTGGGGCCTTGTTGTAATGGGTGTCCCAAGTTCGACCAGGACTGGAGACACCCCCGTTACCCAACCCAACCTCTAGTCGCCTACCATGAGTTAGCTAAATTTTGAGCATGTAACAGTGTAACAGGTCACATAAAGACTATGGATAAGATCACAACCATAACCGACCCAATCGGGTCCAACCATCCCACACCAATAGTCCAATCATACCAAACCATACCAAAACAAGGGTCATAAACCAGGCCATAACCAAGGATGTTCCAAAACATAATATGATTAATCCCAAAATGAAATATGATGGAACAGTGAGAAATTATGTCCATCGATGCAAGCCTCAAGACCAATACCAATGCTAAGGCTGACACCAATACCGATCCTGCTCATTCCAACCCATAGAAGTACCACAAAGCCTCTAACCAAAAGAGTAATGAAATCCAGTTGGTACATGCCAACTATAGCCAAAACCAATAGCCAATATAAAATCAAAGTGTCTAGAAATATCCATAACATGAAATGGAGCCTTACGAAAGGATGGAAGCTTACCACTTAAGTTCAAATATTGTCCCCGAGTCAATCACTATTTAGGAGGAGTAGAACAGTCGGTCCTTCATAGCGTGGGTATACAACCGCCAGTAGACGGGGTTAGCGAGTGACCACTAGCATGATCTCAGGGTGAGGATAAAATAATGTCATTTATAAAACCAAGTAAAAACCATCCAGAATGCATATAACCATACATATATAGATAGAACATGCCGAGAAAAAGGGACTGGATTTAGCATGCATTTAAAACCTTTACCTGGGCTGTGTAGCTTTGCCATCCTAAGCCACCCACGGGCTATATGTGTTTAGATCCCTCCTGCTGAAAGGGCCTCAGTGCATGTAGACACATGACTAGGGAAGAGAACCATGGGATGACTAGTACATCCCCCAAATATAGTGTGACATCATGCACACGGTCACTAAGACTAACCTCATATTGGCAAATATAAGTTTCTAGTTTTGGTCCCCCCGGGACCTCCATCTTCCACGGCTTTCCTAAATATCTCGCCATTATTTTACAATTAAACCTTTTTAAAATAACCAACCAATCCATTAACTATTTATTAATCAAGGCCAATATTAGTGGTATAGTCAAACCACACTTTACTTGCAAATAATGTCCATAGCCAACCATTTATTGTTTAAGGAGACTTTCAAGTGCCCTTCCATTAGCCATATTAAACCACCTGGGGGACTTTCATGTTCCACAAAAGCATAACTAATTACACTTTAGTCTTCTCAAACCATTTAAACTATACATAATTCCTTTACCAAGTTTAAAACAAGCAAGAGTTTCATTAAAAATAGTCAATGCAATGAACATATCTTTATAAGCATTTTGTCAAACACATTAGGGGCATAATATAACCAAAACCAATTCCAATTACCATTAAACTATTCCTATGCAATCTAATTTTCCAAAACCACCATTAATGTATATAAGAGAATAATTAAAACCATGGGAAACCATAACCAACCATTTAGTATCAAAACCCTTAAATCATATTTGAAGACCAAAATCATACAATAAATGAAATCATGAAAACTTTCACAAAAACCATTCCTTTAGATAAAACTAACAATGGGGGAAGAGAACATTCCTTAAACCAAGATGATGATGGAAAAAATTCACCAAGACAAGCTCCAAATTGATCCTTTAGTTGAAACCCTAACTTCCCTTTCCCAAAAGCTTTTAAGAGAATTATGGAGTGTTTTAGAAAAGTTTCTAAGTGTTAATGAATGGAGTAATAAGGTAAATAACCTTCCAGGTAGGTTAGATGTCATGGGACCTTATTCGAATAAGTGGAGAAATATCTAGAATACCCTCACTTAAGTTGCACCAAAATCCTATCACTGGGGAACGACTGGCCCACATGAGTCATACCCTCCAATATGATTGGTATCCTCTACTCTAGCCTTAACCCTTGGATCTAGCACTACCCAACATACGATTCATCCAATCAAGTGGTATTGACAACTTATGATCCGTACCCATGACAGATTTAAACCCAAGAAATATTTAAACATTGTCCACTATATGAGTCCATGGTATGACTCATACCCTGGATTATGGCTCACAGTGAGCCACTCGTACTCAGATCCAACCCAAGTAACTAAGTATAAGATTAAGTTAAGGAACCAAATAATTCGTGACCACCAATACAACTCGTACCCCTATATCTATTCATTCCAGTAACCAAAATCTATCCCACCAACCAACACTGGTCAGTATACGGATGGACCTTACCATTCATATCCCAACATATGGCTCATACCCTCGACTCGTATTGGGTTCATAGACCAGAATTCCAGGAAATTTTCTAAAGGTCAAAACCCAGGGTGTTATAAAAACTTTGCAAGAAAGTAAAGACCACACTGATTTAACATAAAAACCTCTTTGCTCATGGGAAGAAAAACCACGGGTTTCCCTTACAAGCACTAAACAATTCACTATAATCAAACTCTTGATTACAGACTCAATGGGAACTTAACTCTATACACCACCAGTTTGTAACAACTCTATTACAAACCTACCTTGACAACTCTAACCAATATCAAAGTCAGGTAACTCTAGCTAAGAACTCTCAAGAACACAGGAAAAACATCACTCTTATAATACGATCAATTCAATTACAGACTAATACTTGACTCAAGAACACACACTTTCTTAGTATATAAAGATTGGGACTTGAGAAATATTTGAGTTTTCATTGATTTCTCTCTTTGAATAATTTGATTGGAAAACTAACTTATTGAGAAGCATTATTTTCTATTTATAGTGGAATATTAATTAGGGTAGAAATATGATTAGGCCAGGTGTCCTAACTGGTACACATCTCACTTGTGCAGTTTGTTACACTAGAAGACAAAATTATGCAGGCCATGTGATAGTTGTATGTTTTCATGAATACCCAGGGACTTGGTCCCTCGTTGTCAGCTGATCATCATCAAAACAAGTTTAGCAATTTTTCTTATTTTTGATGATGACAAACCACAGAACTTGACCACCAAACTTAGAGAATCAAATTCATTCACGTTATTCAGTCAGAGTGATTACCATTACTGTCAGTGAATGTTCCCCTATCGTTATGCACCTTGCTTCCCCTGTCTAATATATCATGAAACTTAGGGACCTAGTCCCTTGTTGTCAATTGACATCAAAATTCATTCACTATGTTTCAATGTTCCCCTTGTCAATATAACTGCACTCATCAATCTTCATTTAGTTTATTGTCCCACCTATCACATGCACCATCAATATTCAACATTCTTCCCCCTGTCAATATGCCATCATACGTCACCAACATTCAATACATATACACTTGGTACCTGGTACATACTATTTAAATTCAACATTCTTTTTTTTGGCATCATTGAAAAGTTATAATAGTAAACCAAGAGCAAAATAAGCACAAGTTAGTTAACTCATGCCCTTAGAGTAACCCTATCATGAAGAACAACTTTATAAATAAAGAAGAGACAGATAAAACATGAACACAAACAAGGATTCCATTAATAATAGATAGGTTAAGAACGATTACATTGTACCAAGAAAACATAAAACATCTGTGTTCAAATACCCACATAGGGAACAAGGATAGGAAACAAACATAAGGAAGACTAAAGAATAAGAGAGGTGTGATTAGGTAGAAGGAGGTTTAGGGTAGTGTTGACACCCAATTTTGTCTCTCCATGCTTATATTAACGTCTTCGAGCCTCCTAATCATTAAAGGACATAAAATATAATTTTCATATTTTTTTTTACAATTGTTGACAAATTATTGATAATTATCCTTATTCTAGAATTTTTATCAATTTATTGTAGTATTTTTACTTTTCATGATTTATTAATAATTCTCCTTATATTAGGATTTATATCAATTCATTATCATTTTCAACATTTTGTAATCATCTGCACACGTTCATGATATGACAACATATTTAACAATATTTTCAAAATAATTATATTTTTAGTATTCTTTACATTTTTCTATAATTACATATCAATACCTATATTTTGTACATTTATTACAACCTGAAAAAGCTGAGTCAGATCGGTTATTTTAATACACAATATAATAATTCGGTGTCTTGTCACATCCGATAAGACCACACAATAATATCTTGTCACATCTGGCAATGACTAGACATAATGACTTGTAACATATGAAAATGACAACTCAATGACACCAATATTTGAATAATAACTTTGTCTGTTGGTCAAAAGGATGAGAAATCCTTTGGTCAATACCCTAAGGACCAAAGGGTGTGCTATTAAGAAAAGTAGGAACAATCTTTTATCCTTTGGGTAATAAAGGGTGCCAACATTTATTATAAATAGGGAGAAAGTGAAGACCCATCTTTATTCATCTTTTCTCTCAAATACCCACATATAAATTGTTCTTTTTTTTTCTTTCACTAAAATACAAATAAAAATACACATATTTTTTCTTTCTCACATACAAAAACACGCAAATTTTATTTTATTCTCTCAAAAATATAAAATAAAATAATACAACACGCGTACACACAGTAACATATACATACACAAATCTCCATTTTTTATACTCAAATGCACACGAATTCGCATATTGACACTACACAAACTAGAAAACACACAAAAATGCCCACCCATGTATATGAGCAATCCACTGTCGGAGCTCCAGTGAAAAGCTCTGTCTAAACAACCACTGGAAAGAAATAGGAATGCCACACATGCCTCTCTTCCTCTCTTTCCCCTCGTGATCTGCCTTCCCTCTTCTCTGGCCAAATCTAGCAGAAATCACCGGTCACCAGTCATCGCTGCTTTACGAGATTTAACTATCGGCGAGCTTTCAGCCACTATCCGCACCACCAATAGCCTCCCCTAACCTTTTATTCACTATCGTCCCCGGATTTGACCACTGGACGACATGGAAAACAATATTACAGCCATACCTGTCGGAAAATAAGCCAGATATGGTCATTTTTCATTTTTTCTGACATTGCTCCGTTAAAAGACGTTGAAGCAATGCCTCTACTCTCCACTTCTTCATCTTAATATATTTTTTTGAAATATATCTTATAATAATATTTCGTTGGAGTTGTATATTTTCAATAAATTCAATGGATTCAGGCATTTTCTTATGCATCTGGGCATTTGCTTTAAATTTTTGAGCTTCTTTTGTTTGTTTTATTAATGCTTATGTAACGCCCCAAATCTGGCACCCGAAATGCTACATAGTACTTTTGACCTCGAAGGACCATAAGCTAACCCAAGACTGATATTTGTGACTGAGCACTGACTAATATACTATAAATATGCAAAATATAAGTTGTAAGGCCATAAGGTTCAAAACTAAACTAACACTGAATATAAAACAATGTTTGTAATGGGGTATCACAATACCAAAAACTGAAATAAACTGTCTAAAAACATGATGTAGTCTGAAAGCCTCTAAACTGTTTGAAAACTTTGGAGTTGATGGGACAAGTCCCCAACTAACTCTGAACTACTGAAATAATAAAGTAATAAAATAATCATGTTATCTTTGAATGATGAGGACTCACTATTAGTCTGGCTGCTGAACGTCTGATATACTAAGGATGCTCGAAAGCTCGTGCTTCTAAACCTATGGTATAAAACACCATAGCGCAAATACATCAGTACGATTGAATGCACTGGTATGTAAGTGAGGTAGGCTAAATGCAATAGTTCATATGCATGAACAATAATAACTGACTGTATAACATAAACATGAGAATACATGTATGAATACGTAACTATAACTGAGATTGTGATAATGCTGACTCATAAATTATGACAACATGATTAACTGATATCTGAGTACTGATACTGGGATACTGAATGACTGAGTCTATTGAGTACTGAGGATCTGAATTCATATTATAGATAAATGAATGACTATTTTTAACAATTTTGATTATGAAGAACTGGTTTTATTGATTGTATTTGAAAGTCCTAAAACTGAATATTGATAACATGGGTTTTGTATAATTAATATACTATAAAATGAGTTTGTGATAACATGATTACTGAGTATGAGTACTGATAACATGAGTGACTGTATCTGACAGTCCTGATACTGATGGAACTAGCTGAGTTTCGTACTGTACTGAGTTGACTGTATCTGGCAGTCCTAAATTCTGTAGAACTATCTGAGTTCTATTCCTGAGATTGGATCTGAAACTAAGACTGTGGGAGGAATCATCTAACCAATATGCCCCGAAACTAAACTGGTGGGGTCCAACCTATAACCCCAGCTGGACCCTCTCTGACAGGGAGCTCTTCCGTCAACCCCTCCTGGTAGGTAACCCAAACAAGATGTATAAATCCCTAAATGCGTAGGGTACATCTCAACTTACTTTGGCTACGTAGTTCTGGAACAAAAGGATTTCTTCTAAGGATCACTCCCTCCATTGAATAATAGGTGAGTCCCCATCCTTGGGTTCACTCGGTGTTGAATCCTACTCCCAACTGAATAGACACTGAACTGATTAACTGAACTGAACTGATACTAATGGTATTTTTTAGTGAAGCTAAACTGAGTTAACTGAGTTCCGTTGACTAGCAAAATGCTACTGAAATTTGATAACTGACCGTGGTTACAGAGATTACTGAGATTCCTGAGTAAGACTAGGCTAATACTGAGTTTTCCTGAGTCATATGACTGACTGAATTCTACTCATCATGTCTTGACTGAGAGTATCATGAAAACTGACACTAGCTTTACGCACACAGCTAAATTATCGGGTACAAGTACCCCCAGGACTCGATAACACAAAACTGACACTATAGGACACTTCTTGTACACATGACCAATATCAACAATTCATAATACATTAATTTGGGGATTTCATGAAGCACATGGTTATCATAGTCTTGTACATGAATGGAATAACATATAAACATGTCATACTTTCATCAACTTAATCTCATGGACATTCCCTCAACCATTCATAATGCACGCAATATCTTGGAAGTCATTCTTGATCATAGGGTAAAACATGCATTTATCACTTGGGTCACAATTAAGCTATAATGCATAATTTCTATTCTCTTTTGCATTTTCTCAAACACCTAGGATGCATGACTTAAGGCATAGGAATCACCATCAAATTAATACAACAAAACTCCATATTTTAACTTAATTTCACATATTTCAGACCACATACTAGCATAGGTTCATGAACAACACATAACGATTCCAACTTGTGGATCATACAACCATAATATCATGATCTGAACTGAGTTCCTTGCACACATGGCATACGATTGAGATTGGAGCTAGAGGGTTAACCTATGGGTACCCACTACTCCAAACTAGAATTGTTACGTGAAGAAAAGCTGGAGGATCTAGGACATGATAGCTCGGGGGTTATAGAGGATCTCCCCCTTGGAACACTATGTCCCTCGAAGAATACTGAATTGGCTGGGTTGCTGAGTAAACTGAAGTGATGCATATGACATCTACGAGCTGAGTCTTAACTGAATATCTGGGATCTATAACTAAGGCATGATACATGAACCAAGTTGAACACACAACTACCTAGTTGGTCCATATTAGAATGATCACATTCATGAGACTCCGAATAATGCGACTGGATGGAAAAATGGAAACCACGCCGTCCAAACTTGTTCACCTGACTGAGACTACTAAAAATGTTTGCATGAGAACTGAGCATGAATGCATAAATATACTAATTTATCTGATTAACTGAATGATGGATATCTGAATATTAGACGTGTAAAACTAAACTGCACTTGGTTCGGTATAGCTGGACTTAGGAATACAAGACCAGGCGTCTAACGTGATTCAGGAGCATTCTATAAACAAGGTACTACAATACTAATATCTGAGTAACTGATAGCTATATGTTATGGTTGGGTAATCCTGAAAGTGAACTGAGTTTCTGATCTGGCTGAACTAGGACTGGGACTGAGATTGTAGCTAAGACGATAATTAAGACTGTAAACATAACTAAGACTGTAAATGGGACTGAATGCTGGTTTTTTTATAACTGAGGTTTCTATTGGTATAAGAGCACTGAATTCTGATGGCTAAATAACTGATAGTTGAAAGCCATAGTCCTATAGGACTATCTGAGTCCTTTACTGAATATTGATTACTAAACTGATGATGTGACTGAGGCCTACGGAATGGAATATTAATACTATGGATTCACCGAGGGATCTAAACTGAGGGTATATGTGACATAATCTGTGTTCGGCTGATCACTAGGAGTGGAGCAAGAGTTATGAGCTACATGACCTGAGTCTGATGTTTCTGTACTCATGGAACATGATTGATAACATTGATTAAGACAAAACTCCTCATACGAGGAACTTAAAATATACTCTATTCTATGAAGAGCACATGAATATAGTTTGTATTCGTGGGACTGAAACATAAAGCATGCGTAACTATCATGATGGTTGAAGTACAAAACTTTGCGCTGAGTTAGGAGTGGGTCGGGAATCATCTTCCCTTATTGATTTTATACATATACTGGCATTACTACTAGAACCTGAAGGCCTAGCTTTCTGAGATATCATAATCGGATAATTACTGTATTACTGTTGGGCTGTGTTTGACTGACTCACTGGGGTAGATACTGGAAAAAGGTCCTGTTAACATTTAGTCTGACCTTAAAGTTGACTGCTATACAAAGAGTTATAAAATAAAAAGAAGCTCCTAAATCTGAAGAAGCGTGAACATATAAATGAAGGATCTGTAACATACCAGTGGATGCATCAGGACGACCTTCCTGATCCTATCGAGACTGAAGTTTATAGAGTCTATTTGGGCGTTGCCCACTGATAACGCTGGAATTGGCACCCTGCTAATTCAGGTGACTGAACTGAGCTGAAGGAAAATCGTGCTGACTTCGAGGATCGAGTTTAAGACATTCTCAGACCTTGTGACCTGACTCGCCACATCCAAAAAAAACATTACTGCCGGCTCTACACACACCCTTATGATGCTTACCACACTCTTCACAAAGAGGATGAGTAAAAACCCTACTCTAACTACCATGGGCCTTAGAGCCAAGAGCCTCATCTCTATGGTCATTTCAGAACTTTGGTGTTGGTGCACTAGCTGAAGATGGAACTCGAGCTAAAAACTTATGTCTATGCTGAGAACGGTTACCACCATGTGACCTTGGTTGAGAAAAACTATAACTACTAGTCCTGGCTCTCTAGTTTTCCCTCTCTTTCTTCTTAAGTTTCTGCCTCTTAATCTACTGAGCATGGACCATAAGCCTAGATATGTCCATCTTCTTAATCAACATTGCAGTTCTACACTCCTTAACCACTCTACCTGATATCCCAAAAACAAATTTACTCATTTTGGATCTACTGTCTACTACTACATGGGGAGCGTACCTGGATAACTAAGTGAACTTAAGGGAGTATTCTTTTACGCTCATGCTACCTTGTCTGAGGTTTATGAATTCTAACACTTTGACTTTTTTCTTCTCTAGGGGAAAGAATCTTTCTAAGAAAGCCGTAGCGAACTCTTCCCATCCTATGGGCTCTACATCTGTACCCCTATCTACCTTTCACTATTTAAACCACGTATGGGTTATATCTTGTAGCTGATAAGCGGTTAACTCTGCACTCTTGCTGGAAGTCACTCCCATGATGTATGTAACTTTCTGAACTTGATCGAGGAACTCCTCCGGGTCCTCTTCAGACTTAGAACCTGAGAATAGTAGACGATTCATTCGGGTGAAGTCCCAAATCCTGGATATAGCAGAATTGGCCATTGGGTTGGCTGAAACAGCAACTGGCCTTTTATTCTGAGCTATGACTAAATTGGCTAGAGTAGTGAATATAGTCCTAAATTCTGCATGAGAGACATGCTCATCCAGAGGATCTTCCTAGACGGATTGAGGTGCTGACTGATTCCCCATTCTTCTTTTGTTAGTCCATTTGGGAGGCATATTCTGTAAACAAAAAGGAGAATGGATTAGATTGAGAGAAAACTTTGAGATTATGCTCACTGGAACGATATGAATACTGGAAGAAGGGAAACTATTCCTAAAACATCTCATAGCTTCCTACACATAAGTGTGGTGCACAACACACCCATGTACAAGACCCAGATACGGATTTTTAGACTTCCTAGGACACTATTGAACCTTAGGATGTGATATCAAGTTTGTAAAGCCTCGAATCTGGTACCCAGAATGCTACACGGTGCTCATGACACCAAAGGACCACAGGCTAATCCATGACTGATATTTGTAACTGAGCACTGAATAATATACTGTAAATATGTAGAATATAAGTTGTAAGTCCATAAGGTTCAAAACCGAACTAACACTAAATATAAAACAATGTCTGTAATGGGGTATCATAATACCCAAAACTAAAATAAACTGTCTGAAATCATGTTGTAGTCTGAAAGCCTCTAAACTGTCTGAAAACTATGGAGTTGATTGGAAAAGTCCCTAAGTAACTCTGAACTACATAAATAATAAAGTAATAAAATAATCATGTTATCCTCGAATGATTAGGAATCACTATTAGTCTGGCTGATGAACGTCTGATCTACTAAGGATGCTTGGGAACTCGTGCTTCTAAACCTATGGTATAAAACACCATAGCACAAATGCATTAGTACGATTGAATATACTGTTACGCAAGTGAGTTAGGCTAAATGCAATGGTTCATATGCATGAACAATAATAACTGACTGTCTAACATGAATATAAGAATACATGTATGAATATGTAACTATGACTGAGATCATGCTAACGCTAACTCATGAATTCTGATAATGTGGATTTACTAATATCCGAGTACTGATATAGGGATACTGAATGACTAAGTCTATTGAGTACTGAGGAACTGAAGTCATATTATAGATAAAGGAATGACTGTTTCTAACAGTTCTGATTATGAAGAACTAGTTTTATTGACTGTATCTGACAATCCTAAAATAAAATATTAATAACATGGGTTTTCTATAATTAATATACTATAAACTGAGTTTGTGATAAAATGATTACTGAGTATGAATACTGATAACACGAGTGACTGTATCTGACAGTCCTGATACTGATGGAACTAGCTGAGTTCCATACTGTACTGAGTTGACTGTATCTGAAAATCCTGAATTTTGTGGAACTATTTGAGTTCTATTCCTGAGACTGGATCTGAAACTGAGACTGTGGGAGGTATCATCTAACCGATATGGCTCAAAAATGAACTAGTGGGGTCCAACCTGTAACCCCAGCTGGAAGGGTATCAGTACCATGCCACGGGTTAAGACCAGCTGTGAGTATACCCTCTCTGACAGGAAGCTCTTCCGTCAACCCCTCCTGGTAGGTAACCCAAACGAGATGCATAAATCCCTAAACGCGTAGGGTGCATCTGAACCTACGCTGGCTACGTAGTTATGGAACACAAGGATTGCTTCTAAGGATCACACCCTTTACTGAATAACAAATGAGTCCCCATCCTTGGGTTCACTCGGTGCTGAATCCTACTCCCAACTGAATAGACACTGAACTGATTAACTGAACTAAACTGATACTAATGGTATTTTTTAGCGGAGCTAAACCGAGTTCACTGATTTCGTTGACTGGAAGAATGCTACTAAAATCTGATAACAGACTGAGGTTACTGAGATTACTAAGATTACTAAGTAAGACTGGACTGATAATGAGTTTTCTTGAGTCACATAACTGACTGAATTCTACTGATCTTGGCTTGACTGAGAGTATCCTGAAAACTGACACTGGCTCTAGGCATACAACTAAATTATTGGGTACAAGTACCCCTAGGACTTGATAAAATGAAACTGATTATATAGGATACTTCTTGAACACATGGCCACTATCAACAATTCATAATACATTAATTGGGGGATTTCATGAAGCACGTGGTTATCATAGTCTTGTACTTGAATGGAATAGCATATAAACATGTCATACTTTCATCAACCTAATCTTATGGACATTCCGTCAACCATTCCTAATGCACATAATATCATGGAAGTCATTCTTGGTCATTGGGTAAAGCATGCATTTATCACTTGGGTCACAATTCAGCTATAATGCATAATTTCTATTCTCTTAGGCATTTTCTCAAACACCTAGGATGCATGACTTAGGGCATAGGCATGACCATAAAATTAGTACAAAAAATCCATATTTCAACTTAATTTCACATGTTTCAAACCACATACTAGCATAGGTTCATGAACAACATATAAATATTTCAACTTGGGGATCATACAACCATAATCACATGAGCATAATCAACCCACAACAAAATATTCACAATACAAGATTTAAAACTTGATTCTTGGGCTTCATGGATGAAAGGAATCCATGAATGACCACTGTGCATATCTTATTTCTTGATTCTACGGAGATTGACAGAGAGATTCTTGAGTTTGAGTATTGAATTTAAATTCCCAATTGAAAATCCTAGCTTGTTCTTGAGAGAAACCTGAGAGAAACACTATAATTAGGGTGAAATATGGATGAATCACGTGTTATTAGGTTTATATAGGGGTGAGAAATTGACCCCCTTAACTCTTGGACGCGTATTTTAATTCTGTAAAATTTTTCCTGATTTGGACCCTTGGCGCGACGCGGCGCTATCGCGTCGTGTCACTGGAATTTGAGAACTCTGAATTTAAGCCTTGGAACAGCACACCATAATCACATAGTCTCACTGGATTTTGACGGTTGCCATTTTGGTTGGCTCCGCGACGCGTAGATGGCTTAGTTGGCACACTGCCTTACTAAAATGGCTCTAACTCTTCGCCCGGGTATCGGATTTAGGCGAATTTGGTATCGACGGAAAGATTATTCAATTCCCCACTTGAAAAAAAGTGAAAATATTGAAAATACCATATGTATAAAAGTATATTCATCTTTTAAAGAAAGTCTTTAACATTTTTGGGATGATTTTAAGCTACGTAGAAGTACGTGGTATTACAACAGACATATTTTGTTGCTATTTTTTTGGACTGTTCCGCTGATTTAAGGTTGATTTTTTAACTCCAAAAATTCAATTCGGTGATTGTTTTTCTTAGCTAATTGATTGGCCGATTTTGGACTATTTTGGGTGTTTGCTTCATCATTTATTATACTGATAATGAATAATACTAATACATGGATGATGACACTATCTCTTTGTAAGATATTTTAGGCCACTCCATTACAAAAGATGGATTTTGTTTTCTCAGATTTATTTACTTATGTCAAAATAAATACATGGCCAATGATATTATCTTTCAATCGGATATTTGAGGTCATCCCATTACAAAAGCAGGACTTTACTTTCTCAAATTTATTATTTTATATCAAGATCCAACACTTGGCCGATGACAATAACTCTCCGTCGGATTTTCAATGCCACCCCGTTACAAAAGGCAGATTTTTATTTCTCTAGTTTATCTATTTTTATATCAAAATAAATACTTGGTCAATGAAAAAATTTTCATTGATTTTTGAGGCCTCCAAAAAAAATGACGGACATTACGTATACAAATATGTAACAAAAAATAAATAATGGGAGATGATGAAATCCTTGCAATATCACCACAACACAAAGGATTTTACAATTCGTATCTTGGTAAGGCGATTTAGGATGGCCGATAAATCAAGCAATCATTTCGTAGCCATGGCGTATCTAAAATTCAATCCGATCCCACACTTTAACTAAATAATTCTATTTTTTATGTATATTTATATATATATATATGCACAAATAATTTTAATTTATTTTTCTTTCTTATAATGTGTTTGTACAAGTTCTTGGGAATACTTGCCAGAAAATGGCATTCAAAGGATTTTTTTTTTTTTTTTTTATAATTGATTATCACATTTTTATCTAGTGGTTTTATTATTAGGAATCTAATGCTTTCACAGTGAATTGCATCTGGACTAATCACTGCCATAGTTGAACCAATTGTAGTTTCAATTCTACTCTTCATTTTTGGTTTCAATCACCAACGTTATTACATCTATATCGTTTACTCGTTCGTTCGTTCATCTGGGTTCCGGATTGTGTAACCCTAGCCGACTCAAGAATCTTATCATTTAGAGAACTAGTTGATAGAAAAGGACTGCTACTATAATAGTGTTTTGTTCTGCCAAGAACAACAAAAAGAAGAAGATAGGCACCATCATCATCATCATCATCATATCAAAGAAGAAGAACGCAAAGCTCTTTGAAATTCGGTGACAGGAACACTATTCTGGCGACACTATTTCGGTGACACTATTCTGCAACCAATTTCTACCACAAATTGCTGGAATCCAGCGACTCAACCAAGTATACAGACAAAACCCAGCTTCGATTAGGTGCACTCAATCCATTTTTCTAGTTGTGTATCACTTTCTTGATTTTTAGGGGTTGCTACTGGTAATGCTCTGCACTATTCTTGTTGTGATTCCTATTTCGTAGCACCTTCGCTGATTATCTGGTTGTGGGTGTAGAATTTCTTGTTGATTGGTTACTTTGTAATAGTGTTTTACGTGTGAATCTCTTTATTGGTCTTAGTAGTTTTAGAGTGTGTTACCTTGTCTGATTACTGTTACTTGATTTACTAGCATATCCATTAATTGTGGTAGCATTAGTTCTCGCTATTGACTATTGTGTATCAAAATTTAAGTTATATTACTGGTTTTGTTTCTATCTATCTATTATAGATTATTTTTTGTGTCCCTACCTACTTTATTGACTTTATTTCAATTAGTGTGTCCTTTTACCTTGTCTTGATCCCCCTTTGTTATCTTTCTTCCTTTTTTTTTTCATCTTTCTCCCCTCTATTGCATAGTGGTTGTGATTAGCGATGGTAGACTAGGGTCATGCCATAGGTCGGGGTCAGGGTCAGAAGATGTTGGGTCTGGGCCAGGGTTTGAGGGGGTTGGGTCTGGGTCAGGTCTAGGATCAAGTTTGGGGTTAGAGGCTAGGGGTAGTAAGGTTAGGCGGGATAAGAGTGCTTCTAGGTTGAGAGTTGGGTCTTGGATCATCAGTACTTTGCAGGGTAAGTCTATAGAGCTGGTGAAGATTCTTAGTAAGAGGAGAGTTAGTGTAGCGTGTGTTCAGAAAACTAAATAGGTTGGAACTAAAGAGAGAGATGTGGATGGATATAAGTGGGGTAGCGTGAGACGTAGAAATGGGTAGGTATCTTAGTAGATGAAGATCTTACGGAGAAGGTGGTAGAGGTAAAGAGAATTAGTGATAGACTGATGTCTATTAAGTTAGTCATGGGAGGGTCTACGGTGAATGTTATTAGTGCCTATGCCCCATAAGTAGGTTTGAACGAAGAGGAGAAGAAAAAATTCTAGGATATTTTAGATGAGGTGGTGAGGAGAATCCCGAGCATTGAGAAGCTTTTCATGGGATGGGATTTAAATGGGCATATTGGGTCTTTGTCGAGAGGGTATGATGATGTGCATGGCGGTTTTGATTTTGGTGAGCGGAATGAAGGAGAAACTTCTTTGTTTGATTTTTCTAGGGCTTTTGGGTTGTGGATAGCAAATTTGAGCTTTCCAAAGAAGGAGGATCACCTTATTACATTTCGTAGTTTAGTGGCCAAGACTCAGATAGACTTTTTACTTCTTAGAAAAGGGGATAGAGCGCTATGTAAAGACTGTAAAGTCATACCTAGCGAGAATCTCTCGACTCAACATAGGTTGTCGGTGATGGATTTGGTTATCAATAAGGGCAAAAAGAAGAGAAGTAGGGAGGCGCAACCCAGGATTAAGTGAGGTAGCTTAACTTTGGATAATGCCTTAGAGATGGAAAAAAAGTTAAAGAGTAGGGGGGCTTAGGAGAGTGATGGGGTGTGGATAATATGTGGGAGACGACTTCCAGTTGCATTAGGGAGACCTCTAGAGAGGTTTTGGGTGTTTCGAGAGGTCGATCTGGAAAACATCGAGGAGAATGGTGGTGGAACGAAGAGTTCAAGAGAAATGTGGATTCTAAGAAGGTGGTTTATGCTAAGTTGGTTAGGAGCAAGGATGATGAGGAAAGGAATAAGAATAAGGAGGAGTATAAGGTAGGTAGAAAAGAGGATAAGTTAGAGGTTACGGCGGCTAAGACATCAGTTTTTGAGAGTTTGTATGTGGCTTTAGAGGAGAAATATGGAGTTAAGAAGTTGTATAGGATGGACAAGGCCAGGGAGTGGAGGGCTTGTAACCTTGACCAAGTGAAGTACATCAAAGGAGAGGATGGTATAGTGTTGGTTGAGGATGCCTTTATTAGGGAGAGGTGGCAGTCCTATTTTCATAAACTTTTGAACAATGAGAGGGACAAACATTCTATGTTGGGAGACTTGGAGATATCTAAGAAGGGTCGCTATTATAGTTATTTTAGGCGTATCGAGGTTGAGGAGGTCAAGTGAGATATTTGTAGGATACGGCGGGGTAGTGCGATGGGGCCAGATGAGATTCCATGAGATTTTTGGAAGAGCACTAGCGGGAAGGTCTGGAGTGGTTGACAAAGTTGTTTAACATTATTTTTAGAGCTGCTAAGATGCCTAAAGCATAGAGGTGGAGCACGATGATTCCAGTGTATAGGAACAAGGGAGATATTCAGAGTTGTTACAACAATAAAGGTATTAAGTTGTTGAGTCATACTTTGAAGGTTTGGGAAAGGGTGGTAGAGTTAAGGATGAGGAGGATCATGATGATATCTGAGAATCAGTTCGGTTTCATGCCAGGTCATTCGACCACTGAGGCCATTCACCTTATGAGAAGATTAGTGGAGCAATTTCAAGAGAGGAAGAAGGACTTGCACATGGTGTTTATTGATCTAGAGAAGACATATGACAGAGTTCCCAGGGAGATTCTGTGGAGGCGCTTGGAGGCTAGAGTGGTGCCCGTGGCGTACATTAGGTCGATTCACGATATGTATGATGATTCGAAAACTCATGTGAGGATGTTAGGTGGAGATTCGAAGCACTTTACAGTTTTGATAGGGTTACACCAGGGATCGACTCTTAGCCCATTTTTATTTGCCTTGGTGATGGATGTTTTGACATGGCATATTCAAGGGTAGGTGCCTTGGTGTTTGTTATTTGCAGATGATGTGGTTCTGATCGATGAGACTCGGGGTGTAGTTAATGATAAGTTGGAGATTTGGAGACAGACGCTTGAGTCTAAAGGTTTTCGGTTAAGTAGAACCAAAACGGAGTACTTGGAGTGTAAGTTCAGTGATATGTCACAAGAAGATAGAGCAGTTGTGAATCTAGACTCTCAGGCCATCCAAAAGAGAGAGTATCAAGTATCTGTGGTATATAATTCAGGGTAATAGTGAGATTGACGAGAATTTCACTCATCGTATTGGGGAAGGGTGGTTGAAGTGGAGGCTCTCTTCGGGAGTCCTTTGTGATAAGAAGGTGCCCACGAAGCTTAAAGGTAAGTTCTACAGAGTGGTAGTCCAGACGGCTATGTTGTATGGAGCGGAGTGTTCGCCAGTTAAGAACTCCCACATCTAAAAGGTGAAGGTGGCAGAGATGCAAATGTTGCGATGGATGTGTGGCCATACCAGGAAAGATAGGGTAAGGAATGAGATTATTCGGGAGAAGGTGGGAGTTGCCTCGGTGGAGGATAAGTTGCGAGAAGTGAGGCTACATTAGTTCGGGCATGTGATGAGGAGGGGCCCTAATGATCCAGTGTGGAGGTGTGAGACTCTGGCTATGGATGGTTTTAGGTGGGCTAGAGGTAGACCGAAGAAATATTAGAGGGAGGTGATTAGGCATGATATGGTGCAATTACAGCTTACAGATGACATGACCCTTGATAGGAAGATGTGGAGGACGCGGATTAGGGTAGAGGGTTAGGGGGAGGGAGCGTGGCGGTAGTAATAGAGGAGTGCTCGTTTGGGTCTGGAGTTTCTGGTTCGTAGTGTTGGGGCTGTATTTTTGGGGCTAGTGGTGTTGGCTTTTTTGCATCCTGTACTAGTTTATTATGCACTTATCTTTTATGTTTGTTATACTGTTAGTTTGTTTTGTGTACCATACTAGTTTGTATCCGCTTACTTTTTGTATTTGTTAGACTGTTATTGGTCCTAAGCCAGGGGTTTATCGAAAACAGCCTCTCTACTTCTCTTGAGGTAGTGGTATGGTCTGCGTACACTCTACCCTCCCCAAACCCCACTAGGTGGAAATACACTAGGTATGTTGTTGTTGTATTTTTCTTTATAATTGTATACATTATACATAGTGAAAACTTTACTTTTTGGGCTGTCGGTCGGGGATATTTTTTCTTACATATTCATTAAACATTTTTTTAGGCAAACTTAGGCGCTCACATAAACAAGTTAAATTAATCATTTAATTCACATATTTACATAATAAACATTGTATAATTTTCTTCTCAAATAAAATTTTTATTTTTATCTCCATAAATTTGGTCAAGTAGATAGTAATTATCTGCAAAATGCTTTTTCTTTTTATAGTACATAAAATACACTTTTTTCACATGTCACAAAATACTTTTCTTTTCATCTGTAATTTATACATTTTTATATATTTTCATACCAATAATCTTTATCCATATACTTAATCTCTTTTCACATTATTTTTTAATATTAATATCTTTCAAATGAATCATTTTTTTACCTCTTACCTCATTGATAAATTTAGTCTAGCCGGGTTCCACATTTGTGGATCCTGAAGGGTGCCTAACCCCTTTGTTTTGCGGAAATTTTGACTTTTAAGAGTTTCCACTTAATTTATTTGAAAAGGAATTAAGAAAACCTTTATACGCTACTTTAAACGATCCAAAATAGAAGAATCGTTTAAATTTGAAAATTCTGAGTAAGCGGTTCCTATTAATACTCTTGGAAGATTTTTAAGGCACCAAGAGTATCCGCTAACTTGTGGTTATCCGGACTGTTTGAAAATATCTTTTGACTAACTTTAAAAGGTAAGATTGATTGTAGAAAAGTAATTGATTTTAGGAAAAGACTTGTGTAAAATAGATTTGGACGACTTAGTAGGGATTTTAACTAAGTCTAAACAAACTAATAACTAAGCACGTAAAAGGAGAAGGGGTGAAAATAAAAGACTTAGGTCATTGGGACCAAATCAATAAACCTGTCCTAATCTAATTTGGGATTTCGGCTCATCATCACCTTCCTAATCTAAACATTGGGCTTTCAGCCCACAACTTGTCCTAAGCTAGTTTTTGGACCTTTGAGGCCCAAAATCCGCTTCACCTGTATTAAATTACAACTTTGGATTCGAGCCCCAAATGAATGAATAAATAACAAAAAGACAATAATAAAAATTGAGACTTTTCAAGTCTCTTAGCGACCTCATCAATGAGTTTTGACCCACTTTCCTTCTTCATCTATCTTCTAGCACCAGCACGGCATGTAGTCGACCTTAGGTTTAAAGTTCAAACTTGACTCAAAGAGGTGGACCTCATTCGCCCATTACAAAATGCAAGAGGAGAGGAGTCCATTTGGAATCGAGACATTTTTTGCATACAAAGAAAAGATAAAAGATTAATATACGTTCAAGGGATAAAAGTGACATATTACAAAGCAAAAAAAAATATCAAGAACCAATTTTTGAATGACAATGATAAGCACACTTGCACACGTATAACAAGAATGAGAGTCAACAAATAAAATGCAAAGCAAGGAGACCCACTTACATGCCTCATGACTTATGTTTGTATTAAGAATGAATAAAGGTAAAAGGAAGAAAGTCATATTCAATGAATTAATGCGAGAAGCAAACAACGTAAGCTTGCGAAAGTAAAGGGATGAGCAACAAGAAAAATACTCATGGCTTCTAAAATTGAACAAATATAGACACTAATCCTTATAACAAAAGAAATTAAAGGTTAACTTTTCAAGAAAGAGAATCTTTAAATTTCAATTAAGGCGACATTAGCAAAAATTCATACATCTAAATTACAACCAACATTTTATGAAAAAACGTGTAAAAACCTATGGTTTATATTCCTAAGACATTGTTGATTCTCTTTTGATATTATGAATAAAAGAGAGACATGAATCAAGTCTTTACACACACAAAGAGCACATATAACAATCCGGAGTAAGAAAATAAGAATAAAAGTTTAGCATCTCTAAAGTGAAATATCGTTCAACAATCATACTATGCATGAGTAAAAAATATTCAAATAATTCTATCTAGCCACAAACGTCCGAACTTTCTCATCATTTTGACAAGACAACATGCGAACAAAAGAGGAATAAGCATCTTGGATGGAAAATAAAGCTAGCACTTCATCTCTTATATGAGTATTTTGAAATCCATTAAAATAATCAGCAAACAAATGACAAATTCTTGACTTAACTAATTACTATTTTTATTAAGGTGAAACAAACAATAATAACTATTTTTCCAACATAAAAGAAACAACTTTACATGCTAAAACAAACATATCCGCCAACAATGAATTTAAACAAGACAAGAGTTCGTCTTTTGAGAAAAGATCAAAACTTTATACATAACAATCAAAGAATAAAGTCAAAAGGCAAAACAATCAATATTAACTATTTTTTTCAACATAAAGGAAATAACTTTACATGCTAAAAACAAACATATCTACCAACAATGAGTTTAAACAAGATATGAGTATGTTTTTCAAGCAAAGATCTAAACTTTATCCAAAATAATCGAAGAATAAGGTCAAAACGCAAAACAATCAATATTAACTATTCTATTCAACATAAAGAAAATAACTTTACATGCTAAAAACAAACATATCCACCTACAATGAGTTTAAACAAGACATGAGTATGTTTTTCAAGCAAAGATCTAAACTTTATCCAAAATAATCAAAGAATAAGGTGAAAAGGAGAAACAATCAATATTTACTATTTTTTCAACATAAAGAAAATAACTTTACATGCTAAAAACAAACAATCCACCAACAATGAATTTAAACAAAGCATAATTACATCTTTTAAGCAAAGATTGAAACTTTATCTATAATAATCAAAGAATAAAGTCAAAAAAGGCGCGTACAACTATTGCTAGCTCATTTTTATATCATGAACATGAAAATAATTAAAATATCGATACCACAACATCCTATAGCCATCAAGGCCATCTGCAGAAAATAATCCCAGCAAACAAAATTATAACTACGAACTACGAAGAAGAAAAATATGAAGAAGAAATGATAATAAAACTAAAAAAAAGAAGGTGTGTTTACCTTTTTGGGGGCAGCAAAATGAGACTACGAGCTTCGTCGGAATCAACCACCATCGGAAAACATCACCGGCAATTCAAAAATTTTGATTAGCTGACCAACTCTATGAAACAAAAATTTTTACTAAATAAAAATAACTATTTTGCTCAAAATAATTTTTTTCACCTTTCTAGCCTCTTGTTTTTTTTTTTTACTTTTCCATCCCCTTTTCTACCAAAGTAGTGGTAGTATTTATAGGAGAGAATGAAGTTATTTTTCCTCTCCTCCACCAATGTGGGAAAAAAGTATTTATAGGAAATGATAAAGATTTATTTCTTGTCATCCACCAATGTGGGAGAAAAGCCATTTAGGGGTATTTTTGGAATTTAAAAATTGAAAATAAGGTGAGGTGGAAGATAATGTGGGGGGAAATTGTACAATGTAGTACAAATTTTGAATTTTAAAATTGGGAAACGACAAAGTTGGGAGGAAATAGTACAATGTAGTATAATTTGAAATTATTTTTTGGTGAAAATTGGGTAGAAGTTATGAAAGTTTTTGGAAATTTTGGGGTTATTTAAAATATAATCCCAATTGGGATTTAAAATTTAGGCATATTCATTTAATTTTGACGAAATTAAAAATCAATTGACGGATTACATTGCAATTATGGCCAATTTAATTTCAATTATGGTCAAATCCAATAGATTGACTAAATTAAAGTGAAATTCGATACGAATTAATACTTCTTTTAATCCCGAGCTTCTTGATTTAATAAAATCAAATGCATATTTATCCAAATAAATTATTTTGATAATAAATTATATTAAAATTAAAATTTTAATTATTATATTTATTTTTAAAATAATCCCTAATTAAAATTCAACATTCCATAAAATAAATATTTAAGTAGTCAAAATATATAATCTCGTATAACTGAACACGATAATATATAATCTTTACTTAAAATGACAAAATTACGTACAAAAAATATTTTGAAAATTTTTATTTGGGTGAAATAAATATTTCAATTTTATAAAAAATCGAAGAAACTTAGGATTAAATTTAGTCGTGGAGGGCAAAAATTAGGTGTTAACACCCTTCCCTTCGGGATAATTTGAACTCTTATCTAGAATCTCAATTGATTTTCGCAGACTAAAACATTAATCATACGTATTAACAAATAAATAAATTTCCTTAAAAATTAGGTGGCAACTCTGTACAAAATTTTAATTCTTTTAGAGTCCATAAGTCATGTTTTATTTGAACTTGATAAAATAGGGCATGACAGAATGGCGACTCTGCTGGGGATTAACCGCAGGTTCTAACCATGATGGACTCAATTTTTTAATTGAGAGAGGTATTTTTACATTTTTTGCATATATATTAATTCTTTGATTTTTTATTTGTTTCACATTGCATATTGTGTAGATTTGTTCATGAATTATTTACATTATTTGTGCAAATTAATTTTGCTTCCTTATCGATTCTTTTTTTCATTACCTATTTAATACATTGTATCTCTATATTGTAAAAACTGTTACACTATTAGTCTTTACTTTATTTAATCATAAATAACAATTTCATTGTGTCTTTCGCCATACACAATTCACACACTGAACATGCAAGGGTTTTACTGCACTCCTCCGAACCTTCTTTAGATTTCTTAGTTTCAGAATTGATGCATTTAGGTTAGTGTGCCTTTTTGTAGTTATTCAGTCCTACTCTCAATTATTTAGGAAAATTCCTATTCTAGAAATAGATCACACTATGTACAAACTCACAGATAATTTGAACTACATTTTGACTTGATTCTTGTCCTGACAAGATACGTAGGCAGCCCTGCATTAGGGTTTTGTATCTTCACTGTTTCAGAATATTTCTCTGATATTCAAAATAGGAAATTTTTTGGAACAGTTCAAAGACGCTCTCCAAAAGTCTTCAAAGAGTGTAAATAAGTAACTGCTCAAAATTCAAATATCAAATAACATTAGCTCCTATTCGGCTTACCTCCAAATCCTCCCCCAATTGCGGTTCGAGAACATCTAGCTTCTTTTTTGAATGTCGTAAAACATTACATTTATGGTGTATCGATCCCCACTTTCAAAGCAAGGGTTCAATATTCTTTCATTCAAAACAATCCCGTTAACTACGGTGAAATAAGATCATAACTTCTTCAACGTCTGGTGTTCCCAATCTTGTCGACATATTGAAGTGGTTTCAAAATCCTCCTCACGCTTGACATCCGTCCTCTCGATTCGATCATTTGATCGAGATAATTTTGATGCTACAAATAATTTCTTCCTGATCATCTTTCACATTATTTTTAAGGATGACCACCACTCTTTACATTCATACATGTTACATACAAATTTATAAATTTACAAATTTTCCTGAACTACGCAGACTTGATTCTTGTTTTCACAAGATATATAGGCAACCCTCATTCGGGTTCAGTCACATTCTTTTTTCTAAATAAATAAAAAAATCAAAAAATTGACTTGGTTGGTACCAACACAGTTCGGAGTGTGTATGAGAAAGAACAAAGTGGTATGATGGAGATGACCAATTTTATGGTAAACCATTTATTCCTTTGGTACCTCTTAGTCAAACCTGACTGACACTTGGAAAAATATTCTCTTGCATACATCTAAGACAAGAATGAAGTCAACCTCATCATTTCAAGTGCATTGTGTGGTGAGTTTTTGATTAGTTCATTGCATGGTATTATTGATATAGAACTTGGCATGAATGTCCGTTGAGGCAAAATTCTGAGTTACACTTAGTTTGGGAAAGGATTGTAGGCTTTCTTTGACTCGATTGTGCCTCCCACATCCCACCAAATGACATTAATCCCTATTAATTCCCCTTTCGAGCCAAAACCTTTTCTTTGTATAACCACATCTAAGCATATACCTTTTGAGTGCTTACACGCATTATCCCTCTCTTGGCCCACCTTATTGAGCGGTCTACATACGTGCACATTACAAATGAAGATTCAAGATCAAAGCCGTCAAAGGCAAAGGATATGTAGCCCTAGAAGAACAAAAATGAAAGATGACTTCAAAGAAGAAGGAGCAAAAAGGCCCCATAAAAAGAGATAACTCCAACAAAAATGGAGAATCATCATAAAAAAAAGGGAAAAAAAGACATTTATCAAAAATGAGGGGGGAAACTCCAGCACAAGATTCAAATGAAGTCGAAGAAAATACAAACAAGGGGCAAAGAATCACAACAAAGAAAATCGAACGTCAAAATACAACAAAGGTCAAAAACATAGATATAGTGCAACACTCATCGAGGAATTAGTCACTTTCATACCAACTATCATGCTACCCAACCCCAAGCCTATATTACAAGCCGATAACAAGTCCTACAAGATCCTATTCTAAGTGTCCTCACATTAGTGGATACTTACATGAAGGCCAAGCCTATGGTATCACAATTGCATACACTAAACTTCTTTCTAAGTGTGAGTGTATATCTTTGGACGTCTCTACATTCAAAATAAAAATACTCAAATAGGTTTGAAAACGAGACACTCTTTCTGGAAAGGGCACTTGAAACATAAGAATAGGCACAATTCAAAGTCTTTGCTTGAAGCAGGACGAACGAATCTTGTCGATACTTAGGTTTGGCTGAGGTACCACTCAAAACTATATGAGTTACCCTAAATTCAATCTCGATTAGCTTGGAAATAGACGGGAAAATTTTTATACACACTACTAATTGTTGGTACCAACCACAGTCAAGACACGATTATATATTTCTCATTTTCAACATTCCTCACAAAGAAAATAAAAACAATTTTTCACTTTATCTTTCAGCATTTCTTACAAAGAAAACACAAAACAACGTTCTATATTTTCACCTTTCAACATTCTTATAAAGAAATACAAAATAATTTTCTGCATTGTTACAAAGAAAATACAAAACAATCTTCTGTATTTTCACCTTTCTGTATTCTTATAAAGAAAATATAAAATAATTTTTTGCATTCTTACAAAAAAATACAAAATAATCTTCTATATTTTCACCTTTCTAAATTCTTACAAAGAAAATACAAAACAATCTTCTGCATTTTCACTCTTCCACATTTCTTACAAAAAATACAAAGTAATTTTAAACATTTTTAACTTTTCAACATTTTGCAAAGAAAATACAAAATAATTTTCTTTCTTTCTTTCTCATAAAATTTACCTTCAAATACATGCATTATGTTTTTTCATTCAAGGCGCCCACCTCTAAATGGGGGCAGTTGACTTTTCCATTCAAACATATGCCTTCATATATATGCATTACACTTTACATGCAAGACGCATACCTCCAAATACATACAATTGAACTTCCTTTTCAAAGCTACTGCATTCAAACACAGACATTTTGTTTTTCTATCAGGTGTTCTTAGAGCTTTTACATTTTCATCCCGCTAGTCGAGAGGCTATTACCTTCAAAACCCCCACCAGTCGAGAGACTTTTACATTTTCATAGACCCACCAGTCGAGAGGCTATTACGTTTCAAATCCCACCAGTCAAGAGGTTTTTACATTTCTATACCCCGCCCAGTCGAGAGGCTATCACCTTTTAGAAGCCCTGCCATTCGAGAGGCTTTTAAATTTTCATAGCTCCGCCAATCGAGAGGCTATTACCTTTCAAAACCTCATGAGTCGAGAGGCTTTTACAAATTTCCATAGCCCCGCCAGTCGGGAGGCTATTACTTCTCAAAGCCCCACCAGTTAAGAGGCTTTTACACTTTCATAGCCCCACTAGTCGAGAGGCTATTACCTTCCAAAGCCCCGCCAATCGAGAGGCTTTTACATTTTCATAGCCCCGCCAGTAGAGAGGCTACTATCTTTCAATTACTCCGCCATTCGAGAGCTTCTTTATTTCAATAGCCCTACCAGTCGAGAGGCACTATCTTTTAATTGCTCCGCCAATCAAAATCTCTTTGATTTCAACAACCCCGCCAATCGAGAGGCTATTGCCTTCCAGCTATTTCACCAATCGAGAGGCCATTAGAATTCAATCACCTCACTAGTCAATAATCAATATCCATCTCCATAGGCAATTGGAGACGTCATACATCAAGTCTTCGTAGACCATCAAATACATCATCATTTATTTAGTCTTCGTAGATAATCAGAGACGACAATTAACATCAGTCTTTATAGACAATTGAAGATGTTATGCATCAAGTCTTCGTAGACAATCAAAGACATCATCATTCATCATAGTCTCCATAGACAATCAATATCCGTTTCCATAGATAATTGGAGACGTCATGCATCAAGTCTTCATAGACAACAGAAGGCATCAATATTCATCACAATCTTCATAGACAATCGGAGATGACAATCAACATCCATCCCCATAGATAATTGGAGATGTCATCAAGTCTTCGTATATAATCAAAGGAGTCATCATTCAACATCAATCTTTATAGACAATTAAAGACATCATGCATCAAATCTTCATAGACAATTGAAGACATCATCATTCATCACAATCTTCATTGACAATCGGAGACGACAATCCACAACAGCCTCCATAGATAATTGGAGATGTTATGCATTAAGTCTTCGTATATGATCGAAGACATCATCATTCATCATAGTCTCCATAGACAATCGGAGATGACAATCAACATCTATCCCCATAGATAATTAGAGATGTTATAAAGTCTTCGTATATAATCGAAGATATCATCATTTAACATCAGTCTTCATAGATAATTGGAGATGTCCTACATCAAATCTTCATGGACAATCGAAGATATCTTTCATAATCAACATCAGTCTTCATAGACAATCGGAGACATATTTCATTCATCAACATAAGTCTTCATAGACAATCAAAGACACATTTCATTCATTACATAGTCTATATAGACAATCAAAGACGTCTTTTATTCATCACATCAGTCTTCATAGACAATCAGAGGTGGCATTTATCCCCAAGTCTCCATAAATAATCGGATATATCATGCATCTTTTCAACAAAAATACAATTCCAAAATAATAAAATATTTTTTTGCACTGGTGCAAATTTTGAGGACCGCCTAAAAAATTTCCCTATTTTCTCATTCAAACTGCATTGACTTGATTCTCATGACACTCGAGATATATAGGAAGCTCTATTCAGAGTTCGGTCATCACAACCACATAATCATTCTTTCTCCCCAACAAGTAAATAATCTTACATCCACAGCATCTCACAGCCTGATACTGGGTAATTTCCAAAAGGAGCATCGAAACATGTGAGAACTTTTATTCCCAAATAGTCCCCCTCTCAATAATTATTCCACGTGATCACTCACCCCTAATAACAAGGCAAGAAGCAATCTGCCTATTCTTTTGAACTACACCCGACTGATCCTCATACAACTCGAGGTATGTAGGCAACTCTAAATTAGAGTTCGGTTAAATCATCATAAAAAATCATCTTTTATAGAGCAAAATTAGCTACACATCAACGTTTTCATTTAAAGACTTCTACATCGCCCTCAAATGAATAGGGGCAACTGTTGACACCCAATTTTAGCTCTCCATGCTTAAAATTAATGTCTTCAAGCTTCCTGGCCGTTAAAGGGTACAAAATATAATTTTCATATTTTTTTTACAATTGTTGACAAATTATTGATAATTATCCTTACTTTAGGATTTTTATCAATTTGTTGTCGTATTATTACTTTTCATGATTTATTAATAATTCTCCTTATATTAGAATTTTTATCAATTCATTATCATTTTTAATATTTTGCAATCATCTGCACATGTACACGACACGATATCATATTTAACAATATTTTCAAAATAATTATATTTTTAGTTTTCTATACATTTTTTTGTAATTACATATCAATACCTATATTTTTTACATTTATTACAACTTGCAAAAGCTGAGTCAGATCAATTATTTCAATACACAGTACAATAATTCGGTGTCTTGTCACATCCAATAATGACCACACAATAATGTCTTATCACATCTGACAATGAAAACTCAATGACACCATCCTTTGAATAATAACTGGTTGTTGGTCAAAAGGATGAAAAATCCTTTGGTCAATACCCTAAGGACCAAAGGGTGTGCTATTAAGTAAAGTAGGAACACTCTTTTATCCTTTGGGTAATAAAGGGTACCAATATTTATTATAAATATGGAGGAAGTGGAAGAAGGTGGAGACCCATCTTTATTCATCTTTTCTCTCTAATACCCACATACAAATTGTTCTTCCTTTTCCTTTCTCTAAAATACACAAAAAATACACATATTTTTTTTTCTCACAAATAAAAACACATATTTTATTTTATTCTCTCAAAAACACAAAATAAAATAATACAACACACACACACAGTAACATATACACACATAAATCTCCATTTTCCATACTCAAATGCACACATATTCCCATATGACACTATACAGACCAGAAAACACACACAAAAATGCCCACCCGTGTACAGAAGTGATGAGTAGTGATTTTACCACTCATCCGCACTAACTATTTATGTGCACTACTATGTTTTTAAAGTTAAATAAGACATAATTGTTATTTAATACACAAATCTCCACAATTTGTAGGTATATAGTTAAGAACGGGAAAAGATGTAGAATAAATCTTAAAATAATAGAAAGGGAGCAAAGAAGAGTACAGTTGAGGACCTGGATCATTTCAGCCTTTGTTATCGCGACCACGGTCCTCAGGCCACAGTAGCGGTCAGTCAAGATGGTCAACTTAATGCGATCGCAAAATGCAACTGCGGTCACGTAACTGCGGTCGCAGCCATGCTTGCGCGATCGCGGCTCAGCGAGAGTATGCCCAAAGGTAGATTTGTAAAAATGCATAGATGAATTCCCAATGATATATAAGAAAAAACCCTTCTTTCTTTGGGGCTTGCTTACCTCATAAGATATCTTTGAATTCAAAGCTATAAACCCTAATTAGGTAAGTGTATAACTACTCTTGGAGGCTTAATTTCTTAGTGATTTTATTAAGAATGTATGTTTTGGATAATCCTCGTGGTATATTTCTCTTTACTTTTTTCATGAGTAGCTAAGTAATTTAGTCTTGGGATTATGTTGAACTAAAGTGTAATTGTGTATGGGTGTTGCTGTGTTTGCATGATTTTTAGTTGTTGAGTATGAATTCCACCATTGCTTAAGCTTATTAGTTGAAATTTGATGGGAGAAAACTCTAAATCTCCAAATGGGTTTGATGGGTGAAAATCCCAAACTCTAGAAGCCCTTTATGATCCTTGAAAAAAAGATAATGGTGAATATGAGGTATCTTATAACATCCTTGAAAAAGGGTTATAGAGGGACAAGGTGATGGTGGACAATTAAGCCTATGGTTTGCCACCTTTTGCAATCTTAGAAATAAGTGTATTAGGAGGATAAATCATTTCAAGAGCATCATCCTATAAATAAGGATGCTTGATTGAGGTTTTGGATGATTACGAATTACACACTTGTTAGGTGCTCGAAAGAGCCAATGGGTGAAATCTATGTGGTTTTGTTGAAAGATTGACTACAATGACCTTATACCTAGCCTATCCTTTAGTTAACAACTAAAATTTATGTTGAACCAACATCAACCCATATGTTTTACCTCTAGGTAGACATAATCCCAAGATCTCCTAAAATCTTAAGTTCAAATCAAAAGTATCATTTACCAAGTGTTTGCTAAAGATTGTTGCAAAAAAGTTCCAAACAAATTCCCCCATTTAATTTTTACATTTTATTTTGATGGCATTTCGAATAACCTTGTAGTAATTTGAGCAACCATAGGGCTATTTGAGATTCGACACCAAATTCAAATTGGGTTATTTGATAATGACCGCCTCACCCCTCAAAACATGAAAGTGAGTTGAGCATTATCAAAATGGCATCGTTGTCTGGGAGTGAAATATAGATTTTTCTTGTGTGGTGTTATTCTTACTTGGGAGTATCCAGAGTGGCGTACTTTATTTTCTTTGTTTTTTTAAATTCTTTTGTAGATAATCCTAGCATCAACGAAACTATGAGGGAAGGAACTAATCCTGCGGAGTCATTTGATATACCCACTCATGTATAAAGCCACTTAAATGGTGGGAGTCATGCGAGTGAAACCCGTATCCCACCTCACTATGGGAATAATACATTTCATGTGACTAGTATCATTCTTCATGTGTTGCAAGTGAAGGGGATATACGGAGGTCAAACTCATGAGGATCTATATGTTCACTTAAGGAATTTTTTAGATGTGTGTACACCATTCAACATTTCTCATATTACTCAAGAGTCTTTTTGGCTTTGACTCTTTCCATTCTCACTAACAGGTGAAGCATTGTTGTGGTTCCTCACACTCCTTACGACTTCACTCACTACATGGAATGAGCTCACAAAGGTTTTTTAAGATCAATACTCCTCTTTCTCCAAGGTGTGTCACCCGAAAGATGAAATCATGAACTTTAGACAAAGGGATAGGGATACACTTCATGAAGTATAGGATAGATTTCATACAAAGTTAGCCAAATGCCCAAACCACAAGATTCTGGGGGAGACACTTCTCCAAATATTCTATCGGGCACTAGATCCTTTGAACCAAACGGTGGTAAACAATGCGGCGGAAGGTTCTCTCTTAAACTTGCACTTTAATGTGGCTAAAAAATTGTTGAGAGAGGTAGATAAACACAATCAAGAATGGCATACCCAATACATCAATATATCAAATAGTTCTCCATCCAAGCCCATGGTTAGTAGAGAGCAAAGAAAGTAGGACGAGGAGCAAGAGGAAATCATGGAAATGATCTTAAATCAACTTAAGTTCCTACCCAAGTATGTCATAGGTGAAACCTTGAAAATTACATCCTATAACATCAAAAACCCATGACAAAGATAGAGAAGCTAGGAAGATGGATGGAGAAATTTGGAATTTAGCAAACCATTTGGAGGGTTCTCACTCAGCCTATCGTAGGCAAGGTGGAAATCAAGGTTGGAGGAATTGGGTTGGTAGTCGAGTTTGGAGAGATTAGGAACATGAGTATTGACATTATGTGCCTCACCATGATCAGGATTCTAACAAAGAGTTATGCTCCGTTGACACTAACAGATATAAAACGGAGGATATCCTTGCAAGAATTTTGTATAGAGTTGAAGGAACGGAAAAAATGGTCCATGAATTAAAAAAGGACTTTATTTCAATGTCTAAAACTGTGGTCTTCCATTCAGCCTCTATCAAAGAATTGGAGATCTAAATGGGACTAATCTTCGCACGTCTAGATGCTAAGAAATCCCATTAGTGGAACAATTAGCAACCTCTAAAACAATGATCAAATCTTGACGTACGGAGAGTGAAAAATCAAAGGATGAACACTTGAAAGAGGACTTGGGAGGAAAGATGGCCAGTACTCAGTCAAAAGAAGGGTTATCCCAAAATAAAGTTAACAAAGAGAAGAAAATGGTGGAAAGAGTTGCCAAAAGGTTAATTGATGAAGGAAAGGTTGATAAGTGGGGACTTGAGGATCCCCTTTGACAAATTGATGAATTCCAATATTGTTCCTCGGTGATAACTAAGGAGCTATGTGGGAAGCAACCCGCAAATAACATGAAAGTGGCTCGTATCCTTATTATTTTGTTTTTGTAGTGTTAATGTTAGGTTTTAAATATAAATAACTCATGAAAGTATGGCACTTTTGAGTTCATTGGGTAAGTTTTGAAAGGGGAAAGTATGAGGAAATGTGCACCACAAATAGAACAGGGATAAAAAAGGTGTAAAATGAAAAAAGAGCTGAATAAGGGAAAATAAGGGAGCAGAAATGCTCTCAGTTACCGCGATCGCAGCATCCAGGTGCGACCACGGTCATCTGCGTGCTCGCGATCGCGTTTACTTAGTCGCGATTGCAACCATTTCAACCACTTATCCCTTGATTTCCCTCTCATTTTCAGCACACTCTCTTTTAAGTTTTCAACTGCAGAATTGATCCAACATTAAGGAGAATGAGAGAAACGTTCACCCCTGAAGGGGTTCTAGGGAGAACTCTTAGCCCTTTTTTCCTTGAGTATTTGTGTAATGGTGACACTGCTACCTTTTCAAGTTGGGGTGTCCCCATATTCATTTGATTTGGGCCTGTATTATTGATATTTTTGCGTACTTTTTTGCTTTTTTGGAGAATTCTTATTTGGGTTGTAATATTTGGGCACTCTAATGGTTCCCACATTTTCATGTTTTACTTATTTCGTTCTGGGTTTGTTACTTTATTATAATTTTAGTAGGTAAACTTTTCCGTCGTGATTAGGTTTCTAACTATAAGTACAGGGGAAGTCTGAGTACCCATGGCATCGAGGCTATAAAATGCAAGGGAAATCTGAGTACCTGGAGCATTGATGATATAGGATTGCATTCATATCCATTGGTGAAGACTGAGTAACCATATGAGTGGTTTTCCCGTACTATAGTTTGCAATGTGAGACTATTGCTTGGCTTGTTTTCATGATTAGAAAATTATGCGTGGTGCGGATATGAAAGAAAACGACCCCCTTCGTCCAAAATTTTGCAAAAATTAAAGGCATGGATGTGAGAAACTTTGTGACAAAAGTTTTCCTCTTTCTATGACTCTGACAATCGACCTTAGAAAAATAGTGAATACCCCATCCTTATCTCAAGCGGGTAGAACAATTGAACCCTCTTGATAACATTCACATGTCATGTGTGTGAGTTTAATTATCTATATCTCATGTGTACTTGTGTTATCTAGAACTTTCCCCGATAGTCTTCAAAGCTAAATTTTGATTGTGTGTGCTTGGAGAAATGACCTTAGGCCATCCTTGTGACTTTGGAACCCACTCTAGCCTAAAAAGCCTACCCGTGCACAAAGGAAATCCTTAGTTACCCATGTTGAGACTTTGGACCTTTCTTTGGAAAATATTTTACAAGTCGTAAACCATTCATTCTATCCCTGTTTTGAAACATACCCTCCTTGAGCTTGAACATGCAACTTGAGAAAACCCAAGTTTGGGGTGGTAAAAAAAATAAATTGACTAAAGTAAGTTTGGGACCATGATGTTGTAAGTGAAATGTCTAATGTGCTTTAGCATTGTAAATAAAGGTTTAGAAAAAGAAATGATCCAACAGAGAAATGAATTTCATGAAAGTTACAAGAAAAGAAAATAAGAGAAAAGCGGTGAACAAAGAAAGAAAAAAATAGGCATACAAAAACAAAGAAAATAAAGAAGAGCGACCCTTAGTCGAAGAAGGAAAATTGTAAAGTGTGATATAGATGTTCAAGAAAGGGTGTATCCATATGGCCCTAAATGATATCCTACCCTAACCCGAACCTCTGTTACAAGCTTAGAAAGTCCTTTGAGATCTCCAACCATTTACTTTCTTTGAAGAGGTGATTGAAAATAGGGGTAAGCCTATGGTATGATACTTGTTCCATTGAGATTTCTTTTATGTGAGAGAGATTTATTACACTTAAACTTCCTTGTTGCATGATTGGTAACTAGGAGTGTGGAATCTTCTTTTTTGCGAGGAGGCATGTGAATAAGTTGAGGTAGGTGAAGTTTTCATCTTTTGTATAATGAGATACAGGGAGGTATGATATGGTGCAGTCATCTTGTGAGTCATTTCTAGAGTGTTAGTAGTTGTTACATGGTTGCTCCTTGAAGTCTATTCTATAGTTCACTTATCCATTTTCTGATGAGGGGAGACATTAAAAGCCTATTTGCCATATGTGATAAGCTTCTTATGGTTATAATCAAGTTCAAGTCTTCATGATCATTGGGAACTAACATGTGGGCATACTTGGGGAGTGTAACGCTCCAATTTACTAGAACTGGAATGCCACACGGTGCTTATGATCCCGAAGGACCACAAGCTAACCCTCTGCTGGTACCTGTAACTGAGCATTGCATAATATACCGAAATAAATTTGAAAAACTGGAGGAAACTTGCCATAAGGTTCAAAATGTCTAAAATACCCAAAACTGAAAACTAAATACCGATACATCTATTCGAAAAGCCTCTAAACTTTTTGAACTGTGGAGTTGATGGGACATGTCCCCAACTAACTCCATCTATTGAAAATAACCCGAATCTAATCCAATAATAAAATATGGATCATCCTCGAATGAAGAGGACTCACTGCTACGTCTACTAATGCTGACTGAGTCTGGACTACTATGGGTGCTCTGGATTCCGTACGTCTGAACCTATGGTATAAGACACCATAGTGCAGAAAAGTATGCGTCAGTACTTTGAATGTACTGGTATGCTAGATGAGGTAAGGCTACATCCAAGGGCTTAAGCATGAACATTACTTAACTAAATAACATGAGAATATTGAATGGAGATATATGCAGAATGCACAGACCAAAACTGGAATCGCAGTAACACTGAATACAAGCTCTAAATACTGGTTTTTGAATACTAACTTAGTGATGACTGTGTCTACTAATACTGATATCTGAGTTTACTAACTCTGGAATACTAAATAACTGAATCTACTCATATCAATAACTGAGTTATGATCTTACTACTATCGACTGACTAAATCTAAGATCAAACCTCTCTAATGGATGATCTCTGAATCTACTAATAATGATAAGGAATGATTTTATCTGAGATCAAACCAATCTAGCAGAAGATCTCTGAATCTTTTAGTACTGATACTGATTAACTTTATGTGAGACCAGGCCTATCTAGCGGGTGGTCTATAAATCTATGGAACTATCTAAGTTCCTTACTGAGATGGGTGACTGTATTTGACAGTCTTGATTTCTGAGTTCTACTCTAAAAATTGATACTGAAACTGCAACTATGGGAGTTCTCACTTAACCGACATACCCCGAATCTGGTCTAGTGGGATCTAACCTGTAACCCCAGCTGGAAGGGTGTTAATACTGCGCCATAGGTAAAGACCTCTTCTATGGTCAAGCCTCTTTAACGGGTGACCCTGAATAGGAAGTCAAGCCTAAGGCAGTATGATAGTTAAGCCTTAATCTATCGGGTGACTCCTAGTCCTACACTGGCTACGCAGTTTTGGAGTTCAGGGACTGTTTCTAATGACTCTTTCTCTCTAACAGGGAATCCATCATCCCTGCACTTTCTCGGTGCTAGTTCCTACTCCCAACTGAAGGACTCTGAACTTATTCTTAACTGAACTTAGACTGATTCATATTTCTTGACTGATCTGACTGAGTTCACTTGGTTCCATTATCTGACGGAATACGTATGAATTCTACTTTCTGTCTGAATGTGACTGAGTTCTGTAACTTACTAAGCTTTACTGAAATCTGAACTGAGTACTGAGCTTGATTAGACTGAATACTGAGACTGTATTGAACTAGTAATGAGATTACTGGATTTCCATAATGTTTTGTCACTGACTGAATTCTATGGATCATAGCACGACTGAGATTATCTTAAGACTGACTCGACTATAGATAAGCATCTATGTTTTTGGGTATAAATACACCCAGGACTCGATAGCATTAATAACTAAGATAGGACCATACTTGAATATCATGAAAATGGACTTTCATTCACAATACAATCAATACGATATCTCATCAATCACTTGAATGTTATAAACATGTAAATGTATAGGGTATGCACACTAATATCTCATAGTTGTTCAATAAGGAATACACATGGATAAGAATGCATGCAAATTATCATAATACATTCATTAAGGCATTCCAACATATGCTTGGCATGCACTAGTTATCACATAATTGGGGATTTCATGCTTAACATACTAAAAGGCACTATTCTCTTTACTTAAGCATTATATCAAACATAAGGGGAGCATGCTTTGGCTATACCACAGATTCTATACTTAATTATCATGAATACATCAATATCATGCAACTTGAATGGATTTTATCATGAACATCACATAGTAGGATCAAAGCTTGGATCTTTGAAATTAAATCATGAATTAAAACTCATCAAAAACATGAACTTCAATTTCTATTCACAAAAATCATGACAATCTCATAAATTTATTATCTTGAATTTGAAAAAAGATTCTTGAACTTCTTGGGTGAAAGGAACCCAAGAATAAACATCTAGAATACCTGAAAATTTTGAATCTTGAAAGAGAATGACTTTTCTTGAATGTTCTTGAATTGGGAATGATAATTTCTTGGTTTTCTTGAAAAAGACCTTGAATCTTGTTCTTGGAAGATGATCTTGAGAGGAAACCCTAATTTTCTTGTTCTTGAGAGTGGATAAGATTAAGGGTTTTTTAAAATGATTTATGATAGTTATGTACGTGATTTTGATGATTTAAGTCATGGAAGGTAAAGGAAAAGTCCAAAATACCCCTACAAAACCATTTCCTAGTTGCTGAAATCCTCGCTGACGACCAAGACTGATAAACCATCAGCTATATGATGGCCCGTCATCTTAGGTCATCACTTGGATACTGGAATTTATGGGTTTCTGCCTAAGTCTAACGACTTGGGTTGATAAGTCGTCAGATATGTGACGGCCCGTCAGATATGTCGTCACTCAGTTGCCAGGCTAACATGCTGGAGTAAAATGGGTATAACTTTTTGCTCCGATATTGGATTTGGGAGAAATTGGAATCGCTGGAAAGATAATTAAATTATATACCTTTTTATGTGTCATGATCTCAAAAATTAGTAGTATAATGAGAGATATGCTCATTTGAAGTTGACTATATCAATATCCTTCTCAAGAATTCAATCGGTAAGGAATGTTTTGATTCCTCTAATAGGTAGGATGTATTTGAGGCCTTAATATACATCAAAATTGATCATAAAACTACCAAATCACTATAATTTATTTCTCATGATCTTGAAGCATAGTTCTACTATCAGTTGGGAATCTCAGGGCATTACAATATCTCCCTCTTGGGAACATTCCTCCTCGAATATCACTTGTTAGGCTAAGAGTACTGATTGGATGAGCTTACTTAAGAGACGATAATATCTAAAACATGACTATGTAACTGGAACTACTGATATTCTGGGTTCTTATTCTGAACATGCATATCTAATGCGTGGGATACATGGATGAAACTATTGATAAGATGAATTCTCATAATGAACATGCATATCTGATGCATGGATACTTGAATGAGTTGGTCTCATGAATGCATGATTGAATAAACTAATGAACTAAACTTTTCTACTGAACATGGATATCTAATGCATGAATATTTGACTGAACTGACTCTTGAAAGCATGACTGACTATGCAATGATAACTGATGCAAAGCTTGTAATGAGAATCTGGGCATAAAACTGAATGGGTTTTAGGAATTGAAACATCGGGGAGTTATAGGTTATCTCCCCCTTAGGACACTATGTCCCTCAAAGAAAACTTATTTCACCGAAGTACTTGAGAAAACTGAGGCGCTGCACAAGGCACCTATGAATTGGTTCATAACTAAATATCTGGGATCTGAATCTAATGCATGACGCATGAACTGAGTTATACTCATAACTACTAGAATACCCTATCTTGGGATAGTTATATCCCTGAGGTTTCTGATAGCATGATTAGATAAAAAGATATTAAAACAAACTATACGAATCTGACTGTCTGACTGCTAAACTGACTGTTGGTTCTACTGACTAACTCATGCTGAAAACTTAAGCTCAAATGGGAGAAAAGAACCTGGCAATACATATCATGAAGATAAAATACTCATAAAGTAACCAAATTTTTGTTAGGGAAACTTTCTTGATCATGGCGAGCCTGAAGTGCATAAAGTCTTTTTTTACGCTAACCACTATTGGCACCCTGCTGACGTAATTCTCTACCCCTCTGAGCTAGCACTCTACATTCTATATTTTGTGTCCTGTCTTACCACATCCAAAACATACTTGACTATTTTCTCTACACACATCTAGGTGATTCTTGCCACACTCTCCACAAAGTGAATAGGTACGAACACTGCTGGCACTACCCTGGGTTTTGGAGCTTGGCGCCCTATCATAAATGACATCCCCGAACTTTGGTGTGGGTACATTAGCTGAGTATAGATCTGGGACTAAAAATTTCTGGCTATGCTGAGAACCATTACCACCCTGTGACCCGGCCAGATAAAAGTTGTAACTACCTATTATGGATATCTTATTAGATCTCTCTCTCTCCTTAGATTTATCTGCCTCTATCTACTGAGAATGCATCATTAACCTAGAAAGATCTATGTATATATTTAGTATAGCAATTGTACACTCCTTCAATACCAACAGGGATACACCAGTCACAAACTTACTCACACTCGCTCTAGGGTCAGCTATCAAATTGGGAGAATACTTAGCTAACTGGTTGAACTTAAGAAAATACTTATTCACTATCATGGATCATTGTCTTAGGTTCATAAACTCTTCCACCTTAGTTTCTCTCATCTCGAGTAGGAAAAACTTATCTAAAAATGCATCCTGAAACACCTGCCAAGTCATGGGAGTTACATCCTCCCATCTACTCTTCTTCCATATCACTACCCAATCATGAGCAATATCCTTTAGCCTATAGGATGCTAACTCTACACTCTCCTCCTCAGAAACATGCATAATCTGGGTGATCTTCTTCACCTCCTCAAGATAAAGTTGTGGTTCCTCACCTGCTATTGACCCAAAGAATTCTGGTGGGTTCATTCTCATGAATTTTTTTATCCTGGCTGCGGCTGAATCCCCATCTTGCTGAGGTGGGGCTACAACCTAATGATTCCCCTGAAAATTAGTCGTCATAGCTTGGGCTAGCACCTGAAAAGCTACCTGGAACTCTGCTTATGACATATTCTCATTCGGAGGATCTACAGGCTGAGGTGGCTGGTTATCATCCCTATGGGCATTGGCTTTGCGAGGAGACATTCTCTATAAATGGAAAAAGGTGGATTAGACTAAGTATTAACTTGAGCTCATGCTCAATCGCACGACGTGAATACTGAAAGAAGGGAGACTTTTCCTAAAATATCTTATAGACTCATGCACATAAATGTGGCGTGCAATACACCCATACACAAGACTTTACTAAATGTGGCTTTTCAGACTCCTAGGACACTACTGTACCTTAGGCTCTAATACCAAGTTTGTAACGCCCCGATTTACTGGAACCGAAATGCCACACGGTGCTCATGATCCTGAAGGACCACAATCTAACCCTCTGTTGGTACCTGTAACTGACCACTACATAATATACTGAAATAAATTTGGAAAACTGGTGGAAACTTTCCATAAGGTTCAAAACATCTAAAATGCACAAAACTAAAAGCTAAATACTAATACATCTATCCGAAAAGCCTCTAAACTGTCTAAATTGTGGAGTTAATGGGACATGTCCCCAACTAATTCCATCTGCTGAAAATAACCCGAATCTATTGTAATAATAAAATATGGATCATCCTCGAATAAAGAGGACTCACTGTTATGTCTACTGCTGCTGACTGAGTCTGGATTGCTATGGGTGCACTGATCCCGTACGTCTGAACCTATGATATAAGACACCATAGAGCAGAAAAGTATGCGTCAGTACTTTGAATATACTGGTATGCTAGATGACGTAAGGCTGAATGCAAGGGATTCTGCATGAACATTACTTAACTGAATAACATGAGAATACTGAATGGGGATATATGCATGAATGTACAGACCAAAACTGGAATCACAGTAATACTGAATACGAGCTCTGCATACTAGTTTCTGAATACTGACTAACTGATGAATGGGTCTACTAATACTGATATCTGAGTTTACTTACTCTAGAATACTGAATTACTGAATCTACTCATATCAATAACTGAGTTATGAGCTTGCTACTATCGACTGACTAAATCTGAGATCAAACCTCTCTAATGGATGATCTCTGAATGTACTAATAATGATAAGAAATGATTGTATCTAAGATCAGACCTATCTAGCGAAAGATCTCTGAATCTTTTAGTACTGATACTGATTAACTTTATGTAAGACCAGGCCTATCTAGTAGGTTGTCTATGAATCTATGGAACTATCTAAGTTCCTTACTGAGATGTGTGACTGTATTTGACAGTCCTGATTTTTGAGTTCTACTCTGAAGACTGATACTAAAAATACAACTATGGGAGTTCTCACTTAACCGAATACCCCGAATTTGATCTAGTGGGGTCCAACCTGGAACCCTAGATGGAAGGGTAACAATACCTTACAATGGGTAAAGACCTCTGCTATGGTCAAGCCTCTCTAATGGGTGATCCTAAACAGGAAGTCAAGCCTAAGGAAGTATGATAGTCAAGCCTTAATCTAATGGGTGACTCCTGGTCCTATGCTGGATACGCAGTTCTGGAGTTCAGGGACTATTACTAATGACTCTACCTCTCTAACAGGGAAGTCGTCATCCCTGCATTCACTCGGTGCTAGTTCCTACTCCCAACTGAAGGACTCTAAACTGATTCTTAACTGAACTTAGACTAATTCATATTTCTTGACTGATCTGACTGAGTTTACTTGGTTCCGTTATCTGATAGAATACGTATGAATTCTACTTTCTATCTGAATGTTACTGAGTTTTGTAACTTACTAAGCTTTACTGAAATCTGAACTGAGTACTGAGCTTGATTATACTGAAACTGAGACTGGATTGAACTAGTACTGATATTAATGAATTTCCTTAATGTTCTATCACTAACTGAATTCTATGGATCAAAGCACGACTAAGAATATCTTGATACTGACTCGGCTCTAGACAAGAAGCTAAGTTTTTGGGTATAAATACCCCCAGGACTCGATAGCATAAATAACTAAGATAGGACCATACTTGAATATCATGACAATGGACGTTCATTCACAACACAATCAATATGATATCTCGTCAATCACTTGAATGTCATAAATATGTAAATGTATAGGGTATGCATACTAATATCTCATAGTTGTTCAATAAGGAATACTAATGGATAAGAATGCATGCAAATTATCATAATACATTCATTAAGGCATTACAACATACGCTTGGCATGCACTAGTTATCACATAATTGGGGATTTTATGCTTAACATACTAAAAGGCACTATTCTCTTTACTTAAGTATTCTATCAAACATAAGGGGATCATGCTTTGGCTATACCACAAATTCTATACTTAATTATCATGAATACATCAATATCATGCAACTTGAAGGGATTTTATCATGAACATCACATAGTAGGATCAAAGCTTGGATCTTTGAAATCAAATCATGAATTAAAACTCATCAACAACTTGAACTTCAATTTCTATTCACAAAAATCATGACAATCTCATAAATATATAATCTTGAATTTAGAAAAGAATTCTTGAACTTCTTGGGTGAAATGAACCTAAGAATCAACATCTAGAATACATCAAAATCTTGAAAGAAAATGACTTTTCTTGAAGGTTCTTGAATTGAGAATGATAATATCTTGATTTTCTTGAAGGAGAGCTTGAATCTTGTTCTTGGGAGATGATCTTGAGAGGATACCCTAATTTTCTTATTCTTGAGAGTGGAGAGGATTAAGGGTTTTTAAAACTGATTTATGATGGTTATGTACGTGATTTTGATGATTTAAGTCATGGAAGGTGAAGGAAAATTCCAAAATACCCCAACGAAACCGCTTCCTAGTTGCTAAAATTCTCGGCTGACGACCAAGGCTAATAAGCCGTCAGATATGTGATGGCCCCTTCATCTTAGGTCATAACTTGGAAGATTGAATTGATGGGTTTCTACCTATTTCCGACGACTTGGGTTGATAAGTCATCAGATATGTGATGGCCTGTCAGATATGTCGTCACTCAGTTGCCAGGCTAACATGCTAGAGTAAAATAGGTATAACTTTTTGCTCCAATATCGGATTTAGGAGAAATTGGTATCATTAGAAAGATAATTCAATTATATATATTTTGGTGGGTCATGAGCTCAAAAATTCGTAGTATAACGAGATATATGATCATTTGAAATTGACTATACTAATATCCTTCCTAAGAATTCAATCGGTAAGGAATGTTTTGATTCTTCTAATAGCTAGGATGTATTTGAGGCCTTAATATACATCAAACTTGATCATAAAACTATCAAATCACTAGAATTTATTTCTCATGAGCTTGAAGCATGGTTTTACTATCAGTTGGAAATCTCAGGGTATTACATGGAGCTGTCTCATAATAAAAGATAGTGCTACTTGAGGAAAAACAAGATTCTAAGTTGGGGGGTGTTGATGAGTGGTGATTTTACCACTCATATGCACTAACTATTTATGTGCACTACTATGTTTTTAAAGTTAAATGAGACATAATTTTTATTTACTGCATTAATCTCCATAATTTGCAGGTATATAGTTGAGAATGGCAAAAGATGCAGAATGGAGCTTACAATGATAAAAAAAAAAGAGAAAAAAAGAGTGCAAATGAAGACTTGGATCATTTCAGCCTCAATTACTCTTGAAGGCTTAATTTCTTAGTGATTTTGTGAAGAATAAATATTTTGGATAATCCTCATGGTATATTTTCTTTATTTTCTTCATGAGTAGATTAGTAATTTTGTCTTGGGATGATGTTGAACTAAAGTATAATTGTGTGTAGGTATTGTTGTGTTTGCATGATTTTTAGTTGTTGAGTATAGATTCCACCATTGCTTGAGCTTATTAGTTGGAATTTGATGGGTGAAAACTCCAAATATCCAATTAGGTTTGATGGGTGAATACCCCTAACTCTAGAAACCCTTTATCATCCTTGAAATAAGGATAATAATAAATATGAGGCAACCCATAACATCCTTGAAAAAAGGTTATAGGGGGACAGGCGATGGTTGACAATTAAGCCTATAGGTTGCCACCTTTTGCAATCTTAGAAATAAGTGTATTAAGAGGGTAAATCATGTCAAGAGAATCATACTAGAAATAGGGATGCTTGATTGAGGTTTTGGGTGATTACAAATTACACACTTCTTAGGTGCTCGAAAGAGCCAATGAGTGAAATCGGTGTGGTTTTGTTGAAAGATTGACTACAATAACCTTAGACCTAGACTATCCTTTAGTTAACAACTATAATTCATGTTAAACCAACATCAACTCGCATGTTTTACCCCTAGGTAGACATAATCCCAAGATCTTCCAAAATCTTGAATTCAAATCAAAAGTACCATTTACCAAGTGCTTGCTAAAGATTGTTGCGAAAAAGTTCCAAAAAATATTCCCCCCATTTTATTTTACATGTCATTTTGTTGGCATTCCGGATAACCTTGTAGTAATTTGAGCACCAATAGAATTTGAAGTCTATGATTTGCTCCTTGAGATTCGGCCCCAAATTCAAATTGGGTTATTTGACGAGGACCGCCTCACCTCTCAAAACATGGGAGTGAGTCGAGTGTTATAAAGGAGCATTCCACTACCGAAGATCCTACGGCAAGCTCTAACTAAACACCTACTATACAATAATAGCATCGCCACACACCCCTGCCTTTCTCTCTTTCCCCTCACTGATCTACCTTCCCTCTTCTCTGGCCAAATCTAGGTAGAATCACCAGTCATCATTCATCGTTGCTTCGCCGGATTTGACCACCGGCGAACTTTCAACCACTAGCTGCACCACCATGCCCAACCCCTACCCCTTTCTTCACTACCGTCGTTGGATTTGACCACCGGACGACATGGCAAACAACATTACATCCATACCCATTGAAAAATAGGCTAGATCTGGTCGTGTTTTTATTTTTTTGGCGTTGCTCCGGCAAAAGCCGTTGAAGCAACGCCTCTACTCGTCACTCCTTCGTCTTAATGTATTTTTTTAAAATATATTTTCTGATATTATTTAGCTGGAGTTGTATATTTTCGACGAATTCTATGGATTCCAGCGTTTGTTATGCGTCTGGGCATTTTCTTTCAATTTTTGAGCTTCTTTTGTTTGTTTTTGTACTGCTGACATATTTTGTTGCTATTTTTTTGGACTGTTCCGCTGATTTAAGGTCGATTTTTTGACTCAAAAAGTTCAATTCGGTGCTTGTTTTGCTTAGCTAATTGATTGACTAATTTTGGATTATTTTGGGTGTTTGCTTCATCATTTATTATACTGATAATGAATAATACTAACATATGGCCGATAACACTATCTCTGCGTCGGATATTTGAGGTCATTCTATTACAAAAAACGTATTTTATTTTCTCAAGTTTATTTATTTATGTCAAAATAAATACATGGCCAATGACATTATCTTATCATCGAATATTTAAGGCCATCCTATTACAAAATATGATCTTTACTTTCTCAAATTTATTATTTTATATCAAGAGCCGACACTTGGTTGATGAAAATATCTCTACATCAGATTTTTAAGGCCACCCCGTTACAAAAGGTAGATTTTTATTCTCAAGTTTATCTATTTTTATATCAAAATAAATACTTGGCCAATGAAAAAAATTTCGTCAATATTTGAGACCTCCACAAATAAAAATACTAACATTACGTATACAAATCATAACAGAAATAAATAATGGGCGATGTTGAAATCCTTGCAATATCACCACAACCCAATGAATTTTACGATTCGTATCTTGGCAAGACGATTTAGGATGGTCGGTAAATTGAGCAACCATTTCGTAGCCATGATGTATCTAAAATTCAATCCGAGCCCACGTTTTAACCAAATAATTCTATTTATTATGTATATTTATATATTCACAAATAGTTTTAATTTAATTTGTTTTCTTAGTAATGTGTTTGTACAGGTTCTCGGGAATACTTGCCGAAAAATGGCATTCAAAGGAAAAATTTATTTTTGTATTTTTCTTTATAACTGTATACATTATACATAGTGAAAATTTTTCTCTTAGGGGTGTCGGGCGGGGATATTTTTACTTACATAATCAACAAACGATTGATTAGGCAAACTTAGGCCGCTCACATAAACAAGTTAAATTAATCATTTAATTCACATATTTATATCGTAAACATTGTATAGTTTTCTTCTCAAATAAAATTTTTATTTTTCTCTCCGTAAATTTGTTCAAGTAGATAGTATTATTTGCAAAATGTGTTTTCTTTTTACAGTACATAAAAGACACTTTTTTTTCTCATGTCACAAAATACTTTTCTTTTCACATGTAATTTATATATTTTTACATATTTTCATAACAATAAGTTTTATTCATATACTCAATATATTTTCACATTATTTTTAAATATTAATATCTTTTAAAAGAATCATTTTTTACCTCCTCCCTCATTGATAAATTTAGTCTAGCCGGGTACCACATTTGTGGATCCTGAAGGGTGTCTAACTCCTTTTCATCGGGATAATTTGAACCCTTATCTAGAATCTCAATTGATTTTTGCAGACTAAAACACTAATCATAAGTATTAACAAATAATTTCTTAAAAATTAGGTGGCGACTCTATACAAAATTTTAATTCTTTTAGAGTCCATAAGTCATGTTTTATTTGAACTAGATAAAAATAGGGAATGACAGGGAGAAAGTTTGTAGAAGCATCTATATTCTTACACTTGCAGCAGTATGAGAATCCAATAGTTGTTTAGTTAGGTCATTCACTTCAGCATTCAGACTCTGGACCTCTACAGTAAGTGTTGAAACCTTTTTCTTCAAATCTACATTTTTTGCACCCAGTGCTTCATTAGAACCTGGTCCCTCTAATGATATTTGCTGATTTTTCAATTTCAGAGTAAAGATTTCAGCATCTTTACCAGCGACAACAACTATCATTTCCTCCAATTCCATACTCAACTTCTCTTGAAATGCTAATAATTCTGATACCTAGGACATGGTCCCAGTTTTTCCTTCAACACACTCATTTTCCACCAAGGTAGTTAGAATGAACATTTGCTTTGTTGTTCCTGGAGTTCCATTTGCACAGACTACCCAAAGTAATTAAATACCTTACTCAAAAAGTATCCATAAGGCATACCATGACTTCCATCCTTTTCATGGATTACTTTATCCATATACTGAATCATTAGGGCAGGTAGATTTACCAACTCAAACTTTCTTAGACACTCCATTTTATATAGGTCTACACTAGAAGCAATCATTCTTTTCTTAGATCTTGGAAGCACTACTTTGTTGACAAACTCAAACACTAATTGGAATTCTCCCTTAAGAAACTTTTTTCTCACTCCAGGCACAGAAGTTTCTCTCACCTTTGAGGCATCAATCATATATTAAATTGAGGTTTATTGCATTGAAATAATCCTCACACCCATAATGGGAACATCTAGAATCTTCTCAAGAGTTTCTCCATCCAACTTAATTTTCTTTCCTTGCACCATTGCAGTCAGGAGTTCTCCATTTTCAGAAAATTTAACAGTGTAGATACACTGTTTTACTTCATCTTCATATGTAGAGGGAATTTATATTTCTACAAGATGCAACCACCCTTGATGTTTCACATAATTGACAAGCTTAGTTATTCCAGGTTTTTCAAGAATCCTGAGATCAAATACTCTTTCGGTCATCACTTTTTGAGACATCAATATTTCAGTTCTCTCTTCTCTAGATACAAACTTTTATGCGTCATCTTTCTTTCTTCTTTTAGAACTACTTCTTGGTTCCTCTTCTATGGTTTTTCTCTTTTTGGTACTAGGTCCCTCAGAGACTTTCCTTTTTTCTTTTAACTGCAATGTGTTTTTATTTTAACTTAGCAAAGCTTCTAGACTTTGAAGCAGAGGACCTGGTTCTTTCTTCAACACAAACTTCTTTCCTTCTCTTTAAAATTACAATAGCAATATCAAGATCAGCATCCTCACGCTCTCTAATATCCGCAACTTCCACGTTTTCATGCTCTACAATACTAGCTTTGTTAAGTCTCCTTCTTCTAGTAGTATAAGATTTTCTAGACTTCTTAGCATCACCCATGAATTTATTCTCAGAACTCCTAGTAGAGTATGTTCTGATAACCTTCATACAAGATTCCAACACCTTATTTTTACCCTTACAACCCCTCTGCTTTTGAACTAACCACCTTAGAGGTAATTTTTCATCATCCACTTCATCCTTCTCATTTGGAGGTTTCACAAACTCTCCTTTTTTTTTTGAAACATCATCTTTTTTACTTACTACCAGTTCTTCCGCACCAAGAGGATCACTTGCAAGTAGAAGTAAGTTTCCATCTACCCAATTCTCACTAATGGAAAGATCAGATCTTTTTACAAGTATTTCTTTATTTCACAGTTGAGCAAAAATTGGGTTTGACTCTGAGGGAGTAGGGGGACCAACTACTTGAAGTGATTCAAAAATTTCTAGTAATTTTAGTTCTTCTAAGGAAGGATTCATGCTCAACGGCTAAACTGAATCCCTGATTTAGATCCATCATCATGGAAGACATAACAGGGGTTTCTATGGTATTTGGGCTTTCTTCTAAAATGGGTTTATTTGGGGAGCTTGATGAGGATGTTTCCCATCGTATTGGGGTAGTATGGATAAAGTGGAGTATCACCTCGGGAGTGTTGTATGATAGAAAGGTTCCACCCAAGCTTAAACGTAAATTCTATAGAGTGGGAGTCCATCCGGCCATATTTTATGAAAAAAAGTGTTGTCCAATCAAGAACTCCCACATTAAAAAATTGAAGATGACAAAAATATAGATATTGCATTGGATGTGTGGGCTTACTATGGGTGATAGGGTTAGGAATGAGATTATACAGTAGAAGGTAGGAGTGGCTTCGGTGGAGGAAAAGACGTGAGAAGTTCAGTTGAGATAGTTCAGATATATGATGAGGAAGGGAACAAATGCCCCAGTTCATAGGTTTGAGAGACTACCTTTAGATAGTTTTAGGTGGGGTAGGGTTAGGCCGAAGAAATACTGGAAAAAGGTGATTAGACGTGACATGGAGTAGTTACAGCTTACTGAGGACATGACCCTAGATAGGAAGGTATGGAAGAAATGAATTAGGTTGGACAGTTAGTGCATGAGGGTGGGTAATGATCAGTAGTTAGGAAAGCTTTAGGGTAGCCGAGACGGTACCATATGTTGGAGCTATTAGTAGGAGGGGATGGGGGTGAGGGTGCCTTTGGTTTATTAATGTAGGGGTATTACTTTGTGGGAGTCTTATTTTTGTTTTTCCATCTTGTTTCATGCTTTATTACGAATTTGTTTACTATTCTTTTTCTTGAGCGGGGGGTCTGTTGGAAATAGCCTTTCTACTTCTCCGGAGGTAGTGGTATAGACTGCATACATTTTACCCTCCCCACACCCCACTATGTTGGAATAAACAGGGTTTGTTATTATTGTTGTTGTTGTTGTTTGGTGTTTAGAATTTCAAGGGAAGGCATAGTGGGTAAAACACTTTCTGATTCTTGAGGAAGATTAAAATAAGACTTTTCTACTGTTTTGGACATAGAAGAATCAATAGGTTTAATTTTGGGGGTTTTAGATGGAGAAGATGATGTTTGATGAATTTTAGATTCTTCAGCAGGGCTTGAGGGAGTAAATGTTTTAGCCATTTGGAAGCTTTTACTGAGAGAGTGAATGGGAAAGGCTTGATTTTGAGAGAATGAGTGAATTGAAGGAGAAGACGGGCAAATTAGAAGAGAATAATTTAATAGAGATTTAACTTTTGTATTTAAAGAAAGTGACCATTGTCACTTAGACGTCTTTTAAATAAAATGACATGTCTAGTGTTAACTGGTGAGACTCTTCATCTCACGGGAGAATTGACAAGTTTTACTCATAGTGACGGATGGCTTTCTAGACAGAATTTTATGATTTTTAAAGTGCTCAATTTTGGTACTAACCTGAGAGATGGGACCATGTCCCTCTCTTTCTGGAGTGAATCCTCAAGTTTGTGTATGTTTCAACTGTTCTCTTCCAAAGTTTTTCCCATGAGTGTATACCTGCAAAGGTATGTGTAACTCCCCGTATTTCGGGCTACAATATAGACCATGATTTCGATGCGTTGATAATCCCGAATCCATAATCCTATGCCGTTATGGCATGTTAATTATTTGTGTAGTATGTGAATCCATTTAAGCTTGAATTTAGACCATAGAGGTCCTTTGACTCAAGGACGAGTTGAAAACTACTTCGATCGATTAAGTTTAAGTGGACATTATAATTTGTGTCAACTTCTATAGATCATTACTCTTTGTATATGTCTAATTATAGAGCCTACTATGTGTAAAATCATAGGTTTTTGAGTTATCTTTCCAACGATACCAATTTTGCTAAAATCCAGCACCCGAGCAAGAAGTTATGACCTTTTAAAGTAGTATGCGTCGCCTAACCAATCGTACATAGCCACTGGAAAGCATATGCAATAGCATATGCGACACCTATTTAAACATAGGCGATAGCATAGACGGCGCTTATGTAAACATAGGTGATAGCATAGGTGGCTCCAATGTAAACATAGGAGATAGCATAGGCGGCGCCTATGTAAACATAGGCAATATCATATGCGGCGCCTACGTAATGGTTTCAAGTGACTTAAACACTCCGTTTTGGGGGGAAAATGATCCTTTTCCCACCCTTATTCAGCCATAAACACGAAATTCAGTCCCTAATTCTCCAAAATACATCCACATTCATCTAAAAATTCTCAAGAACACTCCTAAGGGTTTCAAACTAAAAACCCAAATAAATCAAGATTCAACCGTGGGTTTTCAAAATCGATTAGAGATTCGGAATCCCCAATCCACAGGCTTCAAAAAACACCTATTATTTTCCAAAATAGAGGTACGTGGGGTTTTCCTAAATTCTCATGGGCATAGAAAAATCATGTTTTAGAATGGGTTTTTTGAATCTATATATATATTCATGTATTAAATATTTTAACATCATTGTTTTGGTCTTTTGACCTTCCCCAAAGTGATTTGAGAATATGAATGTATGAAACCATGTATTTAAGAATGAATTCTTGTTGAGAGCATGATTTTTGGTGAATTCCCTCTTATCATGAATTTTTCAAATTTCTCATAGCATATGAATTGTTTTGCAATGCATCCTTGAAAAGCACTATATGAAATGATTGAATTCTTGTTATGATTTAAAGGTGGTTTTAAATCACTAAAGAGAGAATCTAGCATGAATGTTTAATGTTCATAATGCATGTAATGAAAGAGTGCATGGATTTGCTAAAGGCACTAGAACACCATATGTTGATGAAGTTTTTGCATGATTTTGACTTGAGTTTCGGAACACGAAATCTTCTATATTAGTTGCATGTTTTTGGGTGGTCTAAGCTTTGGTTTAAATGAAAGATTTATCTTAATGTATTATGGCTCAGAAATAAAGACTTGCAAGTCATGGTCTGACGATACCAAACTCAGAAAATGCCATAACAGACACAGACGAATACAGAAATCAAACTTTATCAGATTTGCATATTTTAGAACTTCAGAATGATGCATGTTCAGAAAAGGCTAAAATAGGGCATAAAGAGAGCTTAGGTGGTTCCCCGAAGAAGGTGTGAGTTCAGACAACTCTTTGCCCAAAACTGTGGTTTACCGACCCAGGTATATTATTATACGCTGACTTAAGTGTCGTGTGGCTTATCAGATTCAGGAACGCCAACCCTTACGGCACACTCAGGTTGGAGGCTTCCCCGCCGAGTCAATGGAGGATTCCATATCGCCCGTGGAATATCAGACTTGTAGGGGATACCACCTAACTCAGAATTAATATACAGATCAGAGTTTGAGATTTACAGACAGGTTACATGTTTTCAGAAAGTGCCCATGTGTTTTTCAGAAACTGTTTTATGCATGATGTTTTGATGAAAATTTTCTCCCACATATTATATATATATATATATGTTCAATTACTCTATTTTGGATTGCTTCGCGTTCCAGTATAATTGTGTTGACCCCCCCTCCTTCCAGGTTCTGAGGCACAGTCTAGGGGTCCAGATAAACAGTGGAGATTTCAGATCACGGATCGGAGTTTGCCGTGGTGAGCCTTCTATGATTCAGAAGGCCTAGTTATTTCATATTACTACTATTAGTTAGGTTTTGGTCTACTGGGGGCCTTGTTCCAGCTTTCAAACAATTTTGATTATTCATGATAGAGATTTCGCAGACTGAGTCAGACATTATTATTCAGATATATTTTGGATTTCTATTTTTAGTATTATGATCACATTCAGATTGACCATGTTTCCGTATTAGATTTCTCTTTCCGCATTACCTTTTATCATATGAATTATGTGCATGATTACCAGATAGATAGAGAAGGGTGTTCCAGGCCTTCATGGTTTGGGATGCTCGTCACGGCTAAGGCCCCAGCTCAGGTTGTGACAAACTTGGTATCAAAGCACGGTTCATGGTCCCAGGGTGTCTGCAAAATCGCGTCGGGTAGAGTCTTGGTTATGGATGTGTAGTGCGCCACACTTATAAGCAAGAGACTACTAGACATTTAGGAAATGTTTTCATTCTTTGTGATTTAGTTTGTGCTTCAGAGTTTGAATTGTCCCCTAATCAATGATCTCTTATATTTTAGAAACACAGTTATGCCTCCACGTCGTATCATCGATCAGAATGCTCAGGAAGATGAGGTCTGTCTTACCCATGGGATGAGGACCTGTAATAGAGCTCACTCTCCAGAACCTGTCCCTACTCCGAGAGTCCCTCCAGTCCCGACCAGTCCACCTCGAGCTCCACGGTCTGATGTCAACCGTCCCCCAACTTCTCAGAGAGATATTTCAAATGCAGAATTCATATGGTCTATTCAAATGCTGACACAGTTGGTAGCTAACCAGTCTCAATAATCAAAAGATATTGGGTCTATATCTGTTACGTCTGAGGCTACTAGGGTTGGACATTTCATGAAAATGAACCCACCTAAGTTCACTGGCACCAAGGTAGAGGAAGATCCATAGGAATTCATGGATGAGATGGAAAATATCTTTATGGTAATGCATGTGGATGAGGTTGAAGGGTTGGAACTGGCAACTTATCATCTTAAGGATGTTGTGAATCAGTCGTATGCCGACTGGGAGGATGCAAAAGGTGAGAGTGCTGAGCCCACAGCTTGGGGTGAATTTGTGGAAGTTTTCCTTGATCGATTCTTTCCTCTGGAGTCGAGGGAGGACAAAGCGGAAGAGTTTAAGAATCTAAAGCAGGGAAGTATGAGTGTCCAGGAGTACACTTTGAAGTTTAATAAACTAGACCACTATGCACCAGAATTGACTAGTAATATGAGATCCTGGATGAGGAAATTTGCATCCGGCCTTTCTGATAACCTGGTGCTTGAGTGCTAGGGGCAATTTTGAATAAGGAGTTAGACTTTGCTAGGCTGACCGTTCATATGTAGTAGGTAGAAGAGAAAAAGAAAAATATCTCTGAAGCTAGGAAGGTGGAAAGACAAGCGAAAAAAGGTATATCAGCCAACCAGAGTCACAGTTAGCCTCAGGGCGGTAAGTGGGGAAATAAATGGCAGAAAAAAAAGAATTGGGGTAATGCGAAGTCTACTGCCAGTACCCCAGTACCCCGACCACCAGTAGACAGACGATCTCAAAGTTTTCAGACTAACCATAGAACCAGAACTCAGGATACTCAGTCACAGGGTAGTGTGGCTCAGCAGCATCATACTTTTCCGCGGTGTGAGACTTGTGGTAGAAATAATCTTGGAAGGTGTCAGTTGGGTTTGATAGTGTGTTATTTATGTGGTCAGTCGGGTCACTTTTAGAAGGAATGTCCATATGCTAGAAAGAATGTTGGTGGTGCAAAGTCTCAGACAAATTCTTCTGCACCACCCCTGCCTCAGAAGGGCGCCACATCAGCTGCCGGGAACAGTCGCAACCGGTTATATGCTTTGACCAACCTCCAGGAGGCGGAAGCTTCCCTATATGTTGTTACCAATATGTTACAAATCTTTTTCCATGATGTTTATGTGTTACTTGATCCCGGGTCTACTTTATCCTATGTGACCCCCTATGTGGTTGTTGGTTTCGGGTTTGAGCCCAGTGTGATTTCTGAACCCTTTTCTATTTCCACCCTGGTGGGGGATTCTATTATTGCTAGGAGAGTGTACAGGGGTTGTGTTGTGACTGTTGGTAGCCGAGATACGTTAGAAGATCTCATAGAGTTAGATATGGTCTCTTTTGATTCTATCTTGGGAATGGATTGTCTCCATTCGTGCTATGCCACATTAGATTGTAGGACTCGAAGGGTCACTTTTTATTTCTTGAATGAACCAATGATAGAGTGGGAAGGACATTCTTTAGCACCTAGAGGGCACTTTATATCCTATCTCAGAGCCCGCAAGCTCATTTTTAAAGGTTGCTTGTACTACCTTATCCGAGTTAAGGACTCTAATGCCGAGAGTCTTCCTCTTTAATCTGTTTCTGTGGTAAAAGAATTACCAGAAGTCTTTCTAAATGATCTCCCAGGAATACCACCTGATAGGGAGATTGAGTTTGGTATTGATGTGTTGCCAAACACTCATCCTATTTCCATTCTGCCATATAAAATGGCTCTTGTAGAACTAAAAAAGTTGAAAGAACAGTTAGTAGATCTCCTAGATAAGGTTTTATACGTACAGTGTGTCTCCTTAGGGCGCACCTGTACTTTTCGTGCGAAAGAAAGATGGTTTCCTTCATATATGCAGACTACCGTCAGCCGAATAAGGTCACGATTAAAAATAAATATCCTCTTCCTAGGATTGGCGACCTTTTTTACTAGCTTCAGGGTGCCAAGTGTTTTTCAAAAATAGACCTTCGTTCAGGTTATCATCATTTGAAAGTTTGGGAGTCAGACATACCCAAGACAGCCTTCCGAACCCGATATGGTCACTACAAATTCCTAGTCATGTCCTTCGGGTTGACTAACGCCCCTGCAGCCTTCATAGATCTTATGAATAGAGTATTCTGTCAGTTTCTTGACTTGTTCGTCATTGTATTTATTGATGATATCCTGATCTATTCTAAGAGTAAAGAGGATCACGCCAATAACCTCTGAATTATTCTTCAGACCCTTAAGGATCATCAACTGTATGCCAAATTTTCTAAGTATGAATTCTGGTTAGATGATATTGCCTTCTTGGGGCATAGTGTGTCCAATGACGGGATAAGAGTGGATCCCCAGAAAGTTGAAGCAGTGAGAAAATGGCCTAGACCCACGACTCCAACTGATATTCGGAGCTTCTTGGGTTTGACGGGGTATTACAGAAGGTTCGTAGAGAGTTTTTCTTCCATAGATGCTCCACTCTCTAAATTGACTCAGAAAAAGGTAAAGTTTGTGTGGTCTGATCTGTGTGAGAATAGTTTTGAGAAGTTGAAAGACAAACTGACCACTGCTCCTGTTTTGACCCTTCCCGAGGGTGTAGATGGCTTTGTGGTATACTGTGATGCATCCCGTGTGGGACTTGGTTGTGTGTTGATGCAGCATGGTAAGGTAGTAGCTTATACATCTAGGCAGTTGAAGGTGTATAAGCGTAACTACCCCACCCATGATTTGGAGTTAGCAGTTGTGGTGTTTGCACTTAAGATTTGGCAGCACTACTTTTACGGTGTTCACGTTGATATCTTCACTGACCACAAAAGTCTGCAGTATATTTTCTCGCAGAAAGAATTGAACCTCAGGCAGAGGCGCTGGATGAGGCTTCTGAAAGACTATGATATGAGCCTGCATTACCATCCGGGCAAAGTAAATGTTGTAGTCGACGCCCTCAGTAGGTTGTCTATGGGACGCGTTTCTCATGTAGAAGAAGGAAAGAAAGAGATGGTGAAGGATATTCACCGCCTTACAAATCTAGGAGTGAGACTCTTAGATTCCAAAGATGGAGGGGTAATTGTTCATGAGTTAGCTAAGTCATCCCTTTGTGCTGAAGTTAAGGAGAAGCAGGTTGAAAATCCCATCTTGATGCAAATCAAGAAAGATGTGGGTCAACAAAAGGTTATGTCGTTTGAAATTGGTGGTGATGGTATTCTGAGATTTCAGGGTAGATTGTGCGTTCCGAATGTTGATGGACTGTGGGAAAGAATCCTTGATGAGGCGCACACTTCGAGGTATGTCGTTCACCCAGGCTCTTCTAAGATGTACCATGATCTGAAAACCTTGTATTGGTGGAATAACATGAAACGTGATGTAGTTGATTTTGTGTCCAAGTGTTTGAACTGTCAACAAGTGAAGGTAGAACACATGAGGCCAGGTGGTACTTCCCAAGAGATAGCCCTGCCTTTATGAATGTGGGAGATGATAAACATGGACTTCATTACAGGACTTCTGAGATCCCGAAACCAATATGATTCTATATGGGTGATTGTAGATCGGTTGACAAAGTCAGCCCACTTTTTGCCTGTGAGGACTAATTATTCGGGAGAGGGTTATGCTAAGATTTACATTGAGGAGATAGTTCGGTTGCATGGGGAACCAGTGTCCATTATATCCGATAGAGATATGCAGTTTTCATCTCAGTTCTGGAGATCTTTTCAGAAGGGTTTAGGTACACAAGTGAATTTGAGCACAGCTTTCCACCCTCAGAAGGATGGGCAAGCTGAGCGTACCATTCAGACCCTCGAGGATATGTTGAGGGTATGTGTCATTTATTTCAAAGGTAGTTGGGTAGATCACCTATCACTGATTGAATTTGCTTACAATAATAGATACCATGCCAGCATCAAGATGGCTCATTTTGAGGCTTTGTATGGGAGGAGATGTAGGTCTCTGATAGGATGGTATAAAGTGGGTGAGACTCAGTTGTATGGGCCTGATCTTGTTCATCAGGTGATGGAGAAAGTGAAGATCATTAGAGAACGACTTAAGACTGCTCATAGTCGTCAGAAGTCCTATGCCGATGTTCGGAGAAGAGAATTAGAGTTTGAAGTTGGTGATTGGGTATTTCTCAAGGTTTCTCCTATGAAAGGAGTTATATGGTTTGGAAAAAAGGGTAAATTGAGCCCTTGCTATATAGGGCCATATCAGATTCTGAGGAAGATTGGTGCAGTTGCTTATGAGCTAGAATTGCCTACAAGTTTGGGTTTCGTTCATCCGGTATTCCATGTATCCATGTTGAAGAAATGCATTGGAAATCATTCTTTGGTATTTCCAGTAGAGGATATCAAAATGACAGATTCCTTGTCTTACGAAGAAGAGCCCGTTGAAATTTTAGATCACCAAGTTTGGAAGTTGAGGAGCAAAGAGATAGCCTCAGTGAAGGTATTGTGGAGGAATCATAAAGTTGAAGAAGCAACTTGGGAGTCAGAAGATGACATGAGAATTAGATATCCCAATTTGTTTTCTTCGATGGATGATGAGACAGAAGGTACTATTCCTATATTATCTTTCCTAGTCCTTATTATGCTTGAAATCATGTCTGTCTATGTCTCGCATCATCATTAGGGGATGAATGATCCTAAGGGAGGGATAATGTAACACCCCGCATTTCGGGCTACAATATAGACTATGATTCCGATGCGTTGATAATCCCGAAGCCATAAATCCTATGCCGATATGGCATGTTAATTATTTAAGTAGTGTGTGAATCCATTCAAGCTTGAATTTAGACCATACAGGTCCTTTGACTCAAGGACGAGTTGAAAACTACTTCGATCGATTAAGTTTAAGTGGACATTATAATTTATGTCAACTTCTATCGACCATGACACTTTGTATATGTCGAATTAGAGATCCTACTATGTGTAAAATGGTAGGTTTTCGAATTAGCTTTCCAACGATACCAATTTTGTTAAAATCCTGCACCCGAGCAAGAAGTTATGGCCTTTCAAAGTAGTATGCACCGCCTAACCAATCACACATGCCCACTGGAAAGCATATGCGATAGCATATGCGGCGCCTATGTAAACATAGGCGATAGCATAGGCGGCGCCTATGTAAACATAGGCTATATCATATGCGGTGCCTATGTAATGGTTTCAAGTGACTTAAATACTCCGTTTTTGGGGTAAAATGGTCCTTTTCCCACCCTTATTCAGCCATAAAAACGAAATTCAGTCCCCAATTCTCCAAAATACATCCACATTCATCTAAAAATTCTCAAGAACACTCCCAAGGGTTTCAAACTAAAAACCCAAATAAATCAAGATTCAACCGTGGGTTTTCAAAATTGATTAGAGATTCGGAATCCCCAATCCACAGGCTTTAAGAAGCACCCATTATTTTTCGAAATAGAGGTACGCGGGTTTTCCTAAATTCTCATGGGCATAGAAAAATCATGTTTTAGAATGGGGTTTTTGAATCTATATATATATTCATGTATTAAATGTTTTAACATCATTGTTTTGGTCTTTTGACCTTCCCCAAAGTGATTTGAGAATATGAATGTATGAAACCATGTATTTAAGAATGAATTCTTGTTGAGAGCATGATTTTTGGTGAATTTCCTCTTATTATGAATTTTTCAGATTTCTCATAGCATATGAATTCTTTTGCAATGCATCCTTGAAAAGCACTATATGAAATGATTGAACTCGTGTTATAATTCAAAGGTGGTTTTAAATCAATAAAGAGGGAATCTAGCATGAATGTTTAATGTTAATAATGCATGTAATGAAAGAGTGCATGGATTTGCTAAAGTCACTAGACCACCATATGTTGATGAAGTTTTTGTATGATTTTGACTTGAGTTTTGGAACACGAAATCTTCTATATTAGTTGCATGTTTTTGGGTGGTCTAAGCTTTGGTTTAAATGAAAGATTTATCTTAATGTATTATGGCTCAGAAATAAAGACTTGCAAGTCATGGTCTGACGATACCAAACTCAGAAAATGCCATAACAGACACAGACGAATACAGAAATCAAACTTTATCAGATTTGCATATTTTAGAACTTCAGAATGATGTATGTTCAGAAAAGGCTAAAATAGGGCATAAAGAGAGCTTAGGTGGTTCCCCGAAGGAGTGAGTTCAGAAAACTCTTTGCCCAAAACCGTGGTTTGCCGACCCGTGTATATTATTATACGCTGACTTAAGTGTCATGTGGTGTATCAGATTCAGGAACTCCAACCCTTACGGCACACTCGAGTTGGAGGCTTCCCCGCCGAGTCAATGGAGGATTCCATATCGCCCGTGGAATATCAGACTTGTAGGGGATACCACCTAACTCAGAAGTAATACACAGATCAGAGTTTAAGATTTACAGACTAGTTACATATTTTCAGAAAGTGCCCATGTGTTTTTCAGAAACTGTTTTATGCATGATGTTTTGATGAAAATTTGCTCCCACGTATTATAGATATATATATATATATATGTTCAATTACTCTATTTTGGATTATTTCGCGTGCCAGTACAATTGTGCTGACCCCCCCTCCCCTCCTTCCAGGTTCTGAGGCATAGTCTAGGGGTCCAGATAAACAATAGAGATTTCAGATCACAGACTGGAGTTTGTAGTAGTGAGCCTTCTATAATTCAGAAGGCCTGGTTATTTCATATTACTACTATTAGTTAGGTTTTGGTTTACTGGGGGCCTTGTCCCAGCTTTCAGACAACTTTGATTAGTTCATGGTAGAGATTTCGTAGACTGAGTCAGACATTATTATTCAGATATATTTTGGATTTCAGTTTTCAGTATTATGATCACATTCAGATTGACCATGTTTCCGTATTAGATTTCTCTTTCCGCATTACCTTTTATAATATGAATTATGTTCATGATTACCAGATAGATAGAGAAGGGTGTTCCGGGCCTTCATGGTTCGGGATGCTCGTCACGGCTAAGGCCCCGGCTCGGGTCATGACAGTATGGTACTGATTTAGACCAACAATTACAAATTTTAGACAAAGATACTTGTCTCCCGATCATAACCAATTTAGAAAAAAAATATATTAATTTATTAGGTCAGGTTAATTTATCAATCCCAGACTCAACTTATTTGTTTTAGTACACCATTTTTAAAAAAAATTGTTCTATCAATAGGTCTGGGGATCGAGTCCTAGACTTAACTTCTTGGAAATTGCTAAAGCTCCCCTTTTATTACTTTAATCCGGTCAGTAATTTTTTATCTTCTTTCATATTTTTAGGTTCAATTTGAGACAAGAAGGTCAGAATGTCATGAAATTTATGGTTTGAGCTCTTGTTTGGACTCCAGTCTCCAAAGGTGAAGTTAGTTTGTCAAGAGGGTCAGAAGATCTGTGCCTCCAGTTTGACCTTCTAAGATAAGTTCTAGTAGGACCAAGTCCCTGAATATTTTGACTAGACCTTTCTTGTTGTTCCTGTACTGGAGCGGGGGCCTGTAACTGGGACCCTAGATTACCATTACCATCAACATCATTTAGTTCTTGACCATCATCTTCAGTAGTATTATCCCTCTAAATAGGAATGAGTTCTTCTATTTCTGAATCTTCACCATAACCTGAATTCATTACTTTTCTGACTTATCAAAGACCATATGCACACTCACTTCAATACACAAAGTTCTTTTTGTTGAAAACTTTGTATGCTTTGCTTGTTAAGGAGTAGCATACTGTCAATCAACATAGTCATGACAATCCAACTCCATTTTTTTAGGAGTCCTTGGAGTAGAAAAGCTATGACCGATTCTATCTTCAACACAGAATCTTCAACTTGTGTGTACATAGATTCAATTCCATGATCATATCTGAATTCAACAATCTTGCAATTTATCTTCATTTGAACTTACTTAGCAAAAGTAACCACAACCTCACAGATTTCATCCTTGGTCTTAAGAACATTATCAAGGTGAACCTTGAGTAGTCATCCATAATCATAAACATATACTTATTTCCTCCTCTACTTTAGACTTTAATAGGTCTACATAGGTCTATATTCAATAGCTCAAAGGGTTTAGAAGTACTCACCTACTTCTTCAACTTAAAGGATGACCTAGTTTGTTTTCCCTAAACACATGCATTACAATACTTATTATCTAGAAATTTTATCTTTGGCATTCCACGGACCAGGTCCTTTGAAATCTACTTGTTCAGCGAAAAAACTTAAATGTCCCAACCTTTTATGCAATAGATCAGTGTTCTCACTTTCAGCACTTAAGCATGTCAATTCACTATCAGCTACAGACTCTAAATCAGCCAAATACATATTCTTAAACTATTTGGCTTTGAGGATAATTCTTCCAGACTTCAAGTTGGTCCATTCACATAGTACACATCTTCTATTTCTTGATTTAGTGACCTTCCAATCTTTTCCACACCATGAATGTATCCTTGTTTACCATCTCTAAAAAAGATACCTCTACCTTGAAGAATTGAGAGAGAGAAAATAGTCAGTCCTTCCAGTCAAATGCTTTGAACATCCACTATCCATGAATCAGTTTTGATTACATTCCCTTTCTCCCACCCGCAAACATAGTCATTTTCTAGATTTGGGAACCCACTTGAGTTTGAGTTACCAATAGGAAGACAAAGGTGTGATCAAATCCTTTTTATACCTTCTAGGTAGAGAGTTTTTCGTCACATTTTTCAAAGGCATGAAACCCTTAGGATAATAATTCTCCTGCTAGATGTATTTAGTATTTCGCATTCTAGCTCTAAGACAATACTGACAGTTTTCCTTCAAGAGTCCATCTCTTCCACAAGGAATACATAGAGGTTTGTGGACCCTGTTTCTAGTACCATGAACATCTTTCCTTTGAGACCCAAGTGATTAGGTTTGATACTAATATCCAAGCCCTTTACCATTATTGACACTCTAACCAGTTAAATTAGAAAGGATTTGAGAGGATGTGGTCCATTTTAGTGGTTTGTTAAGTTCTCACCTTATATGAACTAGGACCTTTTCTAATTATTTATTATTATAGAGGTCGATCATAAGGTGATTTTGAGAATCCTTAATTGTTTACTCAAGCTCAATATGAAGACTTAAAGCTTCTTTCTTCCCTTTATCATCAGAATCATTTACTTTCTCCAGTTGACTATTAAACTTAGATTTTCATATTTTAACTTAGTAAATTATTCCTCTATTTTAGATATCTGGAGAGTTAAATCAATTAATTCAAGATCTTGATTTTTTACTTTTTTTCTAGATCATTTTTCTCAGCAATCAGTTCACACATAGAATCAATCAGCATATTTGTAAGCTTCTTTATCTTCCTAGCAGAGTAGTTATCTAAGTTTTCCTTAATTTCAGAGAGAGTTACCTCATTCTCTTCTTTATCGTATGTGTTTTCCATAAGAGAAAATAAGTAATCATAGATAACATTACTATCTTCCAAAGCTAGGATAGACACATTTTTAGGCTTTTCAAATTCATCAGATTCACTAGAGGAATCTCCCTAGACTGCTAGGTCCTGCTTCACTGCATAATTAGCTGCAACCTTTATTCTTGATTTCATAGGGACCTGGTCCCTGTTCTTTCCTTTTTCACCTTCATTCTTGAAATATTCTTGATAATCTATTTTATGCATTGGAAAGTCCTTAATGAAATGCTCAGGACTTCCACATTTGTGACAAACCTCAACAGTCCTTTCATTTTTTCCTATTTCCTCTTCTTTGAAACTGACCACTCTTCTTCATTGCTCTAACAATTCTTTTTGCCAAATAGGCAACATCAATGTCTTCTTCACTTGACTCTCACTTAGAAACCTTCTATGCAAGTGATTTTTCCCTTTTTACTTCCTTTTTGTCTTGGCCTTGCTGCTTCTTGAGTCCATGTGTCTTCATATTACTAATAAGTTCATCCATAGTGAGATTTTTCAGGTTCCTTGCCTCAGTTATAGCATCCAATTTGCTTTTCCAGGATTTAAGTAGAACCCCCATAATTTGTACAAAGGAATTACTTCTCCCAAAAAGTGCAACTCATTGATAATTGAAGTGAATCTAGTATGCATCTCTTGGATAGTTTCTCCTTCTTTCATGGTGAAAGTTTCATACTGAGTAGTCAGCATATCAACTTTTGTATCCTTCACATCAGCAGTTCCTTCATGAGCAGTCTTCAAGCAATCCCAGATTTCCTTAGCATTTTCACATACAAAAATCTTGTGTATTCATCAGGTCCTACGCCACAAACTAGCAGTTTCTTGGCCTTGTAATTCTTGTCAACTTTCTTTCTATCTTTATCATCATACTCTCTCCTGCTTTTAACAACCATTCTAGTTGTCTCCTTCTTTGACCTCTCTAACTGGTACATAAGGACCATCAAGTATTATATCCATCAATTCATTGTCCTCAGCCATAATAAAGCCATACATTCGTGTTTTACACCGCCTATAGAACTGCCCATTAAAGAGGGGTGGTCTAGTTGTAGATTACCTTTCTTCTAAATTAGGTAGAGCAACCATGATAACCAAATCACTCTATGTATGACCCTTTTAGAGTGTTCAATCTCAGATACCAATTGTTGAAATATAAGGAGGTTGAACCACACTATGAGGGACCAGGCCCCTTAGAGTCAAACACATGCAATAAAATAGTAAAGCACTGAGAAACTAAAACTTTCTAGAAAAGTAAAGAATACACTGGTTTAATGTGAAAACCCCCCTTTTCAAGGGAGGAAAAACCATGGCTTTCCCTCACAAGCACTCAACAACTTACTATAATCAAACTCTTGATCACAGACTCAATAGGAACATAACTCTAAGCTCCACCAGTTTGTAACAACTCTATTACAAATTCACCTTGACAACTCTGCCAAGAACTCACAACTCACATTGATATTGATTAACTCTAACCAACATCAAACTCAGGTAACTCTACCTTATCACTCTCAAGAATACAATAAAATCATTAATCTTATAACACGAGTAATTTAATTACAAACCAAGACTTTACTCAAGAACACACACTCTCTCAGCACATAAAGATTGGGACTTGAGCAATTTTTCTCTGATTTTTTTCTTTGAACAATCTGATTGCAAAAACTAACTAATTCAGAAGTATTCTTTTCTATTTATAGTGGAGTAATGATTAGGGTAGAAATCTTATTAGGCCAGGTGTCTTGACTAGTACATATCTCACCTACGCAGTTTGTTACACTAGAAAACAAAACTATACAGGCCATGTGACAGTTGTATATTTCTATGAATACACAGGTACCTGGTCCCTTATTATCAGTTGATCATTATCAAAACAATATTTAGAATTATCCAACTTATTTCATTGCTCTAATTGTGGGCTATGTCTCATTATTGAAGCGATACAAGTGCGAAGTCTTAGATCCCTAACAGTGTGGTCCTTTTCAAATGAGTAATCAAAATTTATGGAATAACGCAGGGAATTGAAAGTAGTCCATTATTGTGTTAAAATGTATTGATTCAAGTGTATGTCTCTAACTTCATGAATCGTGCTTTTCAGCTCGAGGTAAGATGTGTAATTTATCCATTTTAAGAACTTTATTGTAAACCCCTAGCTTAAGGGAAAAGGTATGTATCCGAATGTTGGGATATTATTTATAGGCAAAATAGCTCGATAGACCCTTATACATGATCTGTTTGGTAATGTGGATACTTCTACTTAGCCCTTTATCATATTAACCCCTCAACTCAATAAAACTCAACATTTTAAATCCTTTGACCATTGACCAGATCTATGTGGCATTAAAATTGCTGACTAGGATATGACATGACATGCGTGTATGAGCGAGTGAAGCAATATATTTATGTTAAAATAATATTAAAATTAAAAAAATTAAAAAGACAGTCAACGTTTTTTCCAACTTTTTAAATTTAAAAATATTTTTAAAAATAATAAATTTAAAAAAAATAATAAAGGCACCCCCAGTCCAACACCCTCCACCCCATATCCCACCCCCATCCAGCACCCCCACCCTACCCTCCTACCGTACAATTTCTCCCACCCCACCCCTACCCTCATCCAGCACGAACCACCCCATCCCAGCCCCCTCACTCTACCCCAGCCCTGTCCAATACCTCTATCATCCCTATCCAGCACCCCCACCCCACCCCAGCCTCATCCAATACCCCCACCCCACCCTCAGCCCCATCCAGTACCCCCACCTCACCCCCAACCCCAGCCCCATCCAACACCTCATACCCCACCCTAGCCCTGTCCATCCCCCCTCCCCATTCCTTTCTAATAACCCCCACCCTACCCCCATCCAGTATCCCCTACCCAGTCCCTCACCCCAGGCCCTTCCCAGCACCACCTTCACTTTTTATTTTAATTTTTTCTCTCAGTTCAAATCTTTTCATATTTTTTTATTAAAATTTAAATTTGAAATCTTTTCAAATTTTTTTGGGATTAAAATTAAAATTTAAATTGAAAGTGAGTGATAGTGGATATTGAAAAATTAGTGAATTTCATGAATAATCTTGAAAAAAACTTAAAGTTTTTGTGAATTTGTAAAAGATATTCAAATTTAAAAATTGAAAATTCATTATGTTTGTATATATAAATTTATAGTTAAAATTTTAAATTAGTTGGAGGAGAATTTTAATTATTTGGAATGAATTTAGTGTTTAATTTGTGAGCAAAAATAAAAACATGATTATTTAAATTTTTCTACAATTTATAATTTTTTTATTTAATTAAATTTATTTTAATATTTAATTTCTTATGTAGAATTTTAAAAATGACTTGGAATTTAATGTAATACTTGAAAATACATGGCAGACGTAGAATCTAATGTGGCAGCTGATTTGGGGCGAGTGTGTTACACTCACCAAAAAAGTGTTTAAAATGTTGAGTTTATTGAGTTGAGGGGTTCATATGACCAAGGACTAAGTATCCACATTACAAAATAGACCAAGTACAAGGGTCTACGAGCTATTTTGCCTTATTCATATCCTAAGGGGTATTATAAACTAGGGTGCTATGACCTATGAGTAGTAAGATGATCCTGAGGTTAGTGATATAAAGTCATATGTTTAGAAGTTGGATGAGGGTAACTTTTTAGTGAAAAAAGAGAGTTGAAATTGCATAACCTTTAAGTGAGTGTTGAGGTTAGTATGCTCTTATGGTAGTCGGTAAAAAAAAGTGGTTAGTTACAATATTTGCATCTTTAGTTGAAAAAAAGGAGCTCATGTGGACTAGATATTGTAGTAGTAAAATAAATCATAGTAGGTTGTAAATGCAAGGATTGGTCAGCTAATAATATATAAATTTAGCATTCACTTGGGGAGATCATAGAAAAAAAGGGACTCGGTGGTGTTTATAGAATTTTGAAGGTTGTTGGGATGTATGCATGGGTAAGTGATGTGATGTGAGGAAGGTGAACATTTTATAGACCATAATGGGTTAAATTATAAGATTAAGATCGACTATCCTTATTATGTAGCTATACCCCTTGATATTTTTTCCTAGTAGTTGTAAACTAGAATAGTATGTGTGAAGACGTGTAATGAATATTAAGGTGTAGTAGTAACGTTGGGAAGAAGAAGGTGCTTCCCAGACATAGTTAAGTAAATAAAGCATGTAGGTGGATTTCTTTATTTGATGGACTAGTAAATTATGTGGGATATTACATGGTGGTACATGATTGTTGCTAGACACTAAGTTTGAACTTTAAATGTTAATTATGGTGATAAGAATGTTAGCTTGAGAATTTGATGCAAGATTTATGGAAGTGAATCAGTAGGTTTGGTATAATGTGTAAAAGAACTCAGGTTGATGACTTCAGAAATATTGGAGTGAGTAATTGGGATATATGCATGAGATCTAATATTGAAGTAGAAATGGTGGCTAAATCATTATTATCTAATATTGAAGAAGAAATGGTGGCTAAATCATTATATGGATAATAGCCTTAAGTTATAGAATAAAATATGGTCGGTCTTGAGTTATTAGTGCCACATATACCTAGCTTATGTTCTTAAATTTATTAGAATGGAAAAATCTAGGAAGTTGTTATATGGTGCTATGTAGAGCTAAATTGAGGGAGAAATAGATAGATTGTGTGAACTCTTAGTATAGTTTTAAATTTTTTGAAGTGATGAGGTTATGATATTAGAGGTGTAATTCTAGTATTCTAAGTAGTCGAAATGGAGTGTTATGTGTTTAGAAGAATGGATGTATATGCCATGAAAAATGGTAGTTATAAGATAATGACTTGGAGGTTGGAGAAAGTTATGATTAGTATCCCTGAAAGGGGATGTCTTAGAAAAAATTTAATGTCTTTATATTAAAGTTGTTGAGGGGATTTTGATGTTCTTGTATGGAGTATTGTGCGTATATATTTTAATAAGGGGATATGCTTTCAAGATTGGGATAATGACCTTTGAGCCAAAGGGGAGATTACGAACTAAAGTAGATCTTGAATTTTCTCATGGTGCTGAGTTCTAGGGATGAGTCATGATAAATCTATTCTTACTCTAGCAAATTCCTTCTATTTATGAACCTCGTACTCTAGTCCCTCAGTTACTCTCCTTGTGTCAGGATGATAGTGGTTATGGAAGCATAGTAATGTTTTAGATAAGACAATGGATGATCTTTACTGTAACATTTTGGTCGCTACTCAAACTAAGGTTATAGATGAAGAAGGAAGAGTAAGATGAAACTTGTGTTATGTGAAATAGTTAGGGGGGAGTATGTGGTGAAAATCTTTATGAAGGAGATAGAGGTTGCTGGATTTTTGGCGGGGAGATCTGTAAAGTGGGTGTAGTAAAGATAAGGTTGAATGTTGTGATTGATATATACACAAACCATTGTGTTATGTGGCTAGTAATCATTGATTAAGACATGATGTTGTTTGATTATAGTAATAATATGGAGTAGTATTCTTGCATAGATGTAAGGGATAGAACCCTGCAGCTTAAGTTAGTATCTTTTAACTCCGGATTAGGTTTAATATGGGAGCAATGTATAGTTAGATCCAATCTCTTTTAGTGATGTGTTTTGTGGGGAAATTTTAAGGCTGAAATAGTGAAGTGTGGTATTCGTAGATGAATTCATAGTTGAGGAGTATTGCTATATATGAGGGATATTATACGTAACATTGGAGGTGGAGGATGTTTCTATTCTTATGTCTCGCTAAATCTTATTTTATGTCTTGTATCAATCTTAACCAAGTCGAGGATTCTTGGAATAATTCATGTCGTACGTTGTTATGATTAAGTTTCATACAACTTATGCCCTTTAGGAATGCTAAAAGGGTTTCTTGGAAAAAGTTTCAAAATTTTTGAAAGGGGTTTGGGGCTATTTTTGGATTTTGAGGCAGTGAGCCTCTGCGATAAGGTCATGTCACGGAGGTTAACTTCAGTGATATTAGCGTGGCACATAGGCTAACCTTAGAGATATTGGCGTGCCATTCTGGGGTTTGAGTTTCTTCTAATTTTTTATTTTCTCACTTGGGGTGAGGGGCTTTGGGTCTTTACCCATTATACGACCTTAGTCTCGTTATCTTATGATTCATGCTTACATCATCTTAGTGGTGATTCCATGAAGCCTCTTTTCTTTTGATTCTTATACGTATTTTATTGGAAGAGAATTCCTAATGTGAAGTTACAGACTTTATTCCATACTACTAAAGCTTCACTATGTTTCTACCCATCATTCGAGGACGAATGATTTCAAAGGGGAGATAATGTAACACCCTGCAATTTTAGGCTAGAATTCGAACCGTTACTCATATGTCTATAAAATTGAAACCAATGATTTCTATGTAAATATAAGGTCATGATAATCTACCCAGTGTGTAAAGTGCTTTCGAGGTGAATAATGTTGATAGGAAACACTTAGAGTGAAGTTAAGTTAAGAACTTTCGTTATTGACCAAATTTTGGTATTCGATCCTACAAAGGTCAACTTTTAATGTGTATAAGTTCTAGAATATATGGAATTTTGGAGCTAAAGACACACTAAATTAAATATAATTTAGTCCTCTTTCCAATGCATCCGATTTTGTCTTAATCCAATCTCGAGCAAAAATTTATGAGCATTTTGTGAGGAACTAGTAAGGATGTGCAATATTAGTGTGCCACACCCTCTGTGCTCCGCGATTTCGGCATGGCATGACCCTATTTTAAAAAATGCTAGAACCTAGGTTTCTCTTTAATTTTTTAAGGGTAAACTGGTCGTGTATGTCCTAAATTATCGTATAACTGATAGTAAAGTGAATTCATCATTCCATAACCCCAAATACTCAATCCCTCTCCTCCAAAATCCTCAAGAATACCAAATAAAGGTTCCTCGCCAAAAATTCAACTTCTGAGGCTTCAAATTCAAGTTTCTTCCCAATGTTTTCTCCCAAATTTTGTCTTCAAGGGTATGTGGAACGAATTCATGTGTTCATATCAACCCCACGCTAGAGTTCAAGCTTCAAATTTATAGATTCAAGCTTTTCTCCAAATTACTTCCATTAAAAGGCATGTTACTCTTCCCCAACTATTATTTTATCAGAAGCATGTATCTCTCTCCCTACACTGGTATCTTCTTAATGGCATGAAATTGGTTTATTATTTAACATGATTTGATGTTGGGTTTTGAATGATGGGTTGAGGGTTTTGGAAATAAATTTCTGGAATGTTTTTTTCCATGATTACTATTAGTTTATTATGCATTGAACTATTGGTTTGTACACTCATTAGGGTGCATTGGAATGGTGAGTGAATCTAGGAGTACAAGGATTCCCCAAACTTGTGAATAATGTAATTACGAGTGCAAGGATTCCCCAAATAATTGGATTTTAGTATTGAAATTGGTAAGAACCCCAACCCACTGCATAATTGGTTTTGGAATGTGATTTATCAATTGGCTTGACTTATTTCTTTACAACTAATGCATTGCATAAATGGCAAAATAGTTAAGGATGGATTTGAAAACCTTGTGGGGTACAAGGATTCCCCCAAGTGGATAATAATGGTCTTGAAAACCTTGTGGGGTAAAACGAATCCCCCAAGATATTTTAATAATGGAGTCTGGGGTACTAAGATTCCTCAAAGTATTGGCGTAATGACATTGCTTGCAAGCTATAGTCGGTATGACGATACCACTTAATGATGCATTAATGATTGACTCATTAAATATTTTAATTAGGCTTAATTAGGGTTGTGTTAGCTAGTCGTGAAGGTATGAGTCTCAAAGGACTGATACTGGAAACTCACGTTTGTCGACGTGAGGTTTGGTCTAGATGACCGAGTGGTTATGTCACACTATATATATTTGTATCATAGTTGACGTAGGGTACGAAGATTCCCCAGCCTTCTATGATATCCCCGGTTCGTACGGCTAACACACACTGGGTCTCGACCAGGGGGAGACACCGAACCCATATAGCCCTTGGGTAGTTTTATAATGGTCAAGCTACACAATTGTCACGACCCAAATGGCCATGAGTGGCACCCACACTAATCTTCCTGTGGGATAACCATCTAAATCAAACCATTACCCAATCACTCTATCAATATTAAAATGATATTATTATAAAACCTACTTAACAATAATAATTCGGAGCTAATCATCAATAATGTGGAAGTCAAACAAACTACTTTTTAAAGTCCCCAAGACCTGAAAGTCATCGTACAAGAACTCCTAACAAAGATCATGTATAAAAGATATATCCAAAAATAGAGTAAATAAAGAATGTTTCATTGCCCGAAAGATGGACAAGAACAAATAGGATGACCCATGACAGTCATGGAGATGGAGTGCTCACCCTTAGATCAAGATCTACTATCAAACTCTAGAGGGGAGGTCATGTCTGAGCCTCTAGAACACTCTCTGCACTCAACAAAATAAGAGTACAGAGTAGTATTAGTACAAACCACTATGTACTGGTAGGTATCATAGGCCAACTAAATTTAATAGCATGTACACAACACAAATTAAACAAGTATACAGGCATTGTCACATAACCAAAAAAAAATCTATTAATTAACAATACAGCAACAAGTCAACAGTGCTCACAAACAAGCCACATAACCATCAAGAGTATCAACCATACTTAAACATCCACAGAATCAACAGAAATATTTACACACATGCTATGGGACTTATGTTTGCCCAAATAGTCATGACCTGCAAGGAACAATCTATGTCCATGTACAGTACCGGCGTGGTACCCGATCCACCATATATATATCCATAACGGCGTGGTACCCAATCCAACATATTCATATCTGTACCGGAGTGGTACCCGATCCACCATCTACATATCCGTACTGGCGTGGTACCCGATCCATTATATACATATCCATACCGGCATGGTACCCGATCCAACATATATATATTAGTACAGATGTGGTAGCCGATCCAACATATATATATATCCGTACCGGCGTGGTACTCGACCCAGCATATACATATCCGTACCGGCATGGTACCTGATCCAACATATACATATCTGTACCGGCATGATACCCGATCCAACATAAACAAGTAATATCAATATCAAATTTACACTATCTCAGAGCATACAATACGAGGTGCCAATTTTGCAAGTACACTTAAAGTTATAAGACAATTCCTTCAAGTAAATTTTTAATAATTATTTATACACGCCTCAACAATACAAACATCATCAATTTCAAGCATGTCCGAATACCAATCAACAAGTATCCAATTTACGAGCATACACACAATTAAATTGAGTTTAAACTCTAATTAAACCCTAACCTACCTCAACCAAAAAATCCAAATGCAAGCTAATTTGCAAAGATCTTGCCCTTCCGTAAAGCTTCCGAATGATTCAAATCTATCCAAATATATAATCCCCATGAAAATACGAATCTAATAACGCATATTTTATGATTATTACTCTAAGAATTCTAGACCTAAACCTAAATTTATCAAAATCGTGACTAATCTGACCAATCAAAACCTGGTGATATAAGGCTAAAATGCGATGGAAACCAGTGGTTGTAGTAAGAAAGACACCACGGCTAACTTAAAACAGTAACTACAACTTCACAAATCTATCAAAACTATGTGAAACCACTGCCAATGGTATCATTTACTAATCATTATTCCATCATGACACTCTTCAATTAGTGGCCTAACTTTTCTTTTCTTTTCTTTTCTTTTCTTATTCCACCATAACATATACTATTAAGAGTAGTTGTATTTCACGTAAGTAGATAACAAGAAATCAGTTTGCAAGAGATTAAAATATTACTAAACTAATGTTAAGTAACTATAAGGCCATCTGCAGAAACGATCCATGCCTTCACTCAATTATCAATTATTGGTGACCATTATAATTATATTATACAAGATTAGACTAAACTACTAGTTCATATTTATTCTTCCAACTCACCCGCACTAATAGATTATTAGAACAAAGTTTCTTGCCTACCTTTTGATTCACCCTTACGGCAATATCATAGATGTAACAATAGGTGGATGTAGAAGTAGAAATTGATTCGCACGATAACTTACCTTAAACCGTTGAAATTTTTCCTTCAAGCTATGATGAATTTTATTTCTTTTGGAAAACAGAAACTGCAAATTTGTGCCTCCCATCCTACTAACTTCCTCATGATATTAATAAATATGGCAAATCCTAACCACTTAATTTCATCCTTATATTAACCACATAAATAAATAAATTGTTATTTTGACCCATTAATTCACTAATTGAATTAATTATTTAAATTACCCCAAACTCCTCAAAATTTATTCAAGGTCCCATAGAAATAAATCAATGACTTAAATTTCTTTTAGACACTTTAGAATCCATATTACTCCTCCTTACAAATCATAATTCACATGTACAAACTACGGGAAGAGCTAAAATAAGAAAAATGAGAAAATTTCACAAACAACCGGGAGGGTCGTTACAACAATCCAGGCTAAGGTTTTCATATTGCATGCTAAATCTTGTTCCCTATTCCAGCATATTATATATGTATATATGTATATGATTGTGTGCACTGGTTTTGAATGATTTTGAACTGATTTGATCATGGCATTAGTTTATACCTTCCCTGAGTTACATTCTAGTGCTCATACCACTAACTGTCTCCAGACGTTGTATCCCCACATGATGCAAGCACTGAAAATACTTTTACTTTTCCGGTGCAGTGACTAGGTGATCGTGGGATAGCTTGGGAGTTGGATTGAAGTGGTGATCTTCCATACTTTGGAAGACCTCATTTCATGTTTTGGTTTCATATTGTCATAGACTATTCTTTTGGTCCTTTTTGGCTATCGTCGGGGCATGTATCGACTTACATTGTCTTTGGTTTTGAAGGAGTATTTGTGGATATTACTGTTGACTTGGGTATTAGTTATTGGTTCTTTTGGCATATCATAGATGTCTTTGAATTTATCTTTGCTATCTTGTTATATGTTCGGAACCTAGTCTCGGTAGTGTGTATGCTCTGTTTATTAGGCTAAGGGGTGGTCTCTGGTCCATGGTGGACTTGAGATACTCGTCACGGCCAAAGCCTTGGTTTGGGTCATGAAAAATAGTGAACACCCATAGGGGAGGGTACAAAAACACTTGAAAATTTGTTGCCACTAAGTTGTGTGCTCCTTGTTGAGACAAAACATATGCTACTTCATTTCCCTCTCTATTGTTATGCCTAAGCAGTGGATCTCCAACCTCGTTAACCAGTACCTGCATTGAGCAATTAAATTAGTATAAGGAGATGATTGTTCTGAAGAAGTTGCAGAACATAAGTGGATTCTGTTTCAATTTCTAATGGAAAACAGTGATGCTCAAAGGCAAAAGTAATGCCTTGAAAGAGAGCTTTAAGTTTCCACTTCAGAGGGGTTAAGGGCATTTATGGCTAGGTATAAGCCTACCACCATTTCTCCTTTATCATATCGTATGACTCCACCAATGCCACCTTGATGAGTAGAGGGTTTGAAAGTACCATCTGTGTTAAGTTTGAAAAACCCAACCGGTGGGAGAACTATTTGATAAGGATTTATTTAAAAGGTAGGTATATCTAGGAAGGTGTTTAGAGTGTAGGTATAGTTTATCACTCAAGAGTTTATAAAATAAGGAGAGATGGGGTTGTGCTAGTTATGGTTATATTATGGTTTCGATTGAGCCATGTATGACACAAGGCGTAGAAAATATCCCATTGGAGGATATGATTTGGCAAGAGTAATATTTACTTTCGAAATAGCAATGAGCCAGAGTGGATGGGAATTGAATTGAAAGAAGATTGTGGGATTTTGGCTACTGGATAGGCGAAAAAGATCTGGAAGGCATCTTCAATGCCGTTTCAGCAAATAGGACACTGGTTTGTATCACTGATTTTATGTAGATATTCCTTGGTGGGAGGCGATTATGGAGAGTTTGCCAATGGAAGAATTTGATCTTTTGAAAAGTATTAAGTTTCCAAATTTAGTGAAAATCTATTCTGAAGGGAATAAGATTCCAAAGAATTATATAAGTGGAAGCAGTGGAAAAAATACCATGATGATTAAGGAACAGATGGGAGTGTCAGTCCTAGCAGTGGAGGGGAGAATATAAACGGGGGAGATTTGTTTTTTGATATCATTGGAAATGACAAAGGAGAATTTTCTCCAATCCCAATAGTTAGTGTTGCGATGATAAGAAACTAGCTTTCCGATGTCAGTATGGGCTAAAAGACCATTAATAAGGGAATGAATGGTGGTGGTGGGACTAATCTAGTGATAATTCTAGAAATTAATAAGATTTCCATCATCAATAATCTAATGAATGGCTTTGTCACAAAAAGACCAACTTTTGATGATAGTTTTCCAAATAAATAAAGTAAGGGAGGTGGAGGAGCGATTAGCATATTTATCCATAAGGCAGCTAGACCAAAGTTTGTAGGGGTTGGTGAAGAGCCTCCAAGTCAGTCCAGTAATCATGGCTAGATTCTTGGATTTAGCTTTATGTATGCCTAGACCATCTTCATTAATGGGGGACGTAATAATAGACCAATTGACATAATGAAGTTTGTGTTTATCGAAAGTGGAACCCTATAAAAAATCTCTTTCAATTTTATTTTTTGTTGAGAATTTTTGGAGGGGAGAAGAAAATATTGCATTTGATAGGCAGGAATAGCATTTAAAGTAGCTTTAATGAGAGTGAGCTTCTCAGCATTTGTAAGGAACCTAGTTTTCCAATAGAAGAGTTGATATTCATTGTATCTAAAATGTGGAAGCGATCCCAAGGTCGGGGAGCCCCATTAAGGATAAGAAAGCCTAAATAGGTGCCAAAGGAGGTAGATTGTTTTATGTTAAAGAGGGAAGTAATTTGGTGAATGAGAGTGGGATAACAATTCTTTGAAAAGATAGCTTTTGATTTAGCTCAATTGATGAAATGTCCTGAGAGTTAACAGAAGGTAGTAAGCACATGCTGAATAGTTTGAGCAGTAGCCAAGGATGATTTTGTAGTTTAAGTGAGATCATCAGCATAAAATAAGTGTGATAAAGGAGTGGTGAAAGGAGATAACTTAACAGGTTCCCATAATCCATTTCGGACTTGTTGATTGATGGATATGGAGAGAAGTTCCATGCAAAGAATGAATAAGTAAGGCAAAAGAGGGTCGCCCTGTCAAATACCTCTAGTAGGAGAGAAGAATTCAATTTTTATTCCATTAACCAAAATAGAGATAGTGCTAGTAGTGATGCAGTTCACAATTAATTTGGTAATTTTGGGAAGAAAATTGAAGTAGAGAAGAGTTCTTAAAATAAAAGACCACTCTAGTTTATCAAAAGCTTTCTCTAGATTAATTTTGAGCATGAAATTACCTTTTTTGGATCTAGTAGTCTTGAAGCAATTCATTAGTTCTTGAATAATAATGGCATTATCGAAAAGACGTCTTCCTTGAAAAAAAAAATAGTTTGATAAGGACCAATGATATCATTGAGGATGGGTTTAATATAGTTGACAATAATTTTTGTGATAGTCTTGTAGATGGTATTACAAATACAAATAGGTTGGTAATTTTTAAAATTAGCATTCTGGATTTTAGGAATGATACATAAGTAAGTTTGGTTTAGCTTCGGGGGAATATTAAAAGAATCAAAAATTCGATTTTTTATTTTTTCTAATATCCTCGAAGGTGGTAGAGCTCTAATCCTTAACGACATCGGCAAAGTGAGTGGTGGATCTAATACTATTATCCAAGGTCCAAGATTGGGTAAGAAGCCCCTGAAATTCAAGGTGAGTACACCAAAGTTTTTCAAGCCTAAAGGGTTTGTTTTCCCTAACTCGTGTGCCATTATTGAGATTAATCAAGAGAGGAGAATGGTCGAAATAAGTAAGAGGAGGGTGAGTGATTATCGTATTAGGATAGCAATCTAACCATTTATCATTATCAAGACAACGATCAAGACATTCTAGAATAAGTCCACTAAGTCTCCGAAGACTAAAAGAGAGATAGAGAGGTCTAAAGCAGACCTTACCCTTCCTCAGAGATAGAGAGGTCATTTCCCATAGACCCTCGACTCAAGAAAATAGTCTAAAATGGTCCAAAAAATAATATAAGTTCAAAAAAATAGATAGTAATAGAGCAATATGATAGTTGAAGTCCAAGAAACATCATATAGTAATAGAAATCAAAGGACAAGAAACTATAAGAGTAATGTGATATCTACTAAACGAACAGAAGACAACACTCCAACCTACCAACTCTTCTACCCTAATATGTGTCCTCCACAACCTCTTGTCTAAGGTTACGTCCTCGATAAGTTTAAACTGCATCATTTCATGTCTAATCACCTTTCCCTAGTCATTTAAAAGATTGTGATCTAGGAATTATAAATCCTTACAATATAAATACTCCAATGATTTTATATTCTTATAAAATAATTTATTTTTATACAAAAATAAGCAATCATACTTTAGAGTTTTCGAGAGTTGTTTGTCACTTTAGGTGATCTTATCCTGGTATCGCTAAGAGATTTGTATTCCACGTTATATAATGTATAAAATAGTATATAGATTCTCATATAAATTATCTATGTATAAGGGCAGGAATAAGGGTAGAAACTGACATTGCATTGTTAAGGAATTTCCTATCTTTTAGATGCACCCATGAGGTCCTTTTATATATTTAAGCTTGGATGACATCCATATAAAATCATAGCTTGTTGTAGGTTTTCTACTTTTCAATATACTTCTTTATCTAAGGGCATTTTTTCCCAAACATTCAATCAAACTTTAGATACTTCTTTTTTACGAAGATAACCTTGTATTAATAACCAAAACTCAGAGGAGCTGCTAAGCTATCAAACTTTAAAAACATTAGAAAGTATAAAACTTACAAGCTTATACATTGTTAGTTAAATTTACTAAATTCTCCTATTTCCCCCCACATATTCTGTTTAACCCAAAAATTGATAATCTCAGACAATCTATCCTAATTATCTAGATGGGATTTCTAGTGCCTTCAAAATGTCTTGAGTTTCTCTCTTTCCAAACTATCCAACAATACAAGTTGAAATTACCTGCCACTGGTCCTCTTCACTCCTAAACTTATCAGCAAAGCCCAAAAAAAGGCAAACTCCATAGCAGCTTTTTCTTATCAGTGCTTTCAAAAAATTATTTCCAGGTGATTAACCAATGTATTTATCACTTATTTAAACATGTGTTCTTGTAAAGACCCTTTCCGTCGTTATGAGTAAATCTAGCATGTCAAAATTTGGGCTAAGAATTTTTCCGAATTAAAAGTTAGAAATTTTAAGCTAGGCTAGTCTTGGACAAAATCCTAGCATGGTACAGTCTAGGGTAATTCGGGAGTGGATTAGTTGAGGATGAAGTATTTTGGGGTTACCTTATGATATCTAAGATGATAAAAATGCATAGAAACTTTCAGAAATGTATTCGGGTTAGTATAACCCCTGATATTGAATTTGACGTAAGGGGTTAGTACGGAATGTCAAAATCTGATGGTGTGTTGCAAAAATGGAAAAACTAGGAAAATTTTTAGTTTTTGCCTTGCTTATCTGCTATAGCGAGAGGCAAGCCGCTACCACTGCACTGCCATAGCAGGATTATTTTGACTATAGGAAAAGTCAGGTTTGGTCAATCCTGGCATAGCATGCGAATCCCACTATAGTGGGATAAGCACCAATTAATGTAGAAATTTCTCAAAAATGTTATTTTTCATTTCACATTTGTCTAAGGGTTGGGAGAGGCGATTATAGGTGATTTCAACCTAATTTTCATTAATTTTCTTTGTGAGGTAAGTTAATCAAACCAGTAACTAGTTATTCGATAATTAATCCCAAGAAGCACTAGTTTTTGGGTTTTGCAAAGGATTTAACTTGACCTAGGAGAATTTTCTAGTGTAATTAGGTTACTTGGGTAGAAAATCCTTGAGTTTTTGTTAAACGTTGTTAAATTACAATTGCATGTTTATAATTCACCATTATGTTTATGAAATTGATAGAATTAAGGTTGAATGATTGTAGAAAATCCTCGTGTGGGAGGAATGATCATGAATTTAACCTTGAGGTTATGGAATTAGCTTGTAATCCTTGAATATGTCAGGTTATCGTCTGAATTGTGATCATATTATTGTTTTTAGACCACAACCAAGCCAAAATTATACGAAAATCCAAGACTCAAGCTTATTAGAGTGGTGCAAGCTTGGATTGAGGTAGGTGATGATTTAATGTAGTTGAAACTCAATTTGATTTATGTGTGCAGGTTAATTGTATCTTCGTAGATTTTTTTACAATGCGTGTTCAATGAAAGTAAATCATTGAAAGATATCTTAAGTGTTAATCACATATGATGAGGTTATATGAAAAACTTGTTGATGGTACAAGTGTGGTTGTTTATTCTTAGATTGTGATTGTTATGATATCTGTTGATTATTATGGGATGTATCGATAACTGACATCTTCATAAAGATTGATATAAGGTTGGGTGGCACTAGATATCTGAAATTTTTGGTATATAGACAAGAGCTCGTCCCTGTAGGTCATGGCGTTGGTACATGAATAAGACCCTTAGCATGTGTATATAAGGTATTGGTGAGTATGACGGTTTCTTGAGTGAAGCGGGATTTATGATTATTTCAATTATTATTGTTGAATTGGACCATTGAGCAGTTCGGGCTAAATTACAAATGATTGGTATGTCTCATTTTGGTTGTCTACTTATTTGTATAATTGAGGCAAGGTGTAATTATTGTTGTTTAGTCACCATCTTGTTGACTTGGTTTATGCTAGTAGTCATGGTCTTGACTTGGATTGCTATCTATATTGATTAATACTCGACTGAATTATTTGGTGTTATTTGAAAAAGGCTAAATGGTATACAATTGAGGTTAAAGTTAATTGGTAGATGTTCATGATTGTATATGTTTATTAAGTTATGGTTATGTATTCACATTCATTATTTCGGGTAAGAAATGGTAGTCCCAGCATACCTGCCGGACCTGAGATTAGTATCACATCCTTAGTGTGGATCTAGGCTTTTGGGCGGTGTTAAGTGAATTTGAAGTAATTAATCTATTTATTATATACTAGTGGATGTTGCCTATGGTGAGCACAAGCCTAATATTAAGGTGGTATTCAAAAATTCATAGAAATATATTATCCTATATCTCACCTCTATATGGAGAGAGAGGAAAATGTGAGAATGACTACAAGGAGACCATAAAGCCACATATTTAGTGAAACTTATTGTTGAGATGGCATTGATTTCATATCTAATCCTTTGTCCTAATATGAAGGATATTATAATAACGAATCTGTTGTAATAATTGATAGGAGTCCTCTCAAATTCCTTGAAGAAAAATAATCTTTTGGCGACTTGGAATTCTCGTTCCATAATGATTGGTCCTTCTATCCACTTGTTAAAGTACGTGCCCTATTGATCAGTGACTTTAACGTAAGAGTTGCCTATGTATAAAATGGGTTGCCTGACGTGTTCCAAGGAAGCAGTAAAACAAGAAGTAAAGAACACAATGATTTTTACGTGAAAAACACCCAACTCAAAAAGGTGTGAAAAAACACAACATGTACCTCTACGGGATTTAACCCCAACTTCACTAAATAACTCTGAGCCTCAACAACGACTGATTACAGAACTCTTGTAACCAACATCTAGGAATTATAAACTCTAATTCCTATACCTCGATAACTAGAATTATAAACTCTAATTTGTATAACTCAATAACTAGAATTATAAACTATTATTCCTATAACTCAACAATCACCCTTAACTGTTGAACCCACTTCGAGTTATCCCAAACTTGAAGTTAACTCAGCTTAGTATTGTTCCTAAATAATTAATCTAGGAAAGAAATAAATTACAATTCAATAAGAACAATACATTTAAACTGACTCATGAACTGTAACATTTTAATCCTGTGAAACAGGTTCGTCAATTTGTTCCTTTGTACTGGCTGCACTTGAATCTTCAGTCAGAATTCTCTCCATTATGAACTTTCTCAATTTGCTCATGTTTAGCCTTTTCTCTCTCTATAAGTGCGCCAGCTACTATGAATGATGCATCTTCTATTTAAGAACAGCTCTCCAAAGAGTCATTCTTTATTTCAAACTCCTCCTTTAATCAGAACTCTCATTGCATAGAGTTCTACTTCAAGTGAGACTCCTTCTTCAATTCCAACTCTTGTCTCCTTAGTGTTGTAGTCAAACTCCGAGTCTTTAAATTATTTTATCTTCAAGTATTTTACTCAACCACAACTTCTTCAATTTCTCACGTGATTAGTAACTTGAGTATATTAGAATTTGGATCGTTTATTCATTCCTGACTTTAAGCAATCTTTGTCTGCATCTATCAGTGAAACCTAAAACCTATCTTCCTATGCTTGGACCAGCTCAAGTAACATGGTCCATTCATGTGTCAGCCATCAAAAACTTCATTGATCTAACAAAGAGTCCTTTAATTGGTATGTTTCCTATCTTACATAGATTTCTTCAATCTGTAGAATTTTTCTCCTTCTACACATAGGACTCTTCAGGATATGCTCAGAAGTGAAACTCCTTCTCTCCATAGAACTCCTTTTTCAACTCAACTTTCTTTCCCTTTATCATCAAGTGTTTGAATCAAATTCAACTTGTTCAAATTATCATATGTTTATTTCCTTAAGTTTATCAGAATTAACCACTCATCTGGTTCTTGATTTCTTCCATCATTGTCTTTAATCTTCGATGATTTTGCTACAAGTTCAGCCACATGAGACACTGTGTCTGTGAACCAGCTTGACTGACATATTTCATATCACTTTGTCATTTTGTCAATCATCAAAACTACATCATACCCAACAAGTTTTCCATTTGTTGATGATGACAAACCTCTTGTCTTTGTGTATTCAAACATCTTCACCTGTAGGCACTAAAGTATAAAACACTAGAATAAAACAAGTTAGTCAATGGGTTATAAACATTGCACAACCCTCTTATCTTCCTCCTTTTGGCATTATCGAAAACCATTTGAATGCAATAATATACCATCCAAAGTGATTTGTTATGCTATTTATAGCCACTAGGGCTATCACCAAAATAATCAGATAAAGACTTTACCCAACATAGTAATGTATTAAAGAGAGCAAAATTATGAGTCAATTTAGCAAAGATAACCATTCCATTTAACTGACAGAGCATATTCCACATTAAACCTAATCTAGTATTGAACAAAGAAAAACAACTGAGCATTAATAAAAAAATACGATATAAAAGTGGGACATGGCTAAGGATACGAATAGTGAGGAGTTGATGAGGAAGGTGGAACAGGCGTTATCAATTGTGTCAATTGATGAATGAATTCAACATTTCATCCCTCTATCAATCAAGGTCAAGCTTCAAAGTCATGATCCTAGCCTTAAGGACCTCTTATTCCACTTCATGACTGTCTTGTGCAACTTCTAGTTTGGATTTTTTTTTGTTTTTTTATCAGCTAAATTATTTCTTTATTATCAATTATTTCAAATGAGTGTTATCCCTTCTTATTGAAATAGGTAGGGCAACATGATTCATCTGTTCAACAATATCCACAGTTGCCAGAACTAGGACTGAGAAATCCCCCCAAAAATAGCCAATTAGGAACTAAAAGGGAGAGCATGTCCCTTTTCATTCTTCAAAAACATATGTTGCATATGATTGATGATCAATTTTGTCAAATTCATGATACACAAACTGATATTTTGGTTGAGAGAGAAGAAGGAATTCTTAATGTAGAACTAACACATTTGTGCACAACCATTTGGAGAGAGTCAAAGAAAATTTGGTCAACTAATTCGTCAGCATCATAGGACAAGGGAAGGATGAAGAGTAAGAAATGGAACAGGTGTGCTCAACTATTTCAACTTAGACAACCAATGCTTATGTCAGTGTAGAGCATACCTGATAAGAAGAACTTTGTGGTCACAATTGCTTGCTCGTACCTATTTTTCTGCACAATCTAATACAAAATTAGGTTAGAAGAGTCAAAAATCTGAAATTAAACACACAACTAAATGTGCAAGACTGAACCGAATAATATTTTAGCTAATAAGATTGAAAGGAAAAATAATTATTCTAGTCAATCATTGAGGGGAGCTGATGCAATTTTAATCATCCTCAAGTCTAACCTATTTCTTTCAAAATGTTCTTTACTTAGTGCCTTTGGTGCTTCTCCAGTTAATTAAGTAACCCACATAGTCAATATTTTTATAGCCCTCAAGAGTGAAATTTGCTTTCCTTTGACTACCATAGTCTCAAGCCATTGATTCCCATGAGATATCTAAAGATTCTTATGACAACACTAATTCTTTTGAACTACCAACAAAATTATCAGCAACTTGTGTTGGTGTTATTGATGCATCAATTTCTTGATTTGTTGTTCCCCCTGTCAATATGTCCTCATTCTATACAACAGTTAAACCAGGTGATACAACATATTCCTATGCATGCTCATCAGTTTCACTGTCATCCTCCTTTTAAAAAAAAAAATCTCCCTTGCTTCCCCCTTACACGAGCACTCCAAATCTGACCATCTTTAAAAAGGCTTTTATTTTAGTTCTCCCAATCTTTTCAAATCTAGTAATGGTGCTCTTTTTACCATCTCCAAAAGATCCATTCCCCCTTTAAACGTGGTAAGTGAAAGAAACTTTATTTGCTTCCAGTCTTATTCCTTGAACATGCTCTATCCATGTACTAATTCTGCTTTCCTCTTTTCACTCTCACCTGTAAAACAAATTAGGGGTTAACTTTAGGAACCCAAACAAACTTGGGTCCTTTTTTATGACAAAAAATATGTATGAGGTTCCTTCTAGCCCATCGAGGCAACGAGTTATATGACCTATTTCTCTGACCAGTTTTGACCTTCTTGTTAGCTTGTGCTAACTTAGAACCAAATTCGTTTGCTAGGCTTATGCTTCTTGATTTTCTTTTTGTTGCAACTGGACATTCAGTGGTTAGATGTCCAAAGTTACCACAAATATAACACAGATATTTAATAGCATTAAAACTTTTATAAAAGCCCAACCCAACCTTTTCATTGTGAGTTCTTTGACCTAGCTTATGAAAAAGTCTTGAAGAATGTGTCCATCTATTAGCTCTTTCAAGATCAAGTTTCAATTGACAAACTTCTTGACTTAGTTGACTAACCTTTTCTTTTTCACAAAAGTATTCAGATTTAATCTTAGTCAATTCTGACTCAATTTTTTCTTGTTCCTCACTCTTGACCTTGTTCCCCTTTTCAGAAAGAGATAGTTTTAGAAATTCAGATTTGAGGGTAAAGTTTGATGAATAAAGTCTTCTAACCTATTCCTTAAAAGTGTAGTTTTCCTTTTCAACAGTGTTTTTACAAGCCTCTAGATCGATATAATCAAACTTTAGGCTTGCTAGACTGCTGAAGATTTCATCCCTATCAATTGTTAGTTCTTGAAAATCATCAATTAAAGAACTTGTTAAAGAAATAAGTTTTCTTTTTGGAAATAGATGCAACTTCTCTTTGAGTTAAAGAATACTTACCTTAAATATTCCATCATCTTCTTCCATGTCTGAATCTCCAATGGCCATGAGAGCAGTTTCATCATCTAATTCATCATTTTCAAATGTCCTAATTAGATCTTTCATGCTCATCTCATAAGTCTTCAAATTACCAACTAACTCATCAAGGGACATTCTAGTGAGATCCTTAGCTTCTCTTATGGCTGTAGCTTTGACACCCCACTTAGACTTTGGTAGGACTCTCAAGACCTTCTCTACTTATTTCTCAGTAGATAAAACCTTTCCTATAAATGATAACTCATTTACCAATAAAGTTAACCTAGTTATTATTTCTTGAAGTGGCTCATTTTTCTCCATTTCGAAAGCCTCATATTCAGTGAAACGTAATGCAATTTTGAATTTTGTCACTTGGTTAGTGCCTTCATGTGCATTCACCAATGTATCCCAGATTTTTTTAGCAGTGTTGCAATTAGACACTCTATTGTACTCGGCTGGACCAAGACAACAAACAAGAATATTTTTAGCTTTTGCATTCTTTTGTAGTGCAACAAGATCTTCTGGGGTAAATTCACTCCTTACCTTTTTCATTTGCTCTCCATCCACTAACTTCATGGGAATTGTTGGTCTATTAGTAATTCTGTCCCATAAATCATAATCTACACTTTGAAGATATGTTTCCATCCTAGTTTTCCACCACATGAAGTAAGAACCATCAAAGAGTAAAGGTCTAATACTGGATTGACCTTCACTGTGACCAGTAGGTGGTGCGGAATTCATCATAGTGTTTTTTGTCTTAGGTGTTAACCCTTTTTAAGACAACCTCTCTCTGATACCACTTGTTAGAGTACGTGCCCTACTGATCAGTGACTTTAAAGTAAGAGTTGCCTATGGATAAAAGGAATTTCCTGACGTGTTCCAAGAAAGCAGTAAAATAGGAAGTAAAGAACATAATGATTTTTACGTGGAAAACACCCGGCTAAAAAAGGTGTAAAAAAACACGACCTGTACCTCTACAGGATTTAACCCCAACTTCACTAAATAACTCTGAGCCTCAACAATTACTGATTACAGAACTCTTGTAACCAACAACTAGGAATTATAAACTCTAATTCCCATACCTCAATAACTGGAATTATAAACTCTAATTTGTATAACTCAATAACTAGAATTATAAACTCTAATTCCTATAACTCAACAATCACCCTTGACTGTTGAACCCACTTCGAGTTATCCCAAACTTGAAATTAACTCAACTCAGTATTGTTCCTAAATAATCAATCTAGGAAAGCAATAAATTACAACTCAATAAGAACAATGTATTTAAACTGACTCATGAACTGTAAAGTTTTAATCGTGTGAAATAGGTTCGTCAATCTGTTCCTTTGTACTGTCAGCACTTGAATCTTCGATCAGAATTCTCTTAATTATGAAATTTCTTAATTTGCTCGTGTTTAGCCCTTTTCTCTCTCTATAAGTGTGTCATCTACTATGAATGATGCATCTTCTATTTAAGCACAACTCTTCAAAAAGTCATTCTTTATTTCAAACTCCTTCTTTAATCAGAAATCTCACTTCATTGAGTTCTACTTCAATTGAGACTCTTCAATTTCAACTCTTGTCTCCTTAGTGTTGTAGTCAAACTCCGACTCTTTAAATCATCTTATCTTCAAGCATTTTACTCAACCACAACTTCTTCAATTTCTCACGTGATTAGTAACTTGAGTATATCAGAATTTGGATTGCTCATTCATTCCTAACTTTAAGAAATCTTTGTCTGCATCTATCAGTGAAACCTGAAACCTGTCTTCCTATGCTTGGACCAGCTCAAGTAACATGGTTCATTCATGTGTCAGCCATCCAAAACTTCATTGATCTAACAAAGAGTCCTTTAATTAGTATGTTTTCTATCTTTCTTAGATTTCTTCAATCTGTAGAATTTTCTCCTTCTACACATAGAACTCTTCAGGATATGCTCAGAAGTGAAACTCCTTCTTTCCATAGGACTCCTTTTTCAAATCAACGTGCTTTCCCTTTATCATCAAGTGTTTGAATCAAATTCAACTTCTTCAAATTGGCAGATATTTATTTCCTTGAGTTTATCAGAATTAACCACTCATCTGGTTCTTGATTTCTTCCACCATTGTCTTTAATCATCGATGATTTTGTTACAAGTTCAGCTACATGAGACAGTGTGTCTGTGAACCAGCGTGACTGACATGTTTCATATCACTTTGTCAGTTTATCAATCATTAAAACTACATCGTACCCAACACCACTGCTTGTTGGTAGTTAACCAACTTGCACTTTCCAATATATGTTTGAAGCCTTTATCTAACTTCGTGGGTGTGCTCTTTCATTATTGAATATTTTGCAAACTGTAAGTCCACAATGGGGTCACGATATTCCATGAGCATGTGAGAATATTATCAATGTTGCGAGGGTTGAGTTGTTCATATAAATAATGAACCAACCTTACAGTTTGCTCTTCCTATGGTGTGAGTCCCTATAAAGACCGAATCATATAAACTTAGCTTTCATTGTTTCACACTCAAACACCAATAAGATGAACAAATCTGTCAACTGATTTTCCATCTTTGGAAAGGGTAAGGGAAAATGTGTATATTGCTTAGTAATAGAGGAACAACTAAGCTAACTCGTCGTCATATTTTACCCCGACCGAAGTAAATACATTTCGATTTGTGATTCACTAAGTTACTCTATTCCTTAGAGGTTACAAATTACAATTGAAAATAAAGTTGGACGTGAAGGAGGATAATGAATACCATTTTAACTTGACATTGATACCAACCTCTATTTTGTTATATTCTTCAAACCAACATTACATAGTTTATTAGATGTATCCGATGTGGATTCTACTATAGAAACAATTATGAATTATACAACTAGATGACCTAAGGTAGTAGAAATTGTATCGAAATAATATGGTCAAGAAAGAAGGTATGAATGTTGTAAAAGGTATGAAATTACCAACCATATAGTTTACAATGCAGTGGTAGAAAAATGAGATTTGAGGGATAAAGGTGCACTACTGTTACATGACGTGCCAAAGGAATGCCTAGTACTCGCCAACTACAACCATCCCTTCCATGTAAGGAAATGCAATGTATATACCTTAGCAAGCTTTCTAAATCAACAAAACAGTTAAAAATGAAAAAGTATAATACTTGTGATAACATCGAGAAAAATCTTCAAGTTAAAATAAACATAAATGTAGAAGTGTATCTCTTTAATAAAGAGATGCATTAAGGTTGGCGATTTTATTTTTTTAGATTCACCACATTTTCAAATATGATGATGTCTTCTTTTACAAAAAAACTCAAATATGATGATGTTTTCTTTTACAAAAAATACCTAATTCGGATTTGTTTCAATTGTTTTTACTTCTATGACAGATACTATGTCAAAGATCTATGTACTACTGACAAATAATAATGTCACAACCTAATTAGTCGTGAGTGGTACCCAGCCTAACTCTATGAGAGGAGAACTGTATTAACCAACCCTTAACCAACTAAATCGAACCTTCACAAATCACTTTCCTCAAATACTTACCATTAATTCACTAAAACACAATATTAACCAACCAAATTTAATATTAGCTTATTTAATATCTATAAAACAAAATAGAGTGCGAAAGTATATCTAATTATTACAACCTCGGGGCCTGAATGTCATTGTATAAGAACATCCACTCAATATTCAAAATCAAGTCTAAAATATTAAGTAAAGAAGTGTCTTAGTCTTGAACTAACTGATATAATCAATTTACGAATGGTCCAATGGCTGCCTGTACATAGTGCTCACCCTTTTAACCTGTACTCTTAAGGAGACGTCTACAACTATATTTTGTGAATCTGAAAATTACAGCGTAGAATATGACAGCTAATGAAGATGAATGTTGAACTACATAGCTTATCATTAATTGTAAAAGAATGCAGGGTGAAGACTACTTTCGACAAATAACATTCCCAATTCCTAGCTCAAACAATTTATTTACCACCAGAAACTGTAAAATCAATTCTTAATAATAAAAATCAAATGTTTCAGAAGACCAAAATGAAAAATAAGAAATTGATCGAATACGAATTGAACTCAGTTAAAAGCCGTTAAATCCGAAGGAACTGCGACAAGAAACTTGAACAAGTAAAGCAAATTCTAGAGGAATTGAAGAGGATGCACACGATTTATCCAAAATAAAGCTAAGAAATTAAACCCAGTGACAGTATAAAAAAATAAATAAAAAGCTTAATTCATTGAAGAGTTTTCTCAAACACCTATAAAACAAATAAACTTTATGTGTGTGAAAATTGTAACTCTCATCAAATATGTAAAGATGATTGTATAAAAAAACACAATGCAAGAAAAATAATATACAGAAATAGAAGGTGAGAAAAATAATTCTTACAATTGTAGCTAAGAAAATTCGACAAAAAATAGCAGTCGTATGAGAAAAATTCAGCAACGACTATTGCGATTCCAGGTGAAATTTGAAAAAATAGAAAACCTAACTCTTACCAACATAAATTGTCCCCATATGATGAAATTTGGTGAACTATCAATTCACACTAAGATTGTGAATATCCATATGCTCTTAATTGTGAATATCCATATGCTCTCAGCGTAGAAGTTGGATAGAGAGTTTGTACGACCATGGAGATAAAATTAAGAAAGAAGGTAGAGAGAGAAAGCAAGTGAAAGTTGCAATACACGTGTCATTTGAAAATGACACAACTCATATAAGAAACAAAATGAAAAAATTTCCCCCATATGATGATTCATGCATGTTGACGGAGAAGTATATGCTTTGCCTAAATTCCCTCTTACATAATAAGAGAAAATATATACAGTGCAGTTTCAAAATTTTAAATATTCAAAATAAGTTATTGAAATTTTAAAGAGTAATTTAATCACTTTTAGCAATTAACAACTTATTAATATTTACAAACAATTTCAATAATTTTATTAACTATTTATTTATTAAATTATTTTCAACTATTGAAACTTATCAGCTATATTCACAATCAACTAATTCAAACATGAATTCACTAAAATTTAATTTTTGTGATATCATCAATATTATATCGAGAGCATCATTAGAGTATACTGAATCAGTATAGCACTACAGCTATCCTATTCTAAAGAGCTTTCTAATTAGGTATCAGTGATAGATTGACGCACTAATGGTGGATTATGTGGTAGTCAGGGGCGGAGCTACATTCCACGAAGGTTGGTCAGATGAACACCCTTTGTTGGAATTTTTTTTGAAGTACGTAGGTTAAATACAGATATATATGGTTATATATATTTTGTTGAACATCCTTGACAAGCTAGGGACGTGCAACCTAGTGGTCAAGGGTGTGCAAATCTGTGTCGAAGACGCGGGTTTGATTTCCACTGCCTGCAATAGTTACAATTTTATTTTTATTTTTAAAGAAGGAAGCAGGTTGCAGGTCCTTTGGACCGAGTCACATACCCAATTCTCTTTTAATAAAAAATGGCATGAAGCCCAACAAAGGCCCAGCTTTAAATTATAAAAAGGGCAAAATTCACAAATAGCATACTTAAGATCTTAATTATGAGATTCATAGCAACACTTTCGTAATTACCTAAGGTAGCAACTTGTATTTTGTATTTTAACAAACTGTTGCTATAAAAATACAAAGACAAATAATTTTACTACCCATAATTAACTAAAACTAGTTGAGGTAAATATGGTAAAATTACCTTAAATTAAATGTGCAGATTCCTTTCCCATTAAAACCTCATAAATCACGTGAATTTCGTTATTTGTTACCAACAACAATCAAATTCAATTTTTAGTTTCAAAAAACGTGTTTACGCAAAACAAAAATCAAAATCAAAATCAATTGAATCTTTTTCTGTTCAATTTCTTTTAATTGAACAATCATATTAAAGTGTATCTTCTTCTGTTCAATTTCTTCAAATTCAACAATCAGTTTGAACGATCAGTTTCTTCGAATTCAACAATCAACTGTACCTTTTTCTGGATAATTTTATCAAATTCAACCATCAATGACAAATTAATCATTTACTGTTGTTGAAGGTATTCATTTATAATATTTTACTTGTGTTAACAATAAATTAGGTTGTTTGAGTTTCTTTGAGATAAATATAAGAACAATTTTGTCTTTAATGATTAGAAACAATACAAGATTAGTTGTCCACAAAGAATTGACTATATAATAATTGATGCTAACAATGTTGAATGGCTTCTACTAATGAAGAATTACTTATCATTAAGGGGCTACTTGATGCATGTCAAACTATATATTATACACATGTTTCTAATTTGCACAGAGATTTAGATCTGTACTAGTTACATTAAACTGCAAACATGATTGTCGGCCAAATGTATTTTGTTTTTTGCCTTCTTGGTGCAAGATTTATCAGACACGAATACTAATGGAAAAAACAAAATTTGTTCTAAAATTTTTTTTGCACTATTACAATTATTTGTTTAGAATTTTTTTTTAGTGATCCATTATTGTTGCTTCGTTCTAATTTTCTACGACATCGTTAATTTATTTTTGAATATTTTGTAGACAAATTTTGAGTATATTTAATGCTATAGTAAATTGATCAAGTAGAACAAAATACTGATCGAATTAAGTTTTTCAAGTTGATCAAAATTTATTTTTTTGGAGTTTTGATTCTCAGAATTTATAGTATATTTGTATATGTGAAAAGTTTGTTTATAGATAATTTGGTTGTGTTCGATTATGGAGGTTGTGGCTTTGATTTTATTTAACGTTGAACAACTAATTTTTAATTGTATTTTATCTGAAATTTTTTTCTGTGTTTGTATTTTAAGTTTAACAAATATTTCATAATTGTATTTTCGGGAGTAGTTGTTGGCTTTGATTGTATTTTGTTTGTAGTTGTATGTTTAGTAATTGTATTTTCGGGAGTAGTTGTTTCGTAATTCTATATTTATAACTGTAGAATTTTGTTTGAATTTTTGTTGCGTAAGTGTATGTTGTAACTATTGACATCTTACAAATATGTATATTTTGTATTTTAGGTGAAATAAGTTAGCAATGGGAAGAATACCAGTTCTAGTGAAGCACTTTGGAAGGTGGACGTATGAAAAAAACTATGAAGAGTACGTCACTGATGCAGTATTGTTGAGCACGATATCATCATTCAATGAACTACACAATCTTTTGGCATCTCAAATAAATGTGGATTTGAGTAGCAAATGTATTCAAGTGGAATATCAAATCATTGGTAATGCTGGATAAATACAAATACATAATGTATGTGTTGTTGAAAGAAGAAACATCCAAAATAATTTGCATCAAGTGTTAAATTCATCTGCTGAAGGTGTTAAAATCGAGCAGGGATATGTTTTGAAAGAAGAACATCAACTCATGCAGTGGTTGTGGGTTTAAGGGTCACAACAGCCGTTCGTGTAGAAAATATCATAAATGATACATTTGTTTTTCCGTATTCTTTATTTATAATTTATTTTGTACTTTTCATAATAATGAACTCATTTGTGTGTTTTAAGATCTTTATCGATCATTTGCTATAATGCATTATAAATAACAATTAGTAATACAGTTATGTATTACTAAATTTGATAGAAAAATACATATATTTTTTATTTGAAAATTACTATGTTTTAGGGTATATGTATTTGATAACTGAGATGTTTTTTCAAATATGATCACTTATAAGTATTTGTAATATGAAAGTATTTAAAATTATTTGAAAGTAAATGAACAAAGTTAAATCTGAATACTGCATATGTATATATTGAGAAATCTGAACATATTTGCTTTTTAAGCTAAATCTTGCTGTAACAAAAAAAATGAACACTGAAATAAAACACAGAGTACAAAATTATTGAATCATATTAAACATAAAAGACAAATGAATTACTTTCATTCACTTCAAAATTAGTAAGTCTGATTCACTTCATATGTATTTTGAAAGTAAATGAACAAAGATTAAAATACATATGATGTTAACTACATATGTATTTTTAAGTTAAATCTGAATACTGCATATGTATATATTGCAAAATCTGAACACTGCATATGTATTTTGAAGCTAAATCACACTGTAATAAATACAACTGATCACTAAAATAAAATACCGTAATACCCCACATTTCGAACTAGGATGAAAATTCATCATTTCTATGCGTAGACGTTTCAAAAGCCTCGAATCCTATGTAAATTTAGTGTGTTAATCAATTATGTAGTGTGGGAATATATTTTAGCAGGAATTTAGATCATATAGGTCCCCTAACTTAAGTACAAGTTGAAAGCTTTCCAATCGTTTAAGTTTTAGCGAGCGTCAAAACTTGGGTCAACTTCAATCGACCATAACTCTTTGTATATGACGAACTGGGTGGCTTACTATATATCAAATAAAATCTCTTTGAATTATGTTTCCAACGATACCAATTTTTCCTAAATACGATATCGGGGCAAGGAGTTATGCTCATTTTACTCTGGCATGTCAGGCTGGGAAACCCAGTGATGACATTTTATGAGAAGCCGTCACACCCGTGACGACCTATCACCAATGTCGTCAGCCCTGGTCAGATTTTCACCCCCAATATGACATTTTGTGACAATCCGTCATGCCCGTGATGGCCTATCACCAATGTCGTCAACCTTAACCAGAAAACCAAAATTTTACCTTTTTGTGACGACAATTCGTGACGACCTATCACCAGTATGACGGCTTGTCACGAATGTCATCAGCTATTTTACTCAGAAACTGAGGGACGTTTTAGTAAGGATATTTTGATCTTTTTCCTTCACTTTCCATGACTTATTACCCTCAAGAAACATATTATCTTCCATTCTCTTTAGTTAAATAACATAAAAAGTTGTCTCATACACTCTCAACCACAAAATTAGGGTTTTCTCTCAAGATCATCTCCTCAAGAGAAAGCCTAAGGATCTCTTGAAGAACCTTCAGAAATATTAGATCTCTTTCAAGATTCAATCACTAAGGTATGCGTAGTGTTCATCCACGGATCCCTTTCATCAGTGGAGCTCAAGAACCATGTTTTAAATAATAAATTATGATCTTTATGTTGTTGTGTGATTATGTTCATGTTGATGGTTGTTAATTGTGTTTCAAGATGGTATCTAAATGTGTTTCCAATAAGTGTATGGGCATGTTAGTTGGAAACCCATGAATTTGGGTGGTTCAAGATTTCTAAATTTGTTAAGTACACCTATGCTCAATATTGTGCATGTAAGGTGTTTGATAAAATGCCTAGAATGATAAAAATCATGTATTATAACTTAGAGGTGAACTATATGATAAATTCATGCTAGTCTATTATGTTCAAAGAGCTTACTTGTCATTTCTGTGCAATATACGTGTTAATGGAATGTGCATGATGATTGGGGAATGGATTCATAGTGTGTCTATATGCTTTCCATGCTATGAACAAGATCATGATTTTGAAGTATCATATAAGTTATCCCCAAATTATTATAATATGAACTAAATGTTACATGTTTGCCATTCTCTTATGCTTCAATGGTTTCCATGCCCTTGTTATGAATAGTATATATTGTCGGAATGCCCATGATATTAGAATATGAGATTTATGACTTAATTATAAGCATTGTTATTCATGTTGGATATTATGATGGCCATGTACATCATGAAATCCCTCACTTATGATATTATGGATTGTTGATGTTGGTCACGTACTCAAGTCATATCATGTGTGTCAGTTACCTTCTACTGAGTCCTGGGGGTATTTGTACCTAAAAAATATAGTTGTGTGCCTAGAGACATGTTATATTTCACGATATTCAAAATCAAGCCATGATTCAGTAGAATTCAGTCAGTCAGGTGACTCAGGAAAACCTCATGATATCAGTCAGTTATCAGATATCAGTAGTATTCCGTTAGTCAACGGAATTCAGTTAGCTCAATACATGCTTAGTCAGTTATTCATGTTCATTCTCTTCAGATAGGAGTAGAAGTTAGCACCAAGTGAACCCAAGGATGGGAACACACACTGTCAGATGAGGGTGTGATTCTTAGCAGTCATCCTTACATTCCAGAACTATGTAGCCAGCATAGGTTGAGACATCAAAACTGTTAGATGAGGGTTGATGAGGTGGCTTAGCACTGTCAAATGAGGGCCCCACCATTCTCTTTTGGGAACACTGTCAGATGAGGGTTACCCACAGTTGTCTTTACTAGTGGAGCAGTATTGACACCCTTCTATTCAGGGCAGAGATTGGACCCCATCTTAGCCATAATGGCACATATAGAGGCATGCCGGTTAAACAACTACCTCCTACAGTCTCAATTTCAGTCCCAGTCTCAGTAAAAGAACTCAGATAGTTCCTTTAGATTTATGGACTGTCAGATACAGTCACTTATTGTATCAGTTATATCAGTTCTCAAAACTTATATTATCAGTCACATCAGTTATCAGAATTCATGATATCAGTATTCATTTTCAGGACTGACAGACACAGTCAATCAAACCAGTTCTTCATAACTCTAACTGTCAGAAATAGTCGTTCATCTATTCAGTATCTCAGTATCAGTACACTCATGTATTCAGTATTCAGACTCAGTAGTCAGTATCTCCATGAGTTCAGTTACAGTTACGTATGCATGTATGTATTCTCACGTTCATATCAGTCGGTATTGTTCATGCATATAACCCTTTGTATTTAGCCTACCTCACTCATATACACAGTGCATTCAGATGTACTAACGCATTTGCGCTATGGTTTTTTCTCTTATGTTACACCATAGGTTCGGAGGCACGAGCTCCAGATCAGCAGTAACATTCCAGTGTTCTGAGTTTGCAGTGAGTCCTTCTCATTCGAGTACGATATGATTATTGCTTCATTTGCTATTTTAGTTTAGTTGCTAGATGGATTTAGTTGGGGACATGCCCCATCAACTCCTTATTTAGAAAGTTAGAGGCTTTCCAGACTATAGTATGTCAGACAGTTATTTCAGATTTGGTTTGGTATTGTTATACCACTTTCAACTATTGTTCTTATTAGATGTTTATTTAGATTTGAACCTTATGGCCATTCAGTACATGTTTTTTCATTTTCATGTTATATTATGTAGTATACAGGTACAGATATCAGTCATGGGTTAGCTTGTGGTCCTTCGGGGTCATGAGCATCGTGTAGCATTTTGGTTTAGAAAATTGGGGTGTTACAAAACTTGGTATCAGAGCCTAAGGTTCAATAGAGTCCTAGGAAGTCTGAAAGCTGCATCTAGTAGAGTATTATACATACGTGTGTTGTGCACCATACTTATGTACAGGAGGATATGAGGTGTTTTAGGAATAGTTTCCCTTCTTTCATGTCTTAGATCATTCTATAGAAAGGTTCTCTAAGAAACTCATGTAGATTCTCATCAAGCTTCACTCATGTTAATTCCACCTTACTTTCAAGGTGACAGAAATAGTGAAGCTCAAGTCCTAAAGATAGGGCTTTCTCAGATAGTATCCCATCAGTTCCCTTATGTTCCAAAGTTGTACGGATCTCATTCATGATCATGAGAACTCATTCTCGAACCCAGATTCAGATATGCCAACAAATCCCTTCTTAAAATCCTATGATAGCATGTGACCCAAAGTTAGAAGCATGAACCTAGGAGTTTAGAAGTAGACAAGTTGAGATACGATATCCAGATTGAATAGATTATGTATTCATAGGGATAGTTGTGCTATAATCAACCAGTAGGCTTGAATAGTGTGAGTTAGAAATTTAAGTTTATTGACTTAAAATTAAGAATGAAGGTGTGAATATGATATTAGTAGTATGTGAGAAAACAGAGGCAGATGATGTGTTTAGTAAGGCGAGCATGTGTTGATCAGAGTGTAAGTATATGATGATGATTTTAGTGTAGTTCAGAGATTAGTTTAGTGTTTACATACTTATGATGATGGGTTAAAGATAAGGGAGAGATGATAGATCAAGTAACCATGTCAGGCTCTCAGATTCCAGTAGTAGTGCCAATATGTACAGAAAAGCAGTTAGGGAAAATGATTCTCGACCCATCCTTATCTCAGTATAAAGCTTCGTACTTCAGTCAGCATAGTGCCTATGCATGTTTCATGTCTCAGATTCCGTGGATATAGCTTATGTTCACACGTATTCCATAGAATTATGTATGCTTTCAGTTCCCAATATAGGAAGTTCAGTTCTAGATCACTCAGTGTTACAAATCATGTTCCATGAACTCAGAAATTCCAAACTCAGGTCATGCAACTCATGACTCATGTACACATATCATATTCCCCAGTATACTCAATTTCTATGACTCATGCTATATCCCTACTGATCAGTTAAATTCAGACTATATCATGTATATACTCAGTTCAGACCTTTTTGGTAAATCCATGTTATTGATATTCTATTCCTCAGGTTTCATTCATGTGTCAAGTTCAGTCAGTATCCATTCATGTTTCAGGTTCTCCTAATTTAACCCTTCAGCTAGCTCTCTTTATGAGAATAGTGTAGTGTTGAGAAATTGCTTAGATGGGAGAGAGTTAATATTTCATGTTAAGGGCAGACTATTGCATGCATGTTTTATACGAGGGTGTAGATACGAAGATAGGCTTGAATATCCTGTTAGTATACAAGCAAAGGGCTAGCAAGAGGTAATATTTAGAAATTGGGAAAGTGCAGAGTGTGAATGAATATCCAGATCCCTGACTTATGTCAGCCTTCATTATACGACTATCATAACTCAGTTGCCATCTTAGTTACAGTTTCAGTACTCAACACTCAGTAATTAGTGCTCAGTCTCAGAATTAAGCACTTCAGTATCAGTCTAAACCTCAGTTTCAGTATTCAATTATCAGGACCCAGTATTTAGTTCTAGTATGGATCCCAGTTACAGTCTTAAGTAATAGTGTCAGCTTCAGATCTGTATTCAGCTCAAAAATTCAATTCAGTTTTAGACTTGCTTGACCATAGCGTACAAGTTATCAGCTACTCAGTTATAGGTATTTCAATACCTCAGTCCATGGAGTATTTCCAAATTATGTAATATGCTTGGTCCTGCATTTTCAAACGATATAGCTTTCATGAAATCCATCATTAGTTACCTTATGTTACTCAGTTAGTCCCTTCTCATATGTATAATACTTTATGGCCTCAACCTAGCTACTCAGATTAAGTACAATTCAGTCTTACATACCCAGCATTCAGTTACCAGTTACACAGTTAATCAGATAAGTTAGTATGTCTATGCATTCATGCATCACGCTTTAATTTTAGATCTCAGATAATCAGTCATGATTTCGTACCTAGGAGCCTTGAGCATCACCCTAGTATCTCTGTAAAGTTTAGCATTCTTCAAGGGACATAGTGTCCCAAGGGGGAGATACACTATAGCCCCCACACTTTCATGATTTAAACATGTCATTTTCTTTAATGAATCTATCTTGGAGGAAGTGTTACCTATGAGCCGACCCTCTAGCTTCAAAACTCAGTCGTAGACCATGTACTCAATGTCTCAGTTCAGTTCATGTATAACGTTCCAAATTCAGTTATGTTCTCATATTTCTGCTCATGCATGTTTAGTAAATGATCTTAGAATTCATTAGCGTTTCTGTTTAAGGTAACAGTTCTCTTTAAGCTTATTCAGCTTCATGTTAAGTATTCAGTACAAACTTGGTATTCAGTTCTATGCTTAATTCCCAGTTCAAACTTAGTATATTTACCATTGCATATACATTTGCATGTTCATGAGCCAGTTCAGTCATATATTCGCGCATCAGATATGCGTGATCAGCTTATCAGTACTCTCCCTCATGTACTTATGAATCAGTTATGCATGCATCAGATATGCGTGTTCAGTATGATATGTTTAACTTATTAATCATGTCAGCCATGAAATCATGATCAGTCGTTCATTCTCTATATCCACGTCAGTTGTCTTTTTTCTCATCTCATCCAGTCTCATTCAAGGATGAATGTTCCAAAGGGGGAGAAATTGTAATACCCCACATTTTGGACTAGGATAAAAATCCATCATTTCTATGCGTAGACATTTCAAAAGCCTCGAATCCTATGTAAATTTAGTGTTTTAATTAATTATGTAGTGTGGGAATCTATTGGAGCATGAATTTAGATCATAGAAGTCCCCTAACTCAAGTACAAGTTGAAATCTTTTCTATCGTTCAAGTTTTAGTGAGCGTTAATACTTGGGTCAACTTAAATCAATCATAGCTCATTGTATATGACGAACTGGGTGTCTTACTATATATCAAATGAAATATCTTTGAATTATCTTTCCAACAATACCAATTTCGCCTAAATTTGATACTGGAGAAAGGAGTTATGCCCATTTTACTCCGTCATGTCAGGCTAGGAAACCCAGTGACGACATTCTGAGATAAGCCGTCACGCCCGTGACGGCCTATCACCAATGTCGTCAACCCTAGGAATATTTTCACCCCCAGTGACGATATTTTGTGATAAGCCATCATTCCTGTGACGGTCTATCACCAATGTCGTCAACCTTAACTAGAAAACCAAGATTTTACCTTTTTGTGACGACAATTCATGACGACCTATCACTAGTATGATGGCTTGTCACGAATGTCGTCAGCTATTTTTCCCAGCAACTGAGGGACATTTTAGTAAGGATATTTTGGTCTTTTTCCTTCACTTTTCATGACTTATAACCCTCAAGAAACATATTATCTTCCATTCTCTTTATTTAAACATCTCAAAAAGTTCTCTCATACACTCTCAACAACAAGATTAGGATTTTCTCTCAAGATCATCTCCTCAAGAGCAAGCCTAAGGATCTCTTCAAGATCCTTCAGAAACATTAGATCTCTTTCAAGATTCAATCACTAAGGTATGCGTAATGTTCATCCACGGATCCCTTTCATCCGTGGAGCTCAAGAACCATGTTTTAAATAATAAATTATGATCTTTATGTTGTTGTGTGGTTATGTTCATGTTGATAGTTGTTAATTGTGTTTCAAGATGGTATCTAAATATGTTTCCAATAAGTGTATGGGCATGTTAGTTGGAAACCCATGAATTTGGGTGATTCAAGATTTCTAAATTTGTTAAGTACACATATGCTCAATATTGTGCATGTAAGGTGTTTGATAAAATGTCTAGAATGATAAAAATCATGCATTATAACTTAGAGGTGAACTATATGATAAATTCATGCTAGTCTATTATGTTCAAGGAGCTCACTTGTCATTTTTGTGCAATATATGTGTTAATGGAATGTACATGATGATTGGGGAATGGATTCATAGTGTGTCTATATGCCTTCCATTCTATGAACAAGATCATGATTTTAAAGTATCATATGAGTTATCCCCAAATTATTACAATATGAACTAAATGTTACATGTTTGCCATTCCCTTATGTTTCAATGGTTTCCATGCCCTTGTTATGAATAGTATATGTTGTCGGAATGCCCATGATATTAGAATATGAGATTTATGACTTGATTATAAGCATTGCTATTCATGTTAGATATTATGATGACTATGTACTTCATGAAATCCCTTACTTATGATATTATGGATTATTGATGTTGGTTACGTACTCAAGTCATGTCATGTGTGTCAGTTAACTTCTATCGAGTCCTAGGGGTATTCGTACCCAAAAAATATAGTTGTGTGCCTAGAGCCATGTCATGTTTCACGATATTCAAAATCAAGACATGATTCAGTAAAATTCAGTCAGTCAGGTGACTCAAGAAAACCTCATGATCTCATTCAGTTATCAGATATCAGTAGTATTCCATTAGTCAACGGAATTCTGTCAGCTCAGTACATGTTCAGTCAGTTATTCATGTTCAGTCTCTTCAGATAGGAGTAGAAGTCAGCACCGAGTGAACCCAAGGATGGGAACACACACTGTCAGATGAGGGTGTGATTCTTAACAGTCATCCTTGCATTCCAGAACTATGTAGCCAGCATAGGTTGAGACATCAACACTATTAGATGAGGTTTGATGAGGTACTTAGCACTGTTAGATGAGGGTTACCCACAGTTGTCTTTACCAGTGGCACAGTATTGACACCCTTCTAGTCAGGGCAGAGATTGGACCCCAACTTAGCCATAATGGCACATATAGGGGCATGTCGGTTAAACAACTACCCCCCACAGTCTCAGTTTCAGTCTCAGTCTTAGTAAAAGAACTCAGATAGTTCCTTCAGATTTATGGAATGTTAGATACAATCACTTATGCTATCAGTTATATCAGTTCTCAAAACTTATATTATCAGTCACATCAGTTATCAGAATTCATGATATCAGTATTCAGCTTCAGGACTGTCAGACAGGGTCAATCAAACCAGTTCTTCATAACTCTAACTGTTAGAAATAGTCGTTCATCTATTCAGTATCTCAGTATCAGTACACTCATGTTGTCAGTATTCAGACTCAATAGTCAGTATCTCCATGAGTTCAGTTACAGTTACATATGCATGTATGTATTCTCACATTTATATCAGTCAGTATTGTTCATGCATATAACCCTTTGCATGTAGCATACCTCTCTCGTATACTCAGTACATTCAGACATACTGACACATTTGTGCTATGGTGCTCTCTCTTATGTTACACCATAGGTTCAGAGGCACGAGCTCCAGATCAACAGTAGCATTCCAGTGTTCAGAGTTTGCAGTGAGTCCTTCTCATTCGAGGACGATATGATTATTGATTCATTTGCTATTTTTGTTCAGTTACTCGATGGAGTTAGTTGGGGACATGTCCCATCAACTCCTTATTCAGACAGTTAGAGGCTTTCCAGACTATAGTAGTCAGACAGTTATTTCAGATTTGGTTTGGTATTATTATACCATTTTCAGCTATTGTTCTTATCAGATTTTTATTTAGATTTGAACCTTATGGCCATTCAGTACATGTTTCTGCATTTTCTTGTTATATTATGTAGTATACAGGTACAGATATCAGTCATGGGTTAGCTTGTGGTCATTCGGGGTCATGAGCACCGTGTAGCATTTCGGTTCAGAAAATCGGGGTGTTTCAAATACATACTAAAATAAAAGACTAAAATGAATTACTTTCATTCAGTTCAAAATTAGTAACTTTGACTCACTTCATATATATTTGAAAGACAATGAACCAAGAGTAAAATACATATAATATTAACTGCATATGTATTTTTATGTTAATATGAATACTGCATATGTATTTATTGTAAAATCTGAACACTGCATATGTATTTTGAAGCTAAATCTCACTGTAACAAAAAAAACTGAACATTGAAATAAAACACAGACTACAAAATTATTGAAAACATATTCAACATAAAAGACTAAAATGAATTACTTTCATTCACTTCAAAATAAGTAACTTTGATTCACTTCAAAACATAAAATAAGTTTCTACAATTAATATCAACATCCAGTTAAATCTTGTCAATTACACAATGTAATAAAATCATCAACCATCAGACTTCTAATACTTTTGTGACACTAGTTATCTTGCTTTTTCTAATAGGCCTCAATGACGCTTCATCGTCACTTTGAGCTTTTGCTTCTTTTTTTTCTCATACTGTAATTCCACAATAGTGAAGCATATCTTGTGCAAAATATGGTGGGATGGAACTCAACCAAAGGAATGCCTTGACCATAAGAAAGACGCTCTGCGTATTTAACCATATACAAACCATAGTCCCTACAAAAATATTGACTACTAATTAAAATATATTTTGTGCAAACTTACAAATCCTCTACAAATAACACATCAATATTTCACATCAATATAAACTGTAAACTTTTCTCAATATCATTATCACTGTAGCAACACATATGTGGTGCAAATCTTGAAAGTTTTCTTACAATGAATATTTCATCACGCGACACTTATACAAAGTAAAACTACATCTTATTAAACTGTAAAAAATACATATAAATATGCATATGTATATTGAACAAAATAAAAACACAAAATCATCACTAAAGCAAAATACATATGAAATTTGATATATATGTATAAAAATACAAATGTTACCCAATACCTTAAGATGTATTTTGAACCTAACAAAAATACAAATGAAAGTGCATATGTATCTATAAAACAAACAAACTACTTATATATACCTTAAATGTATATTTAGTCATTCATTTGTATATATCGCAAACCTACATAAATTGTCTTGAAAAATTATTTTAAAATATATTTGTATTTCAACAGATACAAATACGTTCATAACCACAAATATATTTGTATATTTATTGTATATTTCAATATACTGCAAATACATATCAAGTATAATTAATTCCATACATGCAACTTAACAAATTCGTCTAACATACAAATACAACTAAACATAGCAGCTTTACAAAAAAATACAAATAAAAACATATTAATCCAAAATATATATTTAACCTATCATCTTCACAAATCAACTTTACTGAAATCCCTAAATACATATCAACTGATCAGTAAATACATATTAGCTTCACAAAAAATACATATTACCCCAAAATTGATAACAACTTTACTAAAATTCCTAAATACATTACAATAAATAAAGATACATATACAACAAAAAATTACCTCTTTCTCCATGTCTTCTTCAACAACAAATCAATCCAAAATCTTCTACAATATCCATTCAACTTCGATTATCCTCCATTAATTACAAAAAAATAAAAGTCAGTTTCAATTCTCATCCAAAATTCAATTTTTTCAACTATATCAACTCATAAAATATCAAATTTTACTGAAAAACAAACGAAAAAAACCCTAACAACAATAAATCAACCCAAAATCATCTACAATATCCATTCAACTCTAATTATCCTCTATTAGTGACAACAAAATAAAATTCAGTTTCAACTCTCATCCAAAATTTAATTCTTTCAACTATATCAACTCATAAAAACTACCTCAAAAATGACCTTGATAATGATTTACAATACAAAATATATATAAAAAAAAATGTGAAATAGATAACATACTATAAATGAATTTAATAGTTACCTGATTTTGTGGATCACAATCCTTATAAAAAACGTGAGAAAAGAAAAAAATTAAAAGTGAAATTTGAGAGATTTGAAAGAAAAAAGAGAAAGAGAAAAGGTAAAGTTACAAAGAAAGATAAAGATTGGGAAGAAAGAGAAAGAGAAAGTGAAAGATAAAAGGTAAACTTAAAAAGAAAGAGAAAAATCAGTCATGTTAAACACAGTAATTTTCAAAGTGGGGGACCATACTTAAAATAATGCTAGGTTTGCTACACAAGGTAATTTCATTAAAGTATTGCTATATTTTATAATTTAAGTCTTAGGTATGCTACTCCATGGAGTTTTTTCTTATAAAAAAAGGGACATTACATTATAAATAAAAAAAGGCTCAGTAAATTATTAAAAAAAAAGGTGCAAGAATTTGGTGTTGTTTTGCCCACAGCTCCAAGGAAATCTGATTTTTTTGTAAAAAAAAAAAAATTAATGCACACTTTTTATTTTTAAATTAAAAAATAATAGGTTAAAGGTAAAACCTAACTCTTACACTTCTCCTTCTCTAACCCTTCACTTCACCACAATCTTGAATCTTCTCTACTTATTCTTAGAAAAAAATTAAAATTCTTTACTCCTTTAACTATCTTTGATACTAATTAATCAATAATTTGGTATTAAAGTCTTCAAGCTTCAACGAGCTATCATTATAACTTTTCTTCAACGACTATGGGAGTGTGAATTGCTAAAAGGCATTCTTTAATTCTTCTCATCTTTTAGTTTAGTATTTTTCCCCTTGAACTTGCTTTTGTGTATTTTTTTTTGGTTTTGGACTAAGTAATTTAATATTCTAGTTTTATCTAGTAGATAACTTGCTAGTTAATATTATTTGGGAGAATCGAACAATGTTTCAAGTATTCATGATTTTTTTATTTGTTGAAATTGAATAATAAGTGTGATGCGCTTGACTTTTATTTTAGTTTGAGGTTTCAATGAGCTTGGAGAAGTATTTTCGTAAAGTTTTAAAAATAAGTTCAACGTCTCAAAATCAATCACCCCGAGATGAAGATGTTGATCAAATAGAAATACCATCTCACTTTTCTCAGAGACAAAAATTTGATGTAAATGATCTAAAGGCTGACCCCGCTAAAATACCTCCGATTTTGAGTTATCCTCCGAACATTCGTGATGAGATAAGAAGAGCATACATTCTAAAAGTCCTTGACAACCTCGAGATCATGAGTTTCCTCAAACAGACCTTTTTGGAACTCTACGCCGTTTTATTTCTAAATGGTTTGACGAATATTCTGATTGGTTGGAATATAGTGTAAGTGCAAATGCAGCTTATTATTTGCGTTGTTATTTATTTCAAGGAGAAAGCATTCATCAAGGTGGTGGTAATATATTTTCGATGAAGGGATTTATAAATTGGCATAGAAAAGATAGCTTTACAACACACATTGGTCCTCCGAATAGCATTCATAATCAATCTAAAAGGAAGTGTGAAGATCTTATGAGGGAAGAACAATCTATTGAGACTGCAGTTTACAAGTTGGACGAGAAAAGTAAGAATGAATATCGGGTTCTATTAAATGCTTCAATCGATGTGGTCCAATTTCTTCTAAATCAAGGTTTATCACTCCGTGATCATGATGAAAGTGAATCATCCTTGAACAAAGGTAATTTTCTTGAAGCACTTTCTTGGCTTGCGGATAAATGTGATGACATTAAACCTTATGTGTTAGAAAAATCTTCAAAAAATAATAAAATAATTTCTCATGATATTCAAAAAGATATTGTGGCTGCATGTAAGATTGAAACAATCAAAGCTATAATAAAGGATTTATATGGTGACTACTTTGTTTTGTCGGTTGATGAATCAAGAGACGTATCACACAAAGAGAAAATGGCTATTTTTTTACGATATGTTGATAAAAAGGGATTTGTTATGGAAGCATTCATTGGACTTGTTCATGTTAAAGATACTAGTGCTTTATCTCTAAAGAAAGCAATTGTAGATGTACTTGCTCACAATTCTTTAACTTTAGCTTATGTACGAGGACAATGTTATCATGGGGAAAATAATATGTAAGGTGAGTTAGGTGGTCTTAAAATATTAATTAGACAAGAAAGTAGATCGGTTTACTCCTTTCATTGTTTTACTCATCAACTTCAATTGACTCTTGTTGCGGTTTTTAAAAGGTGTGTTCAAGTAGGAGAACTTGTATTATTGACTTCAAATATTTTGAGTATGTTGGGGAATTTCTTTAAACGTGTGGATGAATTTCGAGAATCTCAAAAAGAAAAACTACAAGAGGCATTAGATATGGGTGAGCTAGAAACGGGTAGAGGTTTGAATCAAGAACTTGGTCTTATTAAAGTCGGTGACACTCGTTGGGGATCTCACTACTAGTTGTTTGAAAACTTTATTATTAAATTTGCCTCCATAGTTGATGTACTTGATTCTCTTGTTGAAAATGCAAGTACTTCGGAAGAAAAAGTTAGCGCATCGGGATTTCTCAGAAGTTGTCAAACTTTTGAGACTGTTTTCTTGTTGCATTTGATGACTAATGTTTTAGGAATCACAAATGATCTTAATGTGTCATAACAGAAAAAGGAACAGGATATTGCTAATGCCATGATTCTTATAAAAGTAGCAAAGAGAATATTGCAAATATTACGAGATAATGAATGGGATCCTCTTTTAAAAAAGAAAGTTGGTTGGGATTCGCTCAAAGAAAAGGTCGAGGAATTTTGTATCAAGCATAGTATTCCATAACCCAATTATGATGAACCATATGCTAATTTTGGGAAATCACGACGTAAAGTAGTTGATTATAATACTTTGCACCATTATCGTGTGGATGTGTTTTATAAAATTATTGATTGACAACTACACCGTTTTAATGAGGTGACAAGTGATTTGCTTAATGGTGTATCTTGCTTGAATCCAATTGATACATTTTCTAGTTTTGACATCAAAAAGATATTGGTGATGGCTAAATTATATCGTGATGACTTTGATGAGCTCAACATGAGGGTTCTTGAGAATCAACGTGTTAATTATATTATTGATGTTCATGATATTGATAAAAGATTCTCCAATTTAGGCGGACTTGGAAAACTTTCAAGAAAGTTGGTTGAGACAAAGAAGCATTTACGCTATCCTCTTGTATTTCTTTTAGTGAAGTTTGCTTTGCTTCTACCCGTTGCCACTGCATCAGTTGAAAGAGCTTTTTCGGCAATGAAGTATATCAAGAATGATTTACGGAATTGAATAGATGATGAATTCTTAGATGGTTGCATAGTGCCTTATGTAGAAAAAAAAGTATTTAAGAATATTTCTAATGAGTGTATTATAAAAATATTTCAAGAGATGAAGCATTGTTGAGTGCACTTGTAATTATATTTTCTAATCAAGCTTTTATTAATAGAATTTACTTTGTTGATTTTTTTTATATTATATGTTACAACTTGTTATCCTATATGTTTTTTTATGATTAGTTTGGTTCAAAGATTATTCTTCTTCAATATACGGTTTACAATATTTTTTATGACCCGTTTCTTTTTCTAAAAATATGAACACCCTTAACCAAAATTCTGGCTCCGCCACTGGTGGTGGTGCTAGAAAGAGTTGCATAACTTTCCTCTATAACACATATTTTCATATGTATGTCAAGAATAAAGTTTTTCTTGGAATGTAACAAATCAAAATTGCAATGTGATGATTTGAGTTCATTTTTTCAGCTTTATTCCAAAGGTGGTACAACAAACGAAGCATTATATCATGAACGTAATGCAAAATAGGTGTCTCAAATCCAATTCTGAACGTCACTCTAGAAAAAACATATAAATCCATAAGAAGAATGTGTGGCCAAAATCTGCAGATTACATGCACTTGAAAAATAGTGACATCAATGGGGGCGAAATTAATGTTGATAATTTTTTTACGCTGGAAAAATCCAATACATAGATCACAGACAAGAAAAGACCTAAAGGGGATTCTGCTATGGGGGGACATTCGATTTGTTTGGTTTGATTGTTTAATATTGGTTTGATTTTTTAATTTTTGAATTGATGAAAATGACAATCGTAACCAAATCGAAATAAATTCAGTTTGAATCGATTTCTATAGATTCGGTTTGATTATTTCAGATTATTATTTCGATTTTGAAGATTAAAGTAGTGAATCTTTCTTTGTAATGACTGGACATTTAAAGACATCTAAAATATTGCACCAAAAATTTCATTGTCATGGATAATCAAAGGTGATTTTAATGTTGTTTTAACTCCACAAAACAAATTTTATAACAATTTAATATCTACTTAACATATGAAAAACTTTATTGAATGTGTCAAAAATTCTTCACTTACAAAACTTCTATGGCAGGGCGATTTTTATATATGGACAAATAAATGAGATGTTATTGGTGATTTTTTTTAGAAAAATGATTTTTTCCAAACCTATTTTCATTCCCAACTATAAATGACTCAATATGCATGAAATAAAATAATCATAAATTTAACACAATACTTATGTTGAAATTACTCCACTTGACACTCATTATACAATTGTACTTGGGACTTTCGATCTGCCATCTCCTCAAGGTGCCGTTGAAACAACTCAATCAGTGTTTAAATGAATTTAGGAACATAAATCGTAAGATTAGGGTTACTTATTATATATTTATACTGAATATATATATTTATATTGAATGTATATATTTATACTGAATGTATATATATATATATATATATACATTCATGTGGGAAAAGCAATAGAAATAGGAAGTTCTTCCACCTCAAGGCAAAGACTCTCAATAGAATATGGGAGAAACTCCATAAGGAAAGGTAATTCTAGAAGATTTAATATTGAGGATTCTAACAATGTTATAGAAGTTTCAGGAAGATTCTTCAATGGAAGCGACTGGAACAAACAAATAATCCTAATACAGTCAGGATCATCAACAAATCACGTCAAGGAAAGTATCTTAGACGGGTTAATTATCTATGAACAAACATTTGAAGGAAATAGCTATGAATGTTCAAAAATGGTAAAGTTACCAATACAACTTGGAACAATCATAACGGAAATTCCTTGTTATATTAGTAATCATGAAAATGATTATAATATAATCTTAGGAGGAACATTCCTAAATAGTTTGGATCAATATAATATACAAAAGGAAGGAATCCAAATAACTTTGGGAGATAAAACTTATTTTATTTCAAAAATCTAAATGCCAAAGAAAACCTCTTTTAGAGTATCAGTATTCGTAGAATTCACAACTTACGAAACAAAACTAACTTCTTGTTGTCAAATAGATAACGGGTCAGAATCTAGTTTGGCAAAATCTTTTTTAATAAAAAGTTGGAATAAAAATAATAATAATAATAATAATAATAATAATAATAATAATAATAATAATAATAATAATAATATCACCTTGATAGGTATTATAGGGAATAAAGAAAAATTAATACATGAAAAAGAAAACGTAGAAATAATTTTAGGATCTAAAATTGTTTGTATAAAACATGTTTTTGGTTATGACAAACTTGACACTGATTTACTATTAGGAAATGATTTTATACAACAGTTTCAAAATTATCATCAAACCATATATATGATTAGTTTTAAAACCCTATGTAATCAATTCATACAAATTTCAAGGAAACATAATCATTATATTTTGATAAAAGAAAATGGAATCTTTAAAAAGAAGTTTTTAGATAGCCCAAAAAATTACTCTTGTAAATGTCTCAATTTAGAGAAGATAAAACAGGACTTACAAACTTCTTATGGAGAAAATCCATTAGAAAAATGGAATAACAACCATGAAAAAGCAGTTTTAATTCTTAAAGATTCTAGTATCATAATAAGAGTTAAACCAATGCTTTATAATGAAGAAGATAAAACTGAATTTAAAATTCAGATACAAAAACTCCTTAATCTTAAATTAATAAGAGCAAGTAAAAGTCCTCACAGTAGTCCTGCATTTATGGTAAGAAATCATGCAGAACAAAAAAAGAGGAAAAGCTTGAATGGTTATTAACTATAAAGAGCTAAATAAAAACTGTGTTTTTGATGGATATTTTATTCCAAATAAAAACAATCAAATTAATCTTACTAAAGGAAAAAACTACTTTTCAAAATTTGATTGCAAAAGTGGTTTTTGACAAATTAAACTTTCAGAGGAATCAGTGCCTTTAATAGCATTTAGCACTCCCAATGGACATTTGGATTGGTTAGCCATGTCATTTGGATTGAAGAATGCACCACAAATTTTTCAAAGAAAACTAAATAAAATATTTTCTGAGAAATTTTTTTAATCGTCTATATAGTTGATGACATTTTAGTATGTTCAGAAACATATCAAGAACATTTAACACATTTGAAAGAATTTTCTAACCTTTGTGTTAAAAATGGAATCATTTTAAGACAAAAGAAAGCTGAAATAAGCAAAAATAAAATAAAATTCTTAGGAATGATAATTTCAAAATATAGGATCGAGATACAAGCTCATATTTCAAAAAAAAATAATAGAATTTCTTGATAAATTAAAAACAAAACAAGAGATACAAAGGGTTGTTGGTTGTTTGAATTACGTAGGAGAATTTATCCCAGATCTTGCAAAAAAGAGAAATCCTTTGTAAGAACTCATTTGGAAGTCAAACCGACTTGGATGGACTAACGAACATACTACTTGTGTTCAAAAATTAAAAGAAGAAAGTGCTAAGTTAGCAAAGCTTAGGTTACCAGAACCAGAAGATAATTTGGTTTTACAAACTGACGCCTCCGATTATCATTGGGGAGCATTATTACAAACAGATTTAAATGAAATCTGTAGATATACAAGTGGTACTTTTAACGAAGCTGAAGTTAACTACTCAACTAACGAAAAAGAATTGCTAGCAGTAGTAAAAGGAATACGAAAGTTTTTTGCATTTTTATTACCTAAACCATTTGTTGTTAGAACAGATAACACTCAAATATCAGGATTAATATTTAACAAATTACCTTCAGAACCAAAATACAGAAGGTTACACAGATGGAAGGTAATATTGTCATTTTACACTTTCAAAATTGAAAATATTAAAGGATCTGATAATGTTTTTGCAGATTTTCTTTCAAGAAACGTTCAATATAGACGATAGAAAAAAGCATTGACCAACAGAATATGGCAAAAGATGAATGACATTGATGATGCCATAAACGGAAAAAGCAACATGCTATACGGCATAAGATACGAACTTGTATCCTTGACAGAAAAAAATAAGGAAATTACAATTTGAACTAAGTCATCTTAACACCGAACAAGCTGACAATATGGCGGAGTTCCAACTTCTCTGCGAACATCTAGATACCAGACCCAAGGGTAATAAAGTGATAGGAGATGTTCCACTAGCACCTAGTGCCAAAAATATCTCGACGGTAAAGCAGGATATGCCGATAGCAGAATCTTCGGATAAAGTTAAACGCCGAGAAAAGGGAAAATTCCCTAACAAAGTGGCAGGAGATGTCCCACTAGCACCTAGTGCCAAAAACATCTCGATGGTATGCTCGGATATGCCGGTGGTTGAACCTTCGGAAGAAGCCAAACACCGAGCACAAATACAGAGAAAATTCTCTTAAGTAGTTAAATCAGTAAAAACTGAAAAAACTTCTGAGATATTAGAAAAAAGGACTAACTTTTCATCAAAAAAATAATTTGTTTCTTCTTTTCAGGTAGGAAAATCCATCCAAGGGAGGAAGAATATCTGAAGTTTACAAAACAAATTTACAATCTTCCAAAAACATGTGGAGAAACTTATGGAGTCTTAGAATCAAAAAGTCTATATCCTAGGATTAGCATATTTCCAAGCGGATCAACATGTTTCACAGCCCAATTATTTGAATTCGGCTACCTAGATCGAGTTTATTCCAAACCAGATTTATCTGAACTAGAAGGATTGCCCATATATCTGACAAGTACAATCAAGAATTTTGTCGGAAATGAAGCAGTTTATTGTAGGTTCTTCAGCATAGCTATGGAATCTCAAGATGAACAAGTATATTTTCCTATATTTAAATACATAGTGATGGAAAAATTAAGGAATTTTAATATTAGTGTCACAAGAGTGAATAAAAAGATTTCTTATTTTAGTAAAAAATAGATTCAGACCAGACGAGCTTTAGGGATGAAAGTTGTATCTCACATCCTTAAAAACAAATATGTAGAAAATTATAAAGTCCTCAACAGGGATACAAACTGGATTCTTGTGACCAAAGAAAGATCAAAATCAGCAGTCTTAAAGGACAAAATTACTGAATTCGAAACACATCAATTTTTAGCCACTCCAAAAACATGAACAATGGCATGCAAATTTCTGGAACATGAACATCTCAAGAAAAAGGATGAATATAGCTCTTCAATGTCAGATGAGATGTAACTTACAGCAATGATAGAAGACGTAAAGCAAAAACAATTACGTCAAAATAAGTGTCGGCACTAAACGACAAAAATGATAGAAGAAATTGGATCCCACGGTCCAAAAATAAGCCAATTAGGAGAAAGAAAAATCTTATCTTATCTCTTATCTTATCTTGATAGGGGACTAAAAGATAAATAAATAGATTTATAGAGATGACCCTATATAAAATAAATATTGTGAATCTACCCCTCCTTGTAACTATAAAAGGAGAGATAGAAATCCATAGAAGACAAATTACATTTTCTCTGAATATTCTCTTTCTTAGAAAAATGCTAGGTATCTTCTACATGAGTGAGTAAGAAACACCTCTCCCGTCAGGGAAAGGTAGTAAATAGTGTGTATGTAAGTATAAGGAAGATCTGATTAAAGATTTTTCCTATGTTGTAATATGTTCAAGAAATAAAAAGTTTGTTTCATATATCCTTTGTCAATCTTTTGTGCTGGTAAAAAATGAAGGTTGCGATCTTCAGCCTTAACGGAGGAAGGATGGAGCAGTAGCCTAAGACAATGAGTCACAATAGGGTAAAAAGTTCTTCATAGCCGAATTTAGAAACACTGTGCTGTTGATACAACTAACATAAAAGAAATTCGAAAGGTATATGCATAAACTCTACCATTTCATGAACATATTAGCATAAGAAAAGTCTGCTTTCATATCTGCTTTATAATTCATACATACTATATATTACTAAGTACCTATAGGGAATATAAAATTATGAATTGTTTATATTTATTATCATGAGAGTGGTACAACCACAATTACAAAAACTTAGAAGAAAAATTTGGGAAACCATAATAATTATAAGAAGGATTAATGAAGCTTTAATAAATTTAAGAAACTATGGTAGAGAAATCTATCTTTTAAGAAAGAATACTTCGAATAATCTTGTGAAATCTATAATTAACGAAGTAGAGAAGCTACTACTTAGAGCACAAGATAGAGATCAAGCTTTAAAAAATACACAGGTTTATCTGTTAAAACGATCTAAGGCTAAGTTAAAGAAATACATACTTTATATTGCCTAATGAGTTATTATACTATTTTCTTAAATGAAAAAACATTAATTACTATTTTAAAAGTGATAAAATTAAATAAAGATTTACAAGAAAAAAATCTTGAAAAAATTATAGATCATCTTGTTCAGGAACAATGGTCTATACATCACTATTCGTATGTAGATAGTAATGATGATCCATACTATTGGTATGATGATGGTTATTTCATTGATTAATTTATTTCACTGATTAAGTGAATAAAAATTTCGCATGCACACCAAAATTCTTGAAAAAATTATAGATCATCTTGTTCAAGAACAATGGTCTATACATGACTATTTGTATGTAGATAGTGATGATGATCCATACTATTGGTATGATGATGGTTATTTCACTAATTAAATGAATAAAAATTCCGCATGCTCACTCTATTTGTGAACAACTTCATTTTATTGGTATCAGAGACACATAGTTAAATCTACCCAGTTACTAAACTAATTATGAGAAGACCATATAAAAATATTCAGGCTTTCAGATCTCTAAATAGTAACTATTTAGAATATAAAAGATTAAGTGAAACAAAAGAAGACCCTGATAGATTAAATTATTTAATTACTTTGATCTCTAGTATTGAGGCAAAATTAATAATACATTTAAGGTCTAGAAGAATGTGCTGCATACCACCTAAATATTATGGATAAAGAGCAGGCTTTAAAACGATTACCAGAATTAAAGCAAGAACTTAACATCCGAAAGTAAAGATATACTTATAACTCATTTGCAGGAGTTTGTAAAAAATCCTTGTTATATCAAAAGAAGATCATTTTTTGAACTGAAGCTAGAAATCTGGCATCTAGAGTATAAACTAGAACATAATTTGTTTAAATGAATAAAGAATTCTTAGAAAAGGTCTTAGAAAAACTTGATGATCTTTTAGCTATGCAAAAGCATATAAGCCTTAAAATAAATCTAATAGAAGAAGAAATAATCAAAACCCTTAAAAATAACTCACCAGCTAAAATACATAATCTTATTGAAAAAGCTGATACCTTTAATAAGTAATTAGGAAAAAGAATTATAGAAGAAATTTTTGTTTCAAGAATTTCGAATAAGGAAACCTATCAGAAATGAAGTCTTGATGAAAAAATTATATCTAGTTTCCTAGAAAAGGACAAAGAGAAGAGTTAGAAAAATTAGAATTAGAAATTATCTCAAAAATTTCTAAAGATAAGGATAAGGAAGAAGCCTCTACCTCTAAAACAGAAATAAAAGAAAATGAATGAGCTAGACGAACTAGTATATGCTTTAGAAGAGCTTGATCTTAATGATCAAAATTATCGTGTCCATATGACTAGTGGAGATATAGGAGGACCCCAAGGAAACTTTAAAGAACCTAAAAAAGAAGAAAGTTCATCCAACTAGCCATTATCTAGGAGTAACTTCCTACCAAAATCTAAGAAATGGAAAGACTATAATAATTAATACCATATAAATTCTAAGGCTAAATTCATGCCAAATAGACTCCCAGTAGGAGATGCTGGATCTTCCCAGTTTCTAGACCTGGACTGTAAAAGAAAACTAGGAGAATTTCTAGATTTATGGGCAAAAAACTTAGAACTATTTTTATACTAGGAAAAGGAAATAATTATACTAGTAATGAAAAATATTTAATTGCTACAAGTACCTTTACTGGAAAGGTAGCAGTAAAGGTAGACAATTGGTTCAGAAGAGTTTCAGAAGAAGGTGAAAAGGTATTTAGACTAGAAGTCATAGCAGATTTTGATAAATCAACTCGAGCAGGAATAGATCACCTAGTGAGGTATATAGGAGCTGAATTTTTAGGAAGCCAAGCAGACATTTCTAAAGGAAAAGAAAAACAAGGGCTACTAGCGGCAGAATGGCTAGAAAAGCTGCAAATTTGTAAAATGAAGTACATCCAAGAATATACTTGTGAGTTTGAAACATACTAATACCAATTATTTGATAGTAGTAAAAACTTAAATCCCTACATGGACAAGTATTATCAAAAGCTACCAGGATATTGGGCTAGCTATTTTAGAGATGAATATGCGAAGTAAGATCAAGCGCAGGATTCTCTGGGAAGAAGAATTACCTTCCTTAACCAAAGGCTTAGTCAACTTTGTATGTTACATAACATGCAAAGAAAAGCCAATAGAAGAGGCACACAAATTTACTATGAAGACACAGAAGCAGCATCTCAATGGGGATGTTACGAAAATCCTTCAAAAAGAAAAGGGAAAACCAAAAGATTAATTAAAAGGAAAAATATTTCCAAGAAAAATTATATACCAAGGAAAAAATACTTCAAAAAACGAAGAAATTTCAGAAGAAAACCTACCACAGATAAATGTAAATGCTATAATTGTGGAGAAGTAGGCCACAAAAGTTATGAATGCAACAAGAAAAGAGCAAAAATATCTAAAATAGATAGAGAGGAAATAGAATCAGACTTAGAGTCAATCTCATCTATAAAAAGTGAAGATTTTCACGAAGAACTCTATGAAGAATTTTCAGAATCTAGTACTGATTCAGAAGAATGAATCAAGAAATTGAAAATATAGAAGAAAACACTCAGATTATAGAAGCTGAAGAAGATCAGTGAGGATATGCATTAAAAGCAACGTTCGATGGAGAATTATTAAGAAAAATCCAAGGATTAAAATTCAATCTTCAAACAGAAGATAGTATATTTAATAAATTACAAAGAACCTTTTCAAGAAATAAAATCTCTTATCATGAATATCAAGAGATTGAAAAAGTAATTGAAGTCACTCAAACTACTGGAAGACATAAGCTCAACTTATTAACAAAGCCTATGATCGACCAAATTCTAAGAAAAATCCCAGAAAGAAATCGAAAAAAGATGAATTATGTTCATCTGGGAGGAATCCAAATAATGGTTAAATCTACCTTTAAAGAGGGAATTAACTGTCACATAGTAATTAACCTTTCAGATGAAAGATTTATAAATACTAGAGAAGAAAACTTGAGAATTGTTGAAGGAAATTTGGCTTATACCAAATTATTATTCACCTATTATCCTAGGTATTGTATTTCACTAAAAGATGCAAATTTTAATGAAGCTTTAAGTTTGCATTTTCAAGTAAAAAGAAAAGATTTATTCAAACCAGGTAATCATATCATGAGCATATATTATCAAACTCTATATACGGTTACCAATTCAAATTATGAAAATGTCTATAGAAACAAAAGTCTGATCGAAATTGACCAAGAATGCACAGGAATAACCAGAATAGTTAAAGCAGAAACTCAACATACATACATATATATATATAGTTTCGATTTTTCGGTTTGATTGAATTTTCTTTGAAAAAACGAAAACCAAATCGTTTAGCCAAATTTCTAAAATTTGAAATTGAAACCAATTCGAAAAATTGAAAAACCAAAAACAAAATCAAATTTCGATTTGATTTTTCAATTTTTTCAATTTGAACCAAAATATGTCCAACCCTAGATTCTTCTGTTGAAGCCTACACCACAATCAGCTACTATTAAACAAAATGCATAAGGAAAATGCAACATCATCATTTCTTCTTTCCTTCTATGTTTAAGACCTATTCATATGTTGAGAGGTTTCTTCCCTATTTGGTTACTGCAGAATCCGGATGTGAGACCAGACAAACTCCACAACAGCATCTACCCCCATCTGAATATTGCAGATCCCCACGTAAGGCTTGCACCAAATTCAGCAGCAGCAACGACATAGCCTGCCTGCACTTTCCCACTTCGAACAACTTCATCCAGTGCCAAGGGTATCGATGCAGCACTCATATTGCCATAATTTGCCAAATTTGATACAACATGTTCTGATGGCACCTCCAAACGTGTTGTTACTGCATCAATAATCCTTTGATTTACTTGCATGTAGTCATTCCCAATAAGTTGATACAGGAAGATAACTCCAAAGGAGCATTAAGAAACTTTCTGTGAATTATCTCAAGTTGTATTTTCCATTAAATGTAAGAAAAGTTTTTAAAATGAATGTCGGACTCAAAATGCTCAAAGATTTACCCATGTTATCTTGAACACGAAATGAGTTTCTATATCAGTCATACAATAAGAAACAACCCAATAAAGAAATTGGATAAAGAGAACATCGTACATCAGAAATATGAATCAAGGATCAAGCTAGTAAAGCAGCTGGGAATATGACCATATTCTGCTTTTACAAACACATGCCAATTTGCATCTTTGTCAATAAGCAGCTTACTCTCTTCTTTCGTACTTTTCGTTATGTTCTTTTTTATGCTCTTTACTTCTTTTATATAAAGATGCATTTTTGTATCTAATACTCCTTTTATGCTACACCAATCATTTTTTTGTGTTTCTCTCCGTCTCATTTTTCCTTCTCTTCATGGTTTATAATCCCTCCTGCAATTTTTCATTAACAAAATCTCTTGTATCTCTTCGTCCCCATAACATGCAAGTCATGGCAAATTTTGGCAACTACTTAAATCCTTTTTGTTTTCTTTTTGGCCAAAACCATCGGTGGCCCCTAAACTTGGTACGATTTTTCACTTAGGCACCTCAAGTGGACGTTGTTCATTTTGACACCTCAAGTGAATATGTTATTTTGGCACCTTTTTGCATCAGCTCTAGCACGTGAATTACACTCGTTTTTTACATGAATTAAATGACCAATTAATTTGTGCCAACTCATTTTAAATTGTCACGTCATTATATGCATCCACATTTTTTTTTAAAGGAAACAAAATACATTATAAGGTACCCAATGAATTAATGACACGTGGCTTTTGACCAAATAATTACAAAACTTCATCTTCCTCACCCCCAACCATTCTTCAAGCTCTCCATCAATGGAGGTTGCAACTTCTATAACATTTGTAATATCAGATAACTCAAATCCCATTCCAACCAATTCAGGAACAACTTAATCTAGATCTATTTACTTTCACTCTAATAATTGCTTCAACAACAATGCGGCTAAGACAACACATACACAAAAAATCAGATATTCTAGATTGAACTAAAATCAAGCAAATTGCAAACTTCTGAACTTAGGGGAAAAAAAGAACTCATATACAACTACATTGACATTTGGGAACTTAAAATAGCTTAAAATAATACAAATAATTTTGATTATTCTCTAAATTCAACCAAGAATTTAATAAACAAGAGATTTTCAAACTAGATCTTCAAGCTTAACCTCTATATTTTCAATCTGCATTAATAGCTTCTTGAATTTTAGATATATGAGTAAAAAATATAAAGGAGAAGAGTCCAGTGTTCAATTAGAAAATTAATCGACAAAAGAAAATTAATGGAGGTTGAAAGATGTAGGATACTCCATTAATGGAGGTTGAAAGATGTAGGACGAAAAAATAGGGGAAAAGATGGTTAATTTAAATGAAAAATGGGTTAAAATAGCGTTGCCACGTGCCCAAAAGCGAGTGTGATACACTTTCTTTGCTGAATCAGCAAAAGGTATCAAAGTGACACAGTTTATGGCTACTTGAGGTGCCAAAAGTGAACAACGTCCACTTAAGGTGCCTAAGTGAAAGATCGTGCCAAGTTTAGGGGGCCACCGATGGGTTTGGCCTTTCTTTTTCGGCTTTTTTTACTTCAACCAGGAAACTGCCAAAAAATGTTTAACAGCGACAAATGACAAGGATGAACATTGCATGCAAAAGATTAAGGGTTTCTTCGGCATGGAGAAAATATTTTCTGTCTAATTTTTCCATGTTCATTTGATGAAATTTTTTGAAACTATCTTCTCTGGATAAACAAGTGTCTTAAAATGAGAAAAATGACACTGCCAATGAAAGTAGGAAAAAAAAAATTCACAAGTGGCATTCTATGTTGATTGTGCCCTCCCCACCATCCAGCACACCTCTTTTTCACCCCACATCCCTAACCTTATCCCACCTCCCATAATATTTGTCTAGTTACTGTTTATTTTTTAAAATACGTTGACCTGAACTATTTAGTAGCCACTCCTATTATTTTTGTGAGCCGAGAATCTATCACAGACAGCCTCTCTACCTCGCAAAGTAGGGGCAAGGTCTGCATATACACAAGGAAAAAACATATTATGCACATTTTATTTTGTGATGCTTGTGAAATTTATGGGGTCAGTTTGATCCGGAAATATGAGAGTTGACGACGAATTTCAAAAATAATATTCACCTCAAAGAAATGAGGTGGCAAAGTATACTTTAACTAAAGAAACTTGAAAATGAGAATATATGCATATTTTTATTTAGATTTTGTTCCAACTCAGATTCAAAAGAAAATACAGGGAAAGACGTGGCATAGTCGTGCCATTGTTATCTAGCTCTGGCACATCATAATTATGTGTATTTTGTTCAAACTTTTGTAGTTGGTATACTTGTTCTAATTGGTCTGATGAGACATATGTTGACAATGTGACATATTGTGCTTACTGCCACTTCCCAAAAGTGATCTGGTATATTATGTTCTAGGAGTATAGTTCTTACGGTCTCTTGAAGGGATTTGTTCTTTCGTTCCACCACACTATTTTTTTAGGGAGATCAAGGAGATGAGAAGTTCTAAGAGTATCCATTTTGAGCACAATACTCCTCGAAAACTTTATTATCAAATTCTCCTCCATGATCACTATGAACATAGGTGATGAAATGTCTTGCTTCTCTTTGTAATCTTCTACAAAAGATCTCAAAATTTGTAAATATTTTATGCTTGTGAGAAAGAAATAATACACAAGTAAAATGAAAATAATCATCAACAATAACAAATACATATCTTTTTCCACCAATACATACGGTTTTGGTGGAGCCAAACAAATTCATATGGATTATTTGAAGAGGTTTGGTGGTAGTGATAATATATTTGACTTTAAATGATGTTCAAGACTATTTTCCAAGTTTACAAGCATCACAAATGTGATTCTTCTCAAACTTTAGCTTTGGCAGACCTTTCACTAGTTTAAGTCTGGAGAGTTTTTCGACGGCATGCATGTTGGCATGCCTAAGTTTTCTGTGCCACAACCTTGTGTCATTGGTTTGTAGTAAGATATATCAGAATGGTGAAATCAACATTATCGAGAACATAAATATTATCAACACATTCACCGATAAGAGAACTGTCTCTTTTTTCATGTAGGATAGAGTAACTCTTTGCTTTGAAGGATACTCTAAATCCTGCATCACATAGTTGTCTGATACTCAGCAAGTTGTGTTTGAGTCCATCCATAAGATATACTTCAATAAGTTCGCAGGAGGAGTTGAACTTCACTGATCCGACTCTAATGATGTCACCTTTGGCATTATCTCTAAATCTGACTGATCCTCTTTTAATTTTCTTTAGAGAATAGAAATTTTCCTTCTTTTTGGTCCTCCAAATCTGGAAAGAAGATTAATTTTGTTTAGGTACTCAAGTGGTCTTGGGTCCTTGAGGGTTAGATGTGCTTTCTTTGGATCGCAAAACTCACACATATTTGGAATTTTGTTTGCACTTATGTGATTTGTTCCTTTTTTGCCACAGGTATAGAAGACTAGTCCTTGAAAAGAGAAAGAGGTTTTAACAGACTCAAAAGAGTTTAACGAAGAGATAGATTTAGCTTTAAGAGAATTTGTTCTTATGGGACTGTGACTTGATGATTTTTTAATGTTGATTAACTGCATTTTTACATCATCAAGTTCTTCATGAAGTAGGTCAGTTTCGATTTGACATGCTTCAAGTTCAACTTGCTAGTTCCTACTTTTCTCTTCAAGCTTTAATTTTAACTGAGCTACCCATTTTTCTGTTCTTGAGCAAGTTTATTATATCCATCAATGACTTTTTAAAGCTCATCAGTAATAATATCATGATTTATTTGAAGAATGTTACAATTATGACAATTGAAAGGTCTTACCTCTCTTGGTTTACCCTTTCCCATGAAGCATATGTTGGCTATTTTTGTCTCTTCTTTAGTTTCATTTTCATCACTCCATGCCCTAAAGTTTTTATTTTTCTTGGATGATCGTCTCCTAAAATCTGGACCTCTAGACAATTTTGTTTAATGTATCCCGATTTACCATAGTAATAAAAATGATCATTATATCTTGTGAATTTATTATTCGTGTAGCCTTGTGGTCTCTACTGCCTTTGTTTCAGGATCTGCTTTTCTCCATGATTTATGAGAGACATTCACTCACAGTTGTCTTCGTCTAGGGGTTTTTCTTCTCCGGTTGTTATGACATTGAAAGATGTTGGTTTCATTCTTTCTTCTTTGTTGTACCTGTTAATATGATTTTGTTCATAGGCAATGAGATTACCTCTTAATTCTTCGTAGGTCATATTATGGAGATCCCCATTTTCTAGAATGACTGCCTTAGTTTTCCATACTTTGGAGAGACTTTTTACAAGCTTTTAAACTTGCAAACTATTTGGATAGGTCATTCCTAAGGACTTCAGTTCGCATACAATCTTGCTGAAGTGAGCAAACATTGATTCCATGCTTTCATTTTTTTCCATTTTGATGAGTTCATACTCATTTAGCAGGGCACTAATTCTCACCTTTTTTATTTTAGTGATTCCTTTTTGGGTTTCTTCTAATTTGTGCCACATCTTTTTTGCAGTTTTGTCGGTTGATAACTTGTCATATTTAGCTACGCTAATTATATAATAGAGTAAACTTATAGCTCTTGCATTAGGTTGAATTACCTCTTATTAGTCCTTCGTGACTTTGAAGTTTTCAAAGTTATCCAAGTTAACACTGCTTGATTCCTTGTCCTTCTTTTTTCTTTAATTCTTGGAATGGGTTTTGGTCTTTTCTTAACGACAACCCAGGCTTGGAAGTTATTTGACTGAAAAAATTCCTGAATCTATTCTTCCAATGAGATTAATATTGTCCATTGAAGTATGGTGGTCCATTGGATGAGTGACCATCTCGAAGGAGGGCTCCTGGAATTTGATAATTTGTCGTTGGATATTTTCTCACGTGCGGTTAAGCAATACTGTTGGTGAAACCTGCTCTGATACCAATTGAAATTCAAGGGGGGTGAGGTTGAATTGAAGAAATTTTCCTAAGTCGACTGATCAGTCGTGACATTCGACTCACATGAAGTAGATATGCTGAACAAAATGGATTAAACTTAAATGTGTAAGCAAACAAATAAATAAATAAGAGAATAACACCAAAATTTATACCGATGTGGTGCCTATTTCCAATCCCCTTGGGTTACAACGGTTTCTTAAAGTTTTCAAAGTAGATTCAGAGTACATATGTAGTAGACAAGTTCTGAATCTTATTTTGATCTTCAGATCATATGACACAGCCTCAACTGGTATGACTAAGTCGAATCGATCTTTCTCTTTTGTAACTATTGTAAACTAAAAATTACAAAGTTATTATTGAGACTAAGATTGAGACACACTAAGAATTTCATGTGAAGTTGCGTGATGTCTTTTGATCTTCAATCTTCTCTTTTATAGACTTTCAGTTGATTTGGCTTCTTTGCTCTATAAGGAAAACCCAAGGGATTTTTTCTGAATCAAGGATTTGAATTGATCCCTTGATTGAGGAATTGCATCATATTTTATGTCCATATCAAATATATCGGTACGTGTGATGCAATCTTTTTTACTCGAACATAGGCTCACAACCATACATGTCCATATCATATATGTCCATGTAGAGGGTGTGATCTTCCTTCATTTCACCCTTCGTGTGAGATGTTGCTTTGATTGATTGTCAATCACCTTCCTTATACTTTGGGATCCAATGAGATCTTTGATTGATGTGATTCCAAATCAAGCGCTTACTCCCTTGTATGTACGAATCGACTTCCTCTTAAGTGGGGCTCACCCAAGATACTCCTCTATATTTTGCTCCTGGAAAATCTTTCTTGATGTGACCATATCTTCAGTATATCCTACATATATTTGTGTATTAGTTTGTCATTATTAAAACATATTACGTGAATATGGGGTTAGCAAAAATGACTCCAAAATGGTGTAGTTATTTATTTGGAACAAGCTACTTTGGCATTTCAACTTTGTTTATAAGAAAATCATTTTCTCTTTAAAGCTAAAAAGTGGTCAATACAAATGGCATCTCGGTACATATAAGAGTCATCTTTAATAAGACACAAACTAAAGTGCTATGAACAGCCTTAGAAATCAAGGAAGATAGTCTCATCAGCAACTCTTATCATGGTTCGAGTTGGTGTATTCTTTATCAAGGCTTCATTGGGCTTTGAGATTTACAATTGATACATTTTTTGGTCTATCCGTACTATGGAAATGTTTGTAGTAACTTTCATCCCCATTTTTTGTAAAGTCGTCAGAAGGTAGTCCAAGTCAACTATAGTTTTTACTTATAAAGAAAGCATTTGCTTGTTTTCAAGGACAAAGCCGATGTTTTCCCTGATCAACGAGCAACTCTCTCTTTATTTTGAAACATATTGTTCTTTTGTTTCCTTAGAATCTGAGTCCATGGCAATGTCTATATCTGCAGAACTTTTCAACTTAGGCATGATTACAGTTTTATTTTCAGAGAAATAACGAACTGAAAAGTTGGGGTTGCAACAACTAATATGGGGCCTCAAACTCTCAGGAACCTCTAATGAGGAAAAGAGGCAATAGTTAAGAGAGCATGTTGAACAGTTCAGTTTCTTCGAGAAGGAGAGAGAGATAAAAGGGAGAGAGCCTACCAGCACATGTTTAGGTTGTTGTATCTTTAGTAAAGCTATGTCTTTCTATAGCCTGCAAACAGAAAATGAAGCTTGTATTTGTAATAAATCAAATACATGGTAATTGAAGAGGGATAGATCCATACTACTTTAAATAAAATTGAAACAATGATTTTTGAATGAACTTCATAATTATGATTGAAGAAAATGACTAAACAATTGTATCTCCCCAGCCTCCTTTAAAAGAGAATAAAACCAGCAAACATTTCAACTTTGTTGTTTACTGGATAAATTAACTCACACTAAAACGGAACAGTTCCTACACTATCCAGGAGCGCAACTTTGCGCATCTAAAGGTTTTTCATAAATTCCTAAAAATCTCCGATAAAGTACCTAGAAAAGATTATCATGTGGTAATCAACTAATTGACTTCAGATCAAACATTCTCGACCCTTTCCAACTAGCGTCTTTTATATGTTTTGCTTTTCATACAACACCTCTTAATCCTTGTTCTTGCAAATTTAGTGAATAAACTACCTATATATATAGCACTATAAAATTATACAGAACTAAAATGCTATCAGCAACACATGATATAGGGGGATCGAAAAGAGTAAGTTTACTTTATCCCAGAGATGAATGAAAATAAACCGCACTTCATTGATATAGTCTTAAAGGGTAAGAAAGCCGAATGGATATAATATCCTTCCGTGAAATATGATATATTAAAAATATGGCCAAACTATTGAGATTTACCTTCCTTCTATTTTGTCATTTTCATTAATGGTAGAATATTTTTATTTTCTCCTTTTTAGTCTAAGAATATTTTATATTATTTATTTCCTTTTAAATTTAGGGTTTATTAATTAAAGAATATTTAGTCTTATAGATATAAGGAAAATATCATATTTTCCTTATTTATTTTATTTAGTTTCTTATAAATAGAGATGTACTCTTCTATTTGAATCAAGAAAAAAAAATCAATCAAGAGTTTTCATTCAGTTTCTGTTCAATTTTCATTCTTGTCTTCTTCATTCTATAACAGTGGTATCAAAGCCTTAATCGATCCTCATGGATCTGTGAATTTATTGAAGCAAAACTGTCAACCATTTTTTAATCCATACCTATTTTCAACCTACTTTTAATCTTACTTTTATTTTTAACGTAAGATTATTTTTAACCCTTATTTTATTTTTAACGTAGAACTATTTTTAATCTTTTTTAACCCATATTATTTTAAATCTTATTTTTCAAACCATGACAAGCAATTCTCTCTCTTTCAATGCCCCACAAATCTTCACTGGTGAAAATTATCAAATTTGGGCAGTTAAGATGAAATTTAATCTTGAAGCTTATGATTTGTGGGAAGTTGTAAAGGAAGAAAAACCCATACAACCACTCCCTGCAAATTCTTCTGCTGCCAAAATCAAACTTCACTCAGAAGAGAAATCAAAAAGATATAAAACAAAAATTGTAATTCAAAATTCAGTTGCTGATTCAATCTTTTCTAAAATCATTGCATGTGAAAGAACAAAAGAAGCTTGGGAAAAAATTTGAAAGAAGTATCAAGGAAGTGAACGAGGCAGACAAAATCAAATTCTGAATTTGAAAAGAGAATTTGAATCTCTTAGGATGCAAGAAGGTAAGACAATTATTAAGTATTCTGACAGAATTTCTGTAATTGTCAATAGAATCAGGTTGCTTGGCGAAGATTTTAAAGAGAATAGAATTGTTGAAAAAAATTTGGTGACTATTCCTGAGAGATTTGAGTCCAAAATCTCTGCTTTGGAAGAGTCTAAAGATCTCTCTGTCATCTCTCTAGATGAATTGATAAGTGTTCTTCATGCATAAGAGCAAAGAAAAGCTTACAGGGAAGACAAAGTTGTTGAAAGTATTTCTTATGTGAACTATCAACAAAGAAAAGTTGAATATCCACCTTGCAAATATTGCTAAAAGAAAACACACTCAGAAAAATTTTGCTGGTGGAGATCTGATGCATTATGTGGAAGTTGCAAACAAAAAGGTCATGTCACAAAAGTATGCAAGTTCAAAGAAACTCAAGATAATTCAAAAGAACTACTTGTGGAAGAAGAATATGAAGATGAGTAAGACCAACTTTATTAGATTACTGAAACAAAATTAAGGAAAATTACATTTTTTATAATTAAGTGTTCAAACTCAAGTTGGATACACCAACTTGAGTTTGAGGGGAAATGTTGAGATTTACCTTCCTTCTATTTTGTCATTTTCATTAATGGTAGAATACTTTTATTTTTCCTTTTTTAGTCTAAGAATATTTTACATTATTTATTTCCTTTTAAGTCAAGGGTTTATTAATTAAAGAATATTTAGTCTTATATCTATAAGGTAAATATCATATTTTCCTTATTTATTTTATTTAGTTTCTTATAAATAGAGATGTACTCTTCTATTTGAATCAAGAAAAAGAATCAATCAAGAGTTTTCATTCAGTTTCTGTTCAATTTTCTTTCTTGTCTTCTTCATTACATAACAGAACCTCACAGGGGTCAAAAAAACAGGTGCATGAGATCTGAATATATGAAAAATCATATAACAGTTAGGCATCTCCATAATAAGCAATGAGTTGGGATCTTGACACTAACATTGAAGGAGATGGACGATAAGGCTAAGTTGCAGACTCCAGTGAGGATAGAATACTATGCAAGGTTCCTGCCAACTTTTTCTGAGCACATAACATCAGACAAGGACAATGTTGTTGATGGTCATAGAACCTCCAATAACATTTATTTTTCAATAACCACAGACAACAACAAAGTCGAAAGATGTAAAAAGATAGAAAAGTATAATAAAGTCGAAGTATTGTCTACGACAATCTTATAAGCAGGTTACTGTGCTCTTTTCTTTAGTTTATATCTCGATAATTGGGGACATAATGTATCAGGGATTTTGATGAATGTATTACAGGAGATACCAAGAGCTTTTTCTCGTTCGAAAGCTAAACATGAGTGAATAATATTAGCCTAGGTGCAGAATAGAACTGTGGATCCACACATAAAACAAAAAGACATACATTATCTCTATTAGTCAGACTTTCTGTTTTAACGATAAAGGATTAAGAGACCGTTTGGGATTGGTGTTAAAAAAATGCGAGAAACACCTTTATAAAATAATTTTTCAAAAAAATTCTTTTGAAAAAAAAGTAATTTGTGTTTGGTAAATTCATTTGAAAAGTGTTTGTGATAAACAGATTGTGTTTGAATAATTTTTTTAAGAAGTATTTTTTGAGGCAAATGATCAAAAAGGACATGTATCAATAGACTTTTACTTCTAAAATATACTTATAGAGAAAATTTATTTAAAATATCTATTATAATATTTTTAATTAAAATTTTATTTTTATTTAATTAAAAAGTACATACTCTAAAATTTTCAATCAATATTTATATACACAAATACACTAAAAATATTAAATAATGATATATTACTTAAATAATTTAATTATTACTTAAAAACATCAAACAAAAGTGAATATAAAAAATATTCCATAAATTAAATCACGACATCTAAAAAAAATTAACGAGATGAACTTGAGTGTCGAATTTAAAAGATGACATTGATCGTAGAAGACAAATTTTTTTTTTCAAACTCCAAATGTTATTTCAATTGTACATCCTCAAACCGGAGTGAAAGAAATTGAAAATCTCATTTGAATTTGGAAGTTAGAATTATGTCTGAAATAAGGGAGATAATAACGCTCCCCTTTATATGATCCTAAATAACCTATATTTGAAAACTACATGTTACAAATTTTTAAACTAGATTCATAAACGTACACTACATGATAACAAATATTTAAAATAAGCTTCTATCTGTTATTTGTCATCTTTTTTTTGTATACATTTTTACTGTGTCAAAATTTACTAAGAATAATCAATCATCATATTCATATATATACACTATAGAGTATTAATTATTTAATTAAAATTAAATATTTAAGAAAATTTTTTACAAGTGCTGCCAAACTATAATCTTGTAACGTGGTTCATCTGTCATTTGTTATAATTAATAATAAAAAATAAAAAGTTATATATTCTTCGGTCATCATCATCAATGATATTTTTAAATTTATTTAAAGAAAATGAGTGAATATAAAATAATGATATATAAATCATAAAATAAAATAAAGAATTATGATGTAAATATAAAGTATAAAATTTTAAAATCAAACTTATAAGATATGTTAATTAATTAATAAGGGACACACACGCGCGCACACACACTCACGCACACACACACATACACATATATATATTTTGTGTGTGCGTATATATGTGTGTTTGTGTGTGTGAGTGAGTAATATGGATATTTTTTTCATAAAAAAGTAATTTTTTGCTTCTGCTTTATTCGAAAAGCAAAAGTTTTCTGTTTCTTTCCAAAAGAAGAAAAATTGTTTCTTTTTCTTTATAAAAGCGCTTTTGCAAGTTAACCAAATACTTTTCTTTTAAAAAAAATAAGTCATCCAAAACATGCACTAAAACCACAAAATTCATAGTGATAATCAATTAATGTAGGTTTATTTCTTACCGTTCACTGAAGAGTGAAAAGACATTCAGGTATGATATTGGAAAATGCCAATAACTCTTCCGCTGTAGATGATACAAAATATATAGGTTCCTAAAGGAGAACCATAGATGAGGTGATGTGGCACCTCTCTATGGCCTCAAATTATATTTGTTTTTTTATATTTTTTTGTATTTTTTACTTTTATTTTTTGCATTGATCAATTTGTTTTAAAAATTCTATAACATTTATTTATTTAATTATATTTCATAGGTTACAAAAAACCTCCATCTGTTTGTATTTTTCATTTAAAAACATGTCTTTTGTACTCTCTTCTTTATGGCTCAACGAATGTATAAATAACAATCAAGAATTGTTAAATGTAAATTTCTATTCTACTTCATTTATATGATGAAGTGTTGGAGCTTCTTCGCTTATATGCAAGGACCGGACCAAGTGATCACTGAGTTTGGCAGGAGGCTTTGTCCTTTTCAGTAAGTTTTTCTGTAGAGTGAAACTTGTTCATCTGTGCTTACACCTAAATCATTTATGAGATTTTATATCAAGTTTATTCATATTAACATTTTAGTATTATGATATGCAGGCTTCAGGATATTTTCGGCTATGTTATATTTTTGGCTGGTGTAAAAAAATTTGTTGTTGCTTTTTCAGACATCGCTTTCCAGTCGCCCTTGGTTCAACTAATGGTAGAAAATAGACGGGAAGATACTGAAGACATTTTTATTTTCCTTTTAACTCTTGGCTTGAAAATATTTTCCTTTGCAATGGATTTAAATTTCCCTAAAAAAGTAAGTTGCAAGCAGAAATTAGTCCACCTAATTAAAACGTTCTTCAATTAATCATTCTTACATTTTACTGCTCAACTTATATTGCATAAACTGTTATCTTGAATGCATTAATCTACAAATCCAATACTGATGATTTTACTTCTAAAATCTGCTAACATACAAAAATTTGTGTAGTTGATTCATGTCTATTATTGCAAGCTATTGAAAATTTATAATGACTGTAAGAGTATATTTTGTGCAGTGGGGATCGTGTTTTGGGCTGATACAATTGGATGTGAGTACATAAGCTCAAAGTTAAAAATTTGACATGAGACGAGGCCTATGGTTATTTCTGTAAGCCATCAATATTCTTGGAACAAAGAGCTACAAAGGGTCTTCCCTTGTAAGGATATTCTAACCATTATTACATATCTTTTTCCAACAATACTTGCAGTCTTGGTGGGGCCAAACAAATCCATATAGATTATTTGAAGAGGTTTGGTGGTAGAGATAATATATTTGACTTTAAATGATGTTCAAGTCTATTTTTCAAGTTTACAAGCATCACAGATGTGATCCTTCTTAAACTTTAGCTTTGGCAGACATTTCACTAGTTTAAGTCTGGAGAGTTTTTCGATGGCATGCATGTTGGTATGCCTAAGTTTTCTATGCCACAACCTTGTGTCATTGGTTTGTAGTGAGGTATGTCAGAATGGCGAAATTAGGATTACCGAGCATAAATATTATAAAAACATTCACCGATAAGAGATCTGTCTCTTTTTTCATGTATGATAGAGCAACTCTTTGCTTCGAAGGATACGCCAAATCCTATGTCACATAGTTGTTTGATACTCAAAAAGTTGTGTTTGAGTCCGTCCATAAGATATACTTCAATAAGTTCTGTAATACCCTGGTAAATTTTTCGTTGAAATTTTGTCCATAAATGTGTTGGGTTTTATCTTCTAGAATAAATTATAAATTTTCCGTGCAAAATGTCTTAGATAATGACCCACCATTGCATAGAGTATCGAATAATCTTTCCAACGATATGTGGATCATCCAAAACGGACACCCGAGCGATGAGTTATGAACATTCTGATCGAATCATGAATAGTAGTAAACAGTAAAACGTGCAGGAAAAAGTGCTGAGGCCTGGTGTATTTTTGCTCCAATTTTAAACAATCATAACTCCTTGTACATAATGTCTGGGTAATTTACTATATATCAACGAAAATCTCTGTGAGTCCTCTTTTTGATGAAATTGATTTCATCCAATTTGTCTACCGGAGCAAAAAGTTACGGTCGATCTACTTCAGCCTATCAAAAATGAACTTCTCGTGCACAATTATCTGGGTGAGATACTATATATCAACGGAAAGATATGAGAGTCTTCTTTCTAATTAAATTGGTTTCATTAACTTTGGAAATCGGAGTAAAACGTTATGGTTGATCTACTTCATACTATTAAAACAGTCCACCAAAGGACAAATTCGAGAATTATTTGATTTTTAGGGGAGTTTTGGTTATTCTCCCTCTCCCAAAATCTGTCCAAACCCTATATTAAAGCCTATTAGAAGCATTATATGTTATATTCCATCAAATTCCCTCAAAAATAAAACCCTACGCTCCTACATCCAACTTCAAGAACCTCCAAAGTTCACCATTAATTCTGCAAATTTATGCAAGATTCCAAGTTCCTAGTTTAAGAACTCCAAGAGCCATCATTCAAAGGAACGATTAACATCTCAAAATTGAGTATCGATCTAAAGTTCATCATTCAAGGTATGTGGGGGTTTTCAACAAGAACTCTCTTTTGTTCTTGTGCCCAAAAGTAATTTTCTTTACAAAGACATGATTTTTATTTGATTTTTATGAATTTGAAGCATGAACCCATATCTTATGATGATTATTATGAAATCTTGATGTTTATGATTTTGAAAGATGAATTTACATGTGTGGTGATATAAAGCATGAATCTTGAACGATATTTATCATGATTTTGATATTTGGGCCGTGAATCCCCATTGGAAATTGTGTTTTTTTAGAAAGTGTGTGTTATAAGCACGTTGATATTGAATATTTGAGATATTTTGAATGATTTGACCTTTTAGTCTTAATGGAGTTGTTTTGAACTCGAGTGTGAAAGAAATCCACAACGTGATTGATTTTGATAGATGGGAAGCATGATGGCTCCCGATGTATATTTATATATTACTGAAACTGTTTTATTGTGGATTGACTTTGAAATGATCTGAGTTAAGTCTGGGAGAAATCTTTAGCACCGAGTGGGAGGTATAAAGCGACCTTACTTCCCTAGAACTACGTGCCCCCGTAGGAGTGAGCCTGAGGTTGATTTATATAGTGATCACTAGTTTGTGTGTATTTGATATCGATAGTCCTACTCCGATGGCAAGGATAGGACGGCTCTCCCCAACGTGGGTTGTACGTTGGAATCCATGTAGCTCACATGGTTTATGTCGGTTATAGGATTTCCCAGTGTGTGTGTGTTTTTTTATGTCTATGGTGAATGGTGAAGTGATTTGAAAGTGGAATTGTGAAAGTTATTCTTTCGAAAGATTTAAATGATATTTACATTATGAGAATTGATATTCTTGATGAACTGAAAGTTATTGACAAATTATATGATGACTCACATGTGTTATTATACTTATTTCATCCTCTCATGATTATGATGATTTTCTTCGGGCTATGTGAGTCTTTCATACATCCTGCATATTTCTTATAAATATTTATGATGATGATGATGTTTATACAACTGCATACAACCCCATATACTCGGTTCCTTTCCATGGTACTGACCCACATCTTCGGATGTGGGCTGCATTTTCTCGGAATGTAGGTTCAGGTGCTCAGTTCCAAGTTCGACAGTGATTCTTCGGGCACGCTGTTCTACATCCTCTGTTGTGGTGAGTCCTCATGTTCCGAGGATGTGATGTCTGATGTTAGTTTCACGGAATTGTTTACATTTGATAACTGAGTATGAGTCAGTTGGGGCATGTCTCAATGGCTTGCTAGTTTTATTGATTTTCTTAGAGGCTTGTCAGACTAGTATAGATGTTGGGAGTTAACTAATAAGTCGTATTTTGTTATCTTTCTGAAATTCTTTTATTCTTTGATGATGATTACTCTGTTGATATTTGAGAGTTATTTATGGTAACCCCATTGATTTGTGTTGAATTGAATGAAAATGGCTCAAAGGGTTAGCTTGGGGCTACTCGTAGCCTCAAGCACCGTGTGATGCTCCGGGACCCGGTTTTTTGGGGCGTTACAAACTTAGTATCAGAGCCTAAGGTTTTAAGGTGTCCTAGGGTGTCTTACAAGCCGCGTTTAGTAGTGTCTTGATCATCGGTGTGTAGCGCGCCACATCTATGAGCAAGAGGCTACAAAATGTTTTAGGAAAATGTGTGGTTCTTTCTTTCAAAAGTCTATCGTGCTTAAAGTGTCTCTCTCTGCTATTGATTCGTGCTCTTTTTTTTCAGAAATATGCCTCCACGTCGAGCAAGAAGAAATAATGATGGTCAGCAACCTCGACCCGCTGACCCATTGAATGAAAATATGTCTCATGCTGAATTTTGGGCAGCCTTTCAGGCACTGGCCCAAGCTGTTACTGCAAATATTCAGGCCAACCCGGCCCTGGCTCTACAGCAGCAGGGAGGTGATTCAGCTGTTGCCAGGATCCGTGACTTTATGCGGATGAATCCGTCGGAATTCTATGGGTCCAAGTCTGATGAGGATCCACGGTTGTTTTTAGAGGAAGTGCGGAAGATTACTCAAGTGATGCATATATCTGAGGAACATAGTGTGGAGTTGGTTGTGTATAGGTTGAAAGGCCTTGCTTATGACTGGGTTGTTGCTTGGAGGAAAGGCAGAGGTGAGGGAGTTGTCCCTACGACTTGGCAAGAGTTCCAGGATATATTCCTGGATAAATTTTTCTCTTTTGAGATGAGGGAGGTGAAGGTGGAATAGTTTATGAACCTGCGACAGGGCTCTATGAATGTTAGGGAGTACTATCTAAAGTTCAATCCGTTGGCCAAGTATGCTCCTGACTTAGTGGCTGATAATCGGGCTAGTATGAGTAAGTTTGTGACTAGAGTGTCTAGTTATGTGGTTAAGGAGTGTAGGTCTGCTATGCTGAATAGTGAGATGAATCTTTATAGGCTGATGACTCATGCCCAACAGATTGAGGAAGACAAGATTAAGGAAAGAGATAGAATGAGAGGGAATAAGAGAGCTAAGTCCGAGCAGCACGGACAGGGTCAGACTAGATCGTAGGGAGGGAGTCTCCCTCAGTATCAGGATCGTTCGTCTATGCCAGCACCGTCATCTGCTAGTGCTCCCGTGCCTATAGGTAGGCAGGATCAAGGTAACAGGTCATATGCAGCCAGGTCCCAGTATAGTACTGGCAGTAAGCCAAATCGTCCCCTGTGTCCTAAGTGTGGTAGGTCTTATTTGGGTGAGTGTAGGGATGAGAAGAGGGGTTGTTTCCAGTGTGGTGACATGGGTCACAGAGTTAGAGATTGTCCACAGGATGGACAAGGGCGTCGTGACTATCGCCCTCAGACCCAGACTCAGATTGTTAGTGCTCCAGTTCCAGCGACTCGCCCAACCCCAGTTCAGGGCGCCTCTTCTTGCAATGCTGGCGGGCAGCGCCAGAAGAGATTCTATGCTTTATCGTCCCACCAGGAATAGGAGAACTCTCCTGATGTTGTTACTGGTATGCTTCATATATTTCAGTTTGATGTGTATGCTTTGTTGGATCCTGGATCCAGTTTCTCATATATTACACCTTTGATTGCTGTGAATTTTGAAATGAGTCCTGAGATTATTCCTGAGCCTATCCTAGTTTCTACCCCAGTGGGTGATTCGATTGTTGCCCAGAAAGTGTATAAAAAGTGTCATGTTACCATTCTTCATAGAGTCTTGTTAGCTGATCTGATTGAGTTAGACATGGTAGATTTTGATGTGATTCTGGGTATAGACTGGATGTATTCTTCTTATGCCTCTATTGATTGTCGGACTTGAATGGTCAAGTTTTAGTTTTCGGGTGCATCCGTGTTTGAGTGGTCTGGGAATTCTGTGTCACCCAAGAGTCATTTTATCTCTTACCTCAAAGCTAGAAAGATTATTTCCAAAGGGTGTATTTACCATTTGGTCAGAGTCAAAGACACTAAGTCTGAGACTCCAACTCTCTAGTCTGTTAACGTCTTCAATGAGTTTTCTGATGTCTTTCCGGATGATCTCCCAGGGATACCTCCTGATAGAGAGATAGAGTTTGGGATTGATCTTCTTCCCGATACTCGGCCCATTTCTATTCCTCCTTACCGTATGGCCCCTACAGAACTTAAGGAGTTGAAAGAGCAACTCAAAGATCTACTAGATAAGGGTTTCATAAGGCCCAGTATTTCTCCTTGGGGTGCTCCTGTGTTGTTTATGAGAAAGAAAGATGGATATTTGCGTATGTGCATTGATTACCGTCAACTGAATAAAGTCACCGTAAAAAATAAGTACCCCCTCCCGAGAATAGATGATTTGTTTGACCAATTGCAAGGTGCAAGTTATTTCTCAAAGATAGACCTTCGTTCCGTCTATCATCAACTCAAAGTTAGGTAGTGTGACATCCCGAAAACCGCTTTTCGAACTTGTTATGGCCATTTTGAGTTTCTTGTTATGTCTTTCAGGTTAACTAATGCCCCAGTAGCTTTCATGGACCTCATGAATCGAGTGTTCAGACCATATCTGGATATGTTTGTCATAGTGTTCATCGATGATATACTGGTGTACTCCCATAGTGAGGATGGACATTCTGATCATCTCCGAATTGTCTTGCAAACCCTTAGAGATCACAAGTTGATTGCCAAGTTCAGTAAGTGTGAGTTTTGGCTAAGGTCAGTTGCTTTTCTGGGGTCATATCATTTCTTTCGAGGGTATTAGAGTTGATCCCCAAAAGACCGAAGCTGTTAGAAATTGGCCTAGACCTATTTCTCCGACTGATATCCAAAGTTTCTTGGGTTTAGCTGGCTATTACCACCGTTTTGTTGAGGGTTTCTCCTCTATAGCGTTTCCTATGACTTGGTTGACCCAAAAGAAAGTGAAGTTCTTGTGGTCCGAATCTTGTGAGAAGAGTTTTCAGGAGTTGAAGACTCGACTCACTTCATCCCCTGTTTTGAGTTTGCCTGATGGTATTGATGGTTTTATGGTGTATTGTGATGCTTCGAGAGTTGGGTTGGGTTGCGTATTGATGCAGAAGGGTAAGGTGATAGCTTATGCTTCTTGACAGTTGAAACCCCATGAGAAAAATTACCCCACCCATGACCTTGAGTTGGCTGTTGTTGTGTTTGCTTTGAAAATCTGGAGACACTATTTGTATGGTGTCCATGTTGATGTTTTCACTGATTATAAGAGTCTGCAGTATGTGTTTACCCAGAGAGAATTGAATCTTAGGCAGAGACGATGGTTAGAATTGTTAAAAAACTATGATATGAGTGTGTTGTACCATCCGGGCAAGGCCAATGTTGTGGCGGATGCCCTAAGTAGAGTGTCCATGGGTAGTGTTTTGCATGTGGTAGAAGGTAAGAAAGAGTTGGCTCGTGATGTACATTGTTTGGCTAGATTGAGGGTTAGGTTGTTTGACTCTGCTGAAGGTAGTATAGGGGTTCAGAGTAGTTCCGAATCCTCCTTAGTTTCGGAAGTGAAGGAAAAGCAATACTTAGATACTAATTTTGTCAGACTGAAGGAGTCAATCAAGGACCAAAAAGTAGAGGTTTTCTCCCAAGGAGGAGATGGTGTGTTGAGATTGTAGGGTAGATTGTGTGTCCCGAATGTTGATGATCCGAGACAGAGGATTATGGCTAAAGTGCACGGGGCGCGATATTCTATTCATCCTGGTGCAACCAAGATGTACCGAGACTTAAGGGAAATCTATTGGTGGAGTGGCATGAAGAAAGATATAGCAGCGTTTGTAGCTAACTGTGCAAATTGCCAACAGGTTAAGGTTGAACACCAAATACCTGGTGGTATGATGCAAGAGTTTAGTATTCCCACCTGGAAGTCGGAAGAGATAAATATGGACTTCGTGATTGGTTTACCTCCTTCCTGATGCCATCATGATTCCATTTGGGTTGTGGTTGATAGATTGACTAAGTCTGCTCATTTCTTTCATGTTCATACTTTATATATTGCTGAGGATTACGCTAGATTGTAAATCCGAGAGCTATTCAGACTGCATGGAGTTTCCTTGTCTATCATTTCGGATAGGGGTACTCAGTTCACTTCACAATTTTGGAAAGCTTTTCAGAAGGGTCTTGGTACCCAAGTGCTTTTGAGTTCTATTTTTCATCCGCAGACCGATGGTCAGGCTGAGCGAACCATCCAGACCTTAAAGGATATGTTGAGAGCTTGTGCACTTGACTTTAAGGGAAGTTGGGATGATCACTTACCGTTGATAGAGTTTTCTTACAATAACAGTTTCCACTCTAGTATTGGCATGGCTCCATTTGAAGCCTTATATGGGAAGAAGTGTAGATCACCCATAGGTTGGTTCAAGGTGGGTGAAGCGGTTGTGAGTGGTCCTCATTCGGTATTTGAGGCTATGGAAAAAGTTAAGTTGATTAGGGAAAGGTTGAAAACTGCGCAGAGTCGTCAGAAGTCATATGCGGATGTTAGAAGGAGAGACCTTGAGTTTGAAGTTGGTGACCTAGTGTATCTGAAAATTTCACCCATGAGGGGGGGTGAAGAGATTCGGAAAGAAGGGGAAGCTTAGTCCCCGTTATGTTGGTCCTTACAAAATTCTTAGCCGTGTTGGTAAGGTAGCTTATGAGGTCGAGTTGCCTTCCGAGTTGTCCTCTGTTCATCTAATATTCCATGTCTCCATGCTTAGAAAGCATATTAGTGATGTTGTGGTAGTGGATTCCTCTGTGAGTACTGACATTCAAGAAAATCTTTCTTTTGATGAGATTCCTATTGAGATTCTTGATTTCAGTGTCCGAAGACTAAGGAACAAAGAAGTTCCCTTGGTGAAGGTGTTGTGGCGAAACCAATCTGTTGAGGGTGCAACTTGGGAAGCTGAGGCGGATATGCGATTCAAGTACCCGCACCTATCTTCTGCGAACTCCGATCAAGCCGAAGGTACCGTTCTTTCCTAAATCATGCACTTTTGATAAAAGTTGCAGCAGTTCAGCTGTCATTTATTATTTGTTCAGCTGTAGTTTCTTGAATTTATGCATTCTATGTTGCATTCAGAGTGAGAAACGATGTGGTGATGAGTCTAACGAATGGTTTCAGCTGTATGCTTTATTCCCTATCTAATCTTGGCATGTCTAGCGTCATTCGAGGACGAATGTTTCCAAGGGGGGGATGATGTAATACCCCGGGAAATTTTTTGTTGAAATTTTGTGCGTATACGTGTTGGGTTCTATCTTCTAGAATGAATTATAATTTTTTCGTGTAGAATATCTTAGATTATGACCCACCATTACATAGAGTATCGAATAAGATTTCCAACAATATGTGGATCATCCAAAACGGACACCCGAGCGACGAGTTATGAACATTCCGATCGAATCGTGAATAGTGGTGAACAGTAAAACGTGCAGGAAAAAGTACTGAGGCCTGGTGTATTTTTTCTTCAACTTTAAACGATCATAACTCCTTGTAAATAATGATCTGGGTGATCTACTATATATCAACGGAAATCTCTGCGAGTCCTCTTTCCGATGAAATTGATTTCATCCAATTTGTCTACCGAAACAAAAAGTTATGGTCGATCTACTTTAGCCTACCAAAAGTGAATTTTTGGGTCAACTTCAAACGATCATAACTCCTCGTACACAATTATCTGGGTGAGATACTATATATCAACGGAAATATATGAGAGTCCTCTTTCTAATGAAATTGGTTTCATCCAATTTGGATATCGGAGTAAAACGTTATGGTTGATCTACTTCAACTATTAAAATAGTCCACCAAAGGACAGATTCGAGAATTATTTGATTTTTAGGGGCGTTTTGGTCATTCTTCCTCACCCAAAATCCGTCCAAACCCTATATTAAAGCCTATTAGAAGCATTGTATGTTATATTTCATCAAATTCTCTCAAAAAGAAAACCCTAAGCTCCTACATCCAACTTCAAGAACCTCCAAAGTTCACCATTAATTCTGCAAATTTATTCAAGATTCCAAGTTCCTAGTTCAAGAACTCCAAGAACCATCATTCAAAGGCACGATTAACATCTCAAAAATAAGTATCGATCTAAAGTTCATCATTCAAGGTATGTAGGGGTTTTCAACAAGAAATCTCTTTCGTTCTTGTGCCCAAAAGTAATTTTCTTTACAAAGGCATGATTTTTATTTGATTTTTATGAATTTGAAGCATGAACCCATATCTTATGATGATTATTATGAAATCTTGATATTTATAATTTTGAAAGATGAATTTACATGTGTGGTGATATAAAGCATGAATCTTGAATGATATTTATCATGATTTTGATATTTGGGTCGTGAATCCCCATTGGAAATTGTGTTTTTTGAGAAAGTGTATGTTATAAGCACGTTGACGTTGAATATTTGAGATATTTTGAATGATTTGACCTTTTGGTCTTAATTGAGTTGTTTTGAACTCGAGTGTGAAAGAAATCCACAACGTGGTTCATTTAAATAGATGGGAAGCATGATGGCTCCCGATGTATATTTATATATTACTAAATTTTTTTTGTTGTGGATTGTATTTGAAATGATCTGAGCTAAGTCCGAGAGAAATCTTTAGCACCGAGTGGGAGGTATAAAGCGACCTTACTTTCCTAGAACTACATGCCCCCGTAGGAGTGAGCCTGAGGCTGATTTGTATAATGATCACTAGTTTATGTGGATTTGATATCGATAGTCCTACTCCGATGGAAAGGATAGGACGGCTCTCCCCAACGTGGGTTGTACGTTGGACTCCATGTAGCTCACATAGTTTATGTCGGTTATAGGATCTCCCAGTGTGTGTGTGTTTCCTTGTGTCAATGGTGAATGGTGAAGTGATTTGAAAGTGGAATTGTGAAAGTTATTCTTTTGAAAGATTTAAATGATATTTACATTATGAGAATTGATATTCTTGATGAACTGAAAGTGATTGACAAATTATATGATGACTCACATGTGTTATTATACTTATTTCATCCTCTCATGATTATGATAATTTTCTTCAGGCTATGTGAGTCTTTCATACATCCTGCATATTTCTTATAAATATTTCTGATGATGATGTTTATACAACTGCATACACCCCCATATACTCAGTTCCTTTCCATGGTACTGACCTATATCTTCAGATGTGGCTGTATTTTCTCAGAATGTAGGTTCAGGTGCTCAGTTCCAGGTTTGACAGTGATTCTTCGGGCATGTTGTTCTACATCCATTGTTGTGGTGAGTCCTCATGTTCCGAGGACGTGATGTTTGATGTTGATTTGTGTTGAATTGAATGAAAATGGATCAAAGGGTTATCTTGGGGCTACTTGTAGCCTCAAGAACCATGTGATGCTCTGGGACCCATTTTTTCGGGGCGTTACAAGTTCGTAGGAGGAGTTGAGCTTCACTAATCCGACTTCGATGATTTCACCTTTGGCATTATCACCAAATCTGACTGATCCTCTTTTAATTTTCTTTAGAGAATAGAAATTTTCCTTCTTTCTGGTACTCCAAATCTGGCAAGAAGATTAATTTTGTTTAGGTACCCAAGTGGTCTTGGATCCTTGTGGGTTAGATGTGCTTCCTTTGGATCCCAAACCCACACATATTTGGAATTTTGTCTGCACATGTGTGATTTGTTCTTTTTTTGCCACAGGTGTAGTAGACTAGTCCTTGAAAAGAGAAAGAGGTTTTAACAGACTCAAAAGACTTTAACGAAGAGCTAGATTTAACTTTAAGAGAATTTGTTCTTATGGGACTGTGACTTGATAATTTTTTAATGTTGATTAACTGTATTTTTACATCATCAAGTTCTTCTTGAAGTAGGCCAGTTTTGATTTGACATGCTTCAAGTTCAACTTGCTAATTCCATCTTTCCTCTTCAAGCTTTCATTTTAACTGAGCTTCCCATTTTTTCTTTTCTTGAGCAAGTTTATTATATTCAGTAATCATATCATGATTTATTTGAAGAATGTTACAATTATGACAATTGAAAGGTCTTACCTCACTTGGTTTACCCTTTCCCATGAAGCACATGTTGGCTATTTTTGTCTCTTCTTCAGTTTCATCTTCATCACTCCATTCCCTAAAATTTTATTTTTCTTGGATGATCGTCTCCTAAACTCTGGACCTCTAGACAATTTTGTTTAGTATGTCCTGATTTATCACAGTAATAAAAATGATCATTATTTCTTGTGAATTCATTATTCGTGTAGCCTTGTGGTCTCTGATGCCTTTGTTGCAGGATCTGCCTTTCTCCATGATTTATGAGAGCCATTCCCTCACAGGTTTCTTCGTCTAGGGGCTTTTCTTCTCCGGTTGTTATGACATTGAAAGATATTGGTTTCTTTGTTTCTTCCTTGTTGTACCTGTTAATATGATTTTGTTCATAAGCAATGAGATTACCTCTTAATTCGCCGTAGGTCATATTATGGAGATCCCCATTTTCTAGAATGACTGCCTTAGTTTCCCATACTTTGGAGAGACTTTTTACAAGCTTTTAAACTTGCAAACTATTTGGAAAGGTCATTCCTAAGGACTTAAGTTCACATACAATCTTGCTGAAGTGAGCAAACATTGATTCCATACTTTTATTTTTTTCCATTTTGATGAGTTCATACTCATTTACCAGGGCACTAATTCTCACCTTTTTTATTTTAGTGATTCCTTTTGGGGTTTCTTCTAATTTGTGCCACATCTATTTTGCGGTTTTGCCCATTGATATCTTGTCATATTTGGCTCTGCTAATTATACAATAGAGTAAACTTATAGCTCTTGCATTAGGTTGAATTACCTCTTATTAGTCCTTAGTGACTTCAAAGTTTTCAAAGTTATCCAAGTCAACACTGCTTGATTCCTTGTCCTTCTGTTTTTCTTTAATTCTTGGAATGGGTTTTGGTCCTTTCTTAATGACAACCCAGGCTTGGAAGTTATTTGACTGAACAAAAATCTTGAATCTATTCTTCTAATGAGAGTAATGTTGTCCATTAAAGTATGGTGGTCTTATGGATGAGTGACCATATCGAAGGAGGGCTCTTGGAATTTGATAATTTGTCATTGGATATTTGCTCACGTGCAGTTAAGCAATACTGTTGGTGAAACCTACTCTGATACCAATTGAAATTCAAGGGGGCTGAGGTTGAATTGAAGAACTTTTACTGAGTCGACTGATCAGTCGTGACATTCGACTCACCTGAAGTAGATATACTTAACAAAATGGATTAAACTTAAATGTGTAAGCAAACAAATAAATAAGTAAGAGAATAACACCAAAATTTATCCTGATTTGGAACACCGATGTGGTGCCTATTTCCAATCCCCTTGGGTTACAAGGGTTTCCTTAAAGTTTTCAAAGTAGAGTCAGAGTACAGATGTAGTAGACAAGTTCTGAATCTTATTTTGATCTTCAGATCATGTGACACAGCCTCAACTGGTATGACTATGTCGAATCGATCTTTTTCTTTTGTAACTATTGTAAAATGAAAAGTACAAAGCTATTATTGAGACTAAGATTGAGACACACTAAGAATTTCATGTGAAATTGCGTGATGTCTTTTGATCTTCAATCTTCTCTTTTATAGACTTTCAATTGATTCGGCTTATTTGCTCTATAAGGAAAACCCAAGGGATTTTTCCTCAATCAAGGATTTGAATTGATCTCTTGATTGAGGAATTGCACCATATTGTATGTCCATATCAAATATATTGGTACGTGTGATGCAATCTTTTTTTCTCGAACATAGGCTCACAACCATACATGTCCATATCATATATGTCCATGTAGAGAGTGTGATCTTCCTTCATTTCACCCTTTCGTATGAGATGTTGTTGTTATTGATTGTAAATCACTTTCCTTATACTTTGGGATCCAATGAGATCTTTGATTGATGTGATTCCAAATCCAACACTTTCTCCCATGTAAGTACGAATCGACTTCCTTGTAAGTGGGGCTCACCCAAGATACTCCTCCATATTTTGCTCCTGGAAAATCTTTCTTGATGTGACCATATCTTCAGTATATCCTACATATATTTGTGTATTAGTTTGTCGTTATTAAAGCCTATTACGTAAATATGGGGCTAGCAAAAATGACTCCAAAATGGTATAGTTATTTATCTGGAACAAGCTACTTAGGCATTTCAACTTTGTTTATAAGAAAATTATTTTCTCTTCAAAGCTAAAAACTGGTCAATACAATTGGCATCTCGGTACATATAAGAGTCATCTTTAATCAGACATAAACTAAAGTGCTACAAACAGCCTTAGAAATCAGGGAAGATAGTCTCATCAGCAACTCTTATCATGGTTCGAGTTGGTGTATTCTCTATCAAGGATTTATTGAGCTTTGAGATTTACAATTGATACATTTTTTGGTCCATTCGTACTCTGGGAATTTCTGCAGTTACTTTCATCCCTATTTTTTGTAAAGTCGTCAGAAGGGAGTCCAAGTCAACTCTAATTTTAACTTATAAAGAAATCATTTGCTTGTTTTCAAGAACAAAGCCAATGTTTTCCCTGCTCAACGAGCAACTCTCCCTTTAATTTTGCAACATATTGTTCTTCTTTTTCCTTAGAATCCGAGTCCGTGGCAATGTCCATAACTGCATAACTTTTCAACTTAGGCATGATTACAGTTTCATTTTCAGAGAAATAACGGACTGAAAAGTTGGGGTTGCAACAACTAATATTGGGCCTCAAACTCTCAGGAACCTATAATGAGGAAAAGAGGCAATAGTTAAGAGAGCATGTTAAATAGTTCAGTTTCTTTGAGCAAAAGAGAGAGATAAAGGGGAGAGAGCCTACCAGCACATGTTTAGGTTGTTGTATCTTTAGTAAGGTATGGCTTTCTATAGCCTGCAAACAGAGAATGAAGCTTATATTTGTAATAAATCAAAGACATAGTAATTGAAGAGCTATAGATCCATACTACTTAAAATAAAATTGAAACAATGATTTTTGAATGAACTTCATAATTATGATTAAAGAAAATGACTAAACAATTTATCTCCCCAGCCTTCTTTAAAAGAGAATAAAACCAGCAAACATTTCAACTTTGTTGTTTACTGAATAAATTAACTCACACTAAAAGGGAACAGTTCCTACACTATCCAGGAGCGCAACCTTGCGCATCTAAATGTTTTTCATAAATTCCTAAAAATCTCCTATAAAGTACCAAGAAAAGATAATCATGTGGTAAGCAATTAAGTGACTTCAGATCAAACATTCTCGACCCTTTCCAACTAGCGTCTTTTATATGTTTTGCTTTTCATATACCTCTTAATCCTTGTTCTTGCAAATTTAGTGAATAAACTACCTATATATATAGCACTATAAAATTATACAGAACTAAAATGCTATCAGCAATACATGATATAGGGGGATCGAAAAGAGTAAGTTTACTTCATCCCAGAGATGAATGAAAATAAACCGCACTTCATTAGTATAGTCTTAAAAGGTAAGAAAGCCAAATGGATATCATATCCTTCCTGTGAAATATGATATATTAAAAATATGGCCAAACTATTGAGATTTACCTTCCTTCTATTTTGTCATTTTCATTAATGGTAGAATATTTTTATTTTCTCCTTTTTAGTCTAAGAATATTTTACATTATTTATTTCCTTTTAAGTTTAGGGTTTATTAATTAAAGAATATTTAGTCTTATAGATATAAGGAAAATATCATATTTTCCTTATTTATTTTATTTAGTTTCTTATAAATAGAGATGTACTCTTCTATTTTAATCAAGAAAAAAAATCAATCAAGAGTTTTCATTCAGTTTTTGTTCAATTTTCTTTCTTGTCTTTTTCATTCCATAACAGTGGTATCAAAGCCTTCATCGATCCTCATGGATCTGTGAATTTATTGAAGCAAAACTGTCAACCATTTTAATCCATACCTATTTTCAACCTACTTTTAATCTTACTTTTATTTTTAACGTAAGATTATTTTTAACCCTCCTTTTTATTTTTAACGTAGGGCTATTTTTTAATCTTTTTTAACCCATATTATTTTAAATCTTATTTTTCAAACCATGACAAGCAATACTCTCTCTTTCAATGCCCCACAAACCTTCACTGGTGAAAATTATCAAATTTGGGCAGTTAAGATGAAATCTTATCTTGAAGCTTATGATTTGTGGGAAGTTGTAAAGAAAGAAAAATCCATACAACCACTCCCTGCAAATTCTTCTTCTGCCGAAATCAAACTTCACTCAGAAGAGAAATCGAAAAGATATAAAACAAAAATAGTAATTCAAAATTCAGTTGTTGATTCAATCTTTTCTAAAATCATTGCATGTGAAACAACAAAAGAAGCTTGGTAAAAACTTAAAAAAAAGTATCAAGGAAGTGAACGAGGCAGACAAAATCAAATTCTAAATTTGAAAAGAGAATTTGAATCTCTTAGGATGCAAGAAGGTGAGACAATTACTAAGTATTCTGACATAACTTCTTTAATTGTCAATAGAATCAGGTTGCTTGGCGAAAATTTTAAAGACAATAAAATTGTTGAAAAAATTCTGGTGACTGTTCCTGAGAGATTTGAGTCCAAAATCTCCGCTTTGGAAGAGTCTAAAGATCTCTCTGCCATCTCTCTTACTGAATTGATAAGCGCTCTTCAAGCATAAGAGCAGAGAATAACTTACAGGGAACACAAAGTTGTTGAAAGTATTTTTTATGTGAACTATCAAAAAAGAAAAGTTGATTATCCACCTTGCAAATATTGCAAAAAGGAAAACACACTCAGAATTTTTTTTCTGGTGGAGATCTGATGCATTATGTGGAAGTTGCAAACAAAAAGGTCCTGCCACAAAAGTATGCAAGTTCAAAGACACTCAAGATATTTCAAAAGCACTACTTGTGGAAGAAGAATATGAAGATAAGGAAGACCAACTTTATTAGATTACTACAACAAAATTAAGGAAAAATATATTTTTTATGATTAAGTGTTCAAACTCAAGTTGGATACACCAACTCGAGTTTGAGGGGGAATGTTGAGATTTACCTTCCTTCTATTTTGTCATTTTCATTAATGGTAGAATATTTTTATTTTTTCTTTTTTAGTCAAAGAATATTTTACATTATTTATTTCCTTTTAAGTTTAGGGTTTATTAATTAAAGAATATTTAGTCTTATAGCTATAAGAAAAATACCATATTTTTCTTATTTATTTTATTTAGTTTCTTATAAATAGAGATGTACTCTTCTATTTGAATCAATAAAAAGAATCAATCAAGAGTTTTCATTCAGTTTCTGTTCAATTTTCTTTCTTGTCTTCTTCATTCTATAACAGAACCTCACAGGGGTAAAAAAACCAGGTGCACGAGATCTGAATATATGAAAAATCATATAACAGTTAGGCATCTCCATAATAAGCAATGAGTTGGGATCTTGACACCAACCTGAAGGAGATGGATGACAAGGCTAAGTTGCAGTCTCCGGTGAGGACAAAATATTATGCAAAGTTCCTGCCAACTTGTTCTGCACATACCATTAGACTAGGCCAATGTTGTTGATGGTCATAGAACCTCCAATAACATTTATTTTTCAATAACCACTGACAACAACAAAGTCGAAAGATGTAAAAGGATAGAAAAGTATAATAAAGTCAAAATATTGTCTGCGACAATCTTATTATCAGGTTACTGTGCTCATTTCTTTAGTTTATATCTCGATAATAGGGGACATAATGTATCAGGAATTTCGATTAATGTATTATAGGAGATACCAAGAGCTTTTTCTCGTTTGAAAGTTAAACATGAGTGAATAATAATAGCTTAGGTGCAGAATAGAACTGTTGATCCACACATAAAACAAAAAGACACACATTATCTCTATTAGTGAGACTTTCTGTTTTAACGATAAAGGATTAAGAGACCGTTTGGGATTGGTGTTAAAAAAATGCGAGAAACACCTTTATAAAATAATTTTTCAAAAAAATTCTTTTGAAAAAAAAGTAATTTGTGTTTGGTAAATTCATTTGAAAAGTGTTTGTGATAAACAGATTGTGTTTGAATAATTTTTTTAAGAAGTGTTTTTTGAGGCAAATGATCAAAAAGGACATGTATCAATAGACTTTTACTTCTAAAATATACTTATAGAGAAAATTTATTTAAAATATCTATTATAATATTTTTAATTAAAATTTTATTTTTATTTAATTAAAAAGTACATACTCTAAAATTTTCAATCAATATTTATATACATAAATACACTAAAAATATTAAATAATAATATATTACTTAAATAATTTAAATATTACTTAAAAACATCAAACAAAAGTGAATATAAAAAATATTCCATAAATTAAATCACGACATCTAAAAAAATTAACGAGATGAACTTGAGTGTCGAATTTAAAAGATGACATTGAGCGTTGGAGACAATTTTTTTTTTTTTTTCAAACTCCAAATGTTATTTCAATTGTACATCTCAAACTGGAGTGAAAGAAATTGAAAATCTCATTTGAATTCGAAAGTTAGAATTATGTCTGAAATCAGGGAGATGATAACTCTCCCCTTTATATGATCCTAAATAACCTATATTTGGAAACTACATGTTACAAATGTCTAAATTAGATTATATATGTTATTTGTTATCCTTTTCTTTTAGATATATTTTTATTGTGTCAATATTAAAACTAAGCAACACATTCATATACGTACACTACATTATAACAAATATTTAAAATAAGCTTCTATCAGTTATTTGTCATCTTTTTTTGTATACATTTTTACTGTGTCAAAATTTACTAAGAAGAATCAATCATCATATTCATATATATATACTATAGAGTATTAATTATTTATTTAAAATTAAATATTTAAGAAAAAATTTACAAGTGCTGCCAAAATATAATCTTGTAACGTGGTTCATCTGTCATTTGTTATAACTAATAATAAAAAATAAAAAGTTATATATTCTTCGGTCATCATCATCAATGATATTTTTAAATTTATTTAAAGAAAATGAGTGAAAATAAAATAATGATAGATAAATCATAAAATAAAATAAAGTATCATGATGTAAATATGAAGTATAAAATTTTAAAATCAAACTTATAAGATATGTTAATTAATTAATAACACACACGCGCGCGCACACGCACACACACACATACATATATATATATATATATATATTGTGTGTGTATATATGTGTGTTTGTGTGTGTATGTGTATGTGAGTGAGTAATATGGATATTTTTTCATAAAAAAATAATTTTTTGCTTCTGCTTTTTTCGAAAAGCAAAAATTTTCTGCTTCTTCCCAAAAACAGAAAAATTATTTCTATTTCTTTTTAAAAGCGCTTTTGCAAATTTACCAAATACTTTTCTTTTAAAAAAAGTGTTTTTTCTCAAAATACTTTTTTTTTTTTTTTAAATAAGTCATCCCAAACATGCACTAAAACCACAAAATTTATAGTGATAATCAATTAATGTAGGTTTCTTTCTTGCCGTTCACTAAAGAGTGAAAAGACATTCAGGTATGATATTGGAAAATGCCAATAACTCTTCCGATGTAGATGATACACAATATATAGGTTCCTAAAGGAGAACCATAGATGAGGTGATGTGGCACCTCTCTATGGCCTCAATTTATATATATTTTTTTTGTGTTTTTTTTTTTGAATTTTTTCCTTTTTTTTTTTGCATTGATCAATTTGTTTTATAAATTCTATCACATTTATTTATTTAATTATATTTCATAGGATACAAAAAACCTCCATCTGTTTGTATTTTCCATTTAAAAACATGTCTTTTGAACTCTCTTCTTTATGGCTCAACTAATGTATAAATAACAATCATGAATTGTTGAATGTAACTATCTATTCTACTTCATTAATATCATGAAGTGTTGGAGCTTCTTCGCTTATATGCAAGGACCGGACCAAGTGATCACTGAGTTTGGCAGGAGGCTTTGTCCTTTTCAGTAAGTTTTTCTGTAGAGTGAAACTTGTTCATCTGTGCTTACACCTAAACCATTTATGCGGTTTTATACCAAGTTTGTTCATATTAACATTTTAGTATTATGATATGCAGACTTCAGGATGTTTCCGGCTATGGTATATTTTTGGCTGGTGTAAAAAAATTTGTTGATGCTTTTCCAGACAGCGCTTTCCAGTCGCCCTTGGTTCAACTAATGGTAGAAAATAGACGGAAAGATACTGAAGACATTTTTATTTTCCTTTTAACGCTTGGCTTGAAAATATTTTTCATTGCAATGGATTTAAATTTCCCTAAAAAAGTAAGTTGCAAGCAGAAATTAGTCCACCTAATTAAAACGTTCTTCAATTAATCGTGTTCTTACATTTTACTGCTCAACTTATATTGCATAAACTGTTATCTTGAATGCATTAATCTACAAATCCACTACTGATGATTTTACTTCTAAAATCTGCTAACATACAAAAATCTGTGTAGATGATTCATGTCTATTATAGCAAGCTATTGAAAATTTATAATGACTGTAAGAGTATATTTTGTGCAGTGGGGATCGTGTTTTGGGCTGATACAATTGGATGTGAGTACATAAGCTCAAAGCTAAAAATTTGACATGAGGCCTATGGTGATTTCTGTAAGCCATCAACATTCTTGGAACAGAGAGCTACAAAGGGTCTGCCCTTGGTAAGGATATTCTAACCATTATTACATCTTCACCTATCTTGCCTATCAAATGACATATTCATGATGCATTGTAGGTAGGATCGTGTTGACTAAACTACAGATACTATTATAGAATCCATGAAGAAGCAGCAGGAACGCGAGCATGCTGAATTATTTGCTCGGAATAAAGGCGTGAGATTTGATCTTAACTTGGATTATAATTAGCAGGGAAATTATTTGCAATCAGTTAGTCAATTAGCCTTGGTTCCTTTAGCATTTGAAATTCTTTTCCCTCAAGTTAGTTGATGTTAGTTGTAACAGAAGCCAAACTGAATGGTTCCGGTTTTGACTCTATAATGTAATCATTTGTGTCAATGAAGTACCAAGATTTCTAAATATTCATCTTCTTCTTTCCTCTTTCCTGATTATTTTTTGTTCAAATTGTTCCCTTTTAATTTTAGCCGAAGTATTCCTACCGTACGGTCATTTGTTATCAATGATTCGTTAAAAAAAATAAAAGTAAAAATGACATAGATCCAATCTCTTTGAAATTAATTACTCCTTCTCTCAACTTTTTTTCTTCTCTCGTTATTGTTGTTTAAGGTAAAATTTTTATTTATAATGTAATGCAATATTCACGTATGAAAGAATATTGTAAGTACTAATTACACGATATATTTTGAATTTGTCAAAAGGGGATATTCGTTTAGCTTACTGTAGTTTTTTTAATATCTTTCGACTAATTGTATCCTCCTTTTCATATTTTATCATTTTCTTCTTTTGTTAGTGAAATTTTTATTATTGATATGATTTTTCATTTAATTTAAATAATACTACTAATCTCTTTTTATATAGATTCTTGAAGAAATGAAAAACATGCACATAAAGAATTATAAATGGTGAGTTTTATAATTTCTTTTATGATGTAAATTTAGAAAATGCATGATTTTCTTAAAAGCAGACAGAAATCATCATATATCTTTTTTTTTTAGTAAATTTATTCTTTATCTTGCTTCTATATATGTAAGTAGATTTTATACTTGTTTCAATTAAATCATTATTATATAGTGATATTTCTATTTTTGTATTAAAAATAATCATAATCTCCTATGTTTTTTAATAGGTGCAAATATGTATATATTCATGTTTACTTTTTATTAATTCTGTAATTCACAACTCACTAAATGACGTGGTCATAAGAAAAAATAATATGGCATGTGTTATATAATAGAATTTTTGCTTAGTGCTTTTTTTTTTTTTTTAGGTCTTACATCCTTATCGTTCTAGCCACAAACATATCAATATCAAATTAATTTTGGGCAATTCAAGTAAGGCAAAATCAATATTTACTAACGTCAATTATTTTATTTATTATTGTATGAAACCTAAACTTCTGATTTCAATGCTTTTGTATTATAACTATAGGTTTGGCAACTAATTTAAAAGCATGCACATGAATTTAATAAAGCTCTTAATTTTTCCCTTTAATTGATATCTTTATTAATTTTATTTTTAATAATTTTGGAATTTTCAACTTAACCTCCCATGTTTATAACCTCCAAAATTGATGTATAAATTTGAAATATTTTACTTCATCAAAATATAATACTCTATTACATTTGAAAATTTAAACAATGAAGAAAACTAGAAAAAAAGGTCAAAGAAAGAGATATTTCATGTAGTTTTATTAGAGTTTGTTATATATATATATATATATTCACACTTTTTAAAAGAAACACTAAATTGTCACTATTATTTCTTATACGTTATGATGACTTTTTCATCTTACTGTAGTGGTTATTGTATTCTTTTCAATTTCTCTCCTCTTAGTTTTGTTCTTAATAATACTCATAATTGTCAACATAACCTTTTATTTTTATAACCTTCAAAATTGGTGTACAAGTCTAAGGTATTTCTCTCTATAAATAATTGACAACCTTTTACTAAAACTCTTAGCTTTCACTTTTAATTATCTTTATTAGATTTGTTCTTAATGATAATCATAATTATCAATGTAACCATTCATGTTTATAACCTCCAAAAATTGATGTATAAGTTTATAATATCTCTCTTTATAATTGTCAACCTTTCACTAATTTAGATGGTTCGATTTGAAGCTATATGTTTATTCACCTATTTAGTTTTTGAAATATTATTAAAAAATACTTTTTAGTTAATATTACAATTTAAATTTGCTTCTTTGCATATTGCATTTTTAGAAAAATATAATTGTAAAATGAAATTGTCTTTGTCTTTTGTTGAAGAGAAGTAAGAAAATATTTTTATTACGTACTATGATTAGAAAAATATAAAATGCGTAAGAAATAAGTAACTATAGTATAATGAAAAAATTATGGTTTAATGATAGATTGAAACTATTTTTAAAAATAAAATATTATTATAACGGAAGAAAAAAGCTCAATAGATATATTAGAAGACTTTTGGGTTCTTTAGAATACAGTACATACAAAAAGTGCTAATAAATAATACTTTCTCCATTACATTTTAGTTTGTCATTTTACTAAAAATAAATATCACATATAGTTGACCAGTTACTAAATTAGGATAGGATTAATCAATTTTTTCATTTTTACTCCTACAATTAATAGTATACATTAAATGTGAACAATTATGCATAATCTCATTTTCATTCTTTTTTGAATATGTAATATATAATGTGATAATGAATTATTAAATAGTTATGTGTAAATCATTGATGCTTTTCTTTTAATTATTCTAGATTTCATGAAATAGACATATTTTGACTAGATCGAATATGTATTAGAACAGGATAATAACAAAGTGGGTTTAATTGACCACATATTTAAAATATTTGAATACTGAAAAGTTTTACATTATATTCTTTGATGAAAAAATTATTTTTCTATATTAATATAATACAATATATGTTTGATATTATTATATACAATCAAAATATTTCACGATTGAGTTTCACAATTTAAGATTCTTTGATTATTTTTTGTAGAATAACTTTTTGCATAACAGATGGCAATAGGCCACGAGTGCGTATAATATCTGGGAGACACATATCCTCTCAATGCTCATTCCATCACTCTATCAAAAATATAATTAAGATAACAACTACTTATATCTCCAACAGCAAGTCCAACAAACAACAATGGAAGATATGGGGACAATGCTATTGATTTTTCATCCCTGAAAGTAAGTGGACAGCTTCAGTAGACTTATATATAGATCATGAAATAAATAGGGTGATCAATTTTCAACCCGTTTAACAAAAGAAAATATTTCCAAATTTCAATACATTTCCAAAGATTCTTGAATTTAAAAGAAAAAAGACATTGTTACCTTAAAATATAACGAAAGTTGTTGAGGACATAGAGACTGTGTTGTTCACTCTCTTAAAAGCAAGTGAAGGATGAAAAATAAGATAAAAATTGATTAATAAAGAAAACATGTCCCTCTTTAATTGAACATTTTATAATTAGTTAGTGCACATAATTATAAAAATAAAACTTATATATATTTAATTATTTTTCTTTCTTTATTTTTGAAACTTATTTTCCTCCTCATTTTTAAAATTTTATATTTTTTTCCTTTTCTATTTCATTAATTTCTTCTCTTTCAACTTTAACAAATTTAAAAAGTCTTGTTTTTTTAATAAAAAGTAATAAAAATAATAAGAAGGATTTTTTTAAAAAAAATTATGTGCATTTTGAAAAAAAATATAAATACAAAAAAAAGGAAAGTGAAAATAATTTTTTTTGTATTTAACAATATTAATACAAGAAAAAAATAAGTTGGCAAGAAAAAATTAAAAAATTACGTGTATTAAGAGAGCAATAAAAAAAGTACATGTATTTAAGAAAGTTTTAAATACAAGGCAAAAAAAAAATTTACGCATATTGACTTGTTTTAAATTTAAGGCAAAGAAAATAAGTATAAATAACTAAAGAAATTTTTTTAAAAAATAATTTATACACGTGGCGACGCGTGCATAGTACCACAACTAATTGAATTGAATTGTGGTGTCACATCAGCACAAAAGGACATATTTATTATACTTTAAAATAGTTCATGAGGTAATAAAACCTTCTTTACATTGAGATGTGTCTCAGCAACTTTTGTGATAATTCAAAAGGTAACAATGTCTTTTCTCAATTTTAAATGACTCAAATTCTAATAAACTATAAAGATGAAAAGAATAGAAAAGCGAAAACCTTTTGTTGAAGTATTTGGCTAACATAAGTATTTTTCTACGGGATCTTTGAGTTACATCAAACAAAGGCAAACTTCGTCGTTCTTGACATTCTTAATATGAAATAATAATAATTAAGATCGTGTACACCTGACTAACATTATTATTAGGAATATTTTGTACTATTCTTAATGATTCTATTTAACACACATCCAAATTCAAAAACAAAAAACAACTTGAGTTTGTTTATTTTGAAAAGGGTAAAGTCATCAAATACATCCTGAACTTATCCTGAAAAGTCGATAACACACCCAAACTATTATAACGATCTATTACACACTTATATTATTTTGAGCTGAATTTATTTCCACCTTAGTGCATGTATAATCAGTTACATGATGGGAGAGTGCATGCCACTCGCGCCACATCATTGCAATATCACTGTCACATCAAATGCCACATCAGATGCTATGTCATATTTCAAGTTTTTTTCTCTCAATATCACTTAATTGCTTCTTCTCTATTCTACACCACAAAGCTACCATAAAACCACCATTATTGCTGACATATCATCACTAAATTCATATATTTCACCATCAAAAATCAAAATAATCACCACAAATTTCAGCCCCCACAAGAAAGTCACCATTGAAATTACACCAAAACTATTGTAGCCACAAAAAATGCAAAGAAACACCACAAAAATCAACACTCATAATCAAATCTATCATTGAAATCACCATCATCGCCATCAAAAGTTACTTTCGATTTGTTCTTCTTCACCACCCATATCATCGGTGTATACTTGTCCTTAGTACCTCATTTTTTTCTTTTCTTTCAGATCTGCGCTTTTTTTAATTGAAATTTCTCAATTTCAGAGAAATTATATCAACATTACAGAGGTAACCAACCATAAAATTGATCAAAATTACTTCGTTAAATTGAATGTGTCAAAAAACAAATATATGTTGAATTGGGTATGCCAAAAAATAAATCCATGGATTGAGTATCCCCAAAAAATAAAATTCTCACTTAAAAATCACCAAAAATTTGTACCTTTTCAATGTAACAACAATTCTCCATCACCAAAAATTATATTTTCCTAACCCGTGAGTCACTAATTATTTTTACTTTGTTTCATTTATTTTAGTGAAATGAATGTATGAATTTTTTTTATAAAAATTAAGAATGAAGATGGAATATCTAATGATAAAGTATATACAAAAATTTGAAACAATAATAAAATAAAAGAAGTGAAGAAATGAAGTTTTTTGAAGCTCTAAATGTCAAAAATGGTGGTTCATGAGTGTTGAAGAAGAGAGAGAAAGTGATGACGAAGATAAGTGAAGAAAGAGAAAATATAAAATGGTTTGAAAGTTAAAAAGAAAAAAGAAAATACAAATAAATTCTAATAAACACTCCTATTTTTTATTTATTTTTATTTTGTGCCACATCAGCTTTCATAGTGAAAATAAATTCACTTTCAAGTAGAATAGGTGTGTAATAGATTGTTATACTTGTTTAAATAAGTCATCAACTTTTTGGGATAAGTTCAGAATGTATTTGATGATTTTTCTCTTTTGAAAACAAAAAACACTCACTAACATCATTTTAGAAATATTTTATACTATTCTTAATGATTTTCTTTAACACACCACCAACTTCAAAAAAGAAAAACAACTTGAGTTTGTTTATTTTGAAAACAAAAAATGAATTACTGGAGTAGTAAGCAAACGTCTCAATAGACAATGGTGCCACCACATAATGAAGTCATTGGAAAGAAAATGTAATACCCCATGTCTGAAAGCCATTGTGTATCTTATGACTTATTCCTTTAAGTCGTGTATACACCTTACGAGTCATCATTTGTAAGTCATAGCTATGACAATATAGAGTAGTTGGAGTCCATTGTAGTTACGATTTGACCCTAGGAATCGTCATAGGATGTTACGAGCCGTATGAAATGAAGTCGTAAGGTCAACAGTATAGGTCCTCCCAAGTTTGTGTCCAAGTTACGAGAGGAAGATACAAGTCGTATGGATATGTGACGAGTGGTAAGATATGACTCGTATGTTGACCAGTGTGTGCAATTCTTGCCACTAAAAAGCTTACGAGTTGCTAGGCTAAGTCGTAATATCATCTGACGAGTCGTAAGTTGACTCGTGACGCTGACGGTCAAATTTCTATAAGTTCAATTAAGGGTCCTTTTGGTCTTTTTCCCTCTTATAGCTTCCAACTCATGACTTATAACCCAAGAGAGACGTTATTTTCCTCTATATTTCAGTCGGTTAACAACATCTCTTCTCCTCCCATCTTCACGAACAACAAGATTAGGGTTTCTCTCACCAAGTCATCTGTCAAGTCTTAAAGTTTAAGTCATCTTCACAAGTTAAGCAATTCCAAGTATGTGAAATTTTGAACAAGGTTAATCTTCTATCTTTGTGCCCGAAAAATATGATTTCTAAGATTGAATTTACATGTTTTGCATTAGGGTTCATCCCCCAAATGCTCATAAATTGAAGTATAACCTTATCTTGTGATTTAAAGGCTAAAGATACATAAAGGTTACATCTATTCATGTTTTGAACTTTAAGATTGATATAGTTATTTAAATTTCATTACTTTGATTTGTATTCTGATGAAAGATTTCTACATGGGTATTGATCCTGATACTTTGTTATAAGTGCTATGAAAGAAAGTAAGAGTTTCAAATTTAAAAAGAAGTATTAAGTTTACATAAAAGTCTAAGCTTTTAAACTCTATTCATCTGCATATAGTATGATTCAAAAAAGCTTGATCCTTTGATCTAAAGATAATACATGAAATCTACAAGTATTCATCTTAATTATGATTTAAGTAAATAGAAGCATAATTATTTTTTCATTCTATAAACCCTTATGTTATTTTAAGGTGGATTTCTTAAGTATGAACTTATATATATATATATATATATATTTGAGAGTAGTATTTAGCACCGATAAGGGAATGTGGATGACCATATCCTAAATACCTAGAAACTATGAGCCACCATAGGTTTAAGTCCCAATATGGGTTAAGTTCAGTGATCACTTAAGTTAAAGTTCTATTCTGGTGGCAAGGGTAGAATAGTTCTCCCCAACGTGGGTAATACGTTGGACTCCATGGTAGCTCACATAATTTATGTCAGTTATAAGAATATCCCATAAGAAAGAATAAAAGTAAGGATTTTAGAAACTAAGTGTTATGGATCACTAAGCTTTCATTTGCTTTAATAACCATGTTTTATGATCTTGCAGTCTTTAGTTTTACTCAAGTCCAAGGTGATTCATTTACCTTAGCATGAATTATTTGAAAGTACACATATATATTCAATTCTTATTTTTCTTATTCATTCACCCCCACATACTCAATATATTTTAGAAGTACTGACCCGCATATATGTCTATGTGCTACATTGTCTTATAATGTAGGTTCTGGTGCACATTTTCAGTAGTACGATTGGTTACGGGAATCATCTCCTGAATCCTGACTTTTGGTGAGTTCTCATAGTCTAAGGACCCAGTTTATCAAACTCATATTTATTGTTGAAAGTTATTTTAGATCTTTGATTTCCTTTTCTGTTTGAGTCATCTGGGGTCTGTCCCAGTGGCTCTCTAGTTAGCCGTAGAGGCTTGTCAGATTGTGTACGTTGTAAGTTCAAAGAGTTTCTTTAAGGTTTTTAAAATTAAAGATTTACATTAAGATATGGAAATGTTTACCTTTAGTTTCTATACATGTTAGTTCACTCTTCATGTGAGTTCTAAGTTGAATAGATATCATGGGTTAGCTTGGGCTATTCATAGTCCTTAGCATCGTATGATGTCTAGGGGTTGCTCCCGGGGCATTACAAAATTAATATCAGAGCCTAAGGTCTTAAAGAGTCCTAGGTAGTCAGACAAGTCGCGATACATAGAGTCTTGATCATGAATGTGAAGCATGCCATATTTAGGAACAAGAGGCTAAAAAATGAGTTAGGAATCATTTTTTCTTCCATGATATATCGTGATTGAAGTTGTTTCTATCTATCTTAATTCATGTTTTTACATGACAGAATATGCCTCCTCGTAGAGCTGACACACGCAGAAATGGTGATCAACCACTACTGCACACAGACCCTCTGAATGAGAATGTTTCTCATGCTGAATTTTGAGCTGCCTTTCAAGAGTTGGCCCAATCTTTGAATGCCAATGTTCAGGGAAACCAACAGGTAGCAGTCCCACTTCAACAAAATGGTAACTTAGCTGCAGCCAGGATTCGATACTTCATAAGGATGAATCCATTTGAGTTCCATGGGTCAACGGTGGATGAGGATCCTCAAACCTTTATTGATGAGGTGAGAAACATTACTCAGATCATGCATGTTACTGAAAAGGAGAGTGTAGAGCTGGTATCCTATAGGTTGAAGGGTGTTGCTTATAAATGGGTCACTATATGGAAGGATGGTAGCGGTAAGAATGCAGCACCTATGAGCTGGTAGGTGTTTCAGAGTGCTTTTCTGGACAGGTTCTTTCCCCATGAGATAAGGGAGGCTAAAATAAAGGAGCTTATGAACCTGAGGTAGGGCTCTATGATAGTTAAAGAGTACTGCCTTAAGTTCACTCAGTTTGCTAAGTATTCCCTAAAGTTGTTATCTGACTCTAGAGCTTATATAAGTAAGTTTGTTACTGGGGTATCTGATTTGGTGGTCAAGGAGTGTAGGACTGCTATGCTTATTGGAGACATGAATATTGCTTGGTTGAAGACTCATGCTCAACATATTGAGGAAAAAAAGTTGAAGGAAAGAGAGAATAGAAACAAGAGAGCTAGGACTGGACAATTTGAGTATAGTCAACCAAGGTCTGGAGGGGGAAGCCATTTGCAGTTTCGGGGTCATTTATCAGTGCATGCGCCATCTTCAGCCAGTGCCCCTGAACTCAGGACCAGGCAAGAATAGTGGGGTAGTAATTCAAATTACAGGTCTCAGAATAGTGTGGTCAGGAGGCACAGTTACCCGACATATGCAAAGTGTGCCAAGACCCATATGGGTGAATACATGATAGGTGGAAGGGGTTACTATGGTTGTTGTAAGATGGGCCACAGGATCAAGGAGTGTCCATATACTAAGAAGGGAAGTAGAGATTCTCATCCTCACACTCAAGCTGCTAATCCAGAAGCTTATCCAGGCCTCCCAGTTCTTTCACAAGGTGCATCATCCAGTACCGATGACGGTCAATGCTAGAATTAGTTTTATGCTTTACCATCCCTCCAGGAGAAAGAGAGTTCTCCAGATATTTTCAGTGGTATGCTTCATTCCTTTAACCTTAATGTATACGTGTTGTTAGACCCGTAATCAAATCTCTCATATGTAACTCCATTGGTCGCTGTAAATTTTGGGGTAGGTCCTGAAAATCTCCCTAAGCCCTTCTCAGTTTCTACTCTAGTGGGTGAGTCAGTTATTGCTAGGTGAGTCTATAGGAAGTATTCTATTACTGTCCTCCATAAGATCACACTAGCAAACTTAATAGAGTTAGAGATGATAGATTTTGATGTTATTCTGGGCATGAATTGGCTCTATTAAAGTTATGCATCAATAGATTGTCGCACCCGCACGGTGAAGTTTTAGATTTTTGATAAGGCAGTTTTTGAATGGGAGGGTAGTTCTGTGTCTCTCAAAGGTCACTTCATCTCTTATATTAAGGTTAGGAAGTTAATATTAAAAGGGTGTATCTACCATTTAGTTTGAGTCAAAGATACCAATTCTGAAGCCCCAATAGTTTAATCAGTCAGTGTAGTCAGGGAGTTTCCATAGGTTTTCCTCGATGATCTGCCAGGGGTACCTCCAGATAGAGAAATAGAGTTTGGTATTGATATTCTTCCTGATACTCAACCCATATCTATCCCTCCACATCGCATGGCTCTGGCCAAACTCAAAGAGTTAAAGAAGCAACTTAATGATCTATTAGATAAGGGTTTCATCAGACCTAGTATTTCTCTGTAGGGTGCTCCAGTCCTTTTCATGTGCAATAAAAATGGCTCTCTCAGAATGTATATTGATTATAGACAGCTAAACAAGGCTACCATCAAGAATAAATATCCCATTCCTAGAATCAACGATTTGTTCAATCGGCTTCAAGGTGCCCGGTGGTTTTCCAAAATTGACCTTATGTCAGGATACCATCAGTTGAAAGTCAGGGAGAAAGACATTACTAAAATAGCTTTCCAAATAAGGTATGGCCATTTAGAGTTCGTGGTTATGTCGTTTGGACTGACAAATGCTCATGCAGCTTTTATGAATTTGATAAACATGGTCTTTAAGTAGTACTTAGACACGTTTTTCATTGTCTTTAGAGATGACATACTGGTGTATTCCAAGAGTGAGGAGCAATATGCAAACCATTTTAAAATAGTGCTATAGACCCTCAAGGATCGTCAATTATATGTGATGTTTGGTAAATGTGAATTTTGGTTGGAATTTGTTACCTTCTTGGGGCATGTCATTTTAGTGGCTGGTATTTATATAGATCTTTAGAATACTGATGTAGTGAAACAATGGCCTAGACCCATCACTCCATTCAATATTCAGAACTTTTTGGGTTTGGCTGGGTATTATGGAAGATTTTTTAAAGGGTTTTCCTCTATAGACACACCATTGACTAAGTTGAACCAAAATAAAGTGAAGTTTATATGGTCGGATAAGTGTGAGAAGAGTTTCCAAGAGTTGAAGGATAAATTGACTTCAGCACCAGTATTAGCTCTACCAGAGGGGTTAGATAGTTTCATAGTGTATTGTGATGTTTCCAGAGTTGGGATAGGTTGTATATTAATGCAAAATGGAAGAGTGATAGCCTATTCCTCTAGGCAACTTAAGGATCATGAAAAAAATTACCCAACTCACGACTTGGAGTTAGCTGTTATGGTATTTGCCTTGAAAATTTGGAGGCGCTACCTCTATGGTATGCCTGTTGATGTTTTCACTCACCATAAGAGTCTTCAGTATGTTTTTCTCAGCGGGAGCTAAACCTTCATCAGAGAAGGTAGTTGTAGTTATTGAAAGATTATGACATGAATGTACTCTTTCATTTGGGTAAGGCCAATGTGGTGGCCGACGCACTGAGCAGGATGTCTATGGGTAGTGTGTAACATGTGAAAGAGAAAGAATGGGAATTGGCCAAATAAGTTCATAGATTAACCCATTTCGGAGTATGTTTACTCGATACTAATGATAGGGGAGTAGTAGTTCAGAATGGTTCGAAATCATCCTTAGTAGTGGAAGTGAAGGAGAAACAGCGTGGCAATCTCATACTTAACCAAATACTAGAAGCAATCCAATAACACAAAGTTAAGGTTTTCTCCCAAGGAGGAGATGATGTACTTCACTATCAATGTAGGATTTGTGTTCTCAATATAGACGGGTTGAGGGACAGGATACTAGCCAAGGCTCATGGTTCAAAGTATTCTATTCATCCTAGTGCTACATAAATGTATCATAATTTGCAAGAAATTTGTTGGTGGAATGGTATTAAGAGGGACATAGAAGAGTTTGTGGCCAAGTGTCTCAACTGCCAACAAGTTAAAGTTGAACGCCAAAAATAGGGTGGTACGCTACAGGAAATCAGCATCCCTACCTGGAAGTGGGAAATAGTGAACATAGATTTTATCAAAAGTTTTCCTCGTACAAAACGTAAAAATGATTCAATTTGGGGCATAGTAGATTGAATGACCAAATCAGCCTACTTCCTACCTGTCAAGACTTTAGATACAACAGAAGATTATGCCAAGATATATATTCATGAGTTAGTAAGGTTTTAGGGGATACCCTTGTCCATTATTTTACACAGAGGCATGTAATTTATTTCACAGTTTTGGCAGTCATTTCAGAAAAGCCTTGGTACAAAGTTCAAGCTTAGTACCACTTTTCATCCGCAGACCAATGACCAGGTTGAACTCATAATCCAAACATTGGAAAACATGCTGAGCGTGTGTTCTTTAAACTCTAAAGGAAGTTGGGATGACCATATATCTTTGATTGAGTTCTCATATAATAATAATTACTATGCTAGCATTCAGATGGCTCCATTTGAAGCATTGTACGGGTGTAGGTACAAATCATCCATATGATGGTTTGAGTTTGGTGAAGAGACATTTATTGGTCCAGATTCTATTCTTGAAGCTATGGAAAAAGTTTAATAGATTCGTGAAAGACTAAAGACTACTCAAAGCCGTCAGAAGTCATATGTAGATATAAGGAGGAGAGAGCTCAAGTTTGAAGTGGGGGATTGGGTATTCTTGAAGGTGTCTCCTATGAAGAGAATAATGAGATTTGAAAAGAAAGGGAAGTTGAGTCCCTAATTTGTTGGTCCGTATGAGATAATGAGGCGTGTAGGAGAGGTGGCCTACCAATTGGACCTTCCGTTAGAGTTTGTTGTGGTTCACCCAATGTTCCATGTTTTGATACTTAAGAAGTGCATTGGATATCCATTCTTAGTAGTTCCCCTAGAGAGTATTGGGGTCAAAGAAAACTTGTCATATGAGGAGATTCCTGTGGAGATACTCGATAGGCAGGTTCGAAGGCTGAGAAATAAAGAAGTAACATCAGTTAAGGTTCTTTGGAGAAACCAATTGGTTGAAGAGGCTACTTGGGAAGCTGAAGCAGACATGATGACCAATTATCCTCATCTCTTTTCTTCCAACTCAGTTCCTACCAAAGGTAAATAGTTATTTTCAGTCAAACTCTTTCTCTTTAAGTCCGTTTAAGTATACTTAAGTCGTATCTTATGTTGTGAGTAATTGGATAATTGTGATAGATATAATCTTGGTTATAAGGTAGGTATAGAGGTGTTGATTCTTTTCCAAATCCAAATTCTAAATGGATCCCATTTGAGGAAGAATGTTTCCAAGGGGGAGATATTGTAATACCCCGTGTTTGAAACCACTGTGCAAGTTATGACTCATCCCCTTAAGTCATGTATACACCTTATGAGTCATAAGTTGTAATTCATAGCTATGGTAGTGTGGATTACTTGGAGTCTATTGTAGTTACTATTTTACCCCAGGAATCATCATAGGATGTTATGAGTCGTATGAAGTGGAATCGTAAGTTCAACAGCATAGGTCCCCTAAGTCTCTGTCTAAGTTACGAGAGGATGATACAATTCATATGGTGATGCGAGTCGTAAGATATGACTCGTATGTTGACTAGTGTGTGCAATCCTTGCCATTGTCAAGATTACTAGTTGCTAGGCCAAGTCATAACCTCATCTTATGAGTCGTAGGTTGACTCATGACGATTGGCGGTAAAATTTCTATAAGTTTAGTTAAGGGACATTTTGTCTTTTTCCCTTTTATAACTCCCAACCCATGAATTATAACCCAAGAAAGACATTATTTTCCTCTATCTTTCAGTCGGTTAACAACATCACTTATCCTCCCATCTTTAGGAATAATAAGATTAGGTTTTCTCTCACTAAGTCATCTCTCAAGTCTTAAAGTTTAAGTCATCTTCACAAGTCAAGCAATTCCATGTATGTGGGATTTTGAACAAGGTTAATCTTCCATCCTTGTTCCCCAAGAACATGATTTCTAAGATTGAATTTACATGTTTTACATTAGTATTCATCCCCTAAATTCTCATGTATTGAAGTATAACCTTATCTTGTGATTTAAATGCTAAAGATGCATAAAGGTTACATCTATTCATGTTTTGAACTTTAAGATTAATATTGTTATTTGAATTTTATTACTTTGATTTAGATTCTAATAAAAGATTTCTATATGTTCATTGAGCCTGATATTTTGTTATAAGTGCTATGAAATAAAGTAAGTGTTTCAAATTTAAAAGAAGTATTAAGTTTACAAAAAAGTATGAGATTTTAAGCTCCATTCATATGCAATATAGTATGACTCAAGAAAGCTTGATCTTTTGATCTAAAGATAATTCATGAAATCCACAATTGTTCATCTTAATTATGATTTTAGTAAAGAGAAGCATAATTGGGTTTTTAGTCTATAAACCCTTATTCTATTTTAAGGTGGATTTCTTAAGTATGAGCATATATATATATATATATATATATATATACTCTAAAAGCTACTGTAGGTTTAAGTCCCAATATGGGTTAAGTTCTGTTAACTTAATTTAAGGTTCTATTCTGATGGCAAGGGTCGAATAACTATCCCCAACGTGGGTAAGATGTTTGACTCCATGGTAGCTCACATGGTTTATGTCGGTTAGAAGAATCTCTCATAAGAAATAATAAAAGTAAGGATTTTAGAAACTATGTGTTATGGCTCACTAAGCTTATTCATATGTTTCAATAATCATGTTTTATGATCTTGCAGTCTTTAGTTTTACTCAAGTCTAAGGTGAGTCATTTACGTTTAACATGCATTATTTGAAAGTACACATATATAATTAGTTCTTGTTTTTCTTATCCATTCACCCCTATATAATCAGTACATTCCAGAAGTACTGACATATATATATATATATATATATATATATATATATATATATGTGATACATTATCTTATAATGTAGGTTCTGGTGCTTATTTCCACTAGTATGATTGATCACGGGCAACATCTCCTACATCCCGACTTTTGGCGAAACCTCATAGTCCGAGGACCTAGTTTATCAAACTCATGTTTATTTATTGAAAGTTATTTTAGATCTTTGATTTTGTTTATGTTTGAGTCAGTTGGAGTCTGTCTCAGTGGCTCTGTAGTTAGCAATAGAGGTTTGTCATACTGTGTACGTTCTAAGTTCAAAGAGTTTGTTTATGGTTTTCAAAGTTTAAGATTTACATTAAGATATAGAAGTGTTTACCTTCAGTTTCTATAAATGTTAGTTCACTCTTCATGTGAGTTCTAAGTTGAATAGATATCATAGGTTAACTTGAGCTATTCATAGTCCTGAGCACTGTGTGACGTCCAAGGGGTGCTCCCTGGGAGTTATAGAAAAAACATCTAAAATTTTCATAAGAAAGTCACTCCTAATAGTAGAGAGTAGTACAATGTTCCTTGTACCACACACAGATCGAGGATATCCATAACATTATCAGTATAGCACCAATTTAGGAGAATAACTAAAAAGATTGTCGGAACAATGATTTGAAATTTAATGTTCAAGGAAATAATTCCATACTCATGCTTGGAATTGAAAATAAAATGACTTTTCAACATTATTGATCCAATGTAATACTCGAAGAGATTCAAATTTAGGACTTTAAGAACATAATACAAAAGAACATAACAAGGAACTTTAAGGAATGTTTTCTGTGACGACCCTCCCGGTCGTTTGTGAAATTTTCTCATCTACTCTATTTTAATTCTCTACGTAGTTTGTATACGTGAATTATGACTCACGAAATGAGTAGTATCAATTCAGGAGGTGTTCGAACGTTATTTAATCATTAGTTGAATTATTAAGTTTTAATAAAGTTAAATCCAATCATGGTCAATTTTTGAGCGAGACGACCTCGGGTTAGTATCGTAGTATTTTTAATTGGTTTGGAATATACTTTTTAGTCAATGTAACTATTTGACTTATTTTCTCGAGATTCTGAATAATGTTTGAGGACTTATAGGGTATTTTAGATAATTAAGTTAATTAGTGACTTAGTGGGTCAAACTATAATTTTCTTATTTATTGAGACCTATGTATAAGAATTGGATTAAGTGAAAAGATTTTATTATATTTATAATTATAATTATAATAATAACAACATCTGATATTTGGGGTAAAGAGGAAGGCACACGAAAGTTGCAGTTTTCACCGCAGTTTACAGAAGGAGCATCGATTGGTGAGTCAATTCTTAGTGCCTATGTACTGCTACATTTTATTAATGATGTTAGGCATCAATTGAATTTTCAAGATAGTCATACGGTAGAAGTAAAATATGTTAATTATGGATTAACTTAAAATTGATCAATTATTTGTAATAGTGTTCTAATCATTGAAAGTCATGTAGAGTAAGGTTAATGCAATGATTGGTCAATAGTTGGTAAATGTTAGAATTTGCATAGACATAGATGACCACTGTTGCATTCTTGAATAAAGATTTCTTAATTATAGTAATTATAATATTATTTGTAAAGTATTTTAATAAAAAGAAAGAAATAAGGCATTTATTGGCGAAATCATGGGTTGATAACGATGAAGAGTGGTTTTTTTTTGTTACTGGTCAAGAAACAATAAAGCAGATCGGATGGTTACTTTTTTTTTATTAATTTGATTGTAAGTTTGGGGTTTTTAGAGCAAAAAATTATAAAACGGATGTCATTAGATTCATATTTTTATGGGGATTATATATTGAAACAGATTTTGAATGTTTCATAACTTTGAGGAAGGTCAAGGCACTTGCGGACTAATTATATTCGAATTCATTGGTTGAGGTACGTTATAGTTTAATTGGAGTTTATACTCGGCTTAATTATGTGTATGCTCCTAAATTGGATACTTATTGATTGGTATTTGTACATGCTTAAAATTGTTGATGTTTGGATTGTTAATGTATGTATAAATGGTTATTGAAAATTTATTTGATGGAATTGTCTTATGACTTTAAGTGTACTTGTAAACTTGGTACATTGTGTTGTATGTTGTGAGGTTGTGTAAATTGATATTGAGAATACATGTTTATATTTATGTTGGATCGGGTACCACACCGATACGTTTATATTTATGTTAGATCGGGTACCACGCCGGTACGTTTATATTTATGTTGGATTGGGTACCATGCCGGTACATTTATATTTATGTTGGATCGGGTACCACGTCGGTATGTTTATATTTATGTTAGATTTGGTACCACGCCGGTACGGTACATAAACACAGATTGTTCCCTGCAGGTCATGACTATATGGGCAAAAATAAGTCTCGTAGCATGTGTGTACATACTTGTGTTGATTTGGTGGATGACATACTTGTGTTGATTTGGTGGATGTTTACAGTATGGTTGATCCTCTTGATAGTTATGTGGCTTGTTTGTGAGGACTGTTGACCTGCTATTGCTGTATTGTTGATTCATTGAGAATTTTTTATGTGATGATGCCTTTCTACTTGTTATTTGATTTATGTTGTGTACATGTTATTAAGTTGAGTCAGACTATGATATCTACCAGTACATAGTGGTTTGTACTGATACTACCCTGTACTCTTCTTTTATTGAGTGTAGAAATTTTTCTAGAGGCTCATACATGATCTCACCTCTAAAGTTTGATAGAAGATCTTGATCCAAGGGTGAGCACTCCTTCTCTAGGCTTCCATGGGTCATCTTATTTATTCTTGTCCATCTTTCGGGCAATGAAATATTCTTTATTTACTTTATTTTGGGATATGTCTTTAGACATGATGTCTGTTAGTAGTTCTTGTACGATGACTTTCAGTTCTTAGAAATTTCAGTTAGTAGATTGTTTGGTTTTCGTGCTACTGATGATTACCTCCAGATTATTATTGTTAAGATGGTTTTATGAAACTATCATTTTACTATTGACTAAGTGATTGGGTAATGATTTGATTTAGATGGTTCTCCTACAGGAAGGTTAGTGTGGGTGCCGCTCATGGCCATTTGGATTGTGACAAAGTTAGTATCAAAGCCCTAGGTTTGTCGATCTCATCGTACAAGAATATGTCTAGTAGAGTCTTGTGGAACGGTATGGAGACGTCTGTACTTTTCTTCGAGAGGCTATAGAAAACTAGGAAAATTCAAATTCTTCTTTCCCACATGTTGTTACTTGAATTCAATTGGTATCTGGCGATTCCAATTGGTATCTATTAATAAGAGCAATGTCAAGTAGAGTTTCGTAGATTGGTGTGTAGGGCTCCACATCCAATCTTCGTAAGGCTATGAGGCATGTATAAGTCATTTTCCTTTCTTTCTTTCCATCGTGCCGTCCTAATCTTGGACTACTAGATTGAATCCAATTGTTATCTAGACAATTTTAATTGGTATCTGTGGGTCTAAAAGTTATTATTAATAGGTAAAGACTTATGAAAGTTGTGAACTTATTGATTGCTTGTGTTTGATATTTGGCTAAACTTATGTTGCTAGATTTTTTTCATTATTGTGAATTATTTTTGTTAAGTGATAAAAATTGACTAAGTTGTTTTTGTTGATAAATGTGATGGGATTATTTGATTTCTTGTTATTGTGAAACTAGAAATTCTACGGTGCTTACTTATTTTTGGTACTATTATATTGATGAGATTGATGGTATCGAAATTGAGAGGATGATATGAGAATATGATGTCGAGAAAATATAGTGAAAAAGTTGCATGAATAAAAGATTGAAGTGATATGTATTTTCCGTAATGAGAGATTCTTGTTAATGATGTTGTGGATGGAACCTTGTGTAGTTTTATTATTTGATATTATTTGGGGATCCTTGTGTGGTTCGGCCATTGAGACTGTATTTAGAATTTTGTGCAGTTCTATTATTGAAACTATAATGGGTTCCTTGTGAGGACTAGCTAAGTGACATTATCATTGAGTTTCTTATGTGAACGAATTCTTAATGCTTGGTAAAATAATGAGTTTTAAAGAAAAGTGTTAAAAACAAGTAGAGGTTGTTGATACCTACAGAATATGATCAATGACTTGTCTGGAATGTGATATTGGTGATTAGACTGTCAATGACCTGTAATCGATTTATTTTGTTTGGCCTTGCTTATGTGCTAGTGGTGTGGGGAGCACTCTTGAGGTGATTAAGAGTTAAGTAAAGCCCATAATAAAAATATTGTTAGGTAGAAATAAGAATGACTCTGTATATCTTAAATTGATTCTAGTGATATAAGAGAGGTTTGGCTTGACCCTGAAGTATTTGTCATTCAAAAATATTGAGTTAGTGATGTCAGGACATAAGTAGTAGTTGTGGATTTATGCATTAGGAATAATTTTGAGAAGATGAATTATTATTGACTTGACCTTGTAGCTGAATTATGCATTTGCAAGTCCCACAAAGTTGACTGACGTATGACACATTTAGAGGATATTAATTTCCATGATAGTGGCAAAGAAAAATCAAATGGCTTAGTTACATTCATAAAATAATTAAGGATGATCCTGAATGGAAGAATAAATGAATTATTAAATGGCATGATTGACCTTTCCTTGAGTGATACTTGGTGGATATTTCTTGTTGAGTGGTTAAGGTATGATTATTAGATGGATATTAACAATGTTGTGGAGGATAATGTGTTGTAGGCTCTAATTCTGTGGGACCCGTAAAATGACATGTTATACCCCTTTTGAAACCTATTGTTTTTCCTCTCATGTTTAGATTATTTGTAGCATGGTTATGATGTAAACTGATATTTGGGATGTGGTTTTAGCATTTGAAGCATGATTTGTATATTTAACCTTATTGGGCTAGTGTAGTAGTTTTGAAACCGTAGGTTGGGTAGAGTTTACTTGAGTACCCTTGTTTCTAGTGAAGTTGCTATCTTAGGCTTGAATATGGCTTACTTGACATTTAGAAGATGAACTAGATACCTTTGCCTGGTTTGGGGGCATAGTGTGCCTATTTATGGAAAATTGAGGATTAGAAGTGGGATAGTCTAGCCCACTTAGGCCTAAACTTGTGTTAAGTCTTGTGGACTTAGTTGCAGATGTTAGACATAGATGAGGCTAGTAAACCTTAGAATAAGGTTACTTTGGTAACTTGGTAACTCGTATTGATGTTCCCGTATTATGGTTTTTGAGTTATAGTTATGATACTTTCTGTGGAAGTGATATTGGGCATTTAGATATGATATTCCTCCTAGATACGTTATGTGGCCTATAGAGATGCTTTTTCCTCTTAAACTTGATGATTGACCCATAGAAATGCTATTTCCTCTTAGGCTTGATGATTGATCAATAGAAATGCTATTTCCTCTTAGATATTTAAATTGGCCTAGAGAAGTGATATTCCCTATAGTCATGATGTATGATCTATCGATATAAGATATTTTATAGATGATTATATGTCTATCTATATTATGCCTCCAATATGTGAGATACCTCCTATATGTGAGACGATTAAAGATATGCTACGATTTATAACTATGATTATCGATATGAGTTTTGGATATGTATATGGGCCTAAGGCCGTGATTATGATGTTGTGACTATTTTGGATAAATTAATGAGCCAAGGGCTGTGTTATGATAATAATTTAATATTCGAAGAGTGTTTATCAGTGTAAAGGATACAATTATAGTTTATGAATCCATATATGTTTGTATACGCATCTCTCTGGTAGGGGACGGAGGAAGAGGTGGTATGTTGCTTACGACTTTATTAATTGGATACTGGTGATGACATGCATAGATTTGGTACATTCATGAGTATTATATTGGTAATTTATGTGATTGTAGCTAAAATATGATCTTATGATTGTTCTACCTAATTAATGGTTAAGCTAGGTGGTAACTAGTTGTCTATTAGGAGACCATAGCGCTTGATGGCTAGGAATCTAATGTATTAGTTAATGAATATTTTTAGTTGAAACATGGTAGCTAGCGATGATTAATGCGTGAATTATGGTGAGATCGGGTCTCACGTAGATGAAGATTAGTTGGTATTGATGACTAAGTTTATGATGTCGATTAGTTGATAAATAAGGAGTTGTGTGTTAATGAGGCTAGATAATAAGAGATGTTGGTAATAATAGGTGACTAGTTAATAACTCTGGATAGTTTCTAAATGGTTAACTAATGAATAGTCAAGCAAGGATTAGTTGGTAAACGGTGGTTAGATAATGAATGATGTTAGTTAATAAAAGATGGTTAGGTGACAAGTAGTAATGTGTTGTCTAGTAATGATTAACAGATATAGGATGATTAGTTGATAATAATGAATTGGATAAATGGCGGTTTTGGTCTAGTGATGAACCTTGACTAGATGTTAGGTGTTGGCTATTAAATAAATAGTGGTTAGTTGCTATCTCGTGAATAAGGATTATGTGAAGGATAATGTTTAGGCTAATAACTAGAGGTTATGTGATGACTAGCGAACTAGTGATTTTATTATAATAAGTATTGGTTAACTAATAATGAGTAGTTGGGAAGTATTGACTAGATAGATATTCTATGGTGATATAACTATTTTTTTGAGTATTTTAGTGTATGTTATTCAGTAATGACTATTGTGATGATATTGATATCCGGCAAGACTAGAGGATACTATTGTGATGATGTTGATACCCGATAAAGCCAAAGGATATATTTATGATATGTTGATACTCTACAAGGTCGGAGAAGTCTATTTATGATATGTTGATATCCGGCAAGGCCGGAGGTTGATTACGATGATGATGGTCCTGATGAGGACAATTATAATGAGTTGAGATATTAATTGTGTTCTTTGCATTCATTCCTGCATGTGCATCAGCTATCACCAGTATGCATCTATATTTATCATTCGGTATAGGATGATTGTATATAAATGGGTGAAAAATATGACTTGTGTTGTTGTATGCTGATTAAACCTTCCGAGTATGGGGTGGTAGGGGTACGTATAGGCTCGGCTAGGTATTTGATTGTCTGTAAGTTGAGAACTAAGGAGATTGTGTCTATAAAGGTCTAGTGGAATAATCGTCTTATTGAGGAGGCCACTTGGGAGACCGAAGAAGACATGCATATCAAGTATCCACATCTTTTTTATGAATTTAGGTAATTTCTTATTTTCCCTTCTTGTCTTGAGTTTGCTCGTTCGGGGACGAACAGTTCTTTAATTGGTATCTAATGTGATGACCCTCCCGATCGTTTGTGAAATTTTCTCATCTACTCTATTTTAGCTCTCTACGTAGTTTTTATATGTGGATTATGACTCATGGGATGAGTAGTACCAATTCAGGAGGTGTTTGGAAGTTATTGAGTCATTAGTTGAATTATTAAGTTTTAATAAAGTTAAACCCAATCATGGTCAATTTTTGAGAGAGACGACCTCGGGTTAGTATCGTAGTATTTTTAATAGGTTTGGAATATACTTTTTAGTCAATGTAACTATTTGACTTATTTTTTTGAGATTCTAAATAAGTTCGAGGACCTATTGGGTATTTTAGATAATTAAGTTAATTAGTGACTTAGTGGGTCAAACTATAATTTTCTTATTTATTGAGACCTATGTATAAGAATTGGATTAAGTGAAAAGGGTTTATTATATTTATAATTATAATAATAATAACAACATCTGATATCTGGGGTAAAGAGGGAGGCACACGAAAGTTGCAGTTTTGACCGCAGTTTGCAGAAGGAGCATCGATAGGTGAGTCAATTCCTAGTGCCTATGTACTACTACGTCTTATTAATGATGTTAGGCATCAATTGAATTTTCAAGATAGTCATACGGTGGAAGTAAAATATGTTAATTATGGATTAACTTAAAATTGATCAATTGTTCTGTAATAGTTGTTCTAGTCATTGGAAGTCGTGTAGAGTAAGGTTAATACAATATTGGTCAATAGTTGGTAAATGTTGGAATTTGCATAGACATAGATGACTACTGTTGTATTCTTGAATAAATATTGCTTAATTATAGTGATTATAATATTATTTGTGAAGTATTTTAATAAAAAGAAAGAAATAAGGAAATGATTGGCCAAATCATGGGTTGATAATGATGAAGAGTTGTTTTTGTTTGTTACTGGTCAAGAAACAGTAAAGCAGATCGGATGGTTACTTTTTTTTATTAATTTGATTGTAAGTTTGGGGTTTTTAGAGAAAAATTTATAAAACGGATGTCATTAGATTCATATTTTTACGGGGATTATATATTGAAATAGATTTTGAATGTTTCGAAACTTTGAGGAAGGGCAAGGCGCTTGCGAACTAATTATATTTGGATTCATTGGTTAAGATAGGTTACGGTTTAATTGGAGTTTATACTTGGCTTAATTGTGTGTATGCTCCTAAATTGGATACTTGTTGATTGGTATTCGTACATGCTTGAAATTGTTGATGTTTGGATTGTTAATGCATGTATTGGTTATTGAAAATTTTCTTGATGGAATTGTCTTATGACTTTAAGTGTACTTGTAAACTTGGTACATTGTGTTGTATGTTGTGAGGTTGTGCAACTTGATATTGAGAATACATGTTTATATTTATGTTGGATCGGGTACCACACCGGTACGTTTATATTTATGTTGGATCAGGTACCACGCCGGTACAGTTACCAGTACATTCAAAGTACTGACCATATAGTTATCTTAGCACTATGATGTCTTATATCATAGGTTTGGATGTCCAGTTTACTGACCACGCTTAGACAGTTCATCTTATAGGAAACAACAGTCGTGGTGAGTCCTCATCTATCGAGTACATGATTATTTCAACAATATCCAAGATTATGCTCTGTGTTACTCTTTATTATACGTGTTGACTTTATTGTTTTTTATTATAAAGTAGATGACAGGGTGATATTTATCTTAGGACACCCAATCTTGGCGATGGGAGGAACATTGATAGATGTGAGAGAGGGCACACTCACAATGAGGTTGGATGATGAAGAAGTGGTCTTTAAAGCTTACAAACCACTCAACACACGTTACAAAGAATTGTGCAAGATTACCGTGATTGAAGAGGATGAGTGTTGGGTGTTAGAGCCCAATCCACCAAAGACCTCTTTAGACTTTCTCATTAAGCTGCCCAAGCCACCAATACCTAAGCCTGGAGTGATATTGATTAATGAGCCTAAAAAGGCTATTGTTGAGAAAGTTGTTGATATTAAGAGTTCACACCCAAGAGGTCATAAATAAATAAGAAGATAGCCTCCAAGTAGGAGGAAGAGAAAGAAGGAAAACGGTTAAGTGTGATGTTGGGTCATACCGCAATACTAAATTAGGTCTTTCTTGGGAGGCAACCCAAGTTAAGGTAGGTGTTTACTTTTAGTATTTATAGTTTTACTTCATGTAGTTTTTTGTTTTTGTTGAGTCACAGGTTAATGGGAAGTCTGAGTACCAAAAACCTGAGCTAAAAAGCATGGCGAAGACTGAGTGTGGTGTTCCTAAATCCTCGTGATGTATGAAGATGCTACTAGCTAGGCCTAAAGTCCTCAAAGAGTATTTATATCTCTACTTTAGGAAAAAAGTAGATTTTTGAGTGTGGAGAGGGAAAATTCCCATCATTTCTGGTGAAGTGATGTTGTAGGGTCTTGAGTCTTAGTTGTTTTTCTAGTTTTGCATATATTTGAAAAAAATTACAAAAAAAATTCTCTTTTTAGTTTTTAGTTTATTTGGGTTAGTCTAGTAGGTGCACACTTCACCCACCCCGTGGTTGTTCTTCTCGGTTCTTTTCCATAGGGCACCCTATGAACCTAGCATCCTTTTTCTTTTTAGCAGTAAATTGTTAAAAATTTTATTTTAGGTAAGTGAGATCTTCTTGTTGGTGCTATTTGTGATTGCATGATGTAAGTATTTTGGTTGTAAAAGCATTTTGATTGTGTGATGACTACTTTTGAGACTCCTAGGGTCATGATTTTGACTCTTGTACATTGTTGGCTTAATGCTGAATTCATGATATTGTTTGGTTGAGAGTCTATGATGATCCTACTTGAGTTGAGTATGTGCCATGTGTGTGTAAGGTTGTTTTGTGTTCTTTGTTGCATATGATGTCTAGAACTTGCCTGGTGTGTATGCAAGGTAAAATAAAGAGTGTGGGTTTAAGAGATGATATAGGAATTCTTTGATAGCCATGTTTCATACCCTCTTTTACCTACCCTTGTGCATAATCTTAGTTAGACCTATTGAGCCTTTAGCTTATTTTCTTTGTAAGCCTCATATGTAGCCTGTACCCCCTTCTTTCATTGACCGTAATTTGATCCAAAGCTCCTAAGCGTGTTAGTGGAAATTTAATGAGTTAAGGAGTTTGAAAATCGAGGAAGGAGAAAGGTGAAATTAAAGCCCTAAAGTAATAGTTATTGGTGTGTACAATTGATGTGTTGTGGTTGGGAGTGAAAGAAATTTATGCTAAAAATTGAATCATGAATTAATAAACAATCCTACCTTTTATATTATATATGAGTAAGCTTAATAAGATGGGGTAAAACAAAAGATATGGATAGATTGAAGTGGTGGAAATTGGTTGTTAAAGGTGAATTGAATGAAAAATGTGATGTATTAAAGCTCTTAGGGAAGGTAGTTCCTACCCATACCTTATCCTGTATTACAATCCTTAAAGACCTATTTGATCTTAAGCTTCATCATTCTAATAGTAGTGGAGTATTACACTAAAAGAAAACCTATGGTTCATTATGTGTAACTTGTGAATTCTTTGTGAGAATGAGCGTAATTTGAATCTTATACCCAGTTTTTAATAAATTGCATCTATGTGAATGAGCATGGGTAACTCCCTTGTATTAAGGTCACACATTTGATGATAGCTGGGTGATTTGGATGATGTCTTTAATTGAGAAATATTTATGAGTTTTCCAACTTGGTGAGTCAATTCTTGAGGCTAGGATGTTTTGGAGTAGAGTTCTTGAGCTTTCACTTATGTGTATAACATGCTTAGTGTAAAAACTTGCATTCTGTGTAGTCATTACAGTACTATATTAAGTGTATTGATTGTTATATAAGTGTGGAGTCTTCTCTAATTATGATTCTTAGAATAAAGAGTTGTTCGAGGGTGAACAAGGCTTTAAGTGTGGAGTTGTGATCTGAGGTGGATTTATGCACCTCAGTGATGTTATCCGAGCTTTTTAGCCTTTTTTCTAGGATTTTTAGTGTTCCTAATGTGTTGTTAATGGTATAAATGAGCATCTAATTGTTAAACTACTCGACTAGAATGTTCAAGGTATGTTTCAAATAAGTTTGGAGTCAAATTGGTCACTTAGAGTTTAAATGAGAAAACTAGTGTTCCTAGCTTGAGCTATGTGATGTTCTAGTTGATCTCGGTGGATTCTAGTGTTCTTAATGAGTTCCTAATAGTAATATTGTGTAATTATGTGGGTAATAACTTGCTTATAGTGTTTAAGGTTCAATTGAAACGATCCAAGAGTCAAAACTAAGTTAAAGATCAAAAGGACAAAACTAGTATTCTTAGCTTAAGTTTCTATTTCACTGTCTTGGATTTTGTGTTGTTTTGAGATCTAATTTGTAGTGTTTTATGCTATAGGATTCTTGGTGAGTTTATATGATTATATATGGATGATATAAAAGCTGAAAATAAATTGAAAACAACAACACAAGTCTTGGAATGGATGGAAAAAAGCACAGGATAAGATTTGAAGTAAAACGGACATCTTGGAGTCAATGGCTCATCGAGGACCTTAGCCACCATGTTGGGGTCTACTCCATGGACTTGGGGGATACCTAATGGAACAATTCCAGTTTTTATCCACGATAATGTCATGAAAAATACCCTAGGCACCTCTATAGAGGGCGCGACGTGGATCCTTAGTTCATATCAAAAGATTTGTCCTCCTTTAAATAGGACACTTAAACCTTATGCTAAACACCTTGGAAAACCTTGAAACTTTGAGGGAGGATGTACAACATTTCAGATAGGATATTTATTCCTTTAATTTAGTTTGTTTATGGATTTTAACATGTATTCTATCATTGCAATTACAGTTATGTCCATGAGTGGCTAAAAGCCCCTTTCTGGGGTTAAGGCTAAGAACATGAGTTCTATTGTTATGAATTAATTTTGTTTTGATTATTTATCATATTTTATTGTTTATTTATCCTTTTTATATCTATTTTAAGTATTCACGGCCCTTATAATACATCCATTATTATCTTGTGAGCCCGAAAGAAGGAACAAGAAGAAAAAACGTAGGGGTAAATAGAGTAGGATTGTAAGCTTCTACGGAAAGAGGTTATAATTTGAATTTAGGATAGGAGTATACCTAAGTGACCTATTTGATTTACTTATAGTATGAAATATTAATGTATTTAACTTATCTCTCATATCCCCACTCAATGATGTAGTTGTGGGTCAAAGTTAGATAGGTGACTTAAGGCTCGAAAGACCATAGTCATAATATCAATCCCTTGGATCAAAAACTAAGATAAGTAATCCAACCAATGAAGTGTAATAGCATAGTATGATTATTTGTAGAGACTTAACCCTGGGTTTCTCCTCATTAATTGTCCAAGACCTTTAATTTACTGCATTATTTAGTTCACAGTTACTTATAACTTTCATACTCTTGTGGCTACATTTACACTGAATTAATCATAATAGTGAATTCGAATTGGATATTTGTCAATACGAGGCTCTGAGGGACTGAAACTCAGCTTGTAAAAAGCCACTATATTACTTGATGAGACCACGTATACTTTCGTGTGCGCTCGAGCACAATAATATGTGTCCTCGACAACCTCATGTCTAAGGTTATGTCCTCGATAAGTTGAAACTGCATCATTTCATGTCTAATAACCTCCCCAAAATCATTTTAATAGATTGTAATCTAGGAACTATTGTAATGCCTTTCTATATAATACTCGAATGATTTCATATTTTTTATCAAATAATTTATTTTATATACAAAAATAAGTAACCACACTTTAGAGTTTTTGAGAATTGTTTGTCACTTTAGGTGATCTTATCATGGTATTGCTAAGAGATTTGTATTCCACGCTATATCATGTATAAAATAGAATATGAATTCTCATGTAAATTATATATGTATAAGGGGGACAGTGGCATTGCATAGTTGAGGAATTTCCTATATCTTAGATACATCCATGAAGTTCTTTTATATATAGAATATTGGATGACATTCATAGAAAATTATATCTTGTTGTAGATTTTCTACCTTTTAATATACTTCTTTGACTATGGGCATTCGAATTTAATGAAACTTTAGCTACTTCTTTCTTACGAACATAACCTTGTATTAATAATCAAAACTCATAGAAGATGCTAAGCTGCCAAACTTAAAAACATTTAAAAGTATAAAGGGTTTGTTATCAAAAACTTATTGTTAATTAAATCTACTACATTCTCCTATTTTCCCCATATATTCCTTTTTAACCCAAAAATGGATAATCTCAGACAATTCATCCTATTTATCTAGATGGGATTTGTAGTGTCTTCAAAATGTCTTAAGTTCCTCTCTTTTCAAACTATCCAATAATGCAAGCAGGAATTACCTGCCACCGATCCTCTTCAATTCTGAACTTATCAGCAAAGCCCTCCCCCCCCCAAAAAAAAAACCAAACTCCATAGTACCTTTTTTTATCAGTTCCTTTAAAAAAATATTGGTAGGTTATTAATCAATATACTTATCACTTATTTAAACATATGTGCTGGTAAAAACTCTTTTCTTGATTTCGGATAAGTCTAGCATACCAAAATTTGGGCTAAGGTTTTTCCCAAATTAAGAGTTAGAAATTTTAGGCTAGGCTAGTCTTGGACAAAATCCAAGCATGATACAATCTTGAATAATTCAAAAATATATGAGTTAAGGATTAAGTGTTTTAGGGTGATTTTAGGATAGTTAAGATGATAAGGAATTCATAGAAACATTTAGAAGTGAATTTGAGTTAGTACAACCCCCAATATCGAATTTGATGTAAAGGGGTTAGTCCGGAATGTCAAAATCTAAGGGTGTGTTGCAAAAATGGTTAAACTGGTAAAGTCCTGAGTTTCTACGATGCCTACCCGCTGTAGTGGGAGGTAGAACACTACCACTACATGGCCATAGCGGTATTATTCCACTATAGCAAAAGTCAGCTTTGGTCAATCGTACAATAGCAGGTGAATTTTGCTATAGCGTGATAAGCGCTGATTAATGTAGAGATTTTCCAAAAATATTATTTTTTATTTCACATTCTTTGAAGTGCTGGGAGTGGAGACTTTGGGTGATTTCAGCCTTATTTCATCAATCTTCTTTGTGAGGTAAGTTAATCTATTCCACTAACTAGCTTTTTGATAATTAATCCCTAGAATCACTAGTTTCAAGTTTTAAAAGATTTAACCTATCACAGGTGAATTTTCTGGTGCAATTAGGTAGCTTTGATATAAAATCCTTGGGTTTTGGTTAAAGGTTGTTAAATTATAATTGCATGTTTAGAATTCACCATTATGTTCATGAAATTGATAGAATTAACGTTGAATGATGGTAGAAAATCCTAGTATGGAAGGAGTGATCATGAATTTGACCTTAGGGTTATGAGATTAGGTTTTAATTCTTGATTATGTCATGTCATTGTCCGAATTTTTATCATATTATTGTTGTTAGACAAAAACCAAGTTGAAATTGTACGAAAAGACAAGGCTCATGCTCATTAGAGTGGTGCAAGCTTGGATTGAGGTAGGTGATGATTTAATGTAGTTGAAACCCAACTTGATTAATGTGTGCATGTTAAATATATCTTCATATATTTTTTACAATGCATTTTTAAAGGAAGTAAATCATTGAAAGATATCTTAAGTGTTAATCACAAATAATGAGGTTATATGAAAAGCTTGTTAATAGTGCAAGTGTGGTTTTATTCTTAGGTTATGATTGTTGTGATATTTGTTGATTATTGTGGGATGTATCAACATTTGGAGATCTTCACGGAATTGATTGATATACGATTAGCAAACACTATATGTATGTATGGAACTTTTTATACATGGACAAGAGCTCGTTCCATACAAGTCATAGAATTGGTACAAGAATAAGACCCTTAGGATGTGTGCACAAGGTATTGATGAGTGTGATAGTTCCATGAGTGAATCGATATTTATGATTATTTCAATTATTATTGTTGAATTGGACCCTTGAGTAGTCTGAGCTAAATTACAAAAGATTGGTATGTCTTTTTTGGTTGTCTACTTACTTGTATAATTAAGGTAAGGTGTAATTTTTGTTGTTGAGTCACAGTTTTGCTGACTTAGTTAATTTTGATAGTCATGGTCTTGAATTGGGTTGTTGTGTATATTGACTGGCACTTCACTGCAATATTTGGTGTCATTTAAAAAGGCTAAATGGTGTATAATTGAGGTAAAGCTTAATTTGTAGGTGTTCATGGTTGTACATATTTACTAAGTTATGATTATATGTTCAAATTCTTTTTTTAGGTTAGCCGATGATCCTAGCAGTACATACTGGCTTTGTACTAATACTACTTGTGCTCTTTCTTTTGTTGAGTGCAGAGCATTTTTCGGTAACTACATCGAGACCTCAGCTTTAGAGCAGAATGCATTCCAACTTAAGGGTAAGCTATATCTTTTTGGAAGCCCTGATTCCTCATTCAGTTCTTTTCCATTTGTTTCAGACTGGGTATTTTTGGTTGTTTTTGGGTTGAACCCTTTTGTTGATATTTATAATATTTTGGTACGATGACTTTCAGATTCTTGGGGTTGTTTTAGACTTTCATTTGTTTTTGCAGTTGGTATTATTGTTAGAACATCTTGAATTATTGGATTATTTAACCAAGTATTTAGTTTATCTTAACTTAGCTAAGTGTTGGATTTGGATAGCTTTGGGTTACATGGTGTTCCTACCAAAGAGTTAGTGTGGGTACCACTCATGATGGGTGATAACGCTCAATCTACAACTCTCGTAGGAGTGTAAAGCGGTCGTTAGCAAATATAGAACCCAACCTAGGTTGGGTATCGATCCCACAGGGAATAGCTTGGTCAACAAGTAAGCGACGATTACTAGATTTTTAGTGCAAGTCTCGTAAGAAGGGGGGATTCTTGTTGTGCAAGTAATGTAACCAAATAGTAGCTAAAAATGGCAATAGCAAAGTAAAAAGAGAAAGAATGTTTAGTAGGTTGTGAAACAATGAGAATTGAGGAGTTGGGGTTATGTCCACCTTCTGAGTTATACGTCTCTATTGACTATGAGTGTGTTGAATTCAGACATGCATGTGCTTATAGAGAATTGTATTCGATGGTAAATCCAGGCGTCTTTTGACCTATTCGAGGATTATTTCACTTTAACTCTTTCGAGCTTAAAGCGTGTCTAACGGTACGAATTCTCCAAGAGGTTAATCCAGTTACGACACTAACTTTTTAATAGGGGATGGGACCCTACTACCTTGACATTATCTCTTTTCCAGACAGATAACCTTTCTTTCGAACAAGTTAAATGTTATACTGGCGTATTCTTGCATTTGCAACCACAAAGAATTTAGATTAAGATGAAGAGAATAATGATATAAGCAATATACGTGTCACAAATTCACAAACTCATAGCAATAGATAGTATCTCATATGGCTTCCATAACCCCAACAGAGAAGTTTAGTTACCCATGAGTGCAAATGAAATCACAATTGACATTGTTGTTATACCACAATTAAGATTTCACGTTTATAATGGTGTGGTAGACGTTTAGGCGTGAATTCCTTAGCAAGGTAACGTTTCTCTTGTTGCGGAATTTAAGAATTGAATAGATGGATAGAAGAAGAATAAAAAGTAGAATTAATTGTAAGAATGGAGAATGTAAGAGTGTGTTTGTGGAATGGTGAATGTATCAAAATCTCTAGTAGAATAGGGTATTTATAACACCCATATCCTATTCCTACTAAGCTAATGAAATGCTTAACCAAATCCTACTAAGCTAATGAAATACTTAACCCAATTGTATTAGGTTAATGTATCATTATCCTAATCCTAATAAGCTAATGAAATACTTAACCTAATTGTACTAGGTTAATGTATCATTATCCTAATCCTAATAAATTACTGCTAGTCCCCAAAGTCTTCAGAAATGTTGTTTTAGCCCGGGACAGAATTTCCATGTGCCATCTTTAGTCCTTGGCGTCCAAGATTGGCTTTTCTCCTTTCGTGAAGCTTTCTTTGGCGTCAAGTTATCCATGAAATGATGAATTCTGCATCATTTATACCTGAAACTTTGCTAATCATGTTCGTTAGCTCACTTACAGGAAAAAGGACTAAAAGTGCATGAAATATATAATTTGTTTTCAAAACTAGGCTAAAATATGGGCAAAATATAGTGCTATAAGCGTGTAAATTCGCTTATCATCAATGGGTTGGGTTGTCACAGTTCTGGAAAGGATTGAACACAAAAGTAACAATACTCAACATATGGCAATTGCGTATGCAGCATAGCAACATCATGCTTGTGTCTACAATAAAATTTCAAAATCTTCCATAAAATTGAAAAAATTAAAAACATGGAGCAAAATGAGATACACCGCTGATGTAAATATCTAGTAATATTTTATCTTCTCTTTTTCCCTTTTTTCCTCTTTCATTTTGAAGGTGGAGGACAAAAATTTTAAAATCTAATACAAGTGTGTAGATCCGCTTTGTCCTTATCACTGGAAATCAATAAAACGACAAGTTTTAAAAAATTTATAAAATGTATTCCTTATTTCTTCGCATTATATTTATTGTAGGCATAAAAAGCAAGAGGTAGATATAACTCTTGTCAACTTGTAAAACTGGCAGCAAACAATCTATCTTTCCTTCTCTTTTCAAGTTAGAATAATATATCTAATCCTTATCATGTTAACTTGCATAATATTCCACTTAATGCATCACAAGGTGAAAATTCTCAGTACCATCTGCATTTTCTACCCCAAGAATGCAAGAAAAGGGGACTATAATCTTGTAATTATTTTTCGGCTCAAAATACTGATCTTCTAGGGAAAATTGAATTGGCTATCACCTAATAACTTGTTGAAGAACTGGTGTAAGTGAACATACATGCAATCTAACAACATACCATCAAATTTGAAGATTCTAGTGAAAGTGACATGTCCTCCAATAGCTGCAACATGACTCCGGGCTGTTAAATAGGAATAAGACTATTTCTCCAGCCCGAATAGCTTTCAAAGCATGTGAACATATAAAAGAAATTCTTTCCATATTTTTGGTGTACTCTACTGAATCAAGCCAGGATTCAGATAGTGTTTTTGAACAACTACCAATACCACTACACATATTCCAAGTTTCAAGGTTCATTAATTTTTTTACAAAAGATATGTAATGATTTGGAGGAAGATAAATAAGGATGAACCAAAAGATGGATGGAGAAAAAGATAAGATAATCTTTGAAAGAAAAACGAGAAAACATAGCTATAAATCTTATCTAACATATGCATATATTGATACAGCTTCAGCAGAATGTATAATCTCCCATATAATAAAAAAGGAATGTACCGTGAATAGGAACTCCCAGTAGATAGAGGGAAATTATTCTTTTCACCATCAACATCATTGCAGGCTATGAAGTCTGAATATAATAGAATATCATTTCCTTCAAGATCTTTGTAATCACAATCAATTATAGTTGTTGATGCAAAAACTAATCCATAAAGATAAATAATGCTTTCTTTTGGACTTAGAATATTTCAATTACAAAATCCTATCTCCAAACCAGTACTCAATGCCTTTATGGTCAATGAGCCATTATAGTAGGCTTCTTCAGCATGCTTAATGATTGAACTTTGTCCATGCAACCCTTGATATCAACTACACTGGAAAATTTTCTCATTGCTTTTGCGTGTCAATAAACATCCAACCATAACTAATACATAGAACTTCAAAGTTTCTCTATTTACTTTTTTTACTTTTGACTATTGGCTTTGAACACTAGGTCCTTTTTCTTTCAATTTATGGGATGAATAGTCAAATTCATAATAGAACATGTAACTGTACATTTTCAAGTTAGTTAGTTTGTAACCAAAAATATGCATCCATATGTAATTATATATGGTACTGAAATGGAAGTGATTGCTACATACATTACACTCCATCTCGAGCTGAAAGTCTTACTATTTTTATTTCCTCTAGTAATGTCCACTCTATTCATTAGACAACTCATTTACAATAGTATATCCTCAAGTTTATTGAAATAATTGAAGATTATGAATAACTTAAATTAGTGTATCCAACTTAGGATGAATGCATGCTTGTATTGGTGGTAAAAATTATAAGATCCCCGCATCATGTGTTACTCATTTTTTATGGTTCTTAATTTCAATGTGTTTGTATCACCTAGAATATTTACATCCAAGTCCATCATACAAAAAAATACAATAACTATTTTAGAACATTAGTGTAAGTCGCAGAGTTTTTCTAGCAAGTTAAACAAACTAATTGATGAAAGCAATCCACAAGAAATATGACAAAAATAGATATTTCTATTAAATGAAATAAGAAGTGATACCTGATATGGAAATCCGTACACTAAGTTTTATCCCTTTACTTTCTAAAACAATATCCTTTGTTTCCGTGAGAAGTAGTTCAAGTTTTTCCATGTCATCCATTAAGGGCAACTAGACTCTTCAAGTCCATAGAATTACCTCAACTCCATATGCATAGAAACGAGGTCCTCTATCATAAGTTTTCCTAGTCTGGAAGCTATTTCCATTGCATATATCTGATGATACAGCCACCTTGATTTAGTCCCAGAGTCGACCTCGAGCAACAAATTTACAAACATATACTCTTTTATTCATGAGTAAAGTCTGTATATCTATTATATATACATATATCTGATACTGGATAGAGAAAATTAATGATGATGATGATCAGAAATTCTAGATTAGGATTAGGTCGGTGTATATAGGTACTCCCTAACCCCTTAGGAGAACCTTCATATATGATCCATCATGTCGGTGAAGAAAGTCCATCTTAGGTCCTGTTTTTTGCAAGACATTGAGATGGAGGGGGTATATATATTGGGTTACATCAGTTTTATTAGTTATGGTTCTTTGGATTTACTTTGCATTCAATCTTACATGCACATTGCCTATCACCAGTATATTTTTTGGTTTTTATATCTATTAACCTTATGGGTTATTTTATAGGTATAGCTTATGAGTGTTGTTTGTTGTCTATTTTATGCTGATTGAACCTTCCAGTTTAGGGCCTAGTTAGGTATTATTGGTTTGGACTTACCTTTTACTTTATTATTGCTATTATGGTTAGTTCATGGCAGAATGATTATGGAATGGTATGAGATTCAAGGTATGATTCTGATTATTTTCTCTTACGGTTAGTTTATTATGGATAATTATCTCATGGTTAGACATTATGATTTGGGATCCTAATTATGTCAACACTAGTTTCTACTATAATTAAAAGGCCTTAAGATGTTAGTATGACTACCTTAGGTTGTAGCTTTGAGTTAGTCTTAGATATATATATATATATATATATATATAGTTGTAGTATTTATTATTCTCATTATGCACATAAGGGAGGAGTTGTATGAGGTGAAATTCTCACGTACGGTTCTGGAATAGAGATTCTTTTAATTAAATCTATCTCTTCCTCAATCTACTAAGCATGAACCATAAGTCTAGATAAATCTATCTCCTTAGTCAACATTATAATCCTATACTTCTTGACCACACTATCAGATACCCCAGATACAAACTTACTCATTCTAGACCTGTTATTAGCTACCATCGAAGGAGCATACCTCACCAACTTAGTAAATTGAAGTGAATACTCCTTTACACTCATGTTGCCCTACTTTAAATTAATGAACTTTTGAAATTTAGCTTCCCTCAACTCTAACGGGAAGAGCCTTTATGGAAAAATTATGGAAAACTCTTCCTACTCTACGGGCCCTGCCTCAACTCCCCTATCCTTCTTCCACTGCTTATACCAGGTGAGAGCTATATCCTACAACTGATATGCATACAAATCTGTACTCTCACTCGATGTGACACCCATAATGTTGGTCACTTTTTGAACCATATCAATAAACTCCTGTGGATCCTTATCAAACTTTGATCCCAAAAACAAAGGGGGATTCATCCGCATGAAATACCAACTTCTGATCGTAACTGCATTTGCCACTGATTAGATGGGGAAGCAACTTATTGATTGTTCTAAGCAGATACTGAATAAGTTAAGGTAGTAAAATCATCTTTGAACTCGGCGTGAGATACATGTTCATTCAGGGAATCTTCCTGAACAGGCGTTGGCACAGGCTGATTCTCATTCCTTCTTTTATTGTTTATTTTAGGAGGCATTGTATAAAAATGAATAAAGGATAAGTTAGAAAGAGAGTTTAAATAGATATCATGACCATCCACACAACATTAATACTGAAAGAAGGAAAAATTTTCCTAAAATATCTTATAGCCTCTTGTCCATAAGTGTGGCACACTTTACCCCATGCTTAAGACTCTACTTAATGAGGCTTTCAAACTCCTAAAGACACTTTAAAACTTTGGGCTCTAATACCAAGTTCTTCCACGACCCGAGGCTATCCCCTAGTTGTGACAATGGTGCTTACGGTCATAAGTGATCACAAGCGAATCCATGAGCTGGTACCCATTGTGAGAACTGAATAAAATATAAACATAAAACATATGCAGAAGATAAACTGAGAAGGTAATGTATATCTGAATACTAAAATAAAGAAATACTGAATGTCTGAAACAACTGATAAGATGTAAAATTAACTAACTGACTATCTAACTATTTGTATGAATGTCTGAAAGGCTCTAATTGACTGAGAAGTTGATGAGGCATACCCCCAACTAACTCTGACTAATTGAATAAAATGAACTACTAAAATAATTGAATAAACATGACACGTCCTTGATGGATAAGGACTCACCACTATGGCTGTTGGATTATACTGAGTTGTCTAACTACGGTTGGGAAACTGTGCGTCCGAACCTATGATATAAGACATCATAACGCAAAGAAGAGTATGTGGTTAGTACTTTTAATGTACTTATATCTAATATAAGGTTAGGTTGATATACATGGGGTACTGTTCATGTGAAATAAGGACTAACTGAATAGCATGAATTAATTGAACATGAACGAATGAAAACTGTAACATCTAAGAATACAAGTCCAAGCATAAATCTATAATATGAAATAAGTATAAAATCTAAAAACTTGTATAACTAAATAACTGAAAGTTTGTACACTTGGTCAAACAAACCTGAACTAAAACTATAATGAATACTTTACTGAGACTGTGGGAGGTATCATCTAACCGACATGCCCTAATCTGAGATAATCAGGGTCTAACTTTTAATTCCAGTTGGAAGGGTGTCAGAACCATGCCACGGGTACTAACACTGTCTGTGTGGATCCACTAACTGGTGTCTCAGAGGACTAATAAGTCACCCTTAACTGGAAGGTGCACTAATGAGATATGTGTCACCCTCGACTAGAAGGTAAACACTTTGTCAACCCTTAACTAGCAGGTACACATCTCTACCCTACGCTGGCTACGTAGTTTTGGAACTTGGGAATTGCTACTAAGGGTAACACCCTATATAGTCAGGTGAGTCCTCATCCCCGAGTTTGCTCGGTGCTAAATCCTACTCATTAATAAACTGATATTGATACTGGGATAGACTTAAATAGACCAAATAGTATTATATAACTAATAGTGCTCATCATGATTATAAACGTGTAAGTATACTGATAAGAGTTATGGATTAACTATTTGTGCACTTGAAAAGCTAGATTTATGTAAATAACATAGGTATCGAGTGTTCATAACCCACCAACACTAAATAGAATTAACAATAATGCCATATAAAAGCTTAAAACTATAGTAGGGGATCATTATTCAAAGTCCAACACTTAGGCATTTCATAAAATACATGAAAGTTATGAAATTAAGCATGAGAATAAGTAAAGCATGCGAGAATAACATGATTACAAGACCAAAATCATAACTTAGGGATTTAACTTAAAGATTACAATATTTAAAACATTTAATGGCCCATCCCACTCGAAAAACACTTATAAACATAACTTGTAATTGAACTAACAAGAAATTCATAGAGATATTTCAACTTAAATATGAAAACTCATAATCTAAAACCAGGAAGGTATTCTTAGACTTTGTGGGTGAAAGAAACCCATGGATGAACATCACACATCCCTTACTAGATAATTTCATAAATATTCTTTGGAATTTCCTGAGATTTGAAGCTTAAATTCCTTGATTTCTTGAGAATGGGTTAGGGTTTGTTATTAAGGAAAGTGGGGATTATTTTGAGAGGATTTGTTGTTGAAAGAGAAAATAATGCTCTTTGGAAAGCTAAATTTTATGTTATGGGCTAACTGGGTGAAAGGAAATGACCCGAATACCCTTAATTATTGAGGAACAAAAAGTTGGATGGATGCATCGTGGGATTTGGTGTGGTGCATTGGAGGGGGCACTGTGGGCTCCAAAGAAGTGCACTGGAGGGGGTGTTGCGGGCTTATCTCGGTGATGATACTATTTTGGTTATCCAAACACACCTCTACTCTATTCTGAAAATTCCCAAACTTACCCGAGATGTAGTTTTAACCACCCCGATCATGAATTAACTTAAAAATAAACATTATGAGGTTGGGAAGGTAAAATAAAATCATCAAAGTTTAGGGGCCTTAGAAATGACTAATTCCCCATCACTTTGGCTAATTTCTAAGCTTTAGACCTGTTATGCATGCAATTGAGAGCTAAAATAAGCTAAGACTTTTACTGGGTATTACAGTTTTATCTATGTAAGATGATTAGATTTCATCTAATAACTAGAGACTCAAAAGGTAATTGTTAATTGGGATCAAGATAAGGGTTAGTAAGGCGACATCCTGAAACTCAAAAGGTAAAGGGTGAAATCCTTATGCTCGTCCAAAAGATTGTAGAAGGTACATAACTTATTTATTTAGCATGTAAGGTATCGGGTTAATTCAATAAAGAACGATAAGACTGCGGAGTTGATAGTCCAAGGGGGAACACAATCCTAGTATTCATGTACAACTGATTACAATCGAAGTTGATATTCACCACTTGTTCAATATTACTATTCAAAACCCCTTATTTACTTTTCTAGTTTCTCCCATTGATTACAGTAACTGAGAGATGTGAGTTTACGTAGTCCCTTGGGATTTAACCCCAACCTTTACCGGGTTACTATGTTTGTCAGCGATTGTATCATCTTTAGAGTGGAGGTTTAGCTTGGACATCACCACCTGTTCAACAAACTTTGCATCCATTAAATCCTTGGCTAATTTTATGTATGCACTAAAGCTGAGGATGAACTCTTCTTTCTCTTCACTTAAGTTTGATACCACCACTACCATCCACTCTTCATTGCAATACTCTATAATATTTAATGTTCTGCATTGATCCTTGATTTTTAGCCTTTAATGGTATTCTTTATCACATCTGGTGGGGACCTCTATTTTGAAAAATTGTAGTACCGTTGATATAGTTTACTTTCTAACATTGTTGAAATCTATGTAAACCAATTTGAATATATAAGTAGCTTAACTAAAAAGTGATCTTATTTAAGATTTGTGGACGGTTTATATCATACAATTTGTGTCTCAAGACCCAGTTCTCTTCCTTTGATCCCATCCTGATCAATCTCACTGATGGACCTCTCCTTGATAAATCACTCTGGCTCTTTATTTTAGAATTGCTTATTAAGACTTAAGGAACTGAAATACTATGCTTTGGCTTTATTTAAACTGATTTTATTCTCAAGAGTATTGTTGGTTATAAGTTGTTCCAGTATATCAATGTATCTTCCATCCTTTTAGGTTCCCTATATATATCTCCATAGAACTCTTTAGTGCATATACTAAACTTAGTAGCAACTTACTTTAGCTTTAGGTGTAGCTCTATGTGAGATTTCATTGTTAGTCTTCATCCTACACATTTTTAACCACATCTTTGAAATTGAGGGTAACTTGTCCAAGGGTTCATCTTGGATAAAATATATGGGTTTGGTGATATGAGATAAGGGACATAATCTTAGATCGAATATTTTAGTCATATTTCCACCCTTGCAAAGATAAGGGATATAATATTGGATAGAATATTTTAGTCTTATTCAATTGTGTTGCTTATCCTTCGTGTTATGCAGATACTTTTCCAAATCAGTATGGTCCGACTAATGAAGGAATTGCAAAATGTTTATTTCTTCTTGATGTTACTGGTGGTGGCTCGGGAAAAGGTATGAAGAATGTGGTTGTTATTGTGGTGGTGGTACTTTATGTGTTGGTTATTAGACTTGTTGTGGTTGGTTATTGGTTTTTGTGGCAGAAATTAGGTAAAAAGTGGAATACTAGGAGACTGAGGAGTAATTTTTATTCTCGTTTGGATTTAATTAGTGGAAGTACTACTTTTATTAGGTATACTTTTAAAGAAATTAAGACGGACAAGAAGAATTTCTATAGGCTAAATATAGTTGGGGTGAGAGGGTATGTGAATGTGTACAAGGGTGTGTTGCCTGGTGGGAATGAAGAAGCTTTGAAGAGGTTCAAGAATTGTTCAATTGTTGTATGCGAGGCAAACAATGGACAAGGTTGTGAATATGTTACACATTGAGATACATGTTCCAACCATACCATAAAGACCAATTTCTCTCATTGCGGATCTTGATGACATTGAAAGGTCTGTTAGCAGTAGTGGTAGCTCAGGTAATCTTTCAACTGCGGCAGGTTATCAGCTTATATAGATGAGCACAAAGCATCCCTAGCATATAGTGATTCTATCAAGGCCAGAACCTTGGATCTCAGATCATGATAGAGCTGCACAATAATATTTTGAACTACTTTCCTCAATAGAAATTTGGGTTGTGATAGATAGTTCATTCATTGGTTTATTTGTATCATATTTGTTTCTGATATATGAACCAGAACGCTAACATAAACTGTACAGTAACTATGCATCTGTACTCAACTTTTGATTTTTATGTAATAGTTAGGATAAATAAAACATGATATTTAGTACACAACTTTCTCTTTAAATGTCCCTTGCATTGCTAAGACTAAATATACTGCTAAATCCTACCATGTTATGCATTTAACTACCTTTATTTAACTGATCCTATAATCACATAGGTCTCATTTATTTCTTGCTAACAATAGAGTGACGTCAGGTGTGATCTATGTAAGGAATAACATGTGAAATATCAAAGAAGCAATCTCCATGATTTCAATGTTTGATTAGAATCATCTTTGTACCATACTAAAGAAGCCTTTGTCCATTAAGCTTTGGACTTAAGTAAGGCAGTGGCGATTCTGAAGAGATAATTTGTTGACCTAAAAATATAAAATAATGAAAGTTGATTAAACTGTATTTCTAACATGTAAAAGAAGAAACACTCATGTCAAGCTAATTTTGTACTTAATGTTATAAGTGCAAGCCTTTTGTACAATAGGGTAAAATTGAAAAATAAACTTACAATTAGTGTCTATAAGTTAAATATTTTCACGAGTTTAAATTACGTACATTGACAACGTAAAAAGGAACTTTTACACTACCAGGTCACTTAAAAGAAGGATTTACATTTCTAGTGAAAATAATTGGTATGCTACAAATAAGTACTTAAAACATATTATAACAAACAACTTGTCTTATTTTTAGGATAACTTAGTCCTACTTTTTTGTGGACAGTTACCACTAGTATATTTAGATTAATCTTGTAGTAAGAAAATTCTTCACATTATCGGTATATAGAAGTTAACCCCCAAAAGAAAACTATATGTAAACCATCTTAAAAAGTAGGAAAATAATCCATAAAACAAGACAAGTAATCTTCTATAACAAGTTAAAATTATAACGCCAGTGTCCATAAAACAAGACAAGTAATCTTCTATAACAAGTTAAAATTATAACGCCAGTGTTTATAAGTTAAATCTTTTATTAAAAGAGGCAAAACATACGCAATTAGGTGCTAGGTGGATAAACAATTTGATGTACCAAGCATCTGAAATTCATGTAGTGTCTGAAAAGGGCCGCATCATAAGATGGTGTGTTGTAGGTCGTCTATATATCCTGGAGCAAGCATTAGTGACCGATTTCATGACTTAAATCTGTGCCTTATATTTTATGCAGTGACAACTTTATAGTTATTGCTCAGTAGCTCCCCTGATACCAAACTCTAGCATTAACATACTATATTTGAAAGTAATGGGTTTGGATCTTCTATTTGTTTTATATTTAGTGAAATTTTACAAATAAATTTATACACCACATCAAAAGTACTAGGCACAAGGTCTTTCCTAGATCCTCCTTCATCTTATAAGGATCCTAGTACATCTACAATAGCCACAGGGTCATCTATATACTCAGAACTACACTAAATGGAGTAAATATTTGGTTATATTTTTTATTTTCATTTGTGTCCTATTAAAGTTTATAAGAATGTTCTTTTGTATCTATATTTTTTAAATTTATCTTTTTCCTATTTGATCACCTCTATCTCAGTATTTTTTTGTTTACTTGAATAATATGTTAACTCATTGCAAATTGTCTTTGTTACTGTCACTTTGTTTTTCTTATTTTTTGTTAGTACATTAGAAAGATGTGAAGAGGCCGATTTAAACTTGGGCTCATCTTAGCACAAATGTCATGACTAGGTAAGAAATTCTTATCATCAGCCACACATAATTCTGATATCTTACTCGTGGCTTTTAGAATTTGCTTGTAAAGTAATTAATGCCTTTGAATACTACGAGATCTAATTTTAATATTGACTTGTTTTAGGAATACAAATGTAACATCCAAGGATTGGGTGGATTTACCTAGGTATAGCGAAGAGTATAAATAGGGTGTTATATCTAATTTTTAGTAAATTAGAAAGATCTAAAGAGGCCCATTTAAACTTGGGTTCATCTTAGCACAAGTGTCATGACCAGGTAAGAAATTCTTACCATTAGCCAACACATAATTCTGATATCTTACTCGCGGCTTTTAGAATTTACTTGTAAAGTAATTAACGCTTTTGTATGCTATGAGATCTAATTTTAATATTTACTTTTTTTAGGAATACAAATGTTACATCCAAGGATTAGGTCGATTTACCTAGGTATAGCAAAGAGTATAAACAGGGTGTTATATCTTTCTTAGATTTTGTTTACACTTATGGAGACCCTCAAGGCGAAGAAATTCAGTACCCATGTGATAGGTATTGTAATGTCCGTTGAAATCGAAGGGATGTAGTGTATAACTATCTAATAGACTGTGGATTTGTTGAATGTTATAAAAGATGAATCAATCACAGAGAATGGAAAATCCATTTGAATGTTAACGATTATATGGATGAATCGAATGATGATATTGAGGGGTTGTTGAATGATCATTTTAGACATGTTGCATAAGCTAAATGAGTTTATGAAGGTCAAACACCATAAATGCACAACTTAGGGAATAGGTGTAATCATCAAATTAAACATCATAAACAACTCAATTCATGAATTACAACTTGCATACTAAAGTAGTTTCATGAAAACACTTAAAGATTCCAACTTGAGAATCGTACAACAAGATAAACATGGTTACAAAACAACCCACAACATCAACATCATGATTTATAATTTGAAATAGGGTTATTGAGCTTTATGGATGAAAAGAATCCATAAATCAACACTATGTATACCTTGGATGGAATATTTTTGAAAACCAATAGTGAAATTCTTGAAATTGGACCCTTAGTTGAAAACCCTAAGCATATTTTTTATGGAATTTGAGAGAGATAAGTGTATTTAGGTTGAATTGGGGCTTAATACCATGTTTTAGACTTATATAGGGGATGGAAATTGACCCTTTTGGCATTGAGGATGCGATCATTTAATGACTAAAAACTGGGTGCCGCCACTACAAGCGATGCGGCGCTTTGATGGATGTGATGTGATACTCGATGCATCGCACCATGATCGCATCGTACCTCAGATGTTTTGGCTCTGGCAACCTGCACAAATATTGACCAACGCGATTGGCAACGCGGCGCGCCATAATCGTTTTGTTCCACTATTTTGGGACTCTAAACATGATCTAAATATGTTTTGAAAAATTTAAAACTTGTCCGGGAACACTTATTGACCTTCCTGATCATGAATTAATAAAAATACGGACCATTAAAGGACGTTAAGGTAGCGAAATGAGATTTCCAACTTTTGAAGGCCAATAGTAGATTAAGTCTGGGAACCTAGTTAGAATTTTCTAAGTCTGGGACCCCTTGACAAGCTTAAAGGACTGAGTTAAGCTTTAGGATTTTATGGGGTCTTACAATAGATAAGAGTGAAGATCTAAATGGAAAAAGGTTAAGAATCTTAGTCAAAACTTCTCTAAATATTTTGGAACTCGTGCTTTGCAAGATGATGTTCCGAATCTAATAAAAGAATTTTCTATAGGACCAAATAAAGTTGCTAAAAGATATTTTGGGTATCTCATTAATTGATATAGATTCCATATTAGGTAGCGTGATGCTAAGAGTAAAACATAAAATAGTGGTGTTACATTAATTGCCTCAACCACAAGTTTTGCAAGCTTAAAGGATAAAAATCTAGTTCACGCAGATTTGACTTATTATGGTAAAACAATTAATACACCGAAGTTAGAATATTATGTCCATTTTAAGGTTGTTTTATTAAAGTGTGATTGGTATGGGATTGAAACGATATTTATGGCCTTACTTACGTCTACTTCAACAAGAAGTGCTCTTTGGAAGAACCTTTTGTGCCAGCATCTCAAGTACAGCAATTCTTCTATGTGAAAGATCCATATGATCAAGATAAACATTAATTTATGAAAACTATTTCGAGAGACTTGTTTAATGTAAGTGACTATGTTGAGTCTAATACCTCTGAAAGTTATGAAAATGGGCCTTCTAAATAGTTTATGGGCCCATCTATATGGATGATAATGGTGAAGTTGTCTTAATAAGGGATCATGTTCTAGAAACAATTATTAAGTATCTTGTTGGTTTCTTTCTTGAGCCTGGTTATTATTTTATTAATAACCCTATAGTGCTTGCATACTCTTAACACGATGCAGTTATATATGTTAGTTAATGACCTTTTCTGGTTGTACCCTGCATTGATATTTCCTAAATGCCTATTTTATTCTATTATTATCAGGTAGGGGTTATTTGAAAGATAGTGGACCAACGAATTTAGAGGTCGTTCTGTGATACTAAATAGATATACCTTCTTTTATCCCTTCACTTATTTTCCTTTTTTGAAGACTACGATAAAATATTTTATAGAGGGATCTACTCAAACATAGAAGAATTGAAGGTCAGTTATGGATTTGCTAAGCTAAACTTTGTCGTACACTTGCTTGTATTTGGCTTATGATGGATTCAGTTTGGGTGACACCTTTTAAAATATCGGCAACTTTACTTTCTTGTTAGTATAATGTGATTCTGTTATCTTGAGTTTTATTAGTAAATGGTCGAAGAATTTGTTAAAAATCAAAGAAAAGTATAGTAGCTAAGAAAGATTAAGAATCTTGCATTATGTGTGTCTACTTGATGTTTCCCTATTTCAGGCATAATATCTAGAATGTGTAAGTTTATAGAAGAGTGAAAATAGTTCCCATGTTCTACATTTGTAATAGGAGAAAATGGAGGGCTAGGTGAGTTTCATATAGGTACAACAAAAGTACTCTTGCGGGATACACAGGGGGTGGGACTTGCAGTATCACTATGGATTTTTGGGATTGGGAGAACTGAGTCAATACCTGTGTATTGTTCTTGTTGTTTTTGCTGCTCAATGTCTTGTTTGGACTTAGAGATACCAGTTTGTATACCTGTTGTTGAGTGGTTGTTGCATTGCTCTTTTGAGCATTTTGGTTGTAACCTTTGAAATTCTTTCTTTTTGGGGTTTGCCACTCCTCTTCTTGTTTCTATTCTTGCATTTGATGAATTTGGTGTTGGATTTACTTGGTACCTGAAACACTAGCAGAAACATTAGTAATAATCTGTTGAGAATTATTATTTTGGTTAGTTACCAGATTGTTGCTTCCTTGCCCTGATTTGTTCTTGAGACTATTCACTGCTTCAGCTTCTTTTTCTCTCATGTAATTATTATCTTTCCTCTTTGCATTGCTTTCATGAACAAAATGACCTTGGTGTTTGAAGTATGAACAATAGACAAGTATTCCCTCATACTAAATTACTTGCCATCTTCTCGCAGTAAAATCCTCAAAGTTGCAGTATCCATATTAATGTGGTTCAACTTAACACCTTTATTTCACCAAGCATATACAAATATTACTTAACGAGTTTAGAGATTTTGTATAACAATCTAAACTAAAGATGTTGGAGGAGGATTTTGGTGGGTAAGAAACACAACAAACTTATTCAGACTTGTGGGAAGAGTTAGTTAAACAAAGCTAGGGAATCTGTTGTCTAACTTTTTCATATGATTTATTCCCAGGGTTATATGACTAAGGGAAGCTAATTAAATTATTTTCCCATAGAAAAGCATATTGACCATCATATTGCTACCCATCAACCTCAATAAAGTAGTGCTTTTTATAATTGATTTCAAGACTTGTATCCTGACGTAGAGCTTTCACTGCCATGGGATCACTAGACGGCTTTATATGTATCCCCCGAGATGGTCACTTATCATACTATGATGCTACAAACTGGAACCTAATGGGTTAAAAATAAAGAAAGTTACAGTGACACTGAGAATATGCCTTCCAAGTTTCTGGTATTCAATTACGTAAATCTTTTACAATCCTGTAGTTTCATTTTTTTAAGTCAAGATAACCTTGTGATCTTATCATTTAGGTGCTTCTTCAATGTAAGTTTTTCATTTTCTAATTCTAAAATAAGGCAACAGACATCCGAAATGCTTTCATTAGGAAGAATAATCACCTGTGAAGCTTTTCGTACTAATAAATGATCAATGATTTGCTTAACAAACTCATCTAGAATATAGTTATTGTTGTAATGCATATTCAGTTTCTTCTTCATGATCTTTCCTCCTCTTAGCCTCCCCATTTCTATTATTGATGGTATAATTCATATTGTCATGCCTTAAATGTTTGCAATAGTGGTACTCTTCACGTTGTCCAGTTTATATCATTTGTGTGAAACTAATACTCTTTGCCTCTATTTGCAGTTAGTAAGAATGGAGTAGGCAACAACTCTAAAGAAAAAAGTTTCAAATTCAAACAAATCTCAAAGTTCTCTAAAGAATATGAATTCGAATACTTAATACCGTTTAAGTGATGAACTGACCAAGGAATAGAAGATTAAGAGAAAACAACTTTCAAAAGAACACAATGATAAAATTTGAAAAGTTTAGGCATCGATGACACATAAAAGAAAGAATCTTAAGGAGTTCATTTTACAACAAGGAAAGAGTATATTGCATGTTTATAAGTCAATAATCCAATTATCTCAAAGGAAGATGTTAATACTTTACATATGATCATTGGAAAAGGACAAAACAAACAACGGTTATTTCAACCTCAATATGGAGAGCCCATTAAAAAGAGAGAAGCTGAAATTACCTGCACACAACTTTATGTTCCAAGGGTTTTCAAAGGTTGATGTTAATACTTCAGATATCATTGGAAGAGCACAAGTTGAACAAGAGAAACAACATGTTATTAAAGATCTAGAAAACTGAAAACAGGTGAAGAGGAAGTCAGTCCTATAATAAAATAGTCTTGATCAGTTTCTAGAAAAATAAGGGGTACATGTCGGTGGTGAAAAAGAACATGATAGTCACACAATAGATGGTGTTAGAGTTCTGCCCACAGAATATCTTGATGAACATAATAAAGGATTGGATGATCCTACGGAACAAGAAGAAATTGGTGAGGATGGGTGGTTAAATAGTAATGAGGATATGAATGTTTATTGTGGTACAAATGATACGTCTTGAATCCTATAATTTTATTACTCATTGTATTTATTTCTTATTTTTTAGTTTTACATCAATATAGGGATACCACGGAAGAATAGAACAAACAACATGCAAGAAAATTCATGCGAGAACTTTATATGAAAGAGAGGTGGTGACATTTGACTTAGGATAAGCAGTGGGACCAACTGACAAGGGGATTTCTAATTTAAGCAACTTCATAAGAATAGTTGCAAGGAATCCCGGATTTATCGCCTGGATGTACACTAGTTGGAATGTTGTTCTAGATGAAATTAAAAACTGCATGTGGGATTATGTCAATGTAAGAAAAATTAATATTTGAGATTGTACATATATTATGTTTATTACTAAACGAAGCTTAATATATTTATTTTGCATAGTCAAAATTTCTGATTCCAAAGGAAAAATAGAAGTGGGTGATGGAAGAACTTTGTGATGCGTGGAGGCGACACAAGAAAGATGTTAAACAAATATGTTTTGATAAAGAACTTACTGTTGAGGAAATTCTAGCAAAACATCTCAATGACATTCCAGTAGTTCAATTACATCAGTTGATCGAGTATTGGAAGCTTCTAGATGTTCAGGTGAGATTTAAATAATACATATCTACTCTTGACATATTTTGCATATTCAAGTTATGTTCTCTTTTTTAGGCCTTGAGCAAGGTAAATTCTCAAAATAGGAAAAAATAAAAGTGGAGACATCTAATGGGACTAGGGCCTGTTAATTTTGCAAGAGTACTCGTAACATTGGTAATATTTAGTATATGCTTTTAAAAATAAATCTTTTTCTAATTTTTTTTACTTTTTAAATTTTTTTTTACTTTTTCAGAACATATTATGTCTTTTTTTTACTTTAATTTGATATAATTTATAATGTGGGATCAAAGAAATTAATGAGGAACCATCAAAGGCTGAGATGTTTGTTGCAACTTGTACAAAGACGGGGAAAGAAGTTCAGACAGATACCCAAATTATAATAGTAATCATTTATGTGTTATATACTTCTTTACTGAATGGTTTCTTTGTTTATTTATGTGGAACAAAGTGTGGGGCATTAATAATAAGTCATTAATAATTTTTTGGGTGATACAAGAAAGTTTTACTTCTTCGATTTGTTATGTTCGAGCATAAGTCATCTGGCCTTAAATTTAAAGTATTAGAGATGCCTGTTTGTAGCATTATTAAGTTATAATCAATAGATATATTGTTGGAACTGATACCCTACCTTGTCTGTAGCTGAATCTTCTTCTTGTGCGTTATTTTTTTGCTTTCGTTTTTGTCTCTTTTGCTGAAAGGTTAAGTTTCAGTATTGAGATAGACATTATTTGATTATGGTAGACTATATTTGAGTGGGTTGTGATATTTATAAATATTTTTCCATGATTCAACTAGTATAGTAATTGAACTCTTGTCTGCAAATCTGAATATGTGTTCATATTTGCAAGAATGATTGAAATGATGTTGAGATTTGATGGGAGGGAAAGAGGTTTGTGATGAAGTTATACTGATTGTAACAATATATATATATATATATATTAATATATCTAAAATCTAGAACCTTTTCATAGTAAGTTTTAATGTCACACTAGCCTTGTACAACAGTTGGGAGTAACTTTACGAATTTGGTCCCTTTAGGACTGGAGATGCCCCAGGATATAGTTCATAGTGTGACACCCCTTCAGGTCTAAACTAATTTCATAGATAATTGATTCTAGCACCGATATTTAAATGTCAAAACCATTTCTCGACTTGTCATCCCTATATTCCTCGAAATAGACCTCAACTGTGGATTATTTTTGAGTCCTTTTAAGGAATGGGGATTCCCAGTAATATTTATCCATTTACTCTAAATTATTAGAAACCATCATGGTAGATTTATTTTTTAGCTCATCCACATTTTTATCATGTAAGGCCTTTTGGTCTATTTTAGCCTCAGTTTGGAAAAAGAATTCCACAATGATAAAACTAAAGAATATAAAAAGGTTGATAAATAATATGAAGTATGAGAAAATGAAAATGATACATGAATGTATACAAAACTATTGTAAAGTAACCAATAATAAAATCACCAATGGAGTATATCAAAACCAATAAGAAACCAGATGTACCGTAATGTTCAATATAAATTAACCCCAAGAAAGATCATTTTGTTTACAAGAAAAACATCAAAAATCCACCACCAATTTCCAAAACCAAATGATACAAAATGCCCCAGCTCATCATCTTATAATAAGCTGATGGTGATGATGAATCTCATAATGTGGTGCTCAAGCATTGCCTATTTGATCATCAGTAGGGGCAATATCCTTTACTGGTGCTAGTGCTGGAGCTGAAATTGGAGGCAAATCTATCCTAAAAATGGCTTCAGGAAGAAGAACCTTGTCTACCTGATAAACAACAACTGGATAAGTAGCACAAACAACGCCACTAACTTTAGTCCTAGACCATCCTGAGTTAAAGTGAATGGTCCCAGAATCATTGGTGAAGTTCAATGAATACAAGTTTCCTCCATCTAATGTACTAACAATGCTCATGTCACTAAGGTCCTTGAAATTAACTAGACTATAGCAGCGTGGCAATGCATAGAAAAGGAAAAGGAACTTAAGTTGGCCTAAGGTGAGATTAAAAGTGAGGGCTTTTTGAGTAAGGTAAAGGTTGAGTCTTTGGGAACAAAAAGAGTGATCCCTTGTTCTATATTGTTAGCTTGGGTTTGGAAAGTCTCATAACTTTAGTCGATTCGAGGTAGTTAAGGAATATGTGGAAAGGGCTAGCAATGGAGAGTAAGTCTGTTAAGTTCGTGTATTCAGGACCTAGTGTTGGAGCTGGATCCATGATTGGAGCTCCAATCACTTTTTTTTTCTCAACTACAGTTGACAATTGAAGGACCAGCAGTAGACTACTAATGGAATAGCCCATTTTCTCATAGTGCTAATACATTGACCGACCCTCTACAAATTCAAGATCCATGAATGAGTCAACAAAAAATAGAACAAGTGGCCATAAAGATAGCATATTTAGCTAAAACTATGCAGAAAGTTTGCATCTTTAGCTAAAATTAAGCTTAGAGTTTGCATTTTTAGCTAAAACTAAGCACAAAATTTGCATATTTAGCTAAATTTAAGCACAATATTTGCAAGTTTAGCTAAAAAGAAGTCAAACAGGTCCAATACAAGTGAATTGCATGTGAGATCACAAGAATATGTTATCTAGAAACCCTTTTAGTTAGATCTCAGTGTTTCCACAATAGAATTTGTTCAGTGTAATTTTTATATACCCTTTTGGATAAAGAAGGTGGTGCATTTTCATAATCACACTGCAAATTCAAGATTAAATTTTCATTCACTATTGTCATGAGTTACATAAGGGAAAATAGATGTAAGCGAGTAAGTAAAGTAGTGTTAGCCGATAATATGGGCTCTAATGAGGTAGCTTTTCTGGAAACCAGTGATGTTTATGTTGATGGGCTCAGATTTAAACTTCTCCTGATAGTTATTATTTGTTTCATTACTATAGTAACAACATATTGTAGCTATTGTTTATTTCATTACAGCTGTCTGAACATTACTATAGAACTCACGATTCTGTGTCATTGTTTATTTTACTTTTTTGACAGTCTGAACTTCAGAATCATCAATTTTTTTGGAAAAATACCAGATGATGTATTCACAATGTTTGGAAAGGAGAATCCTGGTCGACTTAGAGGCTATGGTAGATCATTCACAGTAAGTTCTTTGGAAAAAGATGAGGAAATGAACATGCTTAAACAAAAGCATGATAATGAAGTCACTTCTCTAGAGGAAGAAATAAGTAAAATCAAAGAATAAATGAGACATTTTTTTACTCAATTGATGTAAAATAATCCTGGGTTGAATGATCAAGATATAGCAGAGAGTGATGGATCTAGCATTCCTTCACCCGATGCGAGTAATGCTAAAGCTTTAAGAGGGAAAATTCTTCCAAATTTTTTCGGCTCAACTCATACTTCAGTTCAAGAAAAGGAATTTTATCTTTCAAATTCACAAGAAACTTAAATCCTGAACTTCTAACTTGATTGAATGAATTAAAAAAACTTTGTATTCACATACTTCCTCATTGAAAATTTGAAAAATATTTAAATATTTGTCTAGCATAATTTTTTTTCTAATTGTTTATTTTTTTGTATGTGTAGGAAAACTGCAAGTGATTGAATTTTAATGGTGGCCACCATAAGTGATCAAGTCGATCTAGATTGAAGCGAATGATGAAGAACTTTTTGAGCTATTCTAATATATGTTTAAATATATTTAGTTTTGTGTGGAACTTAGTACAAATCTTTAAAATGTTGTTTTCTAATTAGTATGTGTAGTAAAAGACATGGTTTTTTTGAAGTGCATTGCAAATTTATGCATTTGAATTATTTATTAACTAATTGGTGTGTGAGATTATATATATGTAATGTGATTAGTGATGTATACATCCGGACCAAAATAATTATTTTTAAGGACTAAAGCTATTTTTGTAAAATGTGGCTTGAACTACTAAATTTTAAATAATATTGCCACACTTCAAAAGTGTGGCTTATTAACTAAATTATGGCATGCACCTAAAACATGCTTATACTTTACAAGTGTTTTCATAGAGGATGCATAAAAGGCTACGATTTTGAAGTGTGGCTAGTAATAAAGAAAAAACCATATTTTGTAAGTGTTGTTATAGAGGTCCTATACAAAGGCTATTCTGGTGCTATTCTGGTAAAGTGTGCCCAATAACAATGAAAAGGCAACACTTAAAAGTGTAGCTTTATGTAATACCCGCATTTTTGGGCTAGTCTTTGAACCATCATTCCTACATGTATAAGATAATCCAAATGATTCCTATGTGACTATAAGTTTCATGATCTTTATTCTCGTGTTTGATGTGCTTTCAAGGTGAAAAATATTCATAAGAATCACTTAGAACAAAATTGAGCTTAGAGCCTTTGATTCATCCAAAGTTTGGTATTCGATTCTACAAGGATCTATTTTGAATATGTATATTTTTTATACGTGTGATTTTGCATCTCAAGACCCACCAAATAGTACATAATTGAATTAGCATTCCATCGATACCAATTTTGATTTAATCCGATACCCTAACAAAAAGTTATGGTATTTTTTGTGAGAGGCAGTATGCCGACGCGATTAGGATGAGACATGTTGGTCATCGATGAAATTAGAGATGCAACACAATGTCAACCACATTACAGAACCGTTTCACATGCTATTTCAGCTCATAAAGGGTCCAGGGGCACTTTGGTCACTTCTCCTTACCCAAATCCGTCCATAACACTTAATTTCAGCCCCCAAAAGTATCAAATACCTTATTATTCATCCTTTTATCCCCAAGAAAATACTAGCCCCCTCAAGAACACCAAGAACTTCATCAAAATTTTCTTCAAAAAAATCATGAACTCAAGTTTCTGAATTTAAGAAAGCTTTCAAGATAGTACTTCTCCTTCAAGATTAAAGCTTTAAGGTATGTGAGAGTTCATCCATGGGTCCTCTTTCACCCATGGAGCCCAAAATCCTTTTATTTCAATTAAAGAATGGATTTTTCGATCATTATGCCATTTTAGATGTTCAAGAAAGATTGAACTTCATGTTTTCATGGTGTTTTTAATTCAATTCATCTCATGTATGAATCCATGCAAGATTTTGAATTCCTCATGCTATGAATTTGAGTTTACCATGCTTTATTCAAGTAAATTCCATGATAGATCCTAAATTCATGATGTTTAGCAATATTCCCATATTTTGAATTCATGTCTTCCACATGTTTGATGAAATTCCCATATCATGTTCAATCAATTCAAGATGAATCCCCAAATTATGAATTTTTCTATGTAACTCTATTGTTCACCCATGTTTAAGGAATTCTTAGGTTCAAGCTATGATCTTCACATGTATGATTAAACGCCCATGTCCTATTTCAAGTGAATTTCGCATAAATTCCTAAATTCATGATTTTAGTTATATAATCATACTATACTCCTATGTTTAAGATATGCTCATGTCCAAGTTCATGATCCCCATATGTTTGGTGAATTGCCCAATGTTAAAGTATTAATCTCCATATGCTTGATGAAATTCCCAAGTGATAGGTTTCTTTAAATAATGCTTACTTATTACGGTCTCAAATGCTCTCATGTGTCCTTATTATCTATCTTATCTACTCTTGAGGGTATTGAATACCCAAAATTTAGCTATTTAACTAGTTTCCAGTCAAAAAAGAATGATTCTGTAGTATCCCAAATAGTAGCATTCGGTCAGTCAACAGAATCAATGTGAGTTAAGTCATGCCTAGTACAGTCTAGTGATCAATTCAGTGTCTATTCAGTTGAGAGTAGGATTCAGCACCGAGCAAACTCGGGGATGGGGGTATTCCTGCCAGTAGAGGGTTTGACCCTTAGTAACAGTCCTTGAGTTACATAACTATGTAGACAGCATAGGGTAAATCGTCTTCCTGCCATACTAGGGTTGACGTAACCATATACATCTCATGAGTCTTCCTGCCAGATTAGGGTTGACCCAGCTAATGTTAGTATCCCGTGGCACGGTGCTAACATCCTTTTAATTGGGGTTACAGGTTGGACCCTAAATCAGTCTCTAATCGAGGTATGAAGGTTAGATGATAACTCATACATTCTCAGTATTTAGTTCAAAACTCAGTTCAATTTTAGGTTTGCTTGACCATAGCATACAGTTATCAGTTATTTAGTTATCATTATTTCAGTATTTTAGTTTACAGACTATTTTAGAATCATGCTATACGCTTAGTCTTGCATTCTCAGATAATACAGTTTTATGCATTCATGTTCGGTCATCTCATGTTGTTCAGTTAGTCTTTATGTCAAATGCATAGTACTCCACAGTTTTAGTCCCATTATTCAGACTAAGTACAGTCTAGTCTTACAAAACTAGTATTCAGCTATCAGTCATTCAGTTAATCAGATAAGCTTAGTAGATGTTATGTTTGGTTTGGTTTTTTAGGTATTCCTGCTCAATATAATTGTATATTCAGATCCCCATTGTGATGTTAATTTTCATCACGTAGTTTTAGACTCAGTATTCATATAGTATTCATATTTTATCGTATCTCAGCTTCAGTTCTACTTATATCATTAAAGTAAAGTTTTACAAAAACTAAGTTGAGATTCACCATCTTATCTGACTATGTTTGTCACTCATGCCTTAAGATGCTTTTAGTTTATTCAAGCCTATTAGTGAGTCTACTTACACTTAGCATATATGTTTTAAGATTACGTATGAAATCAGTTTTACTTATTGAATTCACCCCTGCTTACTCAGTACATTCCAAAATTATTGATCCACTGTAACGCCCTAATTTTTTGGAATTGGAACGCCACACGGTGTTCATGATCCCAAAGGACCACAAGCTAACCCTCTGATGGTACCTGTAACTGAGCACTGCATAATATACTGAAATAAATATGGAAAATTAGAGAAAACTTTCCATAAGGTTCAAAATATCTAAAATAATCAAAAACTAAAAACTGAATACTAATACATCTGTTTGAAAAGCCTCTAAACTATCTGAACTGTGGAGTTAATGAGACATGTCCCCAACTAACTCCATCTGCTAAAAATAAACCGAATCTAATGCAATAATAAAATATGGATCATCCTCGAATAAAGAGGACTCACTGCTATGTCTACTTCTGCTGACTGAGTCTGGACTGCATGGGTGCTCTGAATCCCGTACGTCTGAACCTATGGTGTAAGATACCATAGCGCAGGAAAGTATGTGTCGGTACTTGGAATGTACTGGTATAGTAGATAAGTTAAGGCTAAATGCAAGGGCTTATGCATGAACATTACTTAACTGAATAACATGAGAATACTGAATGGGATATATGCATGAATGCACAAACCAAAACAGGAATTGTAGTAACACTGAATACGAACCCTGAATACTGGTTTTTGAATACTGACTTACTGATGACTGGGTCTACTAATACTGATATCTGAGTTTACTAACTCTAAAATACACTGAATCAACTCATATCAATAACTGAGTTTTAAGCTTGCTACGATCGACTGACTAAATCTGAGATCAAACCTCTCTAACGGATGATCTCTGAATCAACTAATAATGATAAGGATTGATTGTATCTGAGATCAAACCTATCTAGCGGAATATCTCTGAATATTTTAGTATTGGTACTGATTAACTTTATGTGAGATCCGGTATATCTAGCGGGCTATGGAACTATCTAAGTTCCTTACTGAGATAGGTGACTGTATCTGACAGTCCTGATTTCTGAGTTCTACTCCGAAGACTGATACTGAAACTACAACTGTAGAAGTTCTCACTTAACCAACATGCCCCAAATCGAAACTAGTGGGGTCCAACCTATAACCCTAGCTGGAAGGGTGTCAATACCGTTCCACGGGTAAAGACCTCTGCTATGGTCAAGCCTCTCTAACGGGTGACCCTGAAAAGGAAGTCAAGACTAAGGCAGTATGATACTAAAGCCTTAATCTAATAAGTGACTCTTGGTCCTGCACTAGCTACGCAGTTCTGGAGTTCAGGGACTATTACTAACGACTCTACCTCTCTAACGGGGAAGCCATCATCCCTACACTCGCTCGGTGCTAGTTCCTACTCTCTACTGAAGGACTCTAAATAGATTCTTAACTAAACTTAGACTGAGCTGGATCTATTACTGTTCATATTTCTTGACTATTCTGATTGAGTTCACTTGGTTCCATTATCTGACGTAACGCTACTTGGATTCTACTATCTAGCTAAATTCTACTGAATTCTGAATACTTGAATACTGATAAGATCTGAGTTGAGTACTGAACTAAAGCTGGAATGCTGGTGATACTTAGATAACTAAGATTTTTTAAGTTCTGTAACTGTCTGAGAGTACTGAGTTCTGTAACTAACTGAGTTCTAAGATCGTTGCTTGACAGAGATTATCATGAAAACTTACACTATCTCTTGACAACAGCTAATTTGTTGGGTATAAATACCCCCAAGACTTGATAACATAAAAGTAAAAATTAACCATTCTTGAATAATCATGACCATAGACTTCCATTCACCATTACAATCATTAAAGCATATCTTCAAGCACTTGGAAATCATAAACAGGTAATAGTATAGGGAGATATGCTATTGGCTTGCACTCCCTTCAATTGTATCAAACACTTAACATGCATTAAAGTGCACATAATTAGGAATTTCATACTAACATGTCACAATTCATTCACTAAGGCTTTTCAACAAACACTTGGCATGCATGAACTCATACAAAATTGGGGATTTCTTGTCAATATGCTATAATGACTTAATTCCTTCACATAAACATTTTATCAACCATATGGGGATCATGCTTTGGTTATTCAATAATTTCTACACCTAATTATCATGGATACATCAACCAACATGCAACTTAAAGAGGTTTTATCATGAACGTCATACAATTCATCACATACTAGAATCAATTCTTAAAACTTATAGTCTAAATCATGAATTAAATCTCAACAATACATAATCATGAACTGTAATTCACATAAATCATGAAAGCTCATAAGTACACAAACCCTAGCTATAGATTCTTAGTTTCTTGAGTTTTCTTGAAGAAGGGTTTTTGATCTTGTTCTTGGGTTTTTTATATTGAAAGAAACCCTAGCTTTTGATGTTATGGATGAATAATTAAGTCCTTAGCTTCATTTAGGATATATCTGAGTGTTAAAAGGGTAGAAAAAAACCAAAAATCCCTTTTAAAAGAGACTTAAAATTATTGATCGGGATATGCGACGGTGGGGTGCGACGGTCCTTCGGACTGACCGACGTACTTGAACCAGAACTGGGGTTTACTTATTCATCGCGATGGCCTGGGGCGACAGTTCGTCACTAGTTCGACGGTCCATCAGTCCTGACCGTCACACTTGGCCAGTGAATCGGACTACTACCTCATGGCGATGGATATGGGTGACATTCCGTCTCTAGATCGACGGTTCATCGTCCTGCCCATCGCACCTGGGCAGTTCAGACAGCTTTCTATAAAATGTCCATAACCTGCTACCCCAACATCGGATTTTCGAAAAATTGGTATCAACGAAAAGCTTATTCAATTCTCCACATGACTAAAAGTCAATATTAGAGAAATTCTACACGGTTTAAAATATTTCTTACTTGGAAAGTCATCCCTTACTCTTCTTAAGGATGAAACTTGACTTAAAAAAAGTTTGGGGTATGACAATATCTCCTCTTTGGGAATATTCGTCCTCGAATGTCGCTTGTTAGGATAAGTTTCTACTGAACTTACTTAAGGAACGTGAACATCTGAAACCTGACTATGTAACATAAAACTACTGATATACTGAGTTCTTGTACTTGACATGTATATCTAATGCATGAAATACATGACTGAAGCTACTCATAAGCTGAATTCTCATAATGGACATGCATATCTGATGCATGGATGCATGACGGAGTTTCTCTCGTGAATGCATGACTGTATACAATGATTCTTGAATGCATAACTGAGTATGCAATGATAATTGTTATTAACTTCGTAAGGAGAGTCTGAACATACAACTGAATGAGTTTAAGGACATGAAAGCATCGAAATATTATGGAGTATCTTCCCCTTGGGACTCTATGTCCTGCTAAAAACACTTCGCTGAAATACTGGGGCGGTGCATGGGGTACCTACGAACTGGGTCATTATTGATCATCTGAGATCTGAAACTAATGCATAATACGTGAGCTGAGCTATACTCACAACTACTAGGATACTCTATCTTAGAATAGTTACATTCCGGATATTTTTGATAGCATGATCAGGTGAAGAAATGAGATAACAAACTATATAAATCTGACTATCTGACTACTAAATTGACTTACTGGCTCTACTAACTGACTCATGCAGAAACATAAGCTCAAATGGGAGCAAGGGATCTAACAATGCATATCATGAATATAAAGGACTTATAACCTACCCGAATCTATGTTAGGGAAACCTTCCTGGTCATGGCGAGTCTGAAGCGCATAGAGTCTGTTCTGACGCTGACCAGTATTGGCACCGGAAGTGGCACCCTGCTGACACAATTCTCTACCCCTCTGAGCTAGCACTCTATATTTTCATATTCTGTGGCCTGGCTTACCACATCCAAAACATACCTGACTATTTGCTCTGCACACACCTAGGTGATTCTTGACATACTCTCCACAAAGTGGATAGGTACGAACACTGTTGGCACTACCCTAAGTTTTGGATCCTAGCGCCCCATCATGACTGACATCCCCTAACTTTTGTGAGGGTACACTATCTGAGGATGGAGTTGGGACTGGAAATTTTTTGTTATGCTGAGAACGACTACCACCTTGTGACTCAGCCTGAGAAAAGTTATAACTACCTGTTTTGAATTTGTTATTGGATCTCTCTCTCCTTAGATTTATCTTTCTCTATCTGCTAAGCATGCATCATTAACCTAGAAAAATCCATATCTCAATTAAGCATAGAAGTTCTACACTCCTTCAACACCAACCTGTAAACACCAGTCACAAACTTAATCATACTCGCTCTAGGGTCAGCTATCAAATCGGGAGCATACTTAGCTAACTGGTTGAACTTAAGACAATACTCCTTCACTTTCATGGAGCCTTGTCTTAGGTTCCTAAACTCTTCCACCTTAGATTTTCTCATCTCGAGTGGGAAAAACTTATCTAAAAATGCATCCTGAAACACCTGCCAAGTATGGGAGTTGCATCCTCCCCTCTACTCTTCTTCCACATCACTACCAAATCATGAGAAATATCTTTCAGCCTATAGGATGCTAACTCTACACTCTCCTCCTCAGAAACATGCATAATCTGGGTGATCTTCTTTACCTCCTCAAGAAAAAGTTGTGGGCCCTCACCTGCTACTGACCCAAAGAATTCTGGTGGGTTCATTCTTATGAAATTTCTAATCCTGGCTGTGGTGGAATCCCTATATTGATGAGTTGGGGTGGCATCCTAATGGTTACCCTAAACAGTAGTTCTCACAACTTGGGCTAGCACCTGAAAAGCTGCTCGAAACTCTACATGTGATACATTCTCATTCGGAAGATCTACAGGCTGAGGTGGCTGGTTATCATCCCTACGGGCATTGGCTTTGCGAGAAGGCATACTCTATAAATAGAAGAAAGAGGTGGATTATACTGAGGATTAACTTGAGCTTATGCTAACTCGCATGATATGAATACTGAAAGAAGGGAGACTATTCCTGAAACATCTTATAGCCTCCTATACATAAATGTGGCGCCCAACACACCCATGAACAAGACTCTACTAGATGCGTCTTTTCATACTCCTAGGACACTATTGAACCTTAGGCTCTAATACCAAGTTTGTAACGCCCCAATTTTTTGGAACCAGAATGCCACATAGTGCTAATGATCCTGAAGGACCACAAGCTAATCCTCTGCTGGTACCTGTAATTGAACACTGCATAATATACTGAAATAAATGCAGAAAATTGGCGAAAACTTATCATAAGGTTAAAAACGTCTAAAATACTCAAAAACTAAAAACGAAATACTAATATATCTGTCCAAAAAGCCTCTAAACTGTCTGAACTGTGGAGTTGATGGGACATGTCCCCAACTAACTCCATCTTCTGAATATAAACTGAATCTAATGCAATAACTAAATATGTATCATCCTCAAATGAAGAGGACTCAATGCTACGTCTACTACTGCTGACTGAGTCTGGACTGCATGGGTGCTCTGGATCCCGTACGTGTGACCTATGGTATAAGACACGATAGCGTAGAAAAGTATGCGTCAGTACTTGGAATGTACTGGTATGCTAGATGAGGTAAGGCTGAATGCAAAGGCTTATACATGAACATTACTTAACTGAATAACATGAGAATACTAAATGGAGATATATGTATGAATGGACAAACCAAAATAGGAATCGTAGTAATACTGAATACGAACCCTGAATACTGGTTTTTGAATACTGACTTACTGATGACTGGGTCTACTAAGACTGATATCTGAGTTTACTAACTCTGGAATATGGAATAACTGAATCTACTCATATCAATAACTGAGTTCTGATCTTTCTACTATCGACTGACTAAATGTGAGATCAAACCTCTCTAACGGATAATCTCTAAATCAACTAATAATGATAAGGAATAATTGTATCTGAGATCAGACCTATCTAACGGAAGATCTGTAAACCTTTTAGTACTGATACTGATTAACTTTATGTGAGACCAGGCCTATCTAGTGGGTGGCCCATGAATCTATGGAACTATCTAAGTTCCTTACTGAGATAGGTGATTGTATCTGACAATCCTGATTTCTGAGTTCTACTTCGAAGACTGATACTGAAACTACAATTGTGGGAGTTTTCACTTAACCGATATGCCCCAAATCTGAACTAGTGGGGTCTAGGCTGTAACCCCAGCTAGAAGGGTGTCAATACCGTGCCACGGGTAAAGACCTTTGCTATGGTCAAGACGCTCTAACTGGTGACCCTGAACAGGAAGTCAAGCCTAAGGCATATGATAGTTAAGCCTTAATCTAACGGGTGACTCCTGGTCCTGTGTTGGCTATGCAGTTCTGGAGTTCAGGGACTATTACTAACGACTCTACCTCTCTAACATAGAAGTCGTCATCCCTGCACTCGCTTGGTGCTAGTTTCTACTTCCAACTTAAGGACTCTGAACTGATTCTTAATTGAACTTAGACTGAGTTGAATCTGTTACTGTTCATATTTCTTGACTGTTCTGACTGAGTTTACTTGGTTCCTTTATCTGACGGAACGCTACTTGGATTCTACTATCTGGATAAATGCTATTGAATTCTAAATACTTGAATACTTCTAAGATCTGAGTTGAGTACTATACTAAAGCTGGAGTGCTGATGATACTTAGATTACTGAAATTTCTTAAGTTTTGTAACTGTCTGAGAGTACTGAGTTCTGTAACTAACTGAGTTCTAAGGATCGTGGCTTGACTGAGATTATCATGAAAACTGACACTGGCTCTAGACAACAGCTAATTTGTCGTGTATAAATACCCCAGGACTGATAACATAAAAGTAAAACATAACCATTATTGAATAATCATGACCATGGATTTCTATTCACCATTACAATCATTAAAGCATCTCTTCAAGCACTTGAAAATCATAAACAGGTAATAGTATAGGGAGATATGTTATTGGCTCGCACTCTCTTCAACAAGGTCTTGTATCAAACACTTAAAATGCATTAAAGTGTATATAATTAGGGATTTCATACTAACATGTCACAATTCATTCACTAAGGATTTTCAACAAACACTTGGCACGCATGAACTCATACAAAATTGGGGATTTCTTGTCAACGTGCTATAATGACTCTAATTCCTTCACATAAGCATTTTATCAACCATATGGGGAGCATGCTTTGGTTATTCAACAATTTTTACACCTAATTATCATGGATACATCAACCAACATGCAACTTGAAGAGGGTTTATCATGAACATCACATAATTCATCACCTTCTAAAATCAATTCTTAAAACTTGTAGTCTAAATCATGAATTAAATCTCAACAATACATAATCATGAACTTCAATTCACATAAATCATGAAAGCTAATAAGTACACAAACTTTAAAATTTTAAAAAGGATTCTTGAACTTCTTGGGTGGAAGGAACCCAAGAATCAACATCTAACATACCTTAGGAGACTCTTTCTTGAAAGTTCTTGGAGATATTCTTGGTTTCTTGAGTTTTCTTGAAGAAGGATTTTTTATCTTGTTCTTGAGTTTTTGATCTTGAAAGAAACCTAGCTTTTGATGTTATAGATGAATAATGAAGCCCCCAGCTTCGTTCAGGATATATCTGAGTGTTAAAAGGATGGGAAAAGGCCAAAAACCCTTTTAAAAACAACTTAAATTTACTGATCGGGACATGTGACGGTGGGGTATGACGGTCCGTCGCACCTGAACCAGAACTGGAACTTACTGCCTCGGCGCGATGGCCTAGGGCGACGGTCTGTCACTAGCTCGATGATCCGTTGATCCTGACCGTTGAACTTGGTAAATGAATCGGACTACTGCCTCATGTCAATGGCTATGGGAGTCGATCCGTCACTAGCTCGACGGTCCGTCGTCCTGCCCGTTGCACCTGGGCAGTTCAGACAGCTTTCTATAAAACGTCCATAACTTTTTACCCCGTTATTGGATTTTCGCAAAATTGGTATCGACGGAAAGCTTATTCAATTATCCACATGATAAAAAGTCAATATTAGAAAAATTCTACACGGTTTAAAATATTTCTTACTTTGAAAGTCAGCCCTTACTCTTGTTAAGGATGAAACTTGACTTTAAGAAAGTTCGGGATATTACATCCACATATACATCTGTGTGGCTTCATTGTTTCATAATAAAGGTACTATTTATAGCCCGTACAACACGATCAGACAGTTGCAGATTCCAGCCAGCAGGTGATGAGTTCTCCTACTTCGGGAACTCCAGAAAGTTTTGGTTCATATACAGTTCATTTATTTTTCATATGTATTGATTAGTTGGATGTATGTCCCAACTATCTATAGTCAACATAGTAGAGGCTTCATAGATGTTAGTCTGAGTCAGTTATGCAATTTTAGTTCTTTTCTCAGTTTTGATAAGATTGTAAACCTTATCATTATTGTAACTAATTATATTATACCATGATTATGTTTTCGCACAGTAAATTCAGTTATATTATGCATTATAAATCAGTTGCTCAATAGTATACCAGTTCATGGGTTAGCTTGGGATCACTTGTGGTTCCAAGCACTGTGTGACGACTAGGGGTAGTCTCGGGTCGTTATGCTTTATCATATAAAAATGTAGCGAATGAGAAGCTGCAAAGTGTGGCCTTTGCACTTTAATGACCACGCTTTTAAAATATAGCTGATATGGAAACACTTGAAAAGCATGGCCTAAAGTTAAAGGTTGCGTCTTAAGGGAGAAAAAACCACGACCTACCTCCAGGATTTCTAAGCTCCATTATATCTAAGCAACTTTTGTAATACAGACTCCAAACTTCAAGATTAAAATCTTAATTCTTCCTCTCCTAGTAATAACTCTATTACAAGAAAAAAGTACAGCAACTCTATTGCACCCACACACCAACTAACTCTAACTGAAAACCCAAGCTAACTCTAGCTTGAAAATCACCTAACTTTAGATGATTACAAAGAGAAGAGGTTTACACCACACCACCTAGTAACAATCATAAGCAACAACAGGCAAGCATGTAAGAGCACATTAGAAAGACTAAAGTACAACAAGGAAATAAAATACAACTTGATGAGCTATCAGTTCCCTGTTGCAAAAGGAGTCTTTGATTCATAGCTTCGGAGAGATATTTTGGTTGTTAGAATATGGACATATTAGTTTTCTTGTTGGAGAAGATGATCAATATATATGTATGACACAAGAAAACCTAGGAGTGACCTCATTGGTTGAGACAAAAAGGTGGCAACAATTTTTCCACCAACTTTTGTATTTTGCGTCAGCTGTGCCAGTTGACTGTGATAGTGACAGATGAGTCCAACCTGTTTCCTAAGTAAGAGCAGCTTTATCATCACTTAATCTCCAGGAAACAGTTCCCAACATACTATTTGTCAATCATCAAAACTACGGACTTAACAAAGAGGTTAGCCAAATATAAAAATGAATTATATTTTCCTTTCATGAAAAGTAAAAATAATTATGGTACTACTTTTATTTTTTTCTTATAAGAAAAATAAAATCTAAATTTGATAAGAAAAGTAGGATAAAAACCCTAACATTATTTTCTTTTTGAAACGGAATAAAAACTAGTATAATATATTAAGCTGAAGATATAAAATAAAATCTCTTTTGACCAATTGGAATGAGGAGTCTAGAAGTATAAAGTAGAAATCCTCCCTGAAACCCTTATTTAAAAACTAAAATACACTATATACTCAGTTTCTTAAAATTATTGAAAGGTTAATAAGCTCTGGCAAATCTCGTATTACTCACGTTGTTGCTGTTATATCTTCTTCTTCAGTCCTATAGTTGAACTCTATTAGATTAGTCTGCATTCTAATTTTTGACTTAGCCTTTTATAGGTCTAACTTCGACGTTCAAACTCGTACTTGAAATGTTTGATTTTCTGACCTAAGTCGATTATGTGGGCGATAAATAATGTGTTACACCCTTCCTTTCAGTTTGTTTTTAAAAATATATTAAATTTTTTTATAATTATTTAATTTTGACTTTCCATTGACATATCTAAGACACAAAATTAAAAGATATTTTGATGCATTTTTTATATTATATTATAGAAGAGTGAGTTGGAGGATGACCAAGGGAAAAATTGTCATTTCATACAAATTTAGATTTTTTATTTATATGATATTACTTCAAAACAGAAATTTAAAAGATATTTTTTTACAAAAAAATTGTAGTATATTAAATAGTCAATGTAAATTTTTTTACTATATTATGTAAATATATTTGTATGTAAGTTTTCATAAAAATTGAGATTTGTAATCTTAAAAATAAGATATATAATTCTGCATTAATTCCTTTTTATTTGCTCTATTTGGGTTGTGCTTATACTTCTAAATATTTGCTCCTTTAATCTTTCAAGAATAATTTGAACAAAATTTTTATATTATGCTCTTGTTCAATAAATGTACATTATTATTGATTTGGAAAGAGGTATAAAATTTAATTAGGGGTAGGGATATATTAGTAAAATTAATTTTAATTTTATAGGAGCAAGAGAATAAGGTGTGTGTCTAACCCAAATAAAACAAATAAAAAGGAATGAAGAGGGTACGATATAATAGATAAATTAACCTGCATGTAAAATAACTTTAAACTAACATTAAATAACATATATTTTTTAATCCCTTTAATAAAAATTTCAACTCCACCAATATTAGTTTGATTTGCACTCTATTTTTTTATAGGTAATTTTCAACTATCAATAATGTATTTTTAGTATTTTTATATTATTTCATTATAAAAATGAATATATGATATATATATTTATATGGACAAGAACAATTTCTTATCTCCTTAATATAAATACACTAGTTACTTTTATTTATATAGTATATTAAGTAAAAGGATCATATTTTAAGAAAATATTACTCATAAGATTTTGTAAAAAATATTAATATACTGACACTTATAATTTCAATTAATCTGCTTGTATAATTTTTAAATAAAATTAAAAATAAAAATATTAAAATTAGTTACTTTTTCTAGAAAACATATTTGACTTGATATTAAAATAAGTATTGAAGCATATTATATTTAATTTTAATGAGGACAATTTAAATAAGTTGTAAGCTATTATTTGATTTTATAAAAATAAAAAAGATTAGTTTTTTTAAAGTGTTATCTCTATTATCATTTTTTATCGTATTTAGTTAAAATATTAATTTAACTTTTTTTAATAAACTAATTAAATATCGCTAAACGGGCCCTTCATTATCTAGTCATATACATTTAACAACTTGTTTGGATGATGGTCGTCTATTTACTATTGTATTATATAGTATAACTAGTAAATTTATCCGTGCTTCACAAGGTTATAAAATACCTTATTAATTTTTATAAAATAAAATTTTAAATATTGGAGTGCTTAAAACTTTTTAGAGATTCTTTTTAGTGTTCAAATTTAAATATATAATATTTCAAATTTTAATTCATTATTTTTATTAATACTTAGTTTCTGTATATTTTTTGTACTTTGAATTGCTCAAGAGGTTTGGATCTTCTAAAATGATTTTTGCATATTTGAAACTATTATGTTTACATAATTTTTTTGAATTTATGTATCTAATTTTACTTTTTTAAGTAGAAAGTTAATTTTTTATTTCACATTTTTTAACAATATAAAAGTGACACAGTAAAAAAAGGGAAGAAAAATGAATAATAAGCATAACTAATCTATAGACTTCAAATTCATTGAATGACTATGAATCCCTTCTCTAATTTTTGCTTTGTTTTTCCTTTTCCTTTTTTTCAAGTTCTCCCCATGTTCTTTTTCTCTTCTAATTTCCTCTTCTTATTTTATATCTGTTCATTTTCCACAATCAAATATTAAATATATTCTTCTTTCTGCTTCTCTAACATATCAATAACAAAAATAGAATATTAAAGAGATTTGATATTCCATAAAGACGTAAATTAAGTGGCTCAAGACATAACAAACGTAAGTAATAACAAATGGTTAAGATTTTGGTAAAACAACCTAATAAAGATGAGCGTGTATATTTTCAAAATAAAACTAAATAGTAAAATTGATAAATGAAAATGATAAATCTTTTGATGATAATTTGATTTGACATACATAAAAAGCTCAATTTTTGCCATGTCAAATTGAGTTCCTTCGAGATAGCTTAGTTGGTTGATGTTTATCCACACGGATGATTGTGTTCGATCTCCTTCAATGCCTTCCGAATGAATCTGTCACTTAAGGCTTGGCTAGTGCGATTTTACATTTTCTGCATGTTTTGTAAGCTATTACATAGTGGAAGGTTTTACCCAATACACACAAAGTGTTTACCACATAGTGCGCATCCAAAGAGCAGAGATTGTGGCGCTGCAGAGTTAAATATTTTTTTTGAGTTCCTTAAACATCATCTAACCATCTAAGCCCAAATTAGTTCCACTAACGATGCTTATTGAAATCACCGAGTGCTTTATATAATGGAGCATGCCAATAGAGACTATTAGGCTTACCGTAACAGATAGGAGTAATTAGAATTAAAATATTTCTACATTTAAGATAAAAAATAAATAGAGAAAATATGGGTTGGAATAGTTGTTGCACGTCTGCACTCCCCCATTAGCTAGTAATTAAGGCTTTTCTTTTTCTCAACTTATAGAAACTTTTGCATTTCTAATTAAGTAGGCATTTAAAGATATCTATATATAATTATTTATATAGATTATTATTATTATTATAACATATAGAGAGAGATATTGAGGACAAAACTGCAATAATTAATACTATACATTGAGCATTTAATTGAAATAAGTTTTATGCTTGTGTTGAATTAGGCTTTTTTTCATAAACATATTTAATTAACTTTTAATTAAGAAAATGAGATATAAGACCTAAAAATAGAGAAAAACGTAAATAGGAATAGAGCGCATATAGAGGTGCCACATCACCTTATTTATGATTTTATTTTATATTATATATAGATTGTTAATTATTAGTAATATTAATTAATATCAAGTATGTTTCTTTTGTTGTGTGTGACCTTTAAATTTTTACGGACTTTAAATTTTATAGTACAATATAAATTTGAGATTTTGCATTTTTCTAATAAAAGAAACCATTTTTTCTTTTTTTATCTTTTTTCTTTTTGCATCTTTAGAATTAGGTTTAATTGGATTGAATTAGTAGGATGAGGAAAGGTTTTTAAACTAATAACTCTTTAATATTCTTAAATGCATTTTCTTTTTAATAAACAATGAATGTAGATAATCATAAAGTAATTGATGAGTTATTTTAAGGTGATGTGACAAAATATTTTGAGGGAAATATAAGATAAAAATGTCAAAAAATTGACAAAAAAGATAAATAACAATGGAAGCTTTAGAGAGGTGTCACATAGACACATGTATAAGCCTTCTTTTTATATATATATATATATATATATATATATATATATATATATATGACGGAATACATATACAGGCCCCTGAACTATTTTACTTTTCCCATATAGGCACCTCAATTAAGTCAGGTACCTATTGAACCATTTACTCCTTCACAAATGGTTTCAATTGAGCCCAATTTGCTGACGTGGCAAAAAATGTGAACTATGTGTATTACACACGCTGATGATGTGGCAAAGTGGCGAATTAAACAACGACACGTGACATTTTAACTTAAAATAATTATAAAAATAATTTTTAATATAATTAAATATAATTTTTCTTAAAAAAAATATATATCCCCCCCCCCAGCTGCCTACCGATCGTCCTTCCCCCCTCTTCCCTTCCAAACAATGTTTCTCCATTGTTGAACACAAAAAGCAAAAAAAAAAAAAAAAAGATCCTTCTCCCCCCCAAGCTGCCTACCCGATCTTCCTCCCACCCCCCAGCTCTCCTGGTACCTTCCAAATACCCCTTTCTCCATTGTTGAGCATACAAAAGTAAAAAATAAAAATAAAAATTGAATCTTCTTCTTCTTCACTTTATCTCCTAAACTCCATTTTTCTTTTCTTCTTCTTAATGCGGAACACACACACCGAATCGATTTCTCCATTCACGCACAAATCGCGCATACACATACACATTGGCTGAAATCCAAAAATACAAGAAAAATAGAAAATAGATCAGAATGGGAAGAAGAAAAGGGTTAGAAGATTCGGATTTTCAGTTGATTTAAGAGTTTTTCGATCATTAATTTCTCAAGTTTCTCCGACGAAACTTTTCACCGAAATTGACTCTAGTTCGTCGATTTGGAGATCTTCTTCTTCACTTATCTACCTACCATGGATTGAACATTCATACTGAACTAAAAGGTGTTTTTTTCTCGAGAAAATGAAGAAGACGGGAAAATGAAGAAGAAGAAGAAGAACAGTAGTTGAGGGACAAGTATTTTTAAAAATAAAAAATATGAGAAATGAGATAATTAAGAAAAATAAAAAAGATAAAGAGATTAAAAAAATGCTAAAATTTACTGTTTCACACTCCTAAAATTGAGTGCAGTGCACGCATTATGCCATATCAGTGTCACGTCAGCAATTGTGCTAAATTGAAACGTTTTTTGAACGAGTAAAGGGCTCAATAGGTACCTGACTTAATTGAGGTGCCTATACGGAAAAAGTAAAATAGTTCAGGGGCCTCTATATGTATTTAGCCTATATATATTGATTGATTAGTGTAAATATTTCTGATTGTTATTTAAATTTATCGTATTGTAGTAGCATTATAGGTAACAAACAAGAAGTCCAATTTGCATAACTATTAATTTGGCGTGATCTCATTATTTTTTCTATCTCATTTTATCCTTTATTTATTATTTAATATTTCCATTCTATCCTTTTACTCTAACCTTTTAGGGGTCATTTGGTTTGAAAAGAATTATTCCAAGATAAGTTATTTCATCATGTATATACGATAACTTATCTAATCACTACGGTATAAATATTGAAATAAATAATTTTGAAATTAATTAATATCTTCAATCAAACGCAGAATAAATAATCTTGCATTTTATTTTAGAATTATTATATCTTATCCATTACCCCAAACAAACCCTTATAGTTGATCTATCCCCTGCCTTACTTTTGTTATTGATTTATCTTTCAAATTATTAACTTGTGATATTATATAACAAAAAATAAATAAATAAATAAATGTATTTGAATGTTATATTCATTAAAATAATACTATACTATAGAATATGTATACATAACAATTAACAAACTATTGAAACAAGGCAATTAAAATTTACAAAGGGCTATGTGTGCCCTTTACCCTTTACCCCCATTACATAGTAAAGCAATTCCTTCGCGCAGGTGAATTCGTAATGGAAGCATCTCGCTCGCAAGACGAACTGGACCATGACCTTTACACAATCCCAGTTACACCAGTAAGTTAACACCCAACTCCAACTCCCATTTCTCTCTATTTTATCGATAACAACGGTATTGGGTCAGTTTTGCCGTATCTCGACTAACACCATTTCTTTGTAAATAGCTCTAATTTCTACAAAAAAGTTTTATGACCGTAGTGATCGTGTCAGCTTTTGAATATCCCAAAATACTATTTCTCTGAAAACAACTCTAATTGCAGATTTTTTCAAGGTTGGTTTCTTTTCGATGGAAATTCGATTACAATGACACCCAGAATATACAAAAAGGATAGGGATTTCATTATTACATTCTACAGTGAAGATCCGACCCGAATGCTATCGTTTTCTGAGATCCGAAAGGCGTTAGTGGGTGATGTGTGTGTGTTACACAAGGTGTTCACGTTTTTGGAGAAATGGGGTTTGATTAACTTAGGTTGTGGCTACTAAGCGTTCTTTGAAACCACTCGAGGCGGCTCTATGCCTTAGAAAATAAGGCAACCGCCTAAGGCCCTAGAGGGATCCTTATTATTTTTTAGCAATAATAAATTGTAGCATATGATTTTTTCTAAAAGAAATCTTTTGTAATATTTTTTTTTATTTTTAGTTCATAAAAAAAAAATTGTTTTTGTAAACTTTTTAGTTTTAATTTTTTCACAAGACCTGTTTAAAACCAAAATATTAAAGAACATTTTGGTATATTCTATATATCTTTAGTTTAGGATACAAGATACAAAGATTTTCTGTACTCTATCAAACTTCAAATACCTTGTCAAACAAAAATAGATATACAAATTAAAATGAAAGGAGTGTTTTCAATAAATTTTTATTGTGACAAAAATAAACTGCAATCACAAATAAAAATATGAAGAAACATAATTTTTTTTATTGATAAACGATGTGGGTACAAATCTGTTTCTCCCTTGATTCTTCCCTCTCGATTTTTTTCTTAATTCGAGGGTCGTCAGTAACGTATTTCTTGACTATAGGAAGATTTGAACATGAATTTCTCCGTAATTCGAGGGCTGTTAGTGGCGTATTTTTCGAATGTAAAAATATTTGAATTTGATCTGAATTTTCTCCGTAATTCGAGGGTCGTTAGTGACGTATTTCTCGAACGTAGAAATTTTTGAATTTGATATCCATGAAAGGAGGATTTGTGGATCTTCTCAATGTATTTAATTATCAAGAAGAGAGGATTCTGATCCCTTTGTGATATTCCATGAGTTTATGGAATTATCTAGAGATATTTGATTTTTTTTTATGAATATCTCATGAATTTGTGGATCTTGGAGATTTTGTCAACTTTCACTCTTAAATTTAACGTTTTGAGCGGTTCAACTTCCAAATTTAGGGAGTTTAGAGACTTCATCTTATGTGAACAAAACTCATATTTCATTGGAGTTTGCCCTCATTGAGCCACCAATACTTGGAGTGAGTTCAAGATTTAATTAGAATATTTTCATACTTGGTATCCATATGGCGGATACTGTAGAAATATTTTTTTTGACACTCATGCAACTGAACTCAGAATGAGATTTCAGGCACCTACGTACCTCAGTGAAGAGGATCAAGTCACAACGTAGTTCTGGGGTGAGTATTTTTTTTGTGTCCTAAACTTTGCCTAGGCCGCCTCTTTCGAGGCTTTAACCTAACAGACTTTTTTCTTGAGCCATACATAGTTTATACTCTTGCGGGTTATGAGTGGACATACAGTTTATACTCCTCCCTTAAGGAGTGTCATCTTCCTTCAAGGATATACTTCTTCAAGAACTTGACGTTGATAGGGTCGATTTTCACTCCATCTACATTGACAGTCTTGTAAGCACCATTTGAATATGCCTCTTGTACAACATATGATCCATCCCACTTTGGGGTGAATTTGTCCCCAGATTTACGAAAAGTAATACTGGATCTTCTTACTGCAAGAACTTGGTCTCCAACTTAAAAGTACCTCAAGTGGACTCTTTTGTTGAAAGAACGAGATAGACAAGCTTGATAGCATTCAAGATTTTGCTGAGCATCCAGCCTCTTCTCATCAAGAATTTCTAACTCCGCAAGATGTAACTTAGCATTTTCTTCATCGGTGAGCCCCTCTTGAATAGCCAGTCTCAAAAAAGGTATTTGACGCTCAATTGGTAGGAATGCTTCAACTCCAAAAGCAAACGAATATGGGGTTGCTTGCATCAGTGTGTGCTAAGTCGTTCTATATGCCCACAAAGCTTCTTCCATTCGTTCATGTCAATCTCGTTTGGACTTGGAGACGACTTTCATCAATAGATTGCATAAAGTCTTATTAAATACTTCGGCTAGACCATTGGTGGCAGCATGATACATAGAAGACTTACGTCGCTTGAAACCAAAGATATCACAAATCTTATTTATCAACTTGTTATCAAATGGCTTGCTATTTTCAGTTATTATGTACTGAGAAATTCCAAAGCGATAAATGATATTCACTCGGATGTAGTTTGCAATATTTTTCCTTTTTTACTTCCTTGAGAGCAACAACTTCGACCCATTTTGAGAAGTAGTTTGTTGTGGCCAAGATGTACAAGTGTCCACCAGAAAATTTTGGTAGTGGACCAACAACGTCCATTCCCTAAGCATTGAATGGATAAGATGCTATAGTTGGGTGTAATACTTCAGGAGGTTGATGTATGAAGTTTGCATGGAGTTGACAACTTTTGCATCTTCTAGCATAGTCCAAGCAATCTTTCACCATCATTGGCCAGTAATACCTCATCCTTTTAATTTGAAAATGAAGCTTTGGTCTAGACTGATGCGATGCATAAACTCCCGAGTGCGCTTCTTGCAAAGATTGAATTGCTTCTTCCTCTCCTAGACATCACAAGAGTACTCCTTCAAACGATCTTCTGTATAGAGTGTCTTTATAGTAAAGAAAGTGAGGTGCACGATGACGGATGTCAATCCTTCTTCTTGGATCTTCTGGAAGTATCCCATAACACAAATAATCAACGATAGGTTATTGCCAATCTTCTTTTGCAGCTTCAGACACGGCAATGAGGTATTCAACCTTATTTTCTACATCCCCATCCTCATTCAACGACGGTACTACCCATTCTTGGCAGATAGTAACTTGCGTCTGATTTGGAAGAATTTAAGGCTAAAACAGCTAGGGCATCCGTTTCTTATTTTCTTTCCTTGGTATATGCTGGAGGGTTACTTCTCCAAGCTACCCCATTAACTTCTGCGTGTAATCATGATATGGTCGTAGCTTAGACTTTCTGACTTCATAGCTTCCTAAGAGTTGCTTGATCACCAATTGGGAATCACCAAAGACTTGTAATTGTAGTTTTTTCATGTCAACTGCTATCTCAAGTCCAAGTATTAATTCTTGATATTCAGCAACATTATTGGAGCAACGATTTATTAGGGTTAACGAGTATGGAATGACCTCTCCTTGTGGAGTGATAAACACCACACAAGTACCAGATCCATCTCGATGTGCGGCACCATCAAAGTACATCTTCCACGGGGTATGGCTTTAATAAAAATTGCATCTTCATTAGGAAGTTCATCGCTCAGTTTCCAGTCATCATGTATCAGGTGGTCTACCAAGAAGTCAACCAATGTTTGTCCCTTTACAACCTTTTGGGAACGTACACAATCTTAAATTCTTGGAATTGAAGGTACCATCTTGTAAGTTGATCACCAAGGACTAGTTTTAACATTACAAACTTGATAGGATTTGTTCTAGACACAAGATGAATGACGTGAGCTTGAAAGTAGTGCTTCATTTTTTGAATTGAGAAGGCCAACGCTAAACACAACTTTTCGATTGGAGAATAATTCAACTCATTTGGTGTCATCATTCTGCTCAGATAGTAAAGGGAGTTTTCCTTACCTTCACTGTTTTCTTGTGTTAGTAGTGTTCCAACTTGCCTCTCTTATGTCGAGATGTATAGTATCAATGGTTTTCCAGGTATAAGTGCCACAAGAACCGGAGGATTCATCAAGTATGATTTGATACTTTCAAAGGCCTTACTTCAAGTTTGGTCCCATTCGATGGGAGTGTCCTTCTTCATGAGACGTCTAAATGGTTGAAATTTTTTGGCCAAGTCTGAGATGAACCTATTCAAATATGCTATCCTTCCTTAAAAGCTTTTTAATTCATGAATGTTTTGAGGATCGGGCATCTTCAAAATCACATCGATCTTGGCCTGATCAATTTTAATTCCTCGGTGTCGTACAATGAAGCCAAGGAACTTTCCAGAAGTAACTCCAAAGGCACATTTTAATGGATTCATCCTAAGTTGATATTTTCAAAGAAACCCGAATACCATTCTTAGGTGTTTTAAGTGGTTGTCCCTCTTTCTTGGCTTCACCACTAGATCATCTACGTAGCACTCAATATTTTTATGGAGTAGGTCATCAAAGATTTTTTGCATAGCCCTTTGATAAGTGGCACCAGCGTTCTTTAAACCAAAAGGCATCACCTTATAACAATAAATACCTTTGGGCGTATGAAATGCAGTGAGCTCTTCATCTTTTGGTACCATACGGATTTGATTATATCCGGATGAACCATCCATAAAGGACATTGTCTCATAACTAGTGGTGGCATCAATCATCAATTCTGGTATGGGGATTAGAAAAACATCTTTAGGACAAGTGTTGTTGAGATCTCGAAAGTCGACACAAACTCAAATTTGGCCATTTTTCTTTCGTACCAGAACAATACTTAAAATCCACGTGGGGTATTTAACTCCACAAATAAATCTAGTTGATGAGTTTATTGGCCTCATTTTTGATCAATGGAACCAACTCTGGCCTAAAACTCCTTTGGGCTTGCTTAACAGGACGAGCACCATTCTTGACCGCCAATTGATAGACTGCTACTTTTGGATCTAAGCCAGGAATTTCCTTATAACTCCAAGCGAAGAAATCCATATATTTTTTGAGTATGTTTATATAAGCGATTTCCACCTCCATTTCTAGAAATGCACTAAGGTAAGTTGGTATTAGATTTTCATCAGTTCCAAGATTAACTTTCTTTAATGGATCTGTTGTGGCCTTCACTCTTTCTTTCAGTTGTAATGGAGCATCTCCAAAGTCTTTTTCCTCTTGAGGATCATTGTCATTGATGGCTATATGATAATACCAAAAAGTATCTTCCATCTCTTCATCAACCTTTATTTGAGACGAGACATTATTCTCATTTTGGGTTGGAATAGGACTTGAGGAGCCAACACTTTCTTCATCCTCCTCACACTTCTTGGTATAAACCATGGTATGAGCCTTAGATTTTAACACCTTATTACATGAAACCACCAGTTCCGTTTACTGTCTCATACTAGAAGGAATCAAACTTTGGAAATCCTTTTGGATCTTAGGTGAAGAGTGTATTATCGTATTTCGATGACTTCTTCGACACTTGTTACTTATCTTCTTATTTAGAGGACCCAACCTCTCAAACATTGTAGTTCTTGTGATTGATTCTCCAAGTCAGTAAAAGACAGAAGGCTTTTTTTTGGATGCAGTAGACTTTCCTTCTACAGTGATATAGTTACTAACCGCCCTCCTTATGGAGATGCGAATTGGAGGTGGCTATGTGTATCTTAGGCCTTCACATGCCTGCCTGATTGTACCTTCTGACGGAATTTTCCCCAACCTTGATGGCTCATTTGGATTATATCCAGCCTTTACAAATAGCTTGTATGCATTTGGATCGAGCCCTCATTTGTACACTTCATAGGGAGAGTCATATCTTATGGCGGGTTTTGAGCCACAAACTCTCTAAGTAGCCTTAAGGATGGATTTATTGTGTTAATCCTGATAGGTAGAGTTATCCCCTTTAGCACATTATATTAGGCATCATATAGGCAATCTATCTCTTTCTTTACCTTTGGTACATAGCAGAGAATAGAAGTTGCCTTTTTTCATGGATGCAACGCTTTCTTTATTCGAAGTGATGAGGGGTTTCTTGGTGGCGAACTTTTCAACAGTCACCGCGACCTTCTTAGATGCAGGATCATCACACTTGGTCTTTGTGACATCTTCAACCCTTTTCTCATTAACAACATAATTCTTTAAGTAGAATTTTGCATCGTTAAAGTATGACTCAACTTCAGTGAATGGCTTATCATCGACAACTATCTTTCTTTCCACTCCGCCTTAGATGTACTTCAAGCATTGATAGTAAGAGGATGAGATAATTTTATTCTCGTGTACCCAAGGCATACTAAGTAATAAATTATATGAGTTTTGGCATCGATTGCATGCATCAATGCATTTGATTGAAAATCATCCATATGAATCCCCAACTTGATAGATCCCATGGACCTCCCACCCCCTTGGTTCCAACCTTGGATTATTATACTACTTTTGACCAGTTCGTTAGTAGCGATGCTAAGTTCCTTCATTATGCGGATAGACAAGATGTTGACTCTGGATCCCTCAAGATTCTATTTATCTTCTTTCCTTGAACTTGAACTACCATGTACAAGGGCCGATTGTATAGGGATCTTCCAACCAGAAGATCATTATTTGTAAATGTAATTTTTGTATCACATACATGTTCCTGTTCGCCAACAGTTTCAACAAGCTTTTCAGAAGATAAAGGAACTTCCATGGGTATATTTTCACCCTTTGGCCCCTCTTTGACAATATTAAAATAAGATGCCTCAAGGTTGACTTGAGCATTCTTCATACGAAACCAACTTGGTAAGAATTCTCCCAATGTTACTGGACAATGTTGTTTTTAGTGGTGAAGCTGTATTACCCTTGACTTTTTTGGAAGTTCAACCAACTTTTGTTGTCTTGATTTTTTCAACATTCTCCTTTTAGTTGGCTACTAGAATGACTCATTTTGTAGACTTATCTTCTTGCGTCTACGCCTGGTCACTAGAGTCCAACCTTTATCATCACCTTCGTCAATTGAAGAAGACCCATCATGCTCTAATAGTTTCTCATTATGTTCTTCAACATATATTTGGACTGGATCAAGCGAGCCAAAAGTGTTAAAGATTTGATGAGAACCGGTCTTCTCATCATCGAAGAAAATCTTCTTCACATTCGCCAATTGCATGACTTTTTCCTTAAAGACAAAGCATTTTTCTAAAGGGTGACTCACAAGCCTATGATACTTGTAATGATTTGGGTCATTAGTCCTTCCAAATTCATCGGGTCGTTTCATCTCTAGGAGTTCAATGAGCTTATGCTCAAGAAGTTCATTGACATAAGCTCATTGAAAATCTCAGCAACATTAGAATCAAGGAAGGAATATTCCTTTTCTTGCATTTCCTTTAAAGTTTTTTGATTTGGACTTGCTCCAGAAGTCATCTTCACAGTTTTCTTCTTGCTCACCTTCATGGTGACCTTCACAAGAGACACATCAACATTCATGGATTCCTTGTTATCACTTTTGGGCATAAACTTTCCCCATCTTTTGGGTTCTTGCTTATCCTTTCCCCTTTGAGGGACATAGATAGGCGCTACTCCTTTTTCAGCTGAAGACATGATCAACTCCATGTCGTGAACACGAGTAGCTAACTCTTCAAAGGATTTAGGCTTAATTCCCTGCAAGGTATAAAGAATCACCCAGTACATTCCTTGGATGTGCATCTCTATTGCAGAGTTTTTACTGAGCCCATCTTTGCAGTTTAGACTTGCATTTCTCCATCGATTGATAAAGTCAATAGCTGTCTTATCTTTTATTTGCCGAGTATTTGTAAACTCTACCATGCTCACCGTATGACTTGTGCTATAAAATCGATTTAGAAACTCATGCTCCAATTGCTCCCAACTATCAATGGAGTTAGGATCAAGGTCTGTATACTAATCAAAGGCATTTCCCTTTAGGGAACGAACAAATTATTTTTTAAGATAGTTACCGTATGTTCCAATATTATTACATATCTCAGGAAAGTGTGTGACATGTTGTTTTGGGTTCTGTAACGCCCCGAGTCTTCATCCTGGATGTCACACGGTGCTTACAAACCCGAAGGACCACAAACTAACCCATGACTGGTACCTGCTATAAGCACTGAATACTAATTTTGATATAATATGAAAGTTAGGATGAAATGCCATAAGGTTCATAATCTGAATACTGATAAATATAGAAACTGATAATAATATCTAAAAATTGAGTACTGTCTGAACTAGTCTAGTCTGAAAAGCCTCTACTGAACTATCTGAATGTGGAGTTAATGGCACAAGCCCTCAACTAACCTCGACTAATAAAATACTAGATCTATTGTAATACCAAAATAAATAATATTCTCGATGGATGAGGACTCACTACTAAATCTACTGCTGCTAACTGAATCTAGATAAGTACAGTCAGGAACCTGAGCATTCAAACCTATGATATGAGACATCATAGCACAAGAGAAAGAGTATGTGTCAGCACTTTAAATGTACTGGTATGCTAGATGAGGTGAGGCTGAAATGCATGGGCTCATATGCATGAACAGTAACTGACTGAATGATATGAACATAACTGAATGAGAGTACATGTATAATTAAAACTACTGTAAATACTAATTATGCAATACTAATCATGTAGATATGTATGTATATATATATATATACTGTATCTGATATCATACTAAAATTGAGTACTAATTTCTGATAACTGAGTGACTGATATCTTTGATTACTGATAACTGAGTGACTGATATCTTTGATTACTGATAACTGTGTTACTGATAGCTTAGTGACTGTTTTTGATAGTCCTAATTCTCTAGAACTGAGTTGAGTTATGAGACTGAATACTGATTAATGAGTACTAAACCTGTAACCATGGGAGTGTTCATCGAACCGACATACCCCGATATAGACTGATTTGGGGTCCAACCTCTGACCAGTTAGAAGGGTGCTAGTACTATGCCACAGGTACTAACAATGGCTGTGAGTTAACCCTAACAGGCAGGAAGATATTTTGTAAACCCTCACTGACAGGAAAAATCATGAGAGATGTGTCAATCGTTATCTGAAAGGAAGTCATATCAACCTACGCTGGCTACATAGTTCTGTAACTCAGGGATTGCTACTAAGGGTCAAACCCTCTGCTGGCAGGAATGACCCCATCCCTGGGTTCGTTCGGTGCTGATTCCTGCTCCCAACTGAATAAACATTGAACTAATCACTAGACTGTACTAGGCTTGACTGAACTTTTACTGATCATGCTGACTAGCTGAACTACACTGAGTCAGTGTTTAATATTGCAACTGCGTCATCACATAATGCGGTGTTGCGATGTGATGCGGACTTCTACCGAGTTGAATCTTTGATGCGGAGAAATCTGAGAAATGTGGGTGCATCAAGACCTGTTGTATGATGCGATGCGATGGCGATGCGATGCGCTTGCACTATGAATTTTTTAATTTTTGTTGCGGCACTTTTTAAAATTTAAAAAAAGGGTCAAAAGTTTTAGAAAGGTAATGAAGAAAAGGGTCAAAAGTTTTAGAAAGGTGATGAAGAAAGGGGTCAAAAGTTTTCACTGAAGCTGCTTTTTGTCTTCTCTACTAAAGTTGACTAATTTGGCTACTGATTAAGGTAAGTTATCTTCTTATTCTTCTTCTACTTCTTCTAATGCTTTATTTATTTTTATGACTGATGGTCTGTTTTGTCGTTTTCTTCTGTTCTGATTTTTCTTCTTCTTCCAATTCTTTTTCTTAACAACTGATGCTCTGTTTTTTCCCTCTGATTTGTTGTTTGTTTTCTTTTTTCTGTTTTTCTTTTTCACTTGTAAGTAATATTGCTCTATTTTTTTCCATAATTAAACATAAATTGATGCTCTGTTTTCACTGTACAGTAATGAAACATAAAATGATGAAACTCTATTTTTTTTCATAATGGAACATAAACTGATGCTCTATTTTTTGTCACTGTTTACTGTTTACTGTTTAGAAACTCTTTAAAACTGTTCACTTCAATGATGCGGTTGCATCACATCACGCATCGCATAATGCTTGATGCAGAGCCTTGTTGCTTTTTTTGCATCACGCTTCACTGAACACTGGACTGAGTTCTATTAACTGACTGAGTACTACTGTTCTTGACCTTGACTAGGCTAGTCTATAACTACTGCGACTAAGTAAACAACTAGATTTTGGGTGATAAATACCCCAGGACATGATAACATCAATAGTAATACAACATAGCAATTCTTGAAAAAAAATATGACAATAGTCAATTATTCACAATGCAAACACTGAGACATTTCGTCAAGCACTTGGAAGTCATGAACTTGTACATGAAAGAGAACATATTCTAACATGTCATAATTACCCTATTCCATTCGCATGGGCGTTCTATCAAATACTTGCAAGGCATAGCTTTAGCATAAAAGTAATTTAAACATGTAGTAATAGCATGAATTCTATACCAAGGTCACCAATGGATCATAAATACACAATTAACTCACTTAAGCATTTTGTCAAACACTTTGGAGGCATAATCTTGTACTTGGGTATGAACAACATGTTAATGTATTATGAGTGTAACAACCAATTCACATTCAAGGGTTTTGACATGGGGATTACAACAATCACATACATGCTATCTTATAGTCATGAAACTTGCAATTAAATCTTGAATTGAAACCCATACAATAATATAAACATGAAAACAACCCAATTGGTACATGTAAATCATGAATAATTAATTTGAGATTTTAAAAAGGGTTCTTGAACTCCAAGGGTGGAAGAAAATCCAAGGAAAAACACCTAACATACCTTGGTAATTAAATTCTTGAAAATCATTGGTGTGATCTTGAAGCTTGGACTTGAAATTGAATGACCTAGGGTTTTGTTCTTGAGAGGTTTTGAGAGAAAATGAGTGATTTTTCCCTTTGGATAGCTTAATTTTGTGTTTTAGGGATGATTAAAAATGGGAAAATTAACTTAATTACCCCTCTAGATGCAGACTTAGTTACAAAAAAATACGACCAGTGACGCGCAGACCGACATACCGCGTCGATGGGTTCGACGCGATGGACGATATGATGCGTCGATATCGCGCCGGCTTACTGGAATTTGAATGCTTGAGGCTGGTGACGATACTATCGACACGACAGATGATGCGACGCACTGAGTTCGCTTTGATCCACTATTTTGGACATCCAATTAGGCTTTTAATGACGTTTGAAAAATCCAAAACTCACCTGAGGTGACTTATTGATATCTCAGATCATGAATCGACTCAAAAATTGACATTTTAAGGTTGTATGGATCGAAAATAAAGTCATTGAAATATCAAAGTAAAAAATGAGACTATCAATACTTAGCTGAAATTTTCTAAGTCTGAGACCTCTTTTGGCATGCTATATATGACTGAAACGACTAGGAATTTTATGGGATCTTACAATATCTTCCCCTTGGGAACATTTGTCCTTGAATTAGACTGACTGAACTGAGACTACTGAGAAACTGTACTGGTACTGGCATGCATAACTGAGACATGACTGAACCTAGAGACTTAACACATGACTGAATTTCTTTATCAATGAGACATAAAATACTGGGTGCACTAAAGCTAAGTCTAAAGGCAACTCAAGATTGTAAGCTACCTTTCCGAAATGACTGAGAATTCAGTAAAGACTGACATATCGGGGGCTGAGCTTCCCCTTCTTGCCAAACCTCTTCACTCCCTTCATGAGAGATATTTTCAAGTACAAAAAATCACCAATCTCAAACTTGAGATCTTTTTTTCTCACAGTAGCATATGATTTTTGTCGGCTCTGAGCTATCTTAAGCCTCTCGCTGATCAACTGAACTTTCTTTAAGGCATCAAACACCAAGTCAGGCCCTACTACTACGGTCTCACCTACTTCAAACCAACCAATGGGAGATCTATATCTTTTCCCATAAAGAGCCTCAAATGGAGCCATCTGGATATTGGAATGATAGCTGTTATTATACGCGAACTCAATCAAAGGTAAGTGGCCATCCAAACGCCCTTAAAGTCAACAACATACGCTCTCAGCATATCTTCTAAAGTCTGAATGGTCCTTCCTGCTTGACCATTTATCCGAGGGTAAAAGGTTGTACTGAGGTGAACTTGGGTAACAAGAACCTTTTGGAAGGATTTCCATAAATGAGAGATAAATTGCGTAACTCTATCTGAAATTATGGATAACGGAACTTCGTGTAATCTGACCAACCCTCTAACGTAGAGCTTGACATAATCCTTGGCTGAATATGAAGTATGAACTGAAAAGAAATAGGTTGATTTGGTCATCTTGTCTACAATGACCCAAATCAAATCATGCTGATGACGAGTACGAGGCAAACCTATCACAAAGTCCATGTTCACTTCCTCCAACTTCCAAGTGGGGATATTTAACTCCTGTATAGACCCACTAGGCTTCTAATGTTCAATCTTAACTTGCTGGCACGTGGAGCACTTAGCCACAAACTCTTCTATGTCTCTTTTCATTCCACTCCTCCAATAGACTTCCCACAAGTCGCGGTATATCTTAGTGGCCCCGAGATGAATCAAGTAACATGCACCATGCGCTTCTGTAAGAATCTGTTGCCTCACGCCATCTACACATGGCACACATAACCTACCCTGGCAGCGCAAAACACTATCTCCCCTTTGGGAGAAAACTTCTACTATCTGATCTCTGACTGACTCTTTCATCTTAACTAAACTGGGATCCTTGTCCTGCTTTTCTTTCATTTCAAAAACTAAAGATGATTTCAAACTATTCTACAACTATATACTACCCTCAGTTAAATCAACCAAACGAACACCAAGCCTGGCAAGCTGATGAACTTCCTGAACTAACTTCTTCTTACCATCCTCAACTTGAGCAACACTACCCATGGACAATATACGTAGAGCATCAACCACTATATTGGCCTTGCCCGGATGATACAGAACACCCATGTCATAGTCTTTCAACAACTCTAACCACCTCCTCTGATGCAAGTTCAAGTCTTTCAGAGAAAATACATACTGCAGACTTTTATGGTCTTTGAACTCAGCAATATGCACCCCATACAAATAGTACCTCCAGATCTTTAAGGCAAACATTACAACTGCTAACTCAAGGTCATGGGTAGGATAATTATTTTCATGGGGCTTAAGTTGTCTAGAGTCATAAGTTATAACCTTTCCTCTCTGCATCAAAACATACTCCAAAATAACTCTGGAAGTATCACAATACACAACAAATGCATCTGAATCATCAGCTAAAGTTAAAACTGGGTCTGTAGTCTGTCGGGTCTTCAAATTTTGAAAACTCTTCTCATAAGAATCTGACCACTGGAACTTAAATTTCTTCTGAGTCAATCTGGATATAGGGGATACAATAGATGAAAATCCTTCAACAAACCATCGGTAATAGAAGCCAAACCCAAGGAACTCCTGATATCTGATGGAGAGATGAGTCTATGCCAGTTTCTCACTACTTTGATCTTTTGAGGATCAACTCTAATGCCATCATCAAAAACTATATGAAGAAGGAACGCTACTGACCTTAGAAAAAATTCACACTTACTGAATTTGGCAAAAAACTGATGGGCTCTGAGGGTCTGCAATACTATTCTGAGATGGTTTGCGTGATTGTTTTCACTGTGAGAGTAGACAAGAATATCATCAATGAAGATTATGATGAACATGTCTAAATACTGCTTGAACACGTGGTTCATCAAGTCCATGAAAGTTGTTGGGGCATTGGTAAGGCCAAATGACATAACTAGAAATTTAAAGTGACCATATTGAGTTCTGAAGGCTTTTTTTAGGATGTCACATTTTCTGACTCTGAGCTGATGATAGCCTGATCTGAGGTCTATCTTAGAAAAGTATATGGCATCCTGAAGTTGGTCAAATAAGTCATCAATTCTAGAAAGTAGATACTTGTTCTTGACTGTGACTTTGTTCAATTGACGACAGTCGATACATATTCTGAGAGAACCATCTTTCTTACACATAAATAAAACTAGTGCGCCCCACGGGGAAACATTGGGCCTGATAAAACCCTTATCTAAGAGGTCCTTCAACTGTTCTTTTAATTCTTTAAATTTAGTTGGAGCCATTCTGGCTGAGTATCTGGAAAAAGGTCTATTTCGAAGTCAATTTCCCTTTCGGGAGGAATTTCGGGAAGATCTTCAGGAAACACAACTGGAAATTCACATTCTACTGAAACTGACTTAAGATTAGGGGTATTTGAAATAGAGTCTTTAACTTGAACGAGATGTTAGACACACCCCTTGTATATCATTTTTCTCGCCCTTAGGTATGAAACAAGCTGACCCCTAAGTGCTGAAGTACTACCCCTCCATTCTAGGATAGGTTCATTTGGGAATTGAAAATAGACAACTCTATTTCTATAGTCAATTGAAGCATAGCATGAATGAAGCCAATCAATGCCGAGAATAACGTCAAAATCTGTCATCTCTAGCTCTACTAAGTCTGTTGAAGTGACTTTCTGAGATACCATAATGGACAATTCCTGTATATCCATTGGGCTATGATAGATTTAACCACTAGGGTAGAGACTAAGAAGGGCTCTGCTAGGATTTTGGGACTGACTTCAAAGTCAAAAGCTATATAAGGAGCTACAAAGAAAAAATAAGCTCCTGGATCTAGCAAAACATAAATATGTAAATGGTAAACTTGTAACATACCCGTGACCACATCAGGAGAACTTTCCTAATCTTATCGGGAATGGAGTGCATAGAATGTGTTTGGGAAATGCCCACTGGTGGCACTGGAAGTGGCACCCTGCTGAAATAGGCGATCGAAATGAGCTAGGGGATGATTATGATGACTCTGGGAACCCACCTGAGGACAATCTATGATTCTATGACCTGGTTTGCTGTACTTGAAATATACATCACTTCCAGCCCTGCAAACACCCTGATAGTTTCTGCCATACTCCTGACAAAGAGGATTTGTTCGGGCACTGCTAACACTACCCTGGGATCTAGAGCCTGGTGCCCTATCCTTATTACTGTCTCTGAATTTTGGCACTGGAGCACTGGCAAAGGACGAATACAGAACTAAAGATTTTGGGCAGAATTAAAAATGATTACCACCTTCTGACTTAGCCTGAGTAAAGTTGAAGCTACCTATTCTAGACCTTTTATTCTCCCTCTCTTTCTCTTTAGTTTTCTACTCATCAATATATCGAGCATGAACCATCAACCTAGAAAAGTCTATCTCCTTGATCAGTATTGCGGTCTTACACTTCTTGACCACACTGCTAGATACACCCGACATAAACTTGCTTATCTTAGACCTCCTACCGGCTACCACATGAGGAGCATACCTGGCCAACTGAGTAAACTTGAGGAAAGAATCCTTCACTGTCATGTTTCTCTACTTCATATTAATGAATCATAACACCTTAGCTTCCCTCAACACCAATGATAGAACCTATCTAAAAAGGCAGTCGCAAACTCCTCCCATTCTATAGGCCCTGCATCTGTAACCCTATCTGCCTTTTACTATTTAAACTATGTATGAGCCACATCCTGCAACTGATATGCAGCTAACTCAGCACTCTAACTAGAGGTTACCCCTATAGTATCTGTGACCTTCTGCACCATGTCAAGGAATTCCTGTGGGTCCACTTCAGACTTAGACCCAGAAAATAATAGAGGATTCATTTGGGTGAAGTCCTAAATTCTAACTACAGTAGTATTGGCCACTGGGTTGGCCTAAATGGAAGTTGGGCATTGATAACGCCCAAACTACAACTCTCGTAAGAGTGTAAGCGGTCGCTGTCAAATATAGAACCCAACTGGGTTGAGTGTCAAATCCCACAGGGAATACTTGGTCACTAAGTGTTGCAATTGTTAGCAGACTGTTGGTCAAAAGTTCTACAGAAAGGGGGGATGGTTTAGGCGTGAATTAAAAGTATCAAAATAGCAAAGTAAAAATGGAATGCTTGATTTAGTATGATTTAACCACTGAGAAAAATAAGTTAGGGTTATGTCCACCTTATGTGTTCTACGTATCTATTAACTATGAGTAATGCGGAATTCAGACATGCATGCACTTATAGAGATTTGTATTCTAATGGTAAATCCTAGTGTTTCTCAACCATCAAGGATTATTTCACTTTAACTCTCTCGAGATTAAAGTGTATAACTAACGGTACAAATTCTCCAAGAAGTTAACCCAGTTACGGCACAACGTGTAAATAGGGGTTGATAGCCCTATTTCCTTGTCACACTCTCTTTTCCAAACATGTAACTTTTTTCTCGAATAAGTTAATGCTATAATGGCATATTCTATATGTTTGTAACCACAAGAATGTAATTAAGATAAAGAGAGTAATGATATAAGTAGCATACGTATCAAGAATTCACAAACTCATAGTAATAGATAGTATATCATAAGGCTTCCATAACCCTAACAGAGAAGTTTAGCTACTCATGATTACAACGGAGATCACAATAAATATCATCATTGTACCAAAGCTCAAAGAATCTCACGTTGAAGATGGGTGTGGCGTCAAACTAGGTTGACGTTTATTCCCTCTAGACCTTTCTCACAAGTTAGCATTTTTCTCTGTATAAACTTACAGAATCTGTAAACTGAATAATACGAGAAAGTCGAATAAAAAGTATCTATCAATTCGTGAATAATGAAAAGCATGAATGAATGCATGAATGCTGAAAAATTCAGCAAATAGGGTTTTTATAACATCTTTGTCCTAGTCCTACTAGGTTACTGCTGCACCCCTAAGTATTTAAAAATACTTCTTTTGCCTCGGACAATTTCTCCATGCGTCACATTCAGTCCATAAGCTTCCAAAAGCTGCCTTCCCTCTTCTGTGAAGTTTTCCTTTGCTTCCCAAAGGTCCACAAAGTGCTGAAATCTTCATCATTAATACCTGAAAATATGCTAATCACGTAGGTTAGCTCGCTTACAGGAAAATGGACTAAAAGTGCAGGAATTATATATTTTATCCTCAAAACTTAGCTATAACATGGGTAAATTATGGTGTTTAGACGTGTAAATACACCCAACATCAACACCCCACACTTAAAGCTTTGTTCATCCTCGAACAAAATATTACGTCCATGCAAACATCTAACTAGGATTTAACAGCATTAACACAAAATATTCATCAAGACATGCACGACAATTATTAACAAAGAGTAGTTTTCTGGATCACTACTAGAAACCATTCAACCTCCAACATAGACTTGTGATGATGGCTAATTCGTATCCACAAGTTAAGTCACAAAGAATCATATAACACTACCCAAAAATCATCAACCATGTGTGTCTCACACAAGATATCACCCATAATCCCTCATAAGTTTTGCATTTTTCGAAACATGGGTACAAGATTCTCCTTGCTCTCACTCTCACAAAGAATTCATATGTTGCAACTGATGACCATAGGCTTGCCCTTAGTGTAATGCTCCACTAATATCCGAATGCTAAGATTAGGATCAAATAGGTCTTTACAGGTTGTAATGTAGGCTAAGGGATAGGTAGGACTATTTTGGCCAGAAATAGTGACTATTTTCCCTAAGCGCTTTAATACATAACATTATGCAATTAACACTCTCTTTTAAACAATCCTTCTACCTTTCTTTTCATCTAACACCCCTTTTCACCTATTTTGTTATTCAATTATAAACACAAAGATGAGAATATACAACTTATTTTTTATTTTTCTATTTCTATTTTTTTTTTCTTTTTTTTTATAAAACACCTCTATGATAGCCACTCTTATTCACAATAATTTCAAGTACCAATACACTCTAAGGCATCACTCTCACCCACTTTCCTCTTATTTTGTCACATGACTCTACAATTTAAAGCGCTTAGGAATTTGGATCAAATTATGGTCTTGAAAAAAAATGGATTAGGCTACATATGAGGCTGTCAAAGAAAATAGCTAAAGGCTCAAAGGGGGTTAACTAGGATAATGTCCACGGGTAGATAAAAAGAAGGTAAACAATCACAGGCTGCCAAAGAAATGCCTAAATCATCTCCTAAACTCACACTCTTTATTTCGCTTTACGCACACACCAGGCAAGTTCTAGCATCAGTCACAACACAAAATATACTATAACCTCAGACACACAAGGCACATGGTCAACTTTATTGGGAACAATATAGACTCTTGACCCAACAGATGAATGAATTAAACCACACACTTATCACACAGTGAGTCACACTTAGAGCCTAAACGTCTCAATAGTAATGATTTTGGCACAAACTCTTATCATAATATCATGCCGCCTATCAGAACAATTTCATGCAAAATCTAAAAAATCTAAAATTAAACTAACTAATTACGACTAATTAAAACAAACAAGAACTAGAATAAATGTAGGCAAAGCAGTACAAGAAGCATACAAATACCAGCACCCCACACTTAGACGGGACACACTGCCCTCAGTGGAAAATAAATAAGGAAAACCTGATTAGTTGGACTCCTCTTCTATGTCTGGGGTCATACCCCCTGCATCGGAATCATCATCAGAGTTGTCATCCTCAGAGTTTCCTCAAAATGTACCCCACGTGACCCCAAAAGTGCGTCGAGGTATTTGTAGAGAGGAGGACTCAGTTTGCTCCTTTCTTGACCTTTTCTATCCCTTCTGTGAGGTGGTCGCTTTTTCTTTTCCTTGTCGTCCTTTTGGGGCCATTCTACCTGAGACTAAAATAGAGTCATGTTAGCTTCATCTCGGAAGATTCAATCGAAAAACAAACAGTAGCGGTGCCACCCCACACTTAATTTGTTGGCACAGACTAATTAAGTGAGTGATGTCGATTACTCAGACTTCATCGACATACATTTAGGAGATATGTTCCAACAACATGTTCAGCACAGTCATATGTTCATGTCATCTTAATTATCCTTTCCAATTCTATTTCATGTAATCTTGTCTATACTTTCATGTTTGGATGAATGCACTTTTTGAACCAAACTACCACATAATGATCGTACCATAAATAGAAATAAGTTATTGCATAGGCATAATCACACCATCTTATGCTTGTGGTCAATCATAATCGGTATCTCGATAAACGAGTCATTCAAACATTCAAGCTTTCAACTTACAAGAGTATGTATTAATTTCACAATTTTGACTTCATAAAACTATGACAGTGTATAACAATCAAATACAAGTTGGAACAAAATCAAGAACACCCACACGTATTCTTTCACTCAACTAGATGTATCATAACAAACCAACCTCATTCAAATCACCAACACCACTTCAAGCTTTAACAAATCATTATAGGCGTAGTATTGAAATAACTACGGAATATAAAAGAAGAACTTACTTGGTGATGGATCTGGAAGATGAACTCACAAGACTAGATGAGCAAAAAGAAATTTTTTTGAGAGGATTTGGAGAGTAAAGGCGGCGCCTAGGTTGAGCCAATAAGTGTGTTTTGTTCTAATGTTGAAGTTTTATTTATAGGACAAGGCTTGGGTCGGGTTTGACCCATTTAAAATCAGATTAGGAGACCAAAAAGTAAGCATAGGCGGCACCTAATTCTTTGCCTATGCTTAGCATAGGCGGCGCCTTTTGCAAAACCTAGTTGAGCATAGGCGGCGCCTATGCTATGGCATTGTAGATTCAGAGAGCAAAGGCAATGGCATAGGCGGCGCCTATGCTATGGAATTGTTGGGCATAGGCGGCGCCTATGCTATGGCATTGTAGATTCAGAGAGCTTAGGCCATAGAATAGGCTTTGCCTTGTTCGTTGCCTAGATTTACATAGGCCTTGCCTTGTTTGTTGCCTAGATATACATAGGCCATGCCTAACTAATAGCCTTTGTTTCTTCATTCCAAACTTACCAACTTCAACATGACACAATTCCAAATTAAAATTTGGGCTAGATCTCCTCTTTTATATGTCTTACACCTATATTTACTCAAAAACAACAAAAACAATTAGAACGATGGGTTGCCTCTCACCAAGCGCCTTAGTTTTGGTCGTGGCTTGACTCTTCTTTTTGGATTTTTATTTAACAAAAATAAACTCCTAGGAAAACAAAACGACTAAAAACGATGGGTTGTCTCCAATGTAGTGCTTGATTTATTGTCGCGACACGACATAGTTACCTCGATTACTTAGACTTCGTCGAGATAGATGGTGCATCATTTTTTAAATGGATTCAGATGACGGTGATGCTTACTTGTAGGCATGCAATCTTCTTCAAGATGACTCTTGTGGATACATATCCCAGGAGGGATACCAATTATATCATCAATAGTCCAACCCATAGCTCTCTTGTACCTCTTCAGAGAAGAGATGAGAGCCTCTACGTGCTATTCACCTAAATCAGCCGCAACACTCACCGGAAGTGTATTTCCACTTCCCAAGAACACATACCTTAGGTGAATGGGGAGCTCTTTCGATTCTAGTACTGGTGGCTCTTCAATGGAAGTCTTCGCTGTTGGTGACGGTCGATTCTTAAGATCAAGGTCCAGCTTCTTAGGAGCATGAGAATAGGACCTTATTCCTGTTAGAGCACAAACGGTTTCTTCATATTCTTCAACCTCCTCACGCTCAAAATTCAACAGCACAACAGACAATGGCTCAACAGTAAGCTGCTTCTCTATAGATAATCCTTTCTCATCCTCATAGTAAACATTAGCTACAGAGAACACATCCATATCTCTAGGCTGATTCATCGATTTACATACATCAAAATGGACCACTTCGTCATTCAGCCAAAATAAAAGCTCATTAGCTCTTAAATCAATCAGCACACTTCCAGTTGCGAGGAAAGGACGCCCCAAGATTATGGGAACTTCAGAATCCACCTCGCAATCCAAAATAACAAAGTCTGCAGGAAAGATGAAGGTGGAAACCTTCACCAAAACATTATATAAGATACCAACAGGCCGTTTTACCGACCTATCTGCCATCACGAGCCACATATTGGTTGGTGTAGGATCACCCAGCCCCAACTTTCTGTAAATAGATAGCAACATCAAATTGATGCTAGCTCTCAAATCTCACAATGCCTTAGAAAAATCCAACAATCCAATCGTGCAAGGAATAGTGAAAGCACCAGGATCTGCCTTCTTCTGTACTAGCGATCTTGTAGCGATTGCACTGCAATGATGAACATTATCTGCCAGCTCATAACTTGCTGCCCTCTTCTTTGTCAACAGGTCCTTCATGAATTTAGCATACCCAGGCATCTGTTCCAGCGCCTCCACCAACGGAACATTAATAGTCAGTTGCTTCAACATGGTCACGAATTTACTAAACCTGGTGTCCTCAGATTTCTTCTTCAGTCTCTGCGGAAAAGGTAGTGGTGGAAGAGGAATCGTTTTCTCCACCACTTCCTCTTTATCTTGCTTCCGATTATCAACCTTTTCAGGAGTGTCATCATCCTTCTTCTTCAGTCTCTGAGGAAAAAGTGGTGGTGAAAGAGAAATCATTTTCTCCACCACTTTCTTTTTATCTTGCTTTCGATTATCACTCTTTTCAGGCTGGTGACGTCTAGGTGTAACATCATGAGCACTCACTTCAGCTTCTACGGCATCTTCAAACTCAGCTTCATCAACATTCTCTGCTATATCATCAACCACCTGCTTGCCTTTGGATGGATTTTCCAACACTTTACCACTCCGGGTAGTAATAGCCATACACGATCCGTCATTCCTTGGGTTTTGCACAGTGTCACTGGGTAGCATGCCAGCCTTTCTTTGGTTGAATGCTGCTGATAATTGACTCAATTGTTGCTCCAACTATTTTATCGCGGTAGAATGCGAATCAACCAATTGATTTATTGATGACAAATCATTCTTTACCTCAGTAACACCTATATTGGTTGCCTCCACCCCTTTCAACAGCTTAGCCATCATATTATCCATGGATATCTTTCCAGAGCCAGACGCCACAGCCTCACGGTTTCCAGGAGGAACATACAAACCACTCCTGTCAGTCGTATTCTTCCAACCACCTTGATCACGGTCTTTGTATCCAGATATATCATAATAGATCCGACCTTGGTTTCCTTGGGCATTGCCTCGGAAACCCCCCTGATTATTCAAATAATTTGCTTCCTCAGAATCTGATTCATCTCTTCCCTGTGACACCACAACCTTGACTTTTTCGGTCTTCCTTGATAATAAATGCTTGGTAAGAAGATCCATTTGCATTTTCATGTGAGCCATATCCTGGTCATGTTCCTCTTGTCTTCGTCTCTGCTCTGCAGTCATGCCAATAGATACAGTAGAGCTCGCTACCTCAGAATCCCTGGTATGCCAAGCTCTACTCTGCTTTGTCATACGATCCAGCATATCACTCGCCTCAATAAAAGTAAGGTCCATGAATGACCCTCCTGCAGCATTATCAAGCACTGGCTTTGTCACCGAGTTCAAAGCCCTGTATAATATTTCCATCAAGTGGATATTCGCCATCTGATGGTTTGGGTACCGCATAAGCTTCTTCTTGAACCTCTCCCATGTTTCGTGGAGAGCTTTAGTTGGAAGCTGTCGAAAATTGCTGATCTCATCTCTTAATTGTGCTCTCTTGGATGGCGGAAAGAATCTTTCTAGGAAAGCGTCTTTCAGTTGCCTCCAATTAGTAATAGAATCAAGAGTTAGCCCATTCAACCATAGATTTGCCTCCCCAGACAGAGACAATGGAAATAAGCGCAACCGAATTGCATTCTACCCAACTCCTGGATTGTCAAACGACTTGCATTTTGAAATAAAATTGACCAGATGCATATTCGGATCATCGCCTGCAAGTCCTCTAAATAAACCTTTGAGCTGCAATAGCTGAATCATGGTGCTAATGATATTGAACTTGGCTCCATGTGCCAAGGGCGGAGGAATAATAGCCCCTGTGGCACCAGCTCCATCAAGATCGTCATCATCATCATCAAAAGGAGCCTGCACAGCTTGGTGTTCAGGTCTCATTCTATCTTGATGATCTCTCCTGTTCACAGGCGCTGCCACCTCATCTGCACGCCGTGGATTAAGTAACTCATCATCACCCAGGTCCTCATCATCAGGATTTGTTGCCCGACCTGGGTTATCAATATTCTGTTGATGCACTTGAGCAGCTACCAACGCAACTAATCTAGCCTGCTCCTGTTGAGCCGCCCTTCTTTCAATGTCACGTTGTGCATCCATTCTGCCAATAAGTTGTGGTTCAGGATTTATGGGTAATAACGGTTGACCTGAACTTCGAGTGTTTGGCATGTACTTAAACAAACCTGAATAAAATAAAAACAACAAACAAAAAGTAAAATTCAAGAATTTTAGACCAAAGGGTCTATTAACTATCACAAACTTAGTTGACAACTGTATTCCCCGGCAACGACGCCAAAATTTGATAACGCCCAAACTACAGCTCTAGTAAGAGTGTAAGCGATCGCTGTCAAATATAGAACCCAACTGGGTTGGGTGTCGAATCCCACAGGGAATACTTGGTCACTAAGTGTTGCAATTGTTAGCAGACTGTTGGTCAAAAGTTCTACAGAAAGGGGGGATGGTTTAGGCGTGAATTAAAAGTATCAAAATAGCAAAGTAAAAATGGAATGCTTGATTTAGTAAGATTTAACCACTGAGAAAAATAAGTTAGGGTTATGTCCACCTTATGAGTTCTACGTATCTATTAACTATGAGTAATGCAGAATTCAGACATGCATGCACTTATAGAGATTTGTATTCTAATGGTAAATCCTAGTGTTTCTCAACCATCAAGGATTATTTCACTTTAACTCTCTCGAGCTTAAAGTGTATAACTAACGGTACAAATTCTCCAAGAAGTTAACCCAGTTACGGCACTAACGTGTAAATAGGGGTTGGTAGCCCTATTTCCTTGTCACACTCTCTTTTCCAAACATGTAACTTTTCTCTCGAAAAAGTTAATGTTATAATGGCGTATTCTATATGTTTGCAACCACAAGAATGTAATTAAGATGAAGAGAGTAATGATATAAGTAGCATACGTATCAAGAATTCACAAACTCATAGTAATAGATAGTATATCATAAGGCTTCCATAACCCTAACAGAGAAGTTTAGCTACTCATGATTACAACGGAGATCACAATAAACATCATCATCGTACCAAAGCTCAAAGAATCTCACATTGAAGATGGGTGTGGCGTCAAACTAGGTTGACGTTTTTTCCCTCTAGACCTTTCTCACAAGTTAGCATTTTTCTCTGTATAAACTTACAGAATCTGTAAACTGAATAATACGAGAAAGTCAAATAAAAAGTATCTATCAATTCATGAATAATGAAAAGAATGAATGAATGCATGAATGCTGAAAAATTCAGCAAATAGGGTTTTTATAACATCTTTGTCCTAGTCCTACTAGGTTACTGCTGCACCCCTAAGTATTTAAAAATACTGCTTTTGTCAGGGACAATTTCTCCATGCGTCACATTCAGTCCATAAGCTTCCAAAAGCTGCCTTCCCTATTTTGTGAAGTTTTCCTTTGCTTCCCAAAGGTCCACAAAGTGCTGAAATCTTCATCATTAATACCTGAAAATATGCTAATCACGTAGGTTAGCTCGCTTACAGGAAAATGGACTAAAAGTGCAGGAATTATATATTTTATCCTCAAAACTTAGCTATAACATGGGTAAATTATGGTGTTTAGGCGTGTAAATACACCCAACATCAGGCATTCATTCTGGGATGCCACAGAATGAGCTAGGGTGGTGAAAGCTGCTCTGAATTCTGCATGGAAAATATGCTCATCCAGGGGATCTTCCTGAATGGGTAAAGGCACTGGATGGTTTCCAGTTCTTCTTCTGTTAGTCTTTTAGAGAGGAATGTTCTGTAAATGGAAGAGGAAAATTCGATCAAACAGAGAATTTAACTTGAGCTCATGCTCACTCGCATGATATGAACACTAAAAGAAAGGAATATTTTCCTAAAATGCTTCATAGCCTCTTTTCCATAAGTGTGGCATACTACACACACATGCACAAGACTCTACTTGATGTGACTTTTAGAATCCCTAGGACTCTGTTGAACCTTATTCTCTGATACCAAGTTTGTAACTCCCTAAGTCTGCACCCTGGACGTCACACGATGCTTACAATCTCGAAGGACCATAAACTAACCCATGACTGGTACCTACTGTGAGTACTGAATAATAATTCTGTTATATAATGCGGAAGTTAGGCTGAAATGCCATAAGGTTCATAATATGAATATTGATAAATATATCAATTGATAATAATATCTGAAAATTAAGTACTGTCTGAACTAGTCTAGTATGAAAAGCCTCTACTAAACTGTCTGAATGTGGCGCTGATGGGACAAGCCCCTAACTAACCCCGACTAATAAAATATTGGATCTACTATAATACCGAAATAAATAATATCCTCGATTGATAAGGAATCACTACTGAATCTACTACTGCTTACTGAATCTAGCTAAGCGCAGTCTGGAACCTGAGCGTATGAACCTATGATATGAGACATCATAGCGCAAGAGAAAGATTATGCATCAGTACTTTGAATGTACTGGTATGCTAGATGTGGTGAGGCTGAAATGCATGGGCTCATATGCATGAACAGTAACTGACTGAATGATATGAACATAACTGAATAAGAGTACATATATAATTGAAACTATTGTAAATAATAATTATGCAATACTGTGCATATATATATATATTGTATCTGATATTGCACTAAAACTAAATACTGATTTTTGATAGCTGAGTTACTGATATCTGTGATTACTAAAAACTGTGTTACTGATAGCTGATTGACTGTTTCTGATAGTCCTGATTCTGTAGAACTGAGTTGAGTTTTGAGACTGAATACTGATTACTAAGTATTAAATACTGAAACTATAATTGTAAAAGTGTTCATCTAACCGACATAGCCCAATATAAACTGATTTGGGGACCAACCTCTGACCCCAGTTGGAAGGGTGCTAGTACCATGCCACGGATACTATAATGGCTGTGAGTTAACCCTAACTGGAAGAAAGACATTTTGTAAACCCTCACTAATAGGAAAACTAATGAGAGATATATCAACCCTTATCTGGCAGGAAGTCATCTCAACCTATACTGGATATGTAGTTCTGTAACTCAGGGATTGCTACTAAGGGTCAAACCCTCTGCAGGTAGGAATACCCCCATCCCTGGGTTCGCTCAGTGCTGATTCCTACTCCCAACTAAATAGAAACTGAACTGATTACTTAAACTGTACTAGGCTTGACTAAATTGCCACTGATCGTGCTGACTGATTGAATTGGACTGAGTTCACTGAGTTCAATTAACTGACTGAGTACTACTGTTCTTGAACTTAACTGGGACTAGTCTATAAATACTGCGACTAAGTAAACAACTTAGATTTTGAGTAATAAATACCCCAAGGATTCGATAACATCAATAGTAATACAACATAGTAATTCTTGAAAAAAATGACAATAGTCAATTGTTCACAATGCAAACACTGAGACATTTTGTCAAGCACTTGGAAGTCATGAACTTTTACATGAATGAGAACACATGCTAACATGTCATAATTACCCTATTCAATTCACATGGGCATTCTATCAGACACTAGCAAGGCATAGCTTTAGCATAAGAGTAATTTAAACATGTAGTAATAGCATGAATTCAATACTAAGGTCACCAATGGATCACAAATACACAATTAACTTACTTAAGTATTTTGCCAAACACTTAGGAGGCATAATCTTGTACTTGGGCATGAACAACATGTTAATGCATTATGACTACAACAACCAATTTACAATTCAAGGGTTTTGACATGGAGATTACAACAATCACATATATGCTATCTTATATTCATGAAATTTGCAATTAAATCTTTAATTGAAACCCATACAACAACATAAACATGAAAACAACCCAATTGGTACATGTAATCGTGAAACTATCAGCTTGATATTTTAAAAATGGTTCTTGAACTCCAAGGGTGGAAGAAAACCCAAGGATGAACACCTAACATAACTTGGTAATTAAATTCTTAAAAATCATTGGTGTGATATTAAAGCTTGGACTTGAAATTGAATGACCTAGGGTTTTATTCTTGAGAGGTGTTGAGAGAAAGTGAGTGATTTTTCCCTTTAGATAACTTAATCTCGTATTTTAGGGTTCATTAAAAGTGGGAAAATTGACTTAATTACCCCTCTAAATGTGAACTTAATTACAAAAAAATATACCCAGTGACGCACAGACCGACGTGCTGCATCTATGAGGTCAATTCAATGGCCGATGCGACGCATCGATATCGTATCAGCTTACTAGAATTAGCATGCTTAAGGCTGGTGACGATACTGTCGATGTGATAGATGACGTGATGCATCGAGATCGCGTTGATCCACTATTTTAGACATCCAATTAGACTTCTAACGACGTCCAAAAAATCCAAAACTCATCCGAGGTGACCTATTTACATTCTGGATCATGAATCGACTCAAAAATTGATATTTTAATGTCGTAAGGATTGAAAATTAAGTCATTAAAATATTGAGGAAAAATTTGAGACTAAGTGTCAATCTTAGCTGAAATTTTCTAAGTCTAGGACCTCTTTTGGCATGCTATATATGACTAAAATGACTAGGACTTTTAAGGGGTCTTACAATCCCTTCAAATTGTTGAAATTTGGGGGGTTGATAGCCGACCAAATTTTAGGCCATCCATCCTATACACTATCTTATAAATTTGAGCATTTTGATTCTGAACATATATGGTCAGGCCCTCAATTGCCTTTGTCAGATTCGCAACCTGCTCCTCCATAGTCGAGGCATCAGTCACTATTGCTTGCACGATCACTGGAGACGTTGGAGAGTAACATGGATTATCGTATAAATTAATCTTTGAAGTGCTCATCTTAGGCAGCGTAAGTGGAGATGACACATTTATTGAATGAACATTGCTCTTTGCACCAGAGTATTTGGATCCAGAATGCTCAAGTAGTGATAGAGTCTTCTTAAGCGATTCCACCACACTGCTTCCTTCTTCCGAAGCACTTGCATTGGACTTCTTTACTTTTGGGGTTGAAAATCTAAAAACTGGAGTTGGCGTAGAGAAAACTGGATGTGTTTGTTGTCCTAGAAAGCCTGTCTTTCTCCTTGTGGCAGCTCCCAAGCTTTCAAAAGTAACACCAACGATGCTTTCTACTTCAGCAGAGAACATTGAATCAGCAGTCTTGGAAGCAACTGATTGTGAGTTGACCTTCTTGGAAGTCATTTCAGTGTTGTTGAACTTTGAAGTTGGAAAAGTTGAGATGAGAGGTAGAGATTGTTCCACTGGGCATGCCATAATTTGTTAGACAATAAAATTCTCGAGACCGAAAAATAAATAAATCAGGGTAAGAAAAATATTACAACAATTAATTTATTAATTTCAATGTGAATGTTACAATCTCTATGAATCCTCTGATTCGCCTTTTGAAATATAAATTCAAGGTCTTCGAACTTGATCTTGAGTTTGAACTTGATTTGTGGATTTGGTAGATTTGATCTTGACCTTTGCTTGAATTCAGTGGCTTTTGAGCTTGTTTTTGAATTTCACGGTCTTGATCTTGAATCTTGATGAATTGGATTTGAATGCTTAAGCTTTATAGAGAAATTATGGTGTTTGATCTACGAGTCTTCTCTTGCTTCTTGTTAGAGTTCTTGGTCTCCTTTTTGAATTATGAGACCCCTATATATAGTTGTAGGAGGAGTCATGATGAAGATGGACTTCTTTTGGCCAATCAGATTTAAGTGACATAGCATATTTGATGGGCTTTTTATTTCATTAGACCTGCTGCTTCATTATGATATGTAGTATGGTCCTATTGACTCCTTCACTTGACTTGGCATGCCACGTCATTTGACACGTGGCACCAAATTGGGCCTCTAGACTAAGATAACATCTTGGGCTTAGCAAAGTGGACTCATCATTTGTAGCCCAAATTAATGGACTAGCCCAATAAATATCAAACCTTATTTAAATTCATGTGTTTTGACTTAAATAATTAATCTAATTATATTAATCTGCAATATTTATTTGGGACTAATATATTTTAAATTTAATAATCCAAATTTTGTATGGATTTTAATTTAATAAAATTTCGTTGTCCACAAAGAGTTCTCAAAATACTTTAGTATGAAATACATTAACAATTTTGCATCTTAAGGAATAGACTTTAAATTTTTTTTAAAAATATTAGTTTTTTTGAAAATCTTAAGGCCTTCGATTTATTTTTGACTTTAGGCCACTAACGGGCTTGAACTGCCCCTGCTTGTTAATTTCCACTATATTTTTTGTCTTATATATTTTTTAATAAATAAGATGTGTATTTCGATGAATGAATGATTTTTCAGGTTGATCTCTAGCATATGTCATGTATTGTACTTTTAGGGGCATTTGGTGTGAGGTACTAAAGCATATAATCTCGGAAAAAATAATAGTCCTGGGATAAAATTTTTGATGCGTTCTTTGGTTTTTAATACTCAGGAAAGCTTATTCCGGGACTAATAAATATTACTGGAATAAGTTATCCCACACATATGGTGGTATAACAATCCCAACACAATTTATCCTTGGGATAAACTATAAAATGACAAAATTACCCCCAAATCCTTTGATTATCACTTTTCATTATATATATATATTAGAGAATGTGAGATTTTAGTGGTCCTCGTATTAATTTTTTTTTCTTATCATATTATCTCTAATTGAAATTTTAATTACTCTACAAATTTTTATTCATTTTGATAAGTTTGAACAACTAATTATATGAGCTTATTAAATGATATAAAAGTGATGAGTCATGGAAAAATGATAGTGATGCCATAAAAACTATTTATACAACCAAATTCAAAATTGATGCAAGGGTTTATTGTTTTTCTATTTTATAGAAATGTTTATTAATATTACTTTAGATTTTCATTTTTTCTAACAAATTTATCATGGGCAGGTAATTAATATCTTGACATTTCATATCTAACTTACTACATGTTTAATTATTAAATAAAAAATATTTTTTATATATAGTTAAAATGTCTAAAATTTAATTTTCTTAAAAAGTATAATTTAACTCACAAATACGATACTAAATAATGAAAATGAGTGTAATTGTTTTTCACATTTTTTAATGATAGATTTTTTTAACAAAAAATGAGATTATCAACATTTTGTAGAATTTAGGACAAAATAAGTAATTTAACATGAAGTATTAAAGCTTCATACACGTTTAAGAAATATTAACATAAATTTCTTAACATGTATTTTTAGGAAAAAGAAACTACTAAAGTTAAAAAAAAATGTAACTTTTTAATTTTTTGTATGGTTTAATATGAAGGAAAATAATTAGGGTAAATAAGGCAAAGGGTGTTTTTGTAAACAAACTATCAATTCTTAAAAAGAATGCAATGCATATTATTTAGTACCACAAACCAAACAACCACTAAAAAATAATACCAAGATAACTAACCTCAGCATAACTTGTTTCCCAGCCAAATGACCCCTTAGGGGAAAATGTACAAGTATCCTCAGGCTATCACCAAAGTTCTATGGACATTTCTTATCTTTATGATGATCTTATTATTCATGAATGATTTTAGAATTTTATGACCACACATTTAAAACGTAATAGTCACATCTATATTAAGTTGTGCATCACAGCTTGTTTGGAAGGTGGTTTGTCATGGTTTTATAATATACGGTACAGTATGACATGACATGATATTGTATAGTATAGTACAATATAATATTTGGATAGACGTGTTCACGATTGTTTAATAATAGTTTTATTGTTTGATTAGATAGTATGATACTATATCGTAATGAATAAGTTTACTAAAATTCCCCTAATAATTACAAATTTTAAATTTGTCAATAATTGTTAATAAAATAATTTTCTATAAATTTATCACAAATTATGCATTGTAAATATATTAAGTTGTTAAATTCATGAAACTTCTAACAAAATAAAAATTTTACATTCATGAAATAATCATGTAAACTGCGACATAAAAGTGGAGAGTGAAAGAAAAAGAATGTAAAAGTAGATATGGGACAAGAAAATCAAAGCTTCAAATGCAATTCTTTTACTCTGTACAAGTCCTCAAAATTCTTCTCCATTTGAACTCAATATACCGTTGATCAAAATTTAAGATTCTACAATCAGAAAAACTCACTCTTTACAAACTCATATCATATAAATGAAAATTTTAGATTATAAAGTCATAAAAAATTAAACTTCACAAAACTCAAATCATATAAATGAAAAAAATCAAGATTCTACATTTATAAAATTTCAAACTATTATGTATAACCTTGATCTCCGGATCAGCTTTCACACACTTTGATTAATTCATAAAAACTCAAACTTTTATGTGCAGCCGTGATTTTTGAGTTAACTTTCACGCATCTCAACTAATTCAGAAAAACTCAAAACTTTACAAATGTCAAATCAAATAAATGAAAACTCAAGTACCACATAAACTTCAGCGGAAAGGATACAAGGTCGCTAGAGCATACAAAAGTAAAGTGTTTTTTAGCAATTGATCTCTTATAAGGTCACCCTCCCCAAATCCTTTATCCAGGAGTTATGGTTGGTTCTTTTCCACTATGTTTCCTTGGTGGATTGAACCCCTAACCTCATTGTTAGAGGGTCCTTTCATATCCTGTGTTTTCTTACTATCCATTAGAGAAGAACGATGAGCAAAAAAATATAAAAATAATAACATATTTATGGTTGGAAATAATATTAGATAAATGATAAAATAGAATTTATTAATACAAGATAGGGACATAATTGAAAAATAAATAATTATGGGATATCACCAAATCAGAGATTTTGTAAATTAATGAATTTCATGAAAAGAAACTATATCATACCGTATCTTTTAATAAACAATCAAAACAAATATGATTCTCTTAATAATCATATCATACCATGGAAAACCACCATCCAAACATACACTTATACACACTTGATAAATCATTTTATTAAGAGTAAATACATAATGTCCCCCCTTGATTTTGACCGACTTTTTCAAAAAGACATCTAAATTATACTTTCGACCTATAACCCCACGAATCTTACTTAAATAGTTGTAAATACATCATTTTTTGCTGAATTCCAATCACAAGAAAGAGAGTGAATGCACACACCAATCAGATGCTACCACATGTTAAATACATTTAATTTTATATTTTTGAATAAAAATTTTATTTTTATTTTATTTATTACCCCATCCCACCCCCCTCTCCCCCTTCCCACCCCATCCAGTAATCCCCTCCACCCCTCACCCCCATCCAACATCTCCTCCCCACCCCTACCCACGTCCAGCTCCGTTAATCCATTAAAGCTCCATTAAAACTCCACCACTTGTTTATATTCTATATTCATATGAAATTATATTAATTGGCATAAACACCCAATATAGGTAAGGTATTTTTTCGACAATCTATTAGTTGATTTGATTAAAACTTTCTGATTCTTTTGATTTTCTTGTCAAAAAAATAATTTTCTTTGGAAATGCTCCATCTCCGTCCAGCAGCTCTGCTGATATACGCTCACCATCACCATGAGATTGAAACTCTATTTAATGAAGTTTTATGATTCTTAATAAAAATAGATAAATGATTATTTGAAAAAAAATTAGCTTTAATGGAGGAAAAGAGAAGTAGTATATGCAAGTGTTGAAGAAGACAATGGTATTTTGTGTGGGTGGGTGGGTGGGGGTGTTGCCGGGGAGGGGGGTATGGGATAAAAAGTAAATATTATTTTTTAAAACTAAATAAATATTGATTTTTTTAAAAAGAAGATAAATTATAGATAAAATTATTTACACGTGACAAATTTTAATTGGTAAATAAAGTCAATTTTGAGCCTTTCACGCACAATGGGCGCGTGTATATACGCAGAGGGTCAAAATGGTGTATTTACAATGGTTTAAGTAAGATTCGTAGGATAATAGGTCAAAAGTATAGTTTTTGTCTTTTTAAAAAAGTCGGCCAAGATCAGGGGTACTTTATGTATTTACTCTTTTATTAAATTTGATTTCTGCCCCTTTTTTTCTGTTTCTTTCTTCATTCTTTGTGCTCATCTTTGGGATTTGACTAGAGCTACAAAATCTCCTCAAGATTTCTAAGGGATTTATAACTTCACCAAAATCAATTTCCTACCATTCTCATCTCCATTTTCACCCTTTATTTCACTTCCAAATTAATTAAATCGTCAGCCAAATTCATTTCAAAGATCTGATATTAGGAACCCAAACAAAATGAATATCAAACCTTCTATCACATATCCGAATTTCTAAAGAAAGAAAAATAACTCAAACTTATCAAACTAGTTGTAAAGATTTTAGTTTGCTATTTTGAATGTGATTTCCTCGTTGGAGATGGATTCCATTTTTTTTTGGTGGGAGAAGGTTTACCTGTGATTTCTCCACATATCTATTTTTTTTACTTTCCACGTGAAACATTTTCTTGAAAGTGTGATTTGTATGTGTGTGAGAAAGAGGAAGATGAGAAGCGGATTGAAAAAACACCAAAAAAAATGCCGATGACTTCTGTATCCAGTGAGCATGCGAGAAAATTAATTGTTTTGTAAAAAATGAAAACAATTGTGTACTGATTGGACATATTTCCATTTAATGAGATTTTAAACTTATTTTTCTCCTCTCACGTGCCTCCTAGAGATTTAGCACATTCTCTTTGTCAACTCAACAGGATATATTTATTACAATTTAAAATAGTTTAGGGGAGGTAGGAGGAAGGGTCATACACCCCGTAAAGAAAAGGTGTGTTCAGTTTTTGGGGATATTTATGCCTTTTTTTCTAAAATTAAGTTATGAATGATGCCAAAAAAATGAAAAATAACTTGAAGTCTACCATATGCTTGTAAATTGGTATATGCAGAATAGAAGCTATCTTGATTTCCTTCTCTTTGGTTTTGTCAGGATGCGAGCATTAATTTATGCGAGGCATATTTTGTATGTGGTAATTATGACGAGAACAAATTGACAGATGAATTAAAATTAATGGATGGGGCGAAACCTAAAGCTAACTGGACTGAATAAAAAACTTTCTTCCTATTAGAATCTATACTGAAGCATGGACTGGGATCTTGTTACTCAAAATGTCAAAACAAAGAATAAACTGGATTTATATTTCAAAGCTTTTACAGTTGCCATTTGGGGATCTTATGCTTGGTTGTATTCATAGAAGCTTAATTTTTTGGACAAGAATGGTGAGGTAAGTGGCGTGGATCAAACTCAACCTACAATAAGTGAGTCTAGAGAAACTCAATCAATCTCCGAAGCAGAACTAGGAGTATCAACAGAATGGAGATACGGAAGACAAAACCCCTACTCTCAAGAAAATATGCGGGGCTTCAATTTCAGAAGCCAGTAGTTTTCTAATGAAATAGGTTCACATTCTTCTATTACAGTGGACTATTTTTTTTTAATTTTTTTATGAAGTAATAAGTTTATCATTAAAGGCATTAAGAAGGTGCAAGTCAAAGGTGAGTACATAAAGAAAAAATGTGACTGCTCATGTACCTACTACTCAGTCTTGTTGCCTTTTTAGTTGAAATGATGTTCAATTTTCATAGAAAATCAAGTAGAGAAAATAGCCCAGTGGAAGTAGTCGAGGTATGGCAAACTGGACCGAACACTGCGATTATAATAAAGAAAAAAGTAGTTTTAGTTTCTACTATTCTTGGTACTTTATACTCTACTGTTTTTGAATTTTTTTTCTACTAGATTCAAATTTCTATTAAAAATAAACTCATTTTTCATTTAGAAAAAAGAAAATTATACATTTAATTATGTTCTCCTCAGAATTTTCTTGGGGAATCTATCGATTCTTTTCTGTACTTCTTTACACAGATCCAAAAAATACTTGGCTGCAAAAGTAATCCATTGGCTTTTGATATTACAACTGCTTGTAGTGGGTTCATGTTGGGTTTGGTATCTGCTGCTTGCTACATCAAAGGTAGAATTTTGTGACTTATCTGTTTGATACTTAATTCTTGGTAAACTTTGCCATAGAAGAATCGAATGAGCCAGATAATCATCTTTTATTACCTTAGTCCTTGAGAGATTTGTAATTGAGTTAAATAATTTAAATTATCTTAGATTCTTAAGCAAGATTTTGGATGATTGATCAGAGATGATTTAAGGCTTGGAAGATTACTGAACATATGGAGACAAAGATTATGACACTACTTAATGAAAGAATGACGTTTCTATCGTAGTACTGGTAGGTATACTTTGTGAGAGATTACAACAACAACAACAACATATCCCGTGTAATCCCACCTGTGGGGTTTGGGAAGGGTAAGATGTACTCACACCCTGGGGAGAGTATTTCAGTTATTTCATTTTTTAAAGAATGACGTAGCATAGGCTCTCAACTTGTAACTGGGATAGTTATGAGTTATGACTATTGGAGGCTTTATAGTACCATTTCCCCAGAAATCTTGTTCTGATTACTTGACTCTCTTATTTTTAAGATCTCTTACCTAAGATTAACTTCTTTATGAGTTTTTTCAAACCAAGTCTTTTCTCACATGTAAAAGTAACATACCTTTAAGTGTTTCATCATTTTTTTCATATTTACCTTTATATGTCACGGGAGCTTCAACACTTGGATTGGATGAATTAAGAATGTTTAACACTTCTAGATGGACCAACTTTACATTCCGTATTCCAATAGAGAAAGATCAGCTTTCTAGATGAATTCATCTGCATATTTAATGTTTCTTTTGGATTTAGCAATAATCAATATTCCAAAAACATAGCATAACCAATGTTATTTTGTAACCAACATACCCTAGAGTCTGTGGCGCACAGTTTGAAACACGATGGATAGTGGGCCCATCCTTTTACCCTTCTCCGCTTAAATACCGATCCTACCTAGTGTTTTATTATGTCAATTCCTTTCTTTCAAGTGATGATTTTTCACTTGAATTTGGACTGGTGCTTAAATATAGCCGATGTGATGGTGTCTTTTGTCGTATGCTTTCATCATTCAATTTATAGGAACCATCTCAAATTGTCTAGTTCAAGTAGATGGTTTTTAATAGTTTCTGAAGTACAGATATGTTGCTTCTTCACTAGAACTTCAAAGAATCAGATTTACCATAGTATTGAGGAATTCTACATCTCCAGGCTCTGAATCTTAGAGATTGCAGAAAGTACAGTATCCGACTAATAGAAACTATGTGAACAAAATTTAAATTCATCACTCATTAGTCTCTGTTCTTTCTTTAATTAGACAACTTTAATTCATCATCGAGGTGAAAATACTTAACATGCAAACTGGGAGTGGTATTATCGAGCTTATATGTTATATATGGGCAAATTAGAGAAATAAAGGGAATTAGTAAAGGTTATACATGTGGAAACTGTAGAAGTAACCATGTGACTAAAATAAAATGACCGGCTCAAATTTAAAGCTCAAGCGGTTATGATAGTAACAGTGGAGATGAAGTTGAGTTGTTATTAATTACTTAACTAAAAGAGAGAAGGGCAGTTAATGACTTGGTATTATTCCCTTCCTAAAATTCTCTCTTCCTAATTCTTCTTCTTCATCATCTCTCTTCTTCTGCCCCATCTGAACCTTCTTTTACATTACAGGTCAAAGCTCAAAGCTATGGAGTTTTTCTCTTTTTGAATTGTACAATCTTCCGAGTGTAACCATTCATTTCATTAATAAAATTCCCAATTTAGTCCCAATTTGTGCGAATTCTACAATTACTTTCATATACTGTCTAGAGTATGACAAGTGGTATCATAGAATAATCCTGGCCAAACATGACGATTATGGAAATTCGATCGAAGACTAATGAAGAATTAGTAAAGAAATTAGATTAACAGCTACAAAGTTATATTGAGTCTAATAATTCATGAATGGACGAATTGGGCAAGAAGTTGGATCTTCTCATGGAGAAATAGGTCCCAAATAAGGATGGGATTTTGGGAAGTGTTCCTCAGGACTACTTGCATTCAGATGCTTCTGGAAGCAGACATCTGAGAGGTGAACTAGCCATGGATTTGGGTCGACTTCCAATTAGCCACCAAGCTAGGGTGGAGTTTCCATTCTTTGATGGTTAGGAACCCTATACCTGGTTGAGGAAAGGATAAAGATACTTTCAGTACAACCACATAATGGACCCTGAAAATAAACTGGAATTAGAAATACTACACTTGGTTGGTAAGGCTGAGGCATGGTTTTTCTCTTATTGGATTAGTAAAGGGCAAGACAGGTGGAGGGTGTTCACTGAGGAAACATGTAGATGATGTGAAAGAGATCACAATAGTAAACTCAATCTTATTGGGGATTTCAAGAAGGTGGAACAATAGACTACTATGGATGAGTACCTTGAAAGATTTGAAGAGCTTAAGGCATGGGTGTGGATCAGGAGTCCTACTATACCTGAGGAATTTTTCTTGGAATTTTTTATTGAAGATATCAAGGAAGAAATTAGACACAGTGTAAGAATGTTGCACCCTTTTTCCCTGAGTCAAGTGGTAGACAAAGCTAGGAACCAGGAAAGGTTACTCACTGCTCTATCCAAAAAAGACAAAGGTCCATCAAAGGAGGGCACAACAGGTAGTTACTAGCAGGGAGTGAACCTAAATAGAGGGTCCTTGTATAGCACACCAGGGAATAAGATATTTGAAATAACAAGGACTGAGGGATTATGCTATAAATATGGATAAAAATATCATCAAGGTCATCAATGTAAGCCCAAACAACTTAATGCAATGTCTGGAGCAGTTGAGATATCAGAAGAAGATCAAATAGAGGAACCAGAGGAATCTAATGATATTCTAAAGGAAATGCAGTTCGAGGAAGTAGTAATGGATGAGGCTATAAGCTTGAACTCCATATCAGGAATTGAGGTTCCAAATACCATCATGTTAAGAGGAGAATCAAAGAAGAACTTACTCACTATTTTGATGGATTCAGAAAGCACCCATAGCTTTCTTGACATTGAAGCTGCTAAGAAATTGGAGTGTATAGTCCAAGATGCTATGTATTTCTGCATTTTCTCTTAGTATATTAAATGTGTATATGATTTCCAGTTATAAAGGGGCGATTGGGCCTTCATGGTTTGGGATTCCCATTGCGGCCAGGGCCTCATTTTGGGTCGTGACAACCTAAAACTCTCAAAATACGAAAGAAACATTAAGAAAACCAATTTTAATTTATTAAAGAAAAGCTCTACACATTTATCACATCAGAATTTCAAAACATTTGCACCAGGTGGTCAATTTCGTGTCCTTGTATTAAGACGTTAACCATTCTTCCAAAATTACACCCATGGTCTGGAACTAGATTTGGACTTTGAAATTCTGACTAGGTGGACACTTTAGAACTTCAAACCACTTCAGTACTATATATTCTTGATATACTTCATAGCTTGAAAGACAATGCACTATTGAGTGATGAGCGTTTTTCCTTAGTGCATATGTGTGATACTATATCATCCTCTTATATTAACCCATGTTTCTTGTTCTGATGTTGCTAGATAGTGATCATATTCAATGCTATATTACATATGCCACTTTCTCAAAATTTATATCAATCCACTCTCAAAATGCCAGTTTCTCAAAATTTATATAAATCCCCTACTTTCCTTTTTAGAAATCCCTTAAATGATTGTTTTCATATTTAGGCACTTGAATGATTAAATCAAAGAGAATGAAATAGATCATGCATATGGTATAAATGGTTCTATTATTGGTTTTCCACCAAAATGTTCCTTTTATTCTTGCATCCAGATGAACGGTAAAGAGGACTTTAGATTTTTTGTTCATGTTGTGCCACAATTAATAAAAGCATCTTTAGAGAATGCAGGTCTTCCTCGATCTAAAATTAATTAGCTGATTCTCCACTGGGTATGTATTTCTAAGATACAAATTTAAGTGAGTCAAATCTAAGTATGAATTGATGACCTTTTCTTAGAAGTTGTTATGTTTTTGACCAAATGAACATATAATAAATACATTTATGAACTATTAGTGATAAAATGCGTTGATACTAATTTTAATTTTTTTTTTACAAAGTTGATGCTTGGTTGGTGAAGGCCAACATGAGGAAGTTCCAACAGTTAAACAAAGAACTACCCTGATTAAAGAGAAGATCTTTTTACCAAAAAATACAGGACTAGATGAAATCATAAACTTGAAGTATAGTATTATATGATTCTCAGGGATAAAATAGTTTAAAAGGTACTATAAAATCGACGTATAAATTTTTAGTATTTAGTAAATCATTATTAGTGCTTCTATCATTGTACTTTAAAGTTACATTGGTTCCACTTTCCGATATTAAACTTAAAAAATGTCCATAAGTTTATGTGGTGGCATAGACTATTATTTATACTCTATAAATTCAAATCTACTATTATTCCATATCCTATCAAACAAAGCATATGAGCTAGTTGATGTGTGGTGATTGCCTGAGAAATACAGGTCAAAAGAGAAAGTATACCAACTACAGAAGTTTGAACAAAATATACATAATTATGATGTGCCAGAGCTAGATAACAAGAGCAAGACTATGCCATGTCTTTCCCTGTATTTTATTTTGAATTTGAGTTGGAACAAAATATAGATAAAAATATGCATATATTCTCATTTTTCAAGTTGATTTAGTTAAAGTATACTTTGCCTCCTCATTTTTTTAAGGTGAGGCATATTAATTTTTAAATTCGTCATCAACTCTCACATTTTTTGACCAAACTGACCCATAAATTTCACATGCATCACAAAATAAAGTGTGCATAATATGTTATTTCCTTGTGTATATGAAGATCTTACCCCTACCATGCGAGGTGGAGAGGTTGTCTGTGATAGACTCTCGGCTCACAAAAATAATAGGAGTGGCTACTAAACAATTCAGGTCAACACATTTTGAAAAATAAATAGTAACTAGGCAAATATTATGAGAGGTGGGGTAGGGTTAGAGGTGTGGGGTGTGGTGTGAAGAAGAGGTGTGCTAGAGGGTATGGAGGGCACAATCAACATAGAATCCCACTTGTGAAACTTGTTTCCTCTGCTTTCACTGGGAAAGTCATTTTTCTTATTTTAAGACACTTGTTTACCTAGAAAATATATTTTCAAAAATTTTCACCAAATGAACATAGGAAAATTTGGTAGAAAATGTTTTCTCCATACTAAAGAAACCCTTAATATTTTGCATACAATGTTCATCCTTTTCATTTGTCAATGAAAAACATTTTCTGGCAGTTTTCTGATTGAAGTAAAGAAACCAAAAAAAAAAACAAAAAGGACTAGAGTAGTTGCCAAAATTTGCCATGACTTCTATGTTATGGGGACGAAGCTGATGCTCCGTTGGTGAAGACCAGGAGAAGTTGTTAACATGAGGAAGTTCCATCGGTTTAACAGAGAACTACCCTGATTAAAGAAAAGATCTTTTTACCAGAAAATACAGGACTAGTTGAAATTATAAACTTGAAGTATAGTATTATATTGTTCTCAGGGATAAAATAGTTTAAAAGGTACTATAAAATCGACATATAAAGTTTTAGTAATTAGTAAATCATTGTTAGTGCTTGTATCATTGTACTTTAAAGTTACATTGGTTCACCTTTCGGATATTAAACCTAAGAAATGTCCATAAGTGTATGTCACGGCATAGACTATTACTTATATTACTCTATAAATTCAATCTGCACTTCTTTGTAGTGGTTTCAGGAAACACGATGCCTAAGTGAAAATAAACTGAACGTGTTTCAAGCTAATGTGGAACTAGCACCAGCCTAGCTATAAGAAATATTTCCATTTCATCTAGTAGCTCTAGAGTTTTAACTTTGAATAATGTTCTTTACATACCGTCTATAAGAAGGAATTTAATTTCAGTTTCAAGTATAATGGATGTTTGTTATAATATTTATGTTTCTAATAATTGTGCAATTATTAAGTTTAATAAGCATTTTATTATTTCTGCTCCTAGAATATATGATCTATTTGTATTTGATATTTTCCATAATATGCTACAAATAACTAAACTTAATAATATTGATCAATCACATAAAAGAAAACATATTTTGAAATTGAGTGAACCATACTTATGACACTTACGTCTAGGTCATATTAACATAAATAGGATCTCACGATTAGTTTCTGATGGACCTTTAAGTTCATTGAATGTTAAGGCACTTCCAACTTATGAATCTTATTTAGATGGTAAATGACCAAGAGACCTTTCCCTTTCATAGAAAATAGAGTCGGTAATAAGTTTGAATTAATTTATTTTTTATTTATGTGGTCCTATGAATATACAAGCAAGAGGTGGTTTTGAGTATTTTGTGACTTTCACAGATTGATTACTCAAATATGAATACATTTATTTATTACATTGTAAATCTGAATGCTTTAAAAAAATCAAAGAATTTAAGATGAAAACGAAAAATGACATAACAAACATATCCATACACTACGATCTGATCGTGGTGGTAAATACCTTTCTGCGGAATTCATTAAATACTTATCAAAAACAAGAATAACATCTCAATATTCTTCTCCGGGAACACCACAATAAAATGATATGGAAGAATGACGAAATAGAACTCTTATGGAAATGGTTAGATCAATGTTAAGTTATTCAGATTTGCCCCTTTTTTGGGTTTATGAATCAGAAACAACAAATCATATTCTAAACTTGGTTCCTTCAAAATTAGTACTTTTAAACTCATCTAAATTGTGGAGTGGGTGCAAACCTAGTCTACGAAACATTCGGGTTTGAGGTTTTCCAACACATGTGTTAAAAGGAAAAACTAATAAATTGGAATCTAGAAGAGAAGTGTGCATTTTTATTAGATATCCAAAAGGGGTGAAAGGGGGTTTATTTTATTGTCCTAAGGAACAGAAGGTAATTGTTTCGACAAATGCCAGATTTCTTGAAGACGATTATTTACTGAACCACGTTTCTAGAAGTAAAATTATTTTATAGGAATTGAGCATGAGAATAATGAATAACGAAACACAAGAACAAATTCCTAAAACCATTATAGACATACCATTGCATCCAATTAGTGAGAGAAATGTCAATAGGAAAGAGGTTGTACAAGAGAAAACACTTCACATAAAACTACTTCAAAGTAATGGTAGCAATATCGAGCAACATGCAATTGTGGAGGAAAATTTTTAGGATAATATCGAGGAATCTTCCATAGTGTAGGAAGATATTTAGGGTGTTTAGAATTTAGTTCCAAATGTAGCAAATATTTTAGTGAATATTTGTCGTAGTGGAAGAATTATTAAAAAACCTTTATGTTTTGCGCTCTTAGTAGAATCGTATGATAGAATCCCTGAGGAGCCTAATACAGAACCTCTTAATTATGCCAAATCATTAAATGATAAAGATGCTAAAATGTGGATTGTTTCTATGATATCTGAAATAGAGTCTATGTATTCCAATCAAGTTTGCGAACTTGTAGAACCACCTACGGGAGTCAAACTCATTGGTTGTAGATGGATCTATAAGAAAAAGAGATGTGTGGATAGAAAAGTGCAAACTTTTAAGGATAGGCTTGTTGTGAAAGAATTTACTCAAAAAGAAGGAATTGACTATGAGGAAACTTTTTCAATGGTAGCTATGCTTAAATCCATTAGGATTCTCTTATCCATTGCTACTCATTATGATTATGAGATTTGGCAAATGGATGTCAAGAAGACTTTTCTAAATGGAAGTCTTCATGAGTGTATTTATATGGCATAACTAGAAGTTTTCATGGAAAGTGGTAATAAACATAAGTTTTGTAAACTTAAGAAATCCATTTATGGTTTAATACAAGCATTTAGGTCATGGAATGCTTCTGTTGACAATTCGATTAAGACTTTTGGTTTGATCAATTTAAAAACGAGTCATGCGTCTATAAAAAATGGGATGGAGATAGAGTAGCATTTTTTATTTTGTACGTAGATACATTTTGCTCATAGGAAATAATATGATCATATTGAATTTTATTAAGGAGTGGCTAACCTCGCATTTTGATATGAAAGACTTGGGAGAAGCGACTCATATCCTTGGGATCAAGCTTATGAAAGATCGCAAATAAAGGATATTAGGCTTATCTCAAGAACTTTATATTGATACTATTCTTACAAGGTTTGGCATGCAAAATTTCAAAAAGATATTTCTTCCTTTTAAGCATAGAATTACTCTATCAAATTAACAGTCTCCAAAAATGGCCAATGAGATAGAGAGGATGAAGGCGGTCCCTTATGCTTCTGTTGTAGGGAGCCTCATGTATGCTATGTTGTGCACTAGACCAGATATTTGCTTTTCTGTTGGCATGGTTAGCAAATTTTAGTCTAATCTTGGGCAAGAACATTGGACTGCGGTTAAGCATATAATCAAGTAACTGAAAAGGACTTGGGACTACATGCTTGTTTTCCATTCTAGGGATCTTGTACCTATTGGGTAAATAGACTCAGATTTTCAATCGGATAAAGATTCTAGAAAATCTACCTTAGGATATGTGTTTATTTTGGGAGTTGGAGCCATTGTTTGGAGGAGTATCAATAAATCATGTTTTGTTGATTCCACCTTGGAAGCCAAATATGTAGTTGCCTCTAAGGAGACTATTTGGCTCGGTAACTTTCTGAAAATCTTGGAGTTATTCATTCGGTTCAAACACCACTACCACTTTATTGTGATAATAGTGGTGCAGTTTCAAACTCAAAAGAACCACGAATCCATACAAGAAGTAAGCATATTGATATAAAATATCACTTGATTCGGGATATAACTTAAAGGGGTAATGTGAAAGTTTTGAAGATTGAATGAAAGAACAATTTGGCGGACCCATTTATAAAGGGCGTAACCCACAAGGTTTTTTATAAGCATGTGGAAGAATTGAGTGTTAAAATTGTGCATTCATCTTATGAGTTGAAGTGAGATATTGTTAGGATATAGTATTAACCATTTAGTTTGTGTTATAGTATTATATTTTCATCCTATGTAAAGACAATTTATTATATTAATAAAATCTTTATTTGAATAGATTGTTGTGTTAACATGTGTGTCCTTTACTTATATAGTATATAATTTTGTGTATGGAGTATTTTAACTCATGCACGAAAGATTAAAATTGTTAGTTCTTATAAGTAATAAATTAATGTTCACAATCAAAGATGAGGTAGGACAAACATCTTGATGATTGTAGCACAAGATTAAATATAATTTGATCTTAATTATGGGATTGGTAATATTCCAATTTCTTGTGCTAGTACATTTCGTATGTATTGAATGGACCAATTAGAGATGTGTGTTTTTGTTCTGAATTTTAATAAACAACTTCTTAAGTCCATTACATGTACTTATACTCTTAATCTTGATATAATTATTATGATTTATGTGGTTTGGTTTATTTTTTTTAATCTATTAAAAGGTTTGACTCTTTTATGAGTCAATATATTCCTAGTAGGTTGCATGATGACAAGTTACTTATTGAAATATTAATTAGTTGATAGAACCATGTCTCGAACTTGAGATAGAAGACACCCCTTTATGGTTGCTTATAAGTTTTCACGTGAAAACTCTACAGGTGGATTTTATATCCGTAATGTGAAATAAGTTAAGCATAATAGATAAAGGTTAAATTGAACAATGAGTTAAATTTTTCCAGAAAATTTAATTTAATTGATTGGTGTCGGTAATTATAACATGGGGAGTTAAATAAGAAGTAATGGTAGATTTTAAAATTAAAATGAGGAGTGCAATTATAATTTTTTAGCGGAATAATCTGTAATTTATTATGATATGATAATTCATTCATTACCAAATTAATACCGTAATTGGAAGACTCAGTTAATAAATATGTGGTCCCTACTATGCCTGATTAACTAATCATATTTAGAAAAGAAAAGGTGTTATAGAAGTAATATTATTTTATTTACTGGTCTTCTATAAAAGGAATAAAAGAAGTAAATTTAAAAATCAATTTTGGCATTATGACAGTTTTAAAAGAGCCAAAAATATTTTGGGCATTAAGAGGGAATTAAGGCCAAAACGTTTTTTGATATTAAGGCTGTAATGAAGGGCCAAAAATAGTTTACCTCTTCCCCCTCCCTTTTCAGTTGAAATGAGAATAAATATAGGTTGGGTTTTTAAGAAAAATTATGCCAATTCCAGAATACTAATCCTTGTCCAATCCAAAAGTACTTGCCAACACAAGGTTGATTAATAAGGTTAATCAGGAAGTAGTAGAAGGCAACTGTAACGCCTCGAAAATATGTCCCAAGATATCACACGACCCTCAGGGCTATGAGTATCTCCAAGCTAACCCTTTGAGCCTTCTACTACTTTTGAAACTCATAATAAAGATAACCTAGGCATATGAACTACTGAAATACAAAAATACTAAATTTAATTGAACATAATATTTGAAAGCATTTAGCTTAATCGTCTAGACAACCAACACTTGAAATCTGAAATATGACAAACAGACTGACAAGCCTCTACTGCTAACAACTAGAGAGCCACTGGGACAGACCCCCAACTAACTCGAACTGACTGAAAATAACTATACAATCTACTTTAGTAAGATGGAAATCTGAATAACTGGATCCCCAAACTATGAGGACTCACCAACTGTTGGGATGTAGATAGAGATGCTTATGATCAATCACGCTGTGGGAACTAAGCACTTGAACCTACATTGTTAAATAATGTAGCACATAGACATATATGTGGATCATTACTTTGGGAATTTACTGAGCATATGGGGTGAATGCATAAGTAAAACAATGATACAATATTAAATCAAAACTTTCAAAGAATGCATGCTAAGTGTAATGACTCACCTTGGCTCGAATAAAACATGTACTGCAAAATAATAAAGCATGCGTATGTAAAACATAGAAAATCGTTGTGAGTAAAAGCACTTAGTTCTAAAAGTTATACTCTTACTATTTTTATTGGGAGTTTCTTCTAACCGACATAAACCATGTGAGCTGTTATGGAGTTCAACGTCTTACCCACGTTGGGGAGAGATATTCTACCCTTACCATCAGAATAAGACTTCTTATCTTAAGTGATCACTGTCTTAGCCCACAATGGGAAAATCTTAAACCTACGGTGGTGCATAGTTCCGGGGCATGAGACCTTTGGAATCATACCCAACTCAGTGCTAAATACTAATCCTATTCTTATGCTCAGACTTTAGGAAATCCACCTTAAAAAAACACAAGGGTTTATAATGAAACCAATTATGCTTCTCTTTCTTTAAATCATAATCAAGATGAACAATGTGGATTCCAATCTTAGTTTAGGATTTAGATCAAATCTTTCTTAAAATCTGGATACATGCTTATCAAAGAATGCTTAAACATCATTTTTTTAAAATGTCAAGATTTAAACTTGAGGCTTCAAACGCATTCTTGAAACTCATGTCAAATCACAAAAAACTTCATGCTCAATAACAATAATCTTGAAATACTTTAACAATTCTAGTCAAGATAATGAAATTCAATTCTCAATGTATAATAATAGGTCATGAGTGTGTGAAGATAACTATGCAATTTAACACTTAAATCACTTGTAACTTCATAAACTTCAAATAATGATAATTGAGTACGAACTCTAAATTGAAATTCATGCAAATTCAACTTTAAAACTAATTTTGGGCACAAGGATGAAAGAGTAACCTTGTCCATAATCCCACGTACCCTGTTGGATTGATTGAATGTAAAATCTTGAACTTTTAAATCTCTAATGGTGTTCTTGAATCTTGTTCTTGAAGTTCTTGAACCCGGAATCTTGGATTAATGACTTTCTTAGATAAGGAGTAATGGAACTGTTTTTGATTTCTTAATGCTAGGGTTTTGTTCTTAGAGAGAAAAAGTTGAATAATGAAGTATCTAGGTTATTTTAGACTCAAATTATGTTTTTTGGGCGAATTTGGGTGAGGGTAAATGGCTCAAATACCCCCATGGATCCATCATTTAACAACACAAATTGGGCACCGACGGGATAAGCGACGAGATTGATGATGCGTTGTATCAATGGTGACGATGTGATGGCCAACGCGACGCGTCCTGATCGCGTTAGCTCACTATTTTGGTCAACCAAAAAAGTATCAAACAATGTTTGAAAATTCAAAAACTCACCCGAGATAACCTATTGATAACCCTGATCATGAATCAATTTAAAAATCGACAATCTAACGCCGGGAAGATAAAAAATAAGACCATTGAAATATCGAGGCCAAAAATGAGACTAAGTCTAACACTTATCTAAATTCACTAAGTATTGGACCCTCATGTCATATAATATAAGACTTAAATGGACTAGGTTTTTCACAGGGTCTTACAATATCTCCCCCTTGGGAACATCCGTCCTCGAATGAGACTAGCCAAACTGAGGACACTGAGGAACTAAAACTATAAACTGACGGCATAACTAAAAACATAACAGCCTGGTTGAATCTAGATCATGATGAATGAATAAACTAATTTGTGAATGCGTGGAATGACAAAAAGAAAATCACATGGCTGGAACTAAGACTGGAAAATAACTGAGCTATAGATGACTGTTACCTTAGGCTGAGTCTGAGTTTGTGGAGAAAAGGTGAGGGTACTTGGTTTGCATGTCAGCTTCAGTTTCCTAAGTGGCACTCTCAACAGACTAATTCCGCCAAAGAACTTTGACTAGGGTAACTTCTTTGTTCCTTAGTTTTCAGATCTGGCGGTCAAGAATCTCTACTGGAAGTTCTTCACATGAAAGGATATCTTGAATATTTGCGCTCTCTATAGGGACTACAACAGATGAATCACTTATACACTTCCTCAATAAGGACACATGGAATACTGGGTGAATGGAAGACAAATCTGCAGGCAATTTGAGTTCATACGAAACCTTCCCAACACGACTCAATATTCTGTAAGGACAAACACATCTAGTACTAAGCTTCCCCTTTTTGCCAAATCTCTTCACCCCCTTCATGGGTGAAACTATCAAATAAAATAAGTCATCAACTTCAAACTCAAGATCCCTTCTCCTCATATTTGCATAATATTTCTAATGACTCTGAGCCGCTTTCAAACTCTCTCAAATCAACTAGACTTTATCCATGGATTTAAATACTACCTCTGGCCCTATCAAAGCTGCCTGACCAACTTCAAATCAACCGACAGGTGATCTATATCTCCTCCCATAAATAGCTTCAAATGGGGCCATCTGAATACTAGAATGATAACTGTTATTGTAGACTAATTCGATCAATGAGAAGTGGTCATACCAACTGCCTTTGAAGTCAAAAACACATTCTCTCAACATATCCTCTAAGGTATGAATGGTCCTCTCTGCCTAACCATCTGTCTGAGGGTGTAAAACTAAACTGAGATGAACCTAGGTATCAAGACCCTTTTGAAAGGCTTTTCAAATATGAGAGGTAAACTGAGTACCCCTATCCGAAATGATGGACAAAGAAACTCTGTGCAATCTGACCAACTCTCTAATGTACATCTTAGAATAATCATCGGTTGAGTAAGCCATGTGAACTGGCAAGAAGTGGGCTGATTTAGTCAATCTGTCTACAATAATCCAAATTGAATCATGTTGATGATGAAAATGGGGTAATTCTGTCACAAAGTATATGTTTACCTCTTCCCACTTCCAAGTGGGAATACTAAACTCCTGTAAATTGCCACCAGGTATTTGGTGCTCCACCTTAACTATTTGACAAGTATCACACTTGGCCACAAATTCTGCAATATTTTTCTATATACCTTTCCACCAATAGACTTCCTGTAAGTCGCGGTACATCTTAGTGTCTCCTGAGTGAATAGAGTAACGCACAACATGAGCTTCTTCCATAATCCACTTCCTCAAATTGTCAATGCACGACACACATAATCTACTCTGGTACCTCAACACACCATCTCCCTCTTGGGAGAAAACCTCAACCTTTTGGTCTTTAACTGACCCTTTCAACTTGACCAAACTAGAGTCCTTATCATTTTTCTCTTTCACTTCAGAAACTAAAGAAGATTTTGAACTACTCTGAACCCAAACATTCCCCTCAGCTGATTCAACCAACCGCACAGCTAATCTAGCCAGCCTATGAACTTCCCAAGCTAATTCTTTCTTATCACCTTCCACATGAGCAACACTACCCAGAGACAGTCTACTAAGGGCGTCTACCATAACATTGGCCTTTCCCAGATGATACAAAACACTCATATCATAATCTTTGAACAATTCTAACCACCTTCTCTGATGGAGATTTAATTCTCTCTGCATAAACAGATATTGCAAACTCTTATGATTCGTGAACATATCAACATACACCCCATAAAGATAGTGCCTCCAGATTTTCTATGCAAACACCACAACAGCTAACTAAAGATCATGGGTAGGATTGTTCTTTTTGTGATATTTAAGTGTCTAGAGGCATAGGCTATGACCTTACCTCTCTGCATCAAAACACAACCTAGACCAAATATAGAAGCATCACAGTAGACAACAAATCCATTTGTACCATTAGGTAACGTTAAGACAAGGGCTAAAGTAAGTCGAGCCTTCAACTCCTGAAAATTCTTCTCACAAATACCTAACCACTAAAACTTAACTTTCTTCCGAGTTAATCTATACATGGGGGACACAATAGACGAAAACCCCTCAACAAACCATCTATAATAGCAAGCTAAACCCAAGAAACTCCTGACATCAGATGGAGAGATGGATCTAGGCTAGTTTCTCACTGCTTTGGTCCTTTGGGGATCAACTCTAATGCCATCACCGGAAATAACGTGATCGAAGAAAGACACCGATCTTAGCCAAAATTCACACTTACTAAATTTGGTGAGCAACTGGTGATCTCTAAGAGTTTGCAATACAATTCTAAGATGGTTTGCTTGGTCATCCTCACTACGGGGATAGACAAGGATATCATTGATAAAGACTATAAAAACATGTCTAAATACTATTTGAATACTTGGTTCATTAAGTCCATGAAGGATGTTGGGGCATTTGTTAGCCCAAAGGACATGACTAGGAATTCAAAGTAGTCGTAACGGGTTCTGAAAGTTGCCTTTGGAATATCATATTCCCTTACTCTGAGCTGGTGATAGTTGTATTAAAGGTCTATCTTAGAAAAGTAACTTTTACCTTGGATTTGGTCGAATAAGTCATCAATCCTAGGAAAAGGATAATTATTTTTGATTGTGACTTTATTAAACTGACGGTAGTCAATGCACATTCAGAGAGAGCCATCTTTCTTACACACGAATAGAATGGGAGTGCCCCATGAAGAAATATTGGGCCTTATGAAACCTTTATCTAAGAGGTCTTTAAGATGCTCTTTTAACTCTTTAAGCTCAATTGGAGCCATACGATAAGGAGGAATGGAGATGGGCTAAGTATCTGGAAGAAAATCAATACTGAATTCTATTTCTCTATTGGGAGGTAACCCTGACAGGTCTTTGGGAAAAACTTCGGGAAACTCATTAACTACATGGACTAACTGAACTGTTAGAGTCTGAAACTTAGTGTCTTTAACTCATACTAGATGATAAATGCATTCTTTTAATATCAATTTTTTGTCCTTAAGATAGGACATAAAATGACTCTTGGGAGATACTGAATTACCTACCCACTCAAAGACTGACTCATCAGGAAACTGAAACTTCACTACTCGAGTGCAATAATCTATAGATGCATAACAGGAATGGAGCCAATCCATACCTAGAATAATGTCAAAATCGACCATGACTAACTTTATCAAGTCTGCTAATATGATCTTGTGAAGGACAGTGATAGGGCACTTTCTAGACTCATTTGGCAATAACTGACTCTCCCGCAGGGGTAGAAACTAAGAAGGGATTAGAAAGATTTGCAAGACCTACTTTAAAATTCATTGAAACTAACGGAGTCACATAAGAGAGATTTGACCCTGTATCCAACAACACATAAACATCAAAATAAAAGACATGTAACATACCCGTAACAACATCTATTGAACTCTCCTTCTCCTGATGGAATGGTAAAACATAAAATTAATTCTGGCGTTGATCGCCATAGGTACTAGATGATGCACCCTGAGGAGGGGATGAACGACCTAGTGGGGTTGGTGCACTAGTAGCCTGAGTCTGACGATGAACATCTCGGCATCCCTACTTAGAATATGGGCACTCTTTGATCCTGTGACCCAACTTACCATCCATAGCAATCTTTCTATCCCCACAAACACTCACCAGTATGATTTTTACCATACTTAGCATATGTCGGATAATTGGGCCTTCCGCCCATACTATTTTTAGACTTAGATACAAAAGTCCTACCCCACTGCTCCTGCTTGGTTTTGGTGTGGGGGAACTGGATAAAGATGGCACTGACATATGCGGGTGACCCTAAAACTGCGAACGACTTCTCCCGCATGGAAGTCATATACTCCTTAACTACTAAACCAGATACTCCATTAACAAACTTACTCATACTAGATCTATGGTCAGCTATCAAGTCGGGAGCATACTTAGACAATTGATTGAACTTAAGGCATTACTCATTCACCATCATCAAGCCCTGCCTCAGGTTCATGAACTCTTCAACTTTAGTTTCTCTTAATTCGCACGAAAAGAACCTGTCTAAAAATGCATCTTAAAACACCTTCCAACTCAAAGAAGTTGTATTCTCACCTCTACCGTTCTTCCACATAACCACCCAATCATACGCCACATCCTTCGGCCTATAGGATGCTAACTCTACACTCTCCTCCTTAGTAACATACATAATTTGGGGGATCTTTTTCACCTTATCAAGATACAGCTGTGGGTCCTTACCTACTTTAGACCCAAAGAATTCAGACGGGTTTATTCTCATGAAGTTACGGATTCTGGTTATAGCTAAATCACCATTCTGCTAAAGTGGGACTACAGCCTGATGGTTGCCCTGAATATTGGTTGTCACAGCTTGGGCCAACACCTGATAGGAAGCCTAAAATTCAGCGTAAGATATATTTTCATTCGAGGATCAGCAGGCTGGGGTGGTTGGTTATCATTTCAAAATGCATTAGCTCGACAAGAAAGCATATATAACTATCAGTAAGAGCATGAATTAAAAGCAGATAAAGGCACTGTAAGCACGATAGATCATGAAAGAAAAGGGTGATTTTCTAAAACATCCCGTAGCCTCTTGTACATAAATGTGGCGTACTCCACACCCATGATCAAGACTCTACGTAACGTGTCTTGTCTGACTCCCTAGGACTCTTTAAACCTTAGGCTTTGATACCAAGTTTGTAACGCCCTTAAAACATGTCCCGAGATGTCACACGGTACTCAAGAATATGAGTATCCCTAAGCTAACCATTTGAACTTTCTACTACTTCTAAATTTAATTGAACATAATGTCTGAAAGTATTTAGCTTAACCATCTAGACAACCAACACTTGAAATCTGAAATATGACAAACAGTCTGACAAGTCTCTACTGCTAACAACTAGAGAGCCTCTGGGACAGACCCCCAGCTGACTCAAACTAACTGAAAATAACTAAATAATTTACTTTAGTAAGCTGGAAATCTGAATAACTGGGTTCTCAAACTATGAGGACTTGATAGAGATGCTCACGGTCAATCACTCTGCTGGAATAGAGCACCTGAACCTACATTATTAAACAATGTAGCACATAGACATCTATATGGATTAGTACTATTAGAATGTACTGAGCATATGGGGGTGAATGCATAAGTAAAACAATGATATAATATTAAATCAAAACTTTCAAATGATGCATCCTAAGTGTAATAACTCACCTTGGCTTGAATAAAACATGTACTGTGAAATAATAAAGCATGCATATGTAAAACATAGAAAATCGTTGTGAGTCAAAGCACTTAGTTCTAAAAGTTGTACTCTTACTCTTTCTATTGGGAGTTTTTTCTAATCGACATAGCCCATGTGAGTTGTCATAGAGTCCAACGTCTTACCCGCATTAAGGAAAGTTTCTCTACCCATGCCATCGAAATATAACTTCTTATCTTAAGTGATCACTTTCTTAGCCCACTATGGGCAAATCTTAAACCTACGGTGGCGCATAATTCTGCGGCATGAGACCTTGGGAATCATGCCCAACTCAGTGCTAAATACGGCTCCCATTCTTATGCTCAAACTTTAGGAAATCCACCTTAAAATAATACAAGGGTTTATAATGAAACAAACTATGGTTCTCTTTCTTTAAATCATGATCAAGATGAACAAAATGGATTCCAATCTTAGTTTAGGATTAAGATCAAATCTTTCATAAAATCTGGATACATACTTATAAAATAATGCTTAAGAATCATCTTTCTTGAAATGTCAAGGTTTAAATTGGGGATTCAAACCCATTCTTGAAACTCATGTCAAATCATAACAAACTTCATGCTCAATAACAATAATCTTGAAATACTTTAACAATTCTAGTCAAGATAATGAAATTCAATTCTCAATATATAATAATAGGTCACACACATGAGTGAGTGAAAATAACTATGCAATTCAACACTTAAATCACTTGTAACTTCATAAACTTCAAATAATGATAATTTAGTATGAACTTTAAATTAAAATTCATGCAAATTCAACTTTAAAACTAATTTTGGGCACATGGATGAAAGAGTATCCTTGTTCATAACCCCACATACCTTGTTGGATTGATTGAATATAAAAGCTTGAACTTTTGAATCTCTAATGGTATTCTTGAAGCTTGTTCTTGAAGTTCTTGAACCCAAAAGCTTGGATTAATGACTTTCTTGTAGAAGGAGTAATGGAATTGTTCTTTATTTCGTAAAGCTAGGGTTTTGTTCTTAGAGAGAAAAAGTTGAATAATGAAGTATCTAGGTTATTTGGGGCTCAAATTATGTGTTTTGGGATAATTTCGATGAGGGTAAATGACTCAAATACCCCCATAGACCAATCATTTAACAACACAAAATTGGGCACCGACGGGATAAGCGATGTGATTATCGATGCGCTTCATCGATGGTGATGATGCGACGGCTAACATGATGCATCCTGATCGTGTTGGCTCACTGTTTTAGTCAACCAAATATGTGTCAAATGATGTGATTACTGACGCGCTTCATTAACAAAAAACCCTCATCATTTAACAACATAGACCAATCATTTAATTTGGGTGAGGGTAAATGACTCAAATACCCCCATAGACCAATCATTTAACAACATAAAACTGGGCACTAATGGGATAAGCGATGTGATTACCGACGTGCGGCATCATTGGTGACGATGCGATGGCCAACATGACGCATCCTGATCGTGTTGGCTCACTATTTTAGTCAACCAAACATGTCTCAAACGATGTTATAAAATTCCAAAACTCACCCGAGATGACCTATAGATAACCCTGATCATGAATCAATTTAAAAAATGACAATCTAAGGCCGAAAAGATTGAAAATGAGACCATTGAAATATCGAGGCCAACAATGAGACTGTCTTAACACTTAGATAAATTCTCTAAGTATTGGACCCTAATGCCATATAATATAAGACTGAAATGGACTAGGATTTTCATGGGGTCTTACAGCAACAAACGTGGAGGCCAAGACAGAAAATGAATTGTGTGAAAGCTTCAACTGGTAGGTTTTCTAATTTTCGTTCTGATTATGTTATCTAGATATTATGTAAGTTATATTGATCCTGTATGATTGTTACTCCCGTTGTGCATGCTCTAACAATTGGTATCAATAGTCTTCTTACATATGCTAGATAATGTAAAAAGAGATTACATGATTAGTTTACATTTTTTTTATAATCACTGTAAATATCATGAGTTTGATGGTTGGTTTTCTTATTATGGATGATGCTAATGCTTTTTGTAATCTAAGTTTATCATCAAGAAAACAAAATTTATTTTTACATATTTTACTTAGTTTTGTGATAATCATTTTTGTGAATTAAGGGTAAAACGACTGTATAAACAGTAGTGGTAACGATTGTTTATACAGTGAGTAACGACTAATTGTCAATTCAATCGATTTTGGAGTTTTAAAATTTTTTGATGAACTTTGAACGACCTAAAATTGGGTACATTCATTGGAAATGATCCACAGAACAATACTCACATCAATGTTGTGACCTAGGACATTTTTAGCCATTTGGGATCGTTTTGATGGGTTTTTGGGAATTTTTAGTTTTTTGAAAAAATTAAAAATTCTGAAAAAATTATTCTTTGCAATACAGTGGTGATAGGTATCATTACTTATGATTTTTAGTGGTTTATAATTGTAAATAATATAAGTTTATATGTTGACTTAGATCATCTTCTCCATTGGATAAACTTGTATAGTGTAATACTATTTTTTAGTCTCTTATTTTTAATAACTTATATTACCTTTCCAACTAAGTTACACGTTGGTTCAATGGTACAAAGACTTATGAAATGTGATATTTATCTATATTAAATCAACAGTTGACTCTTTAACTGAGTTGGTTCTATTTTACTTAAGAGATAAAATATATGGCGTTACATGTATATTTGCTTAAATGGTTAAGTTTTCCTAACGATTTTAACTATTTATTTGCATGGTTATATATGTGATGTGTTTTTTAAGAATTTTATTATTTTTCAGCATGTCTATTGTTTTATTTCAATTTGATTATATAACATATTAACCATGTCTTCATTCAATCTATTAACCTCTATCTTGAATCAAAATAAACTAGAAAGCCCTAAATATGTAGACTAGAAATATAATTTGGATATTGTTCTTACTGCTGAGGGCTTTAAGTTTGTGTTGGTTGAGGAATATCCTGTTAAGTTGCCTGAACCTACCGATGATGAGACAAAAGCCTATGATAAGTGGGTTAAGGTTGATAAGATGGCAAGATGCTACATTTTTGCCTCCATGGAAAATGTGTTTCAGCATCAACATCAATCCATGACTACTGCTTATGATATGCTTGAATCTCTCAAAGAGATGTTCGGTGAGCAAAATCGTGTTGCAAAGAAGATAGCCATGAAAGCCCTTTTGACCACGAAAATGGTTGAAGAAACTTTGGTGAGGGAACATGTTCTTAAAATGACGAGTCTGTTGAACGAGATGAAAATTCTTGGTGCGGTTATTGATAAGGAATCTCAGGTTAAGATGGTCCTACATACTCTGCCGGATAGTTTTCAGCAATTTCACTTGAATTATAACATGAATGAGCTAGATTTATCTCTTGCAAAACTGTTGAATGGGCTGCAAGCAGCAGAATCAATCATTAAGAAATAAGCACCTCCTGCGGCGTTGATAGTTGACAAACCTTCGTCTTCGACTTCTAAGCCGGAAGGAGAAAAGAAAAATAAGAAGAAGCCTCGATAGATTCCAAGTGCTAATTATTGTGTGGCTAAGCCTAAGGGCAAGTTCTATCATTGCAAGCAACTTGGTCATTACAAGAAAAAGTGCCCCGGCTACATAGCTAAGATGCAAAAACAAGGTACATCTTTTTCATATATCGTTGAAATATTTTTAAAGATTGTTTCTACCCAATTTTAGGCTATAGATTTGGGAGACACTAATCATATCTGCACTTCTTTGCAGGGGTTTCAGAAAACACAACGCCTAAGTTAAAATGAAGTGAACATGTTTTAAGCTAATGGGGAACCAGCACCAGCCTTAGCTATAGGAAATATTTCTATTTCGTTTAGTAGTTCTAGAGTTTTGACTTTGAATAATGTTCTTTACGTACCTTCAATAAGAAGGAATTTAATTTCAGTTTCAAGAATAATGGATATTGGTTATAATATTTATTTTGCTAATAATTGTGCAGTTATTAAATTTAATAAGCATTTTATTATTTCTTCTCCTAGAATACATGATCTATTTGTATTTGATGTTTCCCACAAAAATTGAACTTAATAATATTGATCAATCGCATAAAAGAAAACGTATTTTGGAATTGAGTGAAACATACTTATTTCACTTATGTCTATGTCATATTAACATAAATAGGATCTCACGATTGGTTTTTGATGGACCTTTGAGTTCATTGAAAGTAGAGGCACTTCCAACTTATGAATCTTGTTTAGAAGGTAAAATGACAAAATGACCTTTTCCTTTCAATTAAAATAAAGCCGGTAATAAGTTAGAATTAATTCATTCTAAAGCAAGAGGTGGTTTTGAGTATTTTGTGACTTTCACAAACGATTACTCAAAATATGGATACATTTATTTGTTGCATCGTAAATCTGAATGCTTTGAAAAATTCAAAGAATTTAAGATGAAAACAAAAAAAACGACATAACAATCATATCCATACATTACAATCTGATCATGGTGGTGAATACGTTTCTGCGGAATTCATTAAATACTTATTAGAATCAGGAATTACATCTCAATATTATTCTCTGGGAACACCGCAAACAAATGGTGTGACAGAATAATGAAATAGAACTTATGGAAATGGTTAGATAAATGTTAAGTTATTCAGATTTGCCCTTTTGTTTTTGGGGCTATGCATTAGAAACAACAAATTATATTCTAAACTTGGTTCCTTCAAAATCAGTACCTTTAACCTCATCTAAATTATGGAGTGGGCGCAAGCCTAGTCCATGACATATTCGGGTTTGGGGTTGTCCAACACATGTGCTAAAGGGAAAAACTGATAAATTGAAATCTAGAACAGAAGTATGCATTTTTATTGGATATCCAAAAGGGACGAAAGGGGGTTTATTTTATTGTCCTAAGGTGTCATGACCCGAGCATATCCCCAAGTTGCGACAACAGTGCTTACGGTCACAAGTGACCACAAACTAACCCATGAACTGGTACCTGCTGTGAGCACTGAGTAAAATGATAATAAAAGACATGTGCGGAAAATAACTAATAATGACATAAGGTTTAAATATTAGAAATATGATAAATTCACAAGTTTGTAACATCTGATAATGATACTGAAACACAACTGATAAGACTGATAAACTAACTAACTGTCTATCTGACTGTTTGAATGTCTAAAAAGCCTCTAATTGGCTGACTGTGGAGTTGATAGAACAAACCCCTAACTAACTTTAACTGAATTGAAATAGTAAACTGCTAAGATAAACTGAAATAAAGCAATCATGTCCTCGATAGATAAGGACTCACCACAACTGCTGCTGCTGATAAACTGAATTGTCTAAGCGCGGTCAGGAAACTGAGCATCCGAACCTATGATATAAGACATCATAGCGCAAAGAAAAGTATGCATTCGGTACTTTGAATGTACTGGTATATGAGATGAGGTTAAGCTGTAATGCAAGGGTTAACTGTGCATGAAAAAATAACTGACAGAATGGCATGAGGTAACTGAATATGAGTGCACGAAAATTGAAATATTGAGAATGCAAGACTAAGTATATAATATGTTTGAAATAATTTGTAAAACTAAAATACTGAAATCTGATAACTGAATAACTAGAAGTCTGTATGCTTTGGTCAAGCGAACTGGAAATGAATTCTATACTAAATACTGAAATGAGACTGTGGGAGGTATCATCTAACCGATATGCCCCAATCTGAGCTAATCAGGGTCCAACCTGTACCCCAGTTGGAAGGGTGTAAGTACCGTGCCATGGGTAATAACACATGGTTTGATCCACTAAACTAATGTCCCGAGGGACTTATGAGTCACCCTCATCTGGTAGGTGATCTAATTATATATGTGTCACCTTCAACTGGAAGGTAAACACTTTATCAGTGCAAAATTCCACCAGTGATGTGGAGGAGTGAAAAATTGCACTCGTCTATTTTCCAGTGACGTAACAAGATAGCACCGCGTTGCACCAGGGTGTAAAATCACACTCTTCCATTTTCCAATGATGCAACAAGATAGCATCGCATCTCACCAGGTTGTAAAATAGCACTCGTTCATTTTCAGTGACACAACATGATAGCACTGCATCGCACCAAAGTGTAAAATCGGGATTCCAGTTCTGAGTTTTAAATTCCCAAGGGTAGTTAGTCTTTTCCCAAGACCCCAAGTCATAAAAAACATAAGAATAAATTTATTCTAAGTATATCATGCTTGTTATTCACCAATTTTCTCTCCAAGAAAACCCTAGAGTTTCAATTTTAAAATTCAATAAATCAAAAATTCACCGTTCCTTTTCTAAGATAACCATGAATTCAAGTTTCCTGGTTCAAGATCTTTAAGAAACAATCTTCAAGAACAAAAATAGTAATTCAAAGTCAAGCATCTTCATCAATTTAACCAATTAAGGTATGTGAGGTTCCGAACAAGGATAACTGTTTCATCCTTGTTCCCAAAACTAGTTTATAAACTTGAATTTACATGAATATACATGATTTGAGTATGGGTTTATACCAAATTTTCATTATTTGATGTTTATAATGTTTAAGTCATTTGAATGTTGAATTGCATCTCTATTTTATGTATCCATATGTTTGGCTAGGTTTTACATATATTGAGAATTGAATTTCATTGTCTTGACTAGAATTGTTAAAGAAATCTCAAGATTTTTTATTAGCAAGCATGAAACTTATGAAGATTTGACGTGAGTTAAAGCATGGATTATTAAGCCCTAGTTTAAATATTGATATTTCAAGAAGATTATGCTTTTAAGCATCCTATGATTAGTTTATGTTTAATTTTTGAACAAGATTGATCTTTTGAGCCTTAACAAAGACATGGAATCCACTTTTCAGTTTGAATTAGAGTTTAAAGCAAACCGATGCATAACTAGTTTTCGGTATAAATCATTATGTTATTTTAAAGTGGATTTTCCTACAGAATGAGCAAATAGAATAAAGGGAGTAGTATTTAGCACCGAGTTGGGTATGTACCCAGTCCTAATGCCCTAGAACTATGAGCCAATGTGGGTACAAATTCAGATTAGATTTCATTTGTATATGGATATAGCTATAGATTCTGATCTGTAACGACCCGAAATTGCCTCCCGGGACGTCACACGGTGCCTAGGGTCTCAAGTGACCCCAATATAACCCTTCTATTGGTAAAACTCGTAAGAAACGGAATAAAATGCATAAATCAGAAAGAATAAGGTGGAAGAGAACTCTAATACAAATTTTCTCAATACAAAACTGAAGTCGCAAGGTTACAACTCTGCTTTTACAATAAAACTGAGACTCAATACATCAACTCCTACCGACTATCTATGAAGCCTCAACTAGTACTAACCATGGGGAGCTGGGTCATGACTCCCAACCATCCCAACTCAATACGACTGAATAAGGAAAATACAACACTTTTTTATTATATCACTGACTTGTGGCCCTGAATCAAATAGACCCATCACCTGATGCCTGGAAGCTGCGAACTGTTTGGACATGGTACATGCACTACAATTCTGTACCTACATTATGAGACAATGTAGAACATAGACGTATATGTGAATCAGTACTTTGAGGATGTACTGAGTATGTGGGGCAGAATGTATATGTATAAAATAGTGTCAATCTTCTTTAATCAAGTCATGCATGCAATATGGGATGACTCACATGGATTAAAAAAGTATAAAATGTAAAGCTCATAAATTATGTAGGATGAAGAGTGTAGCACAAATCTCGTGAGTCATGATACTTTAACTTGAAATCACAAATATCCTCTTATTCTCAACACTCGAGGGATAAAGGAACTTTACACGATACTTTCAAATCATCCATGTGTCTCATGGAGAGTAAAACCTCATCAATGCTCAAGATCTCATAACTCTTTTTGAACTCAAATACTTGGAATTCGGAATCATATAACTTTGAAACATGCTTGAAGGCATTTCATTCACTTTAGGAAAATATCTCATTTCCATCTTTAGAAAAAAAAATCATTCTATCTCGAATGGGAAAAACATTCTAGTTTATGGAAACAACTTATCTCAATGCTTTATGAAAATATTATAACAAGGGAAGATGCTTTCATTTAGGAAAATAACTCACATCAAGAAAATACCTTAGTTAGGGAATATTTTTGCAATTCAACCATTTAGGAAAATAGACTATAGGGAAGGAAAATAAGTATTTAATCTAGGAGTTCGAAAGGCAAGGGAGGTTCTCTTAACCGACATAAACCATGCGAGCTACATGGAGTCCAACATTTTGTCATTTAAATGAAGAGACCCCACGTTGGGGAGGAGCATCATACTCTTGCCAAGGAGTGTAACCTATGTCTAGTGATCACTAAACGAAAATTGGCCTCGGGTCCACATAATCAAATCGGCCTCAGGCCCACTCATAATCATAATATAATCAGCCTCAGGCTCACATACTACGGTGGCACGTAGTTTTTAGGGTAAGAAACCATAGTAGCTTACCCGCTCGGTGCTAAATACTACTCCCTTTAGATTACTTGTGCTCATCTTATAAAAATCCACTTTTAGAACAATCTCATGGTTCACCACGAACCCATTAATCAAATCAATAATCTTGTTTAGTAAAGTGGATTTCAAAGCTTTCAGACCATTAGGTCAATTCAATTTCCAACCATCTCAAAATACTCAAATCATGGGTGCTTATAGCACGAGAGTTCATAATTTCATAAGTCTCGAATAGGGCTTACTAACCCATAGTTCAATTTCAAGTTAAAGCTAATCAAAAGCATAATATATAGCATATACATTCATAAATGATGTGGAAATCTGGAAATTTCAGCAATTCATCTCAAAATCTCAATGTAGTCATATGCTTCAATATCTCAACATTCCAAATATAAGCTTCTCAAGGAGTAAAGTCATGGGGTTTATCCAGCTGTAAAAACTCAAGAAAACATGTAGAAATCATGCCATTTAACTCTCAATTCATGAGAAATATCAACATAATGCATTCAATAAATATGGGTGAAAATCCCAATTCAAACTCATGTAAAAAAACCCATAATTTCAGCAAAATCATGATGTAAATAAACATTTTTGGGCACAAGGGTGAAAGGGTTACCCAAGTTCAAAACCCCACATACCTTGAGTTAGAATCTTTGGGTGAACTCTCACTTTTGGGACTCTGTTCTTGCTCTAGAGTGAGGGCTCTTGAGGCCCTTGACTTGGGAACCTTGAATCTTGACTCAATTTAGAAAATCCATGGTGGATTCTTGAGATTCTTGGTAGAGGTTTTGGATATTTGGGGTTCTTGATGAGAGAAAACTTGAGAAAACTCTTATAGGATGTTTGTAAATGGGTTTAATCTAGTGTTTGCACAATTTTATAGGCTTGGAAAAGTCCAAAATGCCCTTTTTAAACATTTGTGCAAAACTGAAAAAATTGGACTGGAACCCGATTTCGAAGGCCTCCGCGACGCGCCACTAATCGCGTTGGCTCTCTAGAAAAAATGATAATAGGGAAATTGACAGCCTCCGCGACACAGAGCCATGGATTTTCCCACTGGTTGGGACCTAGGACTCCTCCACGATGCGCTACTATCGTGGAGTCCCACTGGAAATTGACAATTGCTAAATGCACCCTCTCCGCGATGCGCTAGGCTCTCAAATGACGCAGTTTTTACGAAGAAGGCTTAAATTAGTCTTAACTTCTTACCCGAGTGTCGGATTTGGGAAAATCTTATATCGATGGAAATCTTATCAGATTTCCCACGTGATAAAAAGTAGAAATTAGGGAAATTCTATATGGTTAAAATGTTACTCATTTAGGAAGAAACTTCTCAATTTTTTAGGGCCGAAATCATGCCTCACTTGACACACCCTACGACTCAAACTACGAGGGAACTTTGCAGGGCTTTACAATATATCCCCCTTGGGAACATTCGTCCTCGAATGTCACTAGTTAGGCTCGGAATGCAGGAAGAACTGAGTACACACAGCCGAAAAAATTACTAAACGGTTCAAGGTCTTCCTAAATTCATGACCACTCTAGATATCGCAAGAACTCATACAAAGATAGATGCATAGGTGAAATACTTGTCAAACTGAATCTATACCTTTTAAAACCTGGCACACTTGAAGAATACCTATATTCCCGATGGGAATAACTAGGTAACTGAATCTTAGATTAGAGAGGAGCTGAATGAAGGAAGGGTGTTACCTTCGTCTGAATTTGGGCTAACTTGCCTTAGTATTATAACGAAGAGTTAACTCATGATGAATTCAGAGCGTGCGATTATCGACTGACTAAATATGGGATTAAACCTCCCTAACGGATGATCCCTGAACCTACTATCAACGATAAGAAATGATTACGTCTGAGACCAGACCTATTTAGCGGGAATTCTTTGAATCTGACAAAGAAGATAATCAACTGAACCTGAAACGGAGGTCAAGCCTATTTAACGGGTGACCTCTGGAGATAATAACAAGAATACTCAATCGAATCTGGGATTGAGATCAAGTCTATCTAGAGAGTGACCTTGGAATAATAATAAGAATACTCAACTACATCTGAGATCAAGCCTATCTGATGGGTTATCTCAGAATCTGATAACACTGATACTGAAGCTGATTAACTAAGTCTACTCGCATGAATAGATGAATTCCCTTGGTCCCGTTTATCTGACGGAATGATACTGAACTCTGAACAGAGTACTTGAATACTACTGAGGTTTACACTGAACACGGGTATACTACTGGATCTGAGCAGGTTACAAAATCGAGGCTAGAGCGCTAACGATACTGAGATTACTCAAGTTCTATAACTACCTGAGAGTACTGAGTTCTATAACTCATGAAGTTCTGAGAATCATGGCTCGACTGGTATCATCGCAAAAACTGGCATGGTCTCTAGACATCAGCTAAATTGTCGGGTACATATACCCCCAGGACTCGATAACATAAAAGTAAAACATAACCATTCTTGACTAGTCATGACCACGGTAATTCATTCATCATCACAATCACTAAAGCATCAGTTCATGTATTTAGGAATCATAGACATGCGATAATATAGGGATACATGCTCTCGGCTCACATTCCATTCAACAAGGTCTTGCGTCAAGCACTTAGCATGTATTTGGGTCTTGGAATGTATCAGAGAACACATAATTGGGGAAACTTCATGTTATCACGTCACAGCTCATCCATCAAACACTTAGCATGTACCAAAGAGAACCTAATTGGGGGATTTCATACTACCTTTTCACCATTTATTCACTAAGGATTTCCAATAACCACTTGGCATGCATGAGCTTGCACACAATTGGGGTTTCCTAGTCAACATGCCATAATGTCTCTAATTCCTTCACATAAGCATTTCATCAAATATATATATAGGGAGCATGCCTTGCTCATTCAACAATTTCTTCACTCAATTAGCATGAACACATCATCTAACAAGCAACGTGAAGAGGGTTTACCATGGACATCATGAATATCACATACTAGGGTCAAAGCCTTATAAACTTGTAAAAAACATGAGTCACGTCTCAATCATAGCATGAACATCAATTTCAACTCACATGAATCATGGAAATTCTTAAACATAAAAATCTTTGAACTTCAGAAAAGGGTTCTAGAGTTTCTTGGATAAGAGGGACCCATGAATTAACATCTACATGCGACTATCTTCCCTAGCATGACACGTTTACTCTCTCCTATTGGCACAACTATCCATTATTTCCATCGCAACCTAAGGAAGAGGTCGCTGAAAAGTTAGAACATGTGGACCTGAAGCATGAAGGGACATTGTACTTAACTTGGCACTCAACTGAGGCTTGAGGCCTTTAAAATCATGAACTTATCAAAGCAATCTAACCCAAGGACATGCATGATATAAATATGGACTTTGTGAATTACTAAAAGCATTGCTCGAGTACTTAAGTCATGAGTTGCATGACCTGAATTTGGAGTTCAAAACTCATGGGATGTGATCCTGACTGCCAAATACACTAGAACTCCCCATTTTATTAACTAGGAGAGTACATAACTCTCTATCATATTCATGAACACAAATTAGGATCATGGGTCAGAAATGTAAAGCATGAGCAGGTATTGGGACAACTTAAAGTACTGAAATGAGATTGAGTCAAGCATCAATCTTTCTCAAAGTTATTCTACCGCTCACTGGTACGTCTACTAAAATATTAAGGTCTGACCCTATCACCGACTCTATCATCACCCCCTTAGACTTAATCCATCACTCCAAGGTGGTGAACCACAACATAAACTCTGGTCTAACTGTCGTCACCTTGCTCTAGAGTCGGGGATATAACAATGCACATAAACAAAAGAACTTGACTCAAATGACTACACTTCAAAGAATGCAACATCAAAAAAACAACAATAATAATAGACTCAATATATTCCCACATAAGTGGAGTCTGGGGAGGGTAGATTGTACGCAGTCCATACCACTACCTTTTAAAGAAGTAGAGAGGCGGTTTTTGATAGACCTCCATCTCAATATAGAAAGGTAGTATATAAAATCTTCAAAAGCATAGGACACCATAAAACAACATAGTACGACATCCACAACGAATTGCACATTGTCAAACCGAAGACATCAAAGCCCACTTAATTACCGACTATGACTCATCCACACCCTTAGCCCTCTATCCTAATGTTTTTTCTCCAAATCTTCCTCTCCAGGTCATATCCTCAGTCAACTACAACTGCCCCATGTCACGCTCTATCACATCACTTCCTAAAGTGTAATGCCAACTCATAAAACTACCTCCTGAGATACACATCATCCGTCTATAGCCCCAATAGTCATCATTTACTACTTAAAGCTTAGAATAGGCACCTCCAAATCTCTGATAGACCACACCACTCCTACCATAGCCTATCACTACATTGTCTATAACTTATTTTTCTAGACCATAAGAATCAAATCAATTACAACAACTTCATTCATAACTCCTTAACTTAGCTATCACGGACATCATTCACTATCTCCCAAGTCCCACCTAGCAACTCAGCGCCACTACTAACCAGATAACATACAATAATCTTCGAGGAGAAATACAACCTCAAGAAACCTTGGGCGCACTTCTACATCATACATACAATATCGAACTTTATTACGAACAAAACAAACTTAGGCCCTTGCACATACTGTTCAAGCCTATTAGATCACTTACCTATAACTAGTACCATCAAACAAGAAGTCGTCTCCTCCACTTTCATGACCACCAATCATTCAAACTTAGTGTCCAGAGCTAATCTCACTCAGACGTTGTGAAATAAAATATCAACAATACTCAAAAACTGTATGCCCACTCGAACTTCATAACCAACAATAATCGATCGCAATCACATGGCCCCTCTTATTTCGAATTCATTAACACATCCTTCTTTTATACATCATTACTATCCACCTATTTATACATCCCAAACTTAGTTCATAGCCTTATAAGTTTCAACCAAACCCCATCTTATAATTCTCAAGGACGCCCAAATTAACAACACCCATCCACCAAGTACTTTCATCAATAACTCATACTTTCCAATGCAACAATCATCATCAACTACTCTTTTCATACTCCAAGCAGGAATATTTCCCAAACAAGCAAGGACATAACACTTCATTCCTAGACTAAACATGAAACAAAATTCAGCTATGCATATAAACATATAAATTCAACAATTGGCCCTTACCAGTTTTCTTGTCACCACCACTCTAAACCCCTTAGTTTCCACCAACACAAGAACAACAGGATGCACAACAAGTTGCTAGTGGATCAAAATAGGCCTCACAAGGCTCCACTAGACTTTGGTTTTGTGATTTGAACAAGAAAATAAGATAAACAACAAAGAAACTACGCTAGTGAATCAATAGAGCCCCACACGGCTTCACTAGACTTGATTTTCTTATCAAAAACATAATGATAACAGGATTACATATTGGAAAAGATGGAAATTTGACACACAATATTCAATTATCTACGAATACACATGTCATTCTATCTCACTTGTAAGAACCATAAAAGTAAGGAAATAACTTTAAACATGAAGGACTCATGACACACCAGAAGGCCCTTATCAAGCCACTCTAAAAGACCTCTGCAGCATATTACTCACCAATCTGAGAACGTTATATGGGAGGGAACCGAAACTTAGAAATAATAATATCTAAAGAATTATACATGGGTAAGGAAGCATAGCTCCACATCATGGATTCTGAGGAGGAATCTGAAAGAACCTCTAACTTGGGCTTAGTGCCTGGCTTTTTATGAATCATGAATAATGCACTTCAACCATCGAAACTTAAAAACACTGATGGGATACTTTCTAACTCGATTACAATTCCACTACTATCTGTAAAGATTCAATCTTGACTATTTTTGATACCTTGAAAATAAGACAAAGGTGGCTTGAATAGAGAAAGTTGAGGATCTGCATAAGAGCATAGAGAATCTCTCTATAGCACGATCTAAGACTCAAAAGAATAGTGATATTTCCTAAATGCCTTGTAGCCTCTTGAAGAAAATTACTGACATCTCCATACCATTCTGAAAGACTCTACTAGACACGACTTCATAGACACCCTGGGACACTTGAACCTTGTGCTCTGATACCAAGTTTGTAAGGACCTAAAATCGTCTCTCGGGATGTCACACGGTGCCTAGGGTCTCAAGTGACCCCAAGCTAACCCTTCTATTGGTACAACTCATAAGCAATGAAATAAAATGCATAAATATGAAAGAATAAGGTAGAAGAGAACTCTAATACGAATTTACTCAATAAAAAACTGAAGTCACAAGGTTACAACTCTTCTTTTACAATAAAATTGAGACTCAATACATCAACTCCTACCGACTATCTATGAAGCCTCTACTAGTACTGACCATGGGTAGCTGGGTCATGACTCCCAACCACCCCAACTCAATACGATTGAATAAGGAAAATACAACAATTTTCTATTATATCACTGACTTGTGGCCCTGAATCAAAAGGACCCATCACCTGATGACTAGAAGCTACGAACTAATTGGACGTGGTACATGCGTTATTATCCTGTACCTATATTTTGAGACAATGTAGCACATAGACATATATGTGAATCAGTACTTTGAGGATGTACTGAGTATGTAGGGGTGAATGCATATGTATAAAATAGTTTCAATCTTCTTCAATCAAGTCAAGCATGCAATATGGGATGACTCACATGGCTTGAACAATTATAAAATGTAAAGCTCATAAATCACGTAGGATGAAGCGTGTAGCACAAATCTCGTGAGTCATCATACTTTAACTTGAAATCAGAAATATCATCTTATTCTCAACACTCAAGAGATAAAGGAACTTGACATGATACTTTCAAATCATTCATGTGTCTCATAGACAGTAAAACCTCATCAATGCTCAAGATCTCATAACTCTTTTTGAACTCAAATACTTGGAATTCGGAATCATATAACTTTGAAACATGCTTGAAGGCATTTCATTCACTTTAGGAAAATATCTCATTTCAAGCTTCAGGGAAAAAAATCATTCTATCTCGAATGGGAAAAACATTCTAGTTTATGGAAACAACTTATCTCAATGCTTTATGAAAATATTATAACAAGGGAAGATACTTTCATTTAGGAAAATAACTCACATCAAGAAAATACCTTAGTTAGGGAACATTTTTGCAATTCAACCATTTAGGAAAATAGACTATAGGGAAGGAAAATAAGTATTTAATCTCGGCGTTCGAAAGACAAGGGAGGTTCTCATAACTGACATAAACCATGCGAGCTACATGGATTCAAACATTTTGTCCTCTTAAGGAAGAGACCCCACGTTGGGGAGGAGCGTCATACTCTTGCCAAGGAGTATAACCTAGGTCTAGTGATCACTAAAAGAAAATCGGCCTCAAGCCCACATAATCAAATTGGCCTCAGGCCCACTCATAATCATAATATAATCATCCTCAGGATCACATCCTATGGTGGCACGTAGTTTTTGGGGTAAGAAACCGTAGTAGCTTACCCTCTCGGTGCTAAATACTACTCCCTTTAGATTACCTGTGCTCATCTCATAAAAATCCACTTTTAGAACAATCTCATGGTTCACCACGAACTCATTAATCAAATCAATAATCTCATATAGTAAAGTGGATTTCAAAGCTTTCTGACCATTAGGTCAATTCAATTTTCAACCATCTCAAAATACTCAAATCATGGGTTCTTATAGCATGAGAGTTCATAATTTCATAAGTCTCGAAAGTTAAAGCTTATCAAAAGCATAATATATAGCATATAGATTCATAAATCATGTGGAAATCTGGAAATTTCAACAATTTATCTCAAAATCTCAATGTAGTCATATGCTTCAATATCTCAACATTTCAAATATAAGCTTCTCAAGGAGTAAAGTCATGGGGTTTATCCATCTGTAAAAACTCAAGAAAACATGTAGAAATCATGCTATTTAACTCTCAATTCATGAGAAATATCAACATAATGCATTCAATAAATATGAGTGAAAATCCCAATTCAAACTCATGTAAAACCCCCATAATTTCAGCAAAATCATGATGTAAATAAACATTTTTGGGTACAAGGGTGAAAGGGTTACCCAAGTTCAAAATTCCACATACCTTGAGTTAGAAGCATTGGGTGAACTCTCACTTTTGGGACTCTATTCTTGCTCTAAAGTGAGGGCACTTGAGGCCCTTGACTTGGGAACCTTGAATCTTGACTCAATTTAGAAAATCCATGGTGGATTCATGAGATTCTTGGAAGAGGTTTTGGATATTTGGGGTTCTTGATGAGAAAAAACTTGAGAAAACCCTTATAGGATACTTGCAATGGGTTGAATCTAGTGTTTCCATGATTTTATAGGCTTGGAAAAAGTCCAAAATGCCTTTTTTAAACATCTGTGCGAAACTGGAAAAATTGGACTGGAACTCAATTTCGAAGGCCTCCGCGACGTGCCACTAATCGCGTTGGCTCTCTAGAAAAAATGACAATTGAGAAATTGACAGCCTCCGCGACGCGGAGCTATGCATTTTCCCACTGGTTGGGACCTGGGACTCCTCCGCGATGCTCTACTATCACGGAGTCCCACTGGAAATTGACAATTGCTAAATTCACCCTTTCCAAGGCGCGCTAGGCTCTCAAATGACGATGTTTTTACGAAGAAGGCTTAAATTAGTTATAATTTCTTACCCGAGTGTCAGATTTGGGAAAATCTTATATCGATGGAAAGCTTATCAGATTTCCACGTGATAAAAAAGTAGAAATTAGGGAAATTCTATATAGTTAACACGTTACTCATTTAGAAAGAAACTTCTCAATCTTCTTGGGCCGAAATCATGCCTCACTTAACACTCCCTGCGATTCAAACTACGAGGGAACTTTGTGGGGATTTATATGATCACTTAGCTCAGGTTATGCTCCTTGGCAAGAGTATGATACCTCTCCCCAACGTGAGGTTTTTTCCTTATGGGAACTAAATGTTGGACACTCCGATATCTCACATAGTATATGTCAGTTAAAAGAACCTCCCTTACAGAAAAACTTTTAAAAGAAACTCCTTAAGCCTTAATAAAAAGGAATAACAGAAAAGCTTTAGAAACTAAGTGTGAAGGCTCACAGTTTCATTCAGATATTAATTTACATCAGATATTAGTCATGACAGTTTAGCTTTTGGTTTACAGATATAAAGGTGAGTCTTTTCTACACTTAGCCTGCATGATTTAAAGATAGAATACCAGTACATCTTTTAGAACTAAATATGATGGCTCATAAGATTTACACAGTATGCTTTATTATTTATGATTTGTGCTTTCATCTTGTAAGTCATTTACATTTTGCATGCATCTTCTTAGAAGATATTTCTTTATTAATGCACTCACACCTTCATGCTCAGTACATTCTAAAAGTATTGATCCACATATATGTCTATGTGCTATGTTGTTAAATAATATAGGTTCAAGTGCTCAGTTCTAGCAGCGTGATTGACCGTGAGCATCTCTACCTACATCTTGACAGTTGGTGAGTCCTCATAGTCTGAGGACCCAATAATTTAGTTTTCATCCTATTAAAGCAGTTTGATTTAGTTATTTCAGACAGTCTGAGCTGACTGGGGTCCTATCCCAGTAACTCTCTAGTCAGTAGTATTAGAGGTTTGTCTGACTATTTGGGAACTTGATTTCTTGGTTTTATTGAAGAAGAGTAAATTGAATTTGATGTTCTTGTTAGATGGTTAGGGTTTTTTTGAGAGGAGATTGGAGAATATGGGCAAATAATGCCCTAACTGAAGCTTTAAGTCATGGATTTATGAATTGGGTTGAGGGAAAAGACGTAACTACCCCTTAGAAAATTAAATTTGCAACTGGAATGTATTTTAAAGGGGTACCACGATGCGATAAGGCCTCCATCGCTATAACCACAGCAACGCATCACTATCGCGGTGAGCTGTTGGAATCGAAATCCAAATACGACCCAATCCTCATCCAAAAAATATTAAACTTCCTCAAGACATGTTCCTTACACTCCTGAACATGAATTAAATCAAAACCTACATATCGGGGTCAGAAAGACCGATTTAAAAATCCTCGAAGTTAAGAGGCCAAAATAAGACTAAGTCTCCAATACTTAGTGAAAATTTTAGGCTTTAAAACTCTTATACATGCAACTAGGAGATGAACTAAGCTAAGTATAGTATGGGGTATTACATGAGGAACAGACGGTCATTATTTTGACAAATTCCCGATTTCTTGTAGATGATTATTTAATGAACCACGTTCCTAGAAGTAAAATTATTTTACATAAATTGAGCAATAGAATAACGAATAACGACACAAAAAAGCAAATTCCAAAAACCATTATATACATACCATTGCATCCACGTAGTAGGATAAATATCAATAGGCAAGAGATTGCACAAGAGAAAACACTCGACATAACATTGCCTCAATGTAGTAGGGGTAATATTGAGAAATATACAACTGTAGAGGAAAATGTTTAGGATAAATTTGAGGAATCTACCATAGTGCAGAAAGACATTCAGGGTGTTCAAAATTTAGTTTCAAATATAGCAAATCCTATATTGACTAGTCGTCGTAGTGGGAGAATTATTAGAAAATCTTTACGATTTGCGCTCTTGGGAGAATCGTACGATAGAATCTCCGAGGAGCCTAATACATAAGCTAAAATGTGGATTGCTTCTATGAAATCTGAAATGGAGTCTATGTATTCCAATCAAGTCTAGGAACTTGTAGAACCACCTACGGGAGTTAAACCCATTGGTCGTAGATAGACCTATAAGAAAAGTAGAGGTGTGGATGGAAAAGCACAAACTTTTAAGGCTAGGCTTATTGAAAAAGGGTTTACTCAAAAAGAAGGAATTGACTATGAGGAAACTTTTTTGCTGGTAGCTATGCTTAAATTCATTAGAATTTTCTTATCAATTAATGCTCATCATAATTATAAGATTTGGAAAATGGATGTCAAGACGTATTTCCTAAATGAAAGTCTTCATGAGTGAATTTATATGGCATAACCAGAAGGTTTCATGGATAGTGGTAATGAACATAAGTTTTATAATCTTAAGCAATACAAGCATCTAGGGCATGGAATGCTTGTTTTGGCAATTCTATTAAGACTTTTGGTTTGATCAATGTGAAAATAAATTATGCGTCCATAAAAAATGGGATGGAGACATAGTAGCATTTCTTATTCTATACGTAGATGATATTTTACTCATAGAAAATAATGTGAGCATGTTGAATTCTATTAAGGAGTGGTTGTACTTGCATTTTGATATGAAAGACTTTGGAGAAACAGCTCATATCCTTGGGATCAATCTCATGCAAGATCGTAAACAAGGGATATTAGGCTTATCTCAAGAACTTTATATTGATACTATTCTTGCAAGGTTTAGCATGCAAAATTTCAAAAAGGTATTTCTTTCTTTTAGAAATGGAATTACTCTATTAAAAGATCAGTCGCCTAAAATGATCGATGAGATAGAGAGAATGAAGGTGGTCCCTTATGCTTCTATTGTAGGGAGCCTCATGTATGTTATGTTGTGCACTAGACTAGATATATGCTTTGCTATTGGCATGGTTAGCAAATTTTAGTTTAATTCTAGGCAAGAACATTGGACTGTGGTTAAGTGTATAATCAAGTACCTGAAAAGGACTAGGGATTACATGCTTGTTTTTCGCTCTAGGGATCTTGCACCTATTGGGTATATAGACTCAAATTTTCAGTCGAATAAAGATTCTAAAAAATCTACCTCGGAATATGTGTTTACTTTATGATGTGGAGCCATTGTTTGTAGGAGTATCAAATAATTTTTTGTTGCTGATTCCACTATAGAAGCCAAATATGTAGTTGCCTCTGAGGCGGCTAAGGAGGTTATTGGTCTCGGTAACATTCTGAAAGGGCTTAGAGTTGTTCATTTGGTTCAAACACTACTATCACTTTAGCGTGATAATAGTGGTGCGGTTGTAAACTCAAAAGAACCATGAAAACATAAAAGAAGTAAGCATATTGAGAGAAAATATCACTTGATTCGGGATATAACTCAAAGGGGTGATGTGAGAGTTTTGAAGATTGAGTTCGGGAATAATTTGGCAGACCTATTTACAAAGGGATTAACCCAGAAAGTTTTTGATAAGCGTGTGGAAGAAATGAGTGTTAAAATTGTGTATTTATCGTTATGAGTCGAAGTGGGAGATTGTTAGGATATACTATTAACCATGTAGTTTGTTTTATATTATTATTTTTTATCCCATGTAAAGATAATTTATTATATTAATAAAGTCTTTATTTGAATAGATCATTGTGTTAACATGTGTGTCCTTTACTTATATAGTAGATAATTTTATGTACGGAGTATTTTAACTCATGCTTGAAAGATTAAAATTGTTGGTTCTTGTGAGTAACAAATTAATGTCCATAATCAAAGATGAGGTAGGACAAATATCTTGATGATTATAGCATAAGATTAAATATAATTTGATCTTAATTATGGGAGGGGCAATATGCCAACTTCTTGTGCTAGTATATTTTGTATGTATTGAACGGACCAATTAGAAATGTGTGTTTATGTTCTGAATTTTAATAAATAATTTCTCTAGTCCATTAAATGTACTTATACTCTTAATCTTGATATAATTATTATGATTTATGTGGTTTGATTTTTTGTTTTAATCTGTTAAAAGGTGAGACTCTTTTATGAGTCAAAATATTCCTAATAGGTTGGATGATGATAAATTACTTAGTGAAATACTAATTAGTTGATAGAATCGTGTCTCGAACTTTAGATAGAAGACATCCCTTTATAGTTGCTTATAAGTTTTCACGTGAAAACCTTGCTGGTGGATTTTATATCCGTCATGTGAAATAAGTTAAGCATTATAAATAAAGGATTAAATTGATCAATAAGTTAAATTTTTTCAGAGAATTTAATTTAATTAATTGGTGTCGGTAATTCTAACATGGAGAGTTAAATAAGATGCAATGGTAAATTTTAAAATTAAATCAAGGAGTGCAATTACAGATTTTTAGTGGAATAATCTATAATTTATTATGATATGATAATTCATTCATTACTGAATTAATATCGTAATTGGAAGTCTCAGTTAATAAATTTGTGGTCCCTACTATGTCTGATTAACTATCATATTTGGAAAAGAAAAGGAGTTATAGAAGAAGTGATGTTTTTTTATTTACTGGTCTTTTATAAAAGAAATAAAAGAAGTAAATTTAAAAACCAATTTTGGCATTATGACAGCTTTAAAAGAGCCAAAATATTTTTGTCATTAAGAGGGAATTATGGCCAAAACATTTTTTAATATTAAGGCTGTAATGAAGGACCAAAAATAGTTTACCTATTCCCCTTCCCTTTTCAGTTGAATTGGGTATAAATAGAGGTTGGGATTTTAAGAAAAATTATGCTAATTCCAGAATATTATGCTAATTCCAGAATACTAATCTTTCTCCAATCCAAAAGTACTTGTCCACACAAGGTTGATTAATAAGGATAATCAGGGAGTAGTAGAAGGCAACAGACCTGGAGGCAAAGATAAAAAAACGAATAGTGTGAAATCTCAACAGGTAAGCTTTCTAATTTTTTCGTTTTTATTATGTTATCTAGATGTTATGTAAGTTATATTGATCTTGTATAATTATTATTTTCGATGTGCATGTTCTAACAGTAGGGGTGTGGGGTGAAGAAGAGGTGTGTTGGAGGGTGGGGAGGGCACAATTAACGTGGAATGCCACTTGTGAAACTTGTTTCCTGTACTTCCACAGGGGAAGTCATTTTTCTGATTTTAGGGCACTTGTTTACCTAGAGAAGATATTTTCAAATTTTTCACCAAACGAACATGGAAAAATTGGACAAAAAATGTTTTTGTCCATACTGAAGAAACCCTTAATCTTTTGCATACGATGTTCGTCCTTGTCATTTGTAGCTGCTAAACATTTTCCGGCAGTTTCCTAGTTGAACAAAAGAAACCAAAAAGGGGAACAAAAAGGACTAAAATAGTTGCCAAAATTTGCCTTGACTTGCATGTTATGGGGATGACGAGACACGAGAGATTTTGTTTATAAAGAATTGCGGGAGGGATTATAAACCATGAAGAGAAGGACAAATGAGAAGGAGAGAAACACATGTATAGGGGGAGAAAAAATGATTGTGTAGCATAAAATGACTATTTAGATTAAAGAAGAAGAAATAAGTCAAAAGTAGAAAAAGAATCTTTATATAAAAGAAGTAAAGAGTGTAAAAAAAGAACAAAACGAAAAGTAAGAAAGAAGAGAGTAAGTTGCTTATTGATAAAGCTGCGAATTGTCATATGTTTGTAAAAGCATAATAGGGTTATATCTCGGCTGCTTTACTAGCTTGGCCCTTGATTCATATTTATGATGTACGATGTTCTCTTTATCCAATTTCTTTATTGGCTTGTTTCTCATTGTATGACCGATATAGAAACTCATTTTGTGTTCAAGATAACATGGATAAATCTTTAAGAATTTTGAGTTCGACGTTCATTTTGAAAACTTTTCTTACATTTAATAGAAAATACAACTTGAGATAATTCACGGATAGTTTCTTAATGCCCCTTAAAAGTTATCTTACTGCATCAACTTAGTGGGAATGACTACATGCAGACAAATCAAAGGATTAATGATGCAGTAGAAACACCTCTGAAGGTGGCATCAAAACATGTTATATCAAATTTGGCAAATTATGTCAATACGGGTGTTGCATCGATACCCTTGGCACTGAATGAAGCTGTTCGAAGTGGGAAAGTGCAGGCAGGCTATGTCATTGCTGCTGCTGCTGCTGGGTTTGGCGTGGGCCTTACGTGGGGATCTGCGATACTCAGATGGGGGTAAATGTTGTTGCAGAGTTTGTTTGGCCTCACATCCAAATTCTGCAGTAATCAAATAGGGAAGAAACCTCTCAATGTATGAATAGATCTTAAACTTAGATGGAAAGAAGAAATGATGAGGTTGCATTTTTCTTATGTTTTTTGTTTAGTAGGAGATGATTGTGGTGTTGGCTTCAACAACAGGATCCATTTTTAGTCTCTTGTTGTCTCTAGTTTTCTTATGTACTTATTATTTTTCCCAGCGTCAATAAATTATCAACATGAATTTTGCCCCCATTGATGTCACTATTTTTCAATTTCATGTATTCTAGTGATTTTGGCCACGCACTCTGCTTATGTTACATGTTTTTTCCAGTGTGATGTTCAGATTTGGATTTGAGACCTCTATTTGCATTATGTTCATATGATATAACACTCCGTAGGTTGTACCACCTTTGGAATAATGCTGAAAAAATAAACTCAAATCATCATGTTGTAATTTTGATGTGTCGTTTGGTTGGAAAAAAGTTCTCCAGGGATTAGTTATCCATCATGTATGTGGGATAACTTATCCTATCACTATGATAAATATGGTGAGATAAATAATTTCGATACTAACTAACACCTCCAACCAAACACAAGATAAACGACCCTTTATAATGACTTTATTCTGACATGTCTGGATGGTATTCCTCTTAAGTTCTATTTTCAAAAGTCTGATGGTGTATATTATGTATGGAAGCATTGTTGTAAACATTTGTGTATAAATACACACAAATTATAATTTATCTATCTATAATTTATATCTATAATCTATAATCTATAATCTATTTCTGTATCTATATCTTTATTATAATCTATATCTATACATATAATATCTATACATATAATATCTATATATATATGATATATTAAAAGTATGAATTCCCTTAGAAAAGTACCCTTTACTAAAAGTATCTACTTTAAACAAAATCTTTTTTTCACCTCTTTTTCTCAAATTATTTTAATATTAAATATTGACTATAATAAATATATACGAAGTAAAACTTCGAAATATGTACAAAACCATAAACTAAACCTAATTCTATCCAACACCCACCATCATACAATCATTTACTGTATTTTTAGCATTAAAAAATAAATATTTAATTATAACTCTGATATATGTTTAATGTCTTAAGTAGGTTTGGGACTTAACTATTGGATTCATAGAATTTTACCTTTTTTATATAAAAAAATTTATAATTCTTCTACGCTCCTTCTTCTATGGTATACTTCTTCTATTTTTCTTTTTATTTTAGTTTTGATTCAAATTATTTCTTCCATTCATTGTCAACATATTTCTGCCTTTTTGTAATTTCTTGTGTTTCTCTTTTAGTTGAAATTTTTTTATTGAAAAATTGGACTAACATGTTGCGTCCTATCACACACACAAGTGTGCATGGTCGTGCAAGTAATAAAGTGGTCCTTTTCGAGTACAATATCGATCTCATAGGGACTTGGTGTTTAGCAAGCAATCCAACTTTGGCGCTACTAATGAGATTAAATAAGTGTGAGTTGTAACTAAAAGAGAGTTTGAGTTATAGAAATTTAAAAGTAACAGTGAGCAATAACGGGAATATAATGTGTTTGAAACAATAATAAAGAGGAATCCAAGGTCGAGGCAATTTGAACAATCCTACAGAGCTACACAATTTTGTTGGTCAAGTTAATTATCTTTGCTGTTTATTTGTGGGGTTAATAACATGATTATGGTCTTTCGATCCTTTATCATCTATTTAAATTAGCCCCACAACTACATTGTTGAGCGAGGATGTGAAAACTAATTCAAACGCATTTGTATTTCATCTTGTATTTGAACCAAATGGGGTGAATTAGGAATATTTCTATTCTAACCGCGAATCATATCTTTAATTCATCTAAAAGACAAGAACTCATTCCATATGTTCCACGTTCTAATCTAATGCTCCTCCTTCCGAGCTCACAATAGAAACACAGGTGTATTCTTGACACAACATGAATCAGGGCCTAGTCGTGTCGGGTAACTCAAGCTAATCGAGACCGGAGACCAGCCCCAATACCCAACCATAACTGTCCTGCATCATATGTCGGATGAATTTCAAACATATAACAAGATAAAATAATAATAATTTAAAGACATTAGATAAAGTCTATAACCATAACCAAACAACCACAACCAAATGTCCAACCAATACCTATCTCAATGCCAAGGTTGACACCAATACCAACACCGCTTATGCCCATAGTAGTCACACAAAGCCTCTGACCAAAAACAAAGAACATTCGGTCGGGACACGCCCCCGACCATAGCCAAAACCAAAGTTCAAGAAAAAAAAAGCAAAGTAAACAAGTACATAGCATGAAATAGACTCTTCTAGAGTATGGAAGCTCACCACTTCAGTCTGACTCTGAGTTATCCCCGAATCCAAGTCACCGAGAAGGAGGAGTAGTATGGCCGATTTCTGCATCGCGTAGGGATACAACATCCGAAGATGAATGTAATACCCTGTACTTTTTCTAATTCAATTCATCTTCTAGTGTGAGAAGTGTTTCGTAGGTGAAAAATGTTCATATAAAATCACTTAGAGCCAAGTTGAACCAAGAACCTTAGATTCAACCAAAGATTGGTGTTCAATTCTACAAGAATCAACTTTGAAATAATATAACCATTGATGTAAGTAGAATATTCCATATTAAGACCCACTAAATTATAGATTATTGAGTCAGCTTTCCAACGATACTAATTTCGCATAAATTCGAGATTTGGGTGAAAAGTTATGGCACTTTTTGTGAGAGGCAGTAGGTCTCCGCGATTATGCCGCGTCGCAGTGATCCCCAAAATATCACTCATACCTTTCCATTATCTCACTGCGATTGGACAGTGTCACACTATATTTCATGGCGGAACAGGTACCGCATCGCGGAAGAGTGCAAATTCGTACTCGTTCGTTTCCAGTGACGCAATACGATAGCACCGCATCACGGAGGAGTGCAAACTAGCACTTGTCTATTTTTTAGTGACGCAATGCGATAGCGTCGTGTCACACCATGGTGTAAAATCGCACTCGTCCATTTTCCAGTGATTCAACAACGATAGCACCGCGTCGCACCAAGGTTTAAAATCTCACTTATCCGTTTTTAGTGACGCAACATGATAGCACCATATCACGCCAAAGTATAAAATCGAGATTCCAGTCCTGAGTTTTAAATTCCCAAGGGTAGTTAGTTTTTTCCAAGACCCCAATTCATGAAAAACAGAAGATTAAACCTATTCTAAGTATATCACGCTCCTTATTATTGCATTCTACTAGGGATATGGTTCATAGGTGCGGATCATATGCTATGGTTACAACCTGGTTGGATGAGTTGTATACTGGACAGTGTTTGATCCAAGGTTGAGGCTTGGATACGAATGTTGTGTACCAATCGAATAGGAGGATATGACTCGTATGGGTCTGTCATATCTATGTGACAGGTTTTAAGGGACTTAAGTGAGGGTATTCTAGACATTTCACTACTTACCCTAATAAGGACCCACGACTTCTAATACACTTAGGAGGTAATTTACCCTATTATTCTATTCATTAACTCTTAGAAACTATTCCAAAACATCTCATAATTCTCTCAAGAGCTTTTGGGGCAAGAAGGCTAGGGTTTTATCCTGAGGATTGCTTCGGGGCTTGTCTTGGTGATTTCTTTCTATCTATTCTTCGGTATAAGGAATGATTCTCTTCCCTCATTGTTAATTTAACTAAAGGCTTGGTTTATATGATTGATTTTATGCTTTTACTATTTCAAAATTATGGCTTTCAACTATTATTTGGGGGTTTTGATATTAAATGCTTGGTTATGGTTTCCTATGGTTTTAATTATGCTTTTGTATGCATTAATGGTGATTTTGGACAATTGGATTGCATAGTAATGGTTTAATAGTCTTTGGAATTGTTTTATCTTATATTATGCCCCCCAAAGTGTTTGATAAAATGCTAATAAAGATATGTTCATTGCATTGACTTCTTTTAATAGAACTCCTGCATGTTTTAAACTTGGTAAATGAATTATGCATGGTTTAAATGGTTTGAAAAGTCTAAAGGCTAAATGGTTATGCTTGCGGAGAACATGGAAGTCTCTCAAGGGGTTTAATATGGTATATGAAAAGGGCACTTGAAAGTCCCCTAAACCTAAATGGTTTGGCTATGGATATTACTTGTAAGTAAGGGGTGGTATGACGATACCACCAATATTGGCCTTGGTTAATAAAATGGTGAATGGGTTTGGTTGGTTATTTGGAAACGGTTTTAATTGTGCATTAATAGCGGGGTGTGTAGCAAATCCATGGAAGATAGCGGTCCTGGGGGGACCAAAACTAGAAACTCGTATTTGCCAATATGAGGATTGATCTTAGTGGACTGTGTACATGATGTCACACTATTAGGTTATGTACTAGTCATCCCATGAGATACTTCCCTGATCATGCGGTTACACGCATTAGGTCCCTTTCAGTAGGGGGAGCTGAATCCATATTGCTCATGGGTGGTGTAGGATAGCTGAACCCATGTAAAGATTTTAAATACATGTTAAACCGGTTCCCTTTCCCGGTACTTATATATATATGGTTGTATGCATCATGGATGGTTTTACTTGGTTTTATAACTGGCATTATTTTATCCTTATCATGAGATTCATGCTAGCGGTCACTCACTAACCTTTCTACTGGCGGTTGTATTCCCACGCTATGCAGGAATCGGTCATTCTACTCCTCTTGTCTAGCATGTGGAATCGGTATCAGCATTTGGACTGAAGTGGTGAGCTTCCATCATTTTGGAAGGCATTATTTCATGTTATAGACTTCTTTAGACATTCTTATTTTATTTTTGATATTGGTTTTGGCCATGGTTGGGGGTATATCCCAACCAGATTTGTTTACTCTTTTGGATAGAAGATTTGTGGTACTTCTGGGGTTGATATGGGCGGGATCGGTGTTGGTGTCAGCCTTGGCATTGAATAGGCTGGCATAATCAGACATGATTTCTCGTTGTTCCATCATATTATATTTTAGGATTACTTTTATTAAATTTTGGTATTCTCTTTGGTTATAGTCTAGTTTATGGCTTATGGTTTGGTTTGATATGGTTGGGCAGTTGGTAAGATATGGTTGGACTCTGTTGGGTCGATCACGATTGTGACCCTATCCAAGAGTCTTAATGAGAACATTTACGCTATCTTGTTTATGTTCGAAATTCAGCCCATCTAAGGCTGGATATAAGTGGTTGGGTTGGGTAACTGGGGGCGGTCTCCGGTCCTGGTTGTACTTGGGATGCCCATTACGACAAGGCCCGGGGTTGGGTCATGTCACCAATTCTAGAGTGGTAGCTATTATTATAGGCAAACTCTATAATAGGTAAGTGCTCAACCCAACTACCACCATAATCAATCACTAAAGCTCTAAGCATGTCCTCCAACGTCTAAATAGTCATTTGTGCTTGCCCATCCGACTGCGGGTGAAAAGTAGTACTAAGATTCACCTTGGTCTCCAAACCTTTCTGAAACAACCGCCAAAAGTGCGATGAAAAATGTCTACCACGATTCGAGATGATAGAAACTGGTACCCCATGCAACTTCACAATCTCATAAAGATACAACCTCGCATAATCCTCAGTCGAGACGTTAGTCCTCACTGGCAAAAAGTGAGCAGACTTTGTCATCCCATCCATGATGACCCAAACTGAATCAAATTGGTTCTGAGATCGAGAAAGATTGGTAACTAAATACATGTTGATCACTTCCTACTTCCACTCGAGCAACTCAATTTTTTGGTACAAACCTCCGGGCCTCATGTGCTCAACTTTCAGTTATTGACACACCATACACTTGGCCACAAAATTAGCTACATCCCACTTCATATTGTTCCACCAATACATCTCCTTTAGGTCATGATACATTTTCGTTGAACCAGGATGACAACATAACGCGACTCATGCACCTAAGTCAAGATCCTTTCTCACAAACCATCAATGTCGAGAACACATAATCTCCCTTGGTACCGCAAAGTACCATCAACACTAAACTCAAAGGCCATCACCTTCTGCCCACCAACATCACTTTTGATCCTCATCAACACAGGATCTAACACTTATTTCTCCTTGATTTCAGCATTGAGAGACGACTGTACCACTTTTTGAATGAACACCCCACCATCCTAAGAGTCCAAGAGACGAACTCCAAGGTTAGCCATATGGTAAATGTCCTTCACCAACTCCCTATTTTCCTTATCCACATGAGCTATACTCCTCATGGATAACCTACTAAGAGCATCAACAACCACATTAGCTTTACCTGGATGGTAATCCTTGAGCAGCTCAAGCCATCTCTTTCCTAAGGTTAAGCTATTTCTGAGTAAACACATACTACAGGCTCTTATGATCAGAAAAGATATCCACATGCACTCCATACAAATAGTGATGCCAGATTTTCAATGCGAACAACACAGCTAGCAATTTCAAATCATAAGTCGGATAATTCCTTTCATGCACCTTCAACTATCTAGAGGCATAAGCTATTACCTTACCATGCTGCATCAAAATGCACCCAAGCCCCATACGAGATGCATCATAGTATACCACAAACCCATTCATGCCTTCAGGAAAAGTCAAAAACACAGCCGAAGTTAGCTTATCCTTCAGCTTCTCAAAACTGCCCTCACAAGCATCACACTACAAGAACCTCGCCTTCTTCTGAGTCAACTTAGTCAACAGGGCAGCTATAGAAGAAAAACTCTCTATGAACCTCCTATAGTAACCAGCTAAACCCAAGAAGCTCCGAATATCAGTTGGATTCATGGGTCTAGGACACTTCTTAACCACTGCAACCTTCTATGGATCTACCATGATCCATTCACTAGAAATGATATGACCCATAAAAGTGACAATGTTCAACCAGAATTCATATTTTAAAAATTTGGCATACAACTGCTGCTCTTTCAAGGTCTGCAACACAATATGGAGGTGATCGACATGATCTGCCTCACACTTAGAGTACACCAAAATATCTTCTATGAACATAATGACGAACAAGTCCAGGAACTGACAGAAGACCCTATTCATCAAATCTATGAATGTCATCGAGACATAGGTCAACCCAAAAGACATAACCATAAACTCAAAATGCCCATACCGGGTACGGAAAGCAGTCTTAAGGATATCGTCCTCCCTAATCTTTAACTGATGATACCCGGATCGAAGATCAATCTTGGAGAAAAATTTAGCACCCTGCAACTAATCAAACAAATAGTTTATCCTTGGAAGATGATACTTATTATTTACCGTCACCTTATTCAAATGTCGGTAATCAATACACATCCAAAGGGAACCATCCTTCTTACGCATGAATAACACTGGTACACCCCACGGGGACATACTAATACCGATGAAATCCTTGTCTAAGAGATCCTTTAATTGCTTCTTAAGCTCTGTTAACTCAGTCAGACCATCCTAAACGGGGGAATAGAAATAGGATGAGTGTCTGGAACAATATCAATCCCAAACTCAATCTCCTTATTCAGAGGAATACCAGGAAGGTCATCAGGGAAGACCTCAGGAAATTCATTCACCACAGGGATGAAATGCAAAGAAGGACCCTCTGAGTTAGAATCTTTAACCTGGACCAAATAATAGAGACACCCTTTGGAGATTAATCTATGAGCTCTAAGATATGATATGAACTTCCCCTTAGGAGCTAGGGAACCACCCTTCCACTCAATAATCAGCTCATTAGGGAATTTAAATACAACCTTACGGGTCTAATAATTTGGAGATGCATAGCACGAGTGAAACCAATACATCCCCAATATAACATCAAAATCCACTATATTTAATTCAAACAGATCCACCATAGTTTCTTTACTACCAACAGATACCACACACTCCCTATAGACTCTTTTAGCAATCACAGAGTCACCTACCGATGTAGAAACAAAAAAAGGTTTGAAATAAACTCGGGACCAAAACCAAAATGCACAGTCACAAATAGGGTCACATAAGAGAGATTGGACCCTAAATAAAGTAAACAGTATACATCACAAGAAAAAAGTTTCAATATACCAGTCACGACATCAGACGACGCCTCAAACTCCTGTCGGGTAGTGAGAGCATAGAGGCGATTTCGACCAGTGCTGGAGCCAGATGGTGTACCCTTTGGAGCCGGAGATGAAGAAGAGGCAATCGAAACCTTGTTTACCCCCAACGAAACCTTACCAACAGGAAAGTTTCTATGCATATGCCCTGGCTGACCACAGTTGATGCACTTGTCCCTTCCCTCTTTACAAAAATCTAGATGCAAATGACCATAAAATCTGTAGGGAGGATATGACGGAACTGACTGAGCCCCACTAGATTGATATTGAGCACCCTACACCCCAAAGTTGTTTCTACCATACAAACTCCTATCATCAGATGGCTTTGGGTAGAGAGCACTAGCCGTCGAGTAAGTCTCAAAATTTCCCCACTTCTTTTTGGGCTACTTTCCACCATTCATGCCACTCTGTTGTTGGCCACCACCCTACTCAGAGAATCAAAACTTTTTTCCCTACCTCTCCTCTAACTCAAGCTTCTTCTTCTTCTCTTCATCAACTTGTTGTATGTACACAACCAACCTGGAGATATCCATGTCCTTGTTCAACAAGGCAGACTTACTCTCCAAAAACAAGTCTCTGGACAACCCGAAAGCGAACTTCCTCATCCTATCTCTCATGCTGGAAACCAACTCTGGAGCATACCGCAATAACTGGTGAAACTTCAAGGCATATTTCTTGACTAACATCTTACCTTGCTTCAGAGTAACAAACTCTTTAGCCTTCGCTTCCCTTAACTCCTGAGGAAAGAAGTGATCCAGAAAAACATTAAAAAAATCCTCCCACAGGGATGACTCAACATCATCACCCCTTGCTTGATCCCGCTCCTCGTACCACTAGTATGCCATATCTTTCAGCTGGTAGGTGACAAACTCCACACCCTACAGATTCGTGGCATGCATAACATGGAAGATTTTTTCCATCTCATCTAGAAAACCTTGAGAATCCTCCTCAACCTTAACACCAATAAAGGTTGGAGAATTCAACCTCATAAACTGGCCAACCCTTTTGGCTTTAGAAGATGGAGTAACCATGCTCAAACTAAGTAGCTACCAACTGTGCCAACATATAAATAGACTAACAAAACTCAGAATTCGTCACTTCAGCCTGAGGAGTTTGAGATGGACTAGAGGGAACCAGTTGAACTCCATGACAATTAGGAACTGGAACCCTAGACTGGGTATGGATCCCATGAGTAGAGAGTGTCCCATCAGCATTGTCCCTATTTGGGACAGGGGAGTTTTTGTGAACTTCAGATCATCGTGGCATGATCTTAAAAATGAGAAAATGAGAATTAAGAAGATTTCAGGACATAGAATCTACAGCTTAAAAACAGAACACAAGAAAGAGAAACATTCCTAAATGCCCCTTAGCCTCTCTCTTATGAATGTGGCATGCTACACACCCTTAAAATAGACACTACTCCACATGGCTTTGTGGACTCCTAATTGACCATGAACCTAAGGCTCTAATATCAATCTGAAAAGACCCAAACCAGGGCCTAGTCATATCGGGTGCCTCAAGCCCAATAGGGAATAGATACCACCCTCAATACCCAACCATAATTGCCTTGCACCTTATGTCGGATGAATTCCGAACATACAACAAGAAAAAAAAAAAATAATTTGAAGGCATTAGATGAAGTCTATAACTATAACCAAACAACCACAACCAAATGTCAAACCAATACCTATCTCAATACCAAGGTTGATACCAATACCAACACCATCCATGACCATAGTAGTCGCATAAAACCTCTAATAAAAAATAAAGAACATTCGATCGGGAGATGCCCTCGACCATATCCAAAACCAAAGTCCAAGAAATAAAAGTAAAGTAAAGAATTCCATAGCATGAAATGGATTCTTCCGGAGTATGGAAGGCCACTACTTCAGTCTGACTCTGATCTATCCCCGAATACAAGTCACTGAGGAGGAGGAGTAGTCGGTTCCTGCATCGCGTGGGGATACAACGCTCGAAGATGGTTAGCGTGATAAATGCTAGCATGTACGCAAGAATAAGGATAAAGTAATGTCAATGTTCAAAACCAATGTAAATAACCATATGTAATCACATACATATATATCATACCAAGAAAGGAACCAGATTTACCATGCCTTTAAAACTTTAACCTAGGATATGTAGCTTGACCGTCCTAAAATTACCCACGGGCTATATGGGTCCAATGTTACTTCCTGAATAGGACCCAGTACGTATAGCCGCACGAACCAGAGATATCATAAGGGCAGGGAATTCCCATGTACCGTTCGCCCTCCATGATACATATATACAAGTATAAACGTAGGGGGTTCCCGTGTACCCCATAAGTATATGGTAACCATGACCAACACTCTTGTCGGCAAACATGAGTTTCCAGTGTCCATCCATCGGACTCACACCTTAACGGTTAAATATCATAATCCATCATTAATGCCCAATTAAAACATTTAGCAAATAATCAAACCACTAATTCTAGAAGTTAATTACCAAGACATTATGAAGTAGTATCGTGATACCGACTATAGCTTGCAAGAAATGTCATTAGCCAACACTTAAAGAATTCCCATATACGCAATAAAATTTCCAATCAAACAAAACCATGTCCACTAAGGCCTTTCCAAATCATTTAATTCAATCAAACCAATTTAGGTTCCATTATCATATTAAGCAATACAAGGTTGTCAATAAAAGTCAAACTATGTGACAAAAACATTCTCATTGGAATCTTAACAAACATGTTGAGGGCATATAGTTCCAAAGCCAAAACCAAGAACCAATTAACCATTCCCTTGCAACCACAAGTTCAAACAAATATTATTATATGAAAAACCATAAATAGAACATGGGAAAACATTATCCAGCCATTAGTAACCAAAATACCTAACATATATTTCAAAACCAACACAATATCACAATTATTCCATGAAAAAACTTTAAGTAAAACATGCTTTTAGTTTGATCTAACAATGAGGGAGGAGTAATATGCCTTAGACCACCTTGAAGAAACCCTAGCCTTTATTGAACTAGGAACTTTGAGAGAGATTTTAGATTGTTTGATTTGGGACTAGTAGGTTAATAAAGTCCCAAGAGTGTTTTAAGTCGTGGGGTTAAAAGAAGTTAAGAAGAAAAATGTCCAGAACACCCCCAACTTAAACTCTAAAAATTCCCACAGGTGGGTACGAGTCAACCCTTCAACTTGTATCTACATCATACGAGTGGTACCTTCCACTCTTACCTTAATCAGAAAGTTGGACATCACACACTTTCCACCAAACGACTCCCTTTGCCCAAATCATACCCATACCATACGACTAGTACCCTTCAAGTCATACCCTAAACAGAAACACCTAGGCTAGACACTGGATAACATACGGTTTGGACCCTACCTTTCGTATCATATACATATGACTCGTATGGAGTCTTCTCATACCTAGAGTAGAACTTGGACAATATTACACTAACCAATATATGACTAGGCTTCTAGACTCGTACCCACATTATACGACTAGTATGGTGTGTCATATGATCAACAGAAGGCTCAAAACCCAGGAAATTTTGTAGGACCAAAACTCAGGGTATTTCAATTTTAATGGTCGCGAATCAATAGAATAGTAATAAAAAGAACATATGAATAACCAAATATGATAATCAACTTTAAACCAACTTAATCGAATGCTATGTAATCGTGTTCCTCAATCCTAGAAAGAGGATTTTTAGCCACTCATAATCTACTTTACAATCACTAAATTAATGTAGTTCATACAAGAATAAGTAATGAAAAGAGAAGAATACAATCCTTATTTGGAGCCTTCCTCATGTGTTTGTTTTCTCCCAAGTGGTTCAAGAATATATAGAATAGAAGTTAAGTGATCTATTTATAGTAGAAGGATAAAAACTATCGAAAACACCATTTTGTACCATGCTCTTATTGTGTGGCACGTTCCTATCACGGATGGTTACTTTTTCTTGAAAATAAACTTTTGACCAACTTCGTGCCAGCCCCTTATCGTGTAGCTCAGCTTCTGTGGCACGTACCTGTGTTTCAAACTCCAATTTCCCAATATAGTGTTGTTTCTCCACTTTGCTTCGTGTCCTATGGTTTGTAGATGTCTTTCAAACTCTCTTTAAGCTCGTCTTGATTTCCGATATTGCTCTTAATGACTTTAATCATCCACATGTGTGGTATTGACACCCAATCAAGCTCAATCTTTACAAGAATCTAATCTTGAAACACTAATCATATCCATTAGTTCACGAATACAAATTAAACACAATAACATGAATATATATGCGTTGTAGCTCACAAAGTATACAAAAGTATGGACAATAATTAACACTCTTGGACGTATAAATATGATCAAGGTCATAACACGCCAGTGAATGGTGTAACCGAAAAAATAAAGATTTACCTCTTTTCCTTTTTTCAATAATTTTGAAAACTATACTTTTTTAGCCTCAAGCATATGCTCCAAATTCTTTGAGGCATGTTGATTTTTTCTTTATTAATATTTTTTTTAATATTTGGGTTGTAAACTGTTTGATCTCCAATTTTTGAATTCTACTTCTATTTCTTACATACTGCAAACGTAGAAAAAATTGATGTTATTTTTTTTTATTGCATCTTTTTAAAATTTCAGTACGTTAGGAACAACTTTTAATTATTTTTTAATTTACACGCATTCAATAACATTTTGTGCAATTGTTTACGTTGATTTTAAAGTATTGATCTCTTTATTATTCGATTTTGATGTGTAGTAATTATAGTATAGCTAAATATGATAGATAACAAGGAGAACGGAGAAAGAAAAAAGTATGCAGGAAAGAGGTAAAAACAACTTTCTTATCAAATCTCTCTTTTTCTTATGCTCATTGAATATAATGCTCATTGAATGAACATTCTGAAGACTATGTCTCGAACATCCACGCTTTTTTCCACAAGTTTAGATATAATGTAAAATTGAGGCTATTTTTCTCTTACAAAATTGGTGAAGACACATATATTGATTTCAACCCTATTCGGTTGTCTGTAAAAAATAATGAATAATTTTTTATGTATCAAATCATAGACATTTCCTATAAAAGTAAATGTCAAACTAATAAAAAATACTTAGACCAGAAACCTAAATTTTTTATTATTTATATTTTACTCTATAAAGTGAAGGAGAAAAGGAATACATTCGATGGCCTACACAAGAGGAAAACAAATTGAGGTACGTCTCTTTCCCCCCACCTTATCTCAAAAATTCCACAAAGTTAATTATTGGTATAACTTTTTCTACTATTCTAATTTTCTTTTTCAATTTATATAAGATTTAAATACTTTCACGAATCCATATAAAAATAATAATAATAATATATTTATAAAAGAAGTCATTATTTCATATTATTCATCATAAATTATCGATATATGTCTCAACAAAGCTTTTGACAAGTATTATTCTTTCTGTTATTTTTTTTTAGCAAAAGCGATTAATTTAATAATGAAGAAATTCATCACCCGAGGAAGTTCAATAAAATTAATTTCTATTTAGTACTTGCATTAAATTGAAAAGAACTGTGTAAACTATTGAGCACTTTCTACTTGTATGGTGATTAAAAAAATTCAAGATTAAGTTGCTAAAAAAATGTTTCATTCCTTAATATTACCTAGATGCCACGATTTTAAACTAATACACATCCACTTTGAGAATTAACACCTACAAAGAGTGATTCAAATGCTTATTTTTTTCTTTTTACTACTGAAACGCATATATTAATTATGATCTATATATTAAGATAGTTATGATCCTAAGTTGAAAGTATAATTTGTTAATGAGATTGCATTAGTTAAATATACTGTACACACTTAGAACATCAACAACAGAAAATCACTTCTTCATTTCCGCTTTACCTTCAAAAAGTAGGGAACAATTATCAATTAGCAACTCAAACATTTAGTTAATTTTGTGGTGCGCTGCAATGTTCCTCAAAAGTTAAATTAGAAAATCACGATGATGTTGAAAGACAAGCAGAAAATAATTTAGTCGCAGAACAACTAGAATTTAATTACTTATATAAAAACAAAAAAAAAAAAAGTCATCACCTTAAAATTATTTGATAGTACAACAATTTTAGTATATGACAATGCATAAATTCTAAACTCCATAATAATTGTGAAAATATGCTATGTTTTCTCATTTTATACAAAAATTAAGAATTATTTGACGTCCATTTTGCTACTATTAAATAAGTATTAACATGTAGATGTAATAAATAATTAAAAGATAGATATAATATATATATATATATATATATATATAATAAACAAATAGATATAATATAAACAGGTAGATATAATAGATGTAATAAATAATGAAAAGATAGATATAATATATATAATAAACAGATAGATATAATATAAACATGTAGATATAATAGATGTAACAAATAATAAAAAGATAGATATAATATCAACAGGTAGATATAATAGATAATAATATATAATAAACAGATAATAGATAATAATAAAAAATATAATAATAAAGAAAGGACCTGTTTATATTATATCTATCTGCTTATTATATATATTATATCTATCTTTTTATTATTTATTACATTTATTATATCTACTTGTTTATATTATATCTATCTATTTATATTAGATCTATCTATTTATCATATGATTTCTGATTTCTTCTCTATACATTTTATGTCTCCTTCCTTGTAACATTCCTACATTTTGCTCTTTTGTCTTTACTTGGAAACCACTTACAAAAACAACACTCGTTACTGTCTAATTCTTTTCCTTCTTCAAATTCGTGTTCACGTTCTTCTATCAAATTTACTAAATCATAAAAGTCTAATTTCATGTTTTCTAAGCCTATTTCATTTATAAATTCTTCCTCTCCAAAGTCCGAAGAATCAGGATTATCCTTTTCCTCTTCATGAATTTCCAAACTCCTAATAGAGTATATACTTTCATTATCTGACTTATATTCATCTACATTTATTAATTTTTCATTTACATCTTCTATTAATTGTGCATTCTTAGATCTATTATTGATTCTTTTTGAACAAGTATTTGCTAAATGCTCTATACTTCCGCAAGTAAAATATTCTAATTTATTTTTATAGGTTCTACCAGTGTTATATTTTCTTACATGTTTATTCTTATCTAAGTATGGTTTTCTTGCGTTTGATTTTCTTAAATAATATTTCTTCTTAAGGCGATAGTCTTTTTTATATGTCTTTTTATATTTATTTTTTTTATAATCTTGGTCATAATGTTGTGTAGTATATATGGTCTTACAAAAATCTGTGTCACTTTTTTTTAATTATTTTTGTATTTGTATATTTATACATTTTTCTTGTAATATATCCATTATATGTTGTATTCTTTGTCCTATTGACCATGGGTTATTTGGGTTTTGTATTACCCCGTCTCTTTTAGACCATTTTGCTTCTATCTCTCTTCCTAAAGCTCCTGGTAATTTATTAAATAATCTAGCTACTAGAGTCTGCTCAAATGAGTTACCACTAATTGTACAATAAAAGAAATAGTCATTTAAAAATTCTTTTATCCTTGACCAATGAATGATGCTTAGCTGTTCTAAACTTATTAAAACTCTTTGTTGTAATACTACTAATCCACTATTGGGATCCTAGCCTGTTAGTAAAGTATGTACTTTGTTTACAAAATTGTAGGGATTTGAGCCTAATTCTACTAATTCTTGAAAATCTTGTGGGAATAATTGATTATATGCTTCCCAAAGTGCTTTTGTACTTTCTCCTAGAAATGTCTCTAGACGTCTATATATAATTTCTGCATCTGGCTTTTGATTACCCTGTATATGTTGTATGTAGTCTGCTACAACTACATTTTTCCATATGTCTATTACATGATTCCATGCCTGAGGGTCATGGGTTGGCAAGTTTAAAAATTTTCCTTTATTACCTCCTTCTTGTAATCTAATGGGTTCTTCTATTGCCATTCTTTTTCCTCTAGGTTTTATGTCTTGTTCTGTCAGAGTGTTTGGGTTTGTTCTAAATACTCTATGCTTTGGTAAATTTCTTGTTGTTAATGGTACGTTTTGCATACCGGTTGTTCTTTGGAAAAGGCTTGAAGAACTTGCCGCACTTTCCATAAATTCTTTTATACTTTCATCTATACTATAAATCGATTTTGAGTCTTCACCTTTTAGTTCCTTTTTACGTGTATAACCATAATTATTTGTTCTTACTTCACATTTTATAAAGTGCTCTTTTATTTCTTTAAGTTTTAAGTTTCCTAATTTACAACCTGTACATTTCAATACGCTATTGCTATTTATTTCATATAGGGCTTTTGCTTTTACTATAGCTTTATTTACTTCAAAATCTTCTTCTAATATTTTTATATTCATAAAATTAGTATTCTCACATTCTTTAATTTCTTCATCAGTCTCTTTTTTATTGTATATTGGTAGTCTGTGAATCTTACTGAAGCTTGTCCTTTATTGTTTATATACATTAAATGATCGGTTGGCTTTAGTATTTCTTTCTTAGTAAATCTTTCTAAATTCCATTCTAATCCTGAATATTTTTCTGAGTTTATTTTTAGGGATTTCATTAATTTAATACCTTTATTTCCCATTAAACTTACCACATCATCTATCTTTAGATTAAACTTTATACTACTATTAGTGGCAAGTTTTCCTATAAATCCTACACATATAAGTAAATTATTTCCATTATTCATTTATTCGCATCCTTTAGTCTATAAACCTATTTTAATATGTTTTTTAAATTCTAAGGTATTTATCATATAATCTGGACTACAATAAAAAAGTCCTCCATCATTAGTCATGTCTACTTCAGTTATTCCTATTATAGATCTTTCTGAGTCTGACCATCTATTATCATATATTGTGATTAATACTTTAGTTACTATATTTTTCCTAGTTAATCCTTTTATGCCTTTTACTATTAATCCCATATGCATAAAACTCATGTTTAATTTTATAATTTCTTTTAAAGAGTTTGAGCTTATGAAATTTATGCTACAACTATTTTCTCTGATAACACACATCTGTTCTTCTCTATAATGCCTATATAGTTGTGCTCTTGAAAACATTCCTTCATTATATAATGTTTTAGCATTTAACAGTTTTAATTTATTTTGTTGGAACAATTGTATTTCTTTATCTACGTCTATTACCTCTTCTAACTATTGTCTTGAAGTCATTCTTGGTTTATTTATTATTTTCGATAGCACATTATTTGCTAAACTGCTTTGGGTAAAACTTGATCTTTGTCTGATAAAACCTGATCTTTGTCTACTTGGGATGCTGAAAAAAGGTCCATGTTTTTGGCTTAGTTGGTTTAGTTATTTTAGCTTCTTTTAATTCTTTTTGAGGGGTTATTTCTACCTTTTTTAGTTGTTCTATTAATTCTTCTGTATTTTTATCTTGACTGTCGTTTTGTTTTTCTTTTTCTAGGTTCTTATTCAGTTCTAATAGTAACAAAATTATAATATTATTTTGTTTTATGATTTACGAGTCTGCTTTTCCTTGAGGTTGATGGTCTGATAATACTAAAATACCTAAAACTGAAGAGAAAGAGATGAACAGGGTATAAGAATTAAAAAAAATAAAAAAATAAAAAAATAAAAATCAAAAATCAAAAATTAAAAATAAAAAAATGCAAAAAATAATTTATTTTATTGGGAGAAAATGTAAAAAATAATTTATTTTATTGGGAGAAAATGTAAAAAATAATTTATTTTATTGGGAGAAAATACACTCTGATCTACATAACTTTGCTACTACACTAGACTAAGGACAACGAAGGAGGAAGTACTGAGTAGGATTTTACATCATATAAAACACATCTGCATTAGCTCTGCTTGATTTTTTCATATCCACTAACCTGTTTATTTACTTTGCATATAACATATACTAAGACTTGCTTATTAATTATTTACATTGTTTATATATCTACCTAATATTATTATTTATCCATCCTGTCTTTATTATTATATTATTATTATTATTATTATTATTATTATCTATTATCTGTTTATTATATATTATTATCTATTATATCTACCTGTTAATATTATATCTATCTTTTTATTATTTGTTACATCTATTATATCTACCTATTTATATTATATCAATCTGTTTATTATATATATTATATCTATCTTTTTATTATTTATTACATCTATTATATCTACCTGTTTATATTATATCTATATGTTTATTATATATATCATATCTATCTTTTTATTATTTATTACATCTATTATATCTACATGTTTATATTATATCTATCTGTTTATCATATTGGTATCAAAGCCCTAAGATTCTAGGAGACTTTATTATATATGGTATCAAGAACTCAGAAAAGAAAGCCTAGACCCTACGAACGTTTAATAATATTAGATTCAAAATATTATTGATTTTAGAGAAATTTAAAGGAACAACTTAAAAATTTATATAACGTCTTAACGTCTTACTGCAACATAAGCAATTAAGTATTAAATTATTTGAACTTTCTCCAAAATCTAGAGAAGAAGTTTGGACTGAACTACAAGAAGTAGATAATAGATTAAGAGAAGTCAGAGAACAAATATCTTATATTAACCATGAGCTTTGGGTAGATAAGATTTTGAGAGACATGTATCCTTTTTATTTGGCTTAATGAATACACCACATAACAATACAAAAATATTAAAAGAAATCGAAAATAATTTGTATAGTTTATACATAGAATATAAAAGACTTAATACTACGAAAGAAGACCCTATAACCTTAGATAAACTAATTACTACAGTATTCGAATTAGAATATCATTTAATAAAATATCTTAAGATTAGAAATAATAATAAATAAAAAGACATCCTTTTGCTAATAATATACAACATAGATATTGATTTTTAAATGAAGAAATAAAACAAAGGGCAGAGAAAGAAGAACTAGAAATATTTTAAGTATTTATCTAGATTTATTAACATATATAGATACTTCACAACCAAAATTATTCAAAGAATATTTAACTGAAATAAGTTAGGAATTACAGAGAATTAGAATTGACATATCTAATCACAATAAAAGAATAAGTTATTATAAGAGACGTTGTGACAAAGAAATTATTCCTTTAGGGTAAAAATACATGAAAATGCATCCTTTTGCGAGACAAATACAAAGAGAATATAATCAATTATATAAAGAAATAAGACAAAGAAATGACATTTTAAGAATAGAACAAAGACTAATAAATCAAATAGAAATAATAGAAACTACAGAATTACCAGAAGCAATCATTATTTCAGACTTTATAAATTTAGTAAATTGCATAAATCATATAAGTTTGTTAAAATGTAGATTGAAAAGTAGTAGATATTGTATAGGCTGTAGAAATTTTAGAATACAAACAACTAGAAAACAGTGTAGTAACAATACACCCTCGTTAGGATAAATAATAGTAGTGTAAAAATAGATAATTTAAAGAAGCTAGAATATTTAGATCTAACAATTCCAGCTGAAAATAAATACAGACGTTTTAAAGATAATTCTCTTATTAGATGTAATTTTAACAACGGAGAACATACATTACATGGAGAAAATCCATAATTAAATACCATTACAGATTTTATAATAAACCTAGGAGAAAAGACTCAACAAGAAAATACAAAAATATTAAAAACTCTAGAAATATTGGACGATCTGCAAAACAAACAAAAGAAATTGTTAAATAAAATAGAATTAAATTTTGATTTCCTAAAAAACTAACAAAGAAAAATAGAAAAGAAATTCAAAGATTTAATTAATAAAGACAAAGGTAATTCGAAAAATCTTGAAATAAGGCTAGTATTACAAGAAAACTATGCTCTTGAAAACATTCCTTCATTATATAATGTTTTAGCATTTAACAGTTTTAATTTATTTTGTTGGAACAATTGTATTTCTTTGTCTACGTCTATTACCTCTTCTAACTGTTATCTTGAAGTCATTCTTGATTTATTTATTATTTTTTATAGCACATTATTTGTTAAACTGCTTTGGGTAAAACTTGATCTTTGTCTGATAAAACTTGATCTTTGTCTACTTGGGGATGCTGAAAAAAGGTCCATGCTTTTGGCTTAGTTAGTTTAGTTATTTTAGCTTATTTTAATTCTTTTTGAGGGGTTATTTCTATCTTTTTTAATTGTTCTATTAATTCTTCTATATTTTTATCTTAATAAACAGATAGATATAATATAAACAGGTAGATATAATAGATGTAATGAATAATAAAAAGATAGATATAATATATATATATAATAAACAGATAGATAGAATATAAACAGGTAGATATAAGATATGTAATATATAATAAAATGATAGATATAATATATATAATAAACAGATAGATATAATAAAACAGGTAGATATAATAGATGTAACAAATAATAAAAAGATAGATATAATATCAACATGTAGATATAATAGATAATAATATATAATAAATAGATAATAGATAATAATAGCAATATAATAATAAAGACAGGACGGATAGATAATAATATTAGGTAGATATATAAACAAAGTAAATAATTAATAAGCAAGTCTTAGTATATGTTATAAGCAAAGTAAATAAACAAGTAATTAAATAGGTTAGTGGATATGAGAAAATCAAGCAGAGTTAATGCGGATGTATTTTATATGATGTAAAATCCTACTCAGTATCCCTCCTTCGTTGTACTTAGTCCAGTATAGTAGCAAAGTTATGTAATCAGAGTGTATTTTCTCCCAATAAAATAAATTATTTTTTGTATTTTTTGATTTTTTTTTTATATATATATTTTTAATTCTTATACCCTGTTCATCTCTTTCTCTTTAGTTTTAGGTATTTTAGCAATATTTTCTTTAATCACACCTCGGGAGAATAGCAATAGTCCTTTTTAAATCTTTTGCGAACTTTTCAAATCCCTAGGAATTTACAGATTAATCTATCATTATTGCTAAAACACTGAGAGAATAACCATAGACTTGGGGTATGTTTATAAGTAATATACTAATTTTATAAGACCATAAAACTGGCGGTGAACCACCGACGATCCAGATCTTATAATATTAAAGATAAATCTACTAATAATTAAATATGTACGCATCTACTCATAATTAAATATATACTAATAAGTAATGAACTTTACAAGATCAGAAAACTGGCGGAAACCGCCGGCGATCCAGATCTTATAACAAAAAACACAACTGAAATAAACTATGAACTTGATTAATTCAAACATAATTTACAAACTTGGGAGAAAAATACAAATATCTATGTAATTACTACTTACATGTCTTAAGGAAGAAGTGAGGTTTTCCTTTTGGGAGTCCCCTGAAAACTTGATAGCTACCGGAAAATGAAGAACTAAAAAACTAATATAGACTTTTTTTTGAAGTAACTTACAAACTTTAGAAACTATGAAACTTAAAGAACTTAAGAAAACTAAACAACTTTCTCACTCTTGATTTTTTCTTGCTTTTTTCTCTCTTTTGTACAAGTTTAAGTCTTTCATAAAGGGGGTATTTATAGGAATCCTTGGACTTCAAATTTAACTTTTTTGTGCACTTCAAATCCTTTCTAAAGACTTTAGCAAGACTTTATCAACTTAGGTCAGTCCGACGGCTAATGTCTTTCTTTAATTCTCATTCGTCCATTTAGTTATTTGATATTGCATACGTCTGTTATTTTGTCTTTTGTAAACATCGTCATTGCTTACATATCCAAATTGTATAAAGATTCTAAGTTAAACTCCATTCCTGAATCATCATCTGGGTTTGGGTCTTGGGAAAATTGATCCATGGCTGAGTTGTATTCTCGTTCATACTCGTCACTGTCTCCGTCTGATAATCCCAGTTTTGTTCCAGTTCTAGGTGATCTTGTTTCTTCTCTTGGAATTAAAGAAATTCTGGATCTTTGCTCTGGTGGTTCTAGATTCATTGCTATATTCTTAGGCAATTGTTCTGCTAACAACTTTTTTATTGAGTCTACTACTATTTTTTCTATATTTCTTTTTTTATTTTTCTCTTTTCTTAATGAAAAACCCTTCTTATTCTGAGAAGAACTTCGTTCATCTGTTGTCTGAGTACCTGTGATTTTAAAACTAGTTGTGAGTATTCTCCCTACACTTTTTGACAAAGTGTCAGCCATCAACGGATTTGATAAGTCTTTACTAGCTACCGTTTGAGCTGGACTAGCTGTATCATTACCCGATATAATAGGTCTTTCTGCATTCATTAGGGAATGCACACCCATTAACGGATTTGAGAAGTCTTTACCATCTACCATTTGAGCTGGACTAGCTGTATCATTACCCGATACAGTGGATTTTTTCATTTTTAAATAATATGGAGAACTCTTTGGCTGGGTCTCATAAATTGGATGAGTCTATTGTGAAAGTTCAAAATGAAGGACTTTTACACAGTCTTGTAAAATACTTATATGTTCTAACATTTGTCCTTTTTCATTTACAAGGTTTTCATTATCTTGTCTTAAAACTTCATTGGCTTGATTCAGTCTTTTAAAAGCTTCGGTCATAAAGGAACAATGATCACAAAATATAATTTTGTCCGTGTCTTTGTTAATATTATATTGAGGAATTTTTTGTGTTTCTGATCTTAAAGATGGAGTAATAAAATAATTTGGTCCCAGATTACTCCGAACATAATCTAGAGTCTCTGAGAGGTTATAAAAACCTTTATAAAGAGGTATTTTATAATCTTTTATGGCGCCCATTACCTCTATCCAAGTTTGGAACACGCCTTGTTGCTGTCCTCTGAGAACAACATAGAATTTAAATCTGTTAGTAGTATTTTTCTCAGTAAAATAATAACTTAATGCATTTAGAACTGAAATAAAATAACTATTGTCTCTTCTATTATATACTATTCATAGATTGTCTAGTAGACATATTTGCTACTTATCCATTTGTACTTTAGGCTTTCGTCTGAAAGTTAAGTTGGATGGTTCATAACATACCAAGTTGTGGGGTCCAAAAATTATTCTATCTAATTTTGGTTGTTCTAAGTGGTCTGAAACGAGTGTTGCTCATTAGTGTCTTTAGATAGTCTTGGGATGATGAAGCTTCTTCCTTGCCTTTTTCTTTTCCTGTAATCATACTAAAAGAAAAATCATTAGTTGTCTTCTTTAATTAATCTACTTAGTTGATTTGCTAAGTTATTATCTTTTTCTTTAATATGTTCTAAAACAATATTATAGATTGAAGTAGCATCTAGAAAATTTAACCATCTCCTTTTACTACTATTCTTATCTTTTATATTTTGATAAAACTTTACTATAGCCTCGCATTCTGTTCTTACTAGTATTTCGGGCTTATTTAATATATAAAGTTTAAAACTATTCAAACCGTAAATTACTGCTAGTGTCTCTGCATCTATGCTAATTAATTTTTTCCTTTCTTTATATTTTCCACTTGAGTAAGCACAAATTTTTTCATCCTTTCTATCACTGTATTTATTGGGTTTTGCCTTTAATATTGCTCCCCATCCTTGAAGGCTTCTCTCTATCTCAACTATTAAATAATCTGTTTCTAATGGTAATGTTAAGTCTGGGATGTCTTGTATCATGCGCTTAAGTTGTTGGACTAATTTTATGTCTTTGGTATTAAAGGATTTTTGGCCTATCGATCCTGTTTTAGAGTATAGTGGTCCTTCTACTTTACCTAAGTCTTTAATAAAATCTCTAGCATAATTTAATAGTCCTAAACTTTTATGTAAATTTTTAGTTTTGTCTAATCTATCTGGCATTTCTAAGACCTTTTTGGTGTGCTGTTGTAATTTTATTCTACCATATCCAATAACTACTCCTAAGAAATTAATACTATTTTTACATATTTCCATTTTCTTTCTACTTATTATTATTTCATTATCTATAAATAATTTAAAACCTTTTTGTAAATGAGCTAAATGTTCTCTCATATTATTACTAAAGACTAAAATATCATCTACGTAAACTAATACAAAAAATTTATAGTCTCTAAAAATACTATCCATTTTTCTTTGAAAAATTGGAGGAGCTGTCTTTAATCCAAACGGTATGACCAGCCATTCAAAATGTCCTTCTGGACATGTAAAAGTTGTCCATTCTATACTTTCTTCATGCATTTTAATCTGCCAATATCCAAATTTACAATTAAATTTACTAAATATTTTTCTTCCTTGTATTTTGTTTATTAATTCTGTTTTATCAGGTAACTTATACCCATCCATTACCGTATTGTCATTTAGTCTTTTATAATTTATTACCATTCTAGATTTTTCTCTTACTATTTCACTATGGTTTCTTACTATGAAAACTGCTGACCTATGTCTTGATGTAGATCTTCTAATTATTCCTAATTCTAATAGCTCTTTTATTTGTATTTCAAAGTCTTTAAGGTCTTCATTTGTAGCCTCTATAGATGTTGTTTTTATAGTATATTTTGGATTAATTATTTCTAATTTGTAGGTAATTTGATTGGAGTCCCAATGTTGCAAGGATTTTTCTCCGATTATCTCTAGCTTATCTAGAATTTGTATTATTTTTTCTAAGTCTTTTTGATCTTTTATTACTCCTATCTGCTGTATACCCTTCTTAAAGTTGTATAATTCTGTACCCATTTCTATTAAAATATAGTCTTTTTCTATCTCTTCTACTACTAATAAATCTTGTAATTCTTCATACATTATTGCCTTTTTATTATCATTACATGTACAATTTTTTTTTATCACATTCTAGTGGCATTTCGGATTTTAGTTGGTCATTTGAGTTTTCATCTGACTTATCCTTAAGAAAACGATATTTATCTAAAGTAAGTTGTATCTGTACTGGTGAGTGAGTGATATTACTAGTGAATATCACCCAATTTTTTGTAACAAGACATCCGCCATTATTTTGCATCATAAAATCTAATCCTAATGCAAAGTCTGCCTTTATATTTAAGTCTCTAACTAGTATTTCATTGAGTATATACGATGGTTGGTAGAATTTTTCACAAGTATTAATAAAACTTATCTTTGCTTTTAGTATATAGTCTGTATAGGTATTATATGTTCCGTCCATTTGCATGGATTCTTGAGGTTTTGATAGTTTTTTAATTAGTTTTGTTGGTAAAATTCTACTAGTTAAAATGCTCTTTGTACATCCTGAATCAACTAAAGCTAAAGTCTCGAACTCATAGTCTTGAATTTTTATTCTTTCTAAAACCTTGACTGTACTAATTTTCTTTTCTTCATTACATACCATTCCTTCAAATGGTACATTCATTGATTTTTTAACTTTATTATTTTCAACAAATATATTTAATAATTCTACCTCTACTAAATCTTCTTTTCTAATTATCTCTTTGTTGTACACTCTTATCTCTAATTTTCTTAGTCTTTCTTCTAATTCTAATATTCTGTCTTTTGTTGTTCTAGTTATTGGTTCTTTGTTGTAAAATTTATTTAAATTACATGTTGATTTTGTAGTTTCTAAGATTAACTTTGCTTGATTTTCTCATATCCACTAACCTGTTTAATTACTTTTCTTATAACATATACTAAGACTTGCTTATTAATTATTTACTTTGTTTATATATCTACCTAATATTATTATCTATCCGTCCTGTCTTTATTATTATATTGTTATTATTATCTATTATCTGTTTATTATGTATTATTATCTATTATATCTACCTGTTGACATTATATCTATCTTTTTATTATTTGTTACATCTATTATATCTACCTGTTTATATTATATCTATCTGTTTATTATATATATATATATATATATATATATATATATTATATCTATCTTTTTATTATTTATTACATCTATTATATCTACCTGTTTATATTATATCTATCTGTTTATTATCTATATTATATCTATCTTTTTATTATTTATTACATCTATTATATCTACCTATTTATATTATATAGCTCAAAAAAATATGCAGGATTAGAATGGAATTTAGAATGATTTACTAAGAAAGAAATACTAAAGTCAACCGATCATTTAATGTATATAAACAATAAGGGACAAGCTTCAGTAAGATTCACAAACATAAGCCGAAGATATGTCTACTAGACAATCTATGGATAGCATATAATAGAAGAGTCAATAGTTATTTTATTTCAGTTCTAAATGCATTAAGTTATTATTTTACTGAGAAAAATACTACTAATGGGTTTATATATATATATATATATATAAGTCATCACCTTAAAATTATTTGATATTACAACAATTTAGTAGATGACAATGCATAAATTCTAAACTCCATAATAATTGTGAAAATATGCTATGTTTTCTCATTTTATACAAAAATTAAGAATTATTTGATATCCATTTTGCTACTATAAAATAAGTATTAACATGTAGATGTAATAATATATTAGTGACTTACTTAAAGTTTTATACTTGATAATATAACGTACATAGAATAATTTATTTTTTCATATTTATTTATTATTTATTAACGCAATATTCACGTGCAATCTTATATATATATATTATATATATATATATATATATATATTAAAAGTGTGAAGGGTCTTAGAAATGTTGTTTGAACTTTTTATCCTTTATTAAAAGTCTTTGCTTTAGACAAAATTATTTTTTCTAATATTTAAGAGTTAAAAATTAATTAAATATATTTATGATAAAAACTTTTCTTATTAGAAGTAATCAGAATTAATGACAACTAAATACTTTTTTCATTAATTTAAGAATTCTAAATCAACTAAATTTTATTTTTAGAAGACTTAAAGAATCTAGAAATAAATATAAAAGCATTACAATAATAAAAATTTAAGAAGTACCAAACTAAATTCTAGCAACAAAGAAAAGAGGTACCGCATGAAAAATGTAAAAGTGATGATCCATCAACTACTTGAAACTTCTGGTGGTAAAATATATATGTGCTTACATTATAATATATGTTTATGTTTATATTATTATATTAAAGTGTGAAGGATCTTTAAAAATGATCTGAACCTTTTGTACTTCATCAAAAATCTCCACAATAGATAAAATTATTTAATTTCAAATAATCAAAAGTTACACGTGCGATAAAACTAATATAGAGGAAAGTTATACAACTCTTTCTAGCACCACCACATAGCCCACCATTAGAGCGCCACTGATACCCCCAGTTAAAAAGCTCTTTAGAATAAGATAATTGTACTAACTCGGTGTACTCTAAAGATGCTCAGCTCTTTAGAATAAGATAATTGTACTAACTCGGTATACTCTAAAGACGCTCTCGACATAATATTGACGATCTCACAAAAATTAAATTTCAATGAATTCATGTTTGGATTAGTTGATTGTGATTATAGTTGACAAGTTTCAATAGTTAAAAATCGTTTGATAAATAAATTGTTACTAAAATTGTTGAAATTGTTAGAAAATATTAATAAGTTATACAATTGTTAAGAGTGATTAAAATACTCTTAAAAATTTCAATAACTCATTTTTTTCCAACTCAATAACTTAAAAAAAAAAAAAAGTTCGATGCACTAAAGCTTCCTCTATGTGCGGGATCCTAAAAAAGACCCCACCACAAGGGTGTACTGTACGCAGTCTTGCCTTGCATTTCTGCCAGAGACTATTTCCAATGCTTGAACCGATGACCTCTTGGTCACATAGCGACAACTTTATTAGGTACTTCAAAACTCCCCTTCAACTCAATAACTCATTTTGAATATTTAAAAATTTAAAACTACACTATCCATATCTCTATTTCTATATCTATCTCCATCTCAATTATATTAAAAGTGTGAAGTTTTAAATTTTATTTGAACTTTTTTTCCTTTATTAAAAGACTCTACAATAAAGAAAATTGTCTTTTCACTTATTTTCTCTAATTATTAAAAAATTTAAAACCAAATATATGGTAAGAACAGAATATGTGATAAATTAGTGTTATAGATTTTCTTTTTGCTCATAGATTAAAGTTGCTGCTATGCGCAGGCTCTGAGGAAGGACCCTACCACAATTTACCAGTTACTCCAACCCTCATGTACAGTAATCTCGTATACATGAAAAGTAATATTAAAATATATTATACAAAATAAAAATAAGAAAAAAATCAAAAATATAAAAATAGTAGTACGGGCCTTCTTGAAAAAAATATACAAAGTGAAATATTTTTAGAAAGTAAATAATATATATACATATATATTTCTTTTTTACCATAGAATAACGAGTTAGTAAGGGCTTTGAGTTATAGGTGACAAATGAGTTTTAAAATGAGGTGTAGGTAACACAAGTCTTAATAATTGAGCGGAGGTGACAATTACTTTATTATGGATTAAGAAAGATGGGTAAGTTTGAGAATAGCCCACAAGTTTTTAAAATTTATACTTTGATCCAAATGTTTACCTAATATAATGGAAAACGAAGAAAAAAATGTGTGTTTCTCTCTCTTCTCATTCATTGTTGTTTTCTCTCTCTTAGCGATTTTTGTTGTTCATTTTTACTGTTGGTTTATTCATCATCTTTTTCTTCATCATCATCTTCTACTTTATTATCATCTTCATCTTCTTCTTGTTGACTATTGTTGTTGTTATTACTGTTACTGTTGCTATTTGACCAATTTCTTAGGTCAAATTTTATTTCGTACATCACTTTCCACTTTGGCATTACTTCATAGGAGACTATGGTAAGTCAAAATATGATTTTTAGTTGAATTTGTCATCTGGGTAACTGCTATTGTGTTATTTTTTCAACAATAGCTAACACGCAAACATGAATGCAACATAAGAGTCATTTGCTTAAATAGATATGTTTCAACAGAAGACTCATATATTGGATTCATGTTTATGGTTCTATAGTATCGTAACATGAATCGAACAGATGGGTCATCTGTTGCAACATATGACCCATCTGTTGCAACAAATTAGTTATCTAATGCAATATGATAAATATCTGTTGCAATAGATTTGTAATCTGTTGAAACAGAACCTAAACTCGATTCTAACAGACGTGTCGTCTATTGCAATAGGGTAAATATTTGTTGCAACTTGTTAGTAACCTATTGCAATAGGACCTAAACTCGATTCCAACAGACAGTAAATATCTGTTGCAATATATTAGTAACCTGTTTCCATAGAACCAGACCTCAATTCCAAAAGATGTGTCATCTATTGCAACAAGTAAGTCATCTGTCGCAATAAGTTAATTATCTATTACATCATGTTACTCATCTGTTGGAATCAGCTTCAAAGGTGCCTTAGTATTGTAACATCTATCCCAACAGGCACCTCATCTGTTGTAATAGTTGTATAGTCTGTTGCAACATATGATTCACCTATTACAATAGATGACTTATGTGTTGAAATCAACTTCAAGAGCGTAACATGAATCCCAATAGGTAAGTAATCTATTGCGACTGATCACTTACCTATTGCAACAGATTACACATCTGTTGGGATTCATGTACGACACTATGAAATCAATATTAACTTTTTTTAACAAATGGCTTTATTTAGGTACCACTACTGGAGGGATCAATAACAATAGGGGTGGATTGTCATGGTCAATGAATCGAGAAGAGCAATAGATATGTATGGCATTGGAAGGAGGGTGAAATGCTAGAGACAATAGTTATGACAGTCCAAAGTGATGTTTCACATGATGATTTTGTGAACTTAATCATCATCTATTATGGACTGAATTAACAACTGAAAGAACTCGTCATCAGCTACATGTACAGCTCCTTTAAAAATTAGAGGGTGCTATTTTCCAAGATAACCGATCATGTCCAGTTGTGTGCTTATCTTAGTTATTCATCCGGGTGAGTGTTAAGGGTGTACGTGGTTGAAAAGATGAGAGAGAATGAGAACCAGAACGTAGAAAAAGAACAACAACAAAACATATTTGATGATAGGTTAGATGATCTAGACATGAATATTCCAGATGATGATCAAACACCTACACCCGTTGATGCGACCAATACGGTGGGCAGTTCTTCTAGATCGACACAGTTTTTCAATTTTCAAGACGAAGGGACTGGCTTTTTCAATGGAATATCATTCAAGGACAAGAAATAACTATCTACCACTTTGTTTATTTCTTTCTTGAAAAAAGATTTTAGAATAAAGAAGGTGATTAATTCGAGCAGTGTTTTTTCCTACAAATGTGCTAATCTAAACTACAAGTGGTAGTTGAGAGTGGTGAAGTACATAAGTTCTGACAGATTAGTCATTCATAAATATAAAAAGCATCATACATATTGTTCAGAGCACATCTCGAGCCAAAATCCTCACTCAACGGCAAAGGTCCTCGATGAATATTTCAGGAGTAGTTTCCCCGATGGCAAAGGCCCTTCTACACGGGTTATGGCCAATCAAATCCTTACGGAATTCGGTATCCTGGTCAGTTATTAGAAGATATATACGACCATGGGGATTTCTAAGTACTTGGTTAGGGGGACACACGAGCATGGGTATGCAGTCCTGGATGCCTACAGTTGCATGATTGTGTCCACAAATTCTGCAAGTAAGATGGCATTGCATATTGATGAAAATGGAAGATTCAAGTACTTTTTTGTATCATATGGTTCTTGGATTCAAGGTTTTAGACATTTGAGAAAAGGCATAGTCGTCGATGGTGACTTCTTGAGGAAAAGGTATAATGGAGTTCTGCTAGCGGCAGTGGCACAGGATGTGGAGAATCACATCTTTCCTGTCGCTTTTTGTGTAGCGGACAAGGAATGTGATACCTCTTATGGAATTTTTTTGAACAACTGTGAAGCTGCATCGAAGATACCGAAGAGTTGTATTTTGTTTCGGATAGGCATTAAAGTATTCCAAAGATGAGTTCCATTTTCTTCACTTCAACTTACTTTGGTTGTTGCATCAGGCATCTTGGATAGAACATTCAGACCAACTATCATAACGAAAGGGTCATGACCCTTTTTTTATAGAGTAGCTAAAGCATATAGTAGAGAGGAGTTTTTAGACCATTTCAATTAAATAACGGATGTACATCCCAAGGCACCAGAACTTCTCATATGTGTCGGTTTTGAGAGATGGAGCCAGGCATTCTGTCCGGCAGATAGGTACATTCTTATGAATCTAATGTCTTGTTTGAGTTAAAAGTTTAGTATGAGGTCGTAATAAGTGATTCTTTTGTATAGGTAAAATATTATGACATCAAACATAGCTAAATCGGTGAATTCATTGTTTGACGATGAAAGAGAATTTCCCATCAAGGCTCTGTTTGAAATAATAAACAAGAAGTATGGCCGATTTTCTAACGAAAGGCGTGTGCAGTTCGAGGGCCCAAGAAGAACCCCGTTTGTTTTAGAAATCAAAAAAATAATATCAACGTACATCAGTTTGGGGAATAGGTTATTATCTCATCAAATAGCTGATTACAAATTCAGTATCACCGGTCATGGTGATGTTGACATGGTCGATCTTCAAATGAGATGTTGTACGTGTAGAGTTTTTGACTTGGACAAAATACCCTGTCCACATGCTATGGCAGTGCTTCGAGATCAATACTGTCCAAAATATTGACCTAAAATTTACTTGCACTCATCTCAATATTATTCGGTGGAAAAATATAAAATGGCGTATAACGGGCATATTACTCCAGTGCCTCCCGAAGAATACTCCAGTGCCTCCCGAAGAATCTTAGGTTATTCCTACAGAGCTTTTGGGGAGATTAATACCTCCTCCATATATTGACCCAAGCACTATCAAACCGAGAAGAAAGCCATATAAGAGGATGCGTGGAGTCGGATAATCATTTTTATCAAGAAGAAACAAGTTCTCTATATGTAAGCGCACTGGCCACAAAAGAACTACATGCCCGGATTGTAATCAACCATGATCGTTGTAATTACAAAAACTTGTGTTGTTTGTTGTGGACTTTTATATATTTAAATTATTGTTGTGAACGTAAAGTTATCATTTATTGTATATAAAATATCTTTTTTAATAACTTGTGCATCAATAAAAAGAGGCAAAACATGAACTAAATAATACAACAACCCACAATTATTTTCAACAGATTACCCATCTGTGGAAATAGATGGACATTAGCTGGAAGAACACAACACAGTTCCATCAAACTAGAATGTTTTCCTCCAACAGATAGATAATCTGCTGACAGAAACTCAACTGATTTGTTCCAACAGATGGTCCATCTGTTGAAAGAACTCAAATGCCAAAATTGCTATTGCTACTAGATTCAAAATTACTCCTTACCTCCAACAGTCGACATGTTAACATGTTTATAAGAAGGAATAAAGAGAATGAAAATTAAAAAAGAATTAAAAAGCCAAAGTCGACCAACAATAAATTTTCCACTAAACAAAAAACAAAATATATTAGGTATAGAAAAAGAGGCAAAACATGAACTAAATAATACAACAGACCATAATTATTTTAAGTAGATTACCCATCTGTGGCAACAGATGGACATTAGTTGGAAGAACACAACACAGTTCCATCAAACTGGAATGTTTTCCTCCAACATATGGATAATCTGCTGACAAAAACCTAACCGATCGGTTCCAATAGATGATCCATCTGTTAAAAGAACTCAAATGCCAAAATTTCTATTGCTACTGGATTCAAAATTGATCCTTACGGCTCCAACAGTCGACATGTTAACATGTTTTGAAGAAGGAATAGAGAGAACAAAAATTAAATAAGAATTAAAAAGCCAAAGTCGTCCAACAATAAATTTTATACTAAATAAAAAACAAAATACATTATGTATAGATCCGATATAGGATTATAAAAACACATTTTAATTATTATTATTATCAACAACAATATTATTATTTCCAACCGACCAATCTTCAAGTGGCAGAAGCAAGACCCTCCTAAGCTTGTGAATCTCCATGACCATCCGAGCTTTCATGTCAAAAAACTCCCACCACAGGTCGTGAACCTTCGACTTAAGTTCTCGGACAGTATCTTGTAGAATTGCAACGTCCCAATTTGTATTAGCCATATCTAGTACACGCATAAATTGATAAAAAAAGTAAACACAAAAATAAAGAAAAGAGTCTGAATGTACTACAATGTATACTAAAAACTGGTAAATTTACACAGAAAAAAAACTTACCTCAACGAGAAAGGAATATGCTCTTTGGAGAAAAATTGTGGAAGATGTAATCCGAAAAGACAAAATGCAAGAAATAAATAAAGTGGAGGGACCTATTTATAGAGGATTGAATCTGAATGTGATAGGGAAAAAGGCACGACTTTTCAGGTCCATTGTATTAATTACATTCAAAAATTTTGCTTTTTGTTTTCTGTGAAAAGAAACAACTTTTTATTTTACATCCAAAATTCTCACCTTTTTAAAATGGTTTGAGTCTTAATAACAACATTATTATTGAGCTGTTGCAATAGATCGTCCATCTGTCCCAACAGATTTACCATCTATTGAAACAGATGGTTTGTATGTGCAACAGATGGTCTGTCAAAATAGATTTACCATTTGTTGCAATAGATGGTTTATATGTGCAATAGATGAGACATTTATTGCAACATATGTATTATCTGTTGTGACAGATGGACCATTTGTTGGAAGAGATATTTTGATTTCTTCCAACAGCTAATTTATCTGTTGCAACAGATAGTGAATTTGATTCATCATCTGTTTTGAATGTGTTAGATAAAAAGTCACGACTCTTCACCTCTTTTTTAATAGTCATCACATACGTGCAGATGAATAAACACTGTCTGACATGTCTTGATGGGGTAGAAAGAATAAGGTGTGTGCAGATGAATGGATCCACTTTTATGCATGGGAGTTATGTATTATTGATCAGGCTACCATGACAGAAACACATAAAGTACAATGATTTTTTGAATGCAGTTTTTGACCGATTAGACATTTATCCTTCAAACAAAATCCTACATTGTACATTTTAGTTTGATAGGTACAAACTGATAAGGCCAAGGGTTCCAAGACGGTGGTGTCGATAACCTATTAGAATTTAATGATGGCTTATTCTAATGTTTTTGTGTCAAGTTTGGGGAAGCGTTCAAGTTTTTGGCGGCAGTGTAAATATCCAATAGTGATTAGACCGATTTTAATGGCGCAATGGACTTATTAAAAGGACTTTGAAGCCTCTCACTGCAGCGAACAATGATGGAACCAATAGAAATTCTCTTGGTCCAAATTTATACGAATGGGTTGTTCGAGGAGACTATTATATAGCAGAAGGTGCTTGGGAGAATACCTGTGCGGGAAGGGGGAGGTGGAGAAGACCATATATCATCTCAGACACTATTTAAGAGGAAACACAAGGAAGCAAGTATGGAAATTCTAGAAAATATGGTCAATGAAATTGACATGAGAAAATAAAAAAATTTAATGAGCTTCAAATATGGAAATGTATCCAAATATAAAAATTCGTCAGTCAAACAAAAAGAAGAATGGTCAAGAGGATTGGAGCTAGTCACTTTACTAGAGACTGAAACTAGAAAGTGCGGCCTCAATAAAGACTCACAAAGTGCAGGACCAGTACTCTAAGGAAGCAGCTTCACGAGAACAGGAGATTGGTAAGATTTTCAGTCAAGTATAAAACCCAAACTAACAACTCTAGAAGTAAGAATAAGGGAAGCCAAGGCGTCAATTTCTGAAGTCTAACTTGCATCCCATGCCTTTTTTTATGGCTATGATTAGGTTAATGGAAATATAAACAAAAAGGTCTGAAGTTGGGAAGAAATCCCATGCCTTGTTATTTCCACTGTCTTTGACCTGACCATAGCCATAAACAGGAGGCATAGGATGTAAGTTTAACTTGAGAAATTACCACCTTGGCTTGATCCCTTATTTTTAATTCAGTAGTAGTTGGTTCAGGTTTCAATCCTGAACGACAATCTTACCACCTTTCGTGCTAGCGAAGCTAAAACTTTAGAGGTCTGGTCCTGCATTTTGTGGGTCTTCATTTAGGCCACGCTAGCTAGTTGCAGTCCCCGAACAAAGTGCACAGTTCCAGTCCACCTGAGCATTTTTATTTTTCTAGAATAGCTGATGGATTTTCATTTTTGGATACACTTTCACATTCTTAACTCATTCAGTTTTTTTCATTTTTCGTGTCAATTTCATCAAGCAGTTTCTCTACACTTTCCTTCCTACCCTGTGTTTCCTCTTAAACAGGGTCTGAGTTGATATATGGTCTTCTTCACCTTCCTCTTCCCACACATGTATTCTTAGAATAACTTTCTACTGTATAATAGTCTCGTCGAGCAACCCATCCATATAAATTTAGACCAGAGTAATAACTATATTCATTTCCATTCTTGTTTGCAGCAATGTGATTCTTTGGAGGCATTTCAAAAGTCCATTGAACCCTTAAAGTCAGTGCAATAACTATTTGAATGTTTACACTACCACTAAAAACCTTAACCCTTCTCCAAACTTGACACACAAACATTAGCAAAAATCTTTATTAAATCGTAACAGTGTATCGAAACCACCTACTTGGTCCCTCAGCCTTACCACTTCGAACTTAACAATCTTAACTGTAAAATGTCATATCTTGTTTGAAGCATTAACGCCTAATAGGTAAAGAATCAAGATTCACAAAATCATTGTACTGGATGTGTGTTTTCACGATAGGTTGATCAGTAATACATACCTCCCACATATGAAATAGTTCCATCTGCAAGCAGTTTATGCCTCCGAACCCATCTTTACTCTAGCCTTTAATGATGGTCGGGCAAAAGTTGATCCAGTTTCACTTTCTTTTATCTGCAAACAAGAGAAATACATTTGATGAAAAACAAGAGAAGAACAAAAAGAATATTACAAAAGTGTAACACAAAATTGAATGAATCAATAGATGACCAATCTGATGCAACAAATTCCCCATCTGTTCAACCGATGAGGCATTTGTTGCAATATATGGATGATATATTGCAACAGATGGGTCATCTGTTGGAATAAATCAAACCATCCTTGCTACTGGTTTGATTTCTTTAAACAGTTATTTCGTCTTTCCAACAGCAAATTCATCAGCTGCAACAGTTGAGGAAAGTATTGCAACACCACCAATAATAGCATCAACAATAAAGAAACAACACCGTATGTTCTAACACCATCAACAATACAAACACCACATGTTCCAACACGACCACCACCCCAACAACAGCACCACCAAAGTAATAAACAAAAGACATAAAAAAAACTATACTAACAACAAGGCTTTTTAAGTTCTCCCAATAAATGACTTTTTTTATATATTTTAATAAAACAATGGTTCATTCATTCAAGACTTAAAAGTCACCTTTTCTTTAATTTTCTTAATAAATAGAAAACTAGTAATGGGTAATCATTAATAACAACCGATGTAAATATCTAATTTAAATAACATACAAAAAAAAGACGAGAAAGAAAAAGAAATAGTGAACCATACCTGCAATGTCAAAAAAGCAAAGGGATCAAACATCCAGTTCAGTCGAGAAAAGATATTGATCGATTGAGATCCGAAAGGATCCTTATCCGAAAGAAGAGAGAAAAGAGAGAAAGAGAACTGAGAATAAGGAAGAGAGAGTATTCTAGACATGGGTTTTAAATATTCATTAATAACTTTTGAGGGGCATGAGGAGACGATGACATTGATAAAACCAAATAAGACTACTCAATGAGGAGATTTTTGAGTTATCCAAGTAGTAACATTTTTACCGCCTTAGTAGTTTATCTTTTTTATCTCAGACGGGAAATACCTAAATTGCTTTAAAAAAATCTTAAAACATCTAAGTCATACATTGAAACAGATGATAATTTTTGTTTGAAAATTTCTAAAGTTCGGTCATATGTCACAATAGATGGAACCACCTGTTTGATGATTTATAACTGATGAATAATCTATTGCAATAAATGACTTAATCTATTTAATAAATTCCAACAGATAAGTCATCTATTGGAACTGCTGAATATTTTTTTTTATACAATTCCAATTGAGTTCATATGTGCAACTAATACCTTAATTGATTAATCTAGGACTATGAGTAAGTTCTCGTAGGGTCAACTACAACTTTAATTGAGTCTTTTAACAATTGAATAATGAGACGGTATTGCATTTCTCCCGACCAGAGTCATCGATCTATTGCTCTGAGCTGAAGCAATTCTTATTACCTAGTATGTTTAACTAATACCTTAATTGATTAATCTAGGACTAGGGATGAGTTCTCATAAGGTCAACTACAACAGATATTAGTGCCTATTTAATAATTTACAATAAATGGATAATTTGTTACAACAAATGACTAATTTGTTTGATTAATTCCAACAGATAAGTCATTGTTGCAATAGATTGAACATTTGTTTTTATACAATTTCAATTGAGTTCATATGTTCAACTAATAACTTAATTTATTGATCTAGGACTAGGGGTGAGTTCTCATAGGGTGAAATACAACTTGAATTGAGCCTTTTGGCAATTACATGATGAGATGGCATTGCGTTTCTCCCGACCAGAGTCGTCGATCGATCGCTCTGAGCTAAATCGATTCATATTACCTCATATGTTCAACTAATAGCTTAATTAATTAATCTAGGACTAGGGGTGAGTTCTCATAGGGTCAACTAGAACTTTAATTGAGCCTTTTGGCAAATATATGATGAGACGGTATTTCGTTCTTCCCGACCAGAGTTGTCGATCGATCGCTATGAGATGAATCAATATTATTACCTCATATGTTCAACTAATAGCTTAATTGATTAATCTAGGACTAGGGGTGAGTTCTCATAGGGTCAACTATAATAGATGGCAACACCTATTTGATAATTTATAACATATGGGTAATCTATTACAACAGATGACTTGATTTGTTTGATAATTTACAACATATGGATAATCTATTGCAACAAATGACTTAATTTGTTTGATTAATTCAAATAGATAAGTCATCTGTTGAAACAGGTTGAATATTTATTTTTATACAATTTCAATTGAGTTCCTATGTTCAACTAATACCTTAATTTATTAATATAGGACTAGGGATGATTTCTCATAGGGTCAACTATAACTTCAATTGATCCTTTTGAAAATTGCATAATGAGATGGTATTGCGTTCCTCCCGACCAGATATAATACCCCGTACTTCTACCTAGCTTGAAATCATCTCAAGAATGTTAGAAACTTACTTTGAAAGATGAATCCATTTTGTACACATGGAGTTTTTTAGATTTTCACTTTTTATCATATGGGAAATTGAATTAGCTTTCCAACGATACTAATTTTGTCCAAATCCGGTGTCGGGGTAGAAAGTTATGGCCAAAATACAGAAAGCAATCAAAACCGCCCAAGTGCGATGGTGAAGGCCGACGGACCATCGAGCTAGCGACAGACCGTCTCCCAAGCCACGCAACAGAGGCAGTGAGACCATCTTCTGCCTAAGAGCGATGGCCCAGGCTGATGGACCATCGAGATAGCGACGAACCATCGCCCAAGCTGTCGCAGCAGAGGAAGTGAGCCCCTATTCTGTCCAGGTGCGATGGTCAGGACCGATGGACCGTCGACCCAGCGACGAACCGTCATACCCACCGTCGCATAGTCCATTCAGTTATTTTAAGTCATTTTTAAAATGGGTATTTGGGTCCTTTTCCACCTGTTTTAACCCCTAATTATATCAGACCAAGGCTCATATGTTCAGTATCCATCTACAACAAAAAATCAGGGTTTTTCTTCAAAGATAATCTCCAAGAGAAAGATCCAAATCATTCTTTAAGAAATTAAGAAATACAAGTTCTTCAAGTCTAAGAACTTCAAGAAACTCACAACCCAGGTATGCATAGTGTTCATTCATGGACTCCTTTTGTCCATGAAGCCCAGGAATCTCTTTTCAAAGTTGAAGTATATGGATTTTTATGAATTCCATGTTGGGTTTTCTTTTTTTCATGTTGATAATGACTAATTGAATTCTAATCCATGTTTGGTGATAAATTTTATGTGGAATTGATTAGTATAGGTGAAGATTCATGTGAATCTATGATTAAACCCATGAATGGTGAAATTAGAATTGAATCATGATGTTTACTTGTTGCGTAATGTTGTCTACATATACTATTGTAATGCCCCAAAATTTCACCCCGGTGTGTCACACGGTGCTTAAGGCTACAAGTAGCCCCAAGCTAACCCTTCGAGCCTATTACAATCTCTATCTCTCACTTTGGGATATCAAGTCGAGCAATAAAATTATAATATATCATCTCAAAACTGGAATAACTGGAAAACATAATCTAAAAAAAAATAAGATACTGAAAGTCTACAAAACACCACTACTAGTCTAGTCTGACAAAGCCTCTACTACTCAAATTGGGGAGCCATTGGGACAGACCCCCAACTGACTCGAACTGATATGAAAGTAATAATAGCTGAAAATTTGAAAGAGTAGGTCCTCGAACCATGAGGACTTACCAACTGTGGGATGTAGGCAAGGCACTCGAGAATCACGGGCACTGCTAAGACTGAGCACCTGAACCAACATAATAAGACAATATAGCACACAGACGTATATGTGGATCAACACTTTGGAAATGGACTGAGTATATGGGGGTGTATGCATTTACATAAAATAATATCAATACTCTTTAATAAAATCATGCATGCAAATAGGAATGAATCACATAGCTTGAATACGTAAAAAAATGTAAAAATCATGAATCATGAATAGTAAATCATGTAACACAAATCTCGTGAGTCATTATACTTAACTTTAAAATCTATACTCTCCTTTTTTTCTCAGTACTTGAAGGCTAAATGAATCTTTAAACAATACTTTCAAACTTAAGCTTTTATCTCATGGAGAGTAAAACTTCTTTAAAACTTACAGACGTAGAACTTTTAGGAACTTCAACACTTGGGAACTCTAGAACTCTTTTAGACTCGGGACGCTTGGAACTCGGGAGTTTATTCTAACCGACTTAAACCATGTGAGCTACATGGATTCCAACGTCTTGCCTATGCTGGGGAGAGATGTTCTATCATTTCCATCAAAGTAGAACCTCATCTTAGTGATCACTATCTCGCCCTTGGGCCCATAAATCTCGAACCTACGGTGGCACGTAGTTATGGGCTATGAGATCTTGGAATCATACCCAACTTGGTGCAAAATACTACTCCCATACTCAGCTCAAAATTCTTAAGAAATCCACCTCAAAATAACTCAAGGATCTATAAAGAAGACCAAAACATATTTCTATTTTCTTTAAATCATACTCAATGTGGGTTTCAACTCTATTATTACCAAAAGGCCAAATCTTTCTCAATAGTATCAAAGTACTCAATTCATGGGTGCTTATAACACAAAAGTTCATAAAATTGAAAATCCCAAGTAAGGATTAATGACCCATTATCAAATGTCAAGTTAAGACTCATCAAAATGCATGCTAGATGTCATAAAGATTCATAAATCATATAGAAATCTGGAATTTCCAGCATTGTGCCTTAAAATCTCAACATTCTCATGTATTTCAATTTCTAGAACATTAGAACTATAAAAATCTCAAGGAATAACAACATAGGGTATAATACCATACTTTAATATCATAAGAAAACATAGAAGATCATATATTCTCGTAATTAAAACAACTCTTGGGCACAAGGATGAAAGAAGTGTCCTTGTTCAAATCCCACATACCTTAGATTATGACTTGGATAAACAAACTATTTTGAGACTCTTTTTCTTACTCTTGAGAGAGGGTTCTTGAAGCCTTTGACTTGGGAACCTTGAATCTTGACTCAATTTGTAAAATCTATAGTGGGATCTTATAGTTCTTAGAGAAGGAATTTGTTCTTGTTCTTGAGGGAGAAACCCTGGCTTTGAGATGTTTGGATGAATAATGAAGCCCTCAGCTTCGTTCTGTATATATCTGAGTGTTAAAAGAGTGGGAAAAGACCAAAAAGCTCTTTTTAAAAAATGACTTAAAATCACTGAACGGGATATGCGACTGTGGGGTGTGACGGTCCGTCGGTACGGACCGTCACATCTGGGCCAGAACTTGGTCCACTGTCTCATCCGCGATGATGGGTACGACGATCCATTGAGGTCTCGATGTTCCATTGACCTTACCATCGCGCTTAACCTGAATGGGGTCTCACTGCCTCCTCTGCGACGGTTTGGGCGATGGTCCATCGCGAGCTCGACGGTCCGTTAGCCCTCTTCATCGCAGCTTGGCGATTTTACTGCTATCTGTAAAATGGCCATATCTTTCTCTTTTGATGTCAAATTTTGATGAAATGGGTATCGTTGGAAATATAATTCAATTTTTCACACGATAAAAAGTCATTTTTAGAAAATACAACAAGGTTTAAACACTATTCACTTTGGAAGTCACTCTTTAATCTTTTTGGGCTGAAATTACACTTTGCTTGACACGCTCTAAAGGCTCAGACAATGAGAGAAATTTGAGGGGTCTTACAATATATCCCTCTTGGAAACATTCATCCTCGAATATCGCTAGTTAGACTAAGATCACAGAGAAAACTGAGTACACATAGCTGAAACAATTTTCTAAGCGGGCTCCATATTTTTTTTCTAAACTCTTGAATACTTCGGAAATTGCAAGAACTCATGTAAGAATAGATACATAGCTGAACTTTAGATTAGAAGGGCTGAATTAAGGATGAATAATACCTTCGGCTTGATCTAAACTTGTGGAGAAGAGGTGCGGATATTTGGTTCGCATGTTTGCTTCTATCTCCGAAGTAGCGCCCTGAACTGGCTAGTTCCGCTACAAAACTTTGACCAAGGGAACCTCTTTAATCCTCAGTCTACAAATTTGGAAATCTAGAACTCGACAGGAATCTCATCAAATGAAAGACTGTTCTGAATATCTGCACTCTCTGAAGGATCCACTACAACGAAATCACCAATATGCTTGTTAAGCATGGAGACATGAAAAATAGGATGAATAGCTGACAATTCTGCGGGTAACTCAACCTCATAGGCTACTCTCCCAACACGACTCAGGACTCTATAAGGGCTAACATAACAGGGACAAAGCTTCCCATTTCTACCAAACCTCTTCACCCCTTTCATGGGTGAAATCTTCAAGTATACCAAATCACCCACCTCAAACTCAAGATTCCTTCCCCTCACATCAGCGTATCACTTTTGAAAACTCTGAGTTGTCTTCAACCTTTCTCTAATCAACTTTACCTTTTTCATTGACTCAAATACTGCATCAGGTCCAATCCAAGCAACTTCATCCACTTCAAACCAACCTATGGGTAATCTATATCTCCTCTCATACAAGTTCTCAAATGGTGCCATCTTGATGCTAGCATGATAACTATTGTTATACGTAAACTCAATCAGTGGAAAATTCTTATCCCAACAACCTTTGAAGTCAAGAGCACATGCTCTCAACATATCCTCCAAAGTATGGATGGTCCTCTCATCTGGACCATCGGTCTGTGGATGAAAAGCAGAACTCAGGTGAACTTGGGTACCAAGACCCTTCTAAAATGCTCTCCAAAACTATGAAGTGAACTGAGTACCCCTATCTGAGATGATAGACAAAGGGACTCCATGCAACCTAACTAACTCTCGGATATATAGTCTATCACTATCCTCAGCTGTATAAGATGTATGCACGGGCAATAAATGCACAAACTTAGTCAACCTGTCCACAACCACCCAAATAGAATCATGATGACGACGTGAAAGAGATAAACCAGTCACAAAATCCATATTCACCTCTTCTCACTTCCAAGCAGGTATATCAAACTCTTGAAACTTACCGCCAGGTCTTTGGTGCTCTACCTTAACCTGTTGGAACATTGCACACTTTGCCACAAACCCTGCTTATCCTTCTTTATGCCACTCCACCAATAGATTTCCCGCAAGTCTCGGTACATATTGGTAGTGCTGGGATAAATAGAATACTGCTCACCATGCGCTTCATCCATAATCCTCTGCCCCATATCATCAACACACGGAACACACAATCTACCCTGCAACCTCAACACGCCATCTCCCCCTTGGGAGAAAACTTATACCTTTTTGTCCTTAACTGACTCCTCTAGTCTGACCAAACTACGATCCCTGTCTTGCTTATCTTTAAACTAAAGAGGATTCGAAACTACTCTGCACCAAAATATTTCTCTTAGCGGAATCGAGCAACCTAACACCCAGTCTATCAAAATGATGCATATCACGAGCTAACTTTTTCTTACCTTCCTCTACATGAGTAACACTACCCATAGAAAACCTGCTAAGGGCATCTGTCACTGCATTGGCCTTGCCCGACTAATACAACGCACTCATATCATAGTCCTTTAGTAGCTCTAACCACCTCATCTGCCTAAGATTCAACTCCCTCTGAGTAAACATACATTGTAGACTTTTATGATTAGCAAACACATCAACGTGAACACCATAAAGATAGTTTCTTTATATTTTCAAAGCAAAGACCACAACAGCTAATTCAAGATCATGGGTTGGGTAGTTTTTTTCATGCAGCTTCAACTGTCTAGAGGCATAGGATATAACCTTACCTCTCTGCATCAACACACAACCCAAACCAACTCTAGAGGCATCATAATACACCATAAAACCATCCACACCATCAGGAAAAGTCAACACAAGGGCTGAGGTGAGTTGAGTTTTCAACTCCTGAAAACTCTTCTCACAGGAATCTGACCACTGGAACTTATCTTTCTTTTGGGTCAACCGAGTCATGGGGGACACAATAAAAGATAAAAATTTAACAAAACAGCGGTAGTACCCGACTAGACCCAAGAAACTCCTAATTTCAGATGGAGAAATAGGTCTAGGTTAATTTCTTACAGCTTCTGTGTTTTGAGGATCAACTCTAATGCCTTTGGCTGAAATGATATAACCCAGAAAGGCTACTGATCTTAGCCAGAAGTTACACTTGTTGAATTTGGCGAACAACTGGTGATCTCTATGAGTTTGCTAGACAATCCTAAAATGATTTGCATGGTAATTCTCAGTACGGGAGTAAACAAGAATATTATCTATGAAAATAATGACAAACATATCAAGATACTACTTGAACACTCGATTCATGAGGTCCATAAAGGATGCTGGAACATTGGTTAGCCCGAAAGGCATGACTAGAAACTCAAAGTGACCATAATAGGTTTGGAAGGCTATTTTCGGGATGTCACGCTCCCTTACCTTAAGCTGGTAATAGCCGGATCTAAGGTCTATTTTGGAGAAATAACTTGCACCTTGCAACTGATCAAACAAGTCATCAATTCTAGGAAGAGGATACTTATTTTTTACTGTGACCTTATTAAGCTGGTGATAGTCAATGCACATACGCAAAGAACCATCTTTCTTTCGCATGAATATAATGGGTGCGCCCCAAGGAGAGACACTGGGCCTTATGAAACCTTTATCTAAAAGATCCCTGAGTTTCTCTTTTAACTCCTTAAGCCTTCAGGTGCCATACAGTAGGGAGGAATAGAAATAGGTTAAGTGTTGGGAAGAAGGTCAATCCCACATTCTATCTCTCTATCGGGAGGTACCCCTAGGAGATCTTCTGGAAAAACATCAGGAAACTCATTAACAATGTTGACTGACTGAATAGTTGGAACCTCGGACTTAGTGTATTTAACTCTAACTAGGTGATAGATGCAACCTTTGGATATTACCTTTTTGGCTTTGAGATAGGAGATAAAATGATTCTTGGGAGATACTGAATTTCCAGACCACTTAAAAACTGGTTCATCAGGAAACTGAAACTTGACCACACGGGTACGACAGTCTATAGATGTATAACAAGAATGAAGCCAATCCATACCCAGAATAAGGTCAAAATACACCATGTCCAACTCTATCAAGTCAGCAAGTATGACTCTATGAAGAACAGTAACAAAACAATTTTTATACACTTGATTAGCAACAACTGACTCACCTACTGGAGTAGAAACTAGGAAAGGATCAAGAATATTCTCGGGACTCATTTCAAAATTCATAGCTACAAGTGGGGTCATATAAGAAAAACTTGACCCGGGGTCCAACAACACAAAAACATCAAAAAAAAGACATAGAGTATACCAGTAACAACATTGGGAGAATTCTCCTACTCTTGACGAGATTGTAAGGCATAGAATCTGTTCTACCGCTGACCACCAGTAGTAATAGATGAAGCGCACTAGGCAGGGGAGGGACGGACTACAGGAGCTGGTGCATTAGTCACCTGTGTCTGAGGTCGGGCATCTTTGTTTCCTTGCCTAGCATGCAGAGACTCTCTAAGTCTGTGGACCAGCTTGCCACAACCAAAAAAAACCCTTTATTCTACTAAGAACTCACCAAGATGTTCCCTACCACACTTAGCACAAGGAGGATAGCGGGGCCTATTACTTACACTATTCTGTGACCAAGACATAAAAAACCCGTTCCTTTACTCCTTCCTGTTTCTAGGCACGGGAGCACTAGTTGATGAAGCTTCTGGCATAGATAAGCGACTCAGGAACTATGGGTAGTTCCCTCCATGGGAACTAGCCTGACTATACTCATGTTGCTCAGATCTAGCCCTCTTATTACCCCTTACTGTATCTATCTCCCTTATCTTGCCCGTCTCTATCTGCTATGCATATATCATCAATCTAGACAGATCCATATCCCTATTCAATGTCGCAGTCCTACACTCCTTCAGTACCAAACCAGAAACACCTATCACGAACTTGCTCATACTAGCTCGGGTGTCAGCAATCAAATCAGGAGCATACTTGTCTAACTGGTTGAACTTCAAATAGTACTCCTTAACAGTTATGGAGCCCTACCTTAAGTTCATAAAGTCCTCAATATTTGATTCCCTCATCTTAAGATGAAGAAATTGTCCAAGAATGCATCTTGGAACACCTGGCAAGTCATAGGAGCAACATTCTTACCTCTACCCTTCCTCCATGCTACAACCCAGTCATAAGCAATATCTTTCAACCTTTAAGATGCCAGCTCAACACTTTCCTCCTCAGAAATATACATAACCTATGTGATCTTCCTCACCTCCTCAAGGTATAACTGTGGGTCCTCACCTACCTTAAACCCATAAAACTCTAGAGGATTCATTCGCAAGAAATCACAAATCCTAGCAGCAACTAAATCACCTCCCTGCTGATTCAGAACTGTGGCCTGAACATTGGTGGTGCCTAAAAGGCCACCCAAAACCCAGCATGAGACACAGTCTCATTCAAGGGATCAACAGGATGAGATTGCTCATTATTATTTTTGCGGGCGTTCACTCCTTGGGGAGGCATTTTTCTGAAATAGGGGAGGACGAATTATAAGATGAGAGGGACACCTATAGGCACGATAGAATCTGAAAGAAAGAAATAACTTTTTCCTAAAATTTCTTGTAGCCTCTTGCTCATTGATATGGTGCGCTACACACCGATGATTAAGACTCTACTTAACGTGGCATGTCGGACTCCCTAGGACTTCTTAAACCTTAGGCTCTGATACCAAGTTTGTAACACCCTAAAATGTCATCCCGGAACGTCACACAGTGCTTAAGGCTACAAGTAACCCCAAGCTAACCCTTCGAGCCTGTTACAATCTCTATCTCTCACTTCAAGATATCAAGTCAAGCAATAAAACTATAATATATCATCTCAAAACTGGAATAATTGGAAAACATAATCTAAAAAAAATTAGATACTAAAAGTCTACAAAACACCACTACTAGTGAAGTCTGACAAAGCCTCTACTACTCAAACTGGGGAGCCATTGGGATAGACCCCCAACTGGCTCGAACTGTTATGAAAGTAATAACAATTGAAAATCTGAGAGAGTAGGTCCTCGAACCATGAGGACTCACCGACTTTCAAATGTAATCAAGGCACTCGGGAATCACAGGCACTGCTAATACTGAGCACCTGAACCTATATTATAAGACAATGTAGCACACAGACGTATATGTGGATCAACACTTTGGGAATGTACTAAGTATATGAGGGTGTATGCATTTACATAAAACAATATCAATACTCTTTAATAAAATCATGCATGCAAATAGGAATGACTCACATAGCTTGAATAAGTCAAAAAAATTAAAATTCATGAATCATGAATAGTGAATCATGTAACACAAATCTTATGAGTCATTATACTTAACTTTAAAATCTATACTCTCCTCTTATTCTCAGTACTTGAAGGCTAAAGGAAGCTTTAAACAATACTTTCTAACTCAAGCTTTTATCTTATGGAGAGTAAGACTTCTTTAAAACTTACGGACTTAGAACTTTTAGGAACTTCAACACTTAGGAACTCTATAACTCTTTTACACTCGGGACACTTCAAACTCGGGAGTTTCTTCTAACTAACATAAACCATGTGAGCTACATGGAGTCCAATGTCTTTTCCACGTTGGGAAGAGTTGTTCTATCCTTGCAATTGGAGTAGAACCGCATCTTTATTTATCACTATCTCGGCCTTGGGTCCATAAATCTCGAACCTACGATGGCAAGTTGTTTTGGGGTATGAGACCTTGGAATCATATCCAACTCTATGCTAAATACTACTCCCATACTCAACTCAAAACTCTTAGGAAATCCACTTCAAAATAACTCAAGGGTCTATAAAGAAGACCAAAACATATTTTTATTTTCTTTAAATCATACTCAATGTGGATTTCAACTCTATTATGACCAAAAGGCCAAATCTTTCTCAATAGTATCAAAGTACTCAATTCATGGGTGCTTATAGCTCAAAAGTTCATAAAATTACAAATCTCAAGTAAGGATTAATGAACCATAATCAAATCTCAAGTTAAGACTCATCAAAATGCATGCTAGATGTCATAAAGATTCATAAATCATATAGAAATCTGGAATTTCCAGCATTTTGCCTTAAAATCTCAACATTCTCATGTATTTTAATTTCTAGAACATTGGAACTATTAAAATCTCAAGGAATAACAACATAGGGTATAATCCCATACTTTAATCTCATAAGAAAACATAGAAAATCATATATTCTCGTAATTAAAACAACTCTTGGGCACAAGGACGAAAGAAGTGTCTTTGTTCAAACCCCACATACCTTGGATTATTACTTGGATGAACAATCTTTTTTGAGACTCTTATTCTTACTCATGGGAGAGGGTTTTTGAAGCCTTTGACTTGGGAACCTTGAATCTTAACTCAATTTGTAAAATCTATGGAGGGATATTGTAGTTCTTAGAGAGGGAATTTGTTCTTGATCTTGCAGGAGAAACCCTAGCTTTGAGAAGTTTTGATGAATAATGAAGCCCTCAACTTTGTTCTGGATATATCTAAGTGTTAAAAGGGTGGGAAAAGACCAAAAAGCCATTTTTTAAAAATGACTTAAAATCACTGAACGGGATATGCGATAGTGGGGTACGACGGTCCATCGAGGGACCGACAGTTCATCGGTCCTAACCATCACATATGCGCCAGAACTCGATCCACTGTCTCATCCGCGATGATGGGTATGATGGTTCATCGAGGTATCGACGATCCGTCGACCTTACCATCGTGCTTATCCAGAAAGGGGTCTCTCTGCCTCTTCTATGATGGTTTGGGCGATGGTCCATCGCGAGATCGACGGTCCGTCGGCCCTAACCATCGCACCTACGTGATTTCACTACTTTCTGTAAAATGGCCATATCTTTCTCTTTCGATGTCGAATTTTGACGAAATGGGTATCATTGGAAAGATAATTTAATTTTCCACACGATAAAAAGTTATTTTTACTGTATAATGCTACACGGTGCTCATGACCTCGAAGGACCACAAGCTAACTCATGACTGATATATATACCTATCTACTGCAAAATATACTGTATAATGCGGAAACATGAACTGAAAGGACATAAGATTCAAAACTGTGACATAACATCTAATAAAAATATAACATCTGGGTGAGGTATGAAATACCCAAAACAATTTGAAATAAACTATATGAACATACTATAGTCTGGAAAGCCTCTAAAACATGACTGTCTGAATAAGGAGTTAATGGGACATGTCCCCAACTAACTCTAACTAATAAATTAATTAATGACATAATAAAGCAATTATCATGTCCTCGAAAGATGAGGACTCACTTCTATCTCTGACTGCTGAACCTAGAATGCTACTGGTGTTCTGGAGCTCGTGTCTCTAACCTATGGTATAAAACACCATAACACGAATGCGTAAGAATGATTGAATATACTGGTATGCATATGAGGTACGCTAAATGCATGGGGTTCATATGCATAAACAATAATATTAACAGACTGACTATTATGAGCGTGATAATATATGTAAGAGACATAATAACTAACACAGATATCGTGATAACATGATTACTGAATTTTAATAATAATAACATGAGTGACTGTATCTGACAGTCCTAATACTGATGGAACTATGTGAGTTCCCTACTGTATCTGATAGTCTAAGATCTGATGAAACTAGATGAGTTCCGTACTGTATCTGATTTGACTGTATCTGAGAGTCTAAGATCTGAAAAACTATCCGAGTTCTATTACTGAGTCTGAGACTGAAACTGAGACTGTGGAAAGTAATCATCTAACCAACATGCCCCATACTAAGCTAATTGGGGTCCAACCTGTAACTCAAGTTGGAAGGATGTTAGTACCATGCCATACGTAAAAACAACTGTTGTGGGATCAGTCCTAATTAGCGGTTTACCCCTGAGATCAGTCCTATACTATCGAGTGATCCCTAAGTATTCAGTCCTATCTAACGGGTGACATCTCCTGCTTATGCTGGCTACGTAGTTCTGGAACTTAGGGATCACTTCTAGGGATCCCAGTCCTATCTGGCGGGTGATCCCCCATCCCTAGGCTCGCTCGGTGCTGAATCCTACTCCCCTCTAAGGAAACTAAACTGATTAACTAAACTGAACTGATATTGATGGTATTGTTTAGTGGAGCCAAACTGAGTTTACTGAGTTTTGTTGATTAATGTAATGCTACTGGGTTCTGAGGACTGACTGATAGTACTGAAGTTACTGAGATTTACTGGGAATACTAAGATCACTAATATTACTGAACTACTAAGATTACTGAGATTTTTTAGATTTCCTGAGTCACATGACTGACTGAGTTCTATGGATCATGACTTGACTAATAGTATCGTCAAAAAAATGACATTGGCTCTAGGCATACAACTAAATTGTCGGGTACAAGTACCCCCAGGACTCGATGGAAAGAAACTGACAAAATATGACTTTCTTGAATACATGACTAACATCATAATCCCTAATTCATTTATTGAAGCATTTCATCAAACATGTGATATGCATAAACTTGTACATAAATGGGGATTTCATAATATCATACTAGTTGGGCACTTTTTCTTCATCTAGGCATTTAGTCAAACACATTGTAGGCATAGTATGTGTAGACAATATTATACTACAATCAAACATCATGATTCAATTCTAATTTCATTATTCAAGGGTTTAATCATAGGTTCACATGAATCTACATCTATTCTACTTAATTCCAAAAAAATTTAATCACCCAACATGGATTAGTATTCAAGTGATCATTATCAACATGAACAAAGTAAAACCCAATATGAAAATCATGAAAATCCATACACTTGAACTTTGAAAAGAGATTCTTAGGCATCATGGACGAAAGGAGTCCATGAATGAACATTATGCATACCTGGGTTGAGTTTCTTGAATTTGTTGAACTTTAAGGATTGGAATCTCTTAGTTCTTGAATAAGATTTGAATTTTGTTCTTGGGGATTAATCTTAAAGAGAAAACCCTAATTTTGTTGTTGTGAAAGAATAATGAACAAATATGCTGAGGTCGGATATAACTGGGTATATAAATGGGTGGTAAAATACTAAAATACCCCTTTGAAAATAACTTAAAAATACTGAGCGGGACATGCGACAGTGGGGTGCGATGGTCCGTCACTGGGTCAACGGTTTGTTGGACTCATCGTCGAACTGGGACTTACTGCCTTGGTGCGATGGTCCATCGATGGGTCGAAGGTTCGTCGGACCTCTCCATCTCACTCAACCATAGAGTGGGATCACTTTCTCGATGTGACAGTCATGGTCAACGGTCTGTCTCTAGTCCGACGGTCTGTCGGCCTGCACTGTCGCACCTGGGGCAGTTTTACTGCCTTCTATATTTCGGCCATAACTCTCTCGCCTGATACCAGATTTTGATGAAATTTGTATAGATGGAAAGATTATTCGATTTCCCACGTGATAGAATGTGAAAATCTTAAAAATACGACATGTACAAAAATGGATTCATCTTTCAAAAAAGCTTCTAACATTCTTAGGACAATTTTAAGATAGAAAAAAGTACGGGGTATTATAATATCTCCTCCTTGAGAACATTTCTACTTGAATGAGACTGAGAGTGAGGGGAAGAACATAACTTGACATACATACTGAACATGAATAACTAAAACATGATCTCATGATTGACATGACTAATAACTAAACATATCATACTGAAGATGCATATCTGATGCATGTGTAACTGATTCATGGATGCATGACTGGATGTTTTAGGGAACTGAGTTTCACTCAAAATGGGAATGCATATCTAATGCATAATTACATGATTGAACTGATATATGAATGCATGGCTGAATATGCAAGGGTACTTAGTACCAAGTTTGTAATAGGGATCTGAGCATGAACTAAATACCAAGTTTGTAAGGGTAATTTGAACATGGAACTGAATAAGATTAAGTGGAACTGTTATCTTAAATGGAAATGTTATTGAAACCGAGATCATTTTACTAAACATGAATGAACGAAAACATGAGAACATAACTAAGTCTAATATATGACATACGAACTGAACATCATGAACTGAACTGAGCCTCGTAATACCTGGCCCACAGCTAAGGTTGGTACTTTGAGAGTCAACTTATGAGTAAACTCTACATATTTTCCCTTCTGAGCCCTTACTCTACATTCCCACAGCCTTTGGCCCAGCTTACCACATCTATAACATACCTCACTTCCTGTTCTACATACACCTAGGTGATTCCTTCAATACTCTTCGCAAAGCAGATAAGTAAGACTCCTATTCTCACTACCCTGGGCCTCGGAACCTGGCGACCCATCACGACGGTCATTCCTGAACTTGGGTACTGGTGCACTAGATGAAGATGGAGCTGGGACTAAAAAATTATGACTATACTGAGAATGGCTACCACCCTCCGACTTAGGATGAACAAAGCTAAACCTACCTATCCTTGACCTCTTATTCTGCTTTTCCTTCATCTTAATCTTTTGCTCTTCTATCTATTGAGCATGAGTCATAAGCCTTGATAAAGTCATGTCACTATTCAGCATGGCGGATCTGCACTCATTAACCACGCTATTATTCACTCCTGACACAAATTTACTTATCTTCGCCCTACTGTCTGCAACCACATGAGGGGCATATCTGGATAACACCTTAGCTTCTATAAGCTCTTGGGGAAAGAATCTATCTAAGAATGTAGTGACAAACCCATCCCATTCAATAGGCCCTGCATCATCTTCCCTTTTTAACTTCCACTGCTTGAACAAAGTATGAGCCACATCCTACAACTGATATGCATCTAGCTCAGCGCTCTCAACAGTAGTCACCCCCATGATGTCAGTCACCTTCTGAACCTGATTAATGAATTCCTGAGGGTCCTCATCTGACTTAGACCCGAGAAAGGATAGAGAATTTATTCTGTAGAAGTCCCGAATCCTAGCTACAGCTGAATTGGCCACTGGGTTGGCCGAAACAACAGCTGGTAGTCCATTTTTAGAATCTTTGGGCTGAGGGGCTGAATGATTCTCATTTTTTAAAGAGGTATATTCTGTAGAAAAAATGGAGAAATAGATTAGACTGAGAGATTGACTTGAGATTATGCTCACTGGCATGACATGAATATTGAAAGAAGGGAAATTGTTCCTAAAATATCTCATAGCCTCCTGCACATAAATGTGGCACGCAACACACCCATGTACAAGACTCTACTAGATATGACTTTCAGACTTCCTAGGACTCTATTGAACCTGGATCTGATACCAAGTTTGTAATGCCCCAAATCTGGTACCCGGAATGCTACACGGTGCTCATGACCCTAAAGGACCACGAGCTAACCCATGACTGATATATTTATCTGTATACTGCATAATATACTGTATAATACAAAAACATGAACTGAAAGGCCATAAGGTTCAAAATTGTGACATAACATCTAATAAAAATATAACATCTGGGTGGGGTATGAAATACCCAAAACAAAACTGAAATAGACTATCTGAACATACTGTAGTCTGGAAGCCTCTAAAACATGACTGTCTGAATTAGGAGTTGATGGGACATGTTCCCAACTAACTCCAACTAATAAATTAATTAATGACATAATAAAGAAATGATTATGTCCTCAAAAGATGAGGAATCACTTCTAACTCTGACTGCTGAGACTAAAATACTACAAGTGCTCTGGAGCTCATGTCTCTAAACCTATGGTATAAAACACCATAGCACAAATGTGTCAGTACGATTGAATATACTGGTATGCATGTGAGGTAGGCTAAATGCATGGGGTTCAGAAGAATGAACAATAATAATAACAGACTCACTATCATGAGCGTGAGAATACATGCATGAGATATAATAACTGACACTAATATTGTGATAACATGATTACTGAATCTGAATACTGATAACATGAGTGACTATATATGACAGTCCTGATTGTGATTTAACTATCTGAGTTCCCTACTGTATCTGAGTTGATTGTATCTGACAGTCTAAGATTTGATGGAACTAGCTGAGTTTCGTACTGTATCTGAGTTGACAGTATCTGACAGTCTATGATCAGAAGAACTATCTGAGTTCTATTACTGAAATTGAGACTGAAACTGAGACTGTGGGAAGTAATCATCTAATCGACATGCCCCATACTAAGCTAATTGGGGTCCAACCTGTAACCCCAGTTGGAAGGGTGTTAGTACCATTCCACGGGTAAAGACAACTATTGTGGGATCAGTCTTAATCTATTGGGTGATCCCTGAGATCAGTCCTATACTAGCGGGTGATCCCTGAGTATGTCAGTCTTATTTAATAGGTGACATCTCGTGCCTACGCTGTCTACATAGTTTTGTAACTTAGGGATTACTTCTAGGGATCTCAGTCCTATCTAGCGGGTGAGCCCCCATCCCTAGTGTCGCTCGGTGCTGAATCCTACACCCATCTAAAAGACACTAAACTAATTAATAAAACTGAACTGATACTAATGGTATTGTTTAGCAGAGCTAAACTGAGTTTACTGTGTTCTGTTGATTAACAGAATGCTACTGAGTTCTGAGGACTGGCTGAGAGTACTAAAGTTATTGAGATTTACTGGGAATACTGAGATCACAAAGATTACAGAACTACTGAGATTACTGAAACTTTTGAGATTTCCTGAGTCACATGACTGACTGAGTTCTATGGATCATAACTTGACTGAGAGTATCATGAAAACATGACATTGGCTCAAGGCATACAGCTAAATTGTCGGGTACAAGTACCCCCAGGACTTGATGGAAAGAAACTGACAAAACATGACTTTCTTGAATACATGACTAACATCACAATCCATAATTCATTTATTGAAACATTTCATCAAACATGTGATATGCATTAACTTGTACATAAATAGGTATTTCATAATATCATACTAGTTGGGCACTTTTCCTTCATCTAGGCATTTAATCAAACACATGGTAGGCATAGTATGTGTAGACAATATTATACAACAATCAAACATCATGATTAAATTCTAATTTCATCATTCAAGGATTTAATCGTAGGTTTACATGAATCTATATCTATTCTACTCAATTCCACATAAATTTTATCACCCAACATGGATTAGAATTTAATTGGTCATTATCAATATGAACAAAGGCAAACCCAACATGAAAATCATGAAAATCCATACACTTGAACTTTGAAAAGAGATTCTTGGGCTTCATGGATGAAAGAAGCCCATGAATGAACACTATGCATACCTGGGTTGAGTTTATTAAAGTTTTTGAACTTGAAGGATTGGAATCTCTTAGTTCTTGAAGAAGATTTGGATTTTGTCCTTGGGGATTAATCTTAGAGAGAAAACCCTAATTTTGTTGTTGTGAAACAATAATGAACAAATAAGCTGAGGTCGGATATAACTGGGTAAGAAAATGGGTTCTAAAAGACCAAAATACTCGTTTAAAAATGACATAAAAATACTGAGCGGGACATGCGACGGTGGGGTGCGATGGTCCATCGCTGGGTCGACGGTCTATTGGACTCACCGTCGAACTGGGACCAGAACTGGGACTTACTGTCTTGGTGCGATGGTGGGGTGCGATGGTCCGTTGCTGGGTCAACGGTCCATCAGACCTCTCTATTGCACTCAACCAAAGAGTGGGATCACTGCCTCAATGCGACAGTCATGGTCCACGGTCCGTCGCTAGTCCGACGGTCCGTCAGCCTGCACCGTCGCACCTGGGCAATTTTAGTGCCTTCTGTATTTTGGCCATAACTCTCTCGTCCATTATTGGATTTTGATGAAATTGCTATCGATGGACAGCTTATTCGATTTCCCATGTTATAGAAAGTGAAAATATTAAAAATAACATGTGTACAAAAGTGAATTCATTTTTCAAAGAAAGATTCTAACATTCTTGGGATAATTTCAAGCTAGGAAAAAGTATGGGGTATTACAATGCAAGGCATATTGAGTGGGAGGAGTTTTTCACCACATTATTAGATAGATTATTTCCCCAAAAGTTGAGAGAAGCTCAGGTGTTAGAGTTTATCAACTTAAGGTAGGGCAATATGACGGTGAAAGAGTATTCCCTTAAGTTTACTCAATTATCCAGATATACCCCTTATGTGGTTGCAGACAGCAGGGCCAAGAAGAGTAAGTTTTTTTCAGGGGTAAATGATAGTGTGGTAAATGAGTGTAGGTCTGCGATGTTGAATAATGATATGACTTTAGCTAGGCTTCTGACTCATACTCAACAGATAAAAGAGCAGAAGATTAAGATGAGGGAGAAGCAGAATAAGAGAGCAAAGACGGGTAGTTTCAACTTTGCTCAGCCCAAATCAGAAGTAGGAAATTGTTCTCAGTTTCGTTCTAAGTCATCAGTTATAGCTCCTTCTTCAGCTAGCGCTCCATCTCCTAAGTTTAGGGATGGTAACAGAAATAGAATGCAAGGATCTAATTCTTAGGGCAGTGTTAGCGGTGCCCATACCTATCTTTTTTGCCATACTTATGGCAAGCACCATTAGGGTATTTGCAGAACTAGCAGTGGTATTTGTTTTGGATGTGGCAAGCTAGGCCATAGAGTCAGAGACTATCCTCAGCTAGGTCCTCAGGGTCAGCATAACCATTCCTCAGTTCAGTCCGGTCTCCCAAACTAGAAGGGTGCCACTTCCAGCGCAACTTGTGGGTAACACCCAAATAGACCCTATGCTCTTCAATCCCGACAAGATCAGGAAACTTCTCCTGATGTGGTTACTGGTATAGCACAATTATCACCATGAATACATAATCTATTCAATCTATATATCGTATCCCAACTCTACTACTGCTAAACTCCTGGGTTCATGCTTCTAACTCTAGTCATATGCTATCATAGGATTTTGAGAAGTGATCTGCTGGCATATCTAAATCTGGGTTCGAGAACAAGTTCTCATGATCATGAATAAGATCCGTACAACTTTGGGACATAACTGAACTGATGGGATTCTATTGAGCATGAGGGAAATCCCATAGCTATCTGTAGGGACTATTTGAGAAAGCCCTATCTGTAGGAATTGAGCATTACTACTTCTATTACCTTGAAAGTAAGGTAAAAATGACATGAAGGTAACATGATATGAAACTACATGTGTTCCTTAGAGAACCTTGCTATAGCACGATCTGAGACATAAAAGAAGGAAAACTGTTCCTAAAACATCTCATAGACTCCTGCACATAAGTATGGTGCACAACATACGCATGTACAAGACTCTACTAGATATGGTTTTCAGACTTCCTTGGACTCTATTGAACCTTAGGATCTGATACCAAGTTTGTAACATCCCAATTTTCTGAATCGGAATGCTACACGGTGCTCATGACCCCGAAGGACCACAAGCTAACCCATGACTGATATCTATACCTGTACACTGTATAATATAACATGAAAATGTAGAAACATGTATTGAATGGCCATAAGGTTCAAATCTAAATAAACATCTGATAAGACAATGTCTGAAAATGGTATAACAATACCAAAAAAATATGAAATAACTGTCTGACATGCTATAGTATGGAAAGACTCTAAACTGTCTAAATAAGGAGTTGATGGGATATGTCCCCAACTAACTCCATCTAGCAACTGAACTAAAATAGCAAATGAAGCAATAATCATATCTTCCTCAAATGAAAAGGACTCACTGCAAACTCTGAACACTGGAATGCTACTGCTGATCTGGAGATCGTGCCTCTGAACCTATGGTGTAACATAACAGAAAGCACCATAGTGCATATGTGTCAGTACGTATGAATGTACTGAGTATACGAGTGAGGTAGGCTAAATGCAGAGGGTTATATTCATGAACAATGCTGACTAATATGAACGTGAGAATACATACAAGCATACATAACTGTAACTGAACTCGTGGAGATACTGACTACTGAGTTTGAATACTGACAACATGAGTGTACTTATACTAAGATACTGAATAGATGAACGACAATTTCTGACATTTCGAATTATAAAGAACTGGTCTGGTTGACTGTGTCTGACAGTCCTGAAGTTGAATACTGATATCATGAATTATGATAACGGATATGACTGATACATGAGTTCAGAAAACTAATATAACTGATATAACTTTAATGATCAACCAAATCGATGTAACTGATATAGAGTGACTGTATCTGACAGTCTAAGTTCTAATGGAACTATCTGAGTTATGTTCGACTTGGAGTAACTAAATCTGAGATCAGTCCTATCTAGCGGGTGATCATGAGTATACTGATAATAAGGATGATTTGACTTAGCTTGAGATCAGTCTTATCTAGTGGGTGATCTTTAAATCTAATAATTCTGATACTGATTAATCATAGTTGAGATCAATCCTAGCTAATGCGTGATCTTAAAGTCTATTTACAATGATAAGTATTGACTGTATCTAACAGTACTGAATCTGTACTACTAAGCTGAGTTGACTGTATCTGACAGTTCTGAATCTGCAACTGAAACTGTGGGATGTGTTCATCTAACCGACATACCCCCAGCTAAGCTGACTGGGGTCCAATCTCTTCCCTGACTGGAAGGGTGTTAATACCACGCCACCAGTAAATACATTTGCAGTGGAGTCAGTCCTAATCTAGCGGGTGACTCCTGGGATCAGTCCTATACATATAAATGTTCTACTGGGTGACCCCTGAGTATGTCAATCCTATCTAACCGGTGACATCTCATACCTACGTTGGCTACGTAGTTCTGGAACTTAGGGATTACTTCTAAGGAGCTCAGTCCTAATCTAATGGGTGAGTCCCCATCCCTAGGCTCACTCGGTGCTGAATCATGCTCCCATCTGAAAGATACTGAACTAAATAACTAGGCTGAACTGAATAACTGAACTGAATTGATTAGCTAAACTGATACTGATTAACTAGACTGGTACTAGTGGTATTGTTTAGCGGAGCTAAACTAAGTTTACTGGATTCCGATGACTGATGGAATGTACTAAGTTCTGAGGACTGGTTTAGAGTACTAAAACTACTAAGATTGACTTTGAATACTGAGGTTACAGATATTACTGAGTACTGAGTTCACTGAGATTACTGAACTACTAAGATTACTGGGGTTACTGGATTTTCCTGAGTCACATGACTGACTGAATTCTATAGATCATGGCTTGACTAAGAGTATCGTGATAACATGACATGGCTCTAGGCATACAACTATATTTTCAGGTGCGCATAACCCCAGGACTCGATGAAAGGAAATAGACACAACATGACTGATTGATCATAAGATTGGAGTCCACAACTCACATTGTCATAAGTAGGGGATATTTTACTTCATGTATTTATTCAACATCTCAAATGTGGTAGGGGAAAGAATGTATATATTTCATGTACATAATTCATATCTCCATTATTATACATGCTTCATACCACAACAATAACTACACATAAATAACATGGAAATCTATAGTGAACTGTATAGCTAACATGGACTTGTCATTTATATATCATAGAATCATGTAAATATGAATTTCTAGCATCCTAGGCATTTTATAAAACATCTTGCATGCATTCAATATGGAATAGGTGGGTTTCATACTTGCATCATATCAAACCACCCAAAGTTCGTGTTTTTCAACTAACAGCCACATATATTCTATGAAAAGACCTTTAGATATCATCTTGAAACTTAAACAACAATCATCAATGTGTACATGCTTATATCACCACAAAAGTTTATAAAATAACATTTAAAAGCATGGTTCTTGAACTCTATGAACGAATTGAATCCATAGATGAACACTATGCATACCTTAGAAAGGAAACCTTGATTATTTGCTGGAGAGTTCTTGGATTGGGAAACTTAATTCTTGATTATCTTGGAAAAAGGCTTGAATCTTGCTTTTGAGAGATGAGTTTGATGGAAACCCTAATCTTGTGGTTAAGAGCATAAGAGAGAGTTTTGAGATTCTTAACTGAAGAAAAACGGGAAAAATTATGCCTCTTTAGGGTTATAAGTCGTGGGAAGTGAAGAGAAAAGACCAAAATACCCTTATGAAATAAATTCCCAGTTGCTGAAAATCATAGCTGACGACATTTGTGACAAGGCATCAAAAATGTGGTAAGCTACCGCGAATTTCGTCACTTAGGAGATGGTTTATGCATAAGACTGACGACCTTCGTGGTAGGGTGTCACAAGTGTGGTAAGCTACCACGAATGTCGTCACTAAGGAGCTGCTTTCTACCTAAGGTTGACGACCTTCGTGGTAGGGCATCACAAATGTGGTAAGATACCACGAATGTCATCACACAGGAGATGGATTCTTCCTAAGGCTGATGACCATCGTGGTAGGGCATCGCAAAAGTGGTAAGCTACCACGAATGTCGTCATACAGGAGCTGGATTCTGCCTAAGGCTGACGACCTTCGTGGTAGGGCATCACAAATATGGTAAGCTTCCACAAATGTCATCACATAGGATCTGGATTCTTCCTATGGCTGACGACCTTTGTGGTAGGGCATCACAAATGTGGTAATCTACCACGAATGTCATCACACAGTTTCCAGCCTGAAATGCTGGAGTAAAATAGGAATAACTCTTTGCTCCGATGTCGGATTTAGGCGAAATTGATATCGTTGGAAAGATAATTCAATTATATATCTATTTATAGGTCATGAGATAAAAAATTCCAAGTATAATGAGAGATATTCTTGTTTGAAGTTGACTATACCAATATCCTTCTCAAGAATTCAATCGGTAAGGAATGTTATGATTCATTTGATAGCTGAGAGTTATTTGAAGCCTTAATATACATCTAAATTTATGATAAAACTATAAAAAAAAACCATGATGTACTATGCATGAGCTTCGTACATGGATCTAATATTTGTTTGGATTTTTTGGGGTATTACAATATCTCCTCCTTGGAAACATTCATCCTCGAATAATGACTGCTTGAGAGAGGAGAAAAGGTAAAATGAAGAATTTATAGAATGAGTGACTGGTCATGATTTCATGGATGTCATGACTGAAAACTGAGCATATCATACTGTATATGCATATCTGATGCATGGGTAGCTGATTTATGAATGTAGGACTGAGTGTTTCGATAAACTGAGTTTCTCAAACTGAGAATGAATATCTGATGCTTAACTGATAAGTTGAATCCATTCATATATGATGCATGATTATATGAATGACATGATACGTGAATGCATGACTAAAAGTATTGATAAGCTGATCATGCATATCTGATGCAGGAATTCATAACTGAACTGACATATGAATATGTAATGGTAAAGATACCAAGTTTGAACTAAATACTAAACATGGAACTAAATACCAAGTTTGGTCCAGAAATCTGAACATGAGAATGTGTAACTTCAAGGAAGGTTGTTACCTTGAACTAAAAATACCGATGAGTCTGAGACTAATTACTTCATATGCATGAGCGGGAACATGAGGACATAACTCGGTCTGGAGCGTGATACCTAAACTGAACTAAGTTTGCAATGCATGACATGGATAGAGTATCATATCATGGACTAAACTTAGACATTGAGTACATGGCATACTGCTGAATTTTTAAGCTAGAGGGTCGGCTCATAAGTAACACTTCCTCCAAGATAGATTAATCAAAGAAACTGACATGTTTAAATCATAAAAGTTTGGGGGCTATAGTGTATCTCCCCCTTGGGACACTATGTCCCTTGAAGAATGCTAAATTTTATAGAGATACTAGGGCGATGCTTAAGGCACCTAGGTATGAAATAATGACTGATTATCTGAGATCTGAAATTGAAGAGTGATGCACGAATGCATAGACATACTGACTTATCTTATTAACTGAGTATACTGGGGAGCATAATACGTGTACATGAGTCATGAGCTGCATGAGATGAGTTTGGATTTTTCTGAGTTCATGGAACATGATTTGTAACACTAAGTGATCTAGAACTGAACTCTATACTAGGAACTGAAAGTACACACGATTCTAAGGAATGCGTGTGATTGTAAGCAGTATTTATGGAATCTGAGACATAAAGCATGCATAGGCATTATGCCAACTAAAGTACGAAGCTTTAATCTGAGCTAAGGATGGGTCAGGAATCGTCTTCCCTAACTACTTTTTTGTACATACTGGCTCTACTACTGGAATCTGAGAACCTGACTTGGGTACTTGATCTACCATCCCCACTTGGATTTAAGCCATCATTATAATTCTGTGAGCACTAATCTAAACTCTGAACTAAACGACAATCATCATCACATACATATACTCTGATTAACACATGCTTGCCTTACTAAACACATTATCTGCCTCTGTTTTCTCATATACTATTAATATCAAATTCATACCTTCATGCTTAATTTCAAGTCAATAAACTTAAATTTCTAACTCACACTGTTCAAGCCTACTAATTCATTATAGCACAACTATCCCCATGAATACATAATCTATTCAATCTGTATATCGTATCCCAACTCTACTACTGCTAAACTCTTAGGTTTATGCTTTTAAATCTAGTCAAATGCTATCATAGGATTTTGAGAATTGATCTGCTGGCATATCTAAATCTGGGTTTGAGAATAAGTTCTCATGATCATGAATGAGATCTGTACAACTTTGGGACATAACTGAACTGATAGAATACTGTTGAGCATGAGGGAAATCCCATAGCTATCTGTAGGGACTATTTGAGAAAGTCCTATTTGTAAGACTTGAGCTTCACTACTTCTGTTACCTTAAAAGTAAGGTAAAGATGACATGAAGGGAGCATGATGTGAAACTACATGGGTTCCTTAGAGAACCTTGCTATAACACGATCTGAGACATGAAAGAAGGGAAGCTATTCCTAAAACATCTCATAGCCTCCTGCACATAAGTGTGGTGCACAACACACGCATGTACAAGACTCTACTAGATGCGGCTTTCATACTTCCTAGGACTCTATTGAACCTTAGGCTCTGATACTAAGTTTATAACACCCCAATTTTCTGAACCAAAATGCTACACAGTGCTCATGACCCCAAAGGATCACAAGATAACACCCATGACTGATATCTATACCTATACACTGCATAATATAACATAAAAATGCGAAAACATATACTGAATGGCCATAAGGTTCAAATCTGAATAAACATCTGATAAGATAATGTCTGAAAATAGTATAACAATACCAAAACAAATCTGAAATAATTGTCTGACGTGCTATAGTCTAGAAAGCCTCTAAACTGTCTAAATAAAGAGTTGATGGGATATGTCCCCAACTAACTCCATCTAGAAACTAAACTAAAATAGCAAATAAAGTAATAATCATATCGTTCTCAAATAAAAAGGACTCACTGCAAACTATAGACACTGGAATGCTACTACTGATCTGGAGCTCGTGCCTCTGAACCTATGGTGTAACATAAGAGAAATCACCATAGCGCAAATGCATCAGTATGTATGAATGTACTGAGTATACGAGTGAGGTAGGCTAAATGCAAAGGGTTATATGCATAAATAATGCTGACTAATATGAACATGAGAATACATACATGCATACATAATTGTAACTGAACTCGTGGAGATACTGAATACTGAGTCTGAATACTGATAACATAAGTGTATTAATACTGAGATACTAAATAGATGAACGACTATTTCTGATTGTTTGAATTATGAAGAACTAGTCTGGTTGATGTGTCTGACAGTTCTGAAGCTGAATACTGATATCATAAATTCTGATAACTGATATGACTGATACATGAGTTCAAAAAACTGATATAACTGATATAACTGTGATAATTGGCCTAACCAATGTAACTAATACTTAGCGACTATATCTGACAGTCTAAGTTCTAATAAAACTATCTGAGTTCTGTTCTACTTAGAGTAACTAAATCTGAGATCAGTCCTATCTAGCGGGTAATCATGAGTATACTGATAATAAGGATGGTTTAACTTAGTCTGAGATCAGTCCTATCTAGTGGGTGATCTTTAAATCTAATGATTCTAATACTAATTAATCATAGTTGAGATTAGTCCTAGCTAGTGGGTGATCTTGAAGTCTATTTACAATGATAAGTGTTGACTGTATCTAACAGTACTGAATCTGCACTACTAAGCAGAGTTGACTGTATCTGACAGTCCTGAATATGTAACTAAAACTGTGGGATGTGTTCATCTAACTGACATGCCCCAAGCTAAGCTGACTGAGGTCCAATCTCTGCCCTGACTAGAAGGGTGTTAGTACTGCGCCACCAGTAAAGACATCTGCTGTGGAGTCAGTCTTAATCTAGTGGGTGACTCCTGGAATTAGTCCTATACATATAAATGTGCTAACGGATGACCCCTGAGTATGTCAGTCATATCTAACGGGTGATATCTCGTAACTACGCTGGCTACGTAGTTCTGGAACTTAGGGATTATTTCTAAGGATTTAAGTCCTAATCTAGCAGGTGATTTCCCATTCCTAGGCTCACTCGGTGATGAATCCTACTTCCATCTGAAGGACACTAAACTAAATAGAAAGGCTAAACTGAATAACTAAACTAAACTGATTAGCTGAACTGATACTGATTAACTAGACTGATACTTGTAGTATTCTTTAGCAGAGCTAAACTAAGTTTACTGGATTCCGATGACTGACGGAATATATTGAGTTCTGAGGACTGGTTGAGAGTACTGAAATTATTGAGATTGACTTTGAATACTAAGGTTACAGATATTACTGAGTACTGAGATCACTGAGATTACTGAACTACAGAGATTACTGGGGTTACTGGATTTTCCTGAGTCACATGACTGACTGAATTCTATAGATCATGGCTTGAATAAGAGTATCGTGATAACATAACATGGATCTAGGCACACAACTATATTTTTAGGTACGAATACCCCCAGGACTCGATGGAAGGAAACAGACACAACATGACTGACTTGATTATAAGATTGGAGTCCATAATTCACATTGTCAAAAGTAGGGGATATTATACTTCATGTATTTATTCAACATCTCAAACGTGGTAGGGGAAAGCATGGATATATTTTATGTACATAATTCATATCTCCATTATTATACATGCTTCATACCACAACAATAACAACACATAAATAGCATGAAAATCCATATTGAAATGTATAGATAACATGGACTTGTCATTTAGATATCATGGAATCATGTAAATATGAATTTCTAGCATCCTAGGCATTTTATCAAACACCTTGCATGCATTCTTTAAGTCATAGGTGGGTTTCATACTTGCATCATATCAAACCACCCAAAGTTCATGTTTTTCAACTAACAACCACATATATTCCATGAAAACACATTTAGATATCATCTTGAAACTTAAACAACAATCATCAACGTGTACATGCTTATATCACCACAAAAGTTTACAAAATAAAATTTAAAAGCATAGTTCTTGAACTCTATGAACGAATTAAATCCATAGATGAACACTACGCATACCTTAGAAAGGAAACCTTGATGATTTGTTGGAGAGTTCTTGGATTGGGAAACTTAATTCTTGATTATCTTGAAAAAAGGCTTGAATCTTACTTTTGAGAGATGAGTTTGATGGAAACCCTAATCTTGTGATTGAGAGTGTAAGAGAGGATTTTTGAGATGCTTAACTGAAGAAAAATGGGAAAAATTACGCCTCTTTAGGGTTATAAGTCGTGGGAAGTGAAGGGAAAAGACCAAAATACCCCTGTGAAATAAATTTCCAGTTGTTGAAAATCATAGTTTATGACATTTGTGACAAGGAGTCAAAAATGTGGTAAGCTACAACGAAGGTTGTCACTTAGGAGCTGGTTTCTGCCTAAGGCTGACGACCTTCGTGGTAGGGCGTCACAAGTGTGGTAAGCTACCACGAATGTCGTCACTTAGGAGCTGGTTTCTGCCTAAGGATGACGACCTTCGTGGTAGGGCATCACAAATGTGGTAAGCTACCACGAATGTCATCACACAGGAGATGGATTCTGCCTAAGTCTGACGACCTTCGTGGTAGGGCGTCGCAAATGTGGTAAGCTACCACGAATGTCATCACACAGGAGATGGATTCTGCCTAAGGCTGACGGCCTTCGTGGTAGGGAGTCATAAATGTGGTAATCTACCATGAATGTTTCCACATAGGAGTTGTATTCTGCCTAAGGCTGATGACCTTCGTTTTAGGGCATCACAAATGTGGTAAGCTACCATGAATGTCGTTACACAGTTTTCAGCCTGACATGTTGGAGTAAAATAGGAATAACTCTTTTCTCCGATATCGTATTTAGGTGAAATTGGTATAGTTGGAAAGATAATTCAATTATATATCTGTTTATAGGTTATGAGATCAAAAATACCAAGTATAATGAGAGATATGATCGTTTGAAGTTGACTATACCAGTATCCTTCTCAAGAATTCAATCGGTAAGGAATGTTTTGATTCATCTGATAGCTGGGAGTTATTTGAATCCTTAATATACATCTAACTTACTCATAAAAATATAAAAGAACCATGATGTACTATGCATGATCTTGGTACATGGCTCTAATATTGGTTTGGATTTTTCGGGGTATTACAATATCTCCCCCTTGGAAATATTCATCCTCGAATGATGACTGCTTGAGAGGGGAGAAAAGATAAAATGATGCATATATAGTATGAGTGACTGATAATGATTTCATGACTGACATGGATGAAAACTGAGCATATCATACTGTACACGCATATCTCATGCATGGGTAGCTAATTTATGAATATAGGACTGAGTGTTTCGATAAACTGAGTTTCTCAAACTGAGAATGCATATTTGATGCTTAACTGATAATTTGAATCCATGCATATCTGATGCATGATTATATGACTGACATGATACGTGAATGCATGACTGAAAGTACTGATAAGATGATCACGCATATCTGATGCGGGAATACATAACTGAACTGACTCATGAACATGTAATGGTAAAGATACCAAGTTTGAACTAAAAACTGAACATGGAACTAAATACCAAGTTTGGTACTGAAATCTGAATATGGGAATGAGTAACTTCAAGGAGGGTTGTTACCTTGAACTAAAAATCCCAATGAGTCTGAGACTAATTACTCAATATGCATGAGTGGGAACAAGAGAACATAACTGGGTCTGGAGCGTGATACCTAAACTTAACTGAGTCTGCAATGCATGACATAGATAGAGTATCATATCATGGACTAAATTGAGCCATTGAATACATGGCTTACTGCTGAGTTTTGGAGCTAGAGGATCGGCTCATAAGTAATACTTCCTCCAAGATAGATTCATCAAAGAAAATAACATGTTTAAATCATGAAAGTTTGGGGGCTATCGTGTATCTCCCCCTTGGGACACTATGTCCCTTAAATAATGCTAAATTTTATAGAGATACTGGGGCGATGCACAAGGCACCTAGGTACAAAATCATGACTGATTATCTGAGATCTGAAACTGAAGAGTGATGCACGAATGCATAGACATACTGACTTATCTGATTAACTGAGTATACTGGGGAGCATGATACGTGTACATGAGTCATGAGCTGCATGACCTGAGTCTTGATTTTTCTGAGTTCATGGAACATGATTTGTAACACTGAATGATCTAGAATTGAACTCCCTATACTAGGAACTAAAAGTGCACACGATTTCTGTGGAATGCATGTGAATGTAAGCATTATTTCTTGAATCTAAGACATGAAGCATGCATAGGCATTATGACAACTAAAGTACGAAGCTTTACGCTGAGATAAGGATGGGTCGGGAATTGTCTTCCCTAACTGCTTTTCTGTATATACTGGCATTACTACTGGAATCTGAGAACCTGACTTGGGTACTTGATCTACCATCCCCACTTGGATTTAAGCCATCATCATAATTCTATGAGCACTAAACTAAACTATGAACTGAATGGCAATCATCAACACATACTTACACACTGATTAACACATGCTTGCCTTACTAAACACATCATCTACCTCTTTTTCCACATACTACTAATATCACATTCACACCTTCATGCTTAATTTCAAGTAAATAAACTTAAATGTCTAACTCACACTGTTCAAGCCTACTAATTCATTATAGCACAACTATCCCCGTGAATACATAATCTATTCAATCTGTATATCATATCCCAACTATACTACTGCTAAACTCCTGGTTCATGCTTCTAACTCTAGTCATATGCTATCATAGGATTTTGAGAAGTGATCTGCTGGCATATCTAAATCTGGGTTCGAGAATAAGTTCTCATTATCATGAATGAAATCCGTACAACTTTGGGACATAACTGAATTGAGGGGATATTGTTGAGCATGAGGAAAATCCCATAGCTATCTGTAGGGACTATTCGAGAAAGCCCTATCTGTAGGACTTGAGCTTCACTACTTCTGTTACCTTAAAAGTAAGGTAAAGATGACATGAAGGGAGCATGATGTGAAACTACATGGGTTCCTTAGAGAACCTTGTTATAGCACGATCTGAGACATGAAAGAAAGGAAACTTTCCCTAAAACATCTCATAGCCTCCTACATATAAGTATGGTGTACAACACACGCATGTACAAGACTCTACTGATGCGGCTTTCAGACTTTCTAGGACTCTATTGAACCTTAGGCTCTGGTACCAAGTTTGTAACACCCCGATTTTCTGAACCGAAATGCTACACGGTGCTCATGACCTTGAAGGACCACAACCTAACCCATTACTGATATCTATACCTGTACACTGCATAATATAACATGAAAATGCGGAAACATGTACTGAATGGCTATAAGGTTTAAATCAGAATAAACATCTGATAAGACAATGTATGAAAATGGTATAACAATACCAAAACAAATCTGAAATAATTGTCTGGCGTGCTATAGTATGGAAAGCCTCTAAACTGTCTGAATAAGGAGTTGATAGGACATGTCCCTAACTAACTCCATCTAGCAACTGAACTAAAATAGCAACTGAAGTAATAATCATATCATCCTTGAATGAAAATGACTCACTGCAAACTCTTAACAATGGAATGCTACTGCTGATCTGGAGCTCGTGCCTCTAAACCTATGGTGTAACATAAGAGAAAGTACCATAGCGCAAATGCGTTAGTACATCTGAATGTACTGAGTATACGAGTGAGGTAGGCTAAATGCAAAAGGTTATATGCATGAACAATGCTAACTAATATAAACGTGAGAGTAGATACATGCATACATAACTGTAACTGAACATGTGGAGATACTGACTAATAAGTCTGAATACTGACAATATGAGTGTACTGATACTGAGATACTAAATAGATGAACGACTATTTCTGACAGTTTGAATTATAAAGAACTGGTCTGGTTGATTGTGTCTGATAGTCCTGAAGCTGAATACTGATATCATGAATTATGATAACTGATATGACTTATTCATGAGTTCAGAAAATTGATATAACTGATATAACTGTGATGATCGGCCTAACTGATACTGAGCGACTGTATCTGATAGTCTAAGTTCTGATGGACTTATCTGAGTTCTGTTCTACTTGGAGTAACTAAATCTGAGATCAGTCCTTTCTAGCGGGTGATCATGAGTATACTGATAATAAGGATGATTTGACTTAGTCTGATATTAGTCCTATCTAGTGGGTGATCTTTAAATCTAATGATTCTGATACTGATTAATCACAGTTGAGATCAGTCCTAGCTAGTGGGTAATCTTGAAGTCTATTTACAATGATAAGAATTGACTGTATCTAACAGTACTGAATTTGTACTACTAAACTAAGTTGACTGTATCTGACAATCCTAAATCTATAACCTAAACTGTGGGATGTGTTCATCTAACCGACATGCCCCAAGCTAAGCTGACTGGGGTCTAATCTCTGCCCTGACTGGAAGGGTGTCAGTACCGCGCCACCAGTAAAGACATCTGCTGTAGAGTCAGTCCTAATCTAGCGGGTGACTCCTGGATCAGTCCTATACATATAAATGTGCTAACGGGTGACCCCTGAGTAAGTCAGTCCTATCTAACGGGTGACATCTCATACCTATGTTGGCTACGTAGTTCTGGAACTTAGGGATTACTTCTAAGGATCTCAGTCCTAATCTAAAGGATGAGTCCCTATCCCTAGGCTCACTCGGTGCTGAATCCTACTCCCATCTAAAAGACACTGAACTAAATAACTGGGCTGAACTGAATAACTGAACTGAACTGATTAGCTGAACTGATACTGTTTAACTAGACTGATACTAGTGGTATTGTTTAGCGGAGCTAAACAAAGTTTATTGGATTCCGATGACTGAAGGAATGTACTTAGTTCTAAGGACTGGTTAAGAGTACTGAAATTACTGAGATTGACTTTGAATACTGAGGTTATAGATATTACTGAGTACTGAGGTCACTGAGATTACTGAACTACTGAGATTACTGGGGTTACTAGATTTTCCTGAGTCACATGACTGACTGAATTCTATAGATCATGTCTTGACTAAGAGTATCGTGATAACATGACATGGCTATAGGCACACAGCTATATTTTTGGGTACGAATACCCCCAGGACTTGATGGAAAAAATAGACACAACATGACTGATTGATCATAAGATTGGAGTCCACAATTCACATTGTCATAAGTAGGGGATATTATACTTCATGTATTTATTCAACATCTCAAACTTAGTAGGGGAAAGCATGGATATATTTCATGCACATAATTCATATCTCCATTATCATACATGCTTCATACCACAACAATAACAACATAGAAATAGCATGGAAATCCAAATTGAAGTGTATAGCTAACATGGACTTATCATTTAGATATCATAGAATCATGTAAATATGAATTTCTAGCATCCTAGGCATTTTATCAAACACCTTGCATGTATTCTTTAAGTCATAGATAGGTTTCATACTTGCATCATATCAAACCACCCAAAGTGTGTGTTTTTCAACTAATAACCACATATATTCCATGAAAACACCTTTAGATATCATCTTGAAACTTAAAAAACAATCATTAATGTGTACATGCTTATATCACCATAAAATTTTACAAAATAACATTTAAAAGCATGGTTCTTGAACTCTATGAACGAATTGAATCCATAGATGAACACTACGTATACCTTAGAAAGGAAACCTTGATGATTTGCTGACGATCTTCGTGATAGGACATCACAAATATGGTAATCTACCACGAATGTCATCACTTAGGATCTGGTTTCTGCCTAAGGCTGACGACCTTCGTGATATGGTATCACAAGTATGGTAAGCTACCACAAATGTCGTCACTTAGGAGTTAGTTTCTGCCTAAGGCTAACGACCTTCATGATAGGGCATCACAAATGTGGTAAACTACCATGAATGTCGTCACACAGGAGCTGGATTTTGCCTAAGGATGATGACTTTCGTGGTAGGGCATCACAAATATGGTAAGCTACCACGAATGTCGTCACACAGGAGCTGGATTCTGCCTAAGGCTGACGACCTTCGTGGTAGGGCGTCACAAAGGTTGTAAGCTACCACGAATATCGTCACACTGGAGTTGTATTCTTCCTAAGGCTGATGACATTTGTGGTAGGGCATCACAAATGTGGTAAGCTACAACGAATGTCGTCACACAGTTTCCATCCTGACATGCTAGGGTAAAATAGGAATAACTCTTTGCTCCAATATCAGATTTAGGAAAAAATGGTATAGTTGGAAAGCTTATTCAATTATACATCTATTAATAGGTCATTAGATCAAAAATTCCAAGTATAATAAGAGATATGATCATTTGAAGTTGACTATACCAATATCTTTCTCAAGAATTCAATCGGTAAGGAATGTTTTGATTCGTCTGATAGCTGGGAGTTAGTTGAAGCCTGAATATACATCTAACTTACTCATAAAAATATAAAATAACCATTATGTACTATGAATGAGCTTGGTACATGGCTTTAATATTGGTTTGGATTTTTCGGGGTATTACAATATCCTTCCAGATACTCAACCTATATCTATTCTGCCATACAGAATGGCACCAGCAGAACTCAAAGAATTGAAAGAGTAGTTGAAGGTTCTCCTAGATAAGGGGTTCATCAGGCCTAGTGTTTCCCTGTGGGGTGCACCAGTCTTATTCGTGCACAAGAAAGACTGTTCTCTCAGAAATGTGCATTGATTACCGTCAGCTTAATAAAGTCACAATCAAGAATAAGTATCCTCTTCCCAGAATTTATGACTTTTTTGACCAACTTCAGGGTGCCAGCTATTTCTCTAAAATAGACCTTAGATCTGGCTATCATCAGCTCAGAGTCAGAGAATGTGATATTTCAAAAATAGCTTTTCGTACTCAGTATGGTCACTTTGAGTTTCTGGTCATGTTCTTCAATCCTACTAATTCCCCAGAAGCTTTCATGGACTTGATAAACCGAGTGTTCAATCAACACTTGGACATGTTCATCATAGTCTTTATAGATGATATTCTGGTCTATTCCCGCAGTGAGCGTGATCATGCAGACCATCTAAGAATCGTACTTCAGACTCTTAGAGATCATCAGCTGTTTGCCAAATTCAGCAAGTGCGATTTTTAGCTAAGGTCAGTAGCATTCCTTGGTCATATCATTTTCGGTGATGGCATTAGAGTAGATCCTCAAAAGACCAAATCAGTAAGAAACTGGCTTCGCCCTATCTCTCCATCAGATATCAGGAGTTTCTTGGGTTTGGCTGGCTATTAAAGATGGTTTGGTGAGGGATTTTCTTCTATTGCATCCCCTATATCCAGATTGACTCAGAAGAAAGTCAAGTTTCAGTGGTCAAATCCTTGCAAAAAGAGTTTTTAGGAGTTGAAGACTCAACTCAGCTCATCTCCAGTCTTAGCTCTTCCAGATGGTCTAGATGGGTTCGTAGTTTATTTTAATGCATCTAGAGTAGTCTTGGGTTGTGTTCTCATGCAGCATGGTAAGGTCATAGTCTACGCCTCCAGACAGCGTAAACCCTATGGGAAGAATTATCCTACTCGTGATCTTGAGTTAGCAGCCATAGTATTTACCCTAAAGATTTGGAGTCACTATCTATACAGAGTTCATGTAGATGTGTTCACAGATCATAAAAGCCTTCAGTATGTCTTTTCTCAGAAAGATCTCAATCTTCGTCAGAGAAGGTGGTTAGAGATTTTGAAAAATTATGACATGAGTGTCCTTTATTATTCGGGCAAGGCCAACGTAGTGGCCGACGCTCTCAGTAGACTGTCTATGGGTAGCGTTGCTCTTGTTGAGGACAGTAAGAAGAATCTAGATCAAGAAGTCCATCAGCTTACCAGACTAGGCTTTCACTTAGTCGATACAAAAGAGGGTGACATATGGGTTCAGAGTAGTTTAGAATCATCTCTAGTTTCCGAGGTGAAAGGAAAGCAAGAATGAGATTCCAGCCTTATCAAGTTGAAAGAGTCATTCAAGGATCAACAAGTAGAGGTTTTATTCCAAGGGGGAGATGGTGTTCTCCATTGTCAAGGTCGTCTGTGTGTTCGAGGTGTAGATAACTTGAGGCAATGAATTCTTACAGAAGAACATGGTGCGCTCTACTCTATTTATCCAGGGGCCACTAAGATGTACCGTGACTTACGGGAGATCTATTGGTGGAGTGGGATGAAGAGAGATATTGCAGAGTTTGTGGCTAAGTGTTCTATATGTCAGCAGGTTAAGATAGAGCATTAAAAGCCTAGTGGGTTAATGCAGGAGTTCAGTATTCCTACTTAGAAGTGGGAAGAAGTGAACATGGAATTTGTAATAGGGTTGCCTCGTACTCGTCGCCAACATGATTCAGTCTGGGTCATTGTAGACAAGATGACCAAATCAACTCATTTTCTTCCAGTCCATACCTCTTATTCAGCCGAGGATTACTCCAGACTCTATATCAAAGAGTTGATCAGATTACATGGTGTTCCATTATCTATTATCGCAGATAGAGGTACCCAGTTCACCTCTTATTTCTGGAAAGCGTTCCAAAAGGGTCTTGGTACCTAAGTTTATCTCAGTACAGCCTTCCATCCTCAGACAGATGGTCAAGTAGAAAAGACCATTCAGACTTTAGAAGATATGCTAAGGGCATGTGCAATTGATTTCAAGGGTAGTTGGGATGACCACTTTCCTTTGATTGAGTTTGCATATAATAATAGCTATCATTCCAGCATTCGGGTGGATCCATTCAGAGCTCTCTATGGTAGAAGATGCAGATCTCTAGTTTGTTGGTTCGAAATTAGTGAGGCCTCGGTCATAGGGCTTGACCTAGTATTTGATGCCTTAAAGAAAGTCCAGTTGATCAGACAAAGACTCTAGGCTGCTCAGAGCCGACAGAAGTCTTATACAGATGTGCACATAAAGGATCTCGAGTTAGAGATTGGCGATTATGTCTATCTAAATATCTCTCCTATGAAGGGAGTGAAAAGATTTAGTAAGAAGGGAAATCTCAGTCCTCGATATGTCAGTCCCTTCAAGATTCTTAGTCGATTAAAAGCTTATGTGAAGGAAAATTTTCATACTAGTATGATAATATAAAATCTCCATTCATGTTCAAGTTCATGCATGTCAAGTTTTTGATTAAATGTCTTAGTCAATGAATTATGGGTATGTGTGTGGCTATTGTGGTGCTTTAGAACTTGTACTTCATGAAATCTCCAACTTATTATATTATGGATTGTTGATGTTGGTCATGTATTCAAGAAAGTCATGCTTTGTCCATTTCTTTCCATCGAGTACTGGGGGTAGTTGTACCCAAAAAAAATTAGTTGTGTGCCTAGAATCAGTGTCATATTTTCATGATATCCTCAGTCAAGCCATGATTCATAGAACCCAGTCAGTTATGTTATTCAAGAAAGCTCAGTAATCCAGAAATCTTAGAAATCTCAGACAATTATCAGATCCCAGTAGCATTCCGTCAATCCACGGAAATTTAGTTAACTCAGTCCAGTTAGTTCAGTTAATCATGTTCAGCGTCTATTCATATGGGAGTAAAAATTAGCACCAAGTGAACCCAAGGATGGGAATCCACCTGTTATATGAGGGCGTGATTCTTAGAAGAGATCCTTACGTTCCAGAACTACGTAGCCTGTTATATGAGGGTAGATGAGGTGGTTTAACCTGTTATATAAGTGTTCCCACTGTTATCACTAGAGTTACCTATTATATGAGGGTTACTTATATATTGTCCTTACCAGTGGCGCAGTATTGATACCCTTCCAATTGGGGTTACAGATTGGACCCCAACTCAGCTATATTGCATTATTCGTGGCATGTCGGTTAGATGTTACTTCCCACAGTTTTGGTTATAGAATCAGTACTATCAGATACAGTTATTCAATCTCAGTAATAGAAATCAAATAGTTCTATAGAATTCAGGACTGTCAGATACAATCAACTCAGAACAGAACGAAACTCAGCTAGTTCCATAAATAATTAGACTATCAGACACAGTCGCTTAGTATCAGTTATTTTAGTTAGACAGTTATCAGTACCTCATGTTATATTATTAGTACTCAGATTTAGTAATCATGTTATCATGAACTCAGTTATAGTTATTACGTATTCATGCATGTATCCTCACGTTCATGTTATTCAGTCAATTAGTATAGTTTATGCATGTGAACCCTTTGCATTCAGCCTACCTCACATGCATACTAGTACATTTAATCGTACTGACGTATTTGCACTATGGTGTTTTATACCAAAGTTTTAGAAGCATGAGCTCCAGAGCATCAATAGCATTCCAATCTCAGCAGTCAGAGTTAGCAGTAAGTCCTCATCCTTCGAGGACATGACCATTTCTTTATTATCTCGGTAATTAATTTATTTCAGTTGTTGGAGTTAGTTGGGAACATGTCATATCAACTCTTTATTCAGACAGTTAGAGGCTTTTCAGACTATCATGTTCAGTCAGTTTATTTCAGTTGTTTTTTGGTATTTCATACCCCATATAGATGTTATATTTATATCAGATATTATGTTACAGTTTTGAATCTTATGGCCTTTCAGCCTTTATTTCTTCATTTATACAATATATTATGCAGTGTTCAGGTACAAATATCAATAATGGATTAGCTTATGGTCCTTCGGGGTCATGAACACCGTGTGACATTTTGGATACTAGATTCAGGGCGTTACACCAGAGTCGTCGATCGATCGCTCTGAGCTGAATCGATTCCTATTATATTATATATTTAACTAATACCTTAATTTATTAATCTAGTACTATGAGTGAGTTCTCGTAGGGTTAACTACAACTTCAATTGAGCCTTTTGGCAATTACAGGATGATACAGTATTGCATTCCTCCCGACCAGAGTCATCGATCGATCACTCTGAGCTGAATTGATTTTTGTTACCTTATATGTCCAACTAATAGATTAATTGATTAATCTAGGACTAGAGGTGAGTTCTCATAGGGTCAAAGCCTATTGGAAATTTCATGATGAGACGATATTGTGTTTCTCCCAACCAGAATCGTCGATCGATTGCTCTAAGCTAAATCGATTCTTATTACCTAATATGTTATACTAATACATTAATTGATTAATCTAGGACAAGGGATGAGTTCTTTTGGCAATTGCATGATGAGAGGGTTAAAAATTACGCATATCTTTTATAATTTTAAAAAATAATTAAGATCAATTCGGACCAAATTAACATTTTCAAAACTTGTCATACTCTTCCAAAATACAAATCAACCCATACAAATAATCCATTTGCGAGAAAAACATTTCATCATTTCAAATCTTAAGTTCTCGCTCTTTTCTCTCTCTCAACAATATAGATAACAACTACTCAACAAATTTCTCAACCCTTCACAACAGATCAATTTTCTTCTCACTTTTTACCACATAGGTGTTATTTTTGACTTTATTTTTGCTTGTATCAGTCATTTTTTGTATTCTTAGGTAACAAAGCTCGAGAAGAGTTCTATATTTGTTATTATTTCTAAATAATAATGGCTTTTAAGTTAATGATAAAAAAGATACTTTTAGTTGTATTATCTTTGAGAATGGGTCTACAATTTTGAGTTTTGATGGTAAAATCATACGAAGAACTCGAGAAAATCCTATTTTTTGTTGCAGTGTTCTATTGACAATCGTGGTATTATTGGATGGTGTTTGTGGTGTAGGTGGTCGTGATGTTGGTGGTCGTCGTAGATCATTACTTTATCATCTCATTAATTTATTTATTAGTTGGAGTTAGTTAGGGACATGTCCCATCAACTCCTTATTCAGACAGTTCAGTCAGTTCGAGGCTTCTCCGACTACAGTATATTCAAATAGTTTATTTTAGTTGTTTTGGGTATTCCATACCCCACCCAGATGTTATGATTTATCATATCTTATGTTATAGTTTTAAACCTTATGATCTTTCAGTTCATGTTTTCGCATTATACAGTATATTATGCAGTATACAGGTACAAATATCAGTCATGGGTTAGTTTGTGGTCCTTCGGGGTCATAAACACTGTGTAGCATTCCGATACCAAATTCGGAGCGTTACAGAAAATATATAATTCAAAGATATTATAATTTAAACTATTTTTGTATATAAAACAAAATAAATACGTATAATTTAATATGCTCAAATAAGTTAAACATTTTAAAGTATTATAATTATTTAATAACTTAATAATATTCGTCCATCGCAGGATGTACATACTAGTATTATATATAATATCTCTAAAATTATTAAAGTTTTTATGAATACTTTTAAAAGTGTTAGTGCTCACATAAAAAGAATATGCACTTATTTTAAATTAATAAAGTACCAAGCATGCATAAACACCTTTACAACTTTTAATAAGAAATTAATTATGCAATTAAAATAGTACAACAAACATTCAAAAATATCATTTTGTAATTAACATAAAATATTGAGATGAAAGTGTAGAAAGTTAGTTGATAATATTGAGGTTATAAATAGATGTATAAAATATTTATTATTGAAGATTAATCTTTTTTCCTTTTGGTATTTTAATTTTGTTATTTAACATTTAATTAACATTTATACACTATCATTGTGTGTGTATGTGTGTATTACCTATTTATTTAAATTAATATTTAGCACTTAGAAGTAAGATCAAATAAATTTGAATCAAATCGAATGATGAAGTGTCCATGTAATTACTATATTATTAAAGTATTATCTCAATAAATTATGTGTGAACCAAATAATAATTTTAACAATACTTGGTGAGTATGAAGTTTGAACGAGACTTGTTAAGCTTTTTATAATTTAACATGAATAGTTAGTTGAAATAAATATAATCAAGTATATTTTTAAAACTTACAAGCTATAAAATATAACTAAAGTAACAATTAATAAAAATAATCAAGTATTTATTTAAAACTTACAAGCTATAAAGTATAATTAAATTAAAAAATTAACGATTGTTATTATATTAGATCGATAAAGATATTTTTCTAGTAAAAAAAATTTGAGTCAAATAACATTTTCAGAAGCACATTACCAGATCAAACTTAAGAAAAATTTGGTGTAATTATATTTAAGTTCGATATAATTAGGTAATCTAAATTAATTAAATATAATTATATATTTATTGAAATTCAATAAATAGACATATAGTATTAAATCAAAGTAAATGATTAACACCTCTGATTACTCTAGAATAGTATTGGTAGAACAAATTTCAGCTCGTAGTAAAAAATAATTACTAGCCATCAAATTTTATCATAATATTAAATTCACAGCTAAATCATTTGTCGTGAAAAATAGTCATAGCTATTATTAAGCCAACAGTAATCATGCATGATTTTTTTAGTACTCAAAGTAAAAATATTTATTTAGTTATAATATTTTATTTTAAATAACCCTTTTCATGGCTAGAAGGTCACCATTGCTATAACAAGTCATGCGCGAACTTTTTTAGTACTCAAAGCAAAAATATTTATTTAGTTATATTATTTGATTTTAAATAACCCTATGGCTAAAAGATCACTATTACTATTACAAGTTTTGACACATGACCAAAATTAACTATTAGCTACGAATTTTAACTGTAGCAAAAAATTTCTGGCTATATCATTTAACTGTTGAAATAATTTTATTACAAAATTGAAGAAAAAATTATTTATTCAACCATAATATTTTATTTTAAATAATTTTTTGTGGCTAAAAAGTGCTATTACTACAATACGTTTGAACTTGTAGCAAATACTAATAATTAGTTTCTGACAAAAAAAAATATTAATAATTAGCTACAAAATTTTATTATAAAAAAATTGGTGTGGCTATATCATTTAAATATTATCACAAATTTTATACCTTGAAGCAAAAAAAATTATTTAGCTATATATTTTATTTCAATAGTTTATTGTGGCTACAAGAGTTACAATTGCTACAATAACTTTTATCCGTGACAAGAACTTACTATTAGCTACAAAATTTTATTGTAGCAATAAAGATGTAGTTAATTAGGCAATTATTACCACAATTACTAGTACTTGTAGCAAAAATAAAAAATTAACTTTGTCAATTTGATTTGTGTGGCTGAGAAATTTTACGAATTAGTAAATAGATACGAAATTTAAATTTTTGTGGTTATTACTAGATAATAGTTATGATTTTTAAATTCATAGCTTACATTTCATTGCTATAGATACAATTTCTTGTAGTGACTATAAAAAATAGGTGAGAAAAAATTTATGCGGACGACATATAAGATGTTAAGTTAATTTAAAACATCAATAGTTAATTTATCATTTTTTTTGTTCATTTTACATCTTTTATTAAATAATATTAGTTTTTTTAATACTTAGATGACTTATAATAATTAATTAGGAATGAAATAGTGAAATTACGGTTGAAGCAGCTGAAGCACACATGTCATAAATATCTATTTTATTTTTTAATTAAATATTATTAATTTTTAATATGTTAATGATATTTAATAATTAATTAAGGGTGATATAATAAAATTACGAAGCAAGCAAACACGACAACCTTTCACCTGCTTCCTTCGCTCTTCTATATACTAGAAAATTTTATATGACATTCCTTTTTTATTCCCTTTCAGTAAGCTGGGATCTTTTTATATTTAATGGAAAAGGATTAAACATGCTTTTAACGTTTGTGATTTGTCTCATATTTATCCTTGATTAACCTGTAGGCTCATCCAAAATATACTTCGAGCCGTTTAAAAAGGTAGAAATATGTCTTTTGCACTGAAAGTGAAAGCCACGTTATGGCATATTGAACGTTTTTAATTTTTGAAAAAAAAAATATAAAAACGCTATTGAAATTGTCTTAAATTTTAAAAAAACACTTTAAATTTGTGTAAGTCTTTGTTATTCTACAAAACTTGTAAAGGCCATTATAAATACATATTTTTGATCGATTTTTAGTTCATCTTTAGACTCAAAGATCGCACGTGTATCAAACTCTCATTAAAATATTATTATAAATTTAGCTCAATTAATCTATTCAAGAAAGATTGATTTTAAACAGAGCACATTTCTCGTTCGTCACTTTTTTTTCATCAGGTTTTCTATACCATTTTTTCTCTTCAAAAAGTGAAAGAAAAATGAAATATTGAGAGATGAAAAATGTTGTGAAAATTTACTTCATAAGGAATTGGGAAAGAGAAGATATGATGAACTCATATATGCTCAAACACGCTTACACAAATTTGAAGAAGTTACCGTACGTTTATCCTTATTCTATTTTTTTCTTTCCTTCTATTTGAGTAGGAATTTATGTTGATTAAAATGTTGATCATAGGTAATACTGTATTGCAAAGAACTTCTAATATAATCCAGCTATTGAATTATTATTTTGATTAAAATATTGATTATATAAAATACTGGCCATAATTCAATGAACTTGTACTTGAGATTTTTCTATTTTGTAATCTCGTCACTGATAGTTGTCTCGTGATATCCATTTGCAATCAATTTGACATTATGACAATAGTTTACCTCAAAACTTAATCATAATAGATAACTTAATTTAATAGCTTTTAAGCAAAATAAGAAGAAATTAAAGCTAATACATGGAAATTTGTTACCTGTTTAATCTGATTTCATTGAGAAAAAACGTTTTTTTTTTAATAGATCTTCCTAACTTCTCCAAAGATCACGATTAATGGAGAAGAGGGAAGAAGAGAAAGATGACATTTATAAAAAAGAATTTAAAAAAAAAAGAATAAAACCCTCTTCACGTGACATTTTTTAATTAATTTCTGCAGAAAATATTTCTCTTTTGTCCACGTGATAATACACATGGGCTGAAAAATCAATTAAAACCCTGTATTTACTATGGTCTTTATAAATTTTGTGGAAAATAAAACCCCAACAAATTTAAAGTATCTTTTTAAATACTTGGAACAACTTAAATGATGTCTTTATAAATTCTCTCATAATTTTCTGAAAATATATTTAAGTTGGACAGATTCAATTTTCAAGTACAATCCTTGAAAGGCTAACACCACCTATGAAAAATGACGAGAACTGAAAGGATATTTATTTTTTACTTTTTAATTTGACTGTCATCAAAGTCTAGCGTAAAGCGGGAGAAAACTTAAATAGCATAGCATGTCATAGTTCTGCACGCGATGGATTGTGGATTATCACTCAAAATTCAAGTATAATTACTAAGATCCCCTCTTAAATGTTTTTACTTTCTTTATATTATATATCCGCAATCAAGTTAATTTGATCATGAAATAAAAACAAAAGGACGTTAATAACCACTTAAAATGCAACTATATATATATGTAGTATGATTTTTATGGATGCAAGTACAAATGTAGTTGAATGAGAAACATCTCAACGAAGGCTCTGAACTTAATTATTGAGGTAGGCTACTACAGAAGAGATAAGAGTACTGTTCAGCAGTCATGCTATAATAGTATGCAGGAAACAAATAAATAAGGAAATTTGATGAGTTGTATTAATTGTGAATGGGTGATTTACGGTGTGGTGGGTCGTAATCCATCTCTATAATATCTTGATATAGACTCTTCTTATTTCCAATCTGGAAAGCCACGTGTATTTCATGGGTTACTGGCCTTTCTGCACCCTACAAAAACAAAAAAGTTGAATAACAAGTCATGTTACCTCAAATAGTTTTCGCATTCAACATCATCTAACAATGATACGCACAAAATATTATCCAAAATTATTTGATTCCGCCTAAAATTCGTTAAAAAATTATAATTTCAGGATAATAAGTCAGTCCACGAATCAAACAACCACTTACATTATAAGAGCAATTTAATTATCTGCTATAATAGATAACTAATTTATTGGTTTTTTAGCATGGTGTCTGAGAAGAAATTATTTAATAATTTTGTTATTGTTGCTGAAGTTTGAACACGAGACCCCATAAATCTCAACCTAGTAGACCACATCCTTGAGTGTAAGTTATCATTTCCCCCCCTAATTATCAATCATGACTAATTAAAATGGTTTAACTGTAATTGTCTATTAAGTAATATAATTATGCACATTTGATTTTTATATATATTTCTTTTTGCGTAGAATTTAAAATCCATAAACAAAATAACGAGCTTGCTTACACAAGGTAGAAGTAGTTGACTCTCTTGCTAGTAACTTACATAACTAGGATCAAGAATTCCATGCACCACACATTTTTTTGGAACTGAACAAACTTTCATGAAATGTTGCCGTCTGAAGTCTAAAGGGGCAATTTTTTCATTTAGAATTTTGAATAAGCATATAAAAATTAAATAATTTCAAATGAAATAAGGTGGATGAAGGCTCACGCCTTGTTCTTAAAAGGTTAACGTTGCTAGCTTGATAAAGTGTAAGGTGAAGAGATTGTTTTGCCTTAAAAGGTAATTGAGTCCACACACTTTATAAGCTTTTCATTTTATTTTTCTGATAACTAACATAGACTATGTTCATAACAATATTTAAAATTTTCATTACTGATGTTACCATTAAGAATACCTTTTGCCATGAATATTATTCACAATATTTCGGAATACGTTTTCACTTTATTTCAGAATATTTATTTAGCAATAAATATTTTTGAAATACATTTTCACAATAGTTGAATTGTTTAAAAAATACCTCAATAGGTGTTATCATTATTTTTGGATTCACTTTTTGCACTTCTTAATTTATTTATTTTCAAAAATCTAAATTTTCATAAACCCAATTTTCATAAAACTCTAAATTTTTAAAAATTTATTTTCACTTTTTATTTTTTTTAAAACTTCAAAAGTACCTCATTTTCAAAATACCATGTCCAAACATAACTCTAACTTTATTTTCAACTTTAAAAATATCAAATAAAGTGAATATAAGAAATAAAAATAAATTGTCATCCTATGCGTAAGAATTCAAATTAATAAGAGATTTTTAGAATGTAAATGTTCTTAGAAAAATGTGCAAATTTGTATCGATATCTCTACTAATTTCCAACATAAATGTCCTTACAAAATTTGTACCTATAAGCTTCAAGATTTTTCTTGTAATATTTTTAATGAAACATTAGTAATGAAAATTTTAAATGTTGTTATGAACACAATTTATATTAGTTATTAGGAAAATAAAATGGAAAGCTTATAAGGCGCATGGACTCAATTACCTTATAAAGCAAAACAGGCTTCCCGACGTCTTCTTTACCATTAGCTACCGACGTTAACCTTTTAAGGATAAGACGTAAGCCTTCATTCGTTTTGTCCCATTTGGAATTATTCAATTTTTATATGCTCATTTGAAATTTTGAATGAAAAAGGTTGTCCTTTAAGCTCCAAACTCTGAAATGAGGTGTCCACCTTGATTCATGTGACATCAAAAAATAAATGATGATAGATTAGCTTATACTTTAGTCAAAGGTCCATGGCCTAATCCTATTCTTTTGATTTTCAATCTTATTTGGAATAGATTTCAGATTTTTATTCCTATTTGAAGTTGGTCTGACTTTAGAAAAAAAACACCACTCATTATCTATAAATAAGACTATTTGAGAGATAATTATTTATGATCATTGGTATTTTTCTTTGATATACATTAACACGTAAGAGAGGTTTGTGAGAGAGCTTTCACCAAAGAGAGAAAAGAGTTCTTTTTGCTGCATTATTTACTCTCCAACCAACCACCTTCAAATCGTATCTTTTATCTTGTTCACTGTTGGATCGAGCTAAATTTATGATTGATTTTCTAATATTTTGGTGTTTAATTTGATCAGTGGAGATCATATTTGTAGGTCTACAACATTTGATTTGAGTTTCGAACAACAACTCTGTTTTTGGTGATTTCTCTTGATCTAATTTTGTTGGTGTAGCTAGTACTTCTCCGCGTTTGACAATTATTGTGTAGCCATTATGAAAATTATTTGTACCCCTCTTAATGATATAGCGAAGCTATTTGAATCTCTATGATTCCATGGTTGTTATCTTTGATTTGAAGGATTTTCTACGTTAAACTTATTGTTCTTTACTTTTTTTATTTTCGTATTTGCCTCTTTCCATCAAAACAAGTGGTATCAGAGCCTTGATTATCTATCAAGATTTTTTGAATGAAAACAAATATGAGAAGCATGATATGTTTAAATGAGAGAAATTACACCAAATATTTATGAGCAAGATGGTATGTTTAAATGGGAGCAATTGCAATAAATGAAAGAGAAAGATAAAAGATCTTCTATTTGTGAAAAAGATGAATCTTCCTGTTTTTGCTACTCATAAACTCAAGAATATTATTTATGAAAATTAAAATTTTGAGCACCAATAAGTATGTGGAGATATAAGACAATGGGTTGAAGACAATGTTCGCAATCATATTGTGAATGAGACACGTGTCAGAACATTGTGAAAAAAAACTAAAATACACTTTACGCTTCAAAAACTAGCAATAATAAGTTATTCATGCAAAGAAATTGATGATCTTTAATCACAAGGACGTTAGTTCTATTCTTGATCATATAAGTAACTTTTAAGGTAGCCTTAATCAGCTTTCTGAAATGAGTGTTAATTTTGACGGTGAGATACAAAAACTTTGACTTTTAAATACTCTATCAAATTTTTTAGAAAATCTTCGTATTTATTTAATAAATTTAGATCCTGGTGTCAAGATGACTATGAAATTTGCCAAGAGTGATATTTTGAATGATGAAGTAAGGATAAAACCTCAGGACTCATCGTCACACTTAAATATTCTGTTTGTAGAAGATTATGGAGAGACAAAACATGACACACAAGATATAGAGGTAAAAGAAGAAACAAGTCAATATTAGGGTACGAGACTCGTTCATGTTATCATTTGTGGCAAGAAAAGATGTATTAAAAGGTTCAGTAATAAGTTGAAGCAAAAGAGAAGGAAAGAAAGAAGAAAATAATGAAAACAATATTGTTGCTGTTTTTTTAGATGACCTTCTCTTTGTTCGTGATAAAAATGTCATCAATTTTGAATCCTAAATTACTAGTTGGGTAGTAGATTCTAGAGTTATATCTTATGTGATACAAGACAAACAAGGGAAAGCACAAAACATTCCCCAAATAGTCCACAAATTCAAGAAAAAACGTGGACCAAAAGAGGACCTCACTCGGATTCGATAAGTATAACAAGAATACAAGAAACAAGGGTGTATTTGACACCGAAAAATATCCAACAACACAACAATAATGAGATGAACAAGATGACAACAAGAATAACCAGATTCGAATTCCACAACAACAAGATATAACTTTACAAGATTACAAAAGACAAAGGGATAGATAGTGAGACATAAACTACTATAATGACTAAGAATCTAAGTGTAGATGACACACAAAGATCCTTAATGATGATAGTAGGAACACCTACACTCTTCAAAGAGACACAAGATAGGACCTCAATCCTTCAAGCACCCCAAGTTCCAAGCAAACAAACAACAAAAGAGATTCCACCCTAATGTTGTAACCTAGTTTCGGCCAAGCCTCACAAGAGAGAGAACTTAAGGGTTTCAAGTGTGTTCTACCATTTTCAACATTCAAAAACTAAGTGAATAAACCCTAACATGTACCTTATATATTACAAAACAAATAGAAGTTAAAATGATCAAAAAGGCCCTTCAAGAATGGGTTGTCCCTCTAGTGTATGGAGTGGGATATTTTGATGTGTATTTGGGCCTTTAATTACACTTCTCTTGCACATACACTTGGTTGCTTTCAATGCACACCCACATAAGTCTATTTCCATGATTATTCTCGTATCATTATGTCACACCAAGAAATTACTTCTTTTAATCTTATACTCATGTTAACATTGGAGTGTTGAAGATGAAAAATGTTGGTGAGGTTAAGGCATTTTATTTTGGCATGGTTCATTTGAAGAATAATATTGGTACAACATTAGTCCATCAGAATGTCTAGCATACTCTGGATATTTTTATAAACTTGATATTAGTAGCGCAACTAAATGATGATGTCCATCATAATGACTTATTCAATGGATAATGAAATCTCACTAATGACTCATTAATTGTGGCTTGAGAAAGAAAGTATACTAATTTATACGTGACTCAAGGATCTATCCTTAATGACTATGTAAATTTGGTGGAAAGTGATATTTTATCATAATTGTGGTATAAGAGGCTCAGTTACATGAGCGAGAGGGGGATCACATGTTTGACTAGGAAGAATTTGCTTGTTGGTGTGAAATAAGTAAAGGTGAAAAGAAATGTTAATTGCTTAATCAAAAATCAGAAGAGAGTTTCTTTTCACAATCATCCTCCTTAAAAAAGGCCTGAACTATTAGAGATAGTACATTTTGATTTATGTGATCATTTTAAAGTGAAGTTAAAAGGTGGGGCACTTTACTGTGTGACTTTTATTGATGATCATTCTCGTAAGTTTTGAATATATCCTTTAAAATTCAAAGATCAAGTTCTTGATGTGTTTAAGAAATTTTAAGCCTTATCAGAAAGACAAACTGGGAAGAAATTAAAATGTACTTGTACTGACAATGATGGTGAATATATTGATTTTTTGTTTACTATTGCAAATATCAAGAAAGTCATCATCAAAGAACTCCATCCAATACACCTCAATTGAATGGCTTAGCAGAAATGATGAATAAAACTCTAATTAAGAGAGCTAGATGTGTACTTCAGAGGTTAAACTTCTAAATTTCTTTTGGACAGAAGCTCTTAATACTATTATTTATGTTATCAATTTTTCTCCTGCAGTTGCTTTGGATGGTGATGTTTCGAACATAGTTTGGTTTGCTAAGGATATTTTCTATGATCACTTGAATTTCTTTAGGTGTAAAAGTTGTGTGCATGTTCTAAAATATGAGAGGTCAAAATCAGATGTCAAACTAAGCAGTGCATCTTTATTGATATGATCAACATGAGTTTGAACAATATTTTTATGATTCAATTGATAAGAATCTTATTAAAAGTCGTGATGCAGTGTTCTTTGAAGAACAAATTATTGAAGATATTGACAAGAATGGAAAAATAAATTCTCAAAATAATGAGAGCTTAGTTGATGTTGATTCAGTTCTTATTACTAATACTTTTATTGCATATGAAGGAGCCTAAGATGATAATGCAGATTATGATTAAGAGGATGTAGAACCTATAGATGATTTGATTAACGATGTTGTGGTTGATCAACAACCAACTCCTTCTTAGGTAACTACTTCAGATTTTTCAGAAATCTCTTGTAAAAGATCTTCTAGGGAGAAGCAAAAGTCAACACGTTATTCTCTAAATTACTATGTACTTTGACTGATATGGGAGAACCTAGAGATTATGATGAAGTCATGCAAGATACTCACATAGATAAGTGGGTAGAAGCTATGAAAGATGAAATAAAGTCACTCCATGAAAATGGAACATATGAGTTGGTGAAATTATTGAAAGATAAGAAAGTTCTAACAAATAAATGAATCTTTAGAGTAAAACAAGAGCAACATATCTTTTCACCTAGGTGTAAGGCGAGGTTAGTTGTCAAAGGCTTTGGCCAGATAAAAAGAATTGAGTTTGATAAAATTTTCTCCCTTGTGGTGAAAAGGTCTTTTATTCACGTGGTTCTAGGTTTAATTGTAAGTCTAAATTTAAAGGTTCAGCAAATGAATGTCACAATTTTTCTTCATATTAGATGAAGAGATTTACATAAAGCAACCTAAAGAATCTGTAGTCAACAAAAAAAATTATGTCTGCAAATTGAGAAAGAATTTGTATGGCTTGAACACAATCTCTAAGACAATGGTACTTGAACTTTGAATCTATCATTGAAAAATAAAGATACAAGAAAGCTTCTTCAGATCACTATATATTCTTTTAGAAGTTCTTTGATGATGATATTACTATTTTACTACTTTATGTGGATGACATATTAATTATTGGTAGAAATAAATCTAGAATTGCAGTCCTTAAGAAAAAATTGAGCAAATCATTTGCGATGAAAGACTTGGAGCCAACAAAGAAAATTTTAGGCATTTAAATACACAAAGATGGAGATAAAAATGAGTTATCATTATCTAGCAGCAATATATTGAGAAGGTACTGAAGATGTTCAACATGCCAAAAGCAAAAGTGGTAGTACTTCTCTTATTAACTACTTAAAATTGAGTACGGCCCAGAGTCGACTTACTAGCGAAGAGAAGAAAGAGATGTTTTATATTTCCTACTCCCCTGTAGTTGGTAGTTGTATTATATAGTTTGCATTAGACCAGATATTGCATATTTCATTGGTACTATTAGCAGAATTCTTTCTACTTCTGGAAAGAAATGATAATGTTAAGTTTTGATGAATGATCATGAGCTTGAATGCAGAAAATCTTTTGTCAAATACTTAAAAAGAAGAAACATCATACAAGTTTTGATAAAAAGGAAAGAAACATCTTTCAATGACTACAAAGGAAAGGAAGAGAAAAGAAGATTACTCCATTAAGTATGGAACATGATTCATGGGATTTCCGCATTCTTTTAGTCTTATTTAGATAGTTTTTTCCTTTTAGACTTTGATTATTCTTGGAAATTGAATATTCATTATTCCTATTCCTAAGAAGAAAAATCTTTTTGGTTGACTTGTGTGGCTATCTTCCAACAGCTAGTAGTAGTCCCAACGACTACTATATAAGCATTGGAAGATCAAAGGAAGAGATATAAACTTGTCTCAATCTTTTCTATTTTTTTGCTCTACTTTACTCATGCATTGTATTCTCTTAAATGTAAACTGTGTACTTAAAAGGAGAGATAATTCAGATCAACTCCAAGGCTAAAAATATTATGTATAATGTAATCAGTGGTGAAGAATATGAGAAAATCTCCTACTGTGAGACTATAAAAAAGATATGAAAAAAATTAAAAGTAACATATGAAGAAACTGATAAGGTCAAACAAACTCTTGTAAGTTTATTAGTCTATGATTATGAACTTTTCATGATAAAAGATGGAGAATTCATAGAAAAAACATTTTTCAGATTTGAGAAAATTGTTGGAGAATTCAAAGCTGCAGGAAAAACTTATCCTGTGGTAGACCAGATTACAAGGATTCTAAGAAGCTTACCTCCCCAGTGGCTCTCTAAGGTTGTGTATCTTGAAAGTATGAGCTTGAATAACATGACCTAGGATGAAGTCAGAGGAGATCTTATTGCATTTGAAAAGGCTCACTTGAATAAAATGGACCATCAGCAAAAACAAAAAAAATTTATGTCTTTCAAAGCCATAAATGAGGAAGAAGATGATACCCCAAATGCAGATGAACTTGATCTCATCACAAGAATAGTTGTTGAAAATTATAAGAGATTCAGAAATCAAAAAAGGCAAAGATAAAATTATACACAGGGAAAACAACATACTGATCAGAACAGAAATAAAAATAAGTGTTATAATTATGGTAGATTTGGTCATATTGCTTATGAATGTCCATAAGCAAAAAGGGGACCCTCCAAGGAAAATCAAAAGGCATTCAACTAATGCTGGGGTGATGAGTAACAATCAAATCAAGAAAATGACAACATTGGAGACTGTTATTTCATGGCAATTGGAGAATCCAACCAAGTAAGAGCTAACTACTGTAATGAATGTTCAAAACTTCAAAATTTATTGAACCTTTCCATAACTGATTTGAATAAAGCTCATGAAGAAAAATAAAGCTCTTTTAAAAGAAAGAAGAGACTAAGAGCTTAAACTTGAAGTTTGTAAAATTGAGAAGGACTACCTATATGAAGACCTTGAAGATTTGAAAATCAAGATTAACAGTTTTGAAAAATCTCTTAGTCATAGTGTTGTCAAGTTAAATCAGTTGACTAACTCAACTAAGTCAACTGATAGTAATAGATATTATAGTTGTGAAGGATCTTAACAGTCAACTAATTAGAGTAAGTCAACTAGATAGAGAAATCATAGTCTAAATACCTATCACAAAAGGTATTATAGCTATGATAAATCTCAAAGGTCAACTAGCTTAAGTCAGCCGACAGGAAGATACAATCACAGTTACAATACTTATTATACAACCACTGATCAATATTATACTTCTTGTTATTATTGTGGAAAATCTGATCATAAATATTACAACTACAAACTTCTCTCTAGAAATCCCGCTAAATGAATTTGGAGATCTAAAATTGAGTCAACAAATTCAAATACTAATCTCAATAGACCCAAGAATGCTTAGGTACCTAGAATAAGTAATATATCTGTTTTGTAAGAACTCTGCTCAAAACCTAAAGGGAAATGACATCCCAATAGTGGATGTTCAAATCACATGACTGGAAACAAAAATTTATTTGAAATCATAACTGATTTTGATGGAGGTGACATCAACTTTAGAGATAACTCCAAAGACAAAGTAATAGGTATTGGTACCATATTCTTTAATAATTCTTGTGATATTACTAATGTTTATTTGATCAGTAATTTAAAGTACAATCTTCTAAGCATCAGTAAGTTGTGTGATGCTGGATTGGAGGTAAGATTTAAAAAGAAAAAGTGTATAATTGAACAACATGGAAGGCAAGTCCATGCTGGAAACAAATATAAAAATGTGAAACTTGGTCATTCAAGCATAAGACATATTAAAAAGATAGTAAAGCATGATCTTGTGACTAAATTGCCAAACCTTGATTTTAAAAAGACCTATATTTGTGATGCTTGTCAGCTTGGCAAGCAAACTAAAAATTCCTTTCCTGTCAAAGAAATTGTGTCAACTACTAAACCCTTGCAGTTACTTCATATAAGACTATTTGGTCCAACTAGAACTGCTAGCATTGGTGAAAAAAGGTTCAAAGAGACAAGGACAACTACATCACTACCATCAAAAGTAATCATGAGAGAGAATTCGAGAATAATAATTTCAAAATCTTTTGCTATACCCATGGATACACTAACAACTTCTCATCTCCAAGATCCCCTCAATAAAATGGTGTGGTTGAACGAAAAAATAGAAGTCTTTAAGACAAGGCTCAAATCATGATCTGCGAACACTCTCTACCACACAAGTTTTGGGTAGAAGCGATCAGTACTGCATGTTATATTTTGAAAAAGTGTCTTATTAGACCTCTTCTGAAGAAAACTCCATATGAGTTTTGGAATAATAAAAGACCCAACATTGGGCACTTTCATGCTTTTGGGTCTAAATGCTTTATTCATAACAATGACAAGGACAATATTGTAAGTTTGACCCAAGAAGCGGCGAAGGTATTTTCATGGGTTACTCTAACTCTAGTAGATCATATAAGATTTACAATAAACACTCTCTTTGCATTGAGGAATCTGTCCATGTTGTTTTTTTATGATACTAATCACTGTTTTAAGAATGTTAGCTTTATAAATGATGAGATTGAATAGGTACAATTTAATAAAACTCCTTCCACCAAGGATAACTTCTTCTCAAATCCCTCTAGCACTGAAAATGACCAGTCTGCCACTACTCCAAGTGATCAAATTGAACAAAAAGCAATTTCAAATAAATGAAGAAACGAGCCTGACTATCCTAAGAAATTTATCATTGAGAATCCCAAGGAAGAAATGCAAACAAGGGTTTCCAGTAGAAGAAATGTGAACATAGCCCTCACATCTCAACTTTAACTAAAGAAAGTCAATGAAGCCTTGAAAGATGATAGCTGGGTAAAATCAATGGAAGAAGAGCTGGAGTAGTTTCATAGAAACAATGTATGAACTCTTGTTTCATAATCAGAAAATGTCTCCATTATTGAAATCAAATGGTTATTCAAAAACAATGAACGAATCAGGTAAAGTTGTACGAAACAAAGCTCCTCTAGTCACTCAAGGAAATTCATAACAAGAAGGAGTCAATTATGATGAGACCTTCACATATGTAGCAAGGTTAGAATCCATTAGAATTTTACTTGCTTATGCTTTCTATAAAGGGTTCAAATTATTTAAAATGGATGTGAAAAATGCTTTTCAAAATGATTTTATTGATGAACAAGCCTTTGTAAAACAACCCTTAGGTTTTGAGAATTCAAACTTTCTATATCACGTCTTCAAACTCTCTAAGGGTCTCTATGATCTAAAATAAGCTCCTAAAGCTTGGTACGCTAGACTAAACAACTTTCTAATTGATTATGATTTCATAAATTAAAAATTTGATACTACTTTATTTATCAAATGTACTCCCCCTGGAAACTTGATTATTCAAATTTATGTTAATGATATTATCTTTGATAGTGCTAATGTTGTTTTATGTAAGGAATTCTATAAAATAATACAAAGTGAGCTTGAAATGAACGTGATGGAAGAATTAGCATTCTTTCTAGGATTACAAATTTATCAGTCTACTGAGGGAACATTTATCTATCAAAATAAGTATGCCAAAGATCTGATTCAAAGATTTGGAATGAAAAATGCCAAGCCATCCAATACTCATATTAGTTCTACCTGTGTTTTGAAATCGTGTGAAGATGTCAAAAATATTGATGAAACCAACTATCGTGGCATCATTGGCTCACTCTTATATCTTACATCCAGTCGACCTGATATTTTTTTTTAATATTATCAAATGCGAGGTTTAGTCAGCTCCTAAAGAGGCTCATCTGACTGCAGCGAAACGTATTATTAGATACCTTATTGGTACAAGCTCATATGGTCTACGGTAGCTGAATTCTACCGACATTATTTTAAAAGATTTCTTAGATGCAGATTATGTAGGTGATAAGATTGATAGAAAAAGTACCAGTGGCACTTACCAGTTCATGGGACAATCCCTTGTGTCATGGAATAGTAAGAAGCAAACCCGTGTCTCTCTATTCACCACTGAATCTGAAAATATAACTATTGAATTGTTCTGTGCTCAGATTCTTTGGATTTCCCATCAACTCAATGAGTATGATCTATGTTTTAAACCTGCCAAAATATTTTGTGATATTTCTAGGGCTATTTTCTTGTCTAAGAATCATGTGCATCATTCTAGAGCAAAACACATTGATGTTAAGTATCACTTCATTAGAGAGCATGTCTCAAAAGGCAACATTGAATTATCTTTTGTAAGCACTGATTTTTAATTAGCTAATATTTTTACCAAACCTCTACATGAAGAAAGATTTGTTCCTTTAGAAAATCTCTTGGCATTATTTCTAAGCCCTTTTAAAACATAGACAATTTTTTAACTGATTATGTGCTCACTCTCTAATTATGTTTTACTCGTTGTATATTTTACTTCAAATTTCTTTCCTTGTGACTGCACCTAGGTTTTCACCTTTTTTATTTTTTGATTGATGTCAAAGGGAGAAAATAGTGTATTTTTGGTATTTGCTCTAACAATGCAGGGGATCACCCATTCATGGAAAGTTAATTCATGTCGCGACTCAGGGATGCCTACCAGAAAAGTAATCTGATTTTTTGTCATCCATAAAAAAGGGAGAGATTGATAATATTAAGTTTTGATGAATGATTGTAAGCTTGATTACAAGAAATATTTTGTCAAATACTCAAAACGAAGAAGCATCTCTCAATGTCTACAAAGGAAAAGAAAGAGAAAAAAAGATTACTAGAAGATTACTGCAATAATTATGACTCATAATTCATAGGATTTTTGCATCCTTTTAGTCTTATTTAAATAGATTTTTTCCTTTTAGACTTTAATTATTTTTGAAAATTGAATATTCATTATTCCTTTTCCTAAGAAGAAAAATCTTTTGGGTTACGTTGCCTTGTGTGGCTATCTTTCAACGGCTAGTAGTAGTCCCAACCGCTACTACATAGGCATTGGAAGATCAAAGAAAGAGATATACACTTGTCTCAACCTTCTCTTGTTCTTTGCTCTACTTTACCCGAGCATTGTATTCTCTTAAAGATTTACTGTGTACTTAAAAAGACAGGAGAGAAACACATAGTTGGTGAGGCATTGTATCAACGTATGTGAAAAAAGGAAAGAGTGTGAGTTAAAGCCAAAAACCTTGGATCAATATTGTACTTTAATTTTATTCACAAAAAAACTAGCAGAATCTCTTGCAACCTAAGAGGGCTGAAGTAATACCTATTAGAGGTCTCAACCAGTATAAAACATTTGTTGTCATTTACTTTCAACGACTTAATTTATAAAGTTTTCATTACTACAATCATCAGTCGATTGTCTGTTGGAGAAAATTGACTGTCTGGTCGAAAAAAAAAAGTAATTCACTCCCCTCTTATTTCTTTTAAGAAACACTGTGATGTAGTAAAATGGATACTAAGATATTTAAAGGGTACTACAGACATCGAGTTGTACTTTGATAGTGGCAAGCCTAAACTTGTTTGCTTCACAAACTTTGATTTGAAAGATAACCTTGATAGATTCACTTTCGGTTATTTGATCACTTTTGCAGGGGGAGCTAGTCTTGAAAATCTAGACTACAGAAGTTCATAACTCTCTCCAACACAGAAGTCAAATATGTTGCTATCACTGAAGGTTTCAAAAAATTGCTTTGGATGAAGGAATTTATGAAAGATATTGACTTTAAGCATTCAAGATTCGTCTTATTTTGTGATGATCATAGTGATATTTATCTCACCAAGCACTCCACCTTTCATTCTATGTCCAAGCATATCAGTAGAAAGTATCATTAAATTAGAATGACCGTGGAAGAGAAATTATTTGAGGTTGAGAAGATACACACTAATGTCAATCTTTCAGATATGCTAACGAAGGTGGTGGTTTTAGAGAAGCACGAGCATTGTAGAACTTTGGCAGGCATGAAGCCTGTCCATAGTTCCTCCATTTGAAGATTCATTTAGCCCCTTGACTGGGAGGGGAGTTTGTTAGGTCGTAGCCCATGCTCCAGCCAAATGCCCATGTACTAATCCTATTCTCTATATTTGAGAGACATTCACACTTACAAGTGATTTTGAGAGAGCTTTACCAAAGAGAAAAAGAGTTCTTTTTGTTGCAATATTTGTTATCCAATCAGCGACTTTCACATCATGATTTTCAGCTCGTTCATCGTTTGACAAGGCTGAAATTTTGATTGAATATTTCAAATATCTTGGTGTTTGATTTGACCAGTGAAAATCGCATTTGGAGATCCACAACATTTGATTTTGAGTCTCGAACAACAACTCTATTTTGGATGATTTCTCTTGCTTTAATTTCGTTGGTGTAGCTATTTTACAGAATATTTATGAAGCTATTTGGATCTCTGTGATCCAATGGTTGTTACCTTCGATTTGAAAGGTTATTATTCCATGTTAAACTTGTTGTTCTTTACTTTCTTTATTTTTGTATTTACCTCTTTCTGGTATAACTATGTATACCACCATTCAGGTTATTAACTTAAAATATCTAAGAGCTGAGTTGATTTAGGATAACTACATAACTCAAATTAATTCATAATAAACCAGGTCAAGATTTTAAAATTTAAAATATATATATATTTGATATGTTATATATACCATGACAAATAAGACTCTTTAAAAAAAAATTAATTTTGTATGATAATAAATTAATTGAAACTTAGCACGAATTGAACAAAATGAATTATGCCATATTATTTAATCCATCTCGACTCAACTCTAATGCATGAGAACACACAAATACAATTATATTTTTGGTAGAAAACTGACAATATATAATAGTAACTTAATAGGGAAAACCATTCCATGCACGTACTAAAACAAGGATACATAATCTTATCTCCTAAACGAAGACTCAACTGGTTCGTTTGGATATAGATTCAAATCATGATTTAAAATTCTATCTTTGGGAGATTTTGAAATTAATGTTGAAGTTTTGTTCACATTTTTTGACAGGTGTTGATTCACATTAAAATTTCAAACTTGAGAACCAAATTTTATGACCAAACACCTAATAATTACTTCAAATTGTCCAATGTGGTATTTTGGAGAGAAGACTGATGCATGATTGATGTGTCATTCTCAGTTGAAACATGTGGAAAGGGACTACTCCCTCTGCCTTACACAAGTTTGGAGCCAAAAACATATGGCAACCTCAGTATGAAATAAACATTTAAACTAAATGGGGTAGTCTAGATTAAATGATGACGAGATGATAATATGTAGAGATATACAATAAATGTAGAAATTAGTAACACACGAATTAGTACATGGAGATAATGATGGATTAAGATAGTCAGTACAGAAATTGGCATATAAGTTATATGTGCATTAATCATACTGAAATTGAAGTTTGCTACCAAACATTACATAAAATGCATATAATCTATAATCCTGGTTTTTTTGTCCAATGTATATAACCAAATTTGCCCAAATTTTAAAAGCACTTTCTTGAAATACCTTTGTTTTTTTTGCCTTGAGCAAACGTGCGTGGGGCAAAGATGATGGAGAGGATTCCGACTCAATCATTTCACGATCTGCATGTCTAATCCCATCAATAATGTAACATGCAGGGAACAAACAGTAGAAAGGAAAGCAAGGCCAAATTATTCTACATTTATATCCACTTTCTGTCTTGAACAAGACTAAAGAAACAAAATAGATGAATGAAAAAAGAAAGATAGAAAAGAATCTCGATTTCAAAACTTCATCAAATTGTCAATTATCTATTGAAGATATCAACACCAGAATATGAAAGACATGGTTATTTGTTTATCTCCATATTTTCTTTGTCTTAAGTCATTAATAATTTGTTTAGATAAGCTTTGAATTGTTCGTTATTTTTTTTTAGTGTTTTTGTTTCAGTAAAATTGCAGGTCTATTAGTTATTGGTTAGGAGTAAGTTGAGTCCTAGTAATAAACAATGACTTGCTTATACGTTTGCTATTTGCATCAATAAAGGATTAGTTCTCTGATTTTCCATCAAATTTTCTGTCAGTTTTTTGTTTAATATTCAACATTATCTACCACTGCAGTCTCCTGCAGCATAATGAAACTATTCTAAGTAGGAAAATTTAATATGACAGAAGCATTGATTCAAGAACGTAGACGTAATTAGCACAAAATGAAGTCGTCGTATCTCTGTAAATTTTTATTTACTCTGTGTGTAATAGAGCAACGTAATTTGGCTCACCACAAAATTTATGAAGACACAAAGGAACATTTTGAAACTCTTATGGTTCTAAAACATGTCATAATAATATTCTATTGCAACAAGACTTTTGAACAGACTAATAATAAAATATTATCATATGAACGGAAACGAATGAAGAAATAAGAATAAGCGAGCACCTGAAAACGTGACTTTGTTTTCATTCTTTTCCTTGTGAAAGTCTTGTATTGATCTGTTGGCGATTCCTTTAGGGCCATTTTGTCCACGAGACGAATCAGTGCGGAAATAAACCTCCTCTAATGCAGCCTGCTGCATGCGCATTATTTTGCAAGTTCGTAACATTCATTCCATTAAAAACTAAATAAATAAAGATAAATGTACCTTGTTAGATTGTGACTTGCGAGCAATACATGGATGGTTGGGAAAGTAAATGATTATGATGACGAAAAATAAGAAGGAAAGATTATAAGATGAAGACGAAAACAAAAGGGGCATCGTGGTTGATGTTAGTCTTTTTCAAATAGATGGTTCATGAGGAGGTATGTCTAAAGTTTTAGCAAATTTATAATGGAGGAGAAATGCACAATGAGTAGTTAAATACTATGAATAAGGAACGTGGATATTTCAATTTTTGATGAGACGTATGAACAAGTTCTATAGAGTTAAGGTGGCCTACCTTTTGTTTCCTCACCACCTTCCCTAATTACTCCAAGACGATAAGCATTCGAAAAACAAAATTTTTGACAGTATTATTTGCAAAATAAGATTCTTTTCCATTTCTTAGCATACTTCAAAATTTGCTAGCTTATATGACATCATTATTATTCAGAGAATTGAATGACTTCTTAATTGACTATTGACTTTTATTTGCAAAATAAGATTATTTACCATTTTATAACATACTTCAAAATTTGCTTTGTTATACATATGACATCATTATTACTCAGAGAATTGAATAACTTCTTAATTGATTAAGATATTTTTACTATATCTTGTAGATGCATTATATGAGTGAATTATTGATACTTTTTACGTAATTTCATAATATATATTATAAATTTTGTTCTGAAAAGAGTTAACAATCAGTGCCTAGATGACTAGATGTAAATGAAAAAAACAGTTTAGCCTCACATATTTCGAATGAAATCTTTTTTATTTAGTTACTTTTTTGTTTTGGGGGATATAAAATATTTTTAAATTCATTCATCCACTGAAGGTTTCACCTCCAGTCAGGGGCGGAGCTAGTAGACTACAGGGGTTCATCCGAATCCTTTTGTCGAAAAATTACATTGTATATATATGAATTTTTTTTCTATGTGTATATATACTAAATTGAACCCTCTTGAAATAAGCAAAAAACTTGGTTTAGTGGCAAAGGGGGTGCAAACTTTCACATAGGAGGCCTCTCAGGGTCTTGGGTTTGAGACTCATTTAGGACAATTTTTAATATTTTTTTTTTTTGCTTCATGCGTTTGAGCCCCCTTGATAGAAATTCTGCCTGGAGTGATAGTGAAGAATTGGACATTGATCCTACCATATATATAAGTTAGAAAATCAAATGTTACAAAAGGAGGAGAAAACCAAGTATATAGTTTGTCATTCCTCTTGGCAAGAAAAGAGGGAACGTAGAATATTGGAAAACGTTTTTGTTTACACTAGTAATGTAATTAGTTTATTAGAGTAAGTAACTATTTTATATTTACTGTAAGTTAATTTAATGTAATAGTAATATAAAGTAAATTTATATATTGACTTTGTCTTCCACAATTTATAATAGTTACCATGAAATTTGTCCTAGGCAAAGCAATTGTCGCTATTCGCTATCATCGAATCGACAAATTCAGCTGTCACGTTAACAGTATAAACAAAAATAGTCGAGCCGGTTCCTCTGTAGCCAAGCTGGCGTGTGGACATTTTCATGGAAAACCATATGATAGAAAGAAAAAAAAATCTAGGAACAATTTATGTTTGAATGATTTTATTTGAAAATAAATATTACGTCTCTACATCGATGTTCTACTAAAACAAAGAAATTACAGTTTGCGACCATTACAAAACAAAGAAATTAAATTTGCAATCATTATTTTGCAGAAAACGATTGATTAGGCCCCAGTTTATATTAGTGATTCGGCGAATAATATCAGGGAAATACAGAAATACCTATTTGAATTTATTTAATTATATTTTTATTTATTTATTTATTAATTACTCGAATTATCTATGAACTTCAAAATACTCCATCCATTTTAAAATAGTTGATCCTTTTTGACTTGACATTCTCCTTAAGAAAATATTTATCGAGGTTTATTTTATCAAATTAATTTTATTAATTATTCTTTGAAAATATAAATTTGAGTTAATAAACTTTATTTAGTTATTTAATATTAAGGATAATATTGAAAGAACATAATTAAATTCTCTTGATTTTATTAAAGATATAACTAAATTAAAACAAGTAATTTTTTTTTTTTTTCTTTTTAAGTAAGAGAGTAGTTACCTGTGCAGTGCCCCATCTTATTCTTCCAAAATCCCAATCCCCTCTCATTTGCCGTGCTATGCCCATCGTCCTTCTCTATGATAGTTGATTGATGCAAAGTCCAAATTGATCCTCTAATTGGGTCCACATATTCCTCTGTACTGTGCCAATTCCCATGTCCCCTATCCTATTTGGGAGAATTACTTCACACTTTAATTGGAGATAAGGTTATTTCTTTCTTATTCTATTTTATGTATGACGATATCCAATTAATGTATTAAATAGTAGGATAAAAAAATTAAATTTAAAAATTTAGTTGGACAAATAATAGGATGGTTGATCTTCTTCTCAGCATTTTTGTCCTTTTCTCTATTTGTATATTCCTTTTTTTCTTCTTTTTAAAGATATAGTAAAATACAAAAATAAAAATATTAGCTAACTATTCGATTAATAAATAAATAGTTACTCGAGCAAAAAAAAAATTAACAAAAAGTTCACTAGTTTATTTATTAAAACATAAATTGATGAAAAGTATATTTAAAAAGCTTTAGCAAATGAAAACAAACTTATATATAAAAACACGACTCTATTTTCTTGTACTTTTTCCAAATAAAAATTCCTAAAACAATAGAAAAATTCAAAATCTAAATTAAGCAAATTTTTTTTTTTTTTTTATAATCCTTTTTCTTTTTGAAGGAATGGGCTTATCCTCTATGATACTCTGTTAGTATACAATACATGCAATGTGGGCATTAAAGAGGGCTGAAAGCTATTTTCTGAAAGATTGAATTTATCATTTATAATTCTTTGTCAGTGTATTATTCATATCAAGTTGGTATCATAGAGAACTAAGCTCTTTTATGAAGGAATGAACAAGTCCCCCCCCGCCCGCCCCCCCTCTCTCTCTATATATTAATATTTATATAGATTATGGGTAACATAGAGGACTGAGGAGTATTTTTTCAAGGAATGCAACAGTCTTTTGTGATATCTTATTAGGATATGGCATATACCATGCAGGTATCTTAGAGGACAGTGTCGCTTCGGGAAACATGGGTATTGAAAATCTTAAAAATCCGTAGGTTCCCAATTTTAAAGCAATTCCTGCCAAGATGACGGATCCTGCCGTAGGTGCCTCTACATGAGCTTCGGGTAACCAAATATGACCTGGTACCATAGGCACTTTGACGGCGAAAGAGGCGAAAGAAGCAATCCATAGAAAGATTTGGCGCCGCTCACTAAATTCTGTGGTTAATGAGATCCCGACAGACAAATGGTGGAAGCTTTCAACAACGATTCTTCCCTTAGCCGATTATTACTCTATCCTTCTCGTTGTCTTATCGTAAAATTCTATCCCTCCTGCTTTCTTTAAGGCTCTAATTTTTTCTGAAGAATTCGCCATGATATACTTGATCCATGCATAATATTCCTGGATTACCTCTTGATGCACCATCTGTCTTACATTGAATCCATTGTCCACTAGGGAATTCCCAACATACTCTTCTATAATGTAGCCTGGGGATATAGCTCTCCTACTCACTAACCAATTCAGGCCAATTAGAAGACAATCTTTTCATCTTAGGAAACCTGTACACCAGTAAATTGTGCAGAGTTGCTGAAACCTGAGAAATTAGCCTGTTCAAGGAGATATTACCACCATACCTTCTTTTCTTTCTCCTCTTCCATAGCTCCCAGACAACTACACAGGGCAATGCTTGATATAAGGGCTTTAGATATACATTTGCAGGGTGTTTCCACCACCTTTGAAATACCTGCGGTAAGCTAACACCACGTGTAAGACCTGGACCCAAGGAAAAGTACTGCCATACCTTATCAGCACATCGAATGTGTAAGAATAGTCTCCTCGGTTGGGGAACTGACCGTATCCCAAACCGACACAGGTGAACAGACATTTACTGCAACCGGAACCTTCATTCCTTATTGTTGCAATTCCATGCTAGCAAGTTAGTTTCATGTTGACTTGCGGAACAATCACATCAATATACACGAAAATCAAAATTGGAACTGGAACTTGATAACGAACCTGGACTAACCCAGATAGAGTCGTGGACAACATGAATGTCATAGGAAGACGTGTTTCCATAACGAACAAGATACGAGTTGAGAAGGGGGAGTTAGCAAAGTTAGACAAGATTGGAATGGGCATAGGAACATGTATTGATGTACCAGATCGGCTAATGCTCCCAGGTTGATGCAATGTATTCCACCAGTTGACTGAAGACTTGATTATTGGTATATCGATCGGTCCAGCACGGATTGAAATAGGAGCCAGTTCGACAGAAAGCTTTTAAAAACGTAGTGCACCCAGGTAAATAAGGAACAAGATGAATACAAAGGTTAAACGAGCATCCCACACCCAAAAGGTGCCCCACATAGGTTTTCCCTGAAACCCCCCAGTAACTAAGGTAAAAAACGTAGAAAAAACACCTATTTCTGTACTGGTTCCGGAAGAGCGAAGAAAAAGGGGATGTTTTGTTAATAGGAACAAAAAAATGTTTATAGCCGTAACGATATAAACAAGAATACTCATCCGAACCGCAGGAACATGTACATACGGAATACGAGAATTTCCACCTTGTTGAAGATCTAGTGGTGCTACCCGAAGACTTAAATGAATAGCCATCGCTGTTAAGAACAACCGAGATCCAATGAGAATTTGCGCGTAGCTTCTGGTCTTTGACATAAAAAAAGAAGGTTGTAATAACGAAAGGGACATGTGAGAATTTGGTCTTGGCTAGTGGAACAAGAAAGACATGGATCTATATTCAATACGCAATCAAAGGATTTCTCCCCAAAAAGGAGAAGAAGTCCCTTTGCTTTCTTTTTGCTCCGCTCGTGTGTGGCACTCCTTGCTCGCGGAGCGGCATACCGAAAAAAAGAAAAGCCTTATGGCGACTACCTTACTTAAGCAATTCTTTTTATTCTTATTCTTTCTTAGTTATAGTTCCTATATTGGTTTTTTTCTTTCTGGGTTTCTTAGGGCCCTCCGTCTTTAGAACGGTTCGCCTGGCCACAATGAATGAATATTACGTCAATAGAGTAAGTTGTTCTTTAAGTTGTACCCTTAACACGAAGCTAGGGCAGCGATGCGAACGCTTTTGAGTGCATTAAGTAAATTAAACAGATACTCGCTGGTCTGAATTGTGCAGGATCGAGCCCTGGCCTTGGAAGCCATCCATTCAAGCCTTCCCAGTCCTTTTTTATTGTTTTCTGATCGGACTTTCTATATCCATATGATATGATATTACTTTTAAGCTTCCTAGCCTGGGTTTGTGTGAAGCATGAGAACATGAGAAAGCACAATCTTTCGCTACTCGTGTGACCCCGCCTCATGGCTTTCAGAAGGGCCTAAAGTGCATGATGATTCGATTTCCGAAATATAGAAATATAAAAAAAAGGCCTTCTCTTGCTATTCTCTTTCTTTCTCTCTCCTATTGACTATTGACATAGCAAAGTCTGGTTCTATTGAGCGTGATACCCGCCCTCTACAAAGTGGTTTTTAAAAAGGTCTTTAAACGACTCTTCGTCTCCAGTTCCAAAAGGTTTAATGAATGGCTTTTTTCTCTGCCCACCACCCATGAAAAGACAGACTATATAGGGCCGCCCGACCTGGTTCAAATACCATTTTATCCTACCTCGCTCACCGCCCCTTAGGCTTAAAAGCCTTTTCATTGTCACCACCTACCTATATCGATATGGCTAGTTTTCTAGCGAGATTTCTAGCTTGAATTAAGGCTTCGAAGCCCCTCTTCTCTCTCTGTAACTAGAGAGGTAGGCAACCTGAGTTTAGAGCCACCTTGATTCGAGATGTCGGAACATCAACCGGATCGGAAACCAAATCCTAAAGTGACTTCGGAACAGGTTCGAGAGCTTTGATCGAAAACCTTTCCTATCTAGTGTCAGCTGATCCTTCAGCGTCTGCACCAACTAAATCGGAAGCAACATTCGAAAGACGAGAGTAGGCTCGAGGAGGATCAAAAGACTGATTCTCGGTCCACTAAAGTTAGAAAGCTGGTTAGACTGCAATCTATGCCTATGGAAAGAAAAGTCACAAAAAGCGATCCATATGATCATAAAGAAAGGCTTGCCTATACGTCTTTCTAGCGTACGCGCGTTTCCTTTTGATTGTAGCCTGTCGCTACCTGGATCAATTAGCCTATTCTAGTTCGCTTTGTGTCATCCGATTTTAGGGAATTCATTGGATCGTGAAGTTGCTTCACACCTGGCCATATCGAGGGAATTAAAATGAACTTGCCCTTAAAAAAAGAGAAAAGAACTGGAATGGGAGAGGATGGTCATTGAGAAAGATGCCTTAACAGGTTGGTCATTTGTCAGGACGAGAATGTGAGTTCTTCTTATTATCGGTGAGCCGCTGCCCCTCATACTCTTCTTTCCATTTTTGGGTCGCTCTTCTTATCTGCCGTACCCCCAATCCTTCTTCATACGAAGGCATCATAACATATACATCAAATCAAGATCAAATAAAAGATTCTCCATCCCTTCTTTATACTCGTCTATCCCTCGATCAACTAGATGGGCCTAGGATAAGGTATTAAAAAACCATCGATATGTGGGGTGATCGAATCGACTCATCTATAACTCATCTTTGAAAACAAGATGCGCTCCTACGTGAGGAGGGGGGAAATGAAAGTAAGAACCATGCGCATGGATGAAAGAGCGCGCTTTGAGGGATGAGGGGAAGAAAGACTATAGAAAGGCTAAGTGAAGTACTTATAGGGATTTCTTTAACATTCTTCTTTTCTCTTCTTGCTTATCACCTTCTTTCCCCTTCCTCACATCCTAATATAATAAAGATCAAGACGAGTAGCTCCAGGTCCAGATATCTCCCTTCGAGATCGCCAGCATCAGTCTAAGTAGCTTAAGTTTTTTGAAGAAAAAGGTAGAGAAGGAAGAGTGGTTGAAGCAGGACCATAAGAAGTACCTTTAGCATTTCAAGTACCCGATTCAGAGCCAGGACATCTTTGGCACATCCACCAGCAGGGCCTTTGGCATAATAGGTAGGTAGCATATCTTGATCCATCGGTAGCATAGCCACCGAGGGAATCGAGTGAATGACCTTAACGATCGTTTTAGAAGTAGCGCTTTACTATCCTAACGACTCAAAGCAAGATCGAAATCCATCCCTCTTTTTAAAACTGATTAATTAACGACCCACCAAGCAAGGGCACATTGCGCGGTAGTAGCCAGTTCAAGGAAGTGAAACTAAGACAGGAAACTTCCCTTTTTTTTGACTTTGTTGTAAGTAAGACCCTGTCCTCTTCCCTTTCGACATCAAGATAATTGACGAAGGTGGTGCTTTGAATATTTTTGCTGAAGTCGAAAAGATAAACATCTACCCGGTATACCAGCAATCCTTCTATGCGGATACCCCTTTTTTACTCTCAACCATTGCCGAGAAGAGAAAATGCTCAAGGTTCTATATATTCTTTCTTTATTCAATTCATTCCTATCCTTTTAGTTTTCAGTCCCCGTTTTCCTCTCCAAGACAATCGATCGCCTTCTTAGTTAACTGCGGAACCCTCCCTTTAGCCATCTATCTTTAGATACGGAAGGCTTATGAGTCACAGAATTTGAAGCCCAAAAAACAAGGTAAGAAATGTGGAGCGGTCTCACACAAAAAGATTTGTCTAAGCAATCTCAAAGAGATTTTCAATAAGTCAATACCAAGATTTGCTTTCTGCGCCTACTGATATGATGATAATTCAGAAGCTTTTTTGCAAAGAAGAAGGGCCCTGTTCCTCGTGCTAAGGCTCTACTAAAAAATGCTCTTTTTCAAGAGAGAGGTTTAAGGCGCATTAATCATGCCTTGAAGGAGGGAAGTAGTGGAGTAGGAGAGGTAAAGATGGATGGGAATAGATAAGTAAGAGAGAAGGTGACACCAGCTAGCAGAACAGACGGAATGAGAAGAAATCCCCAGGATGGAAAGAAGCTTGAAAGAGAGAACCAGGAATGAAATAGCGAGACCAAACGAGCAAAAAGCCATGAAGGTTGACAATAAGAGCGTAAGACTTTATGCGAGAGGGTAGAACCCTTGATCCTTTCAAGAATGTAATTATCCTGAATATTATAAGGATCCTATTTAGAACCTTTTTTTTATGGCATCATCCGGGGTCATCAGCCCCGGTTGGAAAGTTGGAAAACTTTCCAATTAGGATATTCCGAGCACATAGTCATTTAAAACTGCATGGTTATTCTAATGGTACCGAATGGAGCACCAACAAGGGTTGTATCCGATTCTAAGAACTTTATTGTTCTCTGATGAGGATTAATATCTTGTTGTAATCTCTAGTTCCTCCCATACTTTACCTATGCGAAGGCAGAAATGGTATAAGTGTTCAGGTGAACAAAGGCGATCTATGGTCTAAAGCAGTTTACTCGAGCTTGGTTCGAGATATGCAGTTTGGTTATGACGAAGATAGAGGGGTTTACAGAGAAGGGAGAAATAGTTTTTAATAAGATTGAACCAATCCCCATATATATATATATTAAAGGATCTGATAATGTTTTTGCAGATTTCCTTTCAAGAAACGTTCAATATGCACGATAGAACTAAAACATTGACTAACAGGATTTGGCAAAAGATGAATGACATCGATGAAGCCATAAATGAGAAGAGCAACATGCTATTCCAATTAAGAGATAAATTAGTAACAGTGTCTGAAAAGGCAAAAAAGTTACAATTCAAATTAAGTCGGCTTAACACAGAACAAACGGACAACATGGCAGAATTTCAACTTCTATGTGAACATTTAGAAACAAAACCTAAGGGTAACAAAGTGGCAGGAGATGTCCCACTAGCACATAGTGCCAAAAACATCTCGACGGTAAAGCAGGATATGCAGATAGCAGAGTCTTTAGACGAAGCTAAACGCCGTGCAAGGGAAAAAATCCCTAACAAAGTGGCAGGAGATGTCCCACTAGCACCTAGTGCAAAAATATAACACCCCGTATTCAAGTACGTGTATTGGCGTATTCAAGTACGTGTATTGGTCTTATTTATATGGAATTTATTTTATTTTATTTTATTTATACCGGAATTTGCCTGTCGATGGTTCCATACGAAGGTTATTGGATAAGCTTTCCAACGATATAAAGATTTCCAAAAACAGATAGGTTTCGGATATAATCGAGCACGTTCGAAACTATAAAATGGTGGCCGGGATATTGGGAATAGTAAATGTGCAGGAAAATTTCCTGCACACAAACTACTGAGGCCAGCCAATTTTTTGGGTCAACTTTGAACGATCATAACTCCCTTAATATAATGAATTGGGTGATCTATGACCTATCAAAAGAAATATCCTTGAGTCTTCTTTCCAATGCAATTGGTTTCATCCAAATCCAACGTCTGAGTAAGGAGTTATACTTGTTTTACTTCAGCCTCTCAAAATAGATTTTTAGGGTCAACTTCAAACGATCATAACTCCTTGTACAGGATGAACTGGGTGGCCTACTTTATATGAAGTGAAATACCTTTGAATTATCTTTCCAACGATACCAATTTCACCCAAATATGATATCAGAGCAAAGAGTTATGGTCGATCTACTTTAGCTTATCAAAACAGTCCACCAAAGGACAGATTTGACATTATTTAAATTTTAAAGGCACTTTGGTCATTCCCTATGATATTATGGACGGGAATATGTGTACATATACATGTATATGAGTTCAAAAACTCATTTTCATCATCAATCATTGAGAAAGAACAAACCCTAGCCAAATTTGACCTTTAAATTACTTTTGATTCAACCGTAGAAATTCCAATGTAATCTGATAACTGCGTTTGTCATCTCGAGATCTTCGAACGGCACCTATTATTTGTGCAAACAGGATTGCATAATCAAGAGGTGAATTCTAAGGTATGAATATTGTTTGACTTTGTTCTCTTCCATATGTATATGTGTGATAGAGGATTATATCTATTGGTTGTTATTGAAAGGTGATGAAAATAGGGTTATGGACTATTTTGCATGGTTTGGTTGTATTGAATTGTGGAGGGTGGATATGGTGATTGAGTTATGGAAGGTGGATATGGTGATATACTATTGAATTGATGATTATTTATGTCTATGTCTCAATTTGGTTTAATGGATTGGTTGGAAGGATAAATGAATCCAAACTTGATATTGGAGGATGTTGTATGAATATGCATGGCATGTGAATGTAATTGGAGTATAAAAGGGTTAAAGTGACACCCTTTATGGTGTAATTAAGGCTTACTACTTAACCACTAGTTTGGTGAATTCAAATAATTGAAATGTGACGTTTGGTCGCTAATACTAGATTGCTATATATGTTCATTGTAGATAAGTAATCCGAAAAGACGAGAAGTCTATTTGGGACTAGTATTGAAGGTTGACAGTCAGGTATGTAAAGCATACTCTATACCATATCTTTGGTATGAAAGTGAACAATTGTTCTATTAAGAAAGTTTCCAAAGTTATTCAGTAACATGTGATCCATAATGATTTTGTATGATGTCCTACGTTACCAATGAATTTGTTTCCACCCTACAAGATGTCAAGACATTCCAATACTTACTTGTCTTCCAAATCTTACATGTTTATTGCACTAATGAATGTCAGAAGGTATCCGGTTACTCAAACAAGATCCATGTGCTATTAATGACTCCAAAATGTTTCATTGATATACCAATAAGTTCCTACTTCATTGTTATGGCATTGATGACTCCAAAACACTTTATTGATGTGCCAATGAGTTCTTACTTCATTGTTATTGCATTGATGGTCTATTTATATGTCTCTTAGTGATGTATCATTATTTCAAAGTATCAAAAATGTGGTGGCGACCGAAATAACAATCTCAAGGATTAATTGAACTAAGTGATGGAAGTTCTCTCTTATCGGGTGGTATCCCAGGGGCATAAGCCTATCATGGGTCGATCCCTATTTATGTGTTTATGGGTGGTATCCCAGGGGCATAAGCCTAGCATGGGTCGATCCCAGTTGATATGTACTGGAGGCAGCCTAATGGTCACAGTACAGTACAGTAATGATTACAAAGATGATAAGAACGAAGGTAAAGTGATTGAATAAATACAATGTACAGGTTGTCACAAGTTCTAGTAAGTGTGGTCCACTCCTATTACGATTTATTCACTTGTTTCTGATTTCTATTAAGCTCCTATATCATATGTGATTATCTACAACTTTACATACTCAGTACATATTTCGTACAGACGTTCCCCACGGGGGACCTGCATTTCATGCTGCAGGCACAGGTACCTCAGCTCATACACCGCACAAGTAGGAGCCAGGATACCCAGCTGCTTTTGGTGAGCTCCAGTTTGCTTTGGGGCTTTCCGTGTCATATCCATTCACTTTTGGTATTGTATAGAAGTTAGTTATATGGTGGGATGTGTCCCGACCTTAGTTAAACTCTGTGTATTGTCTAGAGGCTTTGTAGACCTAATGTACAATCAAGGTGGTATTTTGTTAATAGACATGATGGCTCCAATGACCAAGTATTGTATATACATATATATGTGTGCTCGAGCTTATACAGGTGATTATTTCCTTTTATATGTGACATGATGCTGTCCGAATTTCGGGTTGTCATAGAGGTATGCATGGGAAGTATAAGGTTATGAGCTGGTTCTCCCGGGCCTCCTTGGTTACGGGTGCCAGTCCGCCCCAATAGGATTTGAGGCGTGACAAAAAACATCTCAAAGGTAAACTCGGATATGCCTATGGCTGAATCCTCGGAAGAAGCCAAACGCCGAGAACCAACTCAGAGGACTTTCTCTGAAACTATACAATCAGTAACCACTGAAAAAACTTTCGAGAAATCAGAAAAAAGGACTAACTTTTTATCTGGAAAAAATATTTCTACCTTTCAGGTTGGCAAGATTCATCCAAAAGAGGAAGAATATTTAATATTCAACAGAATGATTTATGACTTCCCTGAATCATGTGGAACAACATTTGGGGTTCTGGAGAACAAAAGTATATACCCCAGAATCTCCATATTCCCAGGAGGAGCGGCTGATTTCACAGCCAAATTATTTGAGTTCGGTTATCTTGATAGAGTTTATTTCAAACCTGACCTATCTGAGATAGAAGGACCACCTATGAATCTGACAAATTCAATCAAGAGTTTTGCCGAAAATGAAGCCGTTTATTGCAGATTCTACAACTTAGCTATGGAATCTCAAGATGATCAAGTATATTTTTCCACGGTCAATTATGTTGAAGTGGAAAAATTAAGAGATTTTAGTATTAGCGCCACAGGTGTTAATAAGAAAATTCCATATTTCAACAAGAAATGGATTCAAACCAGACGAGCATTAGGGATGAAGGCTGTTTATCATATCCTTAAAAACAAGTTCGCAACAAATTATAAAGTCCTGAACAAGAATACAAATTGGGTTCTCATGACCAAAGAGAAATCAAAATCAGCTGTCTTAAGGGACAAAATAATTGAAATTGAAACTCATCAATTTCTAGCCACTCCAAACACATGGGCTATGGCCTGCAAGTTCTTAGAACACCCACATCTCAAAAGAAATGAAGAAGAAGGTGACTCTTCAATGTCCGAAGAGATGTAATCTACAGATGTAAAGCCTATTCTACAAAAGCAGAAAAGATGTAAAGCAAAAAGCATTTAAGTCAACATTGTCGGCATCAAACGACAAAAGAAATAAAAAAGATTGGATAAGTGGGATACGAAATCAGCCAATCACTAGATAAAAGAATCTTATCCTATCTTTTGATCTTATCTCGATAAGGATTAAAAGAGAAATATTAAATTATATAGGGACGACCCTACAAGAAATAAATATTGTAATCTACCCCTCCTTACTTCTATAAAAGGAGAGATAGAAAAACTTAGAAGATAGACTACATTTTCTCTGATAATCTCTTTCTTAGAAAAATGGTAGGTATCTTCAATGAGTGAGTGAGCACTTTCTCCCGTCAGGGAAAAGTGATAATAGTGTGTATAAGTATAAAGAAAGATCTGATTAAAGATTTTTCTTATGTTGTAATAAGTTCATGGAATAAAAGTTTATTTTATATACCTTGTCAATCTTTTATGCTGGTAAAAATAATGGTTGCGATCATCGGCCTAAACGGAGAAAGAATGAAACAGTAGCCAAAACGGTTGGACAAAAAGGCTAAAGGGGTTCTTCATAGCCGGAAGGAGAAAGCGGTGTTGATGCAACCAACGTAAAGGAAAAACGAAAGGTACATGAATATACTCAATAGTCTCATGAACTTATTAGCATAGGAAAAATTATTATTCATATCTACTTTATACATTCATACATATTATATTACTTAGTACCTATAGGAAATTCTAAAATCATGAATAGTGTATACTTTTTAATATGAAGGTTGTACAACCAGTATTAAAGGAATATCAAAATTGGTTTTGGAAAACCAAAATAAAAATCAAGTTTTACAATCATAATGTAAAAAGTTTAAAAAACTATCTTAACAGGTTACATAGATTAAAAAATTATTTAAATAATTCTGAAACCAACAGGATTAGAGTACTCATAAATGCCTCTCTAAATGAAAATCATAATAAAAAATTAAAACAAATATCTAGACTACAAAAGTATAAAATTAAATTAAAATAAATGACTCTCTATACATCATAATGAGTTATTATACTTGTTTTCTAGATGAAAAAACTTTAACCACTATTTTAAAAGTGATAAATTTAAACAAAAATCTACAGGAGAAAATCCTTGATAAGATTATAGAGTCGTTTGTTCAAGAACAATGGTCTATCCATAGTTATTCATATATAGATTCAGATTCAGATGACTATTGGCCATATTCTGATGATAATAATTATTGGCCATATGAATATGATGATGGCTATTATACTGACTAATTGTCAAATAATTCCGTAACTTACCCTGTTTGCGAACAACACCATTTTAATGGTATCAGAGCCAAGAATTATATACCCAAGTATTAGAAAATTCTAATATCATAATGATCATTTTTAAATTTAAACCTTTTAGTGATAATAAGCACAACATTAGAGATATAAAAAGAGCTCTAAATAGTAATTATTTAGAATATAAAAGGCTTAATGAAACAAAAAATGACCCAGACAGGTTAAATTATTTAATTGATATTATCTCTAGTTTAGAAGCAAGGTTAATAGTTTTATTAAAATCCAGAGCACTGAAACATAGATCGAGTCAGCCATGGATAAAGAACAAGCTTTAAGAATATTACCAGAGTTAAGACAAGAACTTAACATCCGAAAAGAAAGATATGTATGCAATCAATTTGCAGGAGTATGCAAACAATCATTATATCATCAAAAGAAAACTATCTTCCTTTTAGAACAAGAAATTTGGCATCTAGAATTCAAATTAGATAATAATCTGTTTAAAAAATGAATGGCAAAGAATTTATAGAAAAGGTCTTAAATAATTTAGATGACCTTTTAGCTATGCAAAGACATATAACTCTTAAGGTAAATTTAATAGAAGAAGAGATAAAAACCCTGAAGAATAATTCACTAGCTAATATGGGTAAAATTATTGAAAGAACAAATATTTTCAATAAAGAATTAGGAAAAAGAATAAGAAATGATATTCTTACCCCTAGAATCTCAAATAAAGGAAACTATCAACAAGGTAGTTTAGATGAAAAAATTATATCTAGATTTTTAGAAATAAAACAAAAAGAAGATTTAGAAAAATTAGAATTTTTTTTTGATAATAATGATAAAGAAAACGCATCTACTTCTAAAACAAAAGTAGAAGACCTAGTAGAAAAGGAAGAAAATGAATGAACTAGACGAACTAGTCTATGCTTTAGAAGAGCTTGATCTAAATGATCAAAATTATCGAGTAAATATGAATAAAGGGGATACAGGAGGACCTCAGGGAACCTTTAAGGCCCCTAAGGAAGAAGAAAGTAATGATTATATTCCAAGAAGTAGTTTCTTACCAAAATCTAAGAAATGGAAAGACTATAATAGTCAATACCATAAAAATTCCAAGGCTAAATTTATGCCTAATAAGCTACTAGTGGGAGATGCTGGAGCAGCCTAGTTCCTTGATTTGGATTGTAAAAGAGAGCCTGGAGAATTTTTAGATTTATGGGCAAAAAACCTAGAATTGTTTTTCATTCTAAGAAAAGGAAGTAATTACACTAGTGAAGAAAAATACTTAATAGCCACGAATACCTTTACAGGAAAGGTAGTTGATTGGTTTAGAAGAGTATCTAAAGAAACTGAAGCCGTATTTAGACTAGCAGTTATAGCAAATTTTGAAAAATCAACTAGATAAGGTATAACCCATCTAGCAAGATATGTAGGAGCTGAATTCTTAGGAAGTTAGTCAGACATTTCCAAAGGAAAAGAAAAACAAGGATTACTGGCAATAGAATGGCTAGAAAAACTTCAAATTTGTAAAATAAAGTATATTCAAGAATATACTTGTGAATTTGAAACATACTACTACAAGCTATTCGATAGTAGTAAAAATTTAACTCCATTTATGGATAAATATTTTCAAAAACTGCCAGGATATTGGGCTAGTTATTTTAGAACAGAATATGCTAAAGAAGATCAAACTGATGACTCTTTAGGAAAAAAGATTACTTTTCTTAATCAACGACTTAGTCAACTATGTATGTTGCATAATATGCAGAGAAAAGCCAATAGGATTGGTACTCAAGTCTACTGTGAAGATACAGAAGCAGCATCTCAATGGGGATGTCATGAGAAAAATCCGTTAAAAAGAAAAAGAAAACTCAAGAAAACTAAAGGATTAATTAAAAGAAAAAACATTTATCTTAAAAGTATAAAATGATAATATTACCTGCCACCGATGTAGCCTTCTGTATTGTGGTTCTGAAGGTAATTTGTTGAATATTAATCTTGATATCTAGGTATTATCTGTTTTTACAACAAATGACTTGGGTAATAAAAATGCGGAAAACTTTCGTATTCCTTTTACTACCGCTAGTAATTCTTTCTCGTTGGTGGAGTAATTAATTTTAGCTTCATTAAATGTTCCACTTGTATATCTACAAATTTTATTTAGATCTGTTTGTAGTAATGCTCTCCAATGATCATCTGAAGCATCTGTTTGTAAAACTAAATTATCATGTGGTTATTGTAGCCTGAGCTTTGGTAGCTTAGCACATTCTTCTTTTAATTTTTGGACACAAAGAGTATGTTCGTTGGTCCATCCTAGTCGATTTGATTTTCTAATGAATTTTTGCAAAAGATTTCTCTTTCTTGCAAGGTCAGGAATAAATTCTCCTGCATAGTTGAGACAACCAAGAAACCTTTGTATTTCTTGTTTTGTTGAAAGCTTGTCAGGAAATTCTATTATTTTCTTTGAAATATGAGTTTGTAACTCTATTCCATTTTTGAAATTATCATTCCTAAGAATTCTATTTCATTTTATTTATTTCAGCCTTTTTTTGGCTTAAGATAGTATATTTAGTAGAAATTTCAAAAGGAATTCTACAGATAAATGTAAATGCTATAATTGTGGAGAAGAAGGCCACAAAAGTTATGAGTGTAATAAGAAGAGAGTAAAAATCTCTAAAATAGATAGAGAAGAAATAGAATCAGACCTAGAGTCAATCTCGTCTATTGAAAGTAAAGACTTTTATACATAACTTTATGAAGAATTCTCAGAATCAAGTACTGATTCAGAAGAATGAATCAAGAAATTGAGAATTTAGAAGAAACAACTCAGGTTATAGAATTTGAAGAAGATCAGCGAGGATACGCATTAAAAGCAACATTTGATGAAGAATTATTAAGAAAAATCCAAGGATTAAAATTTAATCTCCGAACAGAAGATAGTATATTTAGTAGACTCCAAAGAACCTTTTTGAGAAATAAAATCTCTTACCACGAATATCAAGAGATTGAAAAGGTTATAGAAGTCACTCAAACGACTGGGAGACATAAGCTTAACCTTTTAACTAAGCCGATGATAGGCCAAATCTTAAGAAAAATTCCAGAAAGAAATAGAAAAAAGATGGACTATGTTTATCGAGGAATCCAGATCATGGTAAAATCTACCTTTAAAGAAGGAATAGATTGTCCCATAGTAATAAATCTCTCAGACGAAAGATTCTTAAATACAAGAGAAGGAAATCTAGGAATAATTGAAGGAAATTTAGCATACACCAAAGTGTTATTCACCTATTACCCCAGGTATTGCATATCCTTAAAAGATGCAAATTTTAATGAAGCATTAAGTTTGCATTTTCAGGTAAGAAATGATCTTTTCAAACCAGGTAATCATATTATGAGCATCTATTATCAGGCTCTATATACGGTTACTAACTCAAATTATGGATATGTTTATAAAAACAAAAGTCTTGTCGAAATTGATCAAGAATGTGCAGGAATAACAAGGATACTTGAAACAGAAATTCAACAACCAAACATTCCTACTAAGTATGAATTCCAGGTAGGAAAAGCAATAGAAATAGGAAGTTCCTCTACTTCGAATCCGAGACTCTCAATAGAATATGGGAAAAACTCAATAAGAAAAGGTAACTTTACAAGATTTACCATTAATAATACTAACAGTATTACTGAAGTTTCAGGAAGATTCTTTAATGGAAGTGACTGGAACAAACAAACAATTCTGATCAATCAGGATCATCAACAAATCACGTCAAGGAAAGTATCTTAGATGGGTTAATTAGCTATAAAGGTAAACCTTATATATATTTGAAGGAAATAGTTATGAATGTTCAAAAATGGTAGAATTACTCATTCAATTAGGAACAATAAGAACAAGAGTTTCTTGTTATATTAGCGAGCATGGAAACGATTATAATATAATCTTGGGAGGATTATTCCTCAATAGTTTAGATCAATATAGTATCCAAAAGGAAGGAATTCAAATAACCTTAGGCAATAAAACTTGTTTTATACCTAAAGTTAATGCCTAAAGAAACCTCATTTAGAGTAGCAGTATTCGTAGAATTTACATCATACGAAACAAAAATAACTTCATGTTGTCAAATAGATAATGGCTCAGAAACTAGTCTAGCCAAATCTTTTTTAATAAAAGATTGGGATATATCTAATTCAAACACCTATTTTGTAGGTATAACAGGTGATAAAGAAAAATTCACTCATGAAAAGAAAAATGTTGAAATAATTTTAGGATCTAAGATAGTTCCTATAAAACATGTTTATTCTTATGACAAGCTTGAAACCAAATTATTATTAGGAAATGATTTTATTCAACAGTTTCAAGACTATCATCAAACTATATACATGGTTAGTTTTAAAACACCATGTAATCATTTTATAAAAATTCCAAGAAAACATAATCCCTATGTCTTAATAAAGGAGCAAGGAAATTTTAAACAGAGATTTTTGGAAAATCCAAAAAATTACTCTTGTAAATGCCTTAATTTAGAAAAGATAAAACAAGATTTACAAGTTTCTTATGGAGAAAATCCATTAGAAAAATGGACTAATAGTCATGAAAAGGAAGTTTTAACTTTAAAAGATCCTAGTATCATAATAAGAGTTAAACCAATGCTATCCAATGAAGAAGATAAAAATGAATTTAAAATTCAGATAAGGGAATTACTTAATCTTAAATTAATAAGAGGAAGTAAGAGTCCACACAGCAGTCCCGCCTTTATGGTAAGGAATCATGCAAAACTCAAAAGAGAAAAACCTAGAATGGTAATTAACTACAAAGAGTTAAATAAAAATTATATTTTTGATGGATATTTTATTCCAAATAAAAATAATTTAATTAACCTTGCTAAAGAAGAAAACTACTTTTCGAAATTTGACTGTAAAAGCGGTTTTTGGCAAATTAAGCTTTCAGAAGAATCAATTCCCCTAACAACATTTAGCACTCCTAACGAACATTATGAATGAATAGTAATGCCCTTTAGATTAAGAAACGCACCTCAAATTTTTTAAAGAAAGATGTATAAAATTTTTTCTAATTTTTTTTTAATAGTCTATATAGACGATATTTTGGTATGTTCAGAAAACTACCAGGAACACTTAACACATTTGAAAGATTTTTCAAAACTCTGTGTTAAAAATGGGATATATATATAATTCTCTCAGTGTTTTAAGCAATAACGATGAATTAAGCTGTAAATTCCTAGGGATTTGAAAAGTCCGTAAAAAATTTAAAAAGGATTGTTGTTATTCTCCCAGGGTGTGATTAAAGAAGATATTTCTAAAATACCTGGAGGGATTACTGAGTAGAATTTTACATCATATAAAAATTCTAAAATTTTTCCTAGTTAGGCGAAATGCCACTAGAATATGATAAAGGAGAAATTTGTACATGTAATGATAATAAAAAGGCAATAATGTATAAAGAATTACAAGATTTATTAGTAGTAAAAGAAATAGGAAACTTAAAACTTGAAGAAATGAAAGAGCATTTTATAAAATGTGAATTAAGAACAGATAATTATGGTTATACACGTAAAAAGGAAATAAAAGGTTAAGACTATTGTTATTATTATCTGTCTATATTACCTATCTATATTCTCTCTAGATAATTATGGTTATACACGTAAAAAGGAACTAAAAGGTGAAGACTTAGAATCGATTTATAGTATAGACAAAAGTATAAAAGAATTTATGGAAAGTGCAGCAAGCACTACAAGCCCTTTCCAGAAAACAACCGGTATGCAAAATGTACCATTAACAACAGGAAATTTACCAAGATATAGAGTATTTAGACCAAACCTAGACAATCAAGCAGAACAAGACATAAAACCTAGAGGAAAAAGAATGCCAATAGAAGAACCCATTAGATTACAAGAAGGAGGTAATAAAGGAAATTTTTTAAACTTGCCAGCCCATGACCCTCAGGCATGGAATCATGTAATAGACATATGGAAAAATGTAGTTGTAGCAGACTACATACAACATATACAGGGTAATCAAGAACCAGATGCAGAAATTATGTATAGATATCTAGAGACATTTCTAGGTGAAAGTACTAAAGCACTTTGGGAAGTGTAATACCCCAAAAAAATTTTCTTTGAAATTTTGTGCGTAAACGTGTTGGGTTCTATATTCTAGAATGAATTATAAATTTTTCGTCTGGAATGTCTTAGATTATGACCCACCATTGCGTAGAGTATCGAATAATCTTTCCAACGATATATGGATCATCCAAAATGGACACCCGAGCGACGAGTTGTGAATGTTCCGATCGAACCGTGAATAGTAGTGAACAGTAAAACGTGCAGGAAAAAAGTACTGAGGCCTGGCGTATTTTTACTCCAACTTTAAATGATCATAACTCCTTGTACATAATGATCTGGGTGATCTACTAGATATCAATGGAAATCTCTACGAGTCCTCTTTCCGATAAAATTGGTTTCATCCAATTTGTCTATCGAAGAAAAAAGTTATGGTTGATCTACTTCAGCCTATCAAAAGTGATTTTTTGGGTCAACTTCAAATGATCATAACTCCTTGTATACAATGATCTGGGTGAGATACTATTTATCAATGGAGATATACGAGAGTCCTCTTTATAATGAAATTGGTTTTATCCAATTTGGATATCGGAGTAAAACGTTATGGTTGATCTACTTCAGACTATCAAAACAGTCCACCAAAGGACAGATGCGAGAATTATTTGATTTTTAGGGGCGTTTTGGTCATTCCCCCTCACCCAAAATCAGTCCAAACCCTATATTAAAGCCTATTAGAAGCATTATATATTATATTTCATCAAATTTCCTCAAAAAGAAAACCCTAAGCTCCTACATCCAACTTCAAGAACCTTCAAAGTTCACCATTAATTCTGCAAATTTATTCAAGATTCCAAGTTCCTAGTTCAAGAACTCCAAGAACCATCATTCAAAGGCACGATTAACATCTCAAAAAATGAGTATCGATCTAAAGTTCATCATTCAAGGTATGTGGGGTTTTTCAACAAGGACTCTCTTTCGTTCTTGTGCCAAAAAGTAATTTTCCTAACAAAGGCATGATTTTTATTTGATTTTTTTATGAATTTGAAGTATGAACCCATATCTTATGATGATTATTATGAAATCTTGATGTTTATGATTTTGAAAGATGAATTTACATGTGTGGTGATATAAAGCATGAATCTTGAATGATATTTATCATGATTTTGATATTTGGGTCGCGAACTCTATTTGAAATTGTGTTTTTGAGAAAATGTGTGTTATAAGCACGTTGATGTTGAATATTTGAGACGTTTTGAATAATTTGACCTTTTGGTTGTGAATGAGTTATTTTGAACTCGACTGTGAAAGAAATCCACGTTTTTATTGATTAATGATAAAGGGGTAGCAAATTGGCTCCCGATGAAAATTGTTGAAGTGTTTATTGTGGATTTTCTTTAATGTGAGTCTGAGGCTGATTTAAATTTCTGAGCTAAGTCCGGGATTAATCTTTAGCACTGAGTGGGAGGTATAAAGTGACCTTACTTCCCTAGAAATACGTGCCCCCGTAGTAAGTGAGCCTGAGGCTGATTTATATAGTGATCACTAGTGTTTTTGAATTGATACTGGAAGTCCTACTCCGATGGCAAGGATAGGATGACTCTCCCCAATGTGGGTTGTACGTTGGACTCCATGTAGCTCACATGGTTTATGTCGGTTATAGGATCTCCCAATGTGTGTGTGTGTACTCTTCTATCTGAGATGAAAACATATTTGCTTAAAAGGCTGAGTTTGAGAAAGTCATTATTCTTAAAAGATTTAAGGAATACATTCTAATGAGAATTGACATGAAATTTGATTGTTTTGATGATTTGAAATTGAGATGAAAGTGAATTGAGAACGTATTGTAATGACTCACTTTTTTTACTTTACATGTATTATTCATCCATGATTTTGATGATTTAATTCGAGCTAAGTGAGTCATCTATATCAGCATGCATAATTTTATAAACTGTGATGATATTAAGATATTATTTTATATATGCATTGCACCCCCATATGCTCGGTATCTTTCCATGTTACTGACCCACATATTCGTATGTGGGCTACATTTTCTCGAAATATAGGTACAAGGCATAGTTGCACCTTCGGATCCAGTCAGTTCGTGGTATCCAATCAGCAGGTGATGAGTTCTTTTGATTCAAGGGCTTGGGTTAGTTATGCAGAGTTTAAAGTGTTGTATTTTCTTTATTCAGTCATATTGAGTTGGGGTAGTCGGGAGTCATGACCCGGCTACCTACAGTCAGTACTAGTAGAGGCTTCATAGACAGTCAGTAGAAGATGTATTTTGTTTCAATTTTAGTTGTAAAGGCAAAATTGTAATCCTATAAAATTCTATTTTTGTATCGATCAGATTCAGAAAACAGTTAATTTCTGCTGATTTGTATGGATTTGTATTTTTATTCAGTTGCTTATGAGTTATTCTAGTAGAAGGGTTAGCTTGGGGTCACTTGTGACCCTAAGCACCGTGTGACGTCTCGGGACCCAATTTTGGGGCGTTACAGGAAGCATATAAGCAATTATTCCCACAAGATTTTCAAGAATTAGTAGAATTAGGCTTAATCCCTACAATTTTATAAACCAAGTACATACTCTACTAACAGGCCAGGATCCCAATAGTGGATTAATAGTATTACAACAAAGAGCTTTAATAAATTTAGAACAACTAAGCATTAATCATTGATCAAGGATTAATTTTTTTTTAAATGACTATTTCTATTATTGTACAATTAGTGGTAACTCGTTCGATCAGACTCTACGAACTAGATTATTTAATAAATTACCAGGAGCTTTAGAAAGAGAGAGAAGAAAAATGGTCCAAGAGAGAAGGGGTAATACAAAACCAAAATAACCTATGGTCAATAGGACAAAGAATACAACATATAATGGATATATTACAAGAAAAATGTACAAATATACTGTCACGACCCGAACTACAGCCTGGCCGTGACGGACATCCCGAACTATCAAGGCCCGAACGTCCTACTCTATCTGGTAGTCATGCACAACATTCATATAATAAGAGAATATGCAGAAATACAATCTGATACGGAAACATGGTCATTAACTCTGAGTTTCAATACATGAGAATGAAAGTTACAATTCAAAACATCTAAATAAGATCTGACTTAGTTTACAAAATATCTACTACATCTCCAGACTATTCTGAAAACTGGGACAAGGCCCCTAGTATACCAAACCAACGAAAATAACTTAATCTGAAATAACAGGCCTTCTGGAACAAAGAAGGCTCACCACTGAACAGATCACTTCTCTCTGGAATACTCTATTGATTAGCTGGACCCTTGGACTGAGCCTCCGAACCTGGAAGGTAGAGGGCAATACAGATGTATTGGTACGCAGAGAAGATCCAAAATACTAATTTATATTAAACATATATGAGAGCAATTTAAAATAGTTCATAAACATATCATGTCGTAAGAAATCTCATGGGCATTTTTGAAAGACTCTGAAAAATCATTTGAACTCTGTGACACTCTTCGTTTTACTTCTGCGCTAGGTGGTATACTCTACAACTCTGACATTCCACGGGCTATATGGAATCCGCCATTGACTCGGCGGGGAAGCCTCCCAAGTATGGCGCAAGGGTTGGAGTCTCAGAATCTGCTATGCCATACGGCCATCGCCAACATAAAATAATATACCCGAATCGGCAAATCACGGTTTTTGGTTAGGAGTTACTTGAACAAAAGCCTTCTTCGGGTAACCACCTAACCTTCTTTAAGCCCATTTTTACCTCTTTAAAGCATACATGATTATGGTATCGTCATACCATTGACTTGCAAGTCACGTCTCCGAGCCATTAATAAAACATAATAATCTCAGTTTTTAAAACATAAGTTTGGGACCACCATATCAATAAATAAATTCAAATAAACTCTTTCTCAAACCTCATGTAAACACATGCAAGGCACTCTCTTTGTCAAGCATTTCAATAATACAAGGTGGTCATGTCAAATTTCTCAATCACATGCAACTCTTTCTCATTTAAAACAAGGGTGTAATTATATCAAGAAGCTCCCTCTCATCATCTCTAAATCATGCTCAAACACTAAGGTATTGAGAGAACTAGTTTCAAAATCATAAATCATGCATTTCAAATCATTCACAATAAGATCATAAACTTGAATTTATCACAAGAGAGGGACTTCATAATCTATGCTCTCAAACAAATCTTAAATTTCAATTTCATACATATACATATACTTGTAAATTAATTTAAGGGGATGAGGCCTAAAGGCCAAAACAACAATATCAATAACATGCATAAAGCATAATAAAAATCATGGATTTCAAACCCCTTTAACAAATTCATGCTTTATAATCTTTAAATTATAATTGAGTGTTTTCAACAAGCCCGTGCATTTTTAGGATAAACCCCACGTATCTCAATTTGGAAATTTGATGGATGATTCTTGAAGCCTACGATTTGGAGATTCCAAATCCTTAATCAATCTTGAAAACTCACGGTTAAATCTTGAGTTATTTGGATTTTTAGTTTGAAACCCTAGAGAGTGTTCTTGAGTAATTTGGATGATTGTGAATGTATTTTGGTGTCTTTGGGATTAAATCCTGTGTTTAGGATGATAAGGGGGTGGAAAATACCCAATATACCCTTATTAAGATGAAATAAAAAATATAACTGGGAGTCCGATTTCATGGGCCACCGTGACGCGCCACAATCGCGGTGGCTCACTGGAAATTGACGAATGAGATTCTTAAGGTCACCATGACGCGGAGCCATCGCGTTGTCCCACTGGTTGGGACCTGAAACTTCAGCGCGATGCACCACAATTGCGCTATGTTACTGGAATTTGACAATTTCTAAATAGGCCCCTCCGCGATGCGCCAAGCACCAAAATGACGGTGTTTTACGACTAGAACTTAAATTAGCCATAACTTCTTGTTCGAGTATCGTATTTGGGCGAATCTTATATCGACAGAAAGCTCATTCAATTTTCCACATGATAAAAAGTCAAAATTAGGGAAATTATATATGGTTTAAACTTTACTCACTTTGAAAGTGAGAAATGAGACTAAGTTTCTTTGATATAATCCTAGTCATTTAACTCTAAGAGCATATTACCACGAGCTAACGCATGGACGGTTTTTGCGGGGTGTTACATTATCCCCCCTTGGGATCATTCATCCCCGAATGATGATGCGGAACACAGACAAGCATGATTTAAAGTATACTAAGGACATAAAAGAATAAGACAAGAATTGTACCTTCCATGTCGTCATCCACCAGATCAAATAAGTCTGGGTATCTATCTCTCATGTCATTTTCTGATTCCCAAGTTGCTTCCTCAACTTTCTAATTTCTCCACAACACCTTAACCGACACTATCTCTTTGCTCCTCAACTTCTGAACTTGGCGATCTAAGATTGCAATAGGTTCCTCTTCATATGCTAATGAGTCTGTCACCTTGATCTCCTCTACAGGCAACACTAGGGAATGGTCTTCAATATATTTCTTCAGCATGGATATGTGAAATAACGGATGAACAGAGCCCAAACTTGCAGGCAACTCTGACTCATAAGAAACTCCCCCCATCCTTCTCAAAATATGGTATGGCCCTATATAGCGAGGACTCAGCTTACATCTCTTCTCGAAACGGATGGCTCCTTTCATAGGAGAAACTTTAAGAAACACCCAATCACCAACCTCAAACTCTAAGTCTCTTCTCCTAACATCAGAGTAGGACTTCTACCGCCTCTGGGCTGTCTTAAGTCATTCTCTAATAATTTTCACGTCCTCCATTGCCTGATGAACAAGATCAGGCCCAAACAACTAAGTTTCATCCACTTCATACCACCCTATTGGCGACCTATATCTTCTTCCATACAATGCCTCAAAAGGAGCCATCTTAATACTGACATGGTAACTGTTATTATATGAGAGCTCTATCAATGGAAAGTGATCCACCCAACTCCCCTTGAAGTTAATTATGCAGGACCTTAACATATCCTCAAGAGTCTGAATGGTGCGCTCAGCTTGCCCATCAGTTTGAAGGTGGATGCAGTACTTAGGTTCACTTAGGTACCTAAAACCCTCTGAAAAGACCTCCAAAACTATGAAATGAATTACGTACCTCAGTCAGATATGATGGATACAGGTGCTCCATGCAAACAGACTATCTCCTCAATGTACAGCTTGGCATAGTCATCTCCCGAATAGTTAGTTCTGAAGGGCAGAAAGTGGGCTGACTTGGTCAGTCGATCAACAATCACCCAAATTAAATCATACTGGCTTCGGGACCTCGAAAGTCTCGTGATAAAGTCCATATTGATCATCTCTCATTTCCACAAAGGCAAGGTTATCTCTTGGGAAGTACCACCAGGCCTCATATGCTCTACTTTCACTTGTTAATAATTCAAACACTTGGCAAAAAAATTATCCACATCACGCTTCATATTATTCCACCAGTAAATAGCTTTCAGATCATGATACATCTTAGTAGAGCCTAGGTGAACAACATACCTCGAAGTGTGAGCTTCATCAAGGATCCTCTTTCGTAACCCATCTACATCTGGCACACATAGTCTGCCCTAATACCTCAAAACTCCATCACCACCAATTTCAAAAGACATCACCTTCTATTGACCCATATCTTTCTTGATCTACATCAAGATGGGATCTTCAACCTGCTTCTCTTTAACTTCAACACAAAGGGAAAATTTAGCTACCTCATAAACAACCACTACCCCATCTTCGGAATCTAAGAGTCCCACTCCTAGATTTGCAAGTCAGTGAATATCCTTCACCATCTCTCTCTTTCCCTTTTCAATATGCAAAAGACTACCCATAGATAACCTACTGAGGGCATCGACTACCATATTTGCCTTGCCCGGATGATAGTGCAGGCTTATGTCATAATTCTTTAAAAGTTCCAACCAACGCCATTGCCTGAGGTTCAATTCTTTCTGCAAGAAAACATACTACAAACTCTTATGGTTAGTAAATATATCAACATGTACCCCATAAAGATAATGCCGCCAGATTTTGAGCACAAACACCATAGCCGCTAACTCCAAGTCATGGGTAGGGTAATTTTGCTCATACACTTTTAACTGCCTAGACACATAAGCCACCACTTTACCATGTTGTATAAGTACACACCCAAGTCCCACACGTGACACATCACAGTACACAACAAACTCTTTTGTACCTTCCGAAAGAGTCAAAATAGGACCAGTTGTCAACTTATCTTTTAACTTCTCAAAACTATTCTCACAGGAGTCAGACCATACGAACTTCACCTTTTTCTGAGTCAACTTAGTAAGTGGTGCAGCTATGGAAGAAAAACTCTCTAAAAATCTTCTGTAATACCCTACCAAACCCAAGAAGCTTTGAATATTGGTTGGAGTTGTGGGTCTGGGCCATTTTCTCACTGCCTCAATCTTCTGGGGATCTACCTTAATCCCCTCACTAGACATGATATGCCCCAAGAAAGCAATAACATTAAGCCAGAATTTGCACTTGGAAAATTTTGCATACAACTCTTGATCTTTGAGATTCTGAAGGATGATTCGGAGGTGATTGGTAGGTCCTCCTCACTCTTAGAATAAATCAGAATATCATCAATGAAAACAATAACAAACAGATCTAGAAACTGATGGAACACCCTATTCAGAAGGTCCATGAAAGCTGCAGGGGCATTAGTCAACCTAAAGGACATGACTAAGAATTCATAATGACCGTATCGGGTTCAAAAAGTTATTTTGGGAATATCTATCTCTCTAACCTTCAACTGATGGTATCCCAAACGAAGGTCTATTTTTGAAAAATAATTAGCACCCTGAAGCTGGTAAAAAAGATCATCAATTCTATGAAGAGGATATTTATTTTTAAAAGTGACCTTATTCAGCTGACGGTAATCTGTACACATATGCAGGGAACCATCTTTATTTCACATGAAGAGTACAGGTGCACCCCAGGGAGAAATACTAGGACGGATAAAACCTTTATTTAGAAGATTTGCTAGCTGCTCTTTCAACTCTATAGAAGCCATTCTATATAGTGGAATAGAGATGGGATGGGTATCTGGCAACAAATCAATACCAAAATCTATCTCCCTATCAGGTGGTATTCTTGGGAGATCATCTAGAAAAACTTCTGGGAACTTATTCACCATAGGGATGGACTGAAGAAAAGGGTTTTAGATATTCGAATCTTTAACACAAATAAGATGATACAAACAACCATTAAAAATGTGTTTACGGGCTCTGAGACAAAAGATGAACTTCTCTCTAGGTGCTAAAGAATGTCCCTCCTATTCTATTACTGGTTTATTCGAGAAAGAGAAAGTAACCTTTTGGGTTCTATAATTTAGTGTGTCATAGCATGAATGAAGCCAATCCATTCCTAAGATAGCATCAAAATCAACCATGTCTAAGTCTACGAGGTCTACCGCAATATCCCACCCACAAACAGTCACCATACAATTTCTATACACCCTCCTAGCCACAACAGAGTTCCCACCAGAGTGGAAACATAAAAAGGTTCGACAATTACATCAGCTCAAACCCAAAACCAATAGCCATATAAGGGGTCACATAAGATAGGGTAGACTCGGGATCAAGTAACAGTAACTACATCCGGTGAGGCCTCTGTCTCTTGGCGGTTGGTCAAGGCATACAATTGGTTGTAGCCATTTTCGGTGGCTGAAGTGACACTCTTTTGAGGCAGTGGTGGTGCAGAAGAATTAGCCTGTGACTTGGCTCCATCAACATTACCCTTTTCTGCTGGACATTCCCTCTAGATATGGCCTGGCTGGCTGCACGAATAACACACTATAGCGCTAAACTGACATCTCCCTGGATGATTCCTCCCATATTTCTCATAGCGCGGGTATGTCCTAGAGGTTTGAGATACACTTCCTTGAGACTGTGAACCCTGCATCCTCGGCCCCTGCCTATACTGAAAATCCTAAGTGCGCTATACGGCTGGGGGTCTGGTCACCGAGGCACTGGCTGTAGAATGCGCATTACCCCAATTCTTCTTCTTCTGCCATTTGTTACCCCAATTCCCACTCTGCTGGTGACTGTAGCTTTGGTCAGCTATTTTGGCTCTCTCTGCCTATCTGTCTTTCTCTATAGATTCAATGATTTTCTTTTTCTTTTCCTTAACTTACTGCATGTGGACTGATAATCTGGAAAAATCCATGTCCCGATTCAATATTGCTCCCTGACATTTAAGCACTAAGTCATCTGAAAGTCCGGAGGTAAATTTCCTCATTCGGGCTCTCATGTTACTAGTCATCTCTGGAGCGTAACGGGTTAGTTAGTTGAACCTCAGAGTGTACTCCTAGACACTCATCTTACCCTGCTTTAGATTCATAAATTCTTTGGCTTTGGCCTCCCTCAACTCGAGAAGAAAGAATCGATCAAGGAAAGCTTCCACGAACTCGGCCCAAACTATGGGCTCAGCATGCTCACTCTTTGAATCTTCCCACTCATTGTGCCATTGGTTTGCTACATCCTTAAGCTAGTAAGCCACTAAATCAACCCCTCTACCTCATCTACATGCATCACCTTAAGGATTTTCTCTATCTCGTCCACAAACTCCTGTGGATCCTCTTCTACCTTGGTACCAGTAAACTTGGGCGGGTTCATCCTCGTGAACTCGACCACTCGTGTAGCCTCAGACATAACAGATGAAGACCCAATATCTTCTGACCGTTGAGTTTATGTGGCTACCAACTAGGTAAGCATGTGAATGGACTGTCTGAATTCTGCATTAGATACCTCTCTCTCGTGAGGCTGAGTGAGGTTAGTCCCCATTCAGGGAGCTCTAGGTGCACTAAGTGGGCTGGTCTGAGTAGGTGGGACTCTCGGAGTAGCATCAATCTCTGGAGTCTGAGCTCTATTTTGGGTCCTCATCCCATGAGTGAGACGGACCTCATCTGTCTGTGTATTCTGATCGATAGTACGAAAGGGAGGCATAATTGTTTTTTGAAACACAAGAGATCATCGATTAGGGAACAACTCAAACTCTGAAGCACGAACTAAATCACAAAAAAAAGAACCATTCCTAAACACCTAGTAGCCTCCTGCTTATAAGTGTGGCGCGCTACACACCCATAAATAAGATTCTACTGACATAATTTTGCAGATACCATGAACCTTGCTTTGATACCATGTTTGTCACAACCCAAACTAGGGCCTGGCTGTGACGGACATCCCGAACCATGAAGGCCCGAACATCCTACTCTATCTGGTAGTCATAGACAACATTCATATAATAAGAAAATATGCGAAAATACAATCTGATGCGGAAATACAATCTGATACGGAAACATGGTCATTAAATCTGAGTTTCAAAACATGAGAATGAAAGTTACAATTTAAAACATCTGAATAAGATCTGACTTAGTCTGCAAAATCTCTACTACATCTCAAAACTACTCTGAAAACTGGGACAAGGCCCTCAGTAGACAAAACCAATGGAAATAACATAATCTGAAATAACAAGCTTTCTAGAACAAAAAAGGCTCACCACTGAACGAATCACTTCTTTCTGGAATACTCTACTAATTAGCCGGACCCTTGGACTGAGCCTCCAAATTTGAGAGGTAGGGGGTTAATACAGATGTACTGGTATACAGAGCAGATCCAAAATACTAATTTATATTTAACTTATATGAGAGCAATTTAAAACAGTTCATAAATATATCATATAGTAAGAAATTTCATGGGTATTTTTGAAAGACTGAAAAATCATCTGAACTCTGTGACACTCTTTGTTTTACTTCTACGCTAGGTGGTATACCTTATAACTCCGAAATTCTATAGCCATTATGGAATCCGCTGTTGACTCAGAGGGGAATCCTCTAACCCAAGTATGCCGTAAGGGTTGGAGTCTCTGACTCTACTACGCCACACGACCGTCGCCAGCGTAAAATAATATACCCGGATCGACAAAACACGGTTTTAGGCTAAGAGTTACTTGAACTAAAACCCTCTTCGGGTAACCACCTAACCCACTTTAAGCCCATTTTTAACTTTTCATAACATGCATTCTCTGAAAACATATTTTGTTATGGCATACATGATTATGGTATCGTCATACCATTGACTTGCAAGTCATGTCTTTGAGCCATTAATAACACATAATATTATCTATTTTCAAAACATAAGTTTAGGACCACCATATCAATAAATCAATTCAAAGAAACTCTTTCTTAAACCTCATATAATCACATGCAAGGCACTCTCTTTGTCAAGTATTTCAATAATACAAGGTTGTCATATCAAATTTCTCAATCACATGCAACTCTTTCTCATTTAAAACAAAGGTGTAATTATATCAAAAAGCTCCCTCTCATCATATCTAAATCATGCTCAAACACTAAGGTATTGAGAAAACTAGTTTCAAAACCATAAATCATGCATTTCAAATCATTCACAATAAGATCATAAATTTGAATTTGTCATAAGAGAGGGACTTCATAATCTGTACTCTCAAACAAATCTTAAATTTCAATTTCATTCATATACATATACTTGTAAATTAGTTTAAGGGGATGAGGCCTAAAGGACAAAACAACAATATCAATAACATGCATAAAGCATAATAAAAATCATGGATTTCAAACCTCTTTAACAAATTCATGCTTTATAATCTTAAAATCATAATTGAGGGTTTTCAACAAGCCCGTGCATTTTTAGGATAAACCCCACGTACCTCAATTTAGAAATTTGATGGATGATTCTTGAAGCCTACGATTTAGGGATTCCAAATCTTCGATCAATCTTGAAAACCCATGGTTAAATCTTGAGTTATTTGGGTTTTTAGTTTGAAACCCTAGAGAGTATATATTATTTGAAGAATATGAAGAATTAGATTTATTTATTTCTTTTTCAAAGTCTTCCATACTTCTAATAGAGTATATACTTTCATTATCTGACATATATTCGTCTACATTTATTTAATTTTTATTTACATCTTCTATTAATTATGCATTCCTAGATCTATTATTGATTCTTTTTGGACAAGTATTTGCTAAATGTTCTATACTTCCGCAAGTAAAATATTCTAATTTATTTTTATAGGTTCTACCAGTGTTATATTTTCTTAAATGTTTATTCTAATCTAAGTATGGTTTTCTCGCGTTTGATTTCCTTAAGTAATATTTCTTCTTAGGGCGATAGTATTTTTTATATGTTTTTTTATATTTTTTTATTTTATAATCTTGGTCATAATATTGTGTAGTATATATGGTCTTACAAAAATTTGTATCACTTTTTTTTTAATTATTTTTGTATCTGTATATTTGTATATTTTTATTGTAATATATTAATTATATGTTGTATTCTTTGTCCTATTGACCATGGGTTATTTGGGTTTTGTATTACCCCTTCTCTCTTGGACCATTTTTCTTCTAAACCTCTTCCTAAAGCTCCTGGTAATTTATTAGATAATCTAATTCCTAGAGTCTGATCGAAAGAGTTACCACTAATTGTACAATAATAGAAATAGTCATTTAAAAATTCTTTAATCCTTTACCAATGCTTAATGCTTAGTTGTTCTAAATTTATTAAAGCTCTTTGTTGTAATACTATTAATCCACTATTGGGATCCTGTCCTGTTAGTAGAGTATGTATTTTGTTTACAAAATTGTAGGGATTTGAGCCTAATTCTACTAATTCTTGAAAATCTTGTGGGAATAATTACTTATATGCTTTCCAAAGTGCTTTAGTACTTTCACCTAGAAATGTCTCTAGATATCTATACATAATTTCTGCATCTGGTTCTTGATTACCCTGTATATGTTGTATGTAGTCTGCTACAACTACATTTTCCCATGTGTCTATTACATTATTCCATGCCTGAGGGTCATGGGCTGACAAGTTTAAATTTTTTCCTTTATTACCTTTTTCTTGTAATCTAATGGGTTCTTCTATTGACATTGTTTTTCCTCTAGGTTTTATGTCTTGTTCTATTTGATTGTTTAGGTTTGGTCTAAATACTCTATATCTTGGTAAATTTCCTGATGTTTATGGTACGTTTTGCATATCGGTTGTTCTCTGGAAAGGACTTGCACTGCTTGCTGCACTTTCCATAAATTTTTTTATACTTTCATCTATACAATAAATCGATTCCGATTCTTCACCTTTTAGTTTCTTTTTACGTGTATAACCATAATTGTCTGTTCTTAATTCACATTTTATAAAATGCTTTTTCATTTCTTCAAGTTTTAAGTTTCCTAATTTACAACCTGTACATTTAAATATTCTATTGCTATTTATTTCGTATAGGGCTTCTGCTTTCATTATGGCCTTATTTTCTTCAAAAACCTTCTTCTAGTATTTCTATATTCATGAAATTAGTGTTCTCACATTCTTCAATCTGTTCCTCAGTTTCTTTTTTATTCGTGTAGTGGTAGTCTGTGAATCTTACTGAAGCTTCTCCTTTATTGTTTATATATATTAAATGATCGGTTAGTTCTAGTATATATTGTTTTATACTACTATTAGTGGGAAGTTTTCCTATAAATCCTACACATATTAGTAAATTATTGCCATTATTTATTTCTTCATATCCTTTAGTCTGAATTCCTTTCTTTAAATATTTTTCAAATTCTACAGAGTTTATCATATAATCTGGACTACAATAAAAAAATCCTCCATTTGTTGACATGTCTACTTCTGTTATTTCTATTATGGATCTTCTCAAGTCCGACCATCTATTATCATATATTTTAACTAATACCTTAGTTCCTAAATTTTTCCTAGTTAGGCCTTTTAATCCTACTACTATGAGTTCCATATGCATGAGGCTCATGTTAGATTTTTCAATTTGTCTTAAAGATTCTGGACTTATTAAATTTACTCTTGCACTAACATTTCCAATTACGCATAATTGCGCTTCCCTATAATGTTTATATAATTGTACCATTGAAAACATTCCTTCATTGTATAAAGTCTTAGCACTTAATAATTTTAATTTGTTTTGTTGTAAAAGTTGTATATCTTTGTCTGTGTCTACTATCTTTTCTAACTGTTGTCTTAAATTCATTTTGGGTCTATTTATGATTCTTGATAATATGTTTGTTGTTAATCTTTCTTTGGTAAAACTTCGTCTTGATCTGCTTGGGGGTGCTGAAAAAAGGTCCATGGTTTTGGTTTAGTTATTTTAGCTTCTTTTAATTCTTTTTGAGGGGTTATTTCTATCATTTTTAGTTGCTCTATTAATTTGTCTATAGTTTAATCTTGACCGTCTCTTTGTTTTTCTACTTTTAAGTTTTTATTAAGTTCTAATAGTAATAAAATTATAATATTATTTTGTTTTATGATTAAAGAGTCTATTTTTCCTTGGCGTTGACGATTTGATAATCCTTTGAGATTTGGTTAAATTTGTGCAGCCTTTTGTAATATTGCTAGATAAAGTTTATCTTGTAGTATATCATTCATGAGAGTATTATATGTCTTATTTGGTTAATTTCTTTTTGTACTTCTTGTAATACTAACTTTATTTCAGGATTTTCTAGGTTACCTTTGTCTTTATTAATTAAAACTTTGAATTTTTTGTCAAATTCTGCTTGTTGGTTCTTTAGGAAATGAAAATTTAATTTAATTTTACTTAACAAATTCTTTTGTTTGTTTTGCAGGTCTTCTAATATCTCTAAAGTTTTTAATATTTTTGTATTTTCTTTTTGTATTTTTCTCCTAAGTTTATTATAAAGTTTGTAATAGTATTTAGTTGTGGATTATCTCCGTGTAATATATGTTCTCCGTTGTTAAAACTACATTTAATAAGTGAACTGTCTTTTAAACGTCTGTATTTCTTTTCATCTTGGATTGTTAGATCTAAATATTCTAGTTTCTTTATATTATCAATTTTTACACTACTATTTTTTATCCTAAAGGTATTTTGCTAATACAGTGGTCTCTAATGGTCTTTATTTTATAATCTCTGTAGTCTTTACAGTATCTAATACTTTCTAATTTACACTTAAACAAACTTATACGGTTTAAACAGTTTACTAATGTTATAAGGTCTGAGATTATAATGGCTTTTGATAATTCTATAACTTCTAATATTTCTACTTGATTTATTAATATTTGTTCTTTTTCTTAAATTTCATTTCTTAGTCTTATTTCTTTATATAATCGATTATATTCTCCTTGTATTTGTCTCTCAAAAGGATGCATTTTCATATATTTTTACTTAATTTTATCCTAAAATAATATCTACTAGGTCACACCCTTTATCTGGATACGTAAGCAATAACGATATCCACGAAAGACAAAATTACTGACGTATGCAATAGCAAATAAATAAATAGACAGATAAAATAAAGACATAGCCATGTGATAAGATCCATTTTATAAGATGTAAAATCCTACTTAGTACTCCCTCCTTCGTTGTCCTTAGTCCAGTGTAAGTGTCCAAGTCATAAAGATCAAAGTATATTTTCTCCCAAAAATAAAATATTTTTGCATTTTTTGATTTTTTTTCTCTGCTAAAAAGAGTCTACTACCATTTTTTCTATATTTATTTTTTCATTTTTCTTTTTTCTCAAGAAGAAAACTTTCTTAGTTTGAGAAGGACTTCTTTCGTCTGTGGTCTGAGTACCAATGTTCTTGAAAATAGCTGGGAGTATTCTCCCTACACTTTTTGGTAAAGTGTCAGCCGTCAATGGATTTGATGAATCTTTACCAGCCACCGTTTGAGCTGGACTAGCTATATCATTACCCAATACAGTTATAATACCACGCATATTTCTAGGCTAGGAGATGAACCATTTTTCCTACATATGAAATCTCCTATCCTATGATTCATACTTGAGTACATGACTTGCAATGAGTATCCTAGTGATAATATAGCTTATGATGCATTAAGCATGTTCATATGAGTCACTTAAGGTAATACAAGCTAAGAGTTTTTGAATCCATCAAGTTTTAGTATTTGATTTCGTAAGGATCATATTTGAATGAGTATAACATGATATTAATGTGGTATTTCTGCATATTTCTACCCACCATATTATAGAGAATCAAATTATCTTCCCAACGATACCAATTTTGCCTTAATCAAATACCCGAGCGAAAAGTTATGCCCATTTTCGTGAGAGATAGTAAGGGTATGCGATTGGTTAGGCGCCGCCCAACCAAACTTAGGCGATTGGTTAGGCGCCACCCAACCTGTCATGTGCAATTACTTGGGCGCCGCCTAAGTCAATTCCAAGTGCCAAAAACACTCCGTTTTGAGTTATTTTGTGGGTGATTAAGTCTTTTAACACTCCTTACACGTCCCTAAACCTAACCTCACAGAATTTATAGCTTCTAAACACATTAAAACCCTATTAATATCTCAAATCTCATTATCCAAGAGCACTAAAAGAGAAAAACAACTAGGGTTTCATAATTAAGCTTGAAGTTCTAATTTCAAGGAAATTCCTCCGTCAATCATCAAGAATCTTCCTTCTAAGGTATGCGTGAGTTGATTTATGGACTCCTTTCGTCCATGAAGCTCAAGAACCATCGTCTAAATTATGTATTATGATGTTTATGTTGTTGGAGGTTGATGTTCATGTGGTTGGAGCTTGATGATGCCTAAGATGAGATCTTTTTATGTTTTGTGTGAGGATATGGTGGTATTTAATGTATAAATATGTGAAATTGGTGGTTGACTATTTGTAATCTTGATGAATCCACCTATGCCTAAGATGTGCATGTAAGGTGTTTGTGAAAATACCTAAGGGAATAGAAATCATGCTTTTATGACATAATAAGTCCTAAATGACTATTCCATGTTCTAAGTTTATGTTCAACATGATCCCCATGCTATTGTCTTGAAATGAAGATGTTGTATGAGATGCTCATGATATTTTTGTGATATGGAATAACCATGTTATAGAAGCCATGCAAGTATATACATATTGTGTGCATTCCCGATCATGTGATAGTTGTTGAGAATCATTCTTATTATGAAATCCTTACTTATGATATTGTGAATTGTGGACTCTACTCTTATTATCAAGTCAGTCATGTGTGTCAGTTTTCTTCCATCGAGTCATGGGGGTACTTGTTCGCGAAAACTATAGCTGTATGCCTAGAGCTAGTGTCATGTTTCAAGACATCCTCAGTCAAGCTATGCTCCATAGATTTCAGTTAGTCACGTGACTTAGAAAAACTCAGAAATCTTAGTAGTTCAGTAGTCCCAGTAGTTTCAGTACTCTCAGTCAGACCTCAGATCTCAAGTAGCTTTTCCGTCAGTCAACAAAACTCAGTGAATTCAGCTTAGTTCAGCTAAGAAAATATTATCAGCTCAATTAATCAGTTTAGTAATCAATTCAGTTCAGTTAGTCAGTTCAGCGCAGTTAATCCTTTTTAGAGTCTTTCAGTTGGGAGTAGGGACTAGCACCGAGTGAGTGCAGGGATGGAGGTTTTCTCGTTATAAAGGCAGAGCTGTTAGCAGCAATTCTTGTACTCCAAAACTGCGTAGCCAGCGCAGGACAGGAGTCACCCATCAGATTAAGGCTATACTTGACTATTATATTTCCTTAGGCTTGATTTTCTGTTCAGGGTCACCCGTCAGAGAGGCTTGACCATAGTAGAGGTCTCTACCCGTGGTACAGTATTGACACCCTTCCAATTAGGGCAAAGATTGGACCCCACCAGTACAGTATCAGGGCATGTTGGTTAGGTTACTACCTCCCACAGTCACAGTTACAGTTATAGTTACAGTTATAGTTACAGTTATAGTTACAGTTATAGTTTCAGTATCAGTCTTCAGTGTAGAAATTAGAAATCAGGACTGTCAGATACAATCATCGATCTCAGTAAGCAACTCAGATAATTCCATTGATTCCTGGACCATTCCATCAGATAGGCTTGGTCCCATATTTAGATGCTTATTATTAGATCTAGAGGTCACCCGGCAGGTAGGCTTGATCTCAATCTCAAATTCAATCGAGTATTCTCATTATCAGTTTCAAAGATCACTCGTTAGCTAGGACTGATCTTAGACTTAGATGTTCAGATACAGTTTGGAACTCAGATAGTTTTCCCCAGAATTAAGACTGTTAGATACAGTCATCCATGTTATCAGTAATTCAGCATCTCAATTATCAAAACTCATGTTATCAGATATATCAGTTATCAGAATTCAGTTATCATTTATGATATGTTATCAGTAAATACATGTCATCAGTATTCATACTCAGTAGATATGTTATCACGAGCTCAGTTTCAGGACTATTATATACGGTCAATTCAAACCAGTTCTTCATAACTAGAACTATCAAAAACAATCATTCCGTTATCAGTAATATAGTATCAGTCTCCCAGTATTCAGTAATACAGTATCAGTTCCTCACTTATTAGTGAATTACATATCAATATCAGTAAACTCAGTCACTCATTATCTCCACAAGTCCAGTAGCAGTTACGTATGTATGTATGTATGTATGTATGTATTCTTAAGTTCATATTAGTCAGCATGTTCATGCATATAAACCCTATGCATTTAGCCTACCCCCACATATACTCAGTACTTTAGTTGTACTGACGCATTTGAGCTATGGTGCTTTCTTTTTATGTTACACCATAGGTTCTGTGGTGTAGATTCCAGATCAGCAGTATCAGTTCAGTAAGCAGTGAGTCCTCATCTTTTGAGGACATGATCGTTACATTTATTATTCCAGTATTTCGGTTTATTTTTTTAGTTTAGGGAGTTAGTTGGAGACATGTTCCTTCAACTCTTATTCAGACAGTTTAGAGGATTTCAGACGATTATAGAGTTTTCAGATGTAGAATTTAGTATTTTCAATTTTGTTTTGGTACTGTGATACCACCTTATTTCAGATATTTTATTATTCAAGATTGAACCTTATGCCCTCTTTGTTCATGTTTCCATATTTTATATGTATATTATGCAGTTATAGGTACAAATATCAGTCATGGGTTAGCTTGTGGTCCTTTGGGGTCATGAGCACCGTGTAGCGTTCCGGTTCATAAAATCGGGGCATTACAAACTTGGTATCAAAGCCTAAGGTTCAATAGAGTCCTAGGAAGTCTGAAAGTCGTATCTAGTAGAGTCTTGTACATGCGTGTGTTGTGCACCATACCGATGTGCAGGAGGCTATGAGATATTTTTGGAAAAGTTTCCCTTCTTTCAGTATTCATGTCGTGCCAGTGATCAGTGAGATTTGTATAGCTTGTTTTCTCATCCTTGCATCTATTCATGCTATCCAAAATCTCAGAGAATGTAACTATTTCAAGGTAGAACCTCCTAGTAGTTGCAAGTCCAGTTCATCTCATGCATCATGTATTAGTTTCAGACTCCCAAAGTTTAGTTATAATCTAGTTTGTAGATGCCCTGTGCATCACCCCAGTATCTTAGCAAGGTAAACATTCCTTGAGGGACCTAGTGTCCCAAGGGGGATATACCCCACCTTTTCTTGATGCTTTCATGTTCCCGTTATAAATTAGTTAACAAGTTCCATGGCATAATCAGTCAAGCTTTCAAGAGTCAGCTCAGTCAGATATTCAGGCATTAGATATACGTGTTCAGTAGAGAAAGTACTATTTATCAGTATCTTCACTCATACATTTACATATCACGTCAGTAATGTAATCATGCATTAGATATGCATGGATTCAACCTTTCAGTTGTGCATCAGATATGCATTCTCATTTTGAGAAAACTCACTTTATTAGAATCCTCAGTCTTCTATTCATGAATAAGCTTCCCATGCATCAGATATGCATGTTCAGTATGTTGTGCTCAGCTTTCAGTCATGTTAGTCATGTACCCATATTTCAGTAGTGTATGTCTTGTACGTATTTCATCTTGTCATCTCTCCCGCCTCAGTTAATTTCCATTCAAGGACGAATGTTCCCAAGGAGGAGATATTGTAATACCCCGCATGTTTCTAAGCTAGGAGACGAACCATTTTTCCTACATATGAAATCTCCTATCCTGTGATTCATACTTGAGTACATGACTTACAATGAGTATCCAATGATAAGATAGCTTATGATGCATTAAGCATGTTCATATGAGTCACTTAAGGTAATACAAGCTAAGAGTTTCTGAATCCATCAAGTTTTAGTGTTTGATTTTATAAGGGTCATATTTTAATAAGTATAACTCAATTTTAATATGGTATTTCTGCATATTTCTACCCACCAAATTATAAAGAATCGAATTAGCTTTCTAACGATACCAATTTCGCCTTAATCCAATATCCGAGCAAAAATTTATGCCCATTTTCGTAAGAGACAGTAAGGGTATGCGATTGGTTAGGCGCCGCCCAACCAAACTTAGGTGATTGGTTAGACGCCTTCCAACCTATCTTGTGCGATTACTTGGGCGCCACCTAAGTCAGTTCCAAGTTCTAAAAACACTCTGTTTTGAGTTATTTTGAGGGTAATTAAGTCTTTTAACACTCCTTACACATCCCTAAACCTAACCTCATAAAATTTATAGCTTCTAAACACATTACAACCCTATTAACATCTCAAATCTCATTATCCAAGAGCACTAAACGAGAAAAACAACTAGGGTTGCATAATTAAGCTTGAAGATCCAATTTCAAGGAAATTTCTCCGTCAATCATCAAGAATCTTCCTTCTAAGGTATGCGTGAGTTGATTCATGGAATCCTTTCATCCATGATTCTCAAGATTCATCTTCTAAATTATGTATTATGATGTTTATGTTTTGGGTGGTTGATGTTCATGTGGTTAGAGCTTGATGATGCCTAAGATGGGATTTTTGTATATTTTGTGTGAGGATATGGTGGTATTTAATGTATAAATATGTGAAATTGGTGGTTGAATATTTGTAATCTTTATGAATCCACCTATGCCTAAGATGTGTGTGTAGGGTGTTTGTGAAAATACCTAAGGGAATAGAAATCATGATTTTATGACATAATAAGTCCTAAATGACTATTCCATGTTCTAAGTTTATGTTCAACGTGATCCCCATGCTATTGTCTTGAATTAAAGATGTTGTATGAGATGCTCATGATATTTTTGTGATATAGAATGACCATATTATTGAATCCATGCTAGTATATACATGTTGTGAACATTCCCGATCATGTGATAGTTGTTGAGAATCATTCTTATTATGAAATCCTTACTTATGGTATTGTGAATTGTGGACTATACTCTTATGATCAAGTCAGTCATGTGTGTCAGTTTCCTTTCATCGAGTCCTGGGGGTACTTGTACCCGAAAACTATAGCTGAGTGCCTAGAGCTAGTGCCATGTTTCAAGACATCCTCAGTCAAACTATGCTCCATAGATTTCAGTTAGTCAGGTGACTCAGAAAAACTTAGAAATCTCAGTAGTTCAGTAGTCCCAGTAGTTTCAGTACTCTAGTCAGACCTCAGATCTTAAGTAGCTTTTCCGTTAGTCAACGGAACTCAGTGAATTCAACTAATTCAGCTATGAAAATATTATCAGCTCAGTTAATCAGTTTATAAATCAGTTCAGTTCAGTTAGTCAGTTCAGCGCAATTAATCTTTTCTAGAGTCTTTCAGTTGGGAGTAGGGACTAGTACCTAGCAAGTGAAGGGATGACGGTTTTCCCGTTATAAAGGCAGAGCCGTTAGCAGCAATACCTGTACTCCAAAACTTTTTAGCCAGCGCAAGACAGGAGTCACCCGTCAGATTAAGGCTATACTTGACTATTATATTGCCTTAGGCTTGATTTTCTGTTCAGGGTCACCCGTCAGAGAGGCTTGACCATAGTAGAGGTCTCTACCCGTGGCATGGTATTGACACCCTTTTAATCAGGGCAAAGATTGGACCCCACCAGTACAGTATCGGGGCATGACGGTTAGGTTACTACCTCCCACAGTTACAGTTATAGTTACAGTCATCGATCTCAGTAAGGAACTCAGATAGTTCCATTGATTCTTGGACCATTCCGTCAGATAGGCTTGGTCCCATATTTAGATGCTTATTATTAGATATAGAGGTCACCCGGCATGCAGGCTTGATCTCTATCTAAGATTCAGTCGAGTATTTTCATTATCAGTTTTAAAGATCACTCATTAGCTAGGACTGATCTCAGACTTAGATGTTCAGATACTGTTTGGAACTCAGATAGTTTTCCCCAAAATTAGGACTGTTAGATACAGTCATCCATGTTATCAGTTATTTAGTATCTCAGTTATCAGAACTTATGTTATCAAATATATCAGTTATCAGAATTCAGTTATCATTTATGATATGTTATCAGTAAATACATGTCATCAGTATTCATACTCAGTACTCATGTTTTCACGAGCTCAGTTTCAGGACTATTATATATGGTCAATCCAAATCTGTTCATCATAATTAGAACTATCAGAAACAACATGTCGTTATCAGTAATATATTATCAGTCTCCCAGTATTTAGTAATATAGTTTTAGTTCCTCACTTACTAGTGAATTACATATCAATATCAGTAAACTCAGCATTCAGTATCTCCACGAGTCCAGTAGCTGTTACGTATGTATGTATTCTCACGTTCATATTAGTCAGGATGTTCATGCATATAAACCCTATGCATTTAGCCTATCCCCACGTATACTCAGTACTTTAGTTGTACAGACGCATTTGCGCTAGGGTGCTTTCTTTTTATGTTACACCATAGGTTCTGAGGTGTAGATTCCAGATCAACAATAGTAGTACAGTAAGAAGTGAGTCCTCCTTTTTTGAGGACATGATCGTTACATTTATTATTCTAGTATTTCAGTTTATTTTCAGTTTAGGGAGTTAGTTGGAGACATGTTCCTTCAACTCCTAATTCAGACAGTTTAGAGGCTTTCAGACGATTATAGAGTTTTCAGATTTAGACTTTAGTATTTTCAATTTTGTTTTGGTACTGTGATACCATCTTATTTAAGATATTTTATTATTCATGATTGAACCTTATGCTCTCTTTGTTCATGTTTCTGCATTTTATATGTGTATTATGCAGTTATAGGTACAAATATCAGTCATGGGTTAGCTTGTGGTCCTTTGGGATCATGAACACTGTGTAGCATTCCGGTTCAGAAAATTGAGACGTTACAATAGTAGGTTTTTCTACTTTCATTGGGGAATGCACACCCATTAACAGATTTGATAAGGTTTTACCATCTATCGTTTGAGCTGGACTAGCTGTATCTTTACCTGATACAGTGGGTTTTTTCATTATTGAAGAAGATGGAGAATTCTTTAAAAAAATTTGAGTCTCATAAATTGGCCGAGTCTGTTGTGAAAGTTCAAAATGAAGATTCTTTATACGGTCTTGTAAAATACTTATATGTTTTAACATTTGTCCTTTTTCATTTACAAGGTTTTCGTTATCTTATCTTAAAACATCATTGGCGTCATTTAGTTTTCTAAAAGCTTCAGTCATAGAGGAACAATGATCACAAAATATAATTTTGTCCGTGTCTTTTTTAATATTATATTGAGGATTTTTTTTGTTTTTGGTCTTAAAGCTGAGGTAATAAAATAATTTATCCCTAAATTTATACGGGCATAATCTAAAGCCTCTGTTAAATCATCAAAGCCTTTATAGAGAGGGGTGTATAGTCTTTTACAGAATTCATTACCTCTGTCCATGTCTGAAATACTCCCTGTGTCTTTCCCCTAAGAACAACATAAAATTAAAATTTGTTAGTGCTATTTTTCTCAGTAAAATAATAACTTAAAGCATTCAAGGTTGAAATAAAGTATGTAATGTATTTTGGTGTCTTGTTGTAGGAGATCCATAAGTTGTCGATCAGGCAAATCTGTCGTTTATCCACCCTTATATCTGGTTTCAATTTGAAAGTTATATTGGATGGCTCATAACTGGCTAGATTATGAGGCCTAAAGACCAGTCTTTCTAATTTCGGATGTTCCAACATTGATAGTGGCCTATAATGAGTGTTTCTTAGTAATTTATTTAAGTAGTTTTGAGAGGATGAGGCCTCTGCCTTTCTGTTGTTTTTGCCTGTGTACATACTGAAGAAAAACTTGTTAGTTGTCTTCTTTTATTAGTCTACTTGGATGATCTGCTAGGTTATTATCTTTACCTTTAATATGTTCTAGAAGAATATTATAAATTGAAGTGGCATCTAGGAAATTTAACCACCTCCTTTTACTACTAGTCTTCCCTTTTATTTTCTGATAGAATTTTACTATAACCTCGCAGTCTGTTCTTACTAATATTTTTGGCTTATTTAATATATAAAGTTTAAAGTAATTCTAACCATAAATTACTCCTAGTGTCTCCGCATCTATTTAATTTACTCTTTTCTTTATATTTTCCACTTGAATAAGCACATATTTTCTCATCCTTTTTGTCACTGTATTTGTTAGGCTTTGCTTTTAATACTGCTCCCCATCCTTGAAGGCTTCTATCTTTCTCGACTATTAAATAATCTGTTTCTAATGGTAACGTTAAGTCTGGGATGTCTTGTATCATGCTTTTAAGTTGTTGGACTAATTTTATATTTTTAGTATTAATGGTTTTTTGACCTGTTGATCCTACTTTAGAATATAACGGTCCTGCTACTTTACCTAATTCTTTAATAAAAGCTCTAGCATAATATAAAAGTCCTAAATTTTTTTATAAATCTTTAGTCTTGTCTAATTTATCTGGCATTTCTAAGACCTTTCTAGCTATGTGTGGTTGTAATTTTATTCTATCATCTCCAATAACTACTTCTAAAAAATTAATACTATTTTTACATAATTCCATTTTCTTTCTTCTTATTCTTATTCCATTATCTACAAATAATTTAAAAACTTGTTGTAAATGTCCTAAATGTTCTCTCATATTATTACCAAAGACTAAAATATCATCTACATATACTAATAATTTTTTATTATAGTCTCTAAAAATACTATTTATTTTTCTTTGAAAAATTGGAGGAGTTGTTTTTAATTCAAACGGCATGACCATCCATTCAAAATGTCCTTCCGGACATGTGAAAACTGTCCATTCGATACTTTGTTCATGCTTTTTAATAGGCCAATATCCAGATTTACAATCAAATTTACTAAATACTTTTCTTCCTTGTATTCTATTTATTAATTCTGTATTGTCTGGTAACTTATACCCATCCATTACAGTATTATCATTTAGTCTTTTGTAATTTATTACCATTCTAGCTTTTCCTCTTACTATTTCACTATGGTTTCTTACTATGAAAGCTGCTGACCTATGTCTTGATATAGATCTTCTAATAATTCCTAATACTAATAGCTCTTTTATTTGTATTTCAAAGTCTTTAAGGTCTTCATTTGTAGCCTCTATAGATGCTGTTTTTATAGTATATTCTGGATTAATTATTTCTAATTTCCAGGTAATTTAATTGGAGTCCCAATGTTGCAAGGGTTTTTCTCCGATTATCTCTAGCTTGTCTAGGATTTGTATTATTTTTTCTAAGTCTTTTTGATCTTTTATTACTCCTATCTGCTGTATACCCTTCTTAAAATTGTATAATTCTGTATCCATTTCTATTAAAGTATAGTCTTTTTCTATTTCTTTTACAACTAATAAATGATATTTAGTTAAAATAGTAATAGAATATCCTTAGAAAATGATATTTAGTCATCTGAGTTTTCATGTGGCTTATCCTTAGAAAATGATATTTAGTTAAAATAGTAATAGAATATTTAGTAGGTATTATATGTTTCGTCCATTTGCATGGATTCTTGAGGTTTTGACAATTTTTTAATTAGTTTTTCTGGTAAAATTCTACTATTTAAAATTCTCTTTGTACATCCTGAATCAACTATAGCTAAAGTCTCAAACTCATAGTCTTGAATTTTTATTCTTGCTAAAACCTTGATTGTACTAATTTTCTTTTCTTCATTATATACCATTCCTTCAAATGGTAAATTCATTGATTTTTTAACTTTATTTTCAACCAATGTATTTAATAATTTTACCTCTACTAAATCTTCTTCTCTAATTATGTCTTTACTGTACACTCTTATCTCTAATTTTCTTAGTCTTTCCTTTAATTCTAATATTCTGTCTTCTATTTTTCTGGTTATTGGTTCCTTGTTGTAAAATTTATTTAAATTACGGGTTGATTTTGGAGTTTCTAAGATTTCTGATGCTTTCTCTATATATTTTATGCATCCTTCCTTGTAACATTTTCCTACACTTTTCCCTTTTGTTTTTACTTGGAAACCATTTACAAAAACAACACAGATTACTGTCTAATCCTTTTCCTTCCTGAAATTCATGTTCACATTCTTCTATCAATTTTACTAAATCATAAAAGTCTGAGTTTGTCTTTTCTAATATATTTTATTTATAAATTCCTTTTCTCTAGAATCTGAAGAATCAAATTTATTTATTTCTTCTTCAAAGTCTTCCATACTTCTAATAGAGTATATACTTTCATTATCTGACATATATTCATCTACATTTATTAAATTTTCATTTACATCTTCTATTAATTGTGCATTTCTAGACCTATTATTGATTTTTTTTGGACAGATATTTGCTAAGTGCTCTATGCTACCACAGGTAAAACATTCTAATTTATTTTGGTAGATTCTACTGGTATTATATTTTCTTACATGTTTATCCTTATCTAGGTATGGCTTCTTTGCAGTTGATCTTCTTAAATAATATTTCTTCTTGGGGCAATAGTCTTTTTTATATGCCTTTCTATATTTCTTCTTTTTATAATCTTGGTCATAATGTTGTGTAGCATATATTTTTTTAGAAAAATCTGTATCACTTCTTTTTAATTGTTTTTGTATTTGTATATTTATACTTTTTTCTTGTAATATATCCATGTAATACCCTGAAAAATCCAAACCAATATTAGAGCCATGTACCAAGATAATGCATAGTACATCATGGTTCTTTTATAGTTTTATGAGTAGGTTAGATGTATATTAAGGCTTCTAATAACTCCCAGCTATCAGACTAATCAAAACATTCCTTACCGATTGAATTCTTGAGAAGGATATTGGTAAAGTCAATTTCAAACGAGCATATCTCTCATTATACTTGGAATTATTCAGATAATAACCTATCAACAGATAGATAATTGAATTATCTTTCTAACGATAACAATTTCTCCTAAATCCAATATCGGAGCAAAGAGTTATTCCTATTTTACTCCAGCATGTCAGGCTGGAAACAGTGTAACGACATTCGTGGTAGCTTACCACATTTGTGATGCCCTATCACGAAGGTCGTCAGCCTTAGGCAGAAACCAGCTCCTAAGTCACGACGATCGTGGTAGCTTACCACATTTGTGACGCCCTATCATGAAGGTCGTCAGCCTTAGGCAGAAACCAGCTCCTAAGTGATGACATTCGTGGTAGCTTACCACATTTATGACGCCCTATCACGAAGGTCATCAGCCTTAGGCATAAACCAGATCCTAAGTGACGACATTCGTGGTAGATTACCACACTTGTGATGCCCAATCATGAAAATCATCAGCATTAGGCAGAAACCATCTCCTAAGTAACGACATTCGTGGTAGCTTACCACATTTGTGACGCCCTATCACGAAGGTTGTCAGCCTTAGGCAGAAACCAGCTCCGAAGTAACGACATTCGTGGTAGCTTACCACATTTGTGATGCCCAATCACGAAGGTCATTATCTTTAGGCAGAATCCAGCTCCTAAGTGACGACATTCGTGGTAGCTTACCATACTTGTGACGCCCTATCACGAATGTCGTCAGCCTTAGGCAGTAACCAGCATCTAAGTGATGAAATTCGTGGTAGCTTACATTATTTGTGATTCCCTATCACAAAGGTCGTCAGCCTTAGGCAGAAACAAGCTCATAAGTGACGACATTCATTGTAGCTTACCACATTTATGATGCCCTATAACGAAGGTCGTCAGCCATAGGCAAAAACCAGCTCCTAAGTGACGACATTCCTGGTAGCTTACCACACTTATGATGCCCTATCACGAAGGTTGTCAGCCTTAGGCAGAATCCAGCATCTGTGTGATGACATTTCTGATGGCCTGTCACATATTTGACGCCTTGTCATAAATGTCGTCAGGCTTAGGCAGAGACCATCAATTCCAGCTCCTGTGTGACGACATTTTTGATGGCTTCTCACATTTTTTTGATGCCTTGTCAAAAATGTCGTCAGCTATGATTTTCAGCAACTGGGAATTTATTTCATAAGGGAATTTTGGTCTTTTCCTTCACCTTCCACGACATATAACCCTAAAGAGGTGTAATTTTTCCCATTTTTTCTACAATTAAGCATCTTAAAAACCCTCTCTTACGCTCTCAACCACAATATTAGGGTTTCCATCAAACTCATCACTCAAAAGCAAGATTCAAGCCTTTTTCCAACATAATTGAGAATTAAGTTTCCCAAATCGGAGAACACTCCAGCAAATCATCAAGGTTTTATTTCTAAGATATACGTAGTGTTCATCTATGGATCCAATCCGTTCATAGAGCTCTAGAACCATGTTTTAAATATTATTTTGTAAACTTTTTGTGGTGATATGAGTATGTACATATTGACGATTGTTGTTTAAGTTTCAATGTGATGTCTAAAGGTGTTTTCATGGAATATATATGTTTGTTAATTGAAAACCATGAACTATAGGTGGTTTAATATGGTGCAAGTATGAAACTCACCTATGCCTTAAAGAATGCATGTAAGGTGTTTAATAAAATGCTTTGGATGCTAGAAATTCATGTTTGTATGGTTCTATGATGTATAAATGACAAGTCCATGTTAGCTATATACTTCAATATGAATTCCAAGCTTTTTATGTGTTGCTATTGTAGTGGTATAAAGTATGTAAGATAATGGAGATATACAATATGTACACGAAATATATCCATGCATTCCCTACAATGTTTAAGATGTTGAATAACTATATGAAATATGATATCCCCTACTTATGATATTATGAATTATGGTCTCAAATCTTGTAATCAAGTCATGTCATGTGTGTCAGTTTTCTTCTATCGAGTCCTGGGGGTATTCGTACCCAAAAAACATAGCTGTGTGCCTAGAGCCATGTCATGAAGTCACGATAATCTCAGTCAAGATATAATCTATAGAACTCAGTCAGTCATGTGACTCAGGAAACCTCAGAAATCTCATGATCTCTGTTAAATCTCAGATAATAGTACTACTCCGTCAGCCAACGAAAGTCAGTTAATCTGTCCATGTACATTCAGTTGAATCATTTCGTCTCTTCAGATGGGAGTAAAAGTTAGCACCGAGAAAACCCAAGGATGGGGACTTACCTACCAGTTTAGGGTGTGATTCTTAGCAGTCATCCTTGTTTTTCAGAACTATATAGCCAGTGTAGGTTGATACATCTTAGCCATTTAGATTAGGGTTGATGAGGTGGCTTAACCTGTCAGTTTTGGGTTCCCACCATTCTACTTTCGAATACCTGCCAGCTAAGGGTTACCTACAACTGTCCTTACCAGTAGAGCGGTATTGACACCCCTCCAGTCGGGGCAGAGATTGGACCCCAACTTAGCTATATGCATTATTGGTGCATGTCGATTAAACAACTACCTCCCACAGTTTCAGAATTAGTCTTATTAAAAGAACTTAGATGGGTCTTCAGATTTCAGTATATCAGGACTGTCAGGTACAATCAGACTCAGTTACAGTACGGAACTCAGATAGTTCCATCAGATTCAGGATTGTCATATACAGTCGCCCATGTTATCAGAATTTTAGTATCAGTCATGTTAGCCATCAGTAAACCATGTATTAACATATAGAACTAGCTACTATGCACCCACGATTTCAGTTATAATGTATGTATGTTTGTACTCTTACGTTCATGTCAGTTAGACAGTTAGCATTATTCATGCATACAAACCCTGTTTATGTTTAGCCTACCTCACTCGTATACTCAGTACATCCCCTCGTACTTACGTATTTTCGCTATGGTGCTTTGTTTTCATGTTACACTATAGGTTCAGAGACACAAGCTCCAGATCAGCAGTAGCAGTAACATTTCCAGTCGTAGAGATTCAGTGAGTCCTCTTCATTCAAGGAAAATATGATTTGATTTATTCATTATTATTTTAGCCAGTTATGAGTTTACAAAGTTAGTTGGAGACATGTTCCTTCAAATCCTTATTCAGACAACACTTAAAGGCTTTCAGATTCAGTATTCAGACTTATGTTCAGATTTGATTCAGTTTTCAGCTGTTTTGGGGATTTTTCACCCTTATGGATATTATATTTTGATAGATTCTTTATTCAGTTGAACCTTATGGCCTACATGTTTATGTTTTCTGCATTATTATGTTATATATGTAGTGTACAAGTACAAATATCAATCATGGGTTAGCTTGTGGTCCCTCGGGGTCATGAGCACCGTGTAGCATTCCAATTCAGAAAATCGGGGCATTAAAAACTTGGTATCAGAGCCTAAGGTTCAATAAAGTCCTAGGAAGTCTGAAAGCCACATCTAGTAGAGTCTTGTACATGGGTGTGTTGCGCGCCATATTTACGTACAGGAGGCTATGCGATGTTTTAGGAACAGTTCCCTTTCTTTAATATTCATCTCGTGCTAGTAAGCATAATTTTAAGTCAGTCTCTCAGTCTAATCCACGTCAGCCGATTTAATCGAGTTAGAGATGATTTATTTTGATGTCATTCTCGATATGGATTGGCTTCATTCCTGCTATGCCACAGTCTACTGCAGAAACAGGATAGTTCAGTTTCAGTTCCCCAATGAGCCCGTCCTAGAGTAGAAGGGTAGCACTTCGTCTTTCAGGGGTCAGCTTATTTCGTACCTTCGGACAAGGAAAATAATTTCTAAGGGGTGTGTGTATCATCTTGTTCATGTTAAGGATTCCATTTCCGAATCTCCCAGTCTAAAATCAGTCCCAGTGGGAAATGAATATTCAGACGTCTTTCTCGAAGATCTTTCATGCATTTCTCCCGAAAGGGAATAGACCTTCTCCCAGATACTCAACCTATTTCTATTCTGCCAAACAGAATGACACCAACAAAACTCAAGAAACTGAAAGATCAGTTGAAGGATCTCTTAGATAAGGGATTCATCAGGCCTAGTGTATCCCCATGGGGTGCGCCAATCTTATTCGTGTGCAAGAAAGACGGTTCTCTCATAATGTGTATTGATTATCGTCAGCTCAACAAAATCACGGTCAAGAACAAGTATCCGTTACCTAGGATAGACGACTTGTTTGACTAACTTCAGGGTGCCAGTTATTTATCCAAGATAGACCTCAGATCAGGCTATCATCAGCTCAGAGATAGAGAATATGACATTTCGAAGACAACTTTTCGTACTCGGTATGGTCACTTTGAATTTCTAGTCATGTCCTTTGGTCTTACCAATGCCCCTGCAGCTTTCATGGACTTGATGAACTGGGTATTCAATCAGTACTTGGACACATTCATCATAGTCTTCATAGATGATATTCTGGTCTATTCTCGCACAGAGCGTGATGATTCAAACCATCTCATAATTGTTCTTCAGACTCTCAGGGATCACCAGTTGTTTGCCAAGTTCAGTAAGTGCTAATTTTGGGTAAGATTTGTAGAATTCCTTGGCCACATTATTTCTGGTGATGGCATTAGAGTAGATCCTCAGAAAATCAAAGCGGTAAGAAACTGGCCTCACCCTGTCTTTCCATCAGATATCAGGAGTTTCTTGGGTTTGGATGGCTATTACCGATGGTTTGTCGAGGGATTTTCTTCTATTGCATATCCTATGTACAGATTGACTCAGAAGAAGGTCAAGTTTCAGTGGTCACAACCTTGCAAGAAGAGTTTTCAGGAGTTAAAGACTCGACTCACCTCAGCTCCAGTTTTGGCACTTCCCGATGGTTTCGATGGATTCATAGTATATTGTGTTGCATCCAGAATAGGTTTAGGTTGTGTCCTCATACAGCATGGTAGAGTCATAGCCTACGCCTCCAGACAATTAAAGCCCCATGAGAAGAATTATCCTACTCATGACCTTGAGTTAGCAGCAGTTGTCTTTGCCTTAAAGATTTGGAGGCATTATCTATACGGTGTTCATGTAGACGTCTTCACAGATCATAAGAGCCTTCAGTATGTCTTTTCCCAGAAAGATCTCAATCTTCATCAGAGAAGGTGGTTAGATCTCTTAAAGGATTACAACATGAGTGTCCTTTATCATCCTAGCATGGCCAATGTAGTGGCCGACGCACTCAGTAGACTGTCCATGGGTAGTTTTTCCCATATTAAGGATAGTAAGAAGAAATTAGCTCAGGAGATTCATCATCTTGCCAGACTAGGCGTTCTCTTAGTCGACTCTTCAGAGGGCGGTGTATGTGTTCAGAGTAGTTCAGAGTTATCTCTAGTTTTTGAGGTGAAAGAGAAGCAAGACAGGGATCCTAGCCTTGTCAAGATAAAAGATTCAGTTAAGAGTCAGGAAGTAGAGGTTTTCTCCCAAGGGGGAGATGGTGTTCTTCATTGTCAGGGTCATCTATGTGTTCCCGGTGTAGATGACTTAAGGCAGCGAATTCTTACAGAAGTGCACGGTACGCGATACTCTATTCATCCAGGGGCCACTAAGATGTACCACGACTTGCGGGAGATCTATTGGTAGAGTGGGATGAAGAGGGATGTTGCAGAGTTTATGGCTAAGTGCTCTACATGTCAGCAGGTTAAGATAGAGAATCAAAAACCTAGTGGTTCCATGCAGAAGTTCACTATTCCTACTTGGAAGTGGGATGAAGTGAACATGTACTTCGTGATAGGTTTGCCTAGAATATATCAACAACATGATTCAGTTTGGGTCATTATATACAGAATGACCAAGTCAGCTCATTTCCTTCCAGTTCGTACCTCTTACTCAACCAAGGATTATGCCAAACTCTATATCAAGGAGTTGGTCAGATTACATGGTGTTTCACTATCTATCATCTCAGACAGAGTTACCCAGTTCACCTCTCACTTCTGGAAAGCGTTCCAAAAGGGTCTTGGTACCCAAGTTCATCTTAGTACAATATTTTATCCTCAGACAGATGGTCAAGACGAAAGGACCATTAAGATTCTAGAAGATATGCTAAGGGCATGTGCAATTGATTTCAAGGAAAGCTGGGATGACCACTTGCCTTTGATTGAGTTTGCATACAAGAACAATTATCACTCCAGTATTCAGATATCTCCATTCGAAGCTCTCTATGGTAGGAGATGTAGTTCTCCGATCGGTTGGTTCGAAGTTAGTGAGACTGCAGTCATAGGGACTGACTTAGTATTCGATGCCTTAGAGAAAGTTTAGTTAATTAGAGAAAGACTCCGGGCTGCTCAGAGCCGACAGAAGTCTTATGCGGATGTTCGTAGAAAGGATCTCAAATTCAAGGTCGATGACTATGTCTATCTCAAGATCTCTCCCATGAAGGGAGTTAAGAGATTCGACAAGAAGGGAAAGATCAGTCCCCGATATGTCGGTCCCTTCAGGATTCTCAATCGCTTCGGCAAGGTAGCCTATGAGCTCGAATTCCCTTCAGATCTAGCCTCAGTTCATCCAGTCTTCCATGTCTCTTTGATCAAGAAGTGCATAGGTGACCCAACACTTGTAGTCCCTATTCATAGCATTGACATTCAGAATAGCCTCTTTTATGAAGAGATTCTAGTCAAAATCCTCGACTATCAGACTCGTAGGCTGAGGAACAAAGAAGTCCCTCTAGTCAAGGTTCTTTGGTGGAATTAGTCCATGGAGGGAGCTACTTGGGAAGCAGAAGCAGACATACGAACCAAGTACCCTCATCTTTTCTCCGCTAAGTCAGACATAGCTCGAGGTGACCATTTTACTTACGTTTATTCTGTTACATTTTCAAAATTCTAGTATAAAATTGGTATCAAGTATCAGTGCATAACTTATCATGAATGCATGAGTTCAGCTTATTAGTTATGCATCAGATATGCATGTCCAGTTTGGCTATATTCTATTTAGAATTCAATTCAATCCTAAAATCATGTGCCAGTTGAGCATGATCAGTGTATGCATCGTTTTATCTTTTCTCCCCTCTCAAGCAGTCATTATTCGAGGCCAAATGTTTCCAAGGGGGAGATATTGTAATACCCCAAAAAATCCAAACCAATATTAGAGCCATGTACCAAGATCATGCATAGTACATCATGGTTATTTTACAGTTTTATGAGTAGGTTATATGTATATTAAGGATTCAAATAACTCCCAGCTATCAGATGAATCAAATCATTCCTTATCGATTGAATTCTTGAGAAGGATATTGGTATAGTCAAATTTAAATGAGAATATCACTCATTATACTTGGAGTTATTGATATCATGGCCTATAAACAGATATATAATTAAATTAGCTTTCCAACGATACCAATTTTGCCTAAATCCAATATTGGAGTAAAGAGTTATTCCTATTTTACTCCAGCATGTCGGGCTTGAAACAGTGTGACGACATTCGTGGTAGCTTACCACATTTGTGACGCCCTATCACGAAGGTCGTCAGCCTTAGGCAGAAACCAACTCCTAAGTGATGATATTTGTTGTAGTTTACCATATTTGTGATGCCCTATCAAGAAGGTCATCAGCCTTAGGCAGAAACCAGTTCCTAATTGACGACATTCGTGGTAGCTTACCATATTTGTGACGCCCTATCATGAAGTTCGTCAGCCTTAGGCAGAAACCAGCTCCTAAGTAATGACATTCGTGGTAGCTTACCGCATTTGTGACGCCCTATCATGACGGTCGTCAGCCTTAGGCAGAAACCAGCTCCTAAGTAACAACATTAGTGGTAGATTACCACATTTGTGACGCCCTATCATGAAGGTCGTCAGCCTTAGGCATAAACCAACTCCTAAGTGATGACATTCGTGGAAGCTTACCACACTTGTGATGCCCAATCAAGAAGGTCATCAGCCTTAGACAGAAACCAACTCCTAAGTGACGACATTCATGGTAGCTTACCACATTTGTGATGCCCTATCACGAAGGTCGTCATCCTTAGGCAGAAACCAGCTCCTAAGTGATGAAATTCGTGGTAGCTTACCTTATTTGTGATGCCCTATCATGAAGGTCATCAGCCTTAGGCAGAAACCAACTCTTAAGTGACGACATTCGTGGTAGCTTACAACACTTGTGACACCCTATCACGAAGGTCGTCATCCTTAGGCAGAATCCAGCTTCTGTGTGACGACATTTTTGATGCCTTGTCATAAATGTCGTCAGGTTTAGGAAAAAACCATCAATTCCAGCTCCTGTGTGATGATATTTTTGATGGCTTGTCACATTTTTTTGACGCCTTGTCACAAATGTCGTCAGCTATGATTTTCAGCAACTGGAAATTTATTTCATAAGGGTATTTTGGTCTTTTCCTTCACCTTCCACGACTTATAACCCTAAAGAGGTGTAATTTTTCCCATTTTTTCTTCAGTTTAGCATCTAAAAAATCCTCTCTTATGCTCCCAACCACAAGATTGGGGTTTCCATCAAACTCATCTCTCAAAAGCATGATTTAAGCCCTTTTCCAAGATAATTGAGAATTAAGTTTCCCAAATCCAAGAACTCTCCAGTAAATCATCAAGGTTTCCCTTCTAAGGTATGCGTAGTGTTCATCTATGGATCCAATCCGTTCATAGAGCTTAAGAACCATGTTTTAAATATTATTTTGTAATCTTTTTGTGGTGATATGAGTATATACATATTGACGATTGTTATTTAAGTTTCAATGTAATGTCTAAAGGTGTTTTCATGGAATATATATGTTTGTTAATTGAAAACCATGAACTTTAGGTGGTTTAATATGGTGCAAGTATGAAACTCACCTATGCCTTAAAAAATGCATTCAAGGTGTTTGATAAAATGCTTAGGATGCTAGAAATTCATGTTTGTATGGTTCTATGATGTCTAAATGACAATTCCATGTTAGCTATATACTTCAATATGAATCCCATGATTTTCATGTGTTGCTATTGTGGTGGTATGAAACATGTAAAATAATGGAGATATACCATATGTACAAGAAATATATCCATGCATTCCCTACAATGTTTAAGATGTTGAATAACTATATGAAATATGATATCCCCTACTTATGATATTATGAATTGTGGACTCAAATCTTGTGATCAAGTCATGTCATACGTGTCAGTTTCCTTCTATCAAGTCCTGGGGGTATTCGTACCCAAAAAACATAGCTGTGTGCCTAGATCCATGTCATGTTGTCATGATAATCTCAGTCAAGCTATAATCTATAGAACTCAGTCAGTCATGTGACTTAGGAAACCTCAGAAATCTCATGATCTTAGTTAACTCTCAGATAATAGTACTACTCCGTCAGTCAACGGAATTCAGTTAATCTTTCCATGTACAGTCAGTTGAATTATGTTTAGTCTTTTTCAGATGGGAATAGAAGTTAGCACTGAGTAAACCCAAGGATGGGGACTCACCTACCAATTTAGGGTGTGATTCTTAGTAGTCATCCTTGTGTTCTAGAACTACGTAGCGAGCATAGGTTGAGACATCTTAGCCTATCAAATTAGGGCTGATAAGGTGGATTAACCTGTCAATTTAGGGTTCTACCATTCTCCTTTCGAATACCTGCCAGCTAAGGGTTACCCAGAACTGTCCTTACCAGTGGCGCGGTATTGACACCACTCCAGTCGAGGTATAGATTGGACCCTAACTTAGCTATATGCGTTATTAGGGCATTTCGGTTAAACAACTACCTCCTACAGTTTCAGAATTAGTCTCAGTAAAAGAACTCAGATGGGTCTTCAGATTTCAGTATAGTAGGACGGTCAGGTATAGTCAGACTCAGTTACAGTACGAAACCCAGATAGTTCCATCAGATTCAGGCTTGTTAAATACATTCGCCCATGTTATCAGAATTTCAGTATCAGTCATGTTAGCCATCAGTAAACCATGTATTAGCATACAAGACTAGCTATCATGCACCCACGATTTTAGTTACTATATATGTATGTTTGTACTCTTACATCCATGTCAGTCAGACAGTTAGCATTGTTCATGTATGCAAACCCTGTTTATATTTAGCCTACCTCACTCGTATACTCAGTACATCCCCTCATACTGACGCATTTGTGCTATGGTGCTTTCTTTTCATGTTACACCATATGTTCAGAGACAAGAGCTCCTGATCAGCAGTAGTAGTTGCATTTCTAGTCACAGAGATTCAGTGAGTTCTCTTCATTCGAGGACAATATGATTTGATTTATTCATTATTATTTTAGCCAGTTATTAGTTTACGGAGTTAGTTGGAGACATGTTCCTTCAACTCCTTATTCAGACAATACTTAGAGGCTTTCAGATTCAGTATTCAGACTTATGTTCAAATTTGATTCAGTTTTTAGCTGTTTTGGGTATCTTTCACCTATATGGAGATTATGATTTGACATATTCTTTATTCATTTCAACCTTATGTCCTACATGTTCATGTTTTCCTCATTATTACGTTATATATGTAGTGTACAAGTACAAATATCAGTCATGGATTAGCTTGTGGTCCCTCAAGGTCATGATCACCGTGTAGCATTCCGATTCAGAAAATTGAGGCATTACAATCCATTATATGTTGTATTGTTTGTCCTATTGACCATGGGTTATTTGGGTTTTGTATTACCTCATCTCTTTTTGACCATTTTTCTTCTATCTCTCTTCCTAAAGCTCCTGGTAATTTATTAAATAATCTAATTCCTAGAGTCTGATCGAATGAGTTACCACTAATTGTACAATAATAGAAATAGTCATTTAAAAATTCTTTAATCCTTGACTAATGATTAATGCTTAGTTGTTCTAAATTAATTAAATCTCTTTGTTGAAAGACTATTACTCCACTATTGGGATCCTGTCCTGTTAGGAGAGTATATACTCTGTTAACAAAATTGTAGGGATTTGAGCCTAATTTTACTAATTCTTGAAAATCTTGTTGGAATAATTGCTTATATGCTTCCTAAAGTGCTTTAGTACTTTCACCTGGAAATGTCTCTAGATATCTATACATAATTTCTGCATCTGGTACTTGATTACCATGTATATGTTGTATGTAGTCTGCAACAACTATATTTTTCCATATGTCTATTACATGATTCCATTCCTGAGGGTCATGGGATGACAAGTTTAAAATTTTCCTTTATTACCTCCTTCTTGTAATCTAATGGGTTTTTCTATTGGTATTCTTTTTCCTCTAGGTTTTATGTCTTGTTCTGCTTGATTGTCTAGGTTTGGTCTAAATACTCAATATCATGGTAAATTTCCTATTGTTAATGGTACATTTTGCATACAGGTTATTCTCTTGAAAGGGCTTGTAGTGCTTGCTGCACTTTCCATAAATTCTTTTATACTTTCATCTATACTATAAATCGATTCTGAGTCTTCACCTTTTATTTTCTTTTTACGTGTATAACCATAATTATCTGTTCTTAATTCACATTTTATAAAATGCTCTTTCATTTCTTTAAGTTTTAAGTTTCCTAATTTACAACCTGTACATTTAAATATTCTATTACTATTTATTTCGTATAGGGCTTCTACTTTTATTATGGCCTTATTTACTTCAAAACCTTCTTCTAGTATTTCTATATTCATGAAATTAGTATTCTCACATTCTTCAATCTCTTCCTCAGTTTCTTTTTTATTCCTGTATTGGTAGTCTGTGAATCTTACTGAAGCTTCTCCTTTATTGTTTATATTTATTAAATGATCGGTTGGTTCTAGTATTTATTTTTCGGAATTTTTTTCTAAATTTCATTGTAGTCCTGCATAGTCTTCTGAATTTATCTTTAGGGGTTTCATTAATTTAATACCTTTATTTCCGATTAAACTTACTACATCATCTATCTTTAGATTAAATTTTATACTACTATTAGTGGCAAGTTTTCCTATAAATCCTACACATATTAGTAAATTATTACCATTATTCATTTCTTCATATCCTTTAGTCTGTATTATTATCTTTATATATTTTCCAAATTCTACAGAGTTTAACATATATTCTAGACTACAATAAAAAAGTCGTTCATTTGTTGACATGTCTACTTCTGTTATTCCTATTATGGATCTTTTCAAGTCCGACCATCTATTATCATATATTGTAACTAATACCTTATTTCCTAAAATTTTTCTAGTTAGGGTTTTTAAACCTACTACTATGAGTCCCATATGCGTGAGGCTCATATTTGATTTTTCAATCTGTCTTAAAGATTCTGAACTTATTAAATTTACATTAGCACTATCTTTTCCAATTACGAATAATTTCTCTTCCCTATAATGTTTATATAATTGTTCCATTGAAAACATTCCTTCATTGTATAAAGTCTTAGCACTTAATAATTTTAATTTGTTTTGTTGAAAAAGTTGTATATCTTTGTCTACGTCTACTATCTCTTCTAACTGTCATCTTGAATTCATTTTGGGTCTATTTATGATTCTTGATAACATGTTTGTTGTTAATCTTTCTTGGGTATAACTTGGTCTTGATCTACTTTGGGATGCTGAAAAAAGGTCCATGGTTTTGGTTTAGTTATTTTAGCTTCTTTTAATTCTTTTTGAGGGGTTATTTCTATCAGTTTTAGTTGCTCTATTAATCTATCTATAGTTTTATCTTGACCGTCACTTTGTTTTTCTTCTTTTAAGTTTTTATTAAGTTTTAATAGTAATAAAATTATAATATTATTTTATTTTATGATTAAAGAGTCTATTTTTCCTTGGGGTTGATGATCTGATAATCCTTCAGGATTTGGTTGAATTTGTGCAACCTTTTGTAATATTGTTTAATAAAGTTTATCTTGTAGAATATCATTCATGAGAGTATTATAATTATATATTATCCGTCTATATTATATCTATTATATCTACCTGTCCATATCTACATCTATCTATTTATTATTATATCTATCTGTTTATACTCTCTATTATTACTATATTGTTATTATTATCAGTCTATATTACCTATCTATTATTATTACCTATCTTTCTATATTATATCTACTTATCTAAATTAAGAACATATAATTATTATTATACACGTAAAAAGGAACTAAAAGGTGAAGACTCATAATCGATTTATGGTACAAAATAATGAAGGATGTCTTGTTACGAAAAATTAGGTAATATTCGCTAGTAATATCACTCTCTCACCAGTACAGACACAACCTACTTTAACTAAATATCGTTTTCTTAAGGATAAGCCAGATGAAAACTCAGATGACCAAATAAAATCTGAAATGCCACTAGAATGTGATAAAGGAGAAAATTATACATGCAATGATAATAAAAAGACAACAATGTATGAAGAATTACAAGATTTAACGTTACCATTAGAAATGGATTATTTAATAGTAGAGACAGATGAAAGCTTTCAAGGATGGGGAGAAGTATTAAAAGCAAAGCCTAACAAATATAGTGACAAAAAGAATGAGAAAATATGTTCTTATTCAAGTGAAAAATATAAAGAAAAGGGTAAATTAAAAGACTAGATGCGGAGACACTAGTAGTAATTTACGGTTTGAATAGGTTTAAACTTTATATATTAAATAAGCTAGAAATATCAGTAAGAACAGACTGTGAGGCTATAGTAAAATTCTATCAGAAAATAAAAGAGAACAATAGTAGTAAAAGAAGGTGGTTAAATTTCCTAGATGCCACTTCAATTTATAATATTGTTCTAGAACATATTAAAGGTAACAGATCAGCTAAGTAGACTAATAAAAAAAGTCAACTAATACTTTTTGTTTCTGTATGTATACAGGAAAAAATAAAGAAAAGGCCTCATCCTCATCCTCTCAAGACTACTAAAATAAATTACCAAGGAACACTCGTTACAGGCCACAATCAATGTTGGAACATAAAAAATTAGAAAGACTGATCTTCGGGCCTCATAATCTAGCCAGTTATGAGCCATCCAATCTGACTTTCAAATTGAAACCAGATGTAAGGGTGGACAAACGACAAATTTTTCTGATCGACAACTTATGGATCTCCTACAACAAGACACCAAAAGACATTAGATACTTTATTTTAGTTCTGAATGCTTTAAGTTATTATTTTACTGAGAAAAATAACACTAACAAATTTAAATTTTATGTTGTTCTTAGGGGAAAGACACATGGAGTATTTCAGATATGGATAGAGGTAATGGATTCTGTAAAAGACTATACAACCCCTCTCTACAAAGGCTTTGATGATTTAATAGAGGCTTTAGATTATGCCCGTATAAATTTAAGGCTAAATTATTTTATTACCCCAGCTTTAAGATCAGAAATGCAAAAAATTCCTCAAAATAATATTATAAAAGACACAGACAAAATTATATTTTGTGATCATTGTTCCCCTATGACTGAAGCTTTTAGAAAACTAAATCACGCCAATGAGGTTTTAAGACAAGATAATGAAAACCTTGTAAATGAAAAAGGACAAATGTTAGAACATATAAGTATTTTACAAGACCGTATACATATTCTTCATTTTGAACTTTCACAAAAGACTCAGCCAATTTATGTGACTCAAATTTTTTTAAAGAATTCTCCATCTCCTTTAAAAAGGAAAAAACCCACTCTATCGGGTAAAGATACAGCTAGTCTAGTTCAAATGGTAACTGGTAAAGACTTATCAAGTCCGTTAATGGGTGTGCATTCCCCAATGAATGTAGAAAAACCTACTGTATCGGGTAATGATACAGCTAGTCTAGCTCAAACGGTGGCTGGTAAAGACTCATCAAATACGTTGACGGCTGACACTTTGCCAAAAAGTGTAGGGAGAATAATCCCAACCAGTTTCAAGAATACAGACACTCAGACCATAGACGAAAGTAGTCCTTCTCAGACTAAGAAAGTTTTCTTCTTGATAAAAAAGAAAAATAAAAAAAGAAATGTAGAAAAAATGTTAGTAGACTCTATAAAAAAATTTTTAGCAGAACAACTGCCAAAGAAATAGCAATGAATTTAGAACCACCAGAGCCAAGACCCTGAATTTTCTTAATTCCAAGAGAAGAGATAAGATCACCCAGAATAGAAACAAGACTTGGACTATCAGACGGAGATAGTGACGAGTATGAACGAGACAATAACTCAGCCATAGATCAATTTTCACAAGACCCAAATGTCGATGAAGATTCAGGAATGGAGTTTGATTTAAAAGCATTACGCAATCTGGATACGTAAGCAATGACGATATCCATGAAAGAAAAAATTACTGACGTATGCAATAGCAGATAAATAAATATACAGATAAATAAAGACATAGCCATGTGATCGTGGCCGCCACCCAAGTTTCCAAAAGTCTTGCTAAAGTCTTCTAAAAGATAAATGGTTGTGAAATCCATAAAGTGTTTTTGAAGTCAACAAATGCCTATAAATACCCCCCTTTGGAAGACTTAAATATAAGTTGCTAGAGAGAAAAAATCAAGAGTGAGAAAGTTTTCATAAAAGTTCTTAGTTTCCAAAGTTTGTAAGTTAGTTCCAAAAAAAAAATAGAGTGTGTAAAAATGTCTATATTAGTTTCTTAGTTCTTCATTTTCCGGTAGCTGTCAAGTTTTTAGGGGACTCCCTAGGAGACATTATTATATATGGTATCAAGAACACAGAAAAGAAAGTCTAGACTTTACGAACGATTAATAATATTAGATTCAGAATATTAATGGTCTCAAAGAAATTTAAAGGAACAACTTAAAAATTTATATTACGTTTTACTGCAACATAAGCAATTAAGTATTAAATTATTTGAACTTTCTCCAAAATCTAGAGAAGATGTTTGGAGTGAATTACAAGAAGTAGATAATAGATTAAGAGAAGTTAGAGAACAAATATCTTATATTAACCACGAGCTTTGTGTAGATAAGATTTTGAGAGATATGTATCCTTTTTATTTGGCTTAATGAATACACTACATAAAAATACAAAAACGTTAAAAGAAATCAAAAATAATTTGTATAGTTTATACACAGAATTTAAAAGACTTAATTCTACAAAAGAGGACCCTATAACCTTAGATAAACTAATTACTACAATGTTCGAATTAGAATATCATTTAATATAATATCTTGAGGCTAAAAATAATAATAAATGAAAAGACATCCTTTTGCTAATAATATACGACATAGATATTGGTTTTTAAAATATCTTAAGACTAGAAATAATAATAAATGAAAGACATCCTTTTGCTAAAAATATACAACATAGATATTGGTTTTTAAAAGAAGAAATAAAACAAAGGGCAGAGAAAGAAGAACTAGAAATATTTTTAAGTATTTATCTAGATTTATTAACATATAGAGACACTTCACAATTAGAATTATTCAAAGAATATAAAAGTGAAATAAGTTGGGAATTACAGGGAATTAGAATTGACATATCTAATCACAATAAAAGAATAAGTTATTATAAGAGACGTTGTGACAAAGAAACTATTCCTTTAGGGTAAAAATACATAAAAACGTATCCTTTTGCGAGACAAATACAAAGAGAATATAATCAATTATATAAATAAATAAGACAAAGAAACAAAATTTTAAGAATAGAACAAAGACTAATAAATCAAATAGAAACAATAGAAACTACAGAATTACTAGAAGCAATCATTATTTCAGACTTTATAAATTTAGTAAATTGCATAATTCATATAAGTTTGTTAAAGTGTAGATTGAAAAGTATTAGAACTTGTATAGACTATAGAAATTTTAGAATACAAACATCTAAGAAATAGTGTAGTAACAATACACCCTCGTTAAGATAAAGAATAGTAGTGTAAAAATAGATAATTTAAAGAAGCAAGAATATTTAGATCTAACAATCCCAGCTGAAAAGAAATACAGACGTTTTAAAGATAATTCTCTTATTAGATGTAATTTTAACAATGATGAACATATATTACACAGAGATAATACACAACCAAATACTATTACAGACTTAATAATAAACTTAGGAGAAAAAGTTCAAAAGGAAAATACAAAAATATTTAAAAATCTAGAGATATTAGAAGACCTGAAAAACAAACAAAAGAATTTGTTAAGTAAAATAGAATTAAATTTTGATTTCCAAAAGAACCAACAAGTAGAATTAGACAAAAAATTCAAAGTTTTAATTAATAAAGACAAGGGTAACTTAGAAAATTCTGAAATAAAGCTAGTATTACAAGAAGTACAAAAAGAAATTAATCAAATAAGACATATAATACTCTCATGAATGATATACTACAAGATAAACTTTATTTAGCAATATTACAAAAGGCTGCACAAATTTAATCAAATTCCAAAGGATTATCAGATCATCAACCCCAAGAAAAAACAGACTCTTTAATCATAAAACAAAATAATATTATAATTTTATTACTATTAGAACTTAATAAAAACTTAAAAGAAGAAAAACAAAGTGAAAGTCAAGATAAAACTATAGACAAATTTATAGAGCAACTGAAAAAGAAAGAAATAACCCCTCAAAAAGAATTAAAAGAAGCTAAAATAACTAAACCAAAATCATGGACCTTTTTTCAGCATCCCAAAGTAGATCAAGATCAAGTTTTACCCAAGAAAGATTAACAACAAACATGTTATCAAGAATCATAAATAGACCCAAAATGAATTCAAGACAACAGTTAGAAGAGATAGTAGACATAGGCAAAGATATACAACTTTTTCAACAAAATTAATTAAAATTATTAAGTGCTAAGACTTTATACAATGAAGGAAAGTTTTCAATGGAAAAATTATATAAACATTATAGGGAAGAGCAATTATGCGTAATTGGAAATGATAGTGCTATTGTAAATTTAATAAGTCCAGAATCTTTAAGACAAATTGAAAAATCAAATATGATCCTCATGCATATGAGACTCATAGTAATAGGTTTAAAAGGCCTAGCTAGAAAAAAATTTAGGAACTAAGGTATTAGTTACAATATATGATAATAGATAGCCGGACTTGAGAAGATCCATAATAGGAATAACAAAAGTAGATATGTCAACAAATGGAGGACTTTTTTTATCGTAGTCCAGATTATATGATAAACTCTGTAGAATTTGGAAAATAAATAAAGATAGGAATTCAGACTAAAGGATATGAAGAAATAAATAATGATAATAATTTACTAATATGTGTAGTATTTATAGAAAAATTTGCCACTAATAGTAGTATAAAATTTAATCTAAAGATAGATGATGTAGTAAGTTTAATGGGAAATAAAGGTATTAAATTAATGAAATCCCTAAAGATAAATTCAGAAGACTATGAAGGACTAGAATGGTATTTAGAAAATTTTTCCAAAAAAGAAATACTAGAACTAACCGATCATTTAATATATATAAACAATAAAGGAGAAGCTTCAGTAAGATTCATAGACTACCAATACACGAATAAAAAAGAAATCGAGGAAGAGATTAAAGAATATGGGAACACTAATTTCATGAATATAGAAATACTAGAAGAAGGTTTTGAAGTAAATAAGGCCATAATGAAAGCCGAAGCCCTATACGAAATAAATAGCAATAGAATATTTAAATGTACAGGTTGTAAATTAGGAAACTTAAAACTTGAAGAAATGAGAGAGCATTTTATAAAATGTGAATTAAGAAAAGATAATTATGGTTATACACATAAAAAGGAACTGAAAGGTGAAGACTTAGAATCTATTTATAGTATAGACGAAAGTATAAAAGAATTTATGAAAAGTGCAGCAAGCACTGTAAGCCCTTTCCAGACAACAACCGGTATGCAAAATGTACCATTAACAATAGGAAATCTACCAAGATATAGAGTATTTAGACCAAACCTAGACAATCAAGCAGAACAAGACATAAAACCTAGAGGAAAAAGAATGCCAATAAAAGAACCCAATAGATTACAAGAAGGAGGTAATAAAGGAAAATTTTTATACTTGTCAGCCCATGACCCTCAGACATGGAATCATGTAATAAACATATGCAAAAATGTAGTTGTAGCAGACTACATACAATATATACAGGGTAATCAAGAACCAGATGCAGAAATTATGTATAGATATCTAGAGACATTTCTAGGTGAAAGTACTAAAGCACTTTTAGAAGCATATAAGCAATTATTCCTACAAGATTTTCAAGAATTAGTAGAATAAGGCTCAAATCCCTATAATTTTGTAAATAAAGTACATACTCTACTAACAGGACAGGATCCCAATAGTATTACAACAAAGAACTTTAATAAATTTAGAACAACTAAGCATTAATCATTGGTCAAGGATTAAAGAATTTTTAAATGACTATTTCTATTATTGTACAATTAGTGGTAACTCGTTCGATCAGATTCTAGGAACTAGATTATTTAATAAATTACCAGGAGCTTTAAGAAGAGAGATAGAAGACAAATAGTCCAAGAGAGAAGGGGTAATTCAAAACCCAAATAATCCATGGTTAATAGGACAAAGAATACAACATATAATGGATATATTACAAGAAAAATGTACAAATATACATATACAAAAATAATTAAAAAGAAGTGATACAGATTTTTGTAAGACCATATATACTACACAACATTATGACCAAGATTATAAAAAGAAAAAATATAAAAAGACATATAAAAAAGACAATCTCCCTAAGAAGAAATATTACTTAAGCAAATCAAACACAAGAAAACCATACTTAGATAAGAATAAATATGTAAGAAAATATAACACTGGTAGAACCTATAAAAATAAATTAGAATGTTTTACTTGCGGAAGTATAGAATATTTAGCAAATACTTGTTCGAAAATAATCAATATTAGATCTAGGAGTGCACAATTAATAGAAGATGTAAATGAAAATTTAATAAATGTAGACGGATATATGTCAGATAATGAAAGTATATACTCTATTAGAAGTATGTAAGACTTTGAAGAAGAAATAAATAAATCTGATTGTTCAGATTCTGGAGAAGAGGAATTTATAAATGAAATAGGATTAGAAAAGACAAACTCAGACTATTATGATTTAGTAAATTTGATAGAAGAATGTAAACATGAATTTGAGAAAGCAAAAGGATTAGACAGTAATCAGTGTTGTTTTTGTAAGTGGTTTCCAAGTAAAAACAAAAGGGCAAAATGTAGGAAATGTTACAAGAAAGGATGCATAAAATGTATAGAGAAAGCATTAGAAATCTTAGAAACTCCAAAATCAACCCGTAATTTAAATAAATTTTACAACAAGGAACCAATAACCAGAACAACTAAAGACAGAATATTAGAATTAGAAGAAAGACTAAGAAAATTAGAGATAAAAGTGTACATTAAAGAGATAATTAGAGAAGAAGATTTAGTAGAGGTAGAATTATTAAATACATTGGTTGAAAATAAAGTTAAAAAATCAATGAATTTTCCATTTGAAGGAATGGTATGTAATGAAGAAAAGAAAATTAGTATAGTCAAGGTTTTAGCAAAAATAAAAATTCAAGACTATGAGTTTGAGACTTTAGCTATAGTTGATTCAGGATGTACAAAGAGCATTTTAAATAGTAGAATTTTACCAGAAAAACTAATTAAAAAATTACCAAAGCCTCAAGAATCCATGCAAATCGATGAAACATATAATACCTATACAGACTATATACCAAAAGCAAAGATAAGTTTTATTAATACTTGTGAAAAATTCTACCAACCATCGTATATACTTAATGAAATACTAGATGGAGATTTAAACATAAAAGCAGACTTTGTGTTAGGATTAGACTTAATGGTACAAAATAATGGAGGATGTCTTATTACGAAAAATTGGGTAATATTCGCTAGTTATATCGCTCACTCACCAGTACAGACACATTCTACTTTAACTAAATATCGTTTTCTTAAGGATAAGCTAGATGAAAACTCAGATGATTAAATAAAACCTAAAATGCCACTAGAATGTGAAAAAGGAGAAAATTGTACATGTAATGCTAATAAAAAGGCAACAATGTATGAAGAATTACAAGATTTATTAGTAGTAAAAGAAATAGAAAAAGACTACACTTTAATAGAAATGGATACAAAATTATACAATTTTAAGAAGGGTATACAACAGATAAGAGTAATAAAAGATCAAAAAGACATAGAAAAAATAATACAAATCCTAGACAAGCTAGAGAGATGTAACGACCCTTCCGGTCGTTTGTGAAATCTATAGATCTTCCTTATTCTAGCTCTTTTCGTAGTTTATGTACGTGAATTATAACTCACCGAATGCGTAGTATCGATTCGTGAGGTGTTCCGTAGTGAGTTAGTCATTATTTGGATTATTGAGTTTTTAGAAAATTATGTTCGAAAATTTATTAAAAATTATAGATATTTTAGATAATTAAGTTAATTAGTGGTGAAGGGTCAAATTGTAATTGTTATGTCTCAAACAACCCACGTTAGGATTAATTGGAGTTAATGGGTTTAACTCTCAAACCATAACATAGAAAAAAAAGGAAGAAGAAAACGGATATCAATATTGGGCGACCTTCATCACCACGGTTGCCAGGTATTTGTTACAAATTGACAATTGCAATTATTTTGTTTCTGGTGCTAATTATTACATTATATCACCAAAGGAATTGCTAATCATATTGCCGTTATTGGCAGGAATGATGAGGCCATAATGGCTTAGTGTTTAGGCACTAGTTTTAACCTTATAAAATTCTGATTATTAAGCTATTATGATAAGGAATAGATTGGATTCTCTTGTTAGTGTATTAGTACGTGATCCTGTAAGTTTTGAAAACTAAAATAGGTAATGGTTACATAACAATCAAATAATAATGGAATCAATAGGTTATACACGCAGTAGTAGTATGCTAAGGATTTTTTATGTTATTAAGTGGTATTGTTGCTACTGTTTCTCGTAGGATTGCATAATTGAAACGATTTGAACGTTTTGAAATTTCGAAGAAGGGCAAGGCACTATGGACTAGTGATATTCAATTTTTTTTGGTTGAGGTAGGTTACGATTTAATTGGAGTTTAGACTCGACTTAATTGTGTGTATTCTCCTAAATTAGATACTTATGGATTGGTATTCGGGCATGCTTGAAATCGTTGATGTTTAGATTGTAGATTCATGTGTAAATGTTTATTGGAAATTGACTTGATGGAATTGTCTTATGACTTTAAGTTAAATTATAAACATGGTACATTGTGTTGTATGCTATGAGGTTGTGTAAATTGATATTGATAATACTTGTTTATATTTATGTTGGATCGGGTACCACGCTTGTACATTTATATTTATGTTGGATCGGGCACCACACAGGTATATTTATATTTATGTTGGATCGGGTACCACTCTGGTACGTTTATATTTATGTTGGATCGGGTACTATGCCGGTACGGTACATGAACATAGATTGTTCCCTGCAGGTCATGACTACTTGGGCAAAAATAAGTCCCATAGTATGTGTGTACATACTTGTGTTGATTCAATGGATGTTTTCCATATGGTTGATACTCTTGATAGTTATGTGACTTGTTTGTGAGCACTGTTGACCTGTTATTGCTGTATTGTGGATTCCATGGGAATTTGTTATTTGATGATGCCTATCTACTTGTTTTTCTAATTATGTTGTGTACATATTATTAAGTTGAGTTGGCCTATGATGCCTACCAGTACATAGTGGTTTGTATTGATACTACCCTGCACTCTTCTTTTGTTGAGTGCAGAAAGTTTTCCAGAGGCTCAGACATGACCTCACCTCTAGATTTGATAGCAGATCTTGATCCGAAGGGTGAGCACTCCGTCTTCAGGCTGCCATGGGTCATCTTAGTTGTTATTGTACATCTTTTGGACAATGAAAACATTCCTTATTTACATTATTTAGAAATTTCTTTAGACATGATTTGTTAGTAGTTCTTGTACGATGACTTTCGGGTCTTTGGGATTTTAGTAAGTATTTTATTTGAATTCTGTAATAATAACGATTAGTCTTAAATTACTAGTATTATGTTGATTTTATGATATCATCATCTTAATATTGACTAAGTGCTTGGGTAAGGGTTCGTTTTAGATGGTTTTCCCATAGGAAGATTAGTGTGGGTGCCACTTATGAAATTTTGGGGCGTGATAAAATTGGTACCAGAGCCCTAGGTTCTTCGATCTCGTCGTACAAGAATATGTCTAGTAGAGTCTTGCAGAATGGTATGGAGACGTCTGTACTTTTCTTCGAGAGGCTACAGGGCAATAGGAAAATTTAAATTCTTCTTTTTTTATGTGCTATTACTTGATTTTAATTGGTATCTGATGATTCCAATTGGTGTCTGGCTTCTTTAACTCTTTTTCTCGTAGATGGTAAGAACACCGAAGAATGGGGCAAGAGAAGGACGTGGTGGAGGAAGGAGAGCAGCGCCTGCCAGGGGCAGGGCTCAGGCTGCGGGGCCAGATAGAGAAAGTCCAGTACCTCTTCCCCCACATGAGGATTTTCTTGAGGTTGCAGAGGATGGAGCTATGCCAGTACAGGATGAACGAGTGCTGGTTCATGATGGTGTTGCACCAGCTCAGGGAGGTGCAGCTCCGATTCAGATGTCTTCCGCTGTGATTCAGTAGGTTCTAAGTTTTCTGGGTGGTTTGGTAGGATCAGGGAATATGCCCACATTACCTGCAGTCTAGCATGGGATGCAGCATGCTGCTGCTGTAGCACCTCGGATAAAAGAAGCAACAAAAGTAGATATTTTTCCAAGACAAATTATGGGTTTGGTGATGACCGGAGATGAGCATGATTTATTCTGTAAGTTTACAAAGACGAAGCCCCCTATCTTTCATGGAACTAAGTAAAAAAATACCTACAAGTTTCTTATTGACTGTCATGGAAGGTTGCATAGGATGGGGGTGGTTGAGAGGTATGGTGCAGAATTGGTTACTTTTCAATTTCAGGGGGATGCTAAGATGTGGTGGAGGTCCTATGTTGAGTGTAGGGATCCAGCTTTGCCTCCCTTGACTTGGACACAATTTTAATCAGTTTTTCTAGAAAAGTACGTGCCTCATACTTTAAGAGATAGAAAGAGGGATGAATTTTTTAATCTAAAGCAGGGGAACATGTCAATTACGGCCTATGAGGCCAAATTTCATTCTTTGTCTTGGTATGCATCTCACTTATTGAAAATGGAGGAGGAGAGGATCTGTCTTTTTGTGAAGGGGTTGAACATCGGTCTCCAGATTTTTGCTCTTCAGATGACATCTTCAGGTAGGTCTTTTCAAGGAGATGGTTGATTTTGTCATGAAGGTGGAGGGCGTAAGGCAAGAGGGTTATGCTATGGCATCAGAAAAAAAGTCCTGCAGAGGAGGCATTTTCAGTGGTTCTTATTGTAGGGGTCAGAGTTCTCAGGGATACCCTGCCCTCCCCATTCAGTCAGTGATGCCGGTGTCTGTGGGTGGTCCGTCAGGCGCTATCCAACCATTTTCATACTCTGGTGGTTACCTTGCTTCATCTTCGTCAGCTCAACAACTTACCTTGGATAGTATATGTTACGAGTATGGTGGAGTGGGTCACATTAAGAGCTTTTGTCCTAATGCAAGGTAATTTGGTCAGTATAGCCAGTAGCAGGCTCCTGGAGCTCTCATTTCAATAGGTAAGAGACGTAGTGGTAATGGTAGAGGTTGTTCACAGGGTGGTTGTAGTGCTCATCAGGCAGGTAGGGGTGGTAGTTAGCCCCATCGAGGTGGTTCTAAGCTTGGCAGATGTGACGTTGAGACTGGTGGTAGGGCCCATATCTATGCTTTTCTAGGCAGGCCCAAGGCAAAGGCATCAGACACTGTTATTATAGGTACTATTCTTGTCTGTGACCTGATGGCCACTGTATTATTCAATCCTGGCTCTACTTTTTTGTACGTGTCTGCTAATTTTGCTGTGGGATTAGACATGGTGTGTGATTTGCTTGACTTTTTGATTTACGTGTCTACTTTTGTTGGTGATTCTATTGTTGTTGATAGAGTTTATCGTTCTTGTTCTGTTATGTTTATGGGGTATCAAACTTGGGAAGATTTAATGATTCTAGACATGATAGATTTTGATATAATTTTGGGTATGAGTTGGTTGTCCCCGTATCATGCTATATTAGCTTTTCATGTAAGATAGTGACCGTAGCTATGCCGAGAATGGATAGACTTATGTGGGAGGGAGATTATAGTCCTGCTCCAATGAAACTTATTTCCTTTCTGCCTGCAGGAGGTTAATTGGGAGAGGTTGTTTGGCCTTCCTATCACATCTTCGGGACACTTTCGTCGATGTCCCATCTATTGAGTCAGTTCCTGTGGTGTGGGAGTTCCAAGAGATTTTTCCTGCAGATTTGCCTGGTATGCCACCAAACAGGGATATTGATTTCTGTATTGATCTAGAGCCAGGTACTCGTCCTATTTCCATTCCTCCCTATAGGATGGCTCCAGCTGAGTTGAGGAAGTTAAAGGCTCAGTTGCAGTATTTGTTGAGTAAGGGATTAATCCGTCCAAGTGCCTCTCCATGGGGTGCTCCTACCTTATTTGCAAAGAAGAAGGATGGTAGTCTTCGTATGTGTATAAATTACAGGCAATTGAACAAAGTCACGATCCATAATGAGAATCCTTTACCCCGCATAGATGATTTATTTGACCAGTTGCAGGGTGCATCCATATTCTCTATGATTGATTTGAGGTCTGGGTATCATTAGCTCAAGATTCGGCCTGATAATATTCCTAAGACTGCATTCCAAACCAGGTATGGGCACTATGAGTTTCTTGTGATGTCTTTTGGGTTGACTAATGCCCCAGCTGCTTTTATGAGTTTGATGAATGAGTTATTTAAATCCTACTTGGATTCTTTCATGATTGTCTTTATTGATGATATTTTGGTTTACTCCAAGAGTAAGGAGGAGCATGAGAATCACTTAAGGATTGTTTTGGGTTTGTTAAAAGAGAAAAAACTTTATTCAAAGTTTTCTAAGTATGAGTTCTGGTTGGCTTCTGTATCCTTTTTGGGGCATGTGATTTCGAAGGAAGGAGTGATGGTAGACCCACAAAAGATTGAAGCTGTTGAGAATTGGGCTAGGCCTACTTCAGTGACGTAGGTTCGTAGCTTTGTTGGCTTAGCAAGTTATTACCTCAGGTTCATGAAGAGGTTTGCTGCTATTGATACTCATATAATGCGGTTGACTCAGAAGGATGTAACTTTTATTTTGTCTGAAGAGTGCGAGGGAAGATTTTAAAAGCTCGAGACCTTGTTGACTACTGCTCCTATTCTTGCCTTACCAGTAGAGGGTAAGAATTTTATTATTTATTATGATGCGTCACGTTCTGGTTTAGGTGCTGTGTTGTTGCAGGAAAGGAATATCATTTCTTATGCTTTAAGGCAATTAAAGCCCAATGAGAAGAATTATCTCACTCACAATTTGGTGTTAGCTGTTGTTGGTTTTGATCTTAATATATGGAGGCATTACTTGTATGGGGCTCGTTGTGAAGTGTTTATTGATCACCACAGTTTATAGTATGTGTTCACATAGAGGTATTTGAATTTGAGAGAGCATAGATGGATGAAATTGCTTAAAGATTATGATATTACCATTCTCTACTACCTGGGAAGGCTAATGTAGTCGCTGATGCACTGAGTATAAAGTCGGCAAGTATGGGTAGTTTGGCATATTTGAATGCTAGCAGGCGTCCGTTGGCTAGAGAGATTCAGACTCTAGCTAACAAGTTTGTTCGACTTGAGGTGACTGAGAGAGTAGGGATTCTAGCCAGCATTAAGTCAAGGTCCATATTTCTTGATCAAATCAAGGCTAAACAATTTGAGGATGCTAAGTTAAGTAAAATTCGTGATAAGGTTTTGCAGGGTGAGGCCAAGGAGGCCATTCTTGATGGTGATGGTGTGTTATGGATTAAAGGGCGAGTTTGTGTACCTCGTGTTGATGACTTGATTCCTACTATTCTAGCTGAGGCTCATTGCTCGAAGTATTCTATACATCCTGGTGCAACCAAGATGTACGGTGATTTTAGGTAGCATTACTGTTGGGGTCGGATGAAGCGTGACATAGTTGATTTTGTTGCTAAATGTTAGAGTTGCCAGCAGATAAAGTATGAGCATGAGAAGCCAAGTGGTACTCTTCAGAGGATGCCCATTCCTGAATGGAAATGAGAGAGGATAACTATGGATTTTGTTGTTAGTCTTCCCAAGACTTCGGGAAAGTATGATTCTAGATGGGTTATTGTGGATAGGTTGATTAAGTCTACACATTTCATTCCAGTTCAGGTGACTTATAATGTAGAAAAGTTGTCCAAGATTTATCTTAAGGAGATTGTTCGGTTTCATGGGGTCCCAGTTTCTATTATCTCGGATAGGGGTACTCAATTTACCTCTACCCTTTGGAAGAAGTTGCATGAGGAGTTGGGCACAAGGTTGGACCTTAGTACAACTTTTCACCCTCAAACCGATGGGCAGTCCAAGCTGACAATTCAGGTGTTGGAGAAAATGCTCTGTATGTGTGTGATGGATTTTGGAGGTCATTGGGATCAGTTCCTACCTTTGGCTGAGTTTGCATATAATAACAATTATCATTCGAGTATCGACATGGTGCCGTTTGAGGCATTGTACGGGAGGAGGTGTAGATCTCCCATTGGGTGGTTGGATGCTTTTGAGGTGAGACTGTGGGGTACTAATTTGTTGAGGGACTCGTTGGAGAAGGTTAGGTTCATTCAGAAAAATCTTATAGCGGCTTTAAGTAGACAAAAAGAGTATGCGGATCGCAAGTTTAGAGATATGCACTTTATGGAGGGTGAGCAAGTGTTGCTCAAGGTATCACCTATGAAGGGTGTCATGCGTTTTGGGAAGCGAGGTAAGCTCAGTCCAAGATATATTGGACCATTTGAGATTCTTAAGTATGTGGGGCCAGTGGCCTATAGATTAGCTTTGCCTCCGAGTTTGTCGGGAGTTCACCCTGTGTTTCATGTATCGATGCTAAAGAAGTTTCATAGTGATGGTAACTACATAATTCATTGGGACTCGGTCTTGTTAGATGAAAACCTCTCTTATGAAGAGGAACCTGTTGCTATTCTTGATAGAGCTGTCCGTAAGTTAAGGACTAAGGAGATTGCATCTGTGAAGGTCCAGTGGAAGAACCGTCCTATTGAGGAGGCCACTTGGGAGATCGAAGAAGGCATGTGTAGCAAGTATTCACATCTTTTTGTTGAGCCAGGTAATTTCTTGTTTTCCCTTCTTGAATTGTGTTTGTCGTTCGAGGAAGAACGATTGTTTAACTGATATCTGATGTAACGACCTTTCCGGTCATTTGCAAAATCTTTTCATCTTCCTTATTCTAGCTCTTTCCGTAGTTTATGTACGTGAATTATAACTCACAGAATGCATAGTATCGATTCGTGAGGTGTTCCGTAGTGAGTTAGTCAATATTTGAATTATTGAGTTTTAAGAAAGTTGTATTCGAAAATTTATTAGAAATTATGGGTATTTTAGATAATTAAGTTAATTAGTGGTGAAGAGTCAAATTGTAATTTTTTTGTCTCACACAACCCACGTTAGGATTAATTGGAGTTAATAGGTTTGACTCTTAAACCATAACAGAGAAAAAAAAGGAAGAAGAAAACGGCTATCAATATTGGGCGACCTTCATCACCACGGTTGCCAGGTATTTGTTACAAATTGACAATTGCAATTATTTTGTTTCTGGTGCTAATGATTACATTATATTACCTAAGGAATTGCTAATCATATTGCCGTTATTGGCAGTAATGATGAGGCCATAATGGCTTAGTGATTAGGCATTAATTTTAACCTTATAAAATTCTAATTATTAGGCTATTATGATAAGGAATAGATTGGATTCTCTTGTTATTGTATTAGTACGTGATCCTGTAAGTTTTGAAAACTAAAATAGGTAATGGTTACTTAATAATCAAATAATAATGGAATCAATAGGTTAAATGTGTTGGGTTCGAAATCGAGAGGTCGTCATGCGGAAGCTTTTAGTTTGCAAACCATAAGACGATAAATCAGACGAAAAGAAAAGCATACTAAAAACATGATTATTATATAGTTTGGCCAATTCGCCTACATATAAAAACCTAATATAAAAGAAAACATAAAACTATTAGAGAGAAAATCTCCCCCTAAACAAAGACTCTTTAAAGACTACATTGTGGATGCTATTATGTTATGGTATGAGAAGAGGGGTCTTCTATTTATAGATGCCCAAAACCTTTCCTCCAAGAAAGAGGTTTACCAAATATGAAAAAGTTTTATATTTTCCTTTTAGAAAAAATAAAAGTAATTATGGTAACTTTTATTTTCCTCCAAGAAAAAGTAAAATTTAATTTTAGTAAGAAAATCAGGGCAAAAATCCTAACAAATCTCCCCTTTTTGGCTTGATTTTGTTCACTTGATCCGCCTTCTTTGCATCACATGCATGAACTTCGTTCTTGATATAATCTTCATAACTGTTGCTTGCCATGGTTAAAAATAAAGTTTAAAATATTATTGTTAAAAATGGGTTAAAAATTAATGTTCTATTTTTATTTTTAAAGTTGCAGCAACAGGAATGTTGAAAATATGGTTGAAACTTGTTCTCCACATGTAGTTGGACAAACATCTTTATTATCATCCCATTGATTACAAATTGATTAGAAATGCCTTGGACTTATCTTCAACCTCGCTTTACCAAACCACTAGATCTTTAACCATAGTCCCTGATACCACTTGTTGGGTTTGAAAGCGAGAGGGCTTTTAGTTCGCAAACCATAAGATGATAAATTAGACAAAAAGAAAAACATACTAAAAACATGATTATTATATAGTTTGACCAATTGACCTACATATAAAAACCTAATATAAAAGGAAACATAAAACTATTAGAGAGAAAATCTCGCGCTAAACAAAGACTCTTTAAAGACTACATTGTGGATGCTATTATGTCATGGTATGAGAAGGGAGTCTTCTATTTATAGATGCCCAAAACCTTTCCTCCAAGAAAGAGGTTTGCCAAATATGGAAAAGTTTTATATTTTCCTTTTAGAAAAAATAAAAGTAATTATGGTAACTTTTATTTTCCTCCAAGAAAAAGTAAAACTTAATTTAGTAAGAAAATCAAGGAAAAAATCCTAACAAAACACGGAGAAGTAGTATGCTAAGGATTTTCTATGTTATTAATTGGTATTGTTGCTACTGTTTCTCATAGGATTGCATATTTGAAACGATTTGAACGTTCTGAAATTTTGAAGAAGGGCAAGGCACTGTGGACTAGTGATATTCGATTTCTTCGGTTGAGGTAGGTTACAGTTTAGTTCGAGTTTAGACTCGACTTAATTATGTGTATGCTCCTTAATTGGATACTTGTGGATTGGTATTCAGACATGCTTGAAATCATTGATGTTTGGATTGTTGATTCGTGTATAAATATTTATTGGAAATTGACTTGATGGAATTGTCTTATGACTTTTAGTTAAATTGTAAACATGGTACATTGTGTTGTATGCTGTGAGATATTGATAATACTTTTTTATATTTATGTTGGACCGGGTACCACGCCGGTACGTTTATATTTATGTTGGCTATGGTACCACGCCGGTATATTTATATTTATTTTGGATCGGGTACCACATCGGTATGTTTATATTTATATTGGATCGGGTACCACGCCGGTACAGTACATGAACATAGATTGTTCCTTGCAGTTCATGACTACTTAGGCAAAAATAAGTCCCATAGCATGTGCGTACTTACTTGTGTTGATTCTGTGGATGTGTATCATATGGTTGATGCTCTTGATAGTTATGTGTCTTGTTTGTGAGCACCGTTGACCTGTTATTGTTGTATTGTGGATTCAATGAGAATTTGTTATTTAATGATGCCTGTCTGCTTGTTTTTTCTAATTATGTTGTGTACATATTATTAAGTTGAGTTGGCCTATGATGCCTACTAGTACATAGTGGTTTGTATTGATACTACCCTGTACTCTTCTTTTGTTGAGTGCAGAAAATTTTTCAGAGGCTCAGACAGGACCTCACCTCTAGAGTTGATAGCAGATCTTGATCCGAAGGGTGAGCACTCCATCTTCAGGCTGCCATGGGTCATCTTAGTTGTTATTGTCCATCTTTCGGACAATGAAAACATTCCTTATTTACGTTATTTAGAGATTTCTTCAGACATGATTTGTTAGTAGTTCTTGTACGATGACTTTCGGGTCTTGGAGATTTTAGTAAGTATTTTATTTGATATCTGCATTAATAACCATTAGTCCTGAATTACTAGTATTATGTTGATTTTATGATATCATCATCTTAATATTGACTAAGTGCTTGGGTAAGGGTTCATTTTAGATAGTTCTCCCACAGGAAGATTAGTGTGGGTGCCACTCATGACATTTTGGGGCGTGACATAATCGGAGAAAAACCCTTGCAACATTGGGACTCCAATCAAATTACCTGTAAATTAGAAATAATTAATCCAGAATATACTATAAAAACAACATCTATAAAGGCTACAAATGAAGACCTTAAAGTCTTTGAAATACAAATAACAGAGCTATTAGAATTAGGAATAATTAGAATATCTACATCAAGACATAGGTCAACAACTTCCATAGTAAGAAATACAGTGAAATTGTAAGAGGAAAAGCTAGAATGGTAATAAATTACAAAAGACTAAATAATAATATTGTATTGGATGAGTATAAGTTAACAGACAAAACAAAATTAATAAATAGAATACAAGGAAGAAAAGTATTTAGTAAATTTGATTGTAAATCTGGATATTGGCAGATTAAAATGCATAAAGAAAGTATAGAATGAACAACTTTCACATGTCCAGAAGGACATTTTGAATGGCTGGTCATGCCGTTTGGATTAAAAACAATTCCTCCAATTTTTCAAAGAAAAATGGATAGTATTTTTAGAGACTATAAAAATTTTATATTAGTACATGTAGATGATATTGTAGTCTTTAGTAATAATATGAGAGAACATTTAGGACATTTACAACAAGTTTTTAAATTATTTAAAGATAATGGAATAATAATAAGCAGAAAGAAAATGGAATTATGTAAAAATAGTATTAATTTTTTAGGAGTAGTTATTAGAGATGGTAGAATAAAATTACAACCACAAATAGCTAAAAAGGTCTTAGAAATGCCAGATAAATTAGACAAGACTAATGATTTTGCAAAAATTTTTAAAACTTTTTCTAATACCTCGAGACTCTAACCAATAGTGCAACCATGACTCAAGCTCATGAGAAGTAAATTATAGTCCTTTGGTTATTTTTTGATCAACGGTGATGTGTATTAAGTTCTCAAAGATGTCCTAGCAATTAGGCTAATCAAAACTTTCCTTACCGATTGAATTCTTGGGAAGGATATTTCCATATTCAACTTCAAATAAGCATATATCTAGTTATACTTGGAATTATTGAGCTCATGAGATACTAAAAGATAGATAATCAAATTATCTTTTCAACGATACGAATTTCACCCAAATCCGGTATAGGAGCCAAGAATTATGCCCATTTTACTCCAGTATGTCAGGCTGGAAAACTTTGTGATGACATTTTGGGTTAAGCCGTCACACAGTATGTCAGGATGGAAAACTTTGTGACGACATTTTGTGATAAGCTGTCACACGTGTGACGACTTATCACCAATGTCGTTAGCCTTAGGAAGATTTCCATCCCCAGTGATGATATTTTGTGATAAGTTGTCACACTTGTGACGACTTATCACCAATGTCGTCAACCCTAAGTTGAAAATCATAAAATCCACCCTTTTGTGATGATATTTCATGACGACTTATCACAAGTCTGATGACTTTTCACGAATGTCGTCAGCTATTTTTTTAGCAATTAATGGACATTTTTGGCAAGGGTATTTTGGTCTTTTTCCATCTTTTGGAGGCCTATATAAATTTGAGAATCCCCATCCAAACCCTAATTTCTTCATTCTCTCAAGAAGATATATCTAGGGTTTCAATCAAGAAAATTTAATCTTCCAAAAGATCATCCATAAATATTCAAGATTTCTTCAAGAATCAAGTTCCTCATAGTGTGGGCTTCGAGAATCATTTATTACAAGTGCGGATAGAGTCTCAAGCACTAGAATTCATCCAATTTAAAAGATTAAGGTATGTGGAATTTTCAACAAGAGCAATTCTTTTGTTTTTGTGCCCAAAGCTTTGATTTCTATCATGGATTTATATGATTTTTCAAGTGGGTTTATACCCAAATTACTTCATCATGAGATTATGAGAATATAAATTGTTCAAGCTTTGTTATACATGATTATTTTACTATTCCCAAGTTATGACTTGATATTTAATATTGTGAATTTCATATTTCTACCATGAGTTGATATTTCAAGTGCTTTCAAGATATGTGTCAAGCTTTAAGCTTCCTTATGACAAATTAGATTATTGAGTATTGATTCATAAGATTGAGTTGTTACAATGAGTCTTGATATTTTTTCAAAGTTATTGATGTTGCCATGATTTAATGAATTGATACATTTGGATATTGAGAAATATTGATTTGATTTGAGTTGAGTTAGGAATCCACAAATTGATTATGATTTGATAAATGAGAAAGATATTTGATTTGGTCCTCATGATAGACGCTTTTGTTATTTGTGGTGGATTTTCTAACGTGTTCTGAGCTTGTGTCTGGGAGTAGTATTTACCACCAAGCGGAAAATATGGTATTTGCCCCGAAACTATGTGCCACTGTAGGATTGATATTGATAATTGTGGGCCAGAGGCCGAGTATGAGATTGTGATCACACAATTTTGGTTGTACTCCTTGGCAAGAGTACGATGCTCCCGCCAATGTGGGGTTCTCTCCTTAGGAGGGAAAAACGTTGGACTCCATGTAGCTCACATCATTTATGTCGGTTATAAGAACCTCCCATGTCCATAAGAGTTGAGTTTTTTGAATTACCGAGTCACTCCGAGTCTTGAGTTGAAGATTTGAGTTGTTTATGATGATTTTAAGGTTTTTATCATATGATTTATTTACTTTGAGATTATGAAAAGTATGTTTCAATCTAATTCAAGCCAAGTGAGCCATCATTGTACATATGCATATTTTCATAAAATTGATGATGATATTTACATTATTGCATGCACCTCCACATACTCAGTACATTCCAAAGTGCTGATCCACATATTTTCCTATGGGCTACATTTTCTCATAATGTAGGTTCAGGTACTCAGCCGCAGCCGCATTAGCGATATTCGAGTGCATCAACTACGTTTCCTCAGTGGTGAGTCCCCATAGTTCGAGGACCGGGTTTATATTTTTGTGATATCATTTTGTTGTTATGGTTTTTAGTACTGTTGAGTCAGTTGGGGGTTGGTCCTGATGACTCCTTGATTCTGATGTATAGAGGCTTTGTCAGACTAGAGGGTTGATGTGTATAGACATTCAATATATTTTGGTTGTACAGTCTAGTAGTCTCCAGTATTTCTTTTGAACCCGATGTGGTATATCTCTTTATTGTATATGACTATTATTGAATTTAATTCCTTGAGATAACGTCTGGCTCTTAGGGATAGCTTGGGGCTACGTGTAGCCCTAAGCACCGTGTGGCATCTCGGGATGAAATTTTGGGGCGTTACAATGCTTGATATCAAAGCGTAAGGTTTAAGAAGTCCTAGGGAGTCTGGCAAGCCGCGTTACATAGAGTTTTGATCATCGGTGTATAGCACGCCACATCTATGAGCAAGAGGCTATTGAATGTTTTAGGAAAATTCGTTTCTTTCTTTCTAAAGTTTATCGTGCCTAAAAATGTCTCTTTATCTACGATTACTCGTGCTCTCTTATAATAGAAAATGCCTCCTCGTCGAGCTAGTAGAAACAACGAGCAACCTCAACCCAGTTATCCCTTGAACGAGCATGTGTCTTATGTGGAATTCTGGGAAGTTTTTCAGGCGCTAGCCCAGGCAGTTACTGCCAATGCTCAAGCTAACATCCAGGCTACTGTTCTGCCTCCGTAAGAGAATGATTCTGCTACAGCTCGAGTTTGTGACTTTATACAGATGAATCCGCCTGAGTTTTATGGGTCGAAGGTAGGTGAAGGCCCATTGATGTACTTGGATGAACTGAGAAAGATCACCCAGATATGCATGTGACTGAGGAGGAGAGTGTTAAATTGGCTGCCTATCAAATAAAAGATATTGCATATGACTGGGTGGAGATGTGGGGGAAGAGTAGGGGGAGGATGCCGCTCCCATGATTTGACAGTTATTCCTGGATGCGTTCTTGGACAGATCAATTATCTGACTATTAGAGGAATTCATGAATTTGAGACAATGCTCCATGACTATTAAGATGTACTGTCTTAGATTCAATCAGTTATCCAAATATGCTCCTAGTATGATGGCTGACTCCAGGACCATCATGAGTAAGTTCATGACCGGTGTGTCTAGTTACTTTGTGAAAGAGTGTAGATATGATATTCTTAATAGGGAGATAGACCTTTCTCGGTTGATGATATGTGCCCAACAATTGAAGCTGATATGGTGAAAAAGAGGGAGAGAGTAAGAGGGAATAAAAGAGATATATCAGAGCAGCAGGGATTCAGTTAGTCCAGATTCCATGAAAGAAACCGTCCTTAATTTTAGGGACGTCCATTTATGCCTGTGCCTTCCTCAGTTAGTGCTCCCGCACCTAGAAGCAGGCAGGAGCAGGGGAGCAGGCCTATCCCATCCAGGTCTCAGGAAAGTGTAAGTAACAGACCTCGTCCTCCTTCATGTGCTAAGTGTGGTAGAGATTATTTTGGCAAGTGTTTTTTTTGATCAGAGGGGTTTCTTCGGTTGTGGAAAATTGGGCCACTGACTTGGATATTGTTCGTATGCTAGATAGGGGAGTTGATATGCTCGTCCCCAAAGTCAGGCTACCAGTGCCCCCGCTCCCGTAGTCCACCCAGTTCCTCCTCAAGGCGCCTCTTCTAGTACTGCTGGCGGTTCATGCCAAAATCACTTCTATGCTATACCACCTCGTCAGGAGTAGGAGGACTCTCCAGATGTTATCACTGGTATGCTCCGTATCTTTCATTTTTATGTGTATGTATTGATGGACCCCGGTTCGAGTTTCTCTTATGTGACACCTCTGGTTGCTGTAAATTTTGAGATGGACCCTGAACGGATTCCTGAGCCTATTCTGGTTTCTACCTCGGTAGGAGAATCTGTTATTGCTAAGAGAGTGTATAATAAGTGTCCTATCACTGTCCTTCATCGGGCCATATATGCTGATGATTTGATTGAGCTAGATATGGTTAATTTTGATGTCATTCTGGGTATAGATTGTCTTCACTCGTGCTATGCATCTATCGATTGTTGTACCTGAGTGGTCAAGTTTCAGTTTCCTGATGAACCCATTTTTGAGTGGTCCGGGAGTTCTTTAACTCTGAAGAGCCATTTCATATCCTACCTCAGAGCTAGGAAGTTGATTTCAAAGGGTTGCATCTATCACCTAGTTCGAGTTAAAGACCTCAACTTCGAGACTCCAACTATTCAGTCAGTTACCATTGTTAATAAGTTTCCCGATGTTTTCCATGAAGATCTCCCAGGGGTCCCACCTGATAGAGAGATAGAATTTGGTATTGATCCCCTTCCTAACACTCAGCCTATTTCCATTCCTCCGTACCGTATGGCTCCTGCAGAACTTAACGAGTTGAAGGAGCAACTCAAAGATCTCTTAGACAATGGCTTTATCAGACCCAGTGTTTTCCCGTGGGGTGAACCCATTCTATTCGTGCGTAAGAAAGATGGTACATTGTGTATGTGAATTGATTACCGTCAACTCAACAAGGTAACTATCAAGAACAAGTACCCTCTTCCTTGAATTGATGACTTGTTTGACCAGTTACAAGGTGCGAGCTACTTCTAAAAAATAGACGTTAGATCCGGCTATCATCAGCTTAAAGTGAGAGAGTGTGATATTCCAAAGACAGCCTGCCAAACCTGTTATGGTCATTTTGAGTTTTTGGTCATGTCTTTTGGGTTAACCAATGCTCCAGCAGCCTTCATGGATCTTATGAACCGAGTATTCAAGAGGTATCTGGATTTGTTTGTTATCGTGTTCATACATAATATTCTTGTATATTCTCGAAGTGAGGATGACCATGCAGATCATCTTCGAATCGTTTTGGAAACCCTTAGAGCTCATCAATTGTTCACCAAATTTAGCAAGTGTAAATTTTGGCCAAGGTCAGTTGCTTTTCTGGGTCAAGTTGTTTCCACTGATGGCATTAGAGTCGATTCCTAAAAGATAGAAGATGCAAAGAATTGGCCTAGATCTATCTCCCCATCCGACATTAGGAGTTTCTTGGGTCTAGCTGGTTACTACCATCGTTTTGTTGAGGGATTCTCTTCCATTGCGTCTCCCATGACCCGATTGACCAAAAAACAAGTTAAGTTCCAGTGGATAGATGTCTGTGAGAAGAGTTTTCAGGAGTTGAAGACTCGACTCACTTCAGCCCTAGTGTTAGCTTTACCCATTGGTACTGATGGTTTTGTGGTGTATTGTGACGCTTCTAGAGTTGGTTTGGGTTGTGTGTTGATGCATAGGGGTAAAGTTATAGCTCATGCCTCTAGAAAGTTGAATCCTCATGAGAAGAATTACCCAACCCATGATCTTGAATTAGCAGCTGTAGTTTTTGCTTTGAAAATCTGGAGACATTATTTGTATGGTGTTCATGTTGATGTGTTTACGGACCATAAAATCTTGCAGTATGTGTTCACCTAGAAGGATTTGAACATTAGGCAGAGACGGTGATTGGAGCTGTTAAAAGATTACGATATGAGTGTGTTGTATCACCCGGGCAAGGCCAATGTTGTGGAAGATGTTCTTAGAAGGTTGTCTATAGGTAGTGTAGCTCATGTAGAGAATGATAATAAAGAATTGGCTCGTGATGTGCATCGTTTGGCTAGGTTGGGTGTTAAATTACTTGATTTTGCTGAAGGGAGTATGTTAGTTCAGAGTAGTTCCGAGTCCTCTTTGGTCTCGGAGTTAAAGGAGAAGCAAGACAGGGATCCTAGTTTGTTCAGACTGAAGGAGTCAGTTAAGGACCAAAAGGTAGAGGTTTTCTCCCAAGGGGGAAATGGTGTGTTGAGATTGCAGGGTAGATTGTGTGTTCCCGATGTTGATGATCTAAGGTGGAGAATTATGGCTAAAGCGCATGGCGCGCGATATTCTATTCATCCCGGTGATACCAAGATGTATCGTGATTTGTGGGAAATCTATTAGTGGAACGGTATGAAGAAAGACATAACAGGATTTGTGGCAAAGTGTTCTACTTGTCAACAGGTTAAGGTAGTGTACCAAAGGCCCGGTGGTGTAATACAAGAGTTTAGAATTCCTACTTGAAAGTGGGAAGAAGTGAATATGTATTTCGTAATTGGTTTGCCTCCTTCTCGTCGTCATCATGATTCGATTTGGGTTGTTGTAGACCGGTTGACTAAATCAGCTCATTTCTTGCCAGTGCATTCATCTTATACATCTGAGGATTATGCTATATTGTATATTCGAGAATTGGTTAGACTTCATGGAGTTTCTTTGGCTATTATCTCTGATAGGGGTACTCAGTTTACTTCCCAGTTTTGGAGGCTTTTCAGAAGGGTCTCGGTACCCAAGTTCGTCTAAGTTCTGCTTTCCATCCGCAAATAGATGGTTAGGATGAGTGGACTATTCAAACCTTAGAAGATATGTTGATGTCATGTGCGCTTGATTTTAATGGTTGTTTGGATGAGCACTTGCCATTGATCGAATTTGCATATAACAATAGTTTCCATGCTAGTATTCAGATGGCCTCGTTCGAAGTTTTGTATGGGAGAAGATATAGATCACCTCTAGGTTGGTTTGAAGTAGGACAAGAAGCTGTGATTGGGCCTGATGCTATGTTCGAGTCTATAAAAAAAGTGAAATTGATCTGAGAAAGATTGAAGATCGCTCAAAGTTGTTAGAAGTCGTATGCGGATGTGAGAAGAAAAGATCTTGAGTTTAATGTTGATGGTTTGGTGTACTTGAAGGTTTCACCCATGAATGGGGTGAATAGATTTGGGAAGAAGGGAAAGCTTAGTCCCCGTTATGTTGGTCCGTACAGAATTCTGAGCTGTGTTGGGAAAGTAGCATATGAGGTGGAGTTACCCGCAGAGTTGTCTAACATTCTTCCAGTATTTCATATTTCCATGCTTAAGAAGTGTATTGGTGATTCTGTCGTGTTTGATTCTTACGAAAGTTTATATATTCAAGATAGCCTTTCATTTGAGGAGTAAGGAAAATCATGAAAAAGAGACAACAAAGACCGTATAATGATTCTTCATTTTGAACTTTTACAACAGACTCAACCAATTTATTAGACTCAAAAATCGAGGAGTAAGGCAAATCATGAAAAAGAGACAACAAAGACCCTAAGTAGTCAGAAACAATGATTCCACTAGAAACAATGATCACTATTATCACCGATGAATCTCGGGACACTTAAACAAAACTGTTCAAAATTAAAAAGAATATCGTCTAGAAAAAATAAAAATTTTGGAGCTTGGAGTGATGAAGACGAAATTGAAGAAGAAATAGAAGTAGCCAATATGTGCTTTATGGAAAAAGGTGAATCAAGCGAGGTAAGACCACACAACTGTCATAATTGTAATATTCTTGAATATAATTTAGATATGATAACCGACGAGCTTCAAAAAATTATAGATAAATACAATAAACTTGCTCAGAAAAAAAAAACTAAGAAGCTCGACCTAAATGAAAACTCAAAGAGGAACGGAGAAAGTTTCAAGTTGAAATTGAAGCATGTCAAATTAAAATTGACTTACTTTAAGAAGAGCTTGATGACATAAAAATGCAATTGAATAGCATTAAAAAATCACCAAGTCATAGTTTTGTGAGATCAAATTCTTTTAAAACCAACTCAAGTTCCTCATCAAGATCGTTTAAATCAGCCAAGACCACTTTCTCCTCTCAAGGACCTATCTACTATACTTGTGGACAGAAAGGGCACAAATCGTACAGCTGCAGGCGAAAGCCTAAAAGTGTGTGGGTTTAGAGACCTAAAGTAAGCACATCTAACTCACAAGGACCCAAAACCACTTGGGTACCTAAACAAAATTGATTTTCTTATTTTGCAGGAATATGACCGCAAACGCTACAAAAAGGAAATGTGGGTCATCGATGGCGGATGTTTCAGACATATGACCAAAACGAAAGATAATTTTTGTGCTTTAAAGAAAATAAAAGGGGGATTAGTCAGATTTGGTGACAATTCTAGAGGAAACATCACCGGAGTTGGCTTAGTAAAGATCAACTCCTCATGTGAACTTATTGAAGTGTATCTCGTAGATGGCCTCAAACATAACTTTCTCAGTATCAGTCAGCTATATGACACTGGATTTAGATTCTCCTTCAAAGCTAAAAGTTAATTCATTAAATGTAATAAAAAAAATATCTCTTTGATTGGTGAATGTGTTTACAATATTTATGTCTTAAATAGTCCCGATTTTGCTACTTTAAACTGCCTCACTATACAAACCAATGACACTTGGTTGTGGTACAACAAACTTGGGCATGCCAGTATGCATATCATTGAGAAACTTTCCAGACTGGAATTGGTGAAAGGTCTACCAAAACTCAAGTTTGAAAAGTATTATATCTGTGATGCTTGCCTTATTAGGTAAATAGACCCGGGCATCTTTCAAAGTCAAAGACATTATCTTTACTACCAAACCCCTTCAAACAATCCATATGGATTTGTTTGGCCCCACCAAAACCACAAGTATTGGTGGGAAAATATATATTTTTGTAATTGTTGATGATTATTATAATTTTACCTGGGTAATGTTTCTCTCTCATAAACATGAGTCTTTTACGAATTTTAAGATCTTTTTTAGGAAAGTACAAAAAAAAGCAAGACATCTCATCACCTACGTACACAGTGATCATGGAGGAGAACGTGAGAAAAAAGTTTTTGAGGAATACTATGATCAAAATTGATACTCTAAAAAATTATCATTACCTAGGTCTCTTTAACAAAATGGTGTGGTGGAACAAAAAAATCGTTCCCTTCAGGAGAGTGCAAGAACCATGCTACTAAAACATAACTTTTTAGATCATTTTTGGGTAGAGGCAATAAGCACAACATATCACATCATCAACAGATGCCTCATCAAACCTATCCTAAAGAAGACGCCTTATGAGTTGTGGAGCGGAAAGCCAAATATTAGCTAATTTCACAATTTTAGATGCAAATGCTTCATCTACAACAATGGTAAGAATAACTTGGGAATATTCAATCCACAGAGTAACGAAGGTATTTTTCTTGGGTACTCTCCCACCACTCACGCTTACAGGGCTTAAAATAAAAGAACATTATGTATTGAAGAATATGTGCATATTGTATTTGATTAAACTAATCACTCTCCTATGAGCTTAAGTATTGATATAAAACAAGTGAATGATCCAAAATCTTAAGCCAATGCTAGCACAACTCCTGATCCAACACAAGACGAGTCAACTACATCCCCTTTAGAGTCGACACCCACAGTAGAAGTAGTCAAACGAAGTGTTCTAAGATAATTAAAGCACAATTCTAGCTATCCAAATGATTTTATCATCGAAAATCCAGATGATAGGATGCAGACAAGAGTCTCATTGAGAAAGAAAGCGTCTGTTGCTTTTGTATCTCAAATCGAACAAAATAAACTGAGATTCATCCCTCAAAGAGAATCCTGGGTCAAGGCTATGAAAGAAGAATTTGACCAATTCGAACGAACTCAAGTTTAGACTATAGTTGAAAGACCTAAGAATTGCTTAGTGATCATATCTAGATGGGTCTACAAAAAAAAATAGAACAAGAAAGGTAAGGTCATCAGAAATAAGGCCAGACTCGTAGCTCAAGGCTACTCCTAACAAGAAGGTCTTAATTATGATGAAAGCTTTGTTCCGATAGCAAGGTTAGAATCAATTCACATTTTGTTAGCTTTTGCTACCTAAAAATGTTTTAAGTTGTATCAAATGAATGTCAAAACCACTTTTTAAATGCATTTATTCATGAAGAAATCTTTGTAAAACAACCTCCCGGTTCTGAAAATCCATCTTATCCAAATCAGGTTTCAAATTATCAAAAGCACCCGACAGTCTCAAACAAGCTCCAAAGGCTTGGTATGAGAGGTTGAGTACTTTCTTCTTAAATAATAATTTCTAAAGAGGTAAAATTGATACAACTTTATTTATACAAAAGCTCGACTAAAATTATATTATTGCACAAATTTACGTTAATGATATTATTTTGGGTAGTCCTAACATCTCCCTATTGAGAATTTTGCTAATCTGATGAAAGAAGAATTTGAAATAAGCCTCATAGGAGAGCTCACATTTTTATTGGTTTTAATAATCAAGAAAACACCCAAAGGTTGTAAGACTCTGCAAAATCCTTAGCTTAATTCAGTCCTTTAAGCTTGCCAAGGGGACCCAGATTTAAAGAATTCTAGCTAAGTATTCAGACTTAGTGTCATTCTAGCTTTTGAGAGTGGGAGATCTTATTTCATGGCCTCTGCATCCCTTAAATATTGATATTTAGGTTGAGTCATGATCAGGAGTGTCCATAGTGTTTTCAGACAAATTTTGGATTTGTCAGACTTCGTTAAAAGCTCCTTTAGAATCCTAAAACAGTGGATACACATGATCTTAGCGTGCCGTGTCACCTATCGCGTTGATAAATATTTTTCTTAGCTCCCAGTGTTAATTTCCAGTAAGTCGACACGAACTCAGCACGACGCGTTGGCTATCAAGTCGATGCCAACGATGCGGCGTATCAGTCTGCGTGTTGATGGTACAGTTTTTCAGTCATTAAAAGACTGCATCCTTGGGGGTATTTAGGTCTTTTATCCTCAACCTTCAGCACCCAAAACACGAAATTGATCACTTTAGGGAGAAAATAAACTCATTTTTTCTCAAATTTGCTAAAGAACAAAACTCCAGAAGCTTCAATTTCAAATCAAGAACTCAAGGTTTCACCATTAACTTTCAGAGAATCAGGAACTAAGGTATGTGAAGTGTTCATCCAAGGGTACCTTCCACCCTTGGAGCCCAAGAATCTCATTTGAAACTTCAAGTAGTGAATTTTATGATTTCCATGGTTGGAATTAGAGTGTATTCATGATTTTTGTTTGGATTTAGTTCCTAATTCATGTTTTATTACATATTTCAGGTGAAATTGATTTTCATGTATGTAAATCCATGTTAAACTCTTTAATTGTGAAATTTTGAATTCAATCATGATGCTCACTTGTTGTTCAAAGTTATGTGCATTTGATATACTTACCAAGTGCTTGATAAATTGCTCCTATGAACTAGTAAGAGAAAGAAATCATGTCAAGTTAGCTTATGTGTAAGTGTATTATAAAAGTGTTTGTTAAAATTCCCCAAATGAATGAATGATGATCAAGTACTTAGTTTACATGTTTCAAGTTTGTGCTATGTCTCTTAATTTATGCTTTCGAGTCCTGGGGGTACTTGTACCCGATAATTTAGCTGTTTACATAGAGCCATGGTCAGTCATAAGATAGTATCAACCATATATAGTCATAGTACTCACAGTCAATTTAGATCTCAATAAACTCAGTCAGCTAAAAAGAATTTAGTAGGTTCCGTCAGTCCATGGAACTTAGTGAACTCAGTTCAGTTCAGTTAAACAGTATGATCAGTAATAGTTCAGTCTAGCCTAGTAATATTTACAAATCAGTCCATTGTCTATTCAGTTGGGAGTAGAGAATTCAGCACTGAGTAAATCCATGGATGGGTACTCACCTGCCAGTAGAGGATGTGATCCTTAGAAGCAATCTTTGTGTTACAGAAATACGTAGCTAGTGTAGGTTGAGATATCAAACCTGCCAGATAATGGTTGATGAGGTAATCTACCTAGCAGTTGAGGGTACCACTATTCTCATTTAGAGTACCTACCAAATGAGGGTGACTCAACACCTGTCCTTACCCGTGGCACAGTATTGACACCCTTCCAACTAGGGTTACGGATTGGGCCCCAAATCAGCTAGATGAGGGACATGTTAGTAAGATGATTACTTTCCACCATCTCAGTTTTGAATTCAGTCTCAGTATGGAACTCCGTTTAGTTTCACAGATTCAGGACTGCCAAATACAGTCATTCAGTTACCAGTAATCCATTATTTGGTGTTATTATGATCTCAGTACAGTTTTCATATTCATGCATGTACTCTCATTCAGTCATACTCATGTTATTTAAATATTATTATTCATGTGTGTAAACCCATCAACTTTAGCCTACCTCTCTGAGCATACCAGTACATTCAAAGTATTGATACATGTTTTTTGCGCTATGATGTCTTATATTATAGGTACAGACGTACGATCTCCAGAGCACCCTTAGTAGATTAGATTTTCGGCTGTCAGAGTCAGTGGTGAGTCCTTATAGTTCGAGGACATGGTTTTATTTTAGTATTTTAGTATCAGTATCACTAGTCAGAGTTAGATGGGGACTTGTCCCATCAATACCACAGTTCAGACAGTTTAGAGGCTTTTCATAATAGAGTATTTTCAGACAGTTATTAAGATTTCAGTGTTTCATTCATATTTTGGTACTTTGATACCATACTCAGATTTATCATTCAGATTTAAACCTTGTGGAATTTTTTTGCATTTATAACATTTATATTTTGATTATAGTATTACTATTATTCAATGCTCACAATAGGTACCAATCATGGGTTAGCTAGTGGTCCTTTGGTATTATTTACTCCGTGTAACGTCCGGGGTACAGACTCAGGGCGTTACAAACTTGGTATCAGAGCCTAAGGTTCAACAGTGCCCTAGGAAGTCTAAAAGCCACATCTAGTAGAGTCTTGTGCATGGGTGTGTTGCGTGACACACTTATGGACAGGAGGCTGCGAGATGTTTTGGGAACAGTTTCCCTTCTTTCAGTATTCACATCATGCGAGTGATCATGAGCTCCATTTAAAATCTCAGTCTAATCCTTTCTCTTCCATTTACAGATCATGCCTCCCAAAATAACTAAGTGAAGAGCAGCGAGAGACCATCCAGAACCCTAGCCCGTCCAGCTAGACCCACTAGACGAACATGTCTTCCACACTGAGTTTAGAACGACCTTTACCACCTTAGCCCATGATGTGGCAGCCTATAATGAGAACACAGCTATTGTTTCGGCCAATCCAGTGGCCAATACTACTACTGCTAGGATTCAAGACTTTACCCGAATGAACCTTTCATCTTTTATCGGGTCTAAGTCAGATGAGGACCTTCAGGAATTTCTTGATCAGGTGCTGAAGGTTACTGATATTATGAGGGTGACTACTGTTGAGAGCACTAAGTTGGCCGCATATCAGTTTCAGGATCTGGCTCACTTATGGTTTAAATAATGGAATGCATAGAGGGCCATAGATGCATGACCCATAGAGTGGGATGAGTTTTCCATTGCTTTACTTGATAGGTTATTCCTACTAAAGTTGAGGGAAGCGAAGGTTCTGGAACTTATTAATCTAAAGTAGGGAAACATGACCGTGAAAGAGTATTCTCTATAGTTTACTCAATTATCTAGATATTCTCCTCATGTGGTAGCAGATAACAGGTCTAAGATAAGCAAGTTTATGTCTAAGGTGAATGATAGTATGGTTAAGGAGTACAAAACTGCGATGCTGATTAGTGAGATGGACTTTTCAAGGATGATGGTCTATGCTCAGCCAATAGAAGAGCAGAAGAATAAGGAGAGAGAGAGAAGTAAAATAAGAGAGCTACAAAAGGTAGTTTCATCTTCGGTCAGCCTAAGTCAGAGGGTGGAAATTATTCTTAGTTTTGCTCGAAATCTTCAGTCCCAGCTCCGTCCTCATCCAGTGCTCCTGTGCTGAACTTTAGAGACGATAATAGGGATAGGGCACTAGGCCCTAAACCTAAGGACAGTGTCAGCAGTGCTCGAACAAATTCTCTCCTCCAACAGTATGGCAGAAACCATTAGGGTGTCTGCAGGGTAGGAAGTGATGTATACTTTAGATGTGGTAAGCCAAGCCACAGAGTTAGAGATTGTCCCCAGTCAGGTTCCCAGGGTCCACGTAACCATCCTCCAGCTTAGTCTGGTCACTCGAATCAGCAGGGTGCCTCATCCAGTGCCACCAGTGGGCAACACCCATATAGACTTTATGCTCTTCAGTCCTGACAGGATCAGGAAAGTTCTCCTGATGTGTTCACTGGTATGTTACAAGTTTATCATTTGCATGTTTACACTTTTCATGATCCAGGAGCTTCCTTGTCCTTTGTTACTCCTTATATAGCAGTTGATTTCAGGGTCAGTCCCAAAATTCTTGCAGAGCCTTTCTCAGTATCCACCCAGTGGATGAATCTATTGTAGCTCGGTGGGTATACAGAAACTGTCCGGTTATGATTTCTCAGAAAGTAACTTCAGCAGACTTAGTCAAATTAGAGATGACTGATTTTGATGTTATTCATGGCATGGATTGAATTCATTCCTGCTATGCCTCAGTTGACTGCAGAAATAGAATTGTCCAGTTTCAATTTTCGAATGAACCCATCCTAGAGTAGAGGGGTAGTACTTCAGCACTTAGGGGCCAACTTGTTTCTTACCTTCGGTCTAGAAAAATGATATCTAAGGGATGTATCTACCATCTCATTTAACTCTAGGACTCTAGTTCAGAAACCCATACTCTAGAGTCAGTTTTAGTAGCATATGACTTCCCAGATGTGTTTCCCGATGATCTTCCCAGAGTTTCTCCCAAAAGGGAAATTGATTTCGGAATTGATCTTCTTCAAGATACTTAACCCATATCTATTCTGCCATGTAGAATAGCACCTGCAGAACTTATAGAATTAAAAGAGCAGTTAAAGGATCTCCTACATAAGGGATTTATCAAGCCCAGTGTGTCCCCATAGGGTGCACCAGTTTTATTCGTGCGCAAGAAAGACGGTTCCCTCAGAATGTGTATTGACTATCGTCAGTTAAATAAAGTCATGGTCAAAAACATGTATCCACTTCCCAGAATTGATGAATTTTTTGACCAGCTTCAGGGTGCCAGTTACTTTTCTAAGATAGACCTCAGATCAGGTTATCATCATCTTAGAGTCAGAGATTGTGACATCCCGAAGGCAACTTTCCAAACTCGGTATGGTCACTTTGAATTTTTAGTCATGTCCTTAGGTCTTACCAATGCCCCAACAGCCTTCATGGACTTTATGAACCGTGTGTTCAAGCAGTACTTGGACATGTTTGTCATTGTCTTTATAGATGACATTCTTGTCTAGTCCTGTAGTGAAGAGGATCATGCAGACTATCTCAGAATAGTATTGCAGACCCTTAGAAATCACTAGTTATTCGACAAATTCAATAAATGCAAATTTTGGCTAAGGCCAGTTGCTTTTCTTGGCCATATCATTTCCGGTGATGGAAATAAAATAGATCCCTAAAAGATCGAGGTAGTGAGAAACTAGCCCAGACCCATCTCTCTATCAGATATCAGGAGTTTCTTAGGTTTGGATGGCTATAATCGACAGTTTGTTAAGGGATTTTTATCTATTGCATCCCCTATGTCCAAATTAACTTAAAAGAAAGTCAAGTTCCAGTGGTTAGATTCTTGCGAGAAGAGTTTTCAGGAGTTGAAGATTCGACTCACTACAGCTCCAGTTTTGACCTTACCAGATAGTTCAGACGACTTTGTGGTGTATTGTGATGCTTCTAAAGTTGGGTTGGGTTATGTGTTAATGCAGAGAGGTAAGGTCATAGCCTACCCCTCTATGTTGCTTAATCCCCTTGAAAAGAACTATCCTACTCATGACCTTAAGTTAGCAGCAGTAGTATTTGCCTTAAAGATTTGGAGGCACTATTTGAATGGTGTATACGTTGATGTGTTCCCTGATCATAAGAGCCTGCAATATGTATTCTCTCAAAAAGATCTTAACCTTCGTCAGAGAAGGTGGTTAGAGTTGTTGAAAGACTATGACATGAGTATTCTTTACCATCCGGGAAAGGCCAATGTAATAGCTTATGCTCTCAGTAGAATGTCTATGGGTAGTGTTGCCCACATTGAGGACAGTAAGAAGAAGTTAGCCCAGGAAGTTCATCAGTTTGCCCGACTAGGTGTTGGCTTAGTCAATTCAGCAGAAGGAGATGTATGGGTGTAGAGTAGCTCAGAATCATTCTTAGTTTCCGAAGTGAAGAAAAAGCAGGATAGGGATCTCAGTCTGGTCAAGTTGAAAGAATCAGTCAGAGATCAGAAGGTAGAGGTTTTCTCCCAAGGGGGAGATGGTGTTTTATGTTGTCAGGGTCGGCTATGTATGCCACGAATAGATGATTTGAGACAACAAATTCTTACAGAAGCACATGGTGCACTTTACTTTATTCATCCGGGGGCCACCAAGATGTACCGTGATTTGGAGGAGATCTATTGGTAGAGTGGGATAAAGAGAGACATTGTCGAATTTGTGGCTAAGTTCTCAACATACCAGCAGGTTAAGATTGAGCATCAGAAGCCTAGTGGGTCCATGCAGGAGTTCAATATTCCCACCTGGAAATGGGAAGAAGTGAACATGGACTTTGTGATGGGTTTACCTCGTAATCGTCGTCAGCATGATTCAGTTTGGTTCATTGTATATAGGATAACCAAATTAGCTTATTTTCTTTTAGTCTATACCTCCTATTCAGTTGAGGATTATGCCAAACTCTATATTAGGGATTTCCTTAGATTGCATGGTGTTCTATTGTCCATCATCTTAGATAGAGGTACCTAGTTTACCTATTATTTCTGGAAAGCATTCCAAAAGGGTCTTGGTACCCGAGTTCACCTCAGTATAACTTTTCACCCTCACACAGATGGTCAAACAGAAAGGACCATTCAGACTTTAGAGGATATGCTGTGAGCATGCGCGATAGATTTTAAAGGTAGTTGGGTTGACCACTTACCTTTGATTGAATTTGCATACAACAATAGCTATCATTCCAGTATTTAAATAGCTCTGTTTGAAGCGATCTATGGGAGGAGCTGTAGATCTCCTATTGTTTGGTTTGAAGTTGGTAAGGCCATAGTAGTAGGGCCTGATTTGGTATTTGATACCTTAGAGAAAGTTCAGTAGATCAGGGAAAGGCTTAAAACAGCTCAGAGCCGACAAAAATCATATACAGATATGTGCAGAAAGGATCTCGAGTTAGAGATTGGTGACTATGTGTACTTGAAAATCTCTCCTATGAAGGGAGTGAAAAGATTTGGCAAAAAGGGGAAACTCAGTCCCCGATATATCAGCCCTTACCAAATTCTCAGCCATTTCAAAAAGGTAGCTTACGAGCTTGAGTTAACTTCAGATCTCTCCTTAATTTATCTAGTGTTCCATGTCTCCTTGATAAAGAAATGCACAAGTGACCCAATAGTTGTAGTCCCTGTTGAGGGTATAGATATTCAGAACAACGTCTCTTATGAAGAGATTTCAGTCGAAATTCTTGATTATCAGATTCGCAGATTGAGGAACAAAGAAGTTCCTCTAGTCAAAGTTCTTTGATGAAATCAGTCCATTGAGGGAGATACTTGGGAAGCAGAAGAAGACATGCAGACCAAGTATCCTCAACTCTTCTCCGTATATTTAGATTCATCTCAAGGTAATAGTTTTCCCTAAGCTTATTCAGTTTCATGTTCAGATTCCAGTTACAAACATGGTATTAGTTACCATTGCATGTTCATCTATACATTCATGAGCTAGTTTAGTCATGTATCCATGCATCAGATATGTATGATCAATATATATAAACTCAACTTATCAGTATTCCTAGTCATTCATTCATGAATTATGTTCAACTATGTACTCATGCATAAAATATGTATGTTCAGTATGATAATTCAGTGTAGCAGTAATCTCAGTCATGAAACTATGATTCAGTTATGCATGCCTAGTGTATAAGTCCAATCTCTCAGTATTTTCAGTCTCAGCAGTGTCATTCAAGGATGAATGTTCCCAAGGGAGAGATAATGTAAGACCTCGCAAAATTCTTAGCTTAATTCAGTCCTTTAAGCTTGCCAAGGGGTCCTAGACTTAGAGTGTTCAAGCTAAGTATTCAGACTTAGTGTCATTCTAGATTTCGAGAGTTGGAGATATTATTTCATGGACTTTGCATCCTTTAAATGTTGATATTTAGGTTGAGTCATAATCAGGAGTGTCCATAGGTGTTTCCGAACAAGTTTCTGATTTTTTGAACTTCGTTAAAAGCTCCTTTGGAATCCTAAAATAGTGGATCAATGCGATCTTGGTGCGCCACCTTGACTATTGCGTTGATAAATGTTTTCCCCAGCTACAAACATCAATTTCCAGTGATTCGATGCGGACTCGACGCGATGCATTAGCTATCGCATTGATGCCAATGACACGACGCATCGGTCTATGCGTCAATGGTATAGTTTTTCAGTCATTAAAAGACCGCGTCCTTAGGGGTATTTAGATATTTTTCCCTTTACCTTCAGCCCCAAAAATATGAAATTAATCACTTTAGGGAGAAAATAAACTCATTCTTTCTCAAATTTGCTCATGAACAAAACTCTAGAAGCTTCAATTTCAAATCAAGAACTAAAGGTTTCACCATCAACTTTTAGAGAATCAGACACTAAGGTATGTGAAGTGTTCATCCAAGGGTTCCTTCCACCATTAGAGCTCAATAATCTCTTTTGAAACTTCAAGTAGTGAATTTTATGATTTCCATGGCTGGAATTAGTGTGTATTCATGATTTTTGTTTGGATTTGGTTCCAAATTCATGTTTTATTACATTTTTCATGTGGAATTGATTTTCTTGTGTGTAAATCCATGTTAAACTCTTGAATTGTGGAATTTGGAATTCAATCATGGTTCTCACTTGTTGTTAAAGTTATGTGCAATTCGTATACTCACCAAGTGCTTGATAAATTACTCCTATGAACTAGTAAGAGGAAGATATCATGTCAAGTTAGCTTATGTGTAAGTGTATTATGCAAGTGTTTGTTAAAATACCCCAAATGAATGAATGATGATCAAGTACTTAGTTTATATGTTTCAAGTTTGTGCCATGTCTCTTAATTTATTCTTTCGAGTCCTGGGGGTACTTGTACCCGACAATTTAGCTGTTTACTTAGAGCCATGGTCAGTCATAAGATAGTATCAACCATGTATAGTTAGTAGTACTCACAGTCAGGTCGAAGCTCAGTAAACTCAGTCAGCTAACTAGAATTCAGTAGTTTCCATCAGCCCACGGAACTTAGTAAACTCAGTTCAGTTAAGTTAAATAGTATGATCAGTAACAGTTCAGTCCGGCCTAGTAATGTTTAGAAATCATTCCAGTGTTTATTTAGTGGGAGTAAGATTCAACACCGAGTGAACCCAAGGATGAGGACTCACCTGCCAGTAGAGGATGTGATCCTTAGAAGAAATCTTTGTGTTCCAAAACTACGTAGCCAGTATATGTTGAGACATCAAACCTTCCAAATGAGGGTTGATGAGGTGATCTACCGGCCAGTTGAGGGTGCCACCATTTTTGTTTAGAGTACCTGCCAGATGAGGGTGACTCAACACCTATCCTTACCCGGGGCACGGTATTGACACCCCTCTAATCGGGGTTACAGGTTGGACCCTAAATCAGTTAGAGGAGGGGCATGTCGGTTAGATGATTACTTCCCACCATCTCAATTTCAAATTTAGCCTCAGTATGGAACTTAGTTTAGTTCTGCAGATTCAGTACTGCCAGATACAGTCATTAAATTACCAGTAATCGAGTATTCGGTGTTATTATGATCTCAGTACAGTTTTCATATTCATGCATGTGCTCTCATTCAGTCATACTCATGTTATTTTGATATTATTATTCATGTATATAAACTCATGTACTTCAGCCTACCTCACTGAGCATACCAATACATTTAAAGTACTGATGCATGATTCTTGTGCTATGATGTCTTATATAATAGGTACAAATGCACGAACTCCAGAGCCTCTTAGCAGATCAGATTTTTAGCAGTCAGAGTCAGTGGTGAGTCCTCATAGTTCAAAGATATGGTTTTATTTCAGTATTTTAGTATCAGTATCACTTGTCAGAGTTAGATGGGGACTTGTCCTATTGACTCCAAAGTTTAGACAGTTTAGAGGCTTTTCAGACTAGAGTATTTTCATACAGTTACTCAGATTTCAGTGTTTCGTTCATGTTTTGGTACTTTGATACCTTATTTAGATTTATCATTCAGATTTGAATCTTATGGCAGTTTTTTGCATTTATCACAGTTATATTATGATTATAGTATTACTATTATTCAGTGCTCTCAGCAGGTATCAGTCATGGGTTAGCTTGTGGTCCTTCAGGATTTTTAGCACCGTATAACATCCGGGGTACAGACTCGGGGTGTTACAAAGGTACTCTAAATTATCAAGCCAAATACACAAAGGAACTTATCCAAAAGTTTTGCATAGAAAAAGGAAAAGCCTATGGAACTCCAATGAGTCCATCCATAAGTCTTAATTTTGATTTATCTGAAAAAGATGTTGATGAGAAAACATACAGGAGAATGATTGGACCACTACTTTACTTGACCGCTAGTCGACCAGAAATTATGTTTAGCATATGTAAGTGTACAAGGTTCCAGCCAGTTCCCAAGGAATCTCATCTGACTTCCATCAAAAGAATCACTCGATAAGTCAATGGAACCCAGGATACTGGACTATGGTACCCTTGATCTTATCGTTTTGATTTAATTGGATATTCAGATGCGGACTTTGTAGGTGATAAAAATAACAGAAAAATCATTAATGGAACTTCTCAAATTCTTGGTGATGCCCTGATTTCATGGCAGAACAAGAAGTAAACTTCAGTTGCTTTATCTACAACAAAAGCTAAATACATAGCCGTTGAAATTTATAGTATTCAAATTTTATGGATTATGCATCAACTACTTGATTTTATTTTGTCCTTTGAATTTATACCTATAATGTGTGCTAACACTAGTGCTATTAGTCTGTCTAAATATACTGTGCATCATTCTAGGGATAAAGACGTTGACATTAAACATCATTTCATTCGAGATCATGTAGAAAACAAAGATTTTACTTTAACATTTGTTGATTCCGAAAATCAATTGGCAGATATTTTTACAAAACCACTGTCAGAAAAAGATTCTGCTTCCTTAGAAAAAGACTTGGTATTATATGTATTAATGACTTATGACTCTTTATATTTGGAAAATATTTCTTTACCTTATTTGGATTCTTCTTTTTTTGATTTATTTTCAACTTAGAATTTTAGTTTTTAAAAAGGAAGGTTTCACCATTACCTTCACCGCTTCTCACGCCACCTCTGCCGCCACTGCACCCTTTTACCTTCCCAACATCCCCTCTTCTGCCATCTTTTCACTTTTAACCACCATATATTTTACTTCTCCTCTATCATCTTCTCCTAACATCCTCTTTTCCCAATAGTTGCCTCATTCCCTACATCTAAAGATATCAATACAGGTCGGCCTAATCCATCCGGACTAGAATACACGAGTTTTGAGATTGATGGGCCAGGTCTAGCTGGCCCATAAAAATGATGGCCCAAAAAATATCAAGCCCTCACCATTACTCTGTGGGTTGCGGGCCTCACGGGCCAACCTACTTTTAAAAAAATATCATTTTATAATTTAATTTTAGAAGATTAATACACATAAATATTACCAGACAAAATTACATAGTGTTAAGACTTGTTAATCAAGTCTCCAACACCCGAAAAAATACTCCTAATAGAGAAATTAAATAAATTTTGACATGATATCTTTCGAACCAAATAAAAATACTAATAAGCAATCTAAATAGTTGTATGTATTTGACTTACGGGCCTGCCTAACCCACATTGCTTAAGCTCTACGGGCCATGGGCTTATTTGGGTTGGGAAAAAATGCCTTGTTCTTAAATGGACTGCAAAAATGGAAGCCTAACTCCATCAAATTACAGGCCGGGTCAAGCAGGCCCAATAGGCCTGGCCCATATTAGCGGATCTACTGACATCCCCATTTCTCTCTTGGTTCTCTTATCCATCCCTTCATCTTCTTTTCTGCCCCTTTAAGACCCTGGTTTAAATCTATTCCCATGACCAAAACTCGCTGCATGACCAATGGTTCAAATCCTTTCCTAAACCTCTCTCAAATGCTCATGTTCTTATCTTCCAATCCTCTGACGAATCTTCGTCGACTTCTCAACAGTCAACTATCATAAAAAAAATCCATCTCTCAGCCCAGCCTCTTTAGTCAAGAAACCTCGTTCAACCTCCCTAAACTCTTTCCTACCCGGGAACATGCTCAAATTCTGGACATACTCCCAAGAAGACAAATTCTCCCTTTAGAAACTGATCCATTATGCCAAGTCACATAGTCAATATTTGTCAATTAAAGGTATCTCATTGTATTGTCAGTCACTTTTTAAATTTTTAAGACTTGTCACTTGTGTTTTTTGTCTTTGTGGACTCAAAGTTTATAAGGATCCCATCCAAAACTTTTAAGTCACTCTCCACCTCTATCCAAGGAACGGATCCCGCAGAAAAATTATTTGTCATGATGTGTTTTTCCTATATTGTATGGTGAAAAAGCACAAGATAAACTGGGACACTTGGATTAGTGAATATATTCTTGAGAGTGTAATAGATGTTCATGCCTCCATCAGTCTGCCGTATGGATTGCTGATTATTCAGATTCTCTTGAATTGGTTTATTGATCTCTTTGCTTACTCCCCGCTGGAAGTCGCTGCTACTTATTACTATAAAACTTTTTCCAATATGAGATATGTTTGGGTCAATAATGAATGGTGCAAAAAGGATTCTTCCAGAGCAAAATCTGAACTCCCTAAGGCAAGCATATCTATTTCTAACCCTATGGTTACTGTGTTAAAGGAACTGGAGAAACTCAACGATCGCTTCAAAGCTATTGAGGAAGGTGTAATGTTGCTTCAGGAGTCAACTTCCAAGATACTGGACCTTGGAAAGAGCACCAACACTAATGTAGGCTCGGTACAGCTGGCCCTTGATGGATTCGAATAAAAAGGCATTAAGTTATTCACCCGAGTGTTCACTCGCATGGACTCCCTCAAGTCTCAAGTCAACTTCTCAAATAATGATCATGCAATTTTCGTGTAGAACTCCTAGTCCTCCTTGTTTAAGAATGTTGAAAAATCTTATGACAAATTCTGCCATAACATGCATAATACCCTCACATACTTTCTGGCTAAGTGGTGAATGATGACTTTTATTCAAAAGGGGATCCTGTCCCTTATTTTTTGGGTTGTAAAATGATTTTTTTAACTTACCATCTTCCATACTTTTTATTTTGCCAAAATCCTTTGGTAATCAATTAGACTATTTATTTATTATATGTCTACTATTTTTTTTTGCTATGTTGTTAGTTTTGATTATGACAAAAGGGGGAGAAAGGCAGGAACATCAGAGGTATCTACAAGTCAGGGGGAGCAAGTCGACTATCAAAGGATGAGGGTCAAGTGATGCTCAAGAAAAAGAGGGAAATCAGAGATGGTTGTAAGACAGGGGGAGAAAGTCGACTATCTAATGATGAGAGTCAATTAATGCTCAAAGAAAATAGGAACATCTTTGGTACTTGCAGGGCAGAGGAGAACATCATCAGAAAAAGTAAAGTCATTTGATTTTTATTGTTTGTCATTAAAAAAGGGCGAGATCGTTATCCCTATATTCTTATTATATGTTTTAATAAAGAAAAACTAATAAACAAATATCTTGCAAGATACACTGAAGATGCAAAGGATCAAACAGAATCAATCCAAAAAAGAAGCAAGTATCTACTAACAAGAAAGCTGGCTCCAAGATTGGAAGAACATCAATCATGGTGATTATTGGCCTCCAAGACTTATGGTAAGAAAATCAATCAAGAACAAGAGTAAAGGGAAATAAAACCACAACATCAATCACAAAGATTACTGACCTCCCAGAATCATAGCAAATTGAATCAATTAAGATTAAAAACAAAAGGAAAGAAGGCCACACCCTCTACATAGACATATCTGATATGGACATGTATGCCTTTGGAAGATGCACCACATATGGACATATCTGATATGGACATGCTTTATGGTGCCATTCCTCAATCAAGGAATCAATTCAAATCCTTGATTTAGAAGAAATCTCTAAGGATTTCTTATGAAAAATATAAGACGAAGAAGCTGAAGAACATAAAATAAAGAGACCAATGATCGAAGAACTCACATAACTTTAAATAGAATCTCAAAGTGTCTTAATCTTAGTCACACAAAGCTTTGTACTTCTTAGTTTACAATTGTTATTCAAATAATAAGATCGAGTAAACTTTGTAATACAAACTGAGGCTGTGTCACAAGAACTGAAGAACAAAATAAGTCTTTTAAATTTGTTCATCACCATTGTACTCGAACACCACTTTTAAAGATCTAAGGAATCTTTGAAACCCAAGGGGACTGGAAGTAGGAACCACATTGGTGTTCCGAACCATGATAAATCTTTGTGTTCTTATTTCAGTTGATTATTTTCTTGCCTATTTATTTATATCTAATCTATTTTATGAAGTATAGCGATATGCAGGCAAGTACACTGTGAAGGCTTAATAGTCGACTCACCAAAATTTTTAATTCACCCCTTCCCTTTTGAATTTTAATTGGTATTAGAGCAGGTCTCACCAATAGTGTTGCATAACCGCACATGAGAAAAGATCAAATGGCAAAAAACTAAATTCTTGGTGCTCTCCTTCAAGACGACCATTCCTCCACAAGACCACCATACTTCAACAAATAACACAATCCTTTTAAAGGAACAGATTCAGAATCTTCGTCCAATCTAATGACTTCCAAGCACGGTTTATCATCTAGAAGGGACCAAACCCAATCCCATGATTCAAGTAAAAGTAGAAGGACAAGAAAAAAGATAAAAAATTGATCAGTACTGATATAGAATATCTCGAGAAATTTAAAGTCACCAAAGAGAAACAAGAGGTAACTCAAACTAATGCACGAGCTATAATGTTACTTCTTTGTATAGTAAACAAATAAGTATATAACAAGATATCAACCTGCGAGGCTGCAAAAGAAATATGGGATAAATTAGAGGTACCTTATGAAGGAACCACTAAAGTCAAAAAGTAAATAATTGTTTCCCTAGTCAATAAATACGAGTTATTCAAAATAAAAGAAAATGAGAACGTTGAATTAATTTTTGCAAGATTCAACAAGATTGTGTGTGACCTAAAATCATTGGGAATGATCTATCCGCACAACCTACAAGTTCAGAAGCTTGTTAGAAGCCACCCCAAAGTATGGAGAACTAAAGCTGCCATTCTAGAAGATTGTAATACCCTGTATTATGCTTAGCTTAGTTCAGCTCCTAGTTACAAGAATAAGAGGATTAAATCCTAAAAATTTCACTAAGTGTTGGGGACTTAGTCTTATTTTTGGCCTCTTAACTTTGAGAGTTTTTACTATGGTCATCCCAACCATGAGACGTAGGTTTTTTAGTTAATTCATGTTCAGGGGTATAAGGAGTATGTCTCGAGGAAGTTTTAGATTTTTCATACTTGTATTAGGTCATTTTTGGATTTTGATTCTAGCAGATCACCGCGATAGCATCGCTTCATGGTCCACATAGCGATGGAATCCTCATCGCATTGCGGTGACCCATTAAGCTATGTTCCAGTTATGAATTTAATTTCCTAAGGGGTAGTCATGTATTTTTCCATCAAATCAATCCATAAAAATATGAATTTACACATCAGTTAAGGCATTATTTTCCCATCTTCTCCAATTTCCTCTCAATGTAAACCCTACTCTTTCCCCAAGATCATCAAATTCTATTCCTTCCTCTCAAAGAAAAACAAAAATTCAAGCTTCCAAAGTCCATGAACCTTCAAGAAAGCTTCAAGATTGTTATTCTTCTTTAAAGCTTAAGGGTATAAGGTAGGTGTGATGTTCATCCATGGGCCCTTTTCACCCATGGAGTCCAAAAATCCAATTTTATGTTTAAAATGATGAATTTTACATGGTTATGATGAGTTATTTCCATGAAGCTCTTATGAATTTTGATTTATGTATACTGTTTACAAGTGTTTTGATGGAATAAGCCTTTACACGTTTAAATGATCAAATTTTCATGTTAAATCCCTAACTCATGGTTTTAGTATTGTAATTATGTTATTATCATATGATTTACCCGTTCCCATGTTTAAGTTCATGTCTCTCATGTGTTTGATGAAATGCCTAAGTGATGGATTTTGATCAATGGTTCCCTACTAAGGTTTTAAAGCTTTTATATATTTGTATTGTTATTTCCATTCAGTGCTGGAGGGTTATGAATACTAGATACTTAGCTGTTTACATACTTTCAGTATTTTCTAAATGATTTTAGATATACCATGAGCATTATCATTCAGTCAGTTATTTTGATCAGTTATTTTCTCAGTTAAACTTAGTTTAGTCTAGTAAACAATGTCAGTTTAGTTAGGAGTAGGATTCAGCACCGTGCGAACCCAGGAATGGGGGCATTCCTTCCAGTTTAGGTTTTGACCCTTAGTAGCAATACCTGAGTTATAGAACTACATAGCCAACATATGTTTAAGATGTCTTATACTAGCTTAGGGTTGACACATTTCTCATAAGTTTCCTGCCAGTATAGGGTTACTCTTTACTTCTTTGGGATACCAGTTTAGTGGATCCATTCAGCTAGTGTTAGTACCCGTGGCACGGTACTAACACACTTCCAACTGGGGTTATAGGTGAGACCCCGATTAGCTCCGATTGGGGAATATTGGTTAGATGATACCTCCCACAGTCTTAGTTCAGTAATCAGTATAGAATTCAATTCTGGTTTGCTTGACCAAAACATACAGATTACTAGTTATTTAGTTATCAGATTTTAGTATTTTAGCTTATATATTATCTCAAAAGTAATATATGCTTGGTTATGCATTCTCAGATTATATAGCTCTTATGTGTTTTGCTCAACTATTTCATGCATGTATACTCAGTTATTTTATACTATTTTATCAGTGATTATCTCATGCATAGTTAACCAATGTATTTCAGCCAAACCTTATCCATATACTAGTACAGTTAGAGGCAAAACCAGGATTTAAAATATATGGGTGTACCATTATTGTCAAAGACGCGCATAAGCCTCGAAGTAAGACTCAAAATGTGTTGAGTGCTCGCCTCGCTTAATGTGCAGCTTAGGTTCTAATTTCGGATACATACTTTCCCTTGCCAATGAGTCTTTCTGAGGAGACAAACACTAAATAATTGATATTTCACTTTATTAATTTTTTTTTGTTTTTGTTCATATATTTGTCATTATATTATTATTCTTGGACTAGACATATATTTATATCTTTTCTATCTTTATGCCTTTTTTCGTTAAATCTTTTGTTTTATTTGTATTCTGTGCTTAAACACAGTAGACCTTGAATCTTTTTTACGCTTATTGCTTTTGATAATATTGTGGAGCACCACTATTAAGACATTAAAAAACTTTAGTGTCGATTAAGGAATATTATCAAATTCAATTGGTCTCTAAAGGCATGAACAATGCTGAAAAAATAAATATATAGAACAACTAAGAGTTTTAAGCTAATAACTTTACTTTCTTATAATATGAAGTTTACTTTTAACATTTTTAAACAATCAGTTATGGTAGATCAATCGTCAAGAAGGGTTTACCTTATGGACAGATCGCGAGTTAAAATCCCCATTCCAGTGATTTTGTTGTTATAAATTCAGTAAAATCCTTTAAATTTGAAGTATTGAAAATAAAAACTAAAATGATGTTGTGTGACTCAGGGATCGATCCCTGGTCACATTGATGGAAGAGCTGGCTTCAAAAAGCACACTAAGGTGAACTACCATTCATATTAGGGTGCACTATTAGTTATATCCCAATTTCTCAAGGTATATACACATATATATACATAATTTTTTTTGACGTTAACGGGTGCACGTGCACCTCTACCTATACATATGGGTCTTCTCCTGAGTACATTAAACGTACTAAATGCATACTTTCTTCTCTCTATGATGTCTGATATCATATGTTCATACACAGAGTTTCCTGAATACGCTTAGATAGTTCAGCAATACAACAACAACAGCTGTGGTGAGTCCTCGTCTTTCAAGGATAAATTTATCTTTCATTTAGTTATTTTAGTATTTTTCTATTTCATTTAGTTGGAGTTAGTTGGAAGTTTGTCCCATCAACTCCACAATAAGTAGGTTAGAGGATTTTAAGACATTCAGATAGTTAGTTGATTTATCAATTATTTTATCAGTCTTTTTAGTATGTCCTTATACTTTTTAGATCTATGATTTAATCGTGTTTCAGTATTTAAAACCTTATTGAATTATTAGTTGTTTTTCCATATATGTTGATTATTATCAGTTTACTCAGTGCTCACAGTAGGTAGCAACTCATTGGTTAGCTTATAGTCACTTGTGGCCGTAAGCACCATTGTCACGACTAGGGGTAGCATCGGGTCGTGACAAAACATGGTATCAGAGTCTAAGGTTTTATAGTGTTCTAGGGAGTCTAAAAAGCCACATTGAGTATATTCTTGTGCATGGTCATGAAGTGCGCCACACTTATGAACAAAAGGCTACCGACGTTCTAGGTAAAGTTTCTCTTCTTTCAGTATTTATGTCATGTAAAAGAGAATGATCTCTATTTAAACTCTCTTTCTGACTCTTTATTCCTTCTATTTATAGATAATTCCCCCCAAAAGAAATAACAAATGAAGAAATGGGAATTAGCCCGCACCTTCGCCTATTCAGAAAGATCTCCTGAATGAGCATGTCTCCCACGCCAAGTTCAGACCTGTCTTTACTAACTTATCTCATTAAATAGCTTGTAATAATAATCAACAAGCTATTTTCCCAGCTAATCTAGTGGGAAATATAGCTTCAACTAGGATTCAAGATTTCACCCATACTAATCCCCTTTTATTTTTGGGATCCAAGTCTGAGGAGGATCTATAGGAGTTTCTTGATATGGTTCAGAAGGTGAAAGATATCATGGGTTTAATATCGAGTGAGAGTGCAAAGTTGGCTACATATCAGTTGCAGTATATAGCTCACACCTAGTTTAAGCATTGGAAGGAGGACTGTGGTGGTGAGGAAGGGCCTATAGAGTGGGATGAGTTTGCTACAACCTTTTTAGACAATTTTTTTCCTTTATAGTTGAGGAAAGCTAAGGTGATGGAGTTTATTAATTTGAAATAACGTATTATTAGTGTGAAGGAATACTCACTTAAGTTTACTCAGTTAGCGAGGTATGCTCCTTCGATAGTGGCTCATAATAGGTCTAGAATGTTTAAGTTTATTTCAGGTGTATCCAATAGTGTGTTCAAGGAGTGTAGGACTTATATATTTATTAAGGAGATAAACCTATCGAGGCTTATGGATCATGCTTAGCAGATTGAGGAATAAAAGTTTAAGGAGAAAGAGAGAGAGAATAAGAGAGCCAAAATAGGTAGCTTTAACTTTCTTTAGCTGAGGTCAGAGGGTGGTAACCATTCTCAGTTCCATTAGAAATTATTATACACATCCCTATCTTCAGCTAGTGTACCAGTGCCAAAGTTCAGGAATGACAGTCGAGATAGAGTGCCAGGCTCTAAGTCCTAAGGTAGTCTGAATAGTGGTTATACTAATCCTCTTTACAGAAAATGTGGTTGGAATTATTAGGGTATGTGTAAGGATGTAGTGATGTGTGTTTTGGATGTGGTAACCTAGTACATAGGAACCAAAAGTGTATGGTGGTGGCGCAGAGGGGCAGAATTAATCGCCAATAGGTCCAGGATACTTCTTCAGCAGCACCCGCAGGTCACCTGACTCATCAGGGTGCCACTTCCAGTGCCACTAGTGGACAACTAAAATGCCAAAATAGGCTGTATGCACTTCAGTACCGATAGGATTAGGAAAGTTCTCCTGATATGGTTACAGATACATTAGAGGTCTTTCATCTTTATATTTATGCTTTGCTAGACCCCAAGGCCTCACTTTGTTTTGTAACCCCCTATATAGATATCGATTTCGGTGCCAGTCCCAAAATATTAGTAGACCCTTTGTCAGTGTCTACCCCAGTGGGTAAATTTATTATAGATAGATGGGTGTACAAAAACTGTTCAGCTATAGTATCTCAGAAAATCACTTTAGTATATCTTGTAGAATTAGAGATGACAGATTTCGATGTCATTCTCAGGATATATTGGCTCCACTCATGCTATGTTTTAGTTGAATGTAGAAATAGAGTCATGCAGTTTAAGTTTCCCAATGAACTAGTTATTGAATGAGAGGGGTAGTACTACAACCTTAGGGGTCAAATTATGTCATATCTTAGAGCAAGAAAGATGATTTTAAAGGGTGTGTTTACTATCTTGTTCGAGTCAAAGACTCTAATTTTCCAACTCCCAGTATCAAGTCAGTTATAGTAGTACAGGAATTTCCATAAGTTCTCCTTGAAGATCTCCCTGGAGTCCCTCCCAAAAGGGAAATTGACTTCGGAATAGATCTCCTTCCAGATACCTAGCCTATCACTATTCTGCCCTATAGAATGATTCCATTTGAGCTTAGGGAGTTGAAAGAACAGTTGAAAGATCTCTTAGATAAGGGATTCATCAGTCCTAGTGTTTCCCCATGGTGAACTCTAGTCCTTTTCGCACATAAGAATGATGGTTCTCCCAAAATGTACATCGATTACCGTTAGTTGAGCAAAGTCACAATCAAGAATAATTACCCAATCCCCAGGATTGATGACTTGTTCAACCAACTTCAGTGTGCAAGTTATTTCTCTAAGATAGACCTCAAATCTGGCTATCATCAGCTCAGAGTCAAAGAATGTGACATCTCGAAGACAACCTTCAAAACCTAGTATGGTCACTTCGAGTTTCTAGTTATGTCTTTTGGACTAATGAATGACCCAATAACTTTCATGGATTTGGTGAATAGAGTGTTCAAGCTGTACTTGGACATGTTCATCATAGTCTTCATTGATGATATTCTTGTCTACTCCCATAGTGAAAATAATCATGCAGATTATCTCAAAATCGTATTGTAGACTCTTACGGCCCATATATTATTTACCAAATTCAGTAAGTTCTAGTTTTAGATAAGATCAGTAGCTTTTATTGGACATATAGTTTTCGGTGATGGCATTAGAGTTGACCCTCAAAAGACCAAAGTAGTAAAAAACTAGCCCAGACCCATCTCTTCTTTAGATATCAGGAGTTTCTTGGGTTTGATTGGCTATTACAGATGGTTTTTTGAAGGGTTTTCATCTATTACATCCCCCATGTCTTGATTGACTCAGAAAAAATCAAATTTCAGTGGTTAAATTCTAGTGAAAAGAGTTTTCAGAAGTTAAAGACTCGACTCACCTCATCCCCAGTCTTGACTTTGCCAGAGGGTTTAGATGGGTTTGTTGTTTATCGTGATGCTTTAAGAGTTGGTCTTGATTGTTTATTGATAAAGAGAGGTAATGTCATACTCTACACCTCTAGACAACTTTAACCCTATGAAAATAATTACCCTACCCATGATCTTGAGTTGGCAGTAGTTGTTTTTACCTTGAAAATTTTGAGGCATTATCTTTATGGGGTTAGTGTTGATGTGTTCATGGATGATAAAAGTTTGCAGTATGTGTTTTTGCAGAAAGATTTAAATCTTCACCAGAGAAGGTAGTTAGAATTATTAAAAGATTATGATATAAGTGTATTGTATCATTCGGGAAAGGCCAATGTAGTGGCAGACACCTTTGGTAGATTATCTATGGGTAGTGTTACTCATGTTGAGAATGATAAGAAGAGGTTAGTTCACGAGGTTTATCAGCTTGCTAGATTAGGTGTTCTATTGGTTGATTCAGCTGAAGGTAGTGTTTGGGTTCACAATAGTTCAGAATCTTCTTTGGTTGCCGAAGTGAAGGAGAAACAAGATAGGCATTCTAGTTTAGTTAAGTAGAAGGAATCAGTGAGAGATTAGAAAGTAAAGGTTTTCTCCCAAGAGGGAGATGGTGTGTTGTGATGTCAAGGTAGGCTGTATGTGTCGTGTGTTGATGGTTTAAGACAATGTATTTTAGAAAAAGCACATGGTATGAATTATTCTATACATCTAGGAGCCACTAAGATGTACCATGATTTGCGAGAAATATACTAGAGTAGTGGTATGAAGAGGGATATTAAAGAGTTTGTAGCTAAGTGTTCAATTATTAGAAGGTTAAGGGTAAGAACCAGAGGCCTAGTAGAACAATATAGGAGTTAAGTATTCCCACTTAGAAGTGGGAAGAGGTGAACATGGATTTTGTTATGGGTTTGCCTCATACGTATCGTCAGCATAATTCGATATGGGTCATTGTAGATGAAATGACCAAATTAGACCTTTTCTTGCCGGTTCATACTTTTTATTCAGTTGAGAATTATGCCAATATCTACTAGAGAGTTGGTTAGGTTTCATGGAATCCCGTTGTCTATCATTTCAGATAGAGGTATTCAGTTTACCTCTCATTTTTGGAAAATATTTCAGAAGGGTCTTGGTACCCAAGTTCATATCAGTATAGCCTTTCATCCTCAAATAGACGGTCAGGTAGAGAGGACCATTCAGACCTTAGAGGATATGATGAGGGCATGTGTTCTTGATTTCAAAGGTAGTTTGGATGATCACTTATCTTTGATCGAGTTTTCCTACAATAACAAATATCACTCCAGTATTTAGATGGCTCCATTTGAGGCTCTCTATAGAAGGAGTGTAAATATCCTATTGGTTGGTTTGAGGTAGGTGATACTACTTTGATAGGACCAAATTTGGTGTTTGATACAATAGAGAAGGTTCGGTTGATCAGGAAGAGGCTTAAGACATCCCAAAGCCGTCAGAATTCCTATGCAGATGTAAGGAGAAGAGATCTTGAGTTTGATATTGGTGATTTGGTGTATTTAAAAATCTCACCCATGAAGGGAGTGAAGAGATTTAGAAAAAATGGGGAACCTCAGTCCCTACTATGTTGGCCCTTACTGAATTATGAGTCATTTTGAAAAGAGAACTTAGGAGCTTGAGTTGCTCGCACATTTGACATCAGTGCATCTAGTGTTCCATGTTTCCTTATTAAAGAAGTCTATTGGTGAGCTAGATGTTGTAGTTCCTTTAGAAAGAACATATATGCAGGATAGCCTTTCTTAAGAAGAAATCCCAGTCGAGATCCTTGATCATCAGATTTGTAGATTAAGGAAAAAAGAAGTTCCCTTGGTCAAAGTTCTTTGACGAAATCAGTCTAATAAGGGGGACACTTTGGAAGAAGCAGATATACGTACCAAGTACCCTCAGCTTTTCTCCTCAAACTCAGACTCAACCTAAGGTAATAGTTCTTCTTAGATTGACTCTTTTCCATTCTCTGTCCCAGTTATACAATCATTCTCATGTCTTTGTATGTATTCACAAATTCAGTTCAGTCAGTATAATATTTTAAACTAAGTCATGTAATCATGCTTTTGGTTATGTATGTTCAGTATGTGATTTTAGTTTCCCCAGTATTCTCAGCTTAATCAGTCTCATTCAAGGATAAATGTTTCCAAGGGTTAGATATTGTAATACCCCATATTATACTTAGCTTAGTTCAGCTTCTAGTTGCATTCATAAGAGGCTTAAAGCCTAAAAATTTCACAAAGTGTTGGGGACTTAGTCTTATTTTTGGCCTCTTAACTTGGAGAATTTTTAAATTGGTCTTCCCAACCCCGAGACATAGGTTTTTGAGTTAATTGATGTTCTGGGGTGTAAGAAGCATGTCTCGAGGAAGTTTTGAATTTTTGGATGAGGATTAGGTTGTGTTTAGATTTTGATTCCAGCAGCTCACCGTGATAGCACCGCGTCGCGGTCCATATAGCGATGGACATCTCATCGCATCGCGGTGACCCATTAAACTAAGTTCAAGTTACGAATTTAATCTCCTAAGGGGTAGTTATGTCTTTTCCCATCGAATCAATTCATAAAAACACAAATTAACATATCAGTTAGGGCATTATTTTCCCATCTTCTCTAATTTCCTCTCAAAGAAAAACCTACTCTTCCCTAAGATCATCAAGTTCCATTCCTTCCTCTCCAAGAAAACCAAGAATTCAAGCTTCCAAAATCTAAGAACCTTTAAGATTGGTATTCTTCTTTCAAGCTTAAGGGTTTAAGGTATGTGTGATTTTCATCCATGGGACTTTTTCACCCATGGAGTGCAAGAATCCGTTTTTATGTTTTAAATGATGAATTTTACATAGTTATGATGAATTATCTCCATGAAGCTCTTATGAATTTTGATTTATGTATTGTGTTTACAAGTGTTTTGATGTAATGAGGCTTTACACGTTTAAATGATGAAATTTTTATGTTAAATCCCTAACTCATCATTTTAGTATGTAATTATATTATTATCACATGATTTGCCCATTCCCATGTTTAAGTTCATGTCTCTCATGTGTTTGATGAAATGCCTAAGTGATGGATTTTGAACAATGATTCTCTACTAAGGTTTCAAAGCTTTATATATCTGTATTTTATATCCGTTCAGTGCTAGAGTGGTGTGAATACCAGATACTTAGCTATTTTACATAATTTTAGTATCTTCTGAATAATTTTAGATATACCATGAGCAGTATCAATCAGTCAGTTATTATGATCAGTTGTTTGCTTAGTTAAACTTAGTTTAGTCCAATGAATAGTGACAGTTCAGTTGGGAGTAGGATTCAGTATTGAGCGAACCTACGGATGTGGGCATTCCTGCCAGCTTAGGGTTTGACCATTAGTAGAAATTCCTGAGTTATAGAACAATGTAGTTAGTGTAGGTTTAAGATGTCTTCCTGCCAACTTAGGGTTGACACATTTTTCATGAGTTTCCTACCAGTATAGGTTACTCTTTAGTCCTTCGGGATACCAGTTTATTGGATCAACTTAGCCACTGTTAGTACTCGTGGCATAGTGCTGACACCTTTCCAACTGGGGTCATAGGTTGGACCCTGATTAGCTCAGATTGGGGCATGTTGGTTAGATGATACCTCTCACAGTCTTAGTTCAGTAATTAGTACAGAATGTAATTCAGGTTTGGTTGACCAAAGTATACAGATTACCAGTTATTCAGTTATCATATTTTAGTATTTCAATTTACAGATTATCTCAGAAATAATATATTCTTTGTCATGCATTCTCTAATTTTATAGATCCTATGCATTTTGCTCAGCTATTTCATGCATGCATGCTCACTTAATTCATGCTATTCAGTCAGTCATTATCTCATGCATAGTTAACCCATGTATTTCATCGTAACCTCATCTTATATACCAGTGCATTCAAAGTACTGACCACATACTTTATTTTGCGCTATGATGTCTTATATCATAGGTTCGGATGCACAGTTTCCTGACCGTGCTTAGTTAGTTCAGCATTATAGCAGTAGTAGCAGTGGCGAGTCCTCATCTTTCGAGGATAAGTTTATCTTTAATTCAGTTATTTCATTATTTCTCTATTTCAGTCAGTTGGAGTTAGTTGGGGGTTTGTCCTGTCAACTCCACAGTCAGTCAGTTGGAGGATTTTCAATCATTCAGATAGTTAGTCAGTTTATCAGTTGTTTTATTTGTCATTTTAGTATGTCTTCATACATTTTAGATCTATGATTTAATTGTGTTTCAATATTTAAAACCTTATGGCATTATCATTTGTTTTTCCACATATGTTGTTTATTATTAGTTTACTCAGTGCTCATAGTAGGTACCAGCTCATGAGTTTGCTTGTGGTCACTTGTGATCGTAAGCACCGTTGTCGTGACTAGGGGATAGCCTCAGGTCATGACAAAGACGAAGACCTTTACGACATGACATATGATGAGTTTCAAGGTAATCTCATTGTATTTGAATGAAACTATATCAACAGGTACAACAAGGAAGAAAATAAGAAACCAGTAGCCTTCAATGCCATGCCAACTGAAGAGGAGGATTTCTTGGAAGAAGCCAATAGCGAAGGAATGGCTTCCATAAATTGAGGAGTAAGTCAAATCATGAAACAGAGACATAGAATATCCCAAGGAGTCAGAAACAATGATTCCACTAGAAATGATGATCGCTGCTATCACTGTGGAAGGCTGGGACTCTTTAAACAAAACTGTCTAGAAATAAGAAGAAGATCATCTAGAAAAAATAAAAATTTTGGAGCTTGGAGTGATGAAGATGAAACTAAAGAAGAAACAGAAGCAACCAACATGTGCTTCATGAAAAATGGTGAATAAAGCGAGGTAAGACTACACAACTATCATAATTGTGATATTCTTGAATCTAATTTATATAGGATAACCTACGAGCTTCAATAAGTTATAGATGAATACAATAAACTTACTCAAGAAAATAAAAGCTAGGAAGATCGACTTAAATGAAAACTCAAAGAGGAACAAAGAAACTGTCAAGTTGAAATTAAAGCATGTCAAATTAAAGTAGAGTTACTTCAAGAAGATCTTGATTCTGTAAAAATATAATTGAGTAGCATTTAAAAATCACCAATTCATATTTTTGTGATATCAAATTCTTTTAAAACCAACTCAAGTTCCTTATCAAGATCGTTTAACTCAGCCAAGATCTCTTTCTCCTCTCAAGGACCTATCTGCTATAATTGTGGACAGAGTGGGTACAAATCTTACAGATTCAGGCAAAAGACTAAAAGTGTATTGGTTTAGAGGCCTAAAGTAAGCTCATCTAACCCGTAAGGAACCAAGACCACTTGGGTAACTAAACGAAATTGATTTTCTTGTTTTGTAGGAACATGTCTGTAAAAGCTATAAAAAGGAAATGTCGGTCATCGATAGTGTATGTTCCAGACATATAACCAGAATAAATAAATTTTGTGCTCTAAACAAAATAGAAGGGGGATTAGTCAAATTCGGCGATAATGCTAGAGGCAACGTCATCGGAGTCGGCTCAATAAAGCTCAACTCCTCATATGAACTTATTGAAGTGTATCTCATAAATGACCTCAAACATAACTTGCTCAGTATCAGTCAACTATGTGACACTGGATTTGTAGTTTTTTTCAAAGTTGAAAGTTATTCCATCAAACATAATAAAAGAAATATCTCTCTCATCTTATCTGTGAATGTGTTGACAATATTTATATGTTAAATAGTACTAATTTTTCTACTTTAACCTACTTCACTGTGTAAACCAAGACACTTAGTTGTGGCACAAAAAACTTGGACATGCAAGTGTGCATATCATTGAGTAACTGTCCAGACTAGAACTGGTGAAAGGTCTACCGAAGCTCAAGTTTGAAAAGAATCACATCTGTGATGCTAGCCTATTGGGTAAACGAACATGAACATATTTCAAAGTCAAAGACATTGTCTCTACTACCAAACCCCTTCAAACAATCCACATGGATTTGTTTGGTCCCACTAAGACTGAAAGTTTTGGTGGAAAAAGATATATTTTTCTTATTGTTGATAATTATTCTCCTTTTACCTGGGTAATGTTTCCCACTCAAAAACATGACGCTTTTAGGAATTTTGAGATCTTTTGTAGGAAATTACAATGAGAAGAAGGACATCTTATCACCTACGTATATAGTGATCATGGAAGAGAATTTGAGAATAAAGCCTTTGAGGAATACTGTGCTCAAAATGGATACTCTCAAAACTTCTCATCACCTCAGTCTCCTCAACAAAATGATGTGGTGGAACAAAAATATTATTCCCTTTAGGAGACTGCAAGAACCATGATAGTAGAACACAACCTTCTAGATCATTTTTTGGCAGAGGAAGTAAGCACATCATGTCACATCATCAACAGATACCTCATCAGACCTATGCTAAAGAAGATGCCTTATGTGCTGTGGAGTGGGAAGAAGCCAAATATTATCTACTTTTATTATTTTGGATGCAAATGCTTCATCCACAACAACAGTAAGAATAACTTGTGAAAATTCAATCCGTGGATTACCTTCACCATTTCTCACGACTCTACACCCTTTTACCTTCCCAACATCCCCTCTTCAACCATCTTTTCACTTCTAACAACTACCTCTTTTACTTCTCCTCTTTCATTTTATCCCAATATCCCCTTTTCCCAATAGTCACCTCATTCTATACATCCCCCTCTTTCTCTCAATTCTCTTACCCATCCCTTCATCTTCTTCTCTTTCTCTTTAAAACCCTAATTCAAATCTTTTCCCATGACCAAAACTCGCTCCATGGCTAATGTTTCAAATCCCTTCCTAAAACTCTTTTCGACACTCATGTTCTCATGTTTGAATCCTCTGATGAATCTTCGTCGGCTTCTCAAAAGTCAACTATCATAAAAAAATCCATCTCCCAACCCAGCCTCTTGAGTCAAGAAACATCGTTCACCCTCCATAGACTCTTTCCCACCCAAGGACATGTACAAATTTTAGACATGCTCCCTAAAAGAAAATTTTTTGGCCTTTAATAACCGCTCTATTGTACCTGGTCGCAGAGTCAATCTTTGTCAATTAAAGAAAGCTCATTGTAATGTCAGTAACTTCTTTAAATTTTAAGACTTTTCACTTGTTTTTTGTCTTTTTGGACTTGAAGTTTATGAAGATCCTATCCGAATGTTTTATGCCACTCTCTGCCTCTCTCCACTGAAGGGATCCCTCAACAACATTACCTGTCATGATGTGTTTGTCCTGTATTGTATGGTGAAAAATCATAACATCAACTGGGCCACTTGTATTCATGAGTATATGCTTAAGAGTGCAATAGATGTTCAAGCCTTCGCCAGTCTGCCATATGGATTGCTAATTACTCAGATTCTCTGGTATTACTCTGTTGATTTGTTTGCTTACCTATAGATGGATGTCTCTACTACTTATGACTCCAAAACTTTTTCCAGTATGGTATATATTTGGGTCGATAACGAATTATGCAAAAAAGATTCTGCCAGAGAAAAATCTGAACACCCTAAGGTAAGAAAGTCTGTTCTAACCCCATGGTTACTGTGTTAAAAATTGAAGAAACTAAAAGATCACTTCAAATCTATTGAGAAAGGTGTAATGCTGCTTCAGGAGTTTACTTCCAAGATACTGAACCTTGGGAATAGCACCAACATTGATATAGGATCATTACAGTTGGACCTCGATGGAGTCAAATAAGGAGGCATCAAGTTGTTCACTCGAGTTTTCACTCACATAGACTCCCTCAAATCTCAAGTCAACTCCTCAAATGTGATCTTGCAATTCCCGTCCAGAACTCCTACTACTCCTTCTTTAATAATGTTGAAAAATCTTATGACAAATTCTGCCATAACATGCACAATACCCTCACATACTTGCTGGCTAGGCGGTGAATGGTGACTTTTATTCAAAATGGGGTCTTGCCACTTCTTTTTTGGGTTGTAAAATTATTTTTTAACACACTGTCTACCATACTTTTTATTTTGCCTAAATCCTTTGGTAATAAATTAGACTGTTTATTTGCTATATGTCTACTGCTTTTTTTGCTATATTGTTTTTGACTATGCCAAAAATGAGAGAAAGGCAGAAACATCAGAGGTGTCTGCAAGTCAGGGGGAGCAAGTGGACTATCAAAGGATGATAGTTAAATGATGCCCAAGGAAAAAAGAAACATTAGAGGTGGTTGCAAGATAGGGGGATCATATTGACTATTAAATAATGAGAGTCAACTGATGCTTAAAGAAAACTGGAACATCGGAGGCACTTACAAGGCAGAGGAGAACATCATTAAAGATAGTAAAGTCAATTAATGTTTATTGTTTGTCATTATAAAAAAAAAGGGAGATTGTTAGCCCCATATTCTCATTATATGTTCTAGTAAGGATAAAATAATAAATAAGTATCTTGTAGGATACACCAAAGATACAAAGGATCAAACAGAGTCAATCCAAAAAGGAAGCAAGTATTTACTCTCAAGAAAGCTGGATCCAAGATTGGAAGAACATCAATCATGGAGATTATTGGCCTCCAAGTCTTACGACAAGCAAATAAATCAAGAACAAGAGCCAAAGGAAAGAAGACCACAACATCAATCACAAATATTACTAAACTCCTAGAATCAGGGTAAGCTAAATCAATTAAGATTAAAAGCAAAAGGAAAGAAGGCCACACCCTCTACACGGATATATTTGATATAGACATGCATGGCAGTAGAAGCTGTACCACGTATGAACATATATGATATAGACATACTTTGTGGTTCCATTCCTCAATCAAGGAATCAATTCAAATCCTTGATTGAGAAGAAATCTCTTGGGTTTTATTATGAAGAATAGAAGCCGAAGTAACTGAAGAATATAAAAGAAAGAGACCAAAAATCAAAGCACTCACACAACTTTAAAAAGAATCTCAAAGTGTCTCAATCTTAGTCTAACAAAGCTTTGTACTTCTTAGTTTATATTTGTTATACAAATCATAAGATCGAGTCAACTTTGTAATACAAACTGAGGTTTTGTGATAAGATTTGAAAAAAAAATAAGTCTTCAGAATTTGTTCATCACCATTCTACTCGAACACCACTTTGAATGATCTAAGGAAACTTTAAGACTCAAGGGGTCTAGAAGTAGGCACCACATTGGTGTTTCGAACCAGAATAAATCTCTGTGTTGTTATTTCAGTTAATTATTTACTTATCTATTTATTTATATCTAATCTATTTTGTGAAGTATACCGATTTACAGGCAAGTCGACTATGAAGGCTTAATAGCCGACTCAACGAAATTTTTAATTCGTCCCCCTCTTGAATTTCAATTTTCTAGGGCCAAATGTATGTTGACATTTCCAAGGCCAAATGTATGTTACTTTCTTAAGCAAACGTTATTTAAATTTCAATTATTTTGTAGTTAATTACTTTCTATTTCAATATTTTTCCAAATTATTAAAAAATTATTATTTAGTCCTCATGGATACATCACATTCTTTCGGATACATCACTTATGTTTTCGATACATCACATTCTTCAAGATACATCACTTAATCTTACATGGATACATCACTTAATTTTATACGGATATATCATACTATTTAGCGGTGTAATTATTTCAAAATTTGAGATTTTAAGTAGTTATGGTAAGTTTTAGTATGACGTAATTTTTTTTCTTTGATCATTATTTTAGAAGTACAGATGAAATTTGGAAAGTGAACCAAAATTTTTGTGTGTTTCTTGGTCCATTTGGTTCATCCTATTGGTATGACTCATCCGAAATAAGTATCTTCCAAATAAATGTGAGAATTACAATGAATCCCTAATTGTCTTTTTTTGTTAGCCTATTTATAATTTCCTAAATTAGACCTGCTTAATCTAGAACAAAACGTGCAATCCTTGAATATCTTAAATTGTCTAAGTGTAAATAGCTTTCTTATCATTCAATGGACATCTTGTATTTCATAAAAATTGGGGGCTATAATTCTTACGTAAGGGCCATCCTATCCAACTTTCAGGTATTAAGATACGTTTCAAGCGTGGATGATTTGTAGTCCTTTTAGATAATTTTCAGATACTATATGTTTCACTTTTTGTCCTAATTTATGTGACACTGATGAAATATTTGAGAAATTTAATGAAATTTTTGATATAATTTTTGAGATCTTTAAGTTGTTAATTATTATAATTTGTAATACTTTCTATGTAATTTCTCAATTTATATGACATTGATAGAATTTGGAAAGTCAAACAAATTTTTTGCATATCCTTTCAATATTTTAATTTGTTAATTATTGTGATGTATATAACTTTTTACGACATTTTCAAATAATATTTAGTGTAGTCTATCTCTACTTATGTTACACTGATAGAATTTTGAGTCAACCAAAAAATTTTATGTGCCTTGAAATGATTTAAATTTTTAAGTGTTATAATTTATAATACTTTTTATGCAATTTTTAAATATATAACAGATTAAAAAAATAAAATAACTAAATTAAAATAGAAAAATATAAAATTATTAAGATATCTTGGACCAAAAACACACAACTGGAAGTAAGTGTGACAATCGTCAATTGCTTGTTCACTGACGCTTCTATATCATAGTAAAGTAATAGTAATTCCAAATCCTTAGCGTAATATGACCGTTCCTGGGTTAAAGGATCATGGATTTTTGAAAATAGGATAAGTTGTGATCCTCTAAATATCGAGATGTTTCTTATATCCAAAGGGAAAAAGGTCCAAAATATACCTACACATTGATAAAATTTATTGTAACACTCCTGAACTTTACGGGGGACCTATGACCCCCCCTCCCCTCAAACTATTTATTAGAGTATTTTTCTGATATTTATAAGCTAATACAACAGCAACAACAACAACATAACCAGTGTACTCCCACCAAGTGAGGTCTACGGAGGGTAAAATGTATGCAGTACATACCACTACCTCAGAAGAAGTAAAGAGGCTGTTTTCGATATATCCCCGACTCAGGAAAAATAACAATATAATAAAGAAAATAGGTAAACAACAACAGTGGATATCATACCGCTAGATAATAAAGGAAATAAGACACCCATAAGGTAATACTATAAAATATCTATGCGAAAATCATAGATATCACCAAAACACTATGAGCTAGAGACTATAAGAAACTATAGGCACAGATTCAAATAAAGAACTCTTCCCTACTATTATAGACGTACTCCTACTTACTAACCCTCTACCCTAATCCACGTCCTCCAGACCTTCCTATGAAAGGTCATGTCCTCCGTAAGCTCTAACTACACCATGTCATTCCTAATAACCTCCTTCCAATAATTCTTTGGCCTACCTCTACCCCACCTAAAATCATCCATATACTGCTTCTCAAACCTCCATACTAGAGCATTCATTCCCTTCCTCATCACATGCCCGAACCATCGCAACTCCACTTTTCATATTTTGTCCTCCACCAAAGCCACTCCTATATTTTCTTAAATAATCTCCTTTCTAACCTATCCTTCTTCATAAGTCCACACATCTATCGCCACATCCTTATCTCCACCATTTTTACTTCTGGATATGGGATTTCTTAACTGGCCAATACTCCGCTCCATACAACATAGCTAGTCGGATTACCACTCTATAGAACTTACCTTTGAGGTTATGAGACACCTTATCATCACATAATACTCCCAAAGAGATCCTCCATTTCAACCACTCTACACCAATACGATGTGTGACATCCTTATCAATCTCTCCATTTTCTTGAATCATAGACCCAAGATACTTGAAATCCTCCCTCTTCTGAATAACTTAAGAATCCAACTTTACTACCATGGCAGTTTCATGCGATAAATCACTAATCTTACATTCCAAGTACTCCATCTTATTCATACTAAACTTAAATCCTTTAGACTCAAGGGTCTGTCTCCAGATCTCCAGTCTCCAAAGCTCCAACTTATCATTAACTCCTCCCCAAGTCTCATCAATCAGTACAACATCATCAACAAATAATACACACCAAGACATCTCCCCTTGAATACATTTATAAGCTAATAAATAAATAAATACAAAAAGAGTTTCATGCAAATAAATGTCATTAAAATACACTAATAAATAGTCTAGGATGGTCATAGGACACCCACAAAGTTCAAGCATGTTATAACAAATTTTATCAAAATTTAGGTATATTTCAAATCATTTTTCATATCCAAATGTTGATCTCTGGACATGTCTGTTGATCATTTAATTCCTACCTAGGGAGCATACGTCTAGAATAAGGTTTGAGATAAGAGTCAACCAAAAAATCTTTTTATGGGTAGCAAATGAATGGGTCGAGTTGAATGTAAATCAATTGAAAATAGATAAAATAAAAATGTAAAATATTTGACTTGATTCATATTTGTAATGGATAAATATGAGTTTATCCAATGAATAATATGGGTAAATATGGATACTCCATTATAAAATGAATCCGATTAAAAGCTTCAAAAGCCTCAAACTTCAAAGGCAAGTTTTCTTACCCTGATAACCTCCCCCCAAACCAATCACCACCCCTCTCCCAAAAAAATAAAGAAAAAAAGAAAATTAAAACATTTTAAATTTGTTCCAAAAAACTTTTATCACCCCCTACCCCAGCCCTCAACTCCCTTTAAAAAAGAGTAATTTTTTGAAAAAACTTAATTCTTTTTACTTCCCCACCCCACCTCGACCCAACACCCCGCACCCCCACCCCCTAAAAAGTTAAATTTTTTTAAATTTGTATTTTTAAATTTTGTTTTTAAATCACCCCACTCCTTATCCCAACCCCCTACCAGCCCCTCACCCCGCCAAGAAATGTAAAGTTCTTTTAAGTTTTTTTTTTTTTAAATAAATTAAATTTTTTATCATCCCCATCAAATCCCCCCACCCCCTCCAAAAAAAATAATTTTTTAAATTTATTTTTTAAAAAAATTATTTTTTTTCTACCCCAGCCATCTATACCCAAAAAATTCAAAATTAATCCCACTTTTCTTTCTTTTATAAATGGGCCTCGTTTACCCATTTAACCCATTAAGCTACCTACTCTTAAATAGGTAATATGAGTTTTATTCATATTTTAACTATCTTAAATGGGTTGGGATTGGGTATACCAACCCATTTAAGTTGGGTAAAATATGAATAAAACTCATATTACCCATTTAAAAGTACGTAGCTTAATGGGTAAAATGCCTAACCCATTTAAGATGAGTAAAATTTGAATAAAACTCATTTACACATTTAAAAGTAGGTAGCTTAATAGGTAAGATGGGTATACCCGACCTATTTAGGATGGATATGTTTGACTGGATACCCATATAAATTACCTATTTTGTGACCCCTTTACCTTTTTATATATTACTTCTGCATTTCTAATGTTATGTCTGTGTACGATACATCCTTGTGGTGGGATCCTTTCTCGGACACCGCACATAGCAGTAGCTTTAGTGCATCGGACTTTCCTTTTTTATATTGAGCAAGAAATAAGGTTAAAAAGTCATTGCGACTAGAGATTTGAAATGATGACACCTCTTCTCAATGTCAGATATGCATGGCGGAAGTTGATTCGATAAACATCTATCATTTCCCCTTACAATGATGATTCTTCGCTAATAAATAATCCATCAATTTTTAAGAAAATATCATTTGCATTTTATTTAGTTTTTGAGTTCTTTTGCTTCATCCTCTCATTTTAGCAATTAATAAACCATCTATATGATTTTAAACATTAGTGAAACTCATATTTATTATCATGATATTATGAATCCTGTGACCCATTTTATCCACCCTAACATTAGGGTTATATTTTCTAACACTGATATCTTCTAGTTAGTTCTGCCTCGAAATAACCTCACGGGTCATGTGAGAGACATGATGGTCCAAACTAGGAGTTTTTGGCTTTAGAGGTCATTATCTGGTTTCTAAAGCCATTATCTGATTATTGGATGCAGGCAAAAGTCACTAGTGATCAAAACAAGTCGATGAATGACCTTCCTTCTGTAATAAGACCTAAGAACATTCTTAGGGTTTGAAAGATTATGAGTGGAACAATGATAAAGTCATTATCCTATTTCTTTCTAATGGTGAGAGAATTACTAACCATATGTAATCATGTTTTAATGTATACCTACTCATTCACTATATGAATCTTGTTCTCAGTGGATTCAATAAAGATGAGATTTGTCGGTGATACAAGATTTGTGTGGCACAGGTGTGTCCTTAAGAGTTTAGGTCGTCATATTCTTAGGCACTTATCCCAAATATCCAGGTAGACTTTTAGCTTTTGATTCCTTTGACATTGCTAACATACTATGTTTTACAAAAAAAGAAATTATAACACTGACAACCTAGGGAGAGACATCCCTCATCTCAAGGCACCGATAATGATTAAGATTGAGGTTGGTCTGAGTGATATGTTATTATTTAGACTACATTAATCTTGTTAGTTGAAAAATCTTTGATTTTGTAGGCATGGCATTCCAATTATTAGTGTATTCACATATTTCTATCCTTTTTTTCTCTAGATGCGTTTTCTTACTTTTGGATGAAATTTTCAAGTAGCACTTATTTTGTTTCATTAAACAACTATAAAGATCACTGTGAAGGGGGTTGAGAACAATGAGACTAGGGTGAATCCGGGTTCAAGAAAATAGGATTTGGAAACTTAGCTCTTTTGATGTCCCAAATGGTTGAGATCAGTTATACCAGGCTAACTGTAAAATAATATTCTGAGAATGAGGGAACCCCTTAATAACATACACCATAGGCTCTGCAGCTTACTTAATCTGCAACCTTCTCCACTAGGAGTCACTATCCACTACTTTTTTGGGACAAGATTGGTTCAAGATATATGGGTCACCTTGTCGACTCATGTTGGTCTTTAGATCTCGACTTAAGGAACATAACTTCCTTGGGATGAGTCCTTTAGACCATTCCACTTTGAGGGGTGATAATCTTCCCTTTTTTTGATATGCCATAAATTTTCCCAACCTTTTCCTAGTTCCATGTTTAAGGGGCTTTGTCAATGACACTGGTAATTATCTTTAGTTCAGATCTTTGACTCGTATCAATTGTGGACATCCGCCCATATTGTATCTTTGAAATATGCTTGGATTTTTTCAACTTAAACTAGGCGATAAAACTCTTAGGATTTAGTATCTTGGCATCAAGATAGGTTATGGTTTATTGAGTAGTAGACTTAGATTAGAAAATCACATATACTGTGTCAAATTGATGGGAGAAAGCACGATTAGGCCTTCAGACATGGTGTTCAGATGGATAATACTCAGAATAATGTAAAAAGGACTGCATGTGCGATAATGTAAAAAGGATAATACTAGTCATATATATATATGAGTAGTAGTGGAAAGATTCTGTGCTAATGCAACTATAAACCTGGACTAATAATATTATGGCTTAGAAGGAATTGATAAACCTATTTATGTATGTTCTTGATGGTGCACTCACCTATATATATGTGTGTGTATAGTGGTGGAAAGATTTTGTGCTAATGGAACTATAAACCTAGACTAATAATCTTATGGCTAAGAAGGAATTGATAAACCTATTTATGTTTGTTCTTAATGGTGTTCTCATCTTGAGGTGGTTTTTTTTTGTGGTCTAGATTTGAAATGTGAAGTAGTGTCATGGCATAGATACTCTAAGAGGAAACATGACTAAATGTTATAGTATGATTAGTAGTAAAAGGTGGATAAACTAGAGTTGACATTGTATGTTAAATATTGACAAAATCTCACATAAATGGCTAATGATTTGGTGTTTATAAATGTGATAATAACATTAGTGATGGGTCCTCATCCTTAGAAACTGGAATCATGGAGTAATATTTCTTTTTGAGTAAATGGGAGTAACTTATGGGTGATTATGTGGGGTTAGACTTGACTTAGTATTTTGTATGTATTTGTAATACCCGTGTCATTTCTAAGCTTGAAATCATCTCAAGGATGTTAGAATTTTCTTTGAAATACAAATCTATTCTTGTACATATGGTATTTTTAAGATTTTCACTTTCTATCATGTAGGAAATTGAATAAGCTTTCCATCGATACCAATTTCATCAAAATCCAGTGTTAGATGAGGAAGTTATGGCTGAAATATAGAAGGCAGAAAAATAGCCCAGGTGCGACGGAGCAGGCGATAGACCGTCGAACAAGCGACGAACTGTCGGGCATGACTGTCGCATCGAACTAATGAATCAGTTTTCTAGAAATATACGACGGCGAGGTCCGACGGAATATCGCACCCCACCGTCGCTCTATGGTAGTGAGTCCCAGTTCTGTCTCAGTCTAACGGAGAGGTCCGACGGGCCGTCACACCCCACCATCGGATAATTCATTCAGAATTTCTAGGTCATTTTAACAGGGGTATTTTGGTCATTTACCACTCACCAATATATACCCCATTTATACCTGATTTTAGCCATTTGGTTCATCATTATTCCACAAATAATATTAGGGTTTCTCTCTAACATTAATCTCCAAGAACAAAATCCAATATTCTTCAAGAACTAAGGGAATTCCAATTCTTCAAGTTCAAGAACATCAAGAATCTTAACCCAGGTATGCATAGTGTTCATTCATGGACCCCTTTCGTCCATGAAGCCCAACAATTTCTTTTTCTAAATTCAAGTTTATGAATCTTCTCTATGAATTTCATGATTGGTCTACTTTGTTCATGTTGGTAAATGAGAAATTGAATTCTAATCCATGTTGGGTGATAATTGCTATGTGGGTTTAATTATTAGAGATATAGATTCATGCAAACCTATGACCCTTGAATGATGAAATTAAAAGTGAACCATGATGTTTAATTATTATACAATGATGTTTACATGTACTATGCCTGCAATATGTTTGATTAAAAGCCTAGATAAAGGAAAATTGTCTAACTAGCATGATATCATGAAATCCCCATGTATGTTCAAGTTCATGCCTATTACATGTTTGATGAAATGCTTCAATAAATATATCATGGTGATTATTATGTATTCAAGTAAGTCATGCTTTTTCAGTTTCCTTCCATCGAGTCCTGGGGGTACTTGTACCCAAAATATTAGCTGCGTGAATAGAGACATGTCATATTTTAACGATACTCTCAGTCAAGCTATGAATCCTTAGACTTCAGATAGTCTTATGACTCAGGAAATCTCCATGATCTCTTGAACTCAGTCAGTTGTCAAATATCAGTAGTATTCTATCAGTCAACGGAATTCAGTAATTCAGCTCATGTTTAGTTCAGTAAATCATGTTCAGTGTCCATTCAGATGGGAGTAGAAATTAGCACCGAGTAAACCCAAGGATGGGGACACACACTATCAGATAAGGGTGTGATCCTGAGTAGTCATCCTTGCATTCTAAAAGTATGTAGCCAGCATAGGTTGAGACATCAACGCTGTCGATGAGGGTTGAAGAGGTGAATAAACACTGTTAGATAAGGGCCCTATCATTCTCGTAAAGGGGACACTATCAGATGAGGGTCACCCACAGCTTGTCTTTACCAGTGGCGCGATATTGACACCCTTCTAATTGGGGTTATAGATTGGACCCTAACTCATCCATAATAGCATATCAGGGGAATTTATATTAGATAACTACTTCCCATAGTTTCATATTATAGAACAGGACTGTCAGATACTGTCAATCAGTCCCAATAATAGAATTCAAATAGTTCTTGAGGTTTCAGGATTGTCAGATACAATATGGAACTCAGATAGTTCTATCAGATTCAGGATTGTCAAATATAGTCACCCATGTTATCAGTATTCAAATTCTATTATCATGTTATCACGATGTCAATTACAGTTACGTATTTATGCATGCACTCTCATGTTTATGTTAGACAGTCATCTAGCATTAATCATACATGTGAACCCTTGCATATAGCCTACCTCATATGTATACTCAATACATTTCATTGTACTGATGCATTTGTGCTATGGTGTTTTCTTTTTATGTTACACCATCAGTTCAGAGTCACGAGTTCCAGATCAACAGTAGATTCCAGTCTCAGTAGTCAGAGTTAGAAGTGAGTCCTCATCCTTCGAGAATATGATTTTATTTTTTTATTATTTCATTGATTAGTTTATTTCGTGGGGCTAGTTGGGGACATGTCCCATCAACTCCATATTCAGATTATTCAGACAGTAGAGGCTTTCAGACTAGATGCAAACTATCATGTTTCAGACTTTAGTATTTTCAGTTTTGTTTGGGGTATTCTATTACCCTACTCAGATGTTACGTTATTCAGTTATGTTCAGTATTGAACCTTATGGCCTTTCAGTGCATGTTTTTGTATTATTATGTTATATTAGGTAGTGTATAGGTACAAATATCTTTCATGGGTTAGCTTGTGGTCCTTCGGGGTCATAAGCACCGTGTAGCATTCTGAGTACCAGATTTGGGGCGTTACAAACTTGGTATCTGAGCCTAAGGTTCAATAAGGTCCTTGGAAGTCTGAAAGCCGCATCTAGTAGAGTCTTGTACATGGGTGTGTTGCATGCCACATTTATGTGAAAGAGGCTATGAGATGTTTTAAGAATAGTTTCCCTTCTTTTAGTATTTATATCGTGCTAGTGAGCATGATCGCAAGTCAGTTTCTCAGTCTAATCTGTTTCCCCCTTTCTTCTACAGAACATGCCTCCTAAAAGAAGAAACAGAAATCTGTCAGCCCCTCAGCCCGAAGAACCTTTGGGCGATCATGTTCATCATGCAGAGTTCAGGGCCGCATTCACAACTCTTGCTCAATCAGTCTCCGCTTAGAATGAATGGCCAACAGTTATTCCGGCCAGCCTAGTGGCCAACTTAGGCAGCTAGGATTCGGGACTTCACCCGAATGAATCCTCCATCTTTCCTTGGGTCTAAGGTAGATGAAGACCCTCAAGAATTCATTAATTAAGTTTAGAAAGTGATAGAATCATGGGGGTGACTACTGTTGAGAGTGATGAGCTAGTTACATACCAGTTGCAGGATGCGGCTCATGCTTGGTTCAAACAGTGGAAGTCAGAAAGGTTAGATGATGTAGGTCCTATAGAGTGGGAGGAGTTTGTCACTGTATTTTTAGGTAGTTTCTTTCCCCAAAAGGTTAGAGAAGCTAAGGTGCTAGAATTCATCAACCTCAGGTAGGGAAATATGACGGTGAAAGAGTATTCTCTAAAATTTACTCAATTAGCCAGATATGCCCCTTATGTGGTTACAGACGGTAAAGCTAAGATGAGTAAGTTCGCTTCAGGAGTAATTTATAGCATGGTAAATGAGTGCAGATCTGCCATGATGAATAATGACATGACTTTAGTCAGGATTATGACCCATGCTCAGTAGATAGAAGAGCAGAAGATTAAGCAGAGGGAAAAACAGAATAAGAAAGCTGGGACAGGTAACTTCAATTTTAGTCAGCCTAAGTCAGAAGGGGGTAATTGTTCTCAGTTTCTCCCTAAGTCATTAGTTCCAGCTCCTTCTTCAGCCAGTGCTCCAGCTCCTAAGTTCAGAGATAGAGATCCAGGCTCTAATTCTTAGGGCAGTGTCAACAATGCTTGAACTAATACCTTTTGTCATACTTATGGTAAAAACCACAAGGGTGCTTGCAGAGCTGGAAGTGATGTATGTTTCAGTTGTGGCAAGCTAGGCCACAGAGTCAGAGACTTCCCTCAGTCAGGTTATCAAAGTTATCTCCGCTCCTCAGCTCAGTCCAATCGCCTGAATCAGCAGGGTGACACCACTAGTGCTACTAGCGGGCAACGCCCAAATTGCCTTTATGCTCTTCAGACTCGATAAGATTAGGAAAATTCACTTGATATAGTTACTGGTATGTTACATATCGTTCATGTGCATGTTTACGCTTTGCTAGATCCAGGAAATTCTTTGTCTTTTGTTACTCCTTATATAACAGTTGATTTCAGAATCAATCCCAAAATTCTGATAGAGCCCTTTTTAGTCTCTACCCTAGTGGGTAAAACCATCATAGCCTGGTGGGTATACAGGAACTGCCCGATTGTGATATTTCAGAAAGTCACTTCAACAGACTTAGTCAAATTAGAGATGACTGATTTTGATGTCATTCTCGGCATACATTGGCTTCATTTCTGCTATGCCACAGTCGACTGTAGAAATAGAATAGTTCAGTTTTAGTTTTCAAATGAACCCGTCCTTGAGTGGAAGGGTAGTATTTCAGCGTTCAGAGGTCAGCTTGTTTCCTACCTTCGGGTGCGAAAAATAATATCTAAGGGATGTGTCTATCATCTTATTCATGTTAAGGATTTAAGTTTCGAGTCTCCCAGTCTTGAATCAGTTCCAGTTGTGAATGAATATTCAGATGTCTTTCCCAAAGATCTTCCAAGAATTCCTCCCAAAAGGGACATAGACTTTGGTATTGATTTCCTTCCAAATACTCAGCCCATATATATTCCTCTATACAGAATAAAACTAGCAAAACTCAGAGAACTGAAAGAACAGTTGAAGGATATCTTAGATAAGGGATTCATCAGACCCAACATTTCCTCGTGGGGAACTCCAGTCTTATTTGTGCGCAAGAAAGACGGTTTTCTCAGAATGTGTATTGACTACCGTTAACTCAATAAGGTCACGGTCAAGAGAAAGTATCCTCTTCCCAGAATCGATGACTTGTTTGACTAACTTCAGGGTGCTAACTATTTCTCCAAGATAGACCTCAGATCCGTCTATCATCAGCTCAGAGTCAGAGAATGTGACATTCCAAAAATAGCTTTTCGTACTCAGTATGGTCACTTCGAATTCTTAGTCATGTCATTTGGTCTTACCAATGCACCAACAACTTTCATGGACTTGATGAACCATGTGTTCAAGCAGTACTTGTACATGTTTATCATAGTCTTCATAGATGATATTCTGGTCTATTTCCACATAGAGCACGATCATGAAGACCATCTCAGAATAGTACTTCAGACTCTCTGAGATCATCAGTTATTTTCCAAATTTAGTAAGTGCAAATTTTGGCTAAGGTCAGTAGCATTTCTTGGTCATATCATTTTTGGTGATGGCATTAGAGTAGATTCTCAAAAGACCAAAGCTGAAAGAAACTAGCCTCGCCCTATCTCTCCATTAGATATTAGTAGTTTCTTAGGTTTGGATGGCTATTAAAGATAGTTTGTTGAGGGATTTTCTTCTATTGCATCCCCTATGTCCAGATTGACTCAGAATAAAGTCAAGTTCCAGTGGTCAGATCCTTGCGAGAAGAGTTTTCAGGAGTTGAAGACTTGACTCACCTCAGCTCCAGTTCTAGCATTACCAGATGGTTTAGATGGGTTCATAGTGTATTGTGATACATCCAGAATGGGTTTAGGTTGTGTCCTCATGCAGCATGGTAAGGTCATAGCCTACGCCTCCAGACATCTTAAACCCCATAACAAGAATTATCCTACTCATGATCTTGAGTTAGCAGACGTAGTCTTTGCCTTGAAAATTTGGAGACATTATCTATACGGTGCTCATGTAGATGTCTTCATAGATCACAGGATCCTTCAGTATGTCTTTTCTCAGAAAGATCTCAATCTTTAATAGAGAAGGTGGTTAGAGCTCTTGAAAGATTATGACTTGAGTGTCCTTTATCATCCGAGCAAGGCCAATGTAGTGTCTGACGCTCTCAGTAGACTTTCTCTGGGTAGTGTTGCTCATGTTGAGGACAGTAAGAAAAAGTTAGCTCAAGAAGTCCATCAAATTGCCAGACCAGGCGTTCGCTTAGTTGATTCTTCATAGGGTGGTGTATATGTTTAGAGTAGTTCAAAATCATCTCTAGTTTCTGAGGTAACAAAAAAAACAAGATAGAGATCCCATCCTTGTCAAGTTGAAAGAGTCAGTTCAGAATCAGAAAATAGAGGTTTTCACCCAAGGGGGAGATGGTGTTCTGCGCTATCAGGGTCGTTTCTATGTTCCAGGTGTAGATGAATTAAGACAGTGAATTCTTGTAGAAGCGCATGGTGCATGCTACTCTATTCATCCAGGGGCCACAAATATGTACCGCGACTTGTGGGAGATTTATTAGTGGAGTGGGATAAAGAGAGATGTTGCAGAGTTTGTGGCTAATTGCTCTACATATCAGCAGGTTAAGATAGAGCATCAGAACCCTAGTGGTCCTATGTAGGAATTCATTATTCCTACTTGGAAGTAGGCAGAAGTGAACATGGACTTCGTAATGGGTTTGCCTCGAACTCGTCATCAACATGATTCAGTCTGGGTCATAGACAAGGATTACACCAAACTCTACATTAGAGAGTTGGTCAGATTGCACGGTGTTCCGTTATCTATTATCTCAGACAGAGTTACCTAGTTTACCTTTTATTTCTATAAAGCATACCAAAAGGGTCTTGGTACCCAAGTTTATCTCAGTACAACCTTTCATCCTCAAACAGATTGTCAAGCTGAAAGGACCATTCAAACTTTAGAAGATATGCTAAAGACGTATGCGATTGATTTCAATTGAAGTTGGGATGACCACTTTCCTTTGATTGATTTTGAATACAATAAAATCTATCATTCTAGTATTCAAATGGCTCCGTTTGAAGCTCTCTATAGTAGGATATGTAGATCTCCAATTGGTTGGTTCAAAGTTAGTGTGGACTCATTCATAGGTCTTGACTTAGTATTTGAGGCCTTTGAGAAAGTCTAGTTGATCAGTGAAAGACTCCGGGCTTCTCAGATCCGACAGAAGTATTATATAGATGTTTATAGAAAAGATCTCAAGTTTGAGGTTGGTGATCATGTCTATCTAAAGATCTCTCCCATGAAGAGAGTGAAGAGATTCGACATGAAGGGAAAACTCAGTCCCCGATATGTCGGTCCCTTCAAGATTCTCAGTCATTTTAGCAAAGTAGCTTATGAGCTCAAGTTGCCTTCAGATCTAGCCTCAGTTCATCCAGTCTTCCATGTCTCTTTGCTCAAAAAGTGCATAGGTGACCCAGTAGCAGTAGTCCCTATTCACAACATTGATGTTCAGAATAGACTCTCTTATGAAGAGACTCTAGTTGAAATCTTAGACTATCCGATTCATAGATTGAGGAATAAAGAAGTCCCCCCAGTTAAAGTTCTTGGGCGAAATCAGTCCGTCGAGGTAGCTACATAGGAAGAAGAAGCAGACATGCGTACCAATTATCCTCACCTCTTCCCCGCCAACTCAGATCAAGCTCAAGGTAATAGTTCTCCTTAAGCTTACTCAGTTTCATGATCAGTGTTCATCACGAACTTGGTATTCAGTTTCATGCTCATATTCCCATTATAAACTTGGTATCAAGTACCATTGCATATTCAGTCATGCATTCATGTATCAGTCAGTTATGCAATTATGCATCAGACATGTATTCTTATTGTGAGAAACTTAGTTCTTCAGAACACTCAGTTTTGCATTCATAAATCAGTTACACATGCATCAGATATGCATGTTCAATATGTTATGTCCATCTTGCCAGTCATTTCAGCCATGAGATCATGTTCCAATCATTCATGTTTAGTTCATGTTCATTTTATTGTTTCCCCTATTAGTCAGTCTCATTTGAGGATGAATATTCACAAGGGGGAGATATTGTAATACCCGTATCTTTTCTTAGTATGGAATCATCTCAAAGATGTTAGAACTTTCTTTGAAATACAAATCCATTCTTGTACATGTGGTATTTTTTATATTTTCACTTTCTATCATGTGTGAAATTGAATAAGCTTTCCATCGATACCAATTTCATCAAAATTTGGTGTCAGATAAAAAAGTTATGGCCGAAATACAGAAGGCAGAAAAATAGTCCAGGTGCGACGGAGCAGGCGACAGACCGTCGGACAAGCGACGGACCATTGGGCATGACCGTCGTATCGAAGCAGTGAATCAGTTTTCTAGAAATATCCGATGGCGAGGTACGATGGACCATCTACCCAGCGATGGACCGTCGAACCCCACCGTCGGATAATTCATTCAGAATTTCCAAGTCATTTTAACAGGGGTATTTTGGTCATTTACCACTCATCTATATATATCCCTTTTTATCTGATTTCAGCCATTTGTTTCATCATTATTCCACAAAAAAGATTAGGGTTTCCCTCTAACATTAATCTCCAAGAACAAAATCCAATCTTCTTCAAGAACTAAGGGAATTCCAGTTCTTCAAGTTCAAGAACATCAAGAATCTTAACCCAGATATGCATAGTGTTCATTCATGGACCTCTTTCATCCACGAATCCCAAGAATCCTTTTTTCTAAATTTATGTTTATGAATATTCTTTATGAATTTCATGGTTGGGCTGCTTTATTCATGTTGGTAAATGAGAAATTGAATTCTAATCTATGTTGGGGGATAATTGCTATGTGAGTTTAATTGTTAGAGATATAGATTCATGCAAACCTATGACTAAACCCTTGAATGATGAAATTGGAAGTGAACCATGATGTTTAATTATTATACAATGATGTTTACATGTACTATGCCTGCTATATGTTTGATTAAATACCTAGATGAAGGAAAATTGTCTAACTAGCATGATATCATGAAATCCCTATGTATGTACAAGTTCATGCCTATTACATGTTTGATGAAATGCTTCAATAAATGTATCATGGTTATTATTATGTATTCAAGTAAGTCATGCTTTTTCATTTTCCTTCCATCGAGTCCTGGGGATACTTGTACCTGAAATATTAGCTACGTGTCCAGAGCCATGTCATGTTTTCACGATACTCTCAGTCAAGATATGAATCCTTAGACTTCAGACAGTCTTATGACTCTGTAAATCTCCATAAACTCAGTCAGTTGTCAGATATCAGTAGTATTCCGTTAGTTAACGGAATTCAGTAATCCAACTCATGTTCAGTTTGGTAAATCATGTTCAATGTCCATCCAGATGGGAGTAGAAATTAAAATCGAGTGAACCCAAGGATGGGGACACATACTATCAGATGAGGGTGTGATCTTGAGTAGTCATCCTTGTGTTCTAGAACTATATAGCCAGCATAGGTTGAGACATCAACACTATCGATGAGGGTTGATGAGGTGGATATGCACTGTCAGATAAGGTCCCCACCATTCTCATAAAGGAGAAACTATCAGATGAGGGTCACCCATATCTTGTCCTTACCAGTGGCGCGGTATTGACATCCTTCTAATTGGGGTTACAGATTGGACCCCAACTCAGCTATAATAGCGTATCAGGGGCATGTCGGTTAGATAACTACTTCCCACAGTTACAAGTTATAGAATTAGGACTATCAGATACAGTCAATCTGTCCCAGTAATAGAACTTAGATAGTTGTTTAGATTTCAGGACTGTCAGATATAGTATGGAATTCAGATAGTTCCATCAGATTCAGGATTGTTAGATGCAGTCACCCATGTTATCAATATTTAGATTTATCATGTTATCTTGGTGTCAGTAATAGTTATGTATTTATGCATGCACTCTCACGTTCATGTTAGATAGACAATTAACATTAATCATGCATGTGAACCCTTGCATTTAGCCTACCTCACATGTATACTCAGTACATTCCATTGTACTGACATATTTGTGCTATGGTTCTTTCTTTTTATATTACACCATAGGTTCAGAGCCACAATTTCCAGATCAGCAGTAGATTCAAGTCTTAGCAGTCAGATTTAGAAGTGAGTCCTCATCCTTCGAGGACATGATTTTATTTTTTTATTATCTCATTGATTAGTTTATTAGTTGGGGTTTGTTGGGGACATGTCCCATCAACTCCTTATTTAGATTATTCAGACAGTAGAGGCTTTTAGACTAGATGCAGACTATCATGTTTCAGACTTCAGTATTTTCAGTTTTGTTTGGGGTATTCTATTACACCACAAAGATGTTACGTTATTCAGTTATGTTCAATATTGAACCTTATGGCCTTTCAGTGCATGTTTCTGCATGTTTCTCAATTCGTCTCTCAAGTCATCAATTGGCTCCTTTGTCTAATGATATTAAATTATATGTACTGATGTGCCTTGTTTCTAGGTTCATTTGGGTTGTTGATAACACTCAAACTACAGCTCTCGTAAGAGTGTAAGCGGTCGTTGTCAAATATAGAACCCAACTGGGTTGGGTGTCGAATCCTACAGGGAATACTTGGTCACTAAGTATGCAACTATTAGTAGACTGTTGGTCAAAAATTCTACAGATAAAGGGGGGATTTTATGCGTGAAGCAAAAGTATCAAAATAGCAAAGTAAAAATGGAATGTTTAGTAGGTTTTAATCAATGAGAATTGTAAGTTAGGGTTATGTGCACCTTATGAGTTTTACGTATCTATTGGTTATGAGTTATACGGAATTCAGACATGCATGTGCTTATAGAGATTCGTATTCTATGGTAAATCCTAGTGTCTTTCGACCATCAAGGATTATATCACTTTAACTCTTTCGAGCTTAAAGCGTATACTAATGGTACGAATTCTCCAAGAGGTTAATCCAGTTACGACACTAACTTTTAAACAGGGGTTGGTAGCCCTATTTCCTTGTCATTCTCTCTTTTCCAGACATGTAACTTTTTTTTCAAACAAGTTAATGCTATACTGGCGTATTCTATATGTTTGCAACCACAAGAATTCAATTAAGATGAAGAGAGTAATGATATAGGCAATATACGTATCAAGAATTCACAAACTCATAGCAATAGAGTGTATCTCATAAGGCTTCCATAACACTAACAGAGAAGTTTAGCTACTCATAATTGTGAAGGAAAACCATGAGGATATCATCATACCAAAGCAATAACAATATCACGATAAGGAAGTATTGGCGTCACTTGTGGCGTGAATTCCTTGCTAGTAGCGTTTCTCTTGTCGTGAAAATAAAAAGTCGAATAGATGAAGAATAATGTCAACAACGAATTTAAGAATAGAAGAGAGTAAGTATGAATTGAAAGAGAATGAGTGAGAATAATAAAAAGCTTGCTGAAAAATTCAGCAAATAGGGTTTTTATAACATCCTTGTCCTAGTCCTACTGAAATACGGTTTTTATCCTTGTCCTAGTCCTACTGGGTTACTGCATACTTGTCCTAATCCTACTAAGTTACTGCTGATCCCCCAAGTCTTTAGAAATGTTGTTTTTGCCCGAGACAAGTTCTCCATGCATCACTTTCAGTCCACAAGCTTCCAGAAGCTGCCTTCCTTCTTACGTGAAGTTTCCTTTGGCGTCCAACAGTCCATAAAATGCTGAAATCTTCATCATTTATTTCTAAAAACTTGCTAATCACGTTGGTTAGCTCACTTACAGGAAAAAGGACTAAAAGTGCAGGAATTATATACTTTGTCCTTTAAAACATAGCTAAAATATGGGTAAATTAAGGTGCTTTAGGCGTGTAAATACGCCTAACATCAGTTGTGGGTGAGGAATTTGTAATAGGCGATTGGCAACTTAAGAGTAATATTTGATGATAGTTAAATTTCTTAGTGTGATTATGGTCATGTATAATCTTGATGATACTAAGTTTTAGCAACCGTGTTAATGATTGTCAAACTTATCACAAGTCAAAATAGTATGCTTAGTAATATTTACTAGGGTCTGATTGAAATAAGAAAGATAATTCAAAATCCTGATATTTTTGTAGAAAGCATAATAAGTGGTGTGAAGATATGATGTGAAGTTATTTCACAAGATTGTCTGTTGATTTTGTTTATTTATACATGATGTTATGTGAACTAATTTTAGTTGATCAATGATGCTTATATATGATGTACTGATATTACTCTTGCTACACTCTTTTTTGATGTATGTGTGTTACAGGTTAATTGAAGTTTCTTTATTGAAGTGGCGAGTATCCATCATCAACTTTTGCGTACCTCATTCTCAGGTGGAAGTGCATCTTTTATTTTCTTGTCACTACTCAATATTAGAAGCTTTTGTACATGTCTAGACTAGGTCCTTGGAAAATGTTGTGTTTTGTTGAATGAAAGACTAGTATAGTTTTGAAGATATTAAATATGATTATGACTTCTCAATCGAATTGATTATTATAATGATATTGTTTACAAGAAATTCCGCTTAAAAATAATTAGGTAGTAAAGGGTACTGTATTGTGTTACAATCGAATATGTACCTACACAATCTTGAATTTGGACTGTGACACTGTACTTTCTTGTCTCAGACATGAGGCTTGATGAAACTATCTATCGGCATATTAATGGAATTAATACATTTTTAGGTAAAAGAGAATGACAAGTCAGAGCTCCGCCTGACGAAATTTCTCAAAAATTGTTCACCACTACAAATTAGCCTCTTTTCTTGTCAAGTAATTACCTTTCATAGACATTGTTAAGAAAATAAAATGTTCTTGAGGGTCCAAAGTTTGATCATATTTGGGAATGTTGGTCATATTAAACCTCTCGGGAATAGGCTTAGTCACCGTGTTGTCCATGTAGGGCACCTTGTTATAACTCTTTGAGTCACGACCTCTGATGAAAGAGGAGCTCCCAGAATACAACTTATACGAGACTAAAGTTCCAAATATTGACACTTTATCTCCTTTCTTAAAAACTTTATCATAGATGCCACCAAAGTCATAGGGGTTTTAAGCTCAGATTCTACTTTCTCAACTTTGTCTTTTTCTTATTTTCCATTAGGTTTGTCTTTATCGAGATCTTTTACTTATTTTATCTTAAAGGGTTTAAGGTCCATTGGGAAAGACTACCTTGAAGTTCGTCCATTCTTTTATATTGAGCCATCATCCTGGCCATCACATTATTTTGAGATCATCAAATCTTTTAAGGATCTTTAGAAGACCTTCCACTCTTTTCTCTTATTCATCCTTTTTGCAAAGGAGCTGTAATACCCCGCATGTTTCTAAGCTAGGAGACAAACCATTTTTCCTACATATGAAATCTCCTATCCTTTGATTCATACTTGAGTACATGACTTACAATGATTATCCTAGCAATAAGATAGCTTATGATGCGTTAAGCATGTTCATATGAGTCACTTAAGGTAATAAAAGCTAAGAGTTTTTGAATCCATCAAGTTTTAGTGTTTGATTTCGTAAGGGTCATATTTGAATGAGTATAACTCGATGTTAATGTGGAATTTCTGCATATTTGTACCCACCAAGTTATATAGAATCAATTTAGCTTTCCAACGATACCAATTTCATCAAAATCCGACACCCGAGCAGGGAGTTATGGCTTTGCGAAGTAGAGTGCATCGCCTAACCAATCGCACATGGCCACTGGAAAGCATATGCGATAGCATATGCGGCACCTATGTAAATATAGGCGATAGAATATGCGGCGCCTATGTAGATATAGGCGATATCATATGAGGCGCCTATGCAAATTTAGGCGATATCATATGCGGCGCCTATGTATATATATGTGATATCATATGCGGCGCATATCTTATGGTTTCAAGTGACTTAAACACTCCGTTTTGAGTTATTTTGAATGTAATTAAGTCTTTTAACACTCTTTACACGTCCCTAAACTTAACCCTACAAAATATATAGCTCCTAATTACATTACAACCCTACTAACATTTGAAGTTCATCATCCTAGAGCACTAAAGGAGAAAAATAACTAGGGTTGCATAATTAAGCTTGAAGATCCTATTTCAAGGAAATTCATCCGTCAATCATCAAGAATCTTCCTTCTAAGGTATGCACGAGTTGATTCATGGACTCCTTTCGTCCATGAAGCTCAAGAACTATCTTCTAAATTATGTATTAGGATGTTTATGTTGTTGGTGGTTGATGTTCATGTGGTTGGAGTTTGATGATGCCTAAGATGGGATCTTTGTATGTTTTGTGTGAGGATATGGTGGTATTTAATGTATAAATATGTGAAATTGGTGGTTGAATATTTGTAATCTTGATGAATCCACCTATGCCTAAGATGTGCATGTAAGGTTTTTGTGAAAATACCTAAGGGAATAGAAATCATGCTTTTATGACATAATAAGTCCTAAATGACTATTCCACGTTCTAAGTTTATGTTCAACGTGATCCCCATGCTATTGTCTTGAATTTAAGATGTTGTATGAGATGCTTATGATATTGTTGTGATATGGAATGACCATGTTATTGAAGCCATGCAAGTATCTATATGTTGTGTGCATTCCCGATCATGTGATAGTTTGTTGAGAATTATTCTTATTATGAAATCTTTAATTATGATATTGTGAATTGTGGACTCTACTCTTATGATCAAGTCACTTATGTGTGTCAGTTTCCTTCCATTGAGTCTTGGGGGTAATTGTACCTGAAAACTATAGCTATGTGCCTAGAGCTAGTGTCATGTTTCAAGACATCCTCAGTCAAGCTATTCTCCATAGATTTCAGTTAGTCACGTGACTCAAAAATCTTAGTAGTTCAGTAGTCCCAGTAGTTTCAATACTCTTAGTCAGACTTCAGATCTTAAGTAGGTTTTCCGTCAGTCAACGGAACTTAGTGAATTCAGCTTAGTTCAGCTAAGAACATATTATCATCTCAGTAAATCAGTTTATAAATCAGTTCAGTTTAGTTAGTTAGTTCAGCGTAGTTAATCTTTTTAGTGTCTTTCAGTTGGGAGTAGGGACTAGCACCGAGCGAGTGCATGGATCACAGTTTTTCCAATTATAAAGGCAGAACCGTTAACAACAATCCCTGTACTCCATAACTGCGTAGCCAGCGCAGGACAGGAGTCACCCGTCAGATTAAGGCTATACTTGACTATTATATTGCCTTAGGCTTGATTTCCTGTTCAGGGTCACCCGTCAGAGAGGCTTCACCATAGTAGATCTACCTGTGGCACGGTAGTGACACCTTTCCAATCAGGGCAAAGATTGGTCCCCACCAGTACAATATCGGGGCATGTTGGTTAGGTTACTACCTCCCACAGTCACAGTTACAGTTATAGTTTCAGTATCAGTCTTCAGAGTAGAAATTAGGAATCAGGACTGTCAGATACAGTCATCGATCTCAGTAAGGAACTCAGATAGTTCCATTGATTCCTGGACCATCCTGTCAGATAGGCTTGGTCCCATATTCAGATTCTTTTTATTTGATCTAGAGGTCACCCAACAGACAGACTTGATCTTAATCTCATATCCAGTTGAGTATTCTCATTATCAGTTTCAGAGATCACTTGTTAGCTAGGACTGATCTCAGACTTAGATGTTCAGATACAGTTTTGAGCTCTGATAGTTTTCCCCAGAATTAGGACTGTTAGATACAGTCATCCATGTTATCAGTCATTCAGTATCTCAGTATGACGAAACTCATGTTGTCAGAGTTCAAAATCAAGTAGTCATATCTCCACAAGTTCAGTAGTAGTTACGTATGCATGTATGTATGTATGTATGTATGTATGTATTCTCACATTCATATTAGTCAGCATGTTCATGCATATAAACCCCATGCATTTAGCCTACCCCCACATATACTAAGTACTTTAGGTGTACTGACGCATTTGCGCTATGGTGCTTTCTTTTTTTGTTACACCATAGGTTCTGAGGTGCAAATTCTAGATCAGCAGTAGTAGTTCAGTAAGCAGTGAGTCCTCATCTTTTGAGTACATGATCGTTATATTTATTATTCTAGTATTTCAGTTTATTTTCAGTTTAGGGAGTTAGTTGGAGACATGTTCCTTCAACTCCTTATTCAGATAGTTTAGAGTCTTTCAGACGATTATAGAGTTTTTAGATTTAGACTTTAGTATTTTCAGTTTTGTTTTGGTACCGTGATACCACCTTATTTCAGATATTTTATTATTCAAGATTGAACTTTACGCCCTCTTTGTTCATATTTCCGCATTTTATATGTATATTATGCAGTTACAGGTACAAATATCAGTCATGAGTTAGCTTGTGGTCCTTCGGGGTCATGATCACCGTGTAGCATTCCGGTTCAGAAAATCGGGGCATTACAAACTTGGTATCAAAGCCTAAGATTCAATAGAGTTCTAGGAAGTCTGAAAGCCACATCTAGTAGTGTCTTGTACATGGGTGTGTTGCGTGCCACATTTATGTACAGGAGGCTATAAGATGTTTTAGGAACAATTTCCCTTCTTTCCGTACTCATATCATGCCAGTGAGCAAAAGCTCAAGTTGAACTCTCAGTTTAATCCTTGTTCCTCTTTTGTTTGCAGAATATGCCTCCTAAGAAGAGAACAGGGAATCGGTCAGCCCCGCAGCCCGCAGATCCTTTGAATTAAAATGTGTCATATGCAGAATTTTGGGCAGCTTTTCAGGCGCTAGCCCAGGCTTTGACCACTAGTGTTCAGGGTAACCGATAGAGTGCAGCCCTACCCCAGCAAGATGGGGATTCAGCTGCAGCCAGAATCAGAAATTTTATGGGAATGAACCCTCCAGAATTCTTTGGGTCAGTAATAGGTGAGGACCCAAAGTTGTATCTAGAAGAGGTAAATAATATCACCCAAATTATGCATGTGTCAGAGGAGGAGAGTATGGAATTAGTGTCCTATAGGCTGAAAGATATTGATCATGATTGGGTAGTGTTGTGGAAGAAGAGTAGAGGGGAAGATGCAACTCCCATGACTTGGCAGATATTTCAGGATGCCTTCTTAGATAAGTTTTTCCCGTTAGAGATGAGGAAAGCTAAGGTAGAAGATTTTATGAACCTGAGAAAAGGCTCCATGACAGTGAAAAAGTATTGTCTTAAGTTTAACCAGTTAGATAAGTATGCTCCTGACTTGATAACTGACCCCAGAGTGAGTATGAGTAAGTTTGTGACTGGTGTGTCTGGGTTCGTATTGAAAGAGTGTAGAACAGCTATGCTCAATAGGGACATGGACCTTGGTAGGTTAATGATGTATGCTCAGCAGATAGAGGCAGATAAGTCTAAAGACAGGGAGAGATCTAATAAGAGATTCAGAACAGGTAGTTATAGCTTTTTTCTGGCTGGGTCACAGGATGGTAACCATTCTCACCATAGTCAGAAAAATTCAGCCCCTGTTCCATCTTCAGCTAGTGTGCCCACACCTAACTTTGGAGGTGTTAGTCATGGTGAGGCGCTAGGCTCCAAAGCGCAGAGTAGTGTTAGAAGTGAGCGTACTTATCCGCTTTGTAGAGAGTGTGGCAAGAATTATCTAGGTGCATACAGAGCTAATAGTCAGGTATATTTTGGGTGCGGTAAGCCAGGCCACAAAATGTGGGAGTGTAGAGTGTTATCTCAGAAAGGTAGAGATTCGCGTGAGCAGGCTGAAAATCCCAGCTCCAATAGTGGTCAGCGTCAGAATTGACTCTATTCACTCCAGACTCACCATGATCCAGAAAGTTTCCCCAACCTAGATTCGGGTATGTTTTAAGTTTTTCATGATCATTGTATGGATTGTTAGATATCTTGCGCTCGTTTGAGCTTATGTTTCCATATGAGTTAGTCAGTAACATTAGCAGGTCTAGTTTAGTTCATGCATCATGCATTAGTCTCAGCTCTCCAATGTTTAGTTATAATCTAGTTCGTAGATGCCCTGTGCATCACCCCAGTATCTCAGCAAGGTAAACATTCCTAGAGGGACATAGTGTCCAAAGGGGGAGATACCCCACCTTTTCTTGATACTTTCATGTTCCCGTTATAAATTAATTATCAAGTGCCATGGCATAATTAGTCAAGTTTTCAAGAGTCATCTCGGTCAGATATTCAGGCATTAGATATACGTGTTCAGTAGAGAAAGTACTATGTATCAGTATCTTCACTCATACATTTACATATCATGTCAGTCATGTAATCATGGATCAGATATGCATGGATTCAACCTTTCAGTTGTGCATCAGATATGCATTCTCATTTATAGAAAACTCTCTTTATTAGAATCCTCAGTCTTATATTCATGAATCAGCTTCCCATGCATCAGATATGCATGTTCAGTATATTGTGCTCAGCTTTCAGTCATGTCAGTCATGAACCCATGTTTCAGTAGTGTATGTCTTGTACGTAATTCATCTTATCATCTCTCCCGCCTCAGTTAATTTCCATTCGAGGACGAATGTTCCCAAGGGGGAGATATTATAATACCCCGCATGTTTCTAAGCTAGGAGATGAACCATTTTTCCTACATAGGAAATCTCCTATCCTGTGATTCATACTTGAGTACATGACTTACAATGAGTATCCTAACGATAATATAGCTTATGATGCGTTAATAATGTTCATATGAGTCACTTAAGGTAATACAAGCTAAGAGTTTTTGAATCCATCAAGTTTTAGTGTTCAATTTTGTAAGGGTCATATTTGAATGAGTATAACTCGATGTTAATATGGTGTTTATTCATATTTATATCCACCAAATTATATAGAATCGAGTTAGCTTTCCAACGATACCAATTTCATCAAAATCCGACACCCGAGCTAGGAGTTATGGCTTTGCGAAGTAGAGTGCGTCGCCTAACCAATCACACATGGCCACTGGAAAGCATATGCGGAGCCTATGTAAATATAGATGATAGCATATGCGGAGCCTATGTAGATATAGGCGATATCATATGCGGCACCTATGTAAATTTAGGCGATATCATATGCGGCGCCTATGTAAATATATGTGATATCATATGCGGTGCATATCTTATGGTTTCAAGTGACTTAAACACTCCGTTATGAGTTATTTTGAGGGTAATTAAGTCTTTTAACACTCCTTACATGTCCCTAAACTTAACCCTACAAAATATATAGCTCATAATTACATTACATCCCTACTAACATTTTAAGTTCATCATCCAAGAGAACTGAAAGAGAAAAACAACTAGGGTTGCATAATTAAGCTTGAAGATCCAATTTCAAGGAAATTCCTCCGCCAATCATCAAGAATCTTCCTTCTAAGGTATGCGTGAGTTGATTCATGGACTCCTTTCATCCATGAAGCTCAAGAACCATCTTCTAAATTATGTATTATTATGTTTATGTTGTTGGTGGTTGATGTTCATGTGGTTGGAGTTTGATGATGCCTAAGATGGGATCTTTGTATGTTTTGTGTGAGGATATGGTGGTATTTGATGTATAAATATGTGAAATTGGTGGTTGAATATTTGTAATCTTGATGAATCCACCTATGCCTAAGATGTGAATGTAAGGTGTTTGTGAAAATACCTAAGGGAATAGAAATCATACTTTTATGACATAATAAGTCCTAAATGACTATTCCATGTTCTAAGTTTATGTTCAACGTGATCCCCATGCTATTGTCTTGAATTGAAGATGTTGTATGAGATGCTCATGATATTGTTGTGATATGGAATGACCATGTTATTGAAGCCATGCAAGTATATACATGTTGTGTGCATTCCCGATCATGTGATAGTTTGTTGAGAATCATTCTTATTATGAAATCCTTTCCTATGATATTGTGAATTGTGGACTCTACTCTTAGGATCAAGTCAGTCATGTGTGTCAGTTTCCTTCCATCAAGTCCTAGGGGTACTAGTACTAAAAAACTATAGCTTTGTGCCTAGAGCTAGTGCCATGTTTCAAGACATCCTCAGTCAAGCTATGCTCCATAGATTTTAGTTAGTCACGTGACTCAGAAAAACTCAGAAATCTCAGTATTTCAGTAGTCCCAGTAATTTGAGTACTCTCATTTAGACCTCATATCTCAAGTAGCTTTTCCGTTAGTCAACGAAACTCAGTTAATTCAGCTTAGTTCAGCTAAGAAAATATTATCAGCCCAGTTAATCAATTTATAAATCAGTTCAGTTTAGTTAGTCAGTTCAGCGCAGTTAATCTTTTTAGAGTCTTTCAGTTGGGAGTAGGGACTAGCACCGAGCGAGTGAAGGGATGATAGTTTTTCCCGTTATAAAGGCAGAGCCGTTAGCAGCAATCCTTGTACTCCATAACTGCGTAGCCAGCCTCATACAGAAGTCACCCATCAGATTAAGGCTATACTTGACTATTATATTGCCTTAGGCTTGATTTCCTGTTCAGGGACACCCGTCAGAGAGGCTTGACCATAGTACAGGTCTCTACCCGTGGCACGGTATTGACACCCTTCCAATCAGGGAAAATATTAGACCCCACCAGTATAGTATCGGGGCATGTCGGTTAGGTTACTACCTCCCACAGTCATAATTATAGTTACAGTTTTAATATCAGTCTCCAGAGTAGAAATCAGGAATCAGGACTGTCATATACAGTCATCGATCTCAGTAAGAAACTCAGATAGTTCAATTGATTCCTAGATAATCCCGTTAGATAGGCTTGGTCCTATATTCAGATTCTTTTTATTAGATCTAGAGTTCACCCGGCAGACAGGCTTGATCTCAATCTCAGATTCAGTCGAGTGTTCTCATTATCAGTTTCAGAGATCACTCGTTAGCTAGGACTGATCTTAGACTTAGATGTTCAGGTACAGTTTGGAACTCAAATAGTTTTCCCCAGAATTAGGACTGTTAGATACAGTCATCCATGTTATCAGTCATTCAGTATCTCAGTATCACGAAACTCATGTTGTTAGAGTTCAAACTCAAGTAGTCAGTATCTCCACGATTTCAGTAGAATTTACGTATGTATGTATGTATGCATGTATGTATGTATGTATTCTCACGTTTATATTAGTCTGTATGTTCATACATATAAACCCCATGCATTTATCCTACCCCCACATATACTCAGTACTTTAGTTGTACTGATGCATTTGTGCTATGGTGCTTTCTTTTTATTTTTCACCATAGGTTCTGAGGTGCAGATTCCAGATCAACAGTAGCAGTTCAGTAAGCAGTGAGTCCTCATCTTTCGAGGACATGATCGTTACATTTATTATTCCAGCATTTTAGTTTATTTTCAGTTTAGGGAGTTAGTTGGAGACATGTTCCTTCAACTCCTTATTCAGACAGTTTAGAGGCTTTTAGACGATTATAGAGTTTTCAGATTTAGACTTTAGTATTTTTAGTTTTTTTTTGGTACTGTGATGCCACCTTATTTCAAATATTTTATTATTCAAGATTGAACCTTATGCCCTCTTTGTTCATGTTTCCACATTTTATATGTATATTATGTAGTTACAGGTACAAATATTAGTCATGGGTTAGATTGTGGTCCTTCGGGGTCATGAGCACCGTGTAGCGTTCCGGTTTAGAAAATTGGGGCATTACAGGAGCCTACGACTCCTTTTTTGAGTATTCATATTTTCCATGTCCACATTAAGGGGTAAGTATTCTCTATTCTGGTGGGTTATTTGTACATCAGTTTCTATAATTCCAATATGTAGAGCTCTCATCGCCTTCTCAGTCGTGACCATGTTTTTGATTTGTTCTCCATCATTAGCCATACCCTATTACCTACAAAACTAACATAAACAAGCTAGAGAGAGATAAGGATAAATCCACATAGTCAGTCAGTCCCATGGTGGGCGCCAAGCTGTTTACCATGAATTTGTAGGTGGGTCAAGAATATACTTTATGATTTAGCCTTTCTTTAGGTCCAACATACTAGTGGTTAAATTTGTAACAGATGATAAAGATACCCAAAATATAACATAAATAAAAGAAAAAAGGTAAAGAAAATAAATCCAAACATAGATTTGAAGTAAGTAATAATGGTCCCGAAATCAGCTCCTAGCTATCAAAGGCTAGTGTTTAAGAATGACAGACCTTAAATTGAAGATGGTTGGAGACTAAGAAAGCTATTACATTCACCAAAAAATTGTAGTCCGTATTTCTTTACAGGGAAAGTTCAACTATTTATAAGCTACAATACGGGCCTTGATAAATTATAATATTCCAATAGAGCCCCAGAGTACTAAAATGCATGTCCTTTCACCATGCGTTTAATTCGTTGGAAAGGGTGTGATGTGAGGATACAATATTAGGAGTTACACTTGTGTTTAATTTTTTGTGTTTGTAGGACATATTGAGGGATTTGGAGAGTAAATAATGGAAGAAGTGGTAAGAACATTATAAAGTTTCATGTGGGAAACCAAGGAAGCGTCCAAATTACAAAATCTTGCTAAAAAAGAAGTGCACACTTTGCTTCAAAACTACCTCAAAACTTACACACTGCCTCAAAACTTGTTGCGCCACACTTTGCTTCAAGAGGTGGCACAAGTTTGTGAAACTCATAGAAGTTTAGTTTTCTTATTTCGCCACTTACTTACTTTTTGTTAGTAGCGCGAGAAAGGATTTCCTAGTCCAAGTTGGAGATGACCTTATTTTATTCTCATGCATCCTAAACTCTATAAATACTAGTTTTTGCATGATAATTAGGAGAGACATTATTTTGGAGCAGGGAGCTAGGGCAAAAGAGTTCTTTATTCTGGTTGATTTTCTTTTCTTAAATTCTTCTAAATTTCTTTTGTAATTCTAATGAATCTTTGGATATCTTTGCAAATCAGGAGTAGCTAAATACTTTGTTCTAGGGTTTTGAAATAAACACGATGGTTAAAGTCTGAATATTGTTCAATTATATTATGTTCTCCATCTTTAAATTATTTATTTCCCCTTGATTTGAATTATTCATTTGCTTTATCAACTTACGAATACTATCTAGGGCTTGTTTGTTGGACTTAAAAGGGAACTATAGGTATAAAAAGAAGAAATAGGGCTAGTTTGTAAATCTTATAGTAAAGAAAATCAATTCATCACCGAGGATAGAAATGTCTCCATTGACCTAGCTTAATTGATACAGATAACATCTTAATGCACTTCACTATTAATTGAAGACCATAGAAATATAGCATTAGGGTTAGTCAAGTAGTGTAAGAATTGTTGGAAAAACACTCGACAATGGATTTGAAACTGCAATTGATATCTCTAGAAAAATAATAGACGTGATGATAAGAATACTTAATTGAATTATTTGAATCTCCAAGACCCTGGACTTCTCTAAAAATGTTTTGAAACCAAATATCTACAAAGCTTGAACCATTTGTCAGCACTTTCTAGTTAATCGTAGCATAGAAATTTTTTAATGAATTACTTATTTTTTTCTTGAATAGTGAAATAAGAATTTGAATTAGATGAGTTATTTGCCAAGTCTCTGTGCGTACGTTGTCTGGACTTAAAGTCCTATACTATTCATATATCTGTATGCACTTGTATGCGTATTTAGATGCAATAAGTTTTTAGTTCCGTTGTCGGGGACTTGAAAGACTATTTTTTGATTCACGTTCATATTCACACTATTTAGATCTTATTATCTTCATTATTTTTGTGCATTTTAGGTGACATACACAATGTATGCCAAATACTAGAAGTCAAGGTAATTTCTTGGTTCCTTTTGATCCAAAAATGAAAGAACGTTATGATAACATTGACGTTATGGGTGACCACATCCTTAATCCTAACCTTATTGGCAATATCAAAAGTTTGACAAGATGGGGAAGCAACCCTATAAAAGGTCCCAGTGTTGAACATTGCCAAGCCCATCCTGGAAAATACATCAAAAGCTATCCAACATTTCTGGGAATTTTGAGATAAAAGAATGACTCATGTAGAATATGTGAAATTGGCCTTATTCTCATTTTATTTGATCGGTGAAGCTAAAGAATGATTGCAGTATGAACCTATGGGTTCTATCAATTCTTGGTAGATCTTGTACAATAAATTTCTTAGAAAAAAAGTTAAGAGGAAAGATATCTAGATTTATACAGAAAGATGGTGAATCACTGCCTTAGGAATAAAAGAGATGTAAGGTCTATTTGAGAGATCGTCCTCACTATAAGCAATCAAAGGAGATCATCAGATATAATTTCATAGGGATTAAAGCTTGATTCTGAAGCACTACTGACGCCATTGCTCAAGGACAAATTTTGTCTAAAATTTATGATTAGCTTAAGGTGCTTCTTAATTTGATGTCATCAGGTACCTGAGATTATTAGGAACCGAGTTAGGTCTTTGAAATATAGAAAACTCCGAGTGTGCTAGAAGTAGATGGTGTTTCTATTATATAGTCACACATCTCTTAGTTGGTAAATGCAATAAATAATATGGTCACCGACCAGAGTCTTATCCAAGTACAACAGGTCCATCAAGTGTAGTCGATGTAACCTGTATATAAGTCTTACGAAAAAAATTATGCACATTTGAAATGTACTGTGAATTCCAAATCTATTTATTATATTAGCCACAAGAATTGTGGTGGCATTTTTGTAGAGGGTAACTATAATTAGAATTTTAGAAACCATCCTAATTTCTTCGTAGGTGTTAACCAACAACGATTGTAATATAACTTTCAACAACCTCAAGCTTCGCATCCAAGGAATTCCTTAGAAGAGATAATGGAATAACTTATTGGGAAACAACCTCATATTGTTAATAAAGTGCAAAAGTCCATTCATGATATTAACTAACAAGTAGGACAACTAGTTGCCTCACAGAACACTAGGCCTCCTAATGCACTCTTGAGTAATAGTGAAAAGAGCCCAAAAAGGAATGTTAGTGTAGTTAATATTAGAAATAAAAAAGAACTTGAAGAGGTACCACCTAAAATAAAGGATGTAGATTTTACAAACAAGCATATCTAAGGGCCTAAAAAGGAGGTCAATGAAAATGTTATGAGATAGATTGAGGTAGTGGTATCTAAGCCGCCTCCACTATTATTGTAGCAATTTTAAAAACATAAAGATGACTTAGCCTTTAGGAAATTTCTTGATGTCTTGAAGTAGGTACATGTAAACATTCTGCTAGTAGAGTTATTGCAGAAAGTCCCCAAAGTATGCTAAGTATCTAAAGGATATCATGGCTAATAAAAGGCATTTAACACCATTTGAAACTATATCACTTACTGAGGAATGTAGTTTTAGTTTAAAAATAAAGATACCATTAAATATGAAAGATCCCGGTAGCTTTACCACACCCATTTTTATTGCTGATCAAAAGCTGGATTGATGCTATGTGATTTGGGCATAAGCCTAATCTGGTGCTATATTCAGTGTTTAGATTATTAGATTTAGGTAAGCCAAGGTTGAAAACTATGACCATTCAACTATCTTATAGATGTCTCTCATATCCAGATAGAAACATTCAAGACGTGTTGATAAAAGTGGGACTATTCCTTCTACCAGTGGATTTTATTATTCTTGATATGAGGCTAATAAAAGGTACCTATTATTCTTGGTAGGGATTTTCTAGACACTATGAATGTTGTGATTAGAGTCATATTGGAAAAAACGTCCATTGCTAAAAATGATGAAGAGCTATGTTCGATGTTTTCAAAGCCATAAAGCCTCTAGCCCATAATGAGGAGTTAATAACTATCACCATGGTGGAAGCATACAACACAGATGCAGAGCTTGATTACTCCATAACTTATAAGGACCTATTAGAAAGAGCTTTAGTATATGGTGAGGATCTAACTAAAGATGAAGATGTGGAAGAATGTCTTAACATCCTTGATACAACTTGTGCTTATATGAGAGGAGATGACCTATTTAAGGATCTTGAAAGACCGATGACATGGAAAGAACCAAAGCCTTCCACTAAAGTGGCTTTGGTTATTGAGCTAAAACATTTTCCATTTTATTGACGTTATGCATTTTTGTGTGATAATGACACACTACCTCTAATCCTTTCTTTATTATTGTCTGATGTGAAGGTTAAAAGAGTTTTGAAGACTCTAAGTGATAGAATTAAGGCCATTGGTTAGGGCACAACTGATATTTGAGAAATAAATGGTTAGTTTTTCGTGAATAAGATGCTAATTAAGAAGGATGCCAAGCCTAGTGTTGACCAGATGAGATATTTGAACCCAATAATGTAAGGAGTTTTCACAAAGGAAGTCATAAAGTGGTTTGATGCATTCCTTCTTTACCCTATTTTGGATAGTCACTAGGTAAGACTACTCTATAGTGTCCAAAAAAAGGTGGAATCAGAGCGGCAAAGAATGAAGTGATGAACTAGTACCAAAAAAAAGTGTTACCAGGTGATGGATTTGCACTGACTACAACAAAGTGAACACCGTAACCCCAATAGTTCACTATCCCTTGACTTTTCTGGATTAGATGTTGGATAAATTGGCTAACAATGACTACTATTGCTTTCCAATGGTTACTCAATCTACAATTAGATCATGATAGCACTCAAGGACAAAGATAAGACCACATTTACATGTCCCTATGGCACATTTGCATTTAGGAGGTTGTCGTTTGGATTATGCAATGCTCTAGGATCCTTCAGAGATGTATAATGAATATCTTCATAGATATGGTGGAAAGGTATGTTGAGGTATTTATGGATGATTTTCAGTATTAAGAGTTTCTTTTGGTGCGTGTTTGGAACACTAAGATATAGTGTTGGTAAGATGTGTAGAAATAAACCTAGAAATGAACTGGAAAACTTATTTCACTATTCTGGAAGGAATCATGTTGGGGCACAATATTTCAAAAGCATGAACTAGGTTGATTAAGCTAACATAGAGGTGACCAAAAAATTATCACCACTATTATCAGTAAAGGGAGTGCGAAGCTTCTTAAGTCATGTTGGTTTCTATAGACGGTTCATCGAAGATTTTTGAATATTGTGACTCCTATGTTCAAGCTACTAGAAAAAAAATGTTAAGTTTTGTATCAGGATTTTGAGGAGTTAAAGAAGAAATTGGTTGCTGCTCCAATCATTATTACACCAGATTGGTCTCTATCATTTATATTGATGTGTGATATGCGAGTTTTTTCTATTTGGGTGGTTCTTGGGAAAAATAGAGATTAAGAGGTCTCTCCACATTTACTATGCAATCAAGTCACTGGCTATGGTTCAAAAAAATTACACAGTTACAGAGAAAGAATTACTAACAGTGTTTTACTCTTTTGATAATTTCAGATTTTACTTGGTGAGCATCAAGGTTATTGTGTATATTAATCGTGTAGTAGTTCAATATTTCTCACAATGTAAGATACAAAATCGAGACTCATTTGGTGAATACTACTACTTTAAATATTTGACATAGAAATTTGAGACAAGAAGGGTACTGAGAACCATGTTGTGGATCATTTATTAAGATTAGGGGATAGAAAGAATGTTGATGAAGGTATTGAGATCATGAAAACATTTTTAGATGAAAAATTATTTTCCATAGATTCATAAGAGTTTCCATAATATGCTAACATCATAAAATTTTTGGTAAGTTATGTGTATCCCCTGGTACAAATAAAGAAAGAAAGAGGCACCTTCGTTGTGATACGTAGATTATTTATATGGAATAAACCACATCTATACAAGTTGGGGCCTGATCAACTAGTAAGAAGTTGTGTTCCCCAAGATAAGGTATGATTGGGAGATGCCATTATTAACATATGGTGGGCATCACAATGGTAACAGAATGACAACTAAATATTATAGTAGGCTTTTTATTGGCCCACTTTGTTCAAAGACACACAATTATCTGCCAGAGCTTGTGATAATTGAAAATGGATAAGGAACATATCCAAACGTAATGAGATGACTTTGAATGGGATTATCGAGACTGGGCTATTAGATTGTTGGGGGATTTATTACATGACACTCTTCACTTTATCCAATGGAAATAGGTACATCCTAATTGCATTTGATTATGTGTCTAAGTTGGTGAAAGCAGTCACACTTCCCACAAATAATGCAAGTGTAGTGGCTAAGTTCTTGAACAAAAATATCTTTACCCATTTTGGAACTCATAAAGTGATGTGCTATAGAAATAAATCACTTTCAATGCTTAATACTAGAAAAATATGCATGTTTCTTTGGTTGTTTTGTTAGATATGATGCATTTTGGGTATGTTTTATAGGAAATTAGGTTTTGGATGCTAAGTTCATGAAAAAGATGAAAAATGGTGCTTTGGCTACTAATTTGATCAATTATGGGTGTTCGGGACTCTTTTTGGATGTTCATGACTAAAGCATGTTATGAAAGCTAAAGATTTGAAGCTTGGTTACAAGTGTTGGAAGGACTGACACTTACCTATGTCTACATGTGGATCATATATAGAACATGTGGTCTATTTAAGACTAAGGAAAGTACCAAAATTGGAGATCTCGGGAGTAAAATAGCTGAAAAATAACTTTTGGCACTTACCTATGTCAACATGTGGATTACATGTAGAACATGTAGGCCTCATATAGGAAATACATGTGTCAGAAGTCAAAAATCTTTAGAGCAGAAGTTGTAGGAAAAATTTTCGGCATATGTTAGTGTCTACATGCTTCCAGCCTTAGGCTGCATGTGGCACATGCGCACAAGGCCAGGCCGCATTTGGACACCACATGTGGCCACTGATCCTTTTTTCTCCTTTTTCATCTGGGCTTTGATTTTAGGGTTTTCTCATGTACTATAAATACCCCATATGTGGTTTTTAGTAGAAGTAATACACTCTTAATACTCACAAACATATTTTGATTCTGAAATTCACTTTTGGTCGTGGAATTCTCTTATATTGATTTAGGTTGATTAATTCAGTTATGCTTTTGGGTTTTTACTTGTGACTATTGTGATTTCATCTTGTGCTTTCAATAATGAATGTTATTGATTACTTCACAAGCATGAGCATCTAAAACCCTTATCGAGGGTTATGGAAACCCTGGCGAATTGATGAAGTAGAGAAAGCGCCATTATTGTTCTGAACTGATACCCATGCATGTATTATATTATCTTTATTTTAATAGTTATCTTAGCAGTTGCAAAAGTTAGGATCCCACCTAGATTATTGCTACTTACTCCAAAAGAAGAGTAGTGTGTAGTAAAAGATAATAACAACAGTAATTTGAAATTTAGCAATCGATCCACGCTACTAGGTATTATCTAAGTAAGATGGTTAGCTGTCATCTAATAACTAGAGACTCAGAAGGTAATAATTAACTGCGATCAAGATAAGGTTTAGTAAGGTGGCATCCTGAGACTCAAAAGGTAAAGAGTAAAATTTGTTAGCTCATCAATAGACTGTTGATGGTACATAACTTATCGTATCTGCATGCAAGGTATTGTTAAATAAAGAATTATAAGATTATGACTTGATAAGCCAAGGGAACACAAACCTAGTGTTTACAACTGATTACAACCGAAGTTGATACTCCCTACTTGTTCGATATTACTACTCAAAACCACCATTTATTTTTTCTGTTCTGCTCGTTGATTACAATATTTGAGAACCATGATTCCACATATTCTCTTGGGATTGACCTCAACCTTTGTTGGTTTTCTATATTTTATAGATACCTTACAACCTTTAGAGTGAAGGTGTAGCGTAGGCGTTATCAAATTTTGGCATCATTGCCGAAGAATATGTTGTTGATTCATAAATTAAAGTTGTTGTAGTTTATTTTTTTTTGGTTCTTAGTTGGGTATACACCTAGAACATGGAGTAGAGGTAATACCTTAATCCTATTGAATTCGAATCTAGAGAAGATCCTATAAACACCTAGTAGGATGATGGAATCGAAAAGAGATGATATTCCTGAAGGGGTTCATGATGATGTGTCTCTCCCTCCTCTCGAAGGAGTTCTGGATTTTATTGATCTGTAGATAGGGGTGATTTTATCATAAAAAACTAATAATAGGAGGGCAGTAGAAGAAGCTTAGTGGATAACTCAGGAGGTAGAGTTAGCTAAGCATAAATGGGCAACAGACTATCGAGCCACACTTGGTGGAAATCAGAATAGAGTTAGAAGAGGTCGTCCTTAAGTAATCCCAACATATCAATATCTGTAGCCATATGGATATGATGAAGAAGATATGGTGTACATTGAGACGGTGGAGACTAGAGACATTATTTCTTCTGTTTTATCCTTAGGCATTAAGTTTGACATAACGAGCGCAATAAGCCATCCCTTAAATCTGATGGGTGTATTTGCGGGTTTGCCTCTAGATGACGCAAACGTGCATCTTGAAAATTTTATAGTGATATAAACTTCATATACAAATCCAGGAGTGAATCAAGAAGTGTTTAGACTGGGGTTTTTCCCTTTCTCACTTATAGGAGAGGCATCTTTATGGATAAGGGAATTGCCTTGAGGATCTATTACTACATGGAATGAGTTGCATAGATAATTCTTAAATAGTTTTTTTTCCTCTATCCAGGAAATTACAGCTTAAGGATGAGAATTATAATTTCAGGAAACTAAAGTTAGAATCTATGTACGAGGCATGGTTTAGGTTCAAGAAGAAACTGAGTATGGTTCCTAACCATTATATGTCGGAGAAGAGCTTATTGGAGATATTTTACAGAGCCTTGACCATTAGTTCCAGATCCATGACAAACACCTTCTCTGGAGGAAATTTTATAAGACTACGTTGGGAGGCAGCTTCAGAGATGCTAGACCAGATCTCTCTCACTAACCGAGGGTGGAAAAATCGGGAGGTAAAGATGGGTTTTAGCACTTTTTCTATTGGTACCCCAGTGAACAGAGAGTAGCCGATGATTTTATGGCACAAGAGATTGTGCTACCGAGGACTAATCTTGGGTCGCTGGCTAAGCAGTTTGCGATAATAAATTCTGAGAAAGTGAATGTAGTAGGAGCACAAGGTGTAGCTTCCAGAGCTTATGAGTCTGAATTAGAAGGGAAGGCTAGGTATTTGGATTGTCAGTTGTGGGTTTCCGAGCCCAAGGGCAAGGAAACCAAGGTTAAGACTACAATAATGACAAATATAGAGACCATAGTAGGGACAGAGATGGTGACTGTAGATGGAGATATAATTATAAAGAAAAGGGAGTCAGGTATATTCCGCCTGACAGGCGAGATATGGAATCAAGAATGGAAGAAATATTGACCAAGCTGGTGAAGGGGAAAGAAAGTTAGGAGGCTAGACTTAAGAAGATCAAGGATGATATTTTAGGTTTGACCCAGAAGGTTGAGTCTCATGCAATGGCTATCAAGCAGTTGGAGCATCAGTTTTGGAAGATGTCTGCCACTCTGCATTAAAGGTAGTCGGGTACCCTCCCATGTAACATGGTGTAAAATCGTTCAAACATCAATCATTATCTATCTATCACCAATAATTGTGGCACCAATACTGTTGATCCCCCTGTACCAACTATTGAAGAGTTAAATATTGATAATACTGAGAGCTATAAGACACCTAAGGCAAAGTTTGAGAAGTTGTCATGGGCTGGAGATGATTTTGAGTATGATAGTGGTGAGGATTGGGTCATAGAGTCCAATAATCACATGCAACCTTATAGTGCAACCCTTTTCTTACCGTTAGTAGAAAAGAAGAAGGACACCAGAGCAGTCACCATTCCTTGTTCTATTGGGCTTTTAAATGTCAAACATGCTTTATGTGACTTGGGATCAAGAGTAAATATAATACCTATGGTTGTGTACAAGCTGTTAAGGATTGGGGAACTCAAACCCAGATCTATAATGCTATTGATGGTTGACTCATTTGTATAGAAAACGGTGGATGTTTTTTGTGATGTAGAAGAAAGGTTGGCATCCTATATGTTCCCCACTGATTTCATGGTTCTTGATTGTTATTTGGATTTTAAATCCCTCATTATATTGGGTAGACCCTTACTATCCACTAGTAGGGTATTGATTAATATGTATTTAGGGGATATCACCTTCAAATTGAATGATAAGCAAGTAATTATTGATGTGTATATGACAGTATAACAACTTGATGATATGTGAGTGGTGTTTGTGATATAGACTCTTTCCCGAGGATATGCAAACTTTATAAGTTGAGGGTGTTGATGTGATATAGAAATATAGCACTTTTGACACTTAAAATGAGGAAAATATGCAAATTTCTTAGGTTTTTTTGTTAGATATGATGCGTTTTGGGTATGTTTTGCAGGAAACTAGGTTTTGGATGCTAAGTTTGTGATAAAAGATAAAAAAAATGGTGTTTTGGCTACTTATTTGATCAATTATGGGTGTTCGTGACTCTGTTTAGATGTTCGTGATCAAAGCATGTGATGAAAGTTGAAGATTTGAAGCTTGGTTACAAGTGTTGGAAGGCCTGACACTTGCCTATGACTACATGTGGACTACATGTGGACCACATGTAGTGCATGTGGTCTATGTAAGACTAAGTTATGTATTGGAATTTGAGATCCCAAGAGTAAAAGAGATAAAAAATTACTTCTAACACTTACCTATGTCAACATGTGGACCATATGTAGCACACGCGAGCCGCATGTGGGCCAGACATGTGTCAGAAATCCAAAATCCCAAGAGCAGAAGCTGCAAGAAAATTTTCCTGCATATGTAGGTATCTACATGTGCCCATCCTCAGGCAGCATATGGCATATGAGCCCAAGGCCTGGCCGCTTGTGTACACCACATATGGCCACCAACCCTTTTTTGCCCTTTTTCTTCTGGGATTTGATTTTAGGGTTTCCTCATGTACTATAAATACCACTTATGTGTTATTTAGTATAAGTAACACACTCTTGATACTCACAAACATATTTTGATTCTGAGATTCGATTTTGGTCTTGGAATTCTCTTATATTCGTGTTGGTTGATTAATTCAGTTATGCTTTTGAGTTTTTACTTGTGATTATTGTGATTTCATCTTATTCTATCAATCGTGAATGTTGTTGAATACTTTACAAGCATATGCAGCTAAAAAATCTTAGCTAAGGTTGTCAAAACCCTGAAGGATTGACAAAGTAGGGGAAGTGCCATTGTTGTTCTGAATCGATACCCCTGTATGCCTTGTATTATCTTAACTTTAATAGTAATTTTAGTGGTTGCAAATGTTAGGATCCAACCTATTTTAGTGCTACTTACTCCAAAAGAGGAGCAGTGACTAGGAAAAGCTAATGACAACAGTAATTTGAAGTTTAGCAGTCAATCCATGCTACTAGGTATTATCTAAGTAAGATGGTTAGCTGTCATCTAATAACTAGAGACTCAAAAGGTGTCCCACCCTAATACTGGATGAGGTCGACAATAACTATAAGAGAACATACAATTAAAATAACCTAGATGAGAAAATGTATCACTATACAATGGAATTTCTGATAAAAATCTGTATTTACAATACTAACCAATTTGCTAAACCTATACAAATGACATGTAAATCTAAGAATACAAATAACTTCTTTACAATGTCTACAAAGCCTCTAATAGAATTCATGCCAGTAAAACCATTAAAAAATATAGGCTAAAGACTCAAAAAGGCCCCGAATGAACTTGGAGCTCACCAATATCCGCCGAGTATCTTGTACTTCAATTAGGGAGATCTACTAGCTAAGAACTTGTGCCTACAACATAGAACGTTGTTCCCCCGTGAGGGGCGTCATTACAAAGTAATGTACTAAATATGTAAGGCATGAGATAACCATAAGTGAAATAAGAGATCAATGAAATCACAGATCAATATATAAATATATAGATAAGGATGAACAACCACTTTTACTTACATTTGTGAAAGACTGTACATTACGTATTTTCTTTACGTTACTATTCTTTTCTTCATAATCATTGTAAGCCATGTGATATATATGACCAGATGATCAGTGGTAAAAGAGGATGACCCATACTAAGCATCATACCCTTGGGATACGTTCCTCATTAGTACACAAATTAGGATCGAACCATGCTAGGCTTTCTTTTCACCCCTAGGATACCACTCACTAATGGGATTGACCCATAATAGATAATCCTTCCACACATGGGATACCACCTATAAATATAAGTATTTGGTATCAGCCTATTCTAGGCTTTTTCCCCTGAGCTACCACCCACATATAAACATAGTTGCATTACTTCATTTCTTCAATTTTTGAGGTTGTTATTTTGGTAGCCATAATAACAATGAAATATGTGACTATAGACTAGTACTAAGAAATATGTGATTATGCACTTGAGGCAATAGAAATAAAGTAGCAAGCATTTGTAATTGTAATAGTAATGTAATACTTTGGATCTTAAATGACACAATCAATACTTTGGCACCTCAAATGGAACATAGGTGAATTTTGAGTGAAGGCATCTAACTCAATCTAAGAGATAGGTTTTCTAGAAGTGATATAACTAAATACTTAGTAAACAGTGTCAAATGAAAGGTACATAAACATGAGAACTACTGGAGAATGTGGACATATTCAATTTAGGGATAAATACATATTACATGTAAGGAGATGCAAACTATAGAATGGAACGAGTAGGGATTCTGAGAGGTAACATTATAGACTACAACAATGGGAGTGATTGCCAATGAAGGGACCATGTAAATGTGTGAGAAAATAAATTATATTATCAAATAGACAATTGAAGTAAGTTGGTAGTAAAAACGAATACCCTTACATACCTTATATTCTGACCAATGTGACTACAAAAATTCAACATTTCCTTTTAAGTGTTATTCTACAATATAAGGACATAATGAAGCTAATATTAGAACCTACTCACATAATCCTACAAAAATAGTTGCTAAATACTTGATGGGAAGTAAGACCATCCAAACACCCAAACACATGATGTATCACCATACCCTTCTTTTATACTTCAATTAAAGATCCATTCAATCATTGTATAAGGTGACCCACTTTATCACAACAGCAATATAGACAAAAAAACCCATAAATAGTTACAAAATCCATAAACCTCCAGAACAACCCCCCATGTCCGCACTTTCATTTCTACCCCGTACGAATATTTACCAATCCTTCCAAGTCTAGCCATAACTTTCTAACTTCTTAATACAATAATACAACTCCAACATCACAATATAGTTAGAAAAGTTGAGGTACCGCTTTCAATTACCATCCCATGAGTTTCAATTTACAAGTATGTCTAGAATGCGCAAATGCACTAACAATTAGAAGTTGGGGCAACATCTTACCTTGGATATCTTAATCTATTATTTTCCCCAATTACTATCTTTGTAACCTTCACTAAATCACAAAATAGGAAATGAACATTAGCACAAGCATCAAATGAAAATATAGCAACAACCCAAGCTTATGACATAATATTCTTGCCTTTATCTTTTAAAGATAGTGGCAGCACCTTGGCTGCCAACACCTATATATTAACTCCCTTTGAATAACTTTCTAATATATTCTAAACTAATAAGGAGAGAAGGTGATCTTATGGGCTGCTTTACAGAAAATATTTTGAAGAACACTTAGAACCTTAATGAAAAATAGGGAGGTTTTTTTATGGATAGAAGAGAGATCTTGAAAAACTTGAGAGAAATTAAATTTGATGAGAAAAATGAGAGTTTATTGATTATTTTTTTACCTTTAAAGTCCTCACTTTGATGGCTCATTCTCCTCTTTATTTCCAGCACCTATTTGGCTCTAATTTGGACCATAATTGCTAAGTAGGTGATGCACCTACTTTGGCCATTTAAGCTGGTCAAATGTCCAAATAGGCGATGTACCTACTAGGAAATTTTTAAGTAACTCTTTGTGGGCTTGGAAAGATTGGGCCTTGGGCTGCCATTCTTCTTATTTTCTTTTAGTTAATTTCGGCCTCAAATTAGTCCATCAATATAGGCCTCAATTTGGTCAATTAGTCTAAGTAGGTGATACCTCTACTTGTAACCTACTTGCTTAATTAAGTCAAGCAAGAACCTCATTTTTTATCCTATATTTCCAACAACTTAATCCCTCTACTCTAACTTAACACTAAACTCTGATTTTAAGCTTATATATCTCCTTACGATCTCAAGTTTGAATATTTTTTCAGTGATAAGTTTATTGTGTATGTTTGAAAATATACGGGGCATTACATCATCCCCCTCTTTGGATCATTCCTCCTCGAATGAAAAGTGTGGCTAATGGCTTTATTAACCCTAGAATTTCCCACAAAAATTTGCTAAAGTTTTCTTTGTAAATAGGACTACACCAAATCTATTGGCTAATTACAATCACGTATAGAGCCATATAGGGCATCTCAGTAGATATAATACAAGAAATGAGAATATGATAAATAAAACTCCTCTCTCGGCTATGTATTTTGGTATGGGTCCTTTCAGTTTATCATAATCTTCCTCATTTTGTTCTTTAGATAAGTAGAATACATAGAATTAAGGAATTTATGCATAAATCAACACCAAAGTGTATGACATCTCAATGAGATATCAAATAAGAAAATGATGATGAAATATATGATTATATAAGGAAAGTACATGTTTTAAAATCCTCCTATTGGTGTTTGGAATAAGGATAGGTATTTAGGATTCTTTACTTTGTAAGCAACTTGTTCTATATTCCAGTTCACCCACAAACACTTTACTGGATGCTATATCCCACAAATACTTTATCGGAGGCTATATCTTTTGTCCTTAACTTCCTCACCTAATAATTAAAAAATGGCTATAGGTACTAGTTTGAATTATAGGTCCTTGGTCCTTTACTATCCTTAAGAGGTACATTGAAGAATGGATCTCCCATAAATTTCTATAAAATGGACACATGAAATCATAAGACTTTATATATAATTCTCTGTATAATTTATTAGGCCTGACATACTGAGGGATCAACTTCCCTTGTTTCATAAATCTTATGATAATTTTCATAGGAGAGTCTTATAAGAACATATATCTGTTAATGTGAACTCTAAAATATTGTGTTGCACTCTTGGGTAGGTGTTATGCTAAGCCATTGTTTAGGGTTTTACTAAAATTCACATATATGCTCAACCTTTTCTGACCACGATCCTTATTTCATCTAGATACAGGGAAAATTTATCCCAACAATTTTAATACTTGAATCAACAAGCACAAAAAGGCATATAACATATGGACAAATATGTTACATAAAGTGTATAACATATACGCAAATTATTAGCACAAAAGGGGCACTTAAGCTATGAATTTGTGAACCTAATAATTATGCAACATATTCATAATTGATCTACAAAAACATGAGATTTATGTCCAAGTAAGATATGAAAGCATGTATTATATTGCATATGCAAACTATAAAGTAGGATATAGGCAAATGAAATATACATGTAGCATGTAGGCCGATATATTATAAGTCCAATAGTATGAGAGCAACTGAGATAACTCATGAAGAAAATGATGCAAATAATGTACAAATACACTATAAAAGCATATATACCATATAAGCAGGTAAACTATATAACATGAAGCTATACAACAAAGAGAACTCTGAAACAAAAATCACGTTGAGCAAGTGGACTATATCGCATGGATAAGTAGACTAACATGTCAATAGGTACACGTATGGAATATAAGAAAGTGTGCACAGGGACAAATAACTAACTATCAGGCCTATAATAATTAAGCAAGTAGGCTACGAGACATGTAATATATAAGGAAATGGTCTATGAAACATATAACACGCAGACAAGTGATATGTGGCAAGTAACCCATGTGTTATATAACATATAGGAAAAGGTCCCATAAAACATAGGGAAATAAGTAAGGGTTCTATGAAAGGGATAACACCTATATGTAAGTGTTTTACGACATACGTAACAAATAAGAAAATAATCCACCAAGGGAAAATGACGAGTGAATATGATTTATGGAATATGTAGAATGTATATTATGTACTAAACTAACCTTTAGAAACTAAGAGTCATCTTATCGAATCATTTTTCCAGATTAAGTGCAAGCATGCGATCACTAATGTTAAATAATAAGTGGGATACTTCTGCTCATGTTCTTTACTCAACTTAAAACACATGCAATTGGTTTTCATATATTATCTTTCTAACCCCCTACTAATTCTCCTTATCAGTGTTTCTTTCTGAGTCAATGTAAATACTAGGTCCATAATAAAAAAGAAAACCTTAACAGTTCATTTATAGGAGTAGGAGGTCGAGGTCAACCTTATCTTTTCTGCTGAACTAGAACATCATTACAACCAATGTTTGGTATGATATAAAATTTCAAATAAGAAAATTACTAATAAAGGCGTTATTGCATATGAACACATATTTACAGCAAGATAAACATAAATGTCAAGTACATGAGAAATTATATCATGATTCTAAAACATCTATGGGTTAGTCACTTTGGGCTTAACTAGATTGATTTATCCATGCTAAATAATTTTTCCATAACAAATGAGGGCTAAAAAACTCGTGTCTTAACAAGTTATGGCAATTCAATACCTTCAATCGAGCAATTTAAATAAGCTATGCATCAAGGGAATTGTCATATCAGGGAGTCAAGTGAAAAAATGGTACTTTATACTTCATATCAATTTTAATAAACCACGAGAACACTATGCATATTCCTAACAAACTATCTCTTATTTTAATAGGGATAATACAGATGCACCCTTAAATGATAGGTTAGGTCAAGTGTGAATCTTCTGATCGCCTCTCTATTCTTGCATTTAATAAGATTGGGAATCAAAAAATGCATTCATATTGAGTAATTTGAGTGTCACTCTTACCTGCTTTAGTGTCTAACTAATACCCTTTATATACAAAATTACAAGCTTCGTGTATTTTAATTTTACTACAATCAGCCTAGCTGATCAAAACTTAGGTCTAACTAGTCAATATTCCTTTTTCAACCTTAAGGTGTAGTCATATACTAATCCTCTATATCCTAAACATAGAATCGTAGAAACCAAGTGTACATTAACTCTTATATAAAACAATTGGAAATGCTCATCCTAGAGTTTTCTAACCACAAAAGGGATTGCATGTTATTATTACCTATTTGGGGTGGTCATACACACAGACCTTATAAAAAGACAAATACCAAAATCTAGAATTATATCTAGTAGGTGTTCGGTCCTTATCAACTAACTAGGGGTATACCTAGTAATACTATCACATTGAAAGGTTCACCTTTTAGACCATGCTACTAACCTCTTTCAACTAATACAAAACTAGGTCAGCAAATTCTATTTTCAAAATATGTGTAACTCTAAAACCCTATATATTTACTATCAAGGTACTAAATGTCCTCCGTAAGCTTAAATCCTATACATTAAAGGAGTCAACAACAACAACAAACCCAGTTTATTCCCACAAAATAGGGTCTGGGGAGGGTAAGATGTACGCAGTCCATACCGCTACCTCCGAACAAGTAGAGAGGTTGTTTCCGATATATTAAAAGAGTCATGTGGAGGAAATCACAGACCCAAGAACCATTCACTTCCTCTTAAGAAACGCACTAATAAATGCTTTCCACCCTTCTTTATGACTAGTTAACCATTTATTATACAAAAATGTTAATAAACCTATTATATCTCGCTCAAATGAACCAAGACAATACAAATAGTACAAATGCAGCCTTATTTGCAAGTAACAAAAAAACCATTACACTATTGTAGGCCGTGAGGGTTGGATTAAATTGGCTCACCCTAATATGAATTTCAATGAATTGAGAGCCTTCTTTGTAGGTTGCCTCTTGGGCATTAGTGGTGTTGTCATTTTTGCCAACATCGACCTTAGCTATAATAGGAATGGACTCCTTAACACTGCTCTACCGAATATCATGTAATATGAAAGAGAGTAATATTTCCTTAATGTCCAAGTATCTCTCTAATTATAAATATGGCACGCAATATATTCATAAGTAAGGCTCTACTAGACACAACTTTGTAGACTCCCAAGGATGAACCGCTCTTATACCACTTCTGTCACACCCCAATACTAGATGAGGAAAACAACAACTATAGGAACACATACTATAAAAATAATCTATATAAGAAAATAAATCACTACACAAAAGGAATTGATGATAAAAAGTTGTATTTACATTACCAACCAATTAGCCAAATCGATATAGATGACATGTAAGTCTATGAATACTTATGACTACTTTACAATGTTGACAATGCCTCTAATAGAATCCATGTCTGTAAAACCATTAAAAAATATATGCTAAAGATTCGGCAAGGTCCCGAATTAACTTTGAGCTCACCAACAACTACTGAGTATCCTATACTTCTATTAGGGAGATCTACTAGCTAAGAACCTGTGCCTGCAACATATAACGTTGGTCCCCTATGAGGGACATCAGTACAAAGTAATGTACTGAATATATAAGGCATGAGATAACCTTAAGTGAAATAAGAGATCAATGGAATCAAGGATCAATATATAAATGTCTAGATAAGGATGAACGATCAACTTTACTTACACTTGTGGAAGCTTGTACATTACGTGCTTTTCTTTACTTTACTATTCTTTGCTTTATAATCATTGTAAGACATATGATATATATATGACCAGTTGATCAGTGGTAAAATAGGATGACCCATGCTAGAAATTATACCTCTAGGATACATTTCTCATTAATACACAAATCAGGATCGACCTATGCTAGGCTTTCCTTTCACCCTTGGGATACCTCCCGATAATGGGATCGACCAATGCTAGGTGTTTCTTCCACCCCTGGGATACCACCCATAAATCTATGTATTGGGATCGGCCCATGCAAGGATTTTACACCTGAGCTACCACCCACATATAAACATATTTGCATTACTTCATTTCTTTAATCTTTGAGATTGTTATTTTGGAGGCCACAATAATAATAAAATATATGACTATAGACCAGTACTAAGAAATATGCACTTGAGGCAATAACAATAAAGTATGAAGCATTTGTAATTGTAATAACAATGTAATACGTTGGAGCTTAAATGACACAATCAGTACTTTGACATCTTAAATGGATCATAGGTGTATTTCGAGTGAAGGCATTTTACTCAATCTAAGAGATAGGTTTTCTAGATAGTCATGTAACTAAATACTTAGTAAACAGTGTCAAATTAAAGGTACATGAACATGAGAACTACTGGAGCATATGGACAGATTTGATTTAGGGATAAATACATATTCCATGTAAGGAGATGCAAACTTGTAACGCCCCAAAATCTGATTCCCGGGATGCCACATGGTGCTATGAACTACAAGTAGCCCTGAGCTAACCCTGGTTGCCTTCTCTAAATCTGAATCTCAAAATAGGGAAACTATAAATGAAAAATCATAATAAATGCGGAAAATTATCTGAATAAGCAAATACTAAAAATCTGAATTTTGTAATTGAAATCTAAAACTGAATCTAGTAGTCCGACAAGCCTCTACTGACTGAATCTAGAGAGTCATTGGGACAAGCCCCAGCTGACTCAAACTATCTGAAATGAATAATAAAGCGTCGACTAATAACTAAAAATATGACTAGCTAAGTCCCCAAACTATGAGGACTCACCAACTGTAGGGATGTAGATGAGATACTCGAAAATCACTCACGCTACTAAGACTGAGCACCTGAACCTATATTATGAGGTAATGTAGCACATAGACGTATATGTGGATCATTACTTTGGTGATGTAATGAGTATATGAGGGTGAATGGAATATGTTATCATAATTTATAAAATCATGCATGCTAAATGTAAATGACTCACATAGGGTTGAGAAATCTAAAAACTGATGATCATAATTCATGAATAATAAAGCAAATAGTATAGATCTTGTGAGCCATTACATTAAGTTCTAAAATCTGTTCTTTTATGAAAACTACTAAATTATCTTGTCAACTGTAAGGGGAATAATTTATCTCAAGACTTTAAGAATCTTAAAACCATAGCTTAAAAAACACATGCTTTTATCTTAAGGCTTTAAGCCAATAGAAAGTTTTAAGAGTAGGGGACATCTTTTGGGAGGTTCTTCTAACCGACATACACCATGTGAGCATCCATGGTATCTCATGTCTTTCCCCCATTGGGTAGGGCTGTTCTACCCTATCCATAGGAATAGAACTTCTTAGCTGAAGTGATCACAATCTTAGTCATCCACGTAGAGGTGGAAATAATCTTAATCCTACGGTGATACGTAGTTCTGGGGCATGAAACCTTGGTAACATACCCATCTCGGTGCTAAATACTACTCCCATTCTTATGCTCAAAATCTTAAGAAAACCCACTTCAAATTAGCATAAGATTTTACAAGAAAACCAATTATGCTTTGCTTTCTTTAAATCTCAAGTCACATGAACAAAGTGAATTCTTTATCTTAGCTTATAACCAAAAAGTCAAATCTTTAGCAAAAATTTGAGAATAGTCTTATTTTAGGATACTCATAGCATAAACAACCTTGAAATACGAATCTTTAATTAGGGATTAATGACTCATGCATCGAACTCATGTTAAAACACCATAATGCTCATGCTTGATAATGTAAATATTTATAAATCAACTTAAAATCTAGAAATTTCAGCAATATGCATGAAAATATTAACATTAACCATGGAAATTTAACGTCTAAATCATTGGAAATCTCATAATCTTGTAAATAACAATAATGAGTATAAAACCTAACTTGAATTTCATGGAAAATCATATATATTTCAGTAAAATTTAAATTTAAAATATGTTTTGGGCACAAGGATGAAAGAATTATCCTTGTTCATACCCCACATACCTTAATTGGTGATATTTGATAAAAAAAACTTGAATCTTGGATTCCTATTGATGCTTTGGAGATGAATTCTTAGAGCCCTTGTGTTGGGAATCCTCAATCTTGAATTTCTTTGGAGAATTAATGGAGGAATTTGGATTTCTTGGGGAGAAAGTTTGTTGAACTAGGGTTTTGCTTGAGAGAGATTTGATGAAAAGTGGATGTAAAGTACTTTGAAGGGGTTTAATTCATTGTTTATGACAGATTAGGGGATGGGAGAATGATTAAAGTACCTTCTTTAATCTTTGAAACGAAATTGGAAAAATGAACTTTTTGCGAATTGGGTGGCCATTGCGACATGCCACTATCGCGGTGGCTCACTGGAAATGGACGAGTGGGAACTGGGCTTTCACCGCAACTCGCCACAATCGCAGAGCCCTTTATTTTTTCATTTTTACCACTGGCGTGATGGGCCAGTATCGCGAGGTCTCTCTGGAAATTGCCAAACAGGTTATTGGGCCTCTCCGTGATGCGCCAAAATTGCGGAGTCTCACTGGAAATTAACAATTGTGATTTTACGCTTCTCCACGACGCGCTAAGGTCCCAAATCAGGTTGTTTTATGACTGAAACTTAAAATAGTCATAGCTTCTTACTCAGTTATCGGATTTAGGTAAATTTTATATCGTTGAAAAACTTATTCAATTTCCCACACAGTGGGGGATCTAAATCAGAAGAATTCCACACAAAATAAATAGTATTCATTTTGGAATCTATCCTTTAACATTCTAGGGATGAATTTAAGCTAGAAAAATCTTAGGGTATTACCAAACTATAGAGTGGAACGAGTAGGGATTCTGAGAAGTAACATTATAGACTACAACAATGGGAGTGATTCCTAATGAAGGGACCATGTAAATGTGTGAGAAAATAAATTATATTATCAAATAGATAATTAAAGCAAGTTGGTAGTAAATAGGCAAATTGCATACCTAACACATGAGCAACTTACCATGTGTAATATATGGTTTTATTGACATGTAGAAGAGGAACATGGGTTTGATTGGAAAGTGTAAATACAGAAATCTAGTAATAAATACATATTTAAAGTACTTTGATGCGTTTGTCAGATCATAGGGAGTAGGAAAAAGGTCATTAGTGATGCTGAAAATCGTACATCATTCCATATATCCTTTACTAGTGAGAATGCTTGGGAAGCTCACTTTGTTAGTACTAATACTAATATGAGCTTTCATCCCAAAAAAAGACAAAAAATAATAACCTTATATACGTTATCTTCTGACAATGTGACCATGAAAATTCAACCTTTCCTTTTAAGTGTTACTCTACAATATAAGGATATAATGCAGCTAATATTAGAACCTACTCATATAATCCTAAAAAAATAGTTGCTAAATACTTGACGGGAAGTAAGACTATCCAAACCTCCAAGCACATGATGTATCACTATACCCTTCATTTATACTTTAATGAAAGCTCCACTCAACCATTGTATAAGGTGACTCTCTTCCTCACAACAGCAATATAGATAAAACAACCCATAAATAGTCACAAAATCCATAAACCTCCAGAACAACCCCCATGTCCGCACTTTTATTTCTACCCCGTACTAACATTAACCAATCCTTTTACGGCTAGCCATAACTTTCTAACTTCTCAATATAATAATACAACTCCAACATGACAATATAGTTAGAAAATTTGAGCTCACGCTTTCAATTACCATCCCATGAGTTCCAATATACAAGTATGTCTAGAATGCACAAATGAGCTAACAATGAGAAGTTAGGGTAACACCTTACCTTGGATATCTTAATCTATTATTTTTCCCAATTATTATCTTTGTGACTTTCACTAAATCACAAAATAGGAAATGAACATTAGAACAAGCATCAGATGAAAATAGACCAACAACCCAAGCTTATGACATGAAATTCTTACCTTAATTTTTGAAAGATAGTGGCAGCACCTTGGCTGCCAACACCTATATATTCACTCCCCATGAATAACTTTCTAATATATTCAAAACTAAGGAGGAGAGAAAGTGATCTTATGGTATGATTTACAGAAAATATTTTGAAGAGAACTTTGAACCCTAATGAAAACTAGAAAGGTTGTTTTAAAAATAGAAGAGAGAGATTGAAAGACTTGAGAGAAATTGAATTTTATGAGAAAAATGAGAGTTTATTGATGATTTTTTGACCTTTAAAAGCCTCACTTTGTTGGATCATTCTCCTATTTATTTCCAGTCACCATTTGGCTCTAATTTGGACCATAAATGCTAAGTAGGTATGCACCTACTTTGGACATTTAAGTTGGTCTAAGGTTCAAGTAGGTGAAGCACCTACTAGGACATTTTTAAGTAACTCTTTGTGGTCTTGGAAAAATTGGGCCTTGTGCTGCCATCCTCCTTATTTTCTTTTAGTTAATTTGGGCCTCAAATAAGTCCATCAATATAGGCCTCAATTTGTTCAATTAGTCTAAGTAGGTGATACATCTACTTGTCACCTACTAGCTTAATTAAGTCAATCAATCACCTCATTTTTTATCCTATATTTCCAACATCTTAATCCCTCTAATCTAACTTAATACTTAACTCTGATTTTAATTTTATATACCTCCTTACAATCTCAAGTTTAAATATTTTTTTAGTGAAAAGTTGGTTGTGTATGTTTGGAAATATACATCGCATTACAAAAGGTAATAATTAACTGGTATCAAGATAAGGGTTAAGTAAGGTAGTGTAACGCCCTAATTTTCTGAACCAGAATGCTACACGGTGCTTATGATCCCGAGGGACCACAAGCTAATCCATGACTGATATTTGTGCCTGTATACTTCAATTCATGACATAATAATGCAGAAAACATGCAAAATAGGCCATAAGGTTCAACTGAAATAATATAACATCCATAGGGGCGAAAAATACCCAAAACAATTGAAAACTGAATCTGAAAGCTAAATTTGAGCGTAAACTCAAAAGCCTCTAAGTATTGTCTGAAATAAGGAGTCGAAGGAACATGTATCCAACTAACTCCATAAACTGACAACTGACTAAAATAATAATGAATAAATCCAATCATATTATCCTCGAATGAAGATGACTCACTAAATGTCTGCGACTGGTTATGCTAGGGCTACTGCCGATATGGAGCTCGTGTCTCTGAACCTATGGTATAACATGAAAAGAAATAACCATAGCATAAATGCGTCCATACAAGGGGATGTACTGAGTATACGAGTGAGGTAGGCTAAGTATAAACAGGGTTTGCATGCATGAACAATGCTAACTGACTGATATGAACGTAAGAGTGCAAACATACATACATAGTAACTAAGATCATAAGTACGTAATGGCTAAATCTGTACACTAATACATGGCTGGAACCATAGTTCTGATAACATGGATGACTGTATCTTACTGCCCTGAATCTGGTTGAACTCTTTGAGTTCCGTGCTATAACTGAATTTGACCGTATCTAATAGTCCTGGTATACTGATATCTGAAGAATTGTTTGAGTTCTTTATTGAGACTAATTATAAAACTATGGGAGGTATTTTTTTAACTGACATGCCCCATGTATACCATTACGGCTAAGCTGGGGTCCAATCTCTGCTCCAACTGGAGGGGTGTCAATACCGCGCCACTGGTAAGGACAGTTGTGAGTGACCCTTATCTGGCAGGTACTCAAAGTGAGAATGGTAGGACCCTAAACTGATAGGTTAAGCCACCTAATTAGCCACCTAATTAGCCCTAATCTGACAGGCTAAGATGTCCAACCTACGCTGGCTACGTAGTTTTGGAACACAAGGATGACTGCTAAGGATCACACCCTAAAACTGGTAGGTGAGTCCCCATCCTTGGGTTCACTCGATGCTAACTTATAATCCTATCTGAAGAGACTAAACATGATTCAACTGACTGTACATGGACAGATTAACTAACTTCCGTTGACTGACGGAGTAGTAGTATTATCTGAGAGTTAACTGAGATCATGAGATTTCTTGAGTCATATGACTGACTGAGTTCTATAGATTATAGCTTGACTGAGATTATCGTGACAACATGATATGGCTCTAGGCACACAACTATGTTTTTCACGTACGAATACCCCCAGGACTCGATAGAAGGAAACTGACACACATGACATAACTTGATCACAAGATTTGAGTCCACAATTCATAATATCATAAGTAGGGGGTATCATATTTCATATAGTTATTCAACATCTTAAACATTGTAGGAAATGCATGGATATATTTCGTGTACATATTATATATCTCCATTATCTTGCATGATTTATTCCACCACAATAGCAACACATGAAAAGCATGGAATTCATATTAAAGTATATAGCTAACATGAACTTGTTATTTAGACATTATAGAACCATACAAACATGAATTTCTAGCATCCTAAGCATTTTATCAAACACCTTGCATTCATTCTTTAAGGCATAGGTGGGTGTCATACTTGAACCATATTAAACCACCTAAAGTTCATGGTTTTCAATTAACAAACATATATATTCCATGAAAACACCTTTAGACATCACATTGAAACTTAAACAACAATCGTCAATATGTACATACTCATATCACCACAAAAAGTTTATAAAATAATATTTAAAACATGGTTCTTAAGCTCTATGAACGGATTGGATCCATAGATGAACACTACACATAACTTAATGATTGAATCTTGAAAGAGATCTAATGTTTCTGAAGGTTCTTGAAGAATTCCTTAGGCTTGCTCTTGAGGAGATGATCTTGAGAGAAAACCCTAATCTTGTGGTTGAGACTGTAAGAGAGGGTTTTTAAGATGCTTAACTGAAGAAAAATGGGAAAAATTATGCCTCTTTAGGGTTATAAGTCGTGGAAGGTGAAGGAAAAGACCAAAATACCCTTATGAAATAAATTCCCAGTTGCTGAAAATCATAGCTGACGACATTTGTGACAAGGCGTCAAAAGTATGGTTAGCCGTCAAAAATGTTATCACACAGGAGCTGGAACTGATGGTTTCTGCCTAAGTCTGATGATCTTCTTGGTAGGGTGTCACAAATGTGGTAAGCTACCATGAATGTCGTCACTTAGGATCTGGTTTCTTCCTAAGGCTGATGACCTTCGTGGTAGGGTGTCATAAATGTGGTAAGCTACCACGAATGTCGTCACACAGGAGTTGGATTCTACCTAAGGCTAACAAACTTCGTGATAGGGCATCACAAATGTGGTAAGCTACCATGAATGTCGTCACTTAGGAGTTGGTTTCTGCCAAAGGCTGATGACCTTCGTGGTAGGGCATCACAAATATGGTAAGCTACCATGAATGTCATCACACAGTTTTCATCCTGACATGCTGGAGTAAAATAGGAATAACTATTTGCTCCGATATCGGATTTAGGCAAAATTGATATCGTTGGAAAGATAATTCAATTATATATCTGTTGATAGGTCATGAGATAAAAAATTCCAAGTATAATGAGAGATATTCTTGTTTGAATCTGACTATGGAAATATCTTTCTCAAGAATTCGATCGGTGAGGAATATTTTGATTCGTCTGATAGCTGGGAGTTATTTAAAGCCTTAATATACATCTAACCTACTAATAAAGCTATAAAAGAACCATGATGTACTATGCATGAGCTTGGTACATGGCTCTAATATTAGTTTGGATTTTTTGGGGTATTAGAATATCTCCCCCTTGGAAACATTCGTCCTCGAATGATGACTGCTTGAGAAGGGAGAAAAGATAAACGACGCATACAATGATCCTGATAAACTGGAACATGATTTTGGACTAAATTGAATTCTAAACTGAATATAGCCTAACTGAACATGCATATCTGATGCATGACTGATTAGCTGAACTCATGAATCCCTGATAAGCTATGCACTGATACTTGATACCAATTTTATACTGGAATTTTGAACATGTAACTGAATAAGCTTAAGGAAAATGGTTACCTCGATCTAAGACTAAATTATCAGAGAAAATATGAGGGTACTTAGTTCGCATGTCTGCTTCTGCTTCCCAAGTAGCTCCCTCCCTGGACTAATTCCGCCAAAGAACCTTGACTAGAGGGACTTCTTTGTTCCTCAGCCTACGAGTCTGATAGTCGAGGATTTTGACTAGAATCTCTTCATAAGAGAGGCTATTCTGAATGTCAATGCTCTGAATTGGGACTACAACTGCTGGGTCACCTATGCACTTCTTGAGCAAAGGGACATGGAAGACTGGATGAACTAAGGCTAGATCTGAAGGAAATTTGAGCTCATAGGCTACCTTGCCGAAGCGACTGAGAATCCTGAAGGGACCAACATATTTTGGATTGATCTTTCCCTTTTTGCCGAATCTCTTCACTCCTTTCATTGGAGAGATATTGAGATAGACATAGTCATCGACCTCAAATTCGAGATCCTTTCTACGAACATTCGCATAAGACTTCTGTTGGCTCTGAGCAGCTCAGAGTCTTTCTCTGATCAACTGAACTTTCTCTAAGGTACTGAATACTAAGTTAGGACCTATGACTGTGGTCTCACTAACTTCGAACCAACCGATGGGAGACCTACATCTCCTACCATAGAGAGCTTCGAATGGAGCCATCTGAATACTGGAGTGATAGTTGTTGTTGTATGCAAACTCAATCAAAGGCAAGTGGTCATCCCAGCTTTCCTTGAAATCAATTTCACACGCCCTTAGCATATCTTCTATAGTCTGAATGGTCCTTTCTACTTGACCATCTGTCTGAGGATGAAATGTTGTACAGAGATGAACTTGGGTACCAAGAACCTTTTAGAATGTTTTCAAAAATTAAGAGGTGACCTGGGTACCTCTGTTGAGATGATAGATAGTGGAACACCGTGTAATATGACAAACTCCCTGATATAGAGTTTGTCATAATCCTCGGCTTAGTAAGAGGTACGAACTGGAAGGAAATAAGCTGACTTGGTCATTCTGTCTACAATGACCCAAACTGAATCATGTTGATGACGTGTTTTAGGTAAACCCTTCACGAAGTCCATGTTTACTTCTTCCCACTTCTAAGTAGGAATAGTGAACTCCTACATGGAACCACTAGGTTTTTTATGCCTTATCTTAACCAGCTGACATGTAGAGCACTTAGCCACAAACTCTGCAACATCTCTCTTCATCCCACTCCACTAATAGATCTCCCACAAGTCGTGGTATATCTTAGTGGCCCGTGGATGAATAGAATATCGCGCACCATGTTCTTCTGCAAGAATTCGCTTCCTCAAGTCATCTACATCAAGAACACACAGACAAACCTGACAATAAAGAATATCATCTCTCCCTTGGGAGAAAACCTCGACTTCCTGACTCTGAACAGACTCTTTTAGCTTGACAAGGCTAGGATCCTTGTATTACTTCTCTTTCACCTCAGAAACTAGAGATGACTCTGAACTACTCTGAACATATACACCATCCTCTGAAGAGTCGACTAAGCGAACGCCTAGTCTGGCAAGCGATGAATCTCCTGAGCTAATTTCTTGTTACTATCCTCAACATGGAAAAAACTACCCATGGACAGTCTACTGAGTGCATCGGCCACTACATTGGCCTTGCCCGGATGATAAAGGACACTCATATCTTAATCCTTCAAGAGCTCTAACCACTTTCTCTGACGAAGATTGATATCTTTCTGGGAAAAGATATACTGAAGGATCTTATGATCTATGAAGACGTCTACATGAACACCGTATAGATAATGCCTCCAAATCTTTAAGGCAAAGACAACTGCTGCTAACTCAAGGTCATGAGTAGGATAATTCTTCTCATGGGGATTTAACTTTCTGAAGGCGTAGGCTATGACTCTACCATGCTGCATGAGGACACAACCTAAACCTACTCTGAATGCATCACAATATACTACTAATCCATCAGAACCATCGGGAAGTGCTAAAACTAGAGCTGAGGTGAGTCGAGTCTTCAACTCCTGAAACCTCTTCTCGCAAGGTTCTGACCACTAAAACTTGACCTTCTTCTGAGTCAATATGGACATAGGAGATGTAATAAAATAAAATCACTTGACAAACTATCGGTAATAGCTAGCCAAACCCAAGAAACTCCTGATATCTGATGGAGAGATAGGGCAAGGCCAGTTTTTTACCACTTTAGTTTTCTAAGGATCTACTCTAATGCCATCATCGGAGATAATGTGGCCAAGGAATGCTACTGATCTTAGCCAAATTCATACTTACTGAACTTGGCAAACAACTGGTGATCCCTGAGAGTCTGAAGAACAATTATGAGATGGTTTGAATGATCACGCTCTGTGCGAGACTAGACCAGACTATCATCTATGAAGACTATGACGAATGTGTCCAAGTACTGCTTGAACACCCGGTTCATCAAGTCCATGAAAGCTGCATGGGCATTGGTAAGACCAAAGGACATAACTAGAAATTCAAAGTGACCATACCGAGTATGAAAATTTATCTTCGGAATGTCACATTCTCTAACTCTGAGTGATGATAGCCTGATTGAGTTCCATCTTGGAGAAATAACTGGCACCCTGAAGTTGGTCAAACAAGTCTCCTATCCTAGGAAACAGATACCTATTCTTGACCGTGACTTTGTTGAGCTGACGGTAATCAATACATATTCTGAAAGAACCGTCTTTCTTGAGCATGGATAAGACTGGCACACCCCATGGGGATACACTGGAACTGATGAATCCCTTATCTAAGAGATCCTTAATCTGATCTTTTAGTTCCTTGAGTTCTGCTGGTGCCATTCTATATGGCAGAATAAAAATAGGTTGAGTATCTGGGAGAAGGTCTATGCCTAAGTCTATTTTTCTTTCGGGAGGAATGCCTGGAAGATCTTTGGGAAAGACTTCTGAATATTCATTAACCACTGGGACTGATTCGAGACTGGGAGATTCGGAACTGGAATCCTTAACATGCACGAGATGATACACATACCCCTTAGAAATTATTTTCCTTACGTGAAGGTGGGAAATAAGCTGACCCCTGAAAGACGAAGTGCTACCCTTCCACTCTAGGACGGGCTCATTCGAGAATTGAAATTGAACTATCCTATTTATGTAGTCGACAATGGCATAGCAGGAATGAAGCTAATCCATGTCGAGAATGACTTCAAAATTAGTCATCTCTAACTCGACTAAATCTGCTGACGTGGATTTCAGAAATATCATAACTGATCAGTTCCTGTATACCCTTTGAGCTATGATGGTTTTACCCACCAGGGTAGAGACTGAAAAGGGCTCTGCTAAAATTTCGGGACTGATTCCGAAATCACCTGCTATGTATGGAGTGACTAAAGACAAGAATGCACCTAGGTCTAGCAAAGCATAAACATGAACATGGAAAATATGTAACATACCAATAATGACATCAGGAAAATTTTCCTGATCCTATCAGGTTTGAAGAGCATAGAGTCTATTTGGGCGTTGCCCACTAGTAGCATTAGAAGTGGCACCCTACTGGTTCGGGCGACCGACTGGGCCGTGGAACGATTCTGCTGACCTTGAGGTCCTGGCTGAGGACACTCCCTAATCCTGTGGCCTGGCTTACCACAACCAAAACATACATCACTACCGGCTCTGCAAATACCCTTGTGGATCTTACTACAAGTCTGACAAAGAGGGTTTGTTCGGGAACTGCTAATACTACCCTGAGATTTAGAGTCTGGTGCTCTGTCTCTGTTGCCATCCCTGAACTTCAGCACTGGGGCACTAGTGGAGGAAGGGGCTGGAACTGTTGACTTAGGAAAAAACTGCGAACGATTTCCTCCCTCTGATTTGGGTTGAGCAAAACTGAAACTGCCTGATCTTGCTCTCTTGTTCTGCCTCTCTCTAGTCTTAACCTTCTGCTTCTCTATCCGTTGAGCGTGGGTCATGAGCCTGGATAAAGTCATATCACTGTTCATCATCGCAGACCTACACTTATTTACCACGCTATCATTCACCCTTGATACGAACTTGCTCATCTTATCCCTGTTGTTTGCAACCACATGAGAGGCATATCTGGATAGCTGAGTAAATTTAAGAGAATACTCTCTAACTTTCATATTTCCCTGCCTGAGATTGATGAACTCAAGAACTTTGGCCTCTCTTAGCTCTTAGGTAAAGAATCTGTCTAAGAAATTCGTGATAAATTCTTCCCACTCAACAGGACCTACATCCCCTAACCTTTTACTAACCACTGCTTGTACCAAGTGTGAGCGACATCCTGCAATTAGTATGCGGCTAACTTGGCACTCTGAGAAGAAGTGACTCCCATGATATCAATGACCTTCTGGACTTAGTGAATGAATTCCTGAGGATCCTCGTCTGGCTTAGACCCAAAGAAGGACGGAGGGTTCATTCGAGTAAAGTCCCGAATCCTAGCTACTACTGAATTGGCCACTGGGTTGGTTGGAACGACTGTTGGTTGTTCATTCTGGGAAGCTACAGACTGAGCAAAAGTAGTAAATGCGGTCCTAAACTCTGCATGAGAAACATGTTCGCCCAAAGGATCTTCGGGATGAGGAGCTGGCTGATTTCTTCTCTTTGGAGGTATATTTCTGAAACAAGAGAAGAGCGCATTAGACTGAGAGACTGACTTGAAATTATGCTTACTAGCACGACATAAATACTGAAGAAAGGGAATTATTCTTAAAACATCTCATATCCTCCTGTACATAAATGTGGCACGCAGCACACCCATGTACAAGACTCTACTAGATGCAGCTTTCAGACTTTCTAGGACTCTATTGAACCTTAGGCTCTGATACCAAGTTTGTAATGCCCCAATTTTTTGAACTGGAATGCTACACGGTGCTTATGACCCCGAGGGACCACAAGCTAACCCATGACTGATATTTATACCTGTATACTACAATTCATGACATAATAATAAGAAAAATATGCACAATAGGCCATAAGGTTCAACTGAAATAATATAACATCCATAGAGGCGAAAAATACCCAAAATAACTAAAAACTGTATCTGAAAGCTAAATCTGAGCGTAAATCCGAAAGCCTCTAAGTACTGTCTGAAATAAGGAGTTGAAGGAACATGTCTCCAACTAACTCTGTAAACTGATAACTGGCTAAAATAATAATGAATAAATCCAATCATATTGTCCTGGAATGAAGAGGACTCACTGAATCTCTACAACTAGAAATGCTATGGCTACTGCCGATCTGGAGCTCGTGTCCCTAAACCTATGGTTTAACATGAAAAGAAATCACCATAGCGCAAATGCATTAGTACGAGGGGATGTACTGAGTATACAAGTGAGGTAGGCTAAATATAAATAGGTTTTGCATGCATGAACAATGCTAACTGACTGACTGATATGAACGTAAGAGTGCAAACATATATACATAGTAACTAAGATCATGAGTAAGTAATGGCTAAATCTGTACGCTAATACATGGCTGGAACCGTAGTTCTAATAACATGGATGACTGTATCTGACAGACCTGAATCTGGTTGAACTCTCTGAGTTCCGTGCTATAATTAAATTTGACCGTATCTAACAGTCCTGCTATACTGATATCTGAAGAATTGTCTGAGTTCTTTACTGAGACTGATACTAAAACTGTGGGACGTAGTTGTTTAACTGACATTCCTCATGTATACCATTACGGCTAAGCTGGGGTCCAATCTCTGCCCCGACTGGAGGGGTGTCAATACCACGCCACTGGTAAGGACAGTTGTGAGTGACCCTTATCTGGCAGGTACTCAAAGTGAGAACGGTGAGACCCTAAATTAACAGGTTAAGCCACCTCGTCAACCCTAATCTGACAGGCTAAGATGTCTCAACCTACGCTGGCTACGTAGTTCTGGAACACAAGGATGACTGCTAAGGTTCACACCCTAAAACTGGTAGGTGAGTCCCCATCCTTGGGTTCACTCGGTGCTAACTTCTACTCCCATCTGAAGAGACTAAACATGATTCAACTGAATGTACATGGACAGATTAACTGACTTCCGTTGACTAACGGAGTAGTACTATTATCTGAGAGTTAACTGAGATCATGAGATTTCTGAGGTTTCCTAAGTCACATCACTGACTGAGTTCTATAGAGTATAGCTTTACTGAGATTATTGTGACAACATGACATGGCTCTAGGCACACAACTATGTTTTTCGCGTACGAATACCCCTTGGACTCGATAGAAGGAAACTGACACACATGACACGACTTGATCACAAGATTTGAGTCCACAATTCATAAAATCATAAGTAGGGGGTATCATATTTCATATAGTTATTCAACATCTTAAACATTGTAGGGAATGCATGGATATATTTTGTGTACATATTGTATATCTCCATTATCTTGCATGCTTCATACCACCACAACAGCAATACATGAAAAGCATGGAATTCATATTAAAGTATATAGCTAACATTAACTTGTCATTTAGACATCATAGAAGCATACAAACATTAATTTTTAGCATTCTAAGCATTTTATCAAACACCTTGCATGCATTCTTTAAGGCATAGGTGGGTTTCATACTTGGACCATATTAAACCACCTAAAGTTCATGGATTTCAATTAACAAACATATATATTCCATGAAAACACCTTTAGACATCACATTGAAACTTAAACAACAATCTTCAACATGTACATACTCATATCACCACAAAAAGTTTACAAAATAATATTTAAAACATGGTTCTTGAGCTCTATGAATGAATTGGATCTATAGATGATTACTACGCATACCTTAGTGATTGAATCTTGAAAGAGATCTAATATTTCTTAAGGTTCTTGAAGAATTCCTTAGGCTTGCTCTTGAGGAGATGATCTTGAGAGAAAACCCTAATCTTGTGGTTGAGAGTGTAAGAGAGGGTTTTTTAGATGCTTAACTGAAGAAAAATGAGAAAAATTATGCCTCTTTAGGGTTATAAGTCGTGAAAGGTGAAGGAAAAGACCAAAATACCCTTATGAAATAAATTCCCAGTTGCTGAAAATCATAGCTGACAACATTTGTGTCAAGGCGTCAAAAGTGTGGTAAGCCGTAAAAAATGTCGTCACACAGGAGCTGGAACTGATGGTTTCTGCCTAAGTCTGACGACCTTCGTGGTAGGGCATCACAAATGTGGTAAGCTACAACGAATGTCATCACTTAGGAGCTGGTTTCTGCCTAAGGCTGATAACCTTCGTGGTAGGGCATCACAAATGTGGTAAGCTACCACGCATGTCGTCACACAGTTTTCAGCCTGACATACTGGAGTAAAATAGGAATAACTCTTTTCTCCGATATCGTATTTAGGTGAAATTGGTATAGTTGGAAACCTAATTCAATTATATATCTGTTTATAGGTCATTAGCTCAAAAATTCCAAGTGTAATGAGAGATATGCTCGTTTGAATCTGACTATGGCAATATCTTTCTCAAGATTTCGATCAGTGAGGAATGTTTTGATTTGTCTGATAGCCGGGAGTTATTTGAAGCCCTAATATACATCTAACATACTCATAAAACTATAAAAGAACCATGATATACTATGCATGATCTTGGTACATGGCTCTAATATTGGTTAGGATTTTTCGGGGTATTACAGGCAGTATCTTGAGACTCAAAAGGTAAAGGGTAAAATCTGTTAGTTCGTCCAAAAGATCGTTGATGGTACATAAATTATCGATTATGTATGTAAGGTATAAGGTTGGTTCAATAAAGCACGATAAGCCTACAGAGTTGAGAAGCCAGGGGAACACAATCCTAGTGTTCACTTACGACTGATTACAACCGAAGTTGATATTTGCTAATTGTTCGATATTGCTACTCAAAACCCCCCATTTACTTTTTCAGTTCTTCCCATTGATTACAAAGATGAGAGCCACGATTCCACGTATTCCCTTGGGATTCTACCCCAACCTTTGTTGGGTTACTATACTTGACAGCGACCGCATAACCTTCGAAGTGAAGGTGTAGCTTGGACGTTATCAGAGAGCCGTCATAAGTAATTAAGGTACACACTTCTGCAATAATTATTCGTTCAATAAATTAATGGCCAAATATAATGTGAAGCATAAGGTAGCTACCGTGTATCACCCTCTAATGGGAGGACAAGTTGAGGTGTCGAATCGAGAGCTTGAGAGGTTTCTCGAGAGAACTATAAGCATAAACAGAAATGATTGGTCCCTAAAATTGGACGATGCTTTGTAGGCTTACAAGATTTTTGACCCATATTGAAATCTCTCCATATAGATTGGCCTTCAGTAAGGCATATCGATTACCAGTGGAATTGGAGCATAGAGCCTATTGGGACATCAAGAGGTTGAATATGGACATGGATGCTGTGAGAGAGAAAAGATTGCTATAGTTACATGAACGGGCTGAGTTCCATTTTCATTCGTTTGAAAATGTGAAGTTTTATAAAGAAAGAACTAAGAGGTGGCATGATAAGCACATTTAGAGCCAAACTTTCAAGCCAGGTAAACAAGTGTGGTTGTACAATTCAAAACTGAAACTATTCGGGGGCAAGTGGAAGTCCAAGTGTCAGGACCATTTGAGGTAGTTTGCATGACTGCACATGGCGCGGTTGAACTGAAACCAATGGAGTCGAACAAGACATTTTTTAGGAATGATCAAAGGGTAGAACATTACTATAGAGGTGTCGTTGAGCGTAAATGAACGTCTATTGATGAGTGAGAGGATCGTAGACACGTGATTTTGACCTTTCTCGAGTTTGATAACTTCACCTTATTAAATATTAACTAATATTTATAGAAGCATAAACTCTCCAAAACTTAATTCTACAGTTTTCTTAAATTAGTGCGCTTAATTTTTTATTAAAAAATAAGCACGACTTTTTTGAAGTCATGGGTTATTTCTTTTTATCTAAGGGATATGCATAAAAATTTGTTATTCACCCAAGTTATGAGTTTACTTTTAAATTTTAAAAAAAGAATTATTTACCATTTGAATTTTTTTTCTAATAAGAAGACTGTTAAAATTAAAGTGACTATCAAAGATATGAATTTTTAAACATAAATGGAACCCAAAGGTTCTAACTAGTAAAGGTGTTAGTTTGTTATATTTAACAGTTCTGATATTGGTCAAAACATTTTTTCATTCATTTGTTGTTTATTCGATTTGAGTCAGATTAGGTGTTCTTTATTAATTGATTAACTTTTGGTGCATGCTAGTATTGGAGAATGTGTATGTTTTTTAAAAAAAAAATATTTTCATATGATTTCTTGTACTTGAAATGTTAGTAGGTTACTTTGGAGTATCATAGTAATTATTCTATTAATTTGTTCTCCTGTATTTAAGAATTTGCATGGCCTAGATCATATATTTAAGTACTAGGTAAGGAGTGATATGGAGTGTGGATTTGTTCTAAACCCCATTGCATGCAAAAGAAAAAAAAACAGTAGAAAAATCATTCGTAAGAAAATGAGATGAGTTGAGGATTAATTCCAAACCCGTTACATTAAAAGACTGAAAAATAAAAATAGCTTTAGGCTCAATAAAATCTTGTTTCAATTAAGAATACGATTATGCATTTTTTTTTCTGATATACTATTATAAAAAAATTTCAAGAATGTAGTTACGTACTATGGAAAAGATTATCCCAATAATTAACCTTCATTTGAGATATTATTGGTGCGACATATACGAATGAAAAATGACTTATCACACAATTTATTCAAAATATTTAAAGTTAAATGTAGGTTGATAAAAACGACTATCCTACAACGAAAAATTTCTTATGATTGGGATTCAATAAATGTTACTTGAAATACCATAACTCAATTTCAAGTGACGACTTTGTAAATAAATATAGCTAATAATCACTTTAATTGGAAACCCCTTTTTCCTTCACTTCACCGGTGATGAAAAAAGGGTTGTATTATCTCTCGCAATTTTAATGGAGATAACTAAAATTTGAGCTTTATGATATTATCTTGTACTTTATTTGGTTATTTGAATATTGTGTATGCTGGCCTAATGTGCTACTTGATGCTCATTTATCGCTTTGTAATTATTGAATCATATTTTAAACACCATAACTTTTAAAGAAATCCCAACTGACCTGCAACATGGCTATACCCCTAAAAGAAAGTATAGTTGATGTAATATCAGTACAACCACACGTACTGATAGGTATCATCATCGACCAGGGTTAGAAACTAATAATAATTATAACAACTAGGAAGGAAATCATGACATGAAATAAAGTTCCAGTTGCTAAATTCCTTTTTTATACATTGGTTGGTTTGTTGCCCTTAGCATCTTTGTGACCTACTCGTCATTTAACTTTTTTGTATATTTTTGTCCTTTGATAAATCTATCCTTTTTCATAACTCCTAAGTCTTATTTTATGTTATCTTTCTTCCCTAATCTTGTTATCCTACCTTCGAAAAGTTCGACAGTCCTACTGACTTTACTATTCTGACACACCAAAGGTACTAGACCAAGAAGCCAAATTACCCCTCCCTCCATTGCTTTACAACCTACAAACAACTAAGTATAAATACTATTTTTCCTTACCATAGATATACATAAATATAATAAATCAATCTTGTTAAGCAGGGTTTCCACAATCAAATACACAGTAACATACATATATAGACACTCCATTAATTTTAATGAATGAATGTATGCAATATGTATGAATCGTCTCATCACCATCATATCACCTTTACCTCATTATCATCATATCATCGTAATAATATCATCTATGTAACAATATTATCACAACATGATGTCAATATCATCATCAATAAGATCGATCATTATAGCATCATCATCACATTCTCGTTTCACCATCATCAATATGTCAACATTAGTTTCATCAATGAGTATGCAATGTACATTCATAAATCTCAAGTAGTACCATAGGAAATCAAGAGCATTCAATTCATATGCATACATAGAGTCAAGAAATTCCTTTACTATCATTAACAATCTCACAACACCGAAGATTAACATATCATTTTTTCCTATTTTCACATATTTGGGAATTCTGTAGACATATATGTGGACACATAGAGTACCCCATTCAGATGTCACTCGACAAGTGATTTTTATCGGTGCCTTTCAACAATCTTAAGTCGTCACTCATGTATCTACGTAACACCCTTGTACCAAAATACTAAATGTTATCCTAATACTCTTACACCTATTAGTAGACAACCTGCATACTAAACACTAAGACCTCGTCTAGCTTTCTTTCGCTTATCTGGCCATTATTCTTAGACTTTTATCCCATCAATCACAACTATGTAAATTTACTCCTATAATCATACTATACCCCATTAATCTACCATTACACGTATGACCTATATTTATGACCTCTCCCTATTCCAAATAACTTCATTAGACTCTGGAATCCCACTAACAACCTACCTTAAACCCAATTTACTCTCCCTTTACTTGGTGGTCGTTCTTATTATCTTACTAATTTGTTAACACCCTTGTAATTCTCCGACAAACTCTAATTCATACAAACTTTACTTTCAAGCCAAACAAAAAGTCAATAGCTTAATAATTTAACAATTCAAATCACATATTTAAGCCTAATTCAGTTATTATCATTTCATCCATTCAAACTTCGTGCCTAAAGGTCTAAGACATGAAAACTCTGGGCATTACTATCATTATCACATGCATCTTTTCCAAGTCTATTATAGTTTAAACATAACCTACCTGGCAGATAAATTACGCTATTACAGAGGATAGAGAATTTTCCCACATGCATATGACCTTTTTTTATATTGGAATATCGCTGGGTATACCTCAAAATTTCTCTCATGAAGCGTGGCCTTCGAAACCTCATTTCTCTAGGTACTAGGTTTGCTCCAGGTCTTTTTGGAGGAAGGAGAAGACCTAAAGAGGCTTAAGCAAAGAAAGAGTCTTGAAATAATTTTTAGTTGGCTGCTGCCTAGTACCACTGTAATGGTGGATTTACCGCTATAGTGGTGGGTTGCATGCCTGACACACTTCTTTTAATTTTTTATACCAATTATGTTTTTTCCACTTTTTTCACGAAATAGTTTTTATCAAGTTTGGAAAAAGGATTTTCTTCATCGCAAAGTTTTTTTGGGACAAATTTTGTCATAATGATGTTTTAGGTCATTATATTCCATCAGGTTAAGCCTAGTAGAGCTGAAACACAAACATGACTATATCTAGTATGTTTAACTTATTTGCATCATTTGTATTTAACTTAGTAGGACTCAACATAGGAGTCGGATCCATCCAGGACAAGTATCACTATTTGTTCGACCAACATGTGCATTCTATATGCTCTTTGCAATCTTATTTGTGTGGTCATTTTAATTATTGACCGGATTTAGACTGTCTATTGAGATAGAAGAGAGAAGTTTTTCTTCTAAATTCTTATGCCTATATAATTAAATTCAAAATTTATGCAGATCTTGATTTCAAAAATAATGAAAGAAAGAAAAAAAGCAAAAAGATTTTCTTTCATACCCTTTTTATGAAAAGAATATAAAATAGTTGTTTTTCTAAGTTCAAATCTTTGACATCTTTCTAATTGTCTATTCCGGATGAACTATGCATACCTGATTCTCTTCTCTTGGATGTTAGATACGTAGGCAACCATTCTTGGGCTCCATAATCTTTATTAAATTTTTTTTAAAAAATACCTGTTTTCTTATCCAAAAATACAAAATAAAAAAGATTTGTTCTTGATAAAAAAAATCAAAATATATTGTTTTTTTTTTTCATTAATAAAAAAGATAAGAAAAGCTTTTCTTCACTCTTCTTCTAGATTAGCTATTTCAAACTCTTCTCTTTAAAAAATGCTAGATGATTTTTCTTTGATAATTTTAGGATTCATTTTTGTATGGAATTCAAAATAGAAAACCAAAAAGATTTGTCTAAATTTCTTATGATAAATTTTTTAAAAATCTTTGTTTGTGTTTTTCTTATTTATTTTCCTCCAAAGTTTCAAAGAGAAAAATATTTTGTTGGTTATCACATTCAAAACTTCACGAATTACGCGCATCTGATTCTTTTCTTTCGGAAGTAAGATATGCAGGTATTCCTTATTAGGTTTGATAATCTTTCATAAAAAATAAAAATAGAAAATGAGAGTTTTGAAAATGTTAAACTCTAACAAAATTTCTACTATCCAGTTAGATAAGGTGGTTGGTTTGTGGTTAAGCTGACATCTCATTCATACAACACCAGATCCAAAGAAAAAGGTAAAATGAGCCACAAAAATGGGATAGAGTCCACTAACAGAGATGCCTAAACTTAGTTGATTCCACAGAAATTCATATACATGGAGAATATAACCTTATTGATATAATAAATGAACAAAATATACCAAGCCTGAATGAATGGAATAGTGACACCCTCTTCAATCCAAACACTTTTAGACATGACTACTACAATTTTTGCTTAGGACCAAACAAGAAATCCATTGTACCCACTTGAATTCATCCCAAATGCTAATGTGTCTATCATGATTGGGACCTATGCCTTACTCCCCACAAATCATCCATTATTTATTTCTGAAATCCAAACTACTGCAAGTCCTCAAATGACGCTGATACAGAAGTCTAACAGTGAACCACATCATGATCAATTCTATCCCCTGAAGTAACATTTATATTCCCAGACTGCAGCTATCTTTCACATCGACATAATTTTTCTATTGTGATAAAAAAGGCTACAAGAAACGAGGAACAAAAAGAGATGGCTAGAAAAATAAGAAGTTCTGATTAAAATATGAGAAATATGGAAAGGACTGGGAGGGAAAAAAAGTATTTCTTATAAGGATTCATGCATGTTCTCTAATGTCCACTTTTCTCTAGGGTTCAAAACCCTAAAGCTTGACATGTACGAAGGCCACAGTGATTCTTTGGATTATTTGGAAAGGTTTTATAATCAACTAAGAGGAGTAAGGAAAAAAACAAACTACTTATGGCTTACTTTGGAGAGATTCTGATAGGGATCTATTTTGAATAATTTATCAATTAAGATATTACTCGTTGGAATATTTGGGAGGACATAGTTTGGTATTTATCCAGTAACTTCAAAATAATATTTACATAGTACCGGATTACATCACACTTGCTAACATAAGAAAAAATACCACTAATTTTTTTCATGAATATGCTATTAAGTGGAGGTAGAAAGCTGCTAAGGTCAAGCCACCAATAAAAGAGACTGAGATGATTGATGTTTTCCTTCAAACACAAGAGTCTGATTATTTTAACCACCTGCTTTCTATAGTAGGTAAAATATTTGTTGAAGTAATCAAAATTGAAGAAATGGTTGAAAACGGCATTAAGTCTAAAAAAATATAGTTCAAGTAGCCCTTAAGACTACAACTCAAACAATTCAAAATAATTCCAAAAAAATTTGGGATCAAGAAGAAGAAAAAGAATGTTGCAATGGTCATACAAGGAGCAAGACAAGGTTATTATTACCCCATGAAAAACCATCAAAATTATATTATACCATCTCAACATTGAGTCTATAATACATAACCATATGTCCAACCAACAAACTATCCCCAATGATGTGTACCAACACATCAAAACCCTTGGTCCTATCCTAAAAATGTTTAAGAATCCTACAATGCCCATTTAAGGTAGGAATACGGAGGGAATCAGAACCTATGGATAACTTCAGACCACTTGGAGAGTCTTTTAAAAGGATTTTCATAAAATTGAAAAGTTTGAACATGATAAGAACTATTTCCCAGAATCATACAGGTCTACATTCAAAAGTTTTCAATCTTAAAACATATTGTGAATACCATTCTAATTCCCCAGGTCATAGTACTAATGATTTTCAATCTTTAAAAAGGAAAGTGGAAAGATGATTCAAGCAGAGATGATTATGGTCCAAGATAGTAATTCTCCAAATATTACTGAGAATCCTCTGCCAACAAATAATGATGTACGCTTTATTGAGATGATATGTGGTGATTAAGAAACTTGTAATTCCTTCAATTCTCAAGAAAAGACAGTTAAAATTGGTGGAAGTTCTATTATGGTTGATGTAAGTGGCTAAGATGTCAAGTCTAGTAATTGAAAAGGCAATTTTCTTTTCTAGGAATGAGTCTTCGTAGTTTGTTTTGTAATTATTTATGTTATATGATTATTTTAGGGTTGTAATCCAAATTTTAGTTAGTTAGTTTTTTTTTTTAATTTAAAGCATCCTATCCTTTTATTTTGTTTGTTTATAGACTCTTGTTATAGTTATTGTTGTTTGAGTTTTTTAGGGGTTAACCTATAACTTAGGTTTTTTTTATTATTTTCAAACTCTTCTATATTTTACTTAATGAAATATAATTTTTTGAGTCATTTTGATCCATTCTACTTAGATCTTCTTATTTATATCTCTTTTGATTTAGTTTTAGTGATATAATATGCATATAAAATTTTGGGTCGGATCTTAAATCCTATTCTGTTATGAAATGAATAGAAAAGAAGTTGAAATGAAAGAAAAATATTATTTTAAGAAAATATTGAGGATTGAATCATCTTGAAAGATAAAAAATTGAAATGGTTTTATAAGTTAAACAAACCCTAGGACAAATTCGATCCAAATTAACACATGTCATCAGTTGTGAAGATGATTTTGCCTAACTGGAATTTTTAATAGACAATCATGAAAGAAAAGTGACATACATATACATCAAAAAGGATGTTAGCAAGATATCCTATATGCTTCTAATTCTTAAAGTGCATGCTTGTATTTGTATTTTTAAGAATTGATATGATGAAGGTATTTTATTCTGCTATCCAAACACTGTGTCATCATTTGCTATTCCTTTTAAGCTATGATTTTATTTACCATCATTTTCCTCTTTTCTAATCAAAATAAAGTCAAAGAGCTCGAATAAAAAGAAATAAAAAATGGAGCAAAAAGAAGTCAAAATAAAAAGAAGAAATAATAAAAAAATGTCAAAGAAAAGAAAAATAAAAAAAAAAGAGTCAAGGTAGAGTAAAAATAAAACAACAGAATAATCTTTCTGTACTATATTTGACCTGATTCTTACTTTACAAGATACATAGGTAGCCCTATCCTAGGTTCAGTCCAACCAAGAAAAGTCTAGAAATTTCATAATAATAGAAACTAAGAGGGTCGATTCCAAAAGTTGGAAGTATTATACCTATTATATGGGTTAACTTTGAGCTTTCATACAATTTCTTTCTTTCTAACCCTATTCAAAAGAATTATTTATATGGAGTGCATTGTAAGATCTACACTGCTCATCATAGTATTTAACATCTTATTCCTCAAAGATAACTTAATTCTATATAGCACAGATGGATGGAATTGCTAAAGAATTATGACATCTTTATTCTATACCATCCAAACAAGGTAAACGTGGTAGTAGATGCCTTGAGCTGGAAGATAGTGACATGGGTATCTTGGTTTCTATTTTATTTTATCAAAGGTCGTTGGTGTGGGACATCTAATCCTTATCTAACTTGATAGTACAACTTGAATTCTCAAACTCCAGGAGGATCCTTATTAGTATTGAGGCATGGTCTACCATATATGACTAGATTTAGAGTCATTAGTTTGAGGACAAGGGACTTTATGTTATTCAAAATCATATGCTGAGTGGTATGTCTAAGAGGACCACCATAAATTCTAAGGGTATTTTGAGATATGATGGCTACATCTGTGTTTTGAGGTTTGTAACTTGATTTAGTTCATATTGTCGGAGGTTCACTGCTCCAGATAATCTATTCACTCTGAGCTCACTAAGATGTATAGGGATTTGAGGCAACACCACTGGGGGAGTGGCATTAAGAGAGATGTGGTTGACTTTATGGCTCATTTCAGATGTCGTCAGTAGGTAAAGGCTGAGCATCAGAGGCCTGGTGTCCTAATTTAGAGATTGCCTATTCTCAAGTGGAAGTGGGAGCATATTTCCATGTATTTCCTTAGTGGATTACCTCATAACTCCCATGGTTTCAGTGGAATTTGGGTTATTATAGGTTGGTTGACAAAATCAATATTTTTTTTCCTATTCAGATGTCTTATTGTTCTAAGAGATTAGATCGTATCTATGTTTGTGCGATAGTTCTCTTGAATGGAGTGCCCATATCTATTATTTTAGACAGAGGCTTAGTATTCACTTCTTGCTTCTAGAGGGCTTTTTTGCTGAGTTAGATACACAGGTGGATCTTAGCACCACTTTTCATCCTCAGACCGATAGCCAATTGGAGAAAACTATTCAGGTTCTTAAGGATATGATTTGATCTTATGTAATGGATTTTGGAAGTTAGTGGGAGTAACACTTAGCATTAGTGAAGTTCCTATATAATAATAGCTACCATTCATTACTGATATAGAACCATTCGAGACACTATATAGTAGCATTATCAATCTAGAATAGGGTGGTTTAAGACCCTTGAGGTTAGGCCCTATGGTACTAGCTTTCTTTGGAAGTCACTGGATAGAGTCAGGATGATTCAGGATAGGCTGAGCCAACTCAGAGTAGGCAGAAATCTTATTCAAATCGTAGACTTCATGTCTTGAGCGTAATGAGGTTTAGAATGAAAGAAAAGCTCAGCCCTAGGTGTATTGAATCCTTTAAGATCCTCTGGTCAGTTGGAGAGGTGGATTATGAGTTAGCCTTATCCCCAAATTTTGCTACTATTCATCCAGTTTCCTATGTTTCTATGACACAATGTTACATTCCCAATGAGTCACATGTGCTTTGATGGGACTCAGTTCAGTTGGATAAGATATTGTCCTTTCTGGAGGAGCCAGTTCTTATTTTGGCCAGGTATATAAGGAGGCTGGGCTCTAGGGAGATCCAGTAGTTAAGGTTTAGTGGAGAAAACAACCAGTATAGAAGAGTAATTAGGATATTAGGAGCGAGATGAAGGCCTATTATCCTCACCTGTTTGAGGCTTTAGGTACATCTTAACCCTTTACTTACAAGGATGAAAGTCTTTTATTAATGGATATTGTAATGACCCCCAGGTCATTTTCTGTATTTCCACACCTTTTTTCCATTTAAAATTTTCCTATGGCTGTCACAAGTCATTTTTGACATACTGGAGCTGACAGTTCAGTTATCGGGCAGTTCATTTGGTTTTTAGGGTCAATTCCCTATTTTGAAGTCTTCTCTGATAAGGATTAGCTACCGAGCATAAATATTAGGTTAAAAACCTTGTATGCCAATTTTGATAGTTCCATTAGCTCTAGAATGTCAATTTTAGGTCGGGAGACCTTTGATTTAGGTCCCAAGTCTACTGGACTAATTTCGAGCTCTTTGTCAGATTCGATAAAAGTGTCTTTTGGGTGTACGGCCCAATTTCATCAAAACTAGTCTGAATGGAAATATCTATCATGACCCGAACTCGGTCCTGGACATTGTAACACCCTGGATTCTAAACCCCGGATGCTACACGATGCTTATTATCCCTAAGGACCACAAACTAACCCTTTTCTGGTACCTGTAACTGAGAATATACTGTAAAAATAGAGAAAACAACTGGCAGAAACTTTCCATAAGGTTCAAAACTAAAATACAACTGAATAAAGTATCAAAAATACTAAGGCAACTATCTAAACATCTAGTTTGAAAGCCTCTAAACTGTTTTAGTAAGGAGTTGATGGGACAATCCCCCAACCAACTCCGTCTACTAAAATACTGAATCTAGAAATATAATGAAATAATAGAACATCCTCGAATAATGAGGACTCATTGCTAAGTTTACTACTGCTGGATGAATCTGAACTGCTACGGGTGCTCTGGATTTTATGCTTCTGAACCTATGGTATAAAACACGATAGTGCAGACAAGTATGTGTCAGTATATAAGAATGTACTCGTATCTAGATGAGGTAAGTCTAAATGCAAAGGCTCATATACATGAACTATAGCTGACTGAATAACATGTGTAAACTGAATGAGGAATATATGCATGAATGCATAAACTATATCTGAAATCGTAGTAATACTGAATACTGAGTTCTAATAACTGAATTACTGATAACTAGGTTTACTGATGTCTGACACTTGATTAACTAAATCTGAGATCAAGCCAATCTAGCGGGTGATCTCTGGATCTGCTAATACTGATAATGATTGACTGAATATGTGATCAAGCCTATCTAACGGGTGATCTTTGAATCTCTAGAACTATCTAAGTTCTTTACTGAGTTGATTAACTGTATCTGATAGTCTTGATTTCTGTATAGCTGAACTGAGTTCTATTACTGAGACTGAATCTAAAACTGAGACTGTTGAGGTAGTCATCTAATCGATATGCCCCGAATCTGAACTAATAGGGTCCAACCTGTAACCCCAATAGGAAGGGTGTCAGTACCGTTCCACGGTTAAAGATACTTCTATCGTCAAGCTTGTCTAACGGGTGACTCTAAATAGGAAGTCAAGCCTAATATAATGAGTGACTCCTGGAAGGTAGCCAAGCCTTAATCTAATGGGTGACTCCTCATCCTACACTATCTATGCAGTTCTGGAGTATAGGGACTACTACTAATTACTCTACCTCTTTACCGGGGAAGCCATCTTCCCTACCTTCGCTCGGTGCTGAATCCTACTCCCAACTAAATATACTATGAACTGATTCTTAGATTGTACTGGACTGAACCGAATCTCTTATTGATCATACTGATTAACTGAGCTGAACTGAATCTATTGAGTTCCATTTACTGACAAAAAACAACTGACTTCTGTTATCTGACTGAATGCTACTGAGTTCTGAACTGAATACTTGAATACTATTGAGGTCTGAACCACATACTGAGCTAGAATAGACTGCTACTGAAATTATTGAGTCTTTTTAAGTCCTGTAGCTGACTGAGTTCTACTAATCATGTCACGACTGAGATTATCTTGAAAACTAACACTAGCTCTAGACATTCACCTAAATTATCGGGTATTAAATACCCCAAGACCCGATAGCATAAAAATAAATAGTACATGACAATTCTCGAATACTTGACATTGGTCAACAACTCACAATACAATCAATGAGGCAGTTCATCAAGCACTTTAAAGTTATAAACTTGTATATGAATAGGAATGTATACTAATAAATCATAATTCATTCACTAAGACCTTTCAACAAACACTTAGCATGCATTAACTTTTACATAAAAGGGGATTTCATATTACCATGCTATAATGGCACTATCTTCTTCACATAGACGTTTTATCAAACATATGGGGAGCATGCTTTGGTTATACAACAATTTCTACATCTAATTAACATGGTTACATAAATCAACATGCAACTTGAAGGGTTTATCATGAAAATTATGCAAATTATCGCATACTAGGAATAAATCATGAAACTTATAATCTTGAACATGAATCAAAACTCGACAATAACATGAACATAAACTTCAACTAACATAAATCATAAAAACTCATAAATATACAATCTTTATAATTTCAAAAGTATTCTTGAACTTCTTTGGTGGAAGGAACCCAAGAATCAATATCTAACATAACACAAAATCTTGAATCATGAATGAGGTTAACTTTTCTTGAAGGTTCTTGAATGGTGAAGTTTTGATTCATGAGTTTTCTTGAAGAAGGGTTTGAATCTTGTTCTTGGATTTTGATCTTGAAAGAAATCATAATTTTGATTTTATGGATGAATGAGGAGTTATGTGCTTTGATTTGATGTAATTAGAGGTTAAAAAGGGTGAAAAAAGACCCAAAAAGCCCTTTAAAATGTCGTTTCAGCGTTGTTTCGGACAAAGTTGATGGTTTGGGTGATGGACCGTCACTCTGGTGACTGAACGTCACTATAACCATCAGTTTTGGGCAAGAAAATGGCCTTACTAACTCAGCTGCAATGGCCAGAGCGACGGTCCATCGCTGACTTGACGGTCCGTCAGCTTGTCCGTCGCTCCTGGGCAGTTCGGACAACTCTCATTAAAACGGTCATAACTTTTTCTTTTGATATCAGATTTTGGAAAAATTGGTATCATTGGAAATATAATTCAATTATATATGTGTTTATGGGTAATTTGATAAAAAAAAATTGTAGAACGGAATATATGATCATTAGAAGTTGAGTATGACAATATCTTTCTCAAGAATTCAATCGGTAAGAGATGTTTTGAGTCGTCTAATAGCTAGGACGTATTTGAGGCCTTAATATACATTAAAATAGATCATAAAACTACCAAACCACTAAAATTTATTTCTCATGAGCTTGAAGCATGGTTCTACTATCAGTTGGGATTTTTTTGGTATTACAATATCTCCCTCTTGAGAACATTAGTCCTCGAATGGGATTGACTAAGCTGAGATTTCTGATAGACTGAACTTAATTAAAGGATGTGAACATCTGAAACATGTCTATATGATTGGGACTACTGATATACTAAAATTTTATACAGAACATGCATATCTGATGCATGGATATCTGACTGAGTTGTTCTCATGAATGCATGACTGAAATTACTGATAAGCTGAATTTCTTCTACTGAACATGCATTTCTAAAGCATGAATATCTAACTGAACTGACTCTTGAATGTATGGCTAAATATGCAATGCTAGCTGATGCTAAGTTTGATGCTAAGTTTGTAACAAAAATCTGAGCATGAAACTGAATGGGTTTAAGGACATGAAAGCATTGGGGAATTATAGAGTATCTCCCCCTTGGGACACCATGTCCCTCTAAGAATGCTTACTTTACTGGGATACTGGGAAAATTGAGGCGATGCACAAGACACCTATGGATTGGATCATAACTAAATATCTGCGACCTGAAACTAATGTATGACTCATGAAATTAGTTGATCTTGCAACTACTGGGACTTTCTATCTTGGAATAGTTACATTCCTGAGATTTTTGATAGCATGACTAGATGGAAAGATAAGAAAACAAACTATACAAATCTGACTGTCTGACTACTAAACTGACTTTCTGGCTTTACTAGCTAACTCACGATGAAAACTTAAGCTCAAATGGGAGCAAAGGATCTAATAATGCATATCATGAAATTGAAGGGCTTATAATGTACCCGAATCTATATTAGAGAAACTTCCCTGATCATAGTGAGTCTGGAGTGTATAAAATTTGTTCTAATGCTGACCACTAGTGGTACTGGAAGTGGCGCCCTGCTGATGCAAATCTCTACCCCTCTAAGCCATTACTCTACACTTCCGTAACCTGTGCCTTAGCTTACTACATCCAAAACATACCTCTCTACCTACTCTACATGCACCTAGGTTATTCTTACCACACTCTCCACAAAGAAGATAGGTACGATCATTTGTTACACTACCCTAGGTTTTGGAGCCTGGCGCCCTATCATGACTATTATTCCTGAACTTTGGTACTAGTGCACTAGCTGAGGATGGAACTGGGACTGAAAACTTTGAACTATGCTGAGAACGGTTACTACCCTGTGACCCTGGCTGAGAAAAACTAAAACTACCTGTTCCGGCTTTCTTATTCACTCTCTCTTTTCTTAGATTTCTATGCCTCAATATGCTCAGTGTGCATCATCAACCTAGAAAGATCCATGTCCCTATTGATCATAGCAGTACTATACTCCTTAACCACCAATCCCGACACACCGATCACAAACATACTCATGCTTGACCTAGGGTCAGCCATCTTCTCAGGGACATACTTAGACAACTGATTGAACTTAAGGCAATACTCCTTCACTATTATGGATCCTTGCCTCAGGTTCATGAACTTTTCTACATTAGCTTCCGTCATCTCAAGTGGGAAAAACTTATCTAAGAACACATCCTAAAATATCTGCCAAGTCATAGAAGTTGCATCCTCTCCTCTACTCTTTATCCATATCACTACCCAATCATGAGCAAGATCCTTCAACCTATAGGATGCCAATTCTAAACTCTCCTCTTCTGACACATGCATAACTTGGGTGATCTTCCTCACCTCATTAAGATAAAGATGTGGGTCCTCACCTGCTATTGACCCAAATAATTCTGACGGGTTTATTCTCATGAAATCTCTGACTCTGGCTGTGGCTAAATTACCATCTTGCTGAGGTGGGGCTTCATCCTGATGGTTACCCTAAATATTAGTTGTCACAGTATGGGCTAACGCCTGAAAAGCTTCCCGAAACTCTACATCTGACATATTCTCATTCAAGGGATCTACGAGCTGAAGTGGCTAGTTATCCTCCCTATGGGCATTAGATCTGTGAGAAGGCATGTTCTATAAATGAAAGGAAGAAATGGATTAGATTGAGAGTTTAACTTGAGCTCATGCTCACTCACACAATATGAATACTAAAAGAAGGGAAACTGTTTCTAAAACATCTCATAGCCTCCTACCCATAAGTGTGGCACGCAACAAACCCATGCAGAAGACTCTACTAGATACGTCTTTCAGACTTCCTAGGACACTATTGAACCTTATGCTCTGATACCAAGTTTTTAATGCCCCGAATTCTGAACCCCAGATGCTACACAGTGCTTATGATCTCGAAGGACCATAAGCTAACCCTTTTGTAGTACCTGTAGCTGAGCATTGCATAATATACTGAAAAAATACAAAAAACAACTGGCGAAAACTTTCCATAAGGTTCAAATCTAAAATACAACTGAATAAAGTATCAAAAATACTAAGGAAACTATCTGAACATCTAGTTTAAAAGCCTCTAAACTGTCTGAATAAGTAGTTGATGACAATCCTCCAACTAACTTCTTCTACTAAAATACTGAATGTAGAAATATAATGAAATAATAGAACTTCCTCGAATGATGAGGACTCACTACTAAGTCTACTACTGCTGGCTGAATTTGTACTGCTAAGGGTGCTCTGGATCTCATGCTTTTGAACCTATGGTATAAAACACCATGGCGCAAAAAAGTAAGCGTCAGTACGTAAGAATGTACTGGTATGCTAGATGAGTTAAGGCTAAATACAAAGGCTCATATTCATAAACTATAGCTGACTGAATAACATGAGTAAACTGAATTAGGAATACATGCATGAATGCATAAGCTATAGCTGAAATCATAGTAACATTAAATACTGAGTTCTAATTACTGAATTACTGATAACTAAGTTTACTGATGTCTGACACTTGATTAACTGAATCTAAGATTAATTCTATCTAGCGGATGATCTCTGGATCTGCTGATACTGATAATGATTGACTGATTATGAGATCAAGCCTATCTAATGGGTGATCTCTGAATCTCTAGAATTATTTAAGTTCTTTACTAAGTTGATTGACTGTATCTAACAGTCTTGATTTCTGTATAGCTAAACTGAGTTTTATTAATGAGACTGAATCTGAAACTGAGATTGTGGGAAGTAGTCATCTAACCGACATTCCATGAATCTAAACTAATGGGGTCCAACCTGTAACCCCAGTTGGAAGGGTGTCAGTACCGTGCCACGGTTAAAGACACTTCTAAGGTCAAGCCTGTCTAACGGGTGACCTTAAATAGGAAGTCAAGCCTAATCTAATGGGTGACTCCTGGAAAGTAGCCAAGCCTTAATCTAATTGGTGAATCCTCATCCTGCGCTAGCTACGCAGTTAGGGAGTACAAAGACTACTACTAATGACTCTGCCTCTCTAATGGGGAAGCCGTCATCCCTGAATAAACTCTAAATTGATTCTTTAATTGTACTGGACTGAACTAAATCTCTTACTGATCATACTGATTAATTGAGCTGAACTGAATCTACTGAGTTCCATTGACTGACATAAAACTACAGAATTCTGTTATCTGACTGAATGCTACTGAATTTTGAACTGAATACTTGAATACTATTGAGGTATGAACTACATACTGAGCTGGAATAGACTGCTACTAAGATTACTGAGTCTTTCTAAGTTTTGTAACTGACTGAGTTCTACTAATCATGGCACGACTGAGATTATCTTGAAAATTGGCACTAGCTCTAGACATTCAGTTAAATTGTCGGGTATTAAATACCCCCAGGACACGATACCATAAAAATAAATAGGACATGACAATTCTCGAATACTTGACAATGGTCAACAACTCACAATACAATCAATGAGGCAGTTCATCAAGCACTTGAAAGTCATAAACTTGTACATAAATAGGCATGCATACTAACATATCATAATTTATTCACTAAGACCTTTCAACAAATACTTAGCAAGCATTAACTTTTACATAAAAAGGGATTTCATATTAACATGCTATAATGGCACTATCTTCTTCACATAGACGTTTTATCAAACATATGGGGAGCATGCTTTGGTTATACAATAATTTCTACATAAAATTAACATGGTTACATAAATCAACATGCAACTTGAAAGGTTTATCATGAAAATTACGTAAATCATCACATACTAGGACTAAATCATGAAACTTATAATCTTGAACATGAATCAAAACTCGACAATAACATTAACATGAACTTCAACTCATATAAATCATTAAAACTCATAAATATACAATATTTATCATTTAAAAAGTATTATTGAACTTCTTGGGTGGAAGGAACCCAGGAATCAACATCTAACATACCTCAAAAGCTTGAATCTTGAAGGAGGTTAACTTTTGTTGAAGGTTCTTGAATGGTGAAGTTTTGATTCGTGAGTTTTCTTAAAGAAGGGTTTGAATCTTGTTCTTGGGTTTTGATCTTGAAAAAAACCCTAATTTTGACTTTATGGATGAATGAGGAGTTATGTGCTTTGATTTGATGTAATTAGGGGTTAAAAAGGGTGGAAAAACACTCAAAAAGTCCTTTAAAACGTCGTTTCAGCGCTGTTTCGGACAAAGTTGATGGTCTGGGTGATGGAACGTCACTCCAACCGTTAGTTTTAGGCCAGAACGATGGTCCATCGCTGACTTAATGGTCCGTCAGCTTGCCCGTCGCTCCTGGGTAGCTCAGACAACTCTCAGTAAAATGGCCATAACTTTTTACTCCTATACTGGATTTTGGTGAAATTGGTATAGTTGGAAAGATAATTAAATTATGTATAAGTTTATGGATCATGAGCGCAAAAATTCTTTGTAGAACAGGAGGTATGATCATTTAAAGTTGACTATGATAATATCCTTCTCAAGAATTCAATCGATAAGGGATGTTTGGATTCGTCTAATAGCTAGGACGTATTTGAGGCCTAAATATACATCAAATTTGATCATAAAACTATCAAACCACTAAAATTTATTTCTCATGAGATTGAAGCATGGTTCTACTATATGTTGGGATTCTTAGGGGTATTACAGCCATAATGGGAAATCTCAAACCCACCCATAGACTGGAGACAACCCCCTTAGGCTTACCTTAAGAGAACGTATATATAAACAACAGAAGCCAATAAAATAGTAATAAGAAGGATATATAGTCAAATGAAATTTCTAAGATTCAAAATAATCAACCAACCCATTACTGTCAACAAAAGCCTTTAAACTAGTAATACCAACTAAGTTTTGACATGAACCTGACTATGATAAAAAAGAATCCAAAATAAAATACTAAGACAATAATGAAAATAATGAAATGACCGGGCCTTTTGAAATATAGAGGCTCACCACTTCATAGTAGACCAATAGAAGTGCTTTGTAATGGCCCTCCAGCCCATTTCCTTTATTTTCATACATTTTCATTATTTCAACCCTACCCACAGTGGCTACAAGTCATTTTTGACTTGCCAGAACTATTGGTTCGGTGATCGGATAATTTATTTGGATTTTGGGCTCATTTTCTTATTTTGAAGCTTTTACTGTTTAGGATTTTGTATCAGACCAAAACTCCTAGTATATTACCTTAGATAATAATACTAACAATTCCATAAGCTCTAGAATGTCAATTTTTATCTAGATATACCTTTGGTTTGGATTCTGCGGAACTCGAACTCATTTTGATCTATTGGTCGGAAAGTTGAGAAATTGGAAATTTAGTTGTGGGACACACATTTGGTCAAAATGAACTCATATGAGAAGTTTAAGTGCCCACCATGTCAAGAACATTGAATTTGATATGGTTATATAGTTTATTTCCGTATACGGGGTTTCAAACGAATCCTGAACCTCCGATCGAAGTCTATTTTAGACTTTGATGCACTAGGTTGCTAGTGTAACCTGGATCACAAAGGGTAAAATGCATTTGTACCATGTTTTTGATGATCTTTTTGAAAGAATTGTGATCGCAAAGCATAAATCGCAATCGTGACATGCGGTTTACGTGTACAAATTGTGATCGTGATGCTCAGTCATGATAGCGACATTCAAAAACCTGGTATTGGTATAAACAATTTATTTTAGCCCTTTTTCCTCGTTTTCATCTATTTATTGAGAGCAAAAATCCTGAAGTGTGAGATAAGGTGGGATTGAATCTATACATGAATTGGGGAGCTTGGATAACAATTATTTCATGATTTTCCTTGGTATTCATGGTAAGATTCCTTTAATTTCTTGATAAATTCTTAGAAATTAGGGATTTGAATTCTTAAACTTTAAGGGTTGATTTGAACCCAGTTTTTTCTCAACTTATAAGCACAACTTCATTGTCCATCGAGGGACCTTGTGATGGGATCAATTATGGATTCTATTAGCGGGCCCTATGGGCCCATTCTTGATAATAATTTTGACCCGACCCATTATATGGAAATTTGGATCTCATTTGACTCCTAATTATACATAGATTATGATTTTGATAGCATAACAACATTTTAAGATTGTGTAGTGACGATAGACATTTTATAGATGACTCAGGGATTTGCGGTTCGACTTCAAGGTAGGCTTTTATATATTTTTCTTCACAAGATAATGTGTTTTATATATTACACATGAATTCAAACATTTAGATTGATTATGGGTAGAACACCATGACTTAGTTTTGATTATTGATGTTTGGGGATTAGATTGGTGAATTGATCCGTAAGGTGAAATATTTATTTTATATTTCTAGGATCCTATTATGTCCTTTATATATTGATCTAATCCATAGAATGGTTAGGATTTGATAATGGATTTGGGATGTAGTTTAAGTGCTGGAAGCATGGTTAGGATGATTAACATTATTTGGACTATTTAGCTACCTTGAAACCATAATTTAGGTGGAGTTGACTTAATTGCTCATGCTCTAGGTAGAATTCCTACCTTGAGATTGATTATGGATTATGTACCCTCTAGAAGTCAATTTAGATGCCTTTTCCTAGTCCAGGGTAGAAATTTTCTAAATATAGAGTTCGAGGATTAGAAGTGGGTTCCCTTGGCCCACCTTAGGCCAAGACTTGTGTTAGCCTTTGTCAACTTATGTACTCAAGTTAGACATAGTCAAAACTTTTGATCCGTTAGTATAAGGTTACTTCGTGACTTGGTGAATGACGATGGCTTTCCCCAACTGATTAATCGTTTGTATCTATGATATGACTTTCAAATTTAATTTATGACGCGGTCCATCGGCATGCTTAATAATATAGGCGTAGACATAGTTATTATATATGGATCGTAGATGTGGGATGCCTTATAGATGCAATATGTGTTATAGTTATGACTTATGGCCTAGTGATATATTACGCCTCTTAGATGTGAGGTGCTTAGTTATATATTATGCCTTCTAGATGTGATATGCTTATTAAGATATTGTGCCTTCTCGATGTGAGATGCTTATTGAGATGTTATGCATCCTAGATATGTGAGACTGAAAAATGTCATGCCTCCTCAATGTGAGATGCTTAGTGAGTATTATACCTCCAAGATGGGAGATGCCTTATCGATGTATTATGCCTCCTAGATATGCTATGACTTGTAAAGACAAGATGGTTTACAAATATGATAATTGCTATGAGTTTCAGATATATATGTAGTTGTCACGACCCGAGGCTATGCCTAGTTGCGAAAATGGTGCTTACGGTCATAAGTGATGACAAGCTACCCCATAAGCTAGTATCTGATGTGAGCGCTAAGTAAACTAGTAATAAAACATGTACGCAGAAGATAAACTAATACGGTAAAACTAATCTGAATGCTGAAAAAATAGTTCAATCACAAATCTGTAGCATCTGCAAAAAATACTAAAAGAAAACTACTAAGACTGATAAACTAACTACCTGTCTGAATGTCTGAAAAGCCTCTAAGACTGATATGAAGTTGATGGGACAAACCCCTAGCTAACTCCAATTGACAAGGTAAAAGAAATGCTAAAATAAATAAATGAAAGATAAACTTGTCTTTGAAGGATGAGGACTCGCCACTGCTGTTGCGGCTGTAATGCTAAGCTGTCTAAGAGCGGTCAGGAAACCATGAGTTTGAACCTATGATATAAGACATCATAGCACAAATAAAAGTATACGGTCAGTACTTTGAATGTACTGGTAAATGAGATTAGGTTAGGCTGATATACATGAGGTACCGTGCATATAAAATAAGTACTAACTAAATAACATGAAACAATAGATCATGAATGAATGAGAAACTGAATTATCTGAGAATGCAAGACTAAGCATATAATATTTCTGAAATACTGAAATCTAATAACTGAATAACTGGTAATCTGAATGCTTTGGTCAAGAAAGCTTGAACTGAATTCTATTTTGAATACTGCTCTAAGACTATAGGAGGTATCATCTAACCGAAAAGCCCCAATCTGAACTAATTGGGGTCCAACCTGTAACCCCTGTTGGAAGGGTGTCACTACCGTGCCACGAGTACTAACACTGATTGTGTGGATCCACTAAACTAGCGTCCCAAAGGACTAAAGATTAACCCTATACTGATAGGATCACTCATGAGATATGTGTCAACCCTAAACTTGTAGGAGGATATCTCAAACCTACGTTGGATACGTAGTTCTATAACTTAGGGATTTCTACGAAGGATCACACCCTAAACTGACAGGAGTGCCCCCAACCCTGGTTTTGTTCAGTGTTGAATCCTACTCCCAACTAAATGGCACTGATTACTGGACTGAACTAAGTTTAACTGAGAAAAAACTGATCATAATAGTTGATTGAAAGACAATATTAATGGTTTATCTAAAATAATTCTGAGGATACTAAAATTATGTAAACAATTAGGTATCGGGTGTTCATAACCCACCAGCACTGAATGGATTAATAGTAATTCCATATAAAATCTTTAAAAACCATAATAGGGACTCATTGTTCAAAACTCAAACTTAGGCAATTCATCAAACACATAAGAGTCATAAATTTAAGCATGGGAATAGGTAAAGCATGCGATAATAACATAGTTACACTACTAAAACCCTGGATTAGGGATTTAAATATGAAGATGTTAATATTCAAAACATGTAATAGCTTATAATCATAACTTGAAATCAAACTATCAAGACATCCATGGACATAGTTAAATTTAAATATGTAAAACTCATGATTTAAAAACAAAAAGGGATTATTGGACTCCATGGGTTGAAAAAGCCTATGGATAAACATCATACATACCTCACTAGATGAATTCATAAATATTCTTGGGAATTTCTTAAGATTTGGAGCTTGAATTCCTTGATTGCTTAAGAATGGCTTAGGGTTTGTGCTTGAGGTGGGAGATGGATTTCTTGAGATCTCTTATGAATAAAGGGGAAAATAATGATCCTTGGGGACTTAATTTCATGTTAAGGACTGATTTGGGTGGATGTTAATTACCCAAATTCCCTTAATTAACAAGGAACCAAAAGCTAGATAGGGGAGAGAGGAGGCGCCGCGGACTAGTGTGGTGCACTGAAGGGGGCACCATCGGCTCTAGTGTGGTGCACTTGAGTGGGTGCCGCAGGCTCTTCCCAATTCTGATACTATTTTGGTGATCCAAACACACCTCTATGCTTGTCTAAAAGTTTTGAAACTAACTCGAGATGTACTTTGAACGACCCCAATTATGAATCAACTTAAAAATTGATGTTTTGAGGTCAGTAAGATCGAAAATAAAATCATCGAAGTTTATAGTTCTTGGAAATGACTAATTCCTCAACACTTAGTCAAATTTTCAAGTTTTGGATGACCTATTAACATGCAACCGAGAGCTAAAATGAGCTAAGACTTTTACGGGGTATTATAATATCTCCTCTTGGGAACATTCGTCCTAGAATAAGACTGGTTTAGCTGAGAGTACTGAAGTAACTGATATCATATACTAAATATGCATGACTAGAAACATGATTACATAACTTAGTATGAAACATGATACATGAACTAAACTGAATGTATGCAATGATAGCTGAAATTGAGAATGGAAAAGTGTCAATCTGAGGAAAATCAATACCTTAAGCTGAATTTGAGTTCATGGAGAAAAGGTGAGGGTAGTTGGTTCACATATCTGCTTCTACTTCCCAAGTGTCTCTCTCAATGGACTAATTCCGCCAAACAACATTGACCAAGGGAACTTCTTTGATCCTTAGTCTACGAATCTGACGATCAAGGACCTTAACTGGGACTTCTTCATAAGAAAAGGTATCCTAAACATCCATACTTTCTAATGGGGAAAAAATAGATGAATCATAAATACACTTCTTTAACAGGGAAACATGAAACCCAAGATGTACTGACGCCAAATCTACAGGCAACTCTAGCTCATAGGCTACCTTTCCAAAATGACTCAAGATCCTAGATGGGCCAACATATCGGGGAATGAGTTTCCCTTTCTTGATGAATCTCTTCACTTCCTTTATGGTTGATATTTTCAAATATACCAAGTCACCAACCTCAAACTCAAGATCTCTTCTCCTCACGTCTGCATAAGATTTCTGATAGCTTTGGGTTGTCTTCAGGCTCCCCCTAATCAACTAAACTTTCTCCACTTCATCTAACATTGCATTTGGCCCTACAAAGTAGCTTTACCTACCTTGAACTAACCAATAGGATTTCTAAATCTCCTTCTATAAAGAGCCTCAAATAGAGCCATCTAAAGACTAGAGTGATAACTATTGTTATAGAAAAACTTAATCAAAGGTAAGTGATCATCCCAACTACCTCTAAAGTTAATAGTACATGCTCTTAACATGTCCTATAAGGTCTGAATGGTCCTCTCTGCCTAACCATCTACCTTAGGATGAAAAGTTGTACTGAGATGAACTTGGGTACCAAGACCTTTCTGAAAAGCCTACCAAAAATGAGAGGTAAATTTAGTACCTCTATCTGATATGATTGGTAACAGAATCATATTCAACCTAACTAACTCCCCAAGATAGAGCCTAGCATAATCCTTAGTTGAGTAAGAAGTATGAACTAACAAGAAATGCGTTGATTTGGTCATTCTGTCTATAATAACCCATATCAAATCATGCTGAAGACGGATATGAAAAAATCTTGTTACAAAGTACATGTTCACCACTTCCCACTTCCAAGTAGGGATACTAAACTCCTGGAATACACCACTAGGCCTCTGGTGCTCAACTTTAACTTGCTGACAATTAGAATACTTAGCCACAAACTCTATAATATCCCTCTTCATACCACTCCACTAATAGATTTTGTACAGGTCACGATATAATTTAGTGGATCCTGGATGGATAGAGTATCGCGCACCATGCGCTTCTGCAAGTATTCACTATCTCAAGTCATCAACACACAGAACATATAACCTGCCCTGGCAATGCAACCCACCATCTCCCCCTTGGGCAACCAACGAAGATTCTAAACTATTCTGAACCCATACACTACCTTCAGCCGGATCAACCAACCGAATACCTAATCTAGCAAGTCGATGAACCTCATTGACTAACTTCTTCTTATCCTCCACAATATGAGCAAAAATACCCATTGATAACTTGCTAAGGGCATCTGTCACTACATTGACCTTGCCCCGATGATACAACACACTCATATCATAATCTTTTAACAAATCAAGACACCTTCTCTGATAAAGATTCAAATATTTCTGTTAGAATACATACTGTAAACTTTCGTGATCCGTGAACACATCCATATAAACCCCAGAGAGATAATTTCTCGAAATTTTCAAGGAAAAAATAATAGCTGTCAACTCAAGATTATGGGTAGGATAATTCTTTTTATAGGGTTTAAGTTGTCTAGAGGCATAGGCTATGAGTTTACCTCTCTACATCAACACGCAACCAAGACCAACTCTGGAAGCATCCCAGTAAACCTCAAATTCATATGATCCATCTAGCAAGGTCAATACTAAAGCGGAAGTCAGTCGAGTCTTCAACTCCTAAAAACTCTTTTTGGAAGAATCTTAACGCTGAAATTTGAGTTTCTTCTTAGTCAGTCGAGACATGAAGGACGCAATAGAAGAAAAACCTTAACAAACTATCTTTAATAGCCATCCAAACCCAAGAAACTCCTAATATCTGATAGAAAGATAGGCCTGTGCAAATTCTTCACTACTTTGGTCTTTTGAGGTTAAACTCTAATTCCATCACCAGAAATAACATGGTCAAGGAAAGGTACTAATCTTAGTTAAAATTTGCACTTACTGAATTTAGAGAACAACTAATGAGCTCTAAGGGTCTACAATACAATTTTGAGATAGTCTGCATGATTATTTTCACTACGAGAATAGACAAAGATATCATCAATGAAGACTATAATGAACATGTCCAAGTAATGCTTGAACACTCTGTTCATCAAGTCCATGAAAACTGCTGCAGCATTCATTAGTACAAAGGACATAACTAAGAATTTGAAATGACCATAACGAGTTCTGAAGACTGTCTTTGGAATGTCACATTCTCTGATATCTTAGAGAAATAACTGGCACCCTGAAGATGGTTTAATAAGTCATCAATCCTAGGGAGTGGTTATTTATTCTTGATTGTGACTTTGTTCAACTGACGATAATTGATGCATTCTTGAAGGAACCATCTTTCTTAAGCATGAAAAGGACTGGTGCACCCCATGAGGAAACACTCAGCCTGATGAAACCCTTGTCTAATAGATCTTTCAGCTACTCTTTCAACTTCTTAAGCTCATATGGAGCCATTCTATAAAGTGGAATAGATATAGGCTAGGTATTTGGAAGGAGATCTATTCTAAAGTCAATTTCCATTCAGGAGAAACTCCGAAAACGTCTTCAGGGAACACATCTGGAAATTCCCTTACTACTAAAACTATCTTGAGACTAGGAGTCTAAAAAGTAGACTCTTTGACTTAAACAAGATGGTACATTCACCCCTTAGATACCATTTTTCTTGCTTTAACATAAGAAATAATTTTACCCCTAAACATTGAGGTACTACCCCTCCATTCAATAACTAGTTCATTGAGAAACTGAAACTGAACAACACTATTTCTATAGTCAACTGAGGTATAACATGAGTGGTGCCAATATATGTCGAGAATGACATCAAAATCAGTCATCTCTAACTCTACAAGATCAACTGAGGTGAATTTCTAGGATAATATGACCGGGAAATTTCTATATACCCATCTGGATATGATAGACTTACCTACGGGGTAGTCATTAAAAGGGTTCTTTTAGTATTTCGGGACTGATATCAAAATTGACAGCTATATATGGGGTTACAAAAGAAACTAAGGCTCTAGGGTCTAATAAAAAATACACATGAAGATGAAAGACCTGTAACATACCCATAACTGCATCAGGAGAACTTTCCTGATCCTGTCGAGACTGGAGTGCATACATCCTATTTTGTTGCTGCCCACTGGTTACACTGGATGCGGCACCCTGCTGAGTAGGGCCACCGACTGGAACTGGAGGGCGACTGTGCAGACTCTACTGACCAATCTTTGGACATTTTGTGACTATGGCTTGCTTTCCACATCCAAAAAACACACATCATTTCTATCCCTACACACACCTTGATGATTCCTACCATATTTCTAGAAAAGTAGATTAGTGCGACCATTGTTCACACTACCCTGAGACTTAGAACCTAGGGCTCTTTCCTGACTATTATTCCTGAATTTTGATACTACATCACTAGATGATGACGGAGCTGGAGCTAAAAAAATTTGACAGAACTGAGGGCCACTACCACCCTCTGACATTTGCTGCAAAAAGTTGAAACTACCTATCCTAGCCCTCTTATTCTCTCTTTCTTTCTGCTTAATCTTCTCCTTCCAATCTGCTGAGCATGAACCATAAGCCTAGATAAGTCCATCTCATTAATCAACATGGTAGTCCTACACTCCTTGACTACACTATCAGTTACACTAGAAAAAAACTTACTTATTCTAGACCTATTGTCAGCCACCACATTAGGAGCATACCTTTCCAACTGAGTAAACATAAGCGAGTACTTCTTCACACTCATAGTACCCTGCTTCAAATTTATAAACTCATGCACCTTAGATTCCCTCAACTCTAGTGGAAAGAACCTATCTAAGAAAGTCATAGAAAAATCCTCCCACTCTACAAGCCCTGCATTAACACCCCTATCCTCCTTCCACTGCTTAAATTAGGTGTGAGCTATATCCTGCAATTGATAAGTATCCAATTCTACACTCTCACTTGAAGTGATACCCATAATATCAGTAACCTTCTAAACCATATCAAGAAACTCTTATGAATCCTCCTCAGACTTAGATACTGAAAATAAAGGGGGATTGATCTGAGTGAAATCTCAAACCCTAGCTATAGATGTATTTACCACTGGATTATCTGGGGAAACAACCTTTTGAATGTTCTGAGCCTCTACTGAATAAGCTAAGGTAGTTAAAGCATCTCTAACCTCGGCATGAGAGACATGCTTATTCAAGAGATCTTCCTGAATAGGCGGAGGTGCGAGCTAGTCCCCATCTCTTTTTTTCGTTCTTCCTTCTGGAAGGCATGGTCTATAAATATAATGAAGGATAAGTTAGAAGGAGATTTTAAATAGAGCTTATGCTCAATTGCATGACATAAATAATGAAAGAAAGGAAACTTTTACTAAAACATCTTGTAGCGCGCTTTACACCCATGCACAAGACTTTACTTAACACGACTTTCAGACTCCCTAGGACACTTTAAAACTTTGTGCTCTGATACCAAGTTTTTTCATGACCTGAGGCTACCCCCTAGTCGCGACAACGGTGGTTATGGTCATAGGTGACCACAAGCTAACCCATGAGTTGGTACCTACTTTGAGCACTGAGTAAATTGGTAAAAAAACATATACACAGAAGATAAACTAATAAGGTAAAAACAATCTAAATATTGAAAAAGTGGTTTAATCACAAGTATGTAACATATGCAAAAAATGTTAAAACACAACTGCTAAAACTAATAAACTAACTGGCTATCTGAATATCTAAAAAGCCTCTAAGACTGACTGTGGATTTGATGGGGAAAACTCCCAACTAACTCCAATTGACTAGGTAAAAGAAATACTAAAATAACCACTTGTCCTTAAATGATGAGGACTCACCACTACTGCTTCTGCTGTAATGTTGAACTGTCTAAGCGTAATCAGGAAACTTTGAGTCTGAACCTATGATATGAGACATCATCGCAAAAAGAAGAGTATGCGATCAGTACTTTGAATGTACTGGTATTAGGGGGACCAAGGCCGCATTAGGTATTATCTGGACACATTATGGGGACCAAGGCCGCATTAGGTATTAGCTGGACATCCATGAAATGTTTATCCTTGTAAAGGATTTGGTTGTAGTTTATAGATATATTGATGCTTATTTTTCTATTATTTGAATATTGGTGATGGCATGCATAGATTCGGTACATTTATGATCATTAATTAGGGTAAGTGGAATGATGTAAGACCTCACAAAATTTTATAGCTTAATTCAGTCTTTTAAGCTTGTTAAGGGGTCCCAGACTTAGAAAATTCTAGATAAGTATTCAGACGTAGTTTATTTTTAAGCCTTTGAAAGTTGGAAATCTTATTTCGCGACCTTAAAGTCCTTTAAATGTCTATATTTTAGTTAATTCATGATCAGGAAGGTCAATAGGTATTCTTGGACAAGTTTTGGATGTTTTAGACTTCGTTTGAAGCTCCTTTGGAATCCCAAAATAGTTTACCAATGCAATCTTGGTGCGCCGCATCACCTATCGTATTGGTTAATATTTTCCGTAGCTACCATCGTCAAATACCAGTGATTCAGTGCGATCTTGGCGTAACGCGTTGGATATTGCATTGGTACCATCGACGCACCGCGTCGACCTGCGCTTGGTAATCTAATTTTCACTCATTAAAATACCGCATTCTTGAGAGTATTTGGGTATTTTTACGCCGACTCTCATCCCCCAAAACACGAAATTTAATACCCTAGGAAGCAAATAAACTTATTCTTTCTTAATTTTTCTAAAGAACAAGCTTTAGTATTTTTTTTAAAATTTCAAATCAAGAACTCAAGATTCCACCATTAATTTCCATAAATTCTTTAACAAGGTATGTAAAATGTTCATCCAAGGGTCCTTTCCACCCTTGGAGTTCAAGAAACTTCTTTAAAAAACATGAATTGTGATTTCCATGTTATGGGTTTGAATGTAATCATGTTGATGTTGTGGAATGGATTTCAAGTTGAAATCATTATGTGTTTCTTGATATTATGATAGCATGTAAGTTGATATTTGATTATCTTATATTGAAACCCTTGAATTATGAAGTCATGATTTATTAGCATTGTTGATCATACCCAAGTATAAAGCTACGCCTACCATGTGTTTAATAAAATGCTAAATTGAGACTATGGTGCTTTTGTGATCCTTTGGCGATCTAAATGATGAACTTATGCTATATCCACATGTTCACAATGTCTTCCATGTTAAAGTTATACCTTGTATGTGTTTGATTAAATGACTCATAAGATTTTATTGTGAGTTGTTGACTATTGTCAAGTATTCAAGAATCGTCATGTCTTATTATTTTCATGATATCGAGTCTTGGGGGAATTTAATACCCGACAATTTAGCTGTGTGCCTAGAGCCAGTGTCAGTTACAAAATAGTCTCAATCATGTCACAATCAGTAGTACTCTAGTTTAGTTACAGAACTCAGGAAAACTCAGTATCAATCCAGTCCCACTAAGTATTCAGTTCAGTCCTCAGTAAACTCAGTCAGATAATAGAAATAAGTAGTATTCTATCAGTCAATGAAACTCAATAAACTTAACTCAGTTCAATTAATAAGTACCATCAGTAATAGATCAGTCCAACCTAGTATGAACTAGGAAATCAGTTAGTGTCTATTCAGTTGGGAGTAGGATTCAGCACCAAGTGAACCCAAGGTTGGGGACTCACTTGCCAGCAGAGGGTGTGCTCCTTAGAAGTAGTCCTTGCGTTCTAGAACTACCTAGCCAGCGTAGGTTAAGACATAAAAACCAGCTAGTTGAGGGTTAATGAGGTGGCTTAACCGGAAAGTTTAGGGTCCCACCATTCTCATTTGAGAACCTTTCATATGAGGGTATCTCTTCAGTGTCTTTACTCATGGCACAGTACTGACACCCTTCCAACTGGGGTTACAGGTTGGACCCCAAATCGATTCAGAAAAAGGGCATGTCGGTTAGAAGATTACCTCCTACAATCTCAGTCTCAGTCTTCAGTAAAGAACTCAGATAGTTCCACATATTTTAGGACTGTCAGATACAATCACTTAGCTCAGTACAGAAGTCAGCTAGTTCAATCAGAAACAGGACTGTCAGACACAGTCACTCAGCAAATAGTATATCAGTTATCAGTTATACCAGTTATCTGTAATCCATGTTATCAATAAACTCAATATTCAAAATCCTTTTGACTTCAGTTACAGTTATATATTCATGCATGTATTCTCACGTAGTCATGTTTATGTTATTAAGTCAATTATAGTTTATGAGCATAAACCCTTGCATTCATCCTTACCTCACTTTGTGTACCAGTACATTCACGCGTACTAACACATACTTTTATTTTCCTCTATTGTGTTTTATACCATAGGTTCAGACATACGGGCCCCAAAATATTCTTAGTGGTTTAGATATTCAACCAGCAGCAGTAGACTAGCAGAGTCCTCATCATTCGAGGATATTCTTTTATTTCATTATCTCATTAGATTCAACATTTTAGTAGATGGATTTAGTTGGGGGATTGTCCCATCAACTTCTTATTCAGATAGTTCAGTTTAGAGGTTTTTCAAACTAGATGTTCAGACAGTATTCAGTATTTTAGATTCTGATGTTTTATCAGACTTTATAGTTTTGTTTTCTTCAGTATTACTATTTTGAACCTTATGGAATTTTAGCCTATTATTCTATATTATACAGTATTATTACTCAGTTATTACAGCTGGTACCAGTTATGGGTTAACCTGTGGTCCTTCAGGATTATGAGCACCGTGTAGCATCCGGGGTACCAGACTTGGGGTGTTACACATGATTCCAACTAAAATATGATTCTATTAAATGTTTTTCTAAATAGGAGTTAAATCTCACTTTTCACCTTAAAAATAAATTTCTTCATAACAAAAATTGCTTGTCTTAATTAATAACCTGTGTAAAGAGATTGAAAAATGATATTTTAAAGATTTGAGCAAGGAAGATTTTAGTCTATGATTTGATACTACTAATTTCTCCGGTCGTGAGAGATTCTGACTTTTTTATACTTTTATAATTATTCAGTCCTAATTTTTTCCCTGGGCAATGGATTTACTGTTTATACATTTTTTATCCATGACATAAGTCCATACATCTATTATATATCTATATACCAACCTCTCCGGTATGGGATAGAGGAGGATGATAGTATTGGTGGTATGAATTCTAGGTAAAACCTGATGATAGATTATAGCATTAATATTATATATATACATTGATTATTATGTTGATATGTTTATATAACCGGCAAGGCCGTAGGATGATTATGATGATATGTTTATATTCTTGGTAAGGCTGGAAGGTGACTATGATGATATGCTTATTTACCCGACAAGGCTGGAGGGTGACTATAATGATATGCTTATATACCCAACAAGGCTGTAGGATGACTATGATTATATGATTATGTACACGGAAAGTCCATAGGATGATAATGATGATATGTTTATATACCCGGCAAGGCTAGAGGATGATTATGGCGATATGCTTTATACCTGGCAAAGCCGAATGATGATGATGATGATATGGTTATATACGTGGAAAGGACAGAGGATGATTATGATGATGATGGTTATGATGATGATGATTATGATATTAATTATACCTATCAGTTCGATTTTGACTACTTTTTATGATATTGTGGATTATATTGCATTCATCCTTGCATGTGCATTGCCTATCACCAGTATGTATCTATATCTATGAGCCTTTGGGGGTTTTCACAGATATGGGTGATGAGTATGACTTTTGGTGTATTGTATATTCATTGAACCTTCTGAGCCTGGGGTGGTGGGGGTTTGTTAAAGTCTTGGTTAGATATTATTAGTCTTTACTAACCAATTACTCACATTTTCATTGTTATTGTTATTATTACTGTTATGATTGTTGTTTATTCTAGTTAGTTATATATTGGTTAATGATTCAATATCGATATTTGAGGTATACTTCTTGCTCTTTCATCTTATAATTGTATTACTATACATGATTATCTCATGATTAGACATATGGATCAGAAAATCCTAAGTATGCTAGCACTAGTTCCTTCTATGATTATGAGGTCTTACTACTTTAGTTTGATGATTTAGGTTGTACTTTGAGTTTACGGTGTTTATATATAGTTATATTTAGCTATATGTAGCTATGGTAATCATATATCCATTCCTTCCTTTATTTTTTCAGATTGTATATTCATTTATTTGTCTAGTATACTTATATATATCCTTCTTTTGCCCTTTATTCATGTGTGGTCCAGTGATATACGGTACAGTGTTGATATTCTTGATTATGGTTGGAGCAGGATAGTTTGTCCTTAATACTTCCTTAGTATTATTATCTTAGTTTCTTCGATATGAATAAGATAATTATCCTTATTATCTCATTGACTTCTTATGTGGTTGCTGGACATTTGGGTGTATTTTCTATTTTGGTTATATGTTATATGTATCTGCATTATCTGTGGAACTCATTTGATAGTTTCCTACTGAGTACCACATATTTGGTACTCATACTACACTTCTGCAGCCTGTAGATCATAGTATGAGTTATCGCCGATGTTGTGTGCATCGTATGGAGCATCCATAGTTTGGAGACATAGAGTGAGATCCTAACATTCAAAGTATTACTTTCCTCCCTCTATGTACTAGACTAGCCTCTATGTTGTAGTCAAATATAATTGTATCTGTATATTCATTTAGTACATCATTTCTATACTTCTTATGTTAGAAGATCTTGTACTGATACCACCAGATTTTGGGATTATGTTAAGTAATTGATCTTTTATTATATTTATTTCGCAGTCTTTCCTTTATTCTTATGGTAGTATGTTACTAACAGTTCTAGACTACGAGATTGTCTTGCCTACTGGTTGGTTAGTAGGCACCATCATGACCCGAGAATTGGGTCGTAACAAATTGGTATCAGAGCTAGGTTCATCGGTGTATTTGTACAAGAGCTAAGTGTTTTGTAGAGTTTTGTGAATCGGTGTGGAGACGTCCATAACCTATTTTTGAGAGGCTACAGGGACATTTTTAGGAAATTTATTTCTTGAATTATTTTCGTGTGTCTACATTGCTATGAGTCTCAACCAATTTCCTTGAATCTATTCTATTTCTAATGGATGATGCGATGTTGTCGGTGGATGCACATGAGACTCTGACACGTGTTTTTAGAGCTTTAGCGTAGTGTCGAACTAATGAGTCAAGGATGGTTATCGAAGATCTTTCAGTGTCAGCAAAGCATTTGGGGCTAGCTCAGGCTCCAGTTATGCTCGTGAATACTTCATCCTTTCAAGGTTCAACATTGGGGATCTCGAGTCTAATTACAGATACCTCACAGTCAGAGATGACATTCGGTTAATCGAGTAAGTACTCAGACCAGAGTGGGATTTCTGTTGTTCATTAGGGTTCTTTATAGGTTTCTCAGTATGGGAATGGGTTTCTTGAGTGGGCTAGGCATACTCCTATGCTATATCCCTTTGAGCATGACATGTTGAATGGATTTATTAGAGGACTAGCACTGCCACTCCGTTTGGCGTTATAGCACTTGATAGCAGTTGGGTCTTCCTTCTCTCAGGTTATGGAATATACGAGGGCCATAGAGAAAGAATGTATTAAGACTTATGAAGGTGGTGTCAAGAGGCCACTCCATTGAAGTGCTACGGATTCATAACATTTCCAATGCTTAAAATAATGAAAATATGCAAGTTACTTAGGTCTTTTTGTTAGATATGATGTGTTTTATGTTATGTTTTGCAGGAAACCAAGTTTTAGATGCTAAATTAAATAAAAGGATGAAAATTAAAGTTCTGGGCTACTTAGTTGGGCACCTATGACCCATAGGTACCACCTACTTTGCATAGGTGCTAAAGTAAGTGTTAGAAATTGGAAGTCCAGAGGCTTAGAAGTGCTAAAAACAAGACTCTGTCACTTACATAGGGCACCTACGACATGTCGGTGAAAGAGTAGGTTGTAGAGATGCCAAGTCCAGAGAGTTCAGGAGCTTTTGGAGGAAGGGGGCACCTTCGTAGGACCACCTATGGTCCATAAGTACCACCTACGGGCCGTAGGTGGCCACCAACCTCTATTTTTATTTTTTGTTTAAGATTTGATTTTTAGGTTTTCCTTGTAACTTATGTATACCCTTTTGATGTTTTTAGTTAGTTTGCGCACAATGTATACTTAAAACATATATTTGATTCCAAGATTCAATTTTGATCTTGGGATTACATTGTTATTAATTTTTATTCATAATTCAGTTATAGACTTTGGGTCTTATTTATTGATTATTGTGATATTGTTTGAATGTCTTTAATTAAGAATTCCTTAGATTGTTTTACAATAATGAGCATCTAAATCCATTAGTTAGGGTTATGGGAATCTTGGATGATTGACGAAGTAGAGGAGTGCTAAGTTGTTATGAACCAATATTCTTGCATGTATTATGGTTACCTTTAGTATATCATTACTTACTTCACAAGAGGAGTAGGGATTAGGAAAAGATAATCACAAAGTAATTTGAAGATTAATTGTTGATCTAGGATAATTAGCATCATCTACTTAAGGAGCTTATCTTTGATCTAATAACTTGACACTCAAAAGGTAATAGATAACTGGATCTAGAATAAGGGTTAGTAATGCAACATCCTGATACTCAAAGGGTAAAGGATGAAATCTATCAATGATTACACAAGACAATTGATGGTACATAACTTATCAGATTCTATATGTAAGGTATCAGGTTGGTTCAACAAAGAATGATAAACCTATTAAGTTGAGAAGCAAGGGGAACACAATCCTAGTTTTCATCTTTGACTGATTACAACCAAAGTTGAGTTCTATTACTTGTTTGAGATTACTACTCCAAACTCTCTATTTACTTTCTGCACTACCTGTTAATTCTAGAAAATGAGAGACACAATTCCACATATTCCCTGTGGGTTCAATCCTAGCCTGATTTGGGTTACTTTACTTGACAACAATAACCTTATCTTCTATTGGCAGTGTAGTTTAGGCATTGATCAAAATTTTGGTATCATTGTCAAGGAATACAAAATTTAGTTATTGATTACAGTTGTCGTAGTTTTTGAGTTTTTGTTTTTCTGTTTTTATTGGGTATACGCCGGTGTATCCCTAACACAAAGAGTCAAGGAAATCCCTTACTCCCACTATATCCTAACCCAGAGAGAATCTTATATCCTAATCATACGATGATGAAACCAGTACGTGCAGGTCATCTTAAAAGGGTTTGGGATAATCCTAATGTGGTACCTCCTTCTGCTCTAGGAAATCCTCAAAACATTGTTGATTGGTAAATAGAGTCATTATTTGATGATGCAATTGCTAACCACAGAAGTGATGAGAAGGCCCGGATAGCTCAGCGGTAGAGCTAGCCAAGCAAAATTCGATAATTGATCATCGAAAAGCACTCGGCGGTGATTGAGATACAGCTAGAGGTGGTCAAGATCAAGTCATCCCATCATACCAATACTTCTAACCATATGATGATAAAGAGGTTATGGGATACGTTGAGCCAGTAAAAATAAGAGCTATCATTCCTCCTACACTATCCCCTAATGTGAAATTTGATATTACCAGTGCCATGGTATAGCTTTTGAAATTGAAAGCTATGTTTTTGGGCTCATCTACAGACAATGAAAATATGTATCTTGCTAATTTTTTGGGATCTGCACTTCTTTTACTATTTTGGGGGTAGTTTAAAAGGTACTCAGATTGAGGTTGTTCCCTTTTTCATTGACTGGAGACGTTTCTTTATGGTTGGGGGAACTTCCTAGAGGATTTATTACCACTTGGAATGAATTGCACAGGTAATTCTTAAACTATTTCATTCCTCTAGCCAAAATGTTGAAGTTAAAAGATGAGATATACAACTTCTGACAACTATATTATAAGTCGATGTATGAGGCTTGGTTCCTATTTAAGAAAAATTTTAGCATGGTACCCAATCATCGTATTTCAAGGATGAGCTTGCTGGAGATATTTTATAGAGCCCTGAACATCAGTTTTTGAGCTATAGTTTACACAATTATTGGAGGAGAATTCATGAGATTATGCTGGAAGGCAGCTTATGAGGTTTTAGACTAGATCTTTCTTACTAATTAAGGATGGCATACTTAGGAGGCAGAGAGGGGTGCTGAAACTTATGCCATTGGGGCTTCTGGAAACCATAGAGTGGTTAATGATTCTATGGCATAAGAAATTATACATCTTAGAACTAATATTGGATTGATAATGAAGTAGTTTGCAATAGTGAATTCTAAGAATGTAAATGCGGTAGGTTCACAGGGTTCAACCTATAGAGCATATGCATCTGACTTGGAAGATGAGGCTAAGTATCTTGATCGTGAATTGGTGGATCAAGCCAAAGGGAAAGGAAACCAATGTCAGAACTATTATGGAGATAGATAAAAAGATTATAGTAGGGGGCGTGATGGGGACTAGAGATAGAAAGACGACTACAAGGAGAAAGAAAATAGGTATATCTCATTGGCTTGCTGTGATACTGAATTGAGAACAGAGGAATTGTTGTTAAAATTAGTTAAGGGTCAAGAAAATTAAGAAACATGACTTAACGAGATTAAAGTTGATATCTCAGGTTTGACCCAAAAGGTTGAGTCTCACGCGACTGCAATCAAGCAGTTAGAGCAACAGTTTGGGTAGATGTCTACTACTTTAAATCAGAGGCATACAGGTACCCTTTCAAGAAATACGGTTCTGAATCCAATTAATGATGGTCATTATCTCACTATTAACACTCGGGGAGGTAAGTCTATTGTTGATCCCCCATTGCCTATTGTAGATGTGCCGAAGAAAGATAGTATTGTGGTTGATGAGACACCTATCATTGAGTCAGACAAGGAAACAAGTGTTGATGATAATGTCGATGAGGATAAGGTTAAGGGCAAGGTCGATGAGCCTCTAGTGAAGCAAATTCCAAGACCACCTTCACCTTTTCCTCAAAGATTGAAATAGAAAAAGGAGGAAAGAAAGTTCAACAAATTCATTTAGATGCTGAAAGAATTGAGTTTGACATCCCTTTCCTTGAGGAATTAGAGTAGATGCCTGGGTATGCCAGGTTTATAAAAGAATTGGTGACTAAGAAGAGAACAAATAGTTTAGAGGATGTTGGTGTTTCACTATTGCAGTGCAATCACTTCTAAGTATTTGGCCCAGAAAAAGAGTGATCTCTGTGCGTTCACGATCCCATGTACTATAGGGAAATCCAGATTCACCAGAGTGTTATATTACTTGGGAGCCAGCATCAATTTGATGTCGCTGGCTGTATTTAAGCAATTGGAATTGAGCCCTTCAGAACTGACTACTATTCAATTATTGATGGCAAATCACATAATAAAGAAACCCGTAGGCATATCTTTTGATGTGTTGGTGAAAGTTGATAACTTTATTTTGCTTTGTAACTTTGTCATTCTAGATTGCGAGGTTGACTTTGAGATACTCATCATATTAGAAAGACCATTCATGGTCATAGGTAGAGTGATGGTTGATTTGGAGAAGGGGGAACTCAAGTTTAGAGTCAATAACAATGAAATCACTTTCAACGTCTGAACAACTATGAAGCAGCCAACCTATATAAGGGTGGTATCAGTTATTCATTGTATTGACAATCTTGGAGGTTACTCCTTTGGGTACCTTGATGAATTCTGAATAATCAAGGTACCCACTTTGTTTCCTGATAGTAAATCAAGCGCTGCATGGGAGGCAACCCATGGGCTTGTTGGTGAAGTCTGAGTAACAAACTTAGTCATGCCATGCCACAATGTTAAATCAAGCGCTGGGTGGGAGGCAACCCACTATTTTAGTTTTCATGAATATTTTTCTTCTTTGTAGATACATTAACAAGAGGAACGACCTGGAACATGGTACTACATTACTTTATTCATAATATTTTAGGTATGGGGACTTTTGACCAACTCATAAAGGTCATAACTCCCACGTGGGCTAGGTAAGTTGTTCTTTAAATGTTAATAAGATATTTTGAGTATTTTAAGGGAATTTCTATACTTGAACTTGTGAACATACTTATGAGTTTGTAAATACGACTTATCACTTCATAAGTAGAACAGTAAGTGTCAGAATGCAAAGTATAGAGAGCAGAAAAAAGGCCAAAAAATTGGCCCACCTATGACCCGTTTGTGGTACCCTAAGTGGCTAATTTTTGGGCCCAGTTATTTTTTAAAATCTGGGCTGTAATACCCACACATTTTTAGGCTATACTTTGAACCATCATTCGTATGTGCGTAAACATTAATACCATTATTTTTATGTGAATACATGTTTCATAATCATTTACTAGTGTTTGAAGTGCTTGTGAGAAGAAAAAATTTCATAGGAATCACTTAGAGCGAAGTTGAGCTAAGAGCCATTGATTCGGCCAAATCTTTGTATTCGATTCTACAAGGTTTACTTTGAACGTGTATAAATTTATATATATGTTAAATTTTATAGATCAAAACCCACCAAATGTTAGATAATTGAGTTAGATTTCTAACGATATCAATTTCGCCTTAATCCGATACCCGAGCAAAAAGTTATGGCCTTTTTCATGAGATGTAGTAAGGGAAGGCGATAAGCTCGTGCCATGGGGGGTTATTCCCACGGAATAAGTTGGGAGTCATGAGGGATACTCCTACAGACTAGAGGGCACGCCGTGGGGTCTATTCCTTCACGGTTTTAACTTCTTAAGGGTCAAAGGGCACTTTGGTCCTTTCCCCTAAACCCCAAACGTCCAAAGCAAAAATTATCACACCCAAAAGGAATTATTTGCCCATGTTCTTCAAATCAACTCATTAGAAAGCCTTCCATTTCCCAAGAACAATAATCCAATCTTTTTCTCTCAAGAACACAAGGATTCAAGCTTCAATTTCAAGATTTCTTCATGAATTCGTTCAACTAAGATATGTGGGATTTTGAGCAAGGTTAATCTTTCAATCTTTTTCCCAAATATATGATTTTCAAGTAGAATTTATATGTTTTAAGCTAGGGTTCATTCCCAAATCCTCATATGTTGAAAGCATAGCATTACCATGAGATTTAAGGGACTAAAGAGCATAAAGGTTGTACTTATTCATGTTTTAAACTACAAAGTTGATATCTTGTTTTGAATATCATTACATTGATTAAAGTATGAGTTTTTCCTTCATTATTGGATTTCACATGTTCAAGATGAGTTTGACTCATGTTCTCCTTAGTAGGTTGAACTCAATTTATGTCCACGTATGATTCCATGATAAGTTAGGTTATCTTATGCTTCAAGTTTTGATTTCCCATGTCCTATTCAAGTGAATTTCATGTTATATTATCTAATTATGAATTTAGCCATGTAATCATGTTGTTTACTAATGTTTAACATGTTCTCATGTTCAAGTCTATGCTCTTCACTTACTTGGTGAGAGGTTTATGTTTTGGATCTTCGAACCATGATTTCTATATTATAGTTTTAAGCATTAATATCATACTTTATGAATCATTAATTGTTGGCGGGTTATGAACATCCAATACCTAAGTTTTTTACATGATTTAAGATTTTCAAGAAATAAGTCAGTTAAACCATATCTTATCATTATACACAGTTGTTATCCTCATATCGAGCACAATCAGTTGACATGCTTATGATTACTTTAGACTTGGTATGCACTAATGTTTTTAAAACACCATGACTTGAGCTTGTCTTATCAGCTTTAGTGCACGCACCACTTAGTATTTTAGTCTTTTTAGTTGGGAGTAGAATTTAGCACCGAGTGAGAAGTGTGGGTTCAACGCATCCTACTTCTCTAGAAACTACATGTATGTATTTATCAAATTATCTGCTTTTGCAATGTCATACATAGAAAGTAAAGTCTAATAAAAACGTATACACTTGCATCATACATAGAAAGTAAAGTATAATACATTCTCATACATATAACACAAGTTGTTGCTGGAGTGTAATTCATACATATAACACTGGCATCATACATAGAAAGTAAAGTATAATATGTTCTCATACATATAATGTGAAATGTTCTTACTTAAATATAAAACCGAAAATATTTGCATCATACATAGAAAGTAAAGTGTAGCACATTCACATACATATAGAACATGTTGTTGTTGGATTGTAAATCATACATATAGCATTGACATCATACATAAAAAAAAATTATAATACATTCTCATATGTATAGCACATGATGGAACAACTACGTAAATTAAACTAACTTCCATACAAGAGTGTAAATAAATATCATACACATAGTGTTGTTGGAGTGTAAATCTAATATTTTTAGTGTAAATTTCATAAACAATATCAAAATATCATTCAAACTGAGTAATGTATGATAATTTCTCATACAATACTGTGTAAATTTTTACTTATAGCTAAAAAACAAATACCCTAGCATCATACATACAAAGTATTACAAAGTAATGAAGTATTTCACTTCAAATTCTGAAACGTATAACGAATACTGATTTTACAGCAAATTTGCATTTGCTTGAGTTGAAATCAATGTTGGAAGCCACCTCCAGGATTAACGTATAACAATATTTCACATTGTCTTTGACTATTCCAAGAATGCTCAAAAGTTGTTTTTGGTACTCTTCTCCAATGCAAGGCTCCAACATATCAATAACATGTAACATTGTAGTAACAGCCATATGTAGCAGAAGGATGATAACACATAAATCTACAATGAATAAGTGTCGATATAAGCACCCTCTCTCATCTCCTAAGAAGTTCACAACAAATGTGTTCGTCTAATCCAAACCTTCTGGAGAAGTAATTAAGAAACAAAAATGGTGTTATTGGATTCATCTTTCACTTGAGTGTAAAGAGTACCAATAGCTCCATTTTCTAAATTATTTTTGGCTCAAACAAATATTTCAATTCCTCCACTTGGAGATCTAGAAGTAAAGGAATTTGAGTCTCCTCACAAATGTTTCTGGGTTTTTTCAAATTAAATTCCAAATGGCAATTCCAAAAAAAAAAAAAATTGGTGATATTTCAAGATATTTTTTGAATTTGAATTACAGTTACTATTTTTAAGCATCCACAAAATCAGAACATTAATTACTGTCGTTATTAAGGTAAGAGAATAATTAGATCTGATATTATTTTCATAATTTAAGGAGAAAAAGTTTCCTCATACATTGAAGTTACGTATAAGGTACATGGACATGTACATGTATGTCCCAAATCTGGGAGAGAGAAAGTCAATCCGGGATCTTATGTAATTAGTTTCATTTAGGATAGAATTTATGTTGTTTATATACTCTCAATTTTTGTATAATTATATTATTACTTGCTTATATTATCTAATTTACTAAAAGATGAGATTCTGTTGGTCAATATGCCTAGTTGGATCATAATAGTAACAGTTAGTTAATGGAACCTACGTTTCCGAAGATTAATGGTACACTTTTGCAAAAGTTTATAAATGTTTATGTATAAACATTGTAGGTTAATCTGATATACTTTTATAAAAGTTTATAAGTTTTCATGTGTAAACATTGCACATGAATCTTATCTTCAGCACATGAAATAAGTTAAGAGAAAGCCTAAAAATTATTAATAAATTAGATCGTTAGTAATTTAATTTGGCTGATTAGTATCTTAATCTTAATATGAACAATTAAATAAGATTTATTGAAAAAAAAAAACTAAAATTAAATTGAGTAATGTAATTACAAATTTTTAATGAAATAATTTAAAATTTATTATGATACCATTAATCTCAGCTATTTCAAAATAATCTTATGACAGGAAGTCTAGTTAAGTAAATTTGATGGTCCCTATAGTGTTTGAATAATCAACAATTTAATGAAAGGAAAAAAGACACGATGTAGTATTTTTAAAAAAAACATAGTCCAAGTTTGGACATACGGACATTATGTGTCCAGTCAGCAATACAATTGTCACTTTATGGTCATTGAGTCACTCGGCCATTTTCAGCCTTCCCAACTTGGGTCATTCAATCCTTTACTAAATATATTTTAGTTTTTCTTTGTTATAAATTTTTTTACTGAAAAATATCCTTTTTTTTTCTTGTTTAAATATAATTAAATATAATTGTATAAAAGCAGTATAATTGTTATATAGAATATGTTTCTATATAAGATATATATATATATATATATAGAAATTATATAGTTCTATCAAATATGTGTATGTATAAAATATGTATGAAAAATTGTATAGAATGTGTATAAAAATTATATAATTGTTGTATAAAATGAGTAAAAAAAGCTGTATAATTATTGTATAAATTGTGTATCAAAATTTTATAATTTTTGTATAGAATATGTATATGTATAAGATAATGTATAGAAAATGTATATAAGGCGTGTAGAAACTGTATAGAACAAGCCAACAAATTGAAATGACTAGAAAATGAAATTTGAATTCTATGGCAATTTTCGTGAAATTTGTTTGATCTTAAGTGTTATTTTTGTACTTTCCCCTAAATGGAATCCTATTTGTTGGTGAAAAAGGAAAAGCGACTAGATTTATGAAAATGTTTTAAATCCTAAATTCTATAGCTTTATAAAGGGTCTTATTCTATCTCAAAGGCAATGGCTTTATAAAGGGTCTTATTCCATTAAGGAGACAATGATTTTAAAGCATGTTGTCTCCATGTTTTTTCATACAAATTCACTTACATAAATTTTGATTACACCATATAAGATCATGGAACTGGTGGTGATCGTGCTTTGGTGATTGCAATGCTAATACTCGACGAAATTGGTGTTCGTTGAAACTAGAGGCCAATTCTATTGATGAGTTGTGTTCATATTTTGAGAAGTAATACATTTATCTTTGTAGGCGCTAATTATTTACATTACTCGAAAGTTTGATTTTTGTTATTTGCTTTTGCTATTGTGGATATTTTTCAATAATAAGATTCATGGTGTCACCTTTTTTAAAAAAAAAAATTGAGCTCCACATTTTTTCTCTACTCTATTATAAAATCAAAGAAATAATTCTTTTGTTCAACGAATATAAATGATTTACACAATTATGTTTTTTTTATTACTAATTTTGTTACTATTAGGGGGAATTAAAATTACTAAATGATTTAGGTGGTTCAGAATAAAATACACTAATTTAGGTGTTATGTAAGTGCTTAAGGAAGATAGTCACTATTACTGATCAGAATAGTTCCGACCCATCCCTTTGCCTACATTACAATTAAAAAAATTTCACTTGATGTTAAATTTTGATTTTCATATACTAGTGTAGGAGTGCACTAAGGAAAAACTTATGGTTCATCGTATGCGACATGTGAACATTCTTTGTGAGAGTGAGCATAATTTTATTCTTATACCCATTTTTGTGATAATTTGCATACTTTTGAGTGACTATGGGTAACTCTCTTGTTGTGAGGGCACATGGTTGATGAAAGAACGGTAACGTGTCCGATTTTTTGTTGGTTGACTTGTGGGAGTTTTTCAAAATTGTAGAGTCAATTTTTGAGTCTAGGAGGTCTCAAAGAAATGTTCATGAGCTTAATTTTTTTGAATAAATCATGGTTGATAAAGAACTTGTCATCTATGTTATTTATTGTAGCCTTAGCTTGAGTGATCTTGGGTCGATTAGTGATGTTAAAGGTATCCATAGAGCATAGTATATAAAAGACTTGTTCAAGGATGAACAAAGATTTAAGTGTGAGATGGTAATGTTGGGAATATTTGCGTGCCTGTTTTTCGTGTTTTACCCGCATTTGGTCGAGGTTTGAGAATGATAATGACATTTAGTTGCTTGTTTCGATTGAATATTGATGATAACAAACTGTGATACCCCGTGCCTTAACACTTAAATATAGATCTCTAAAATGACCTTTAGGACCCCCGTAGGGATAGTAGGCTATGTTTGGACGTTGTGTGTATGGCGGAGGGGGGGGGGGAGTTCAAGGACCTTGAAATTTAGTGTGCACCGCAAAGTAGACCCTATGCCATGGTCGTGCATTGCAGGGCCATAGCTAACAGCCACTAGAATTGCTAGGCGATTCGCATACGTTGCCCACTTAGGGCTAGGCAAAGGTCATGCGTCTCCCACTTGGGGGTTGTGCCATGGGTTGTGCGTCTCACACCTTGGCCCGTGCCATTGCTGTGCGCCGCATGTCAAAGGCATAACGGCATAAAGTGCTCCATTTTGTATTATTTGAGGGCAATAAAGTCTTTTCATTCTCCCAAAATATTTTTAATTCAATAATGATGAAATTAGAGTCCTTAAACACGTTTTATCACTCACCAAATTTCTAATTCATCTTCCTCAAGCAAGAGAGGGAAAAACTAACTAGGGTTTGAGAAATTAAGCTTCTAGGGTCAATTTTTGTCAATATTTTTATCAATTCAAAGGTACGTGGGACTATCCTAAACTCCACGGACATAAATTTATTGTTCAAACAAGCTTTTAATGTATATAGTTTCGTATATGAGGTGGATTTTGAAATAGTTGAAGAGCATGTATTGTAAACCTATTTTATGATGAAATCTTTTATAAACTATGAGGTTGTTTTCTGAAACTTGGTTTGTTTTCATGTGTACTTGTGTTATTAGTTTGAGAAGTTATATAAGAGCAAGATATATGTAATTCCCTCTCTTGTTATGAAACCCATTATCGTAACTATGTTATGGATTGCTTACACGGATGGTTGAAAGTTGAGTTTAAATGTTTGGTCAATGTTTATAGATTGTTATTGTCTTATGTAAGAATTGAAAGGGGTTTTCCCTTGTTTTATAAATGCTCATGTTTATTAATAAAGGACTTGCATATGATTGATGAAAGAAATGACCACACTTTGTTAAAGTATTGAAAAGAGAGTATTTTGTATGAGTTTTATATGTTTTGAAATGAAAACTCTCTTCCAGTGTTTAAATATTTTTGGTGGTCAAATAACATGTTTTGATTTAAAGGACTAAGGCTTGATATGATATGGTTTATATATGACTTGCAAGTTTTGGCATGACAATACCAAAATAAATAAATGCCATGATAGACTCAAAACAGAACAGACTACAGACTTTTCAGACTTTAGATCATGATTTCAGTAAGATGCATGTTTTAAAGAACTAAAAATGGGCTCTAAGAGAGCTAGATGGTAACCTGAAGAAGGCTCGAGTTCAAATAACTCATCGCTTGAAATCGTGTTTTACTGACACGAAATTATGATGTCCTAAGTTAGGGATTATACACTGGCGACGATCATGTGGCGTATCAAATTGTCAGAACTCCACCCCCTTGAGGCAAACATGGGGTTGGGGGCTTGGTCGATTGCCACACCGCTTTTCACTCGAGGGGTCTAGTTAAAGGGTTTTTCCAATTTAAGTAACGTTATTAAATAAAGATTATTTTATTAACAGAGTCTCCACTTGGAATTGAGTTATGGTGTTCCAAGTCACCTTTATGAATTTTTAATTAAAAGGAAATGACTTTTATTTGGTCTGCGAAAATAGAAGACCGGGTAAAGAATTCTATTGACAGAGGGGAAGGTGACAGGCACCCCTCGAGTCCCGTGATTCTAACACGGTCGATTTTATTGACTTATCCTGACTTATACTATTTTATTAAATTATGTTAAGGCCTAAGTTTTCTCATTTTTAATACACTAAAACTATTTAAAACTCTCGTATTTAATTGGTGAAAAAATAATTTTAGAAAAATATTTGTCAAGGTGCATTATTGAATCCTTGGATTTTAAAATATCTCGAAAAGATGCGTATGCCGCATTCTTAATTGAGACGAATAAAAAAGCGTTTAAATTTTTCCTAAATAAATAAAAGTAAAATTCATTTAACACAATTAATTAAATCAATAAATAATTATTAAGATCATTTAATAAAATAAATAAAATATACAATCTACCCATATCACACTAAATTTAATATTATTCCTAAAATTTAATCTCTTTAAATTTAATAAACTCAAATCATATATTATAAGACAAATCAAACACGAAAATCTTCGAAATATGATTCGAATATAAGTTCTCAAAAAAAAAAAAATCTGAAATACACAATACCCCACTCCAAGCAAAAATATATATAATTATAAATTTATTAATATCAAATTTATTCATATTTTGGTTTTTACTAATTATTAAATAAAAATAATTTGTATTACTCTCAAATATGGAGACTTGGGTATTTATTCTTAAAAAATAATAATAAAAAGAATCATAAAATCACTTTTTTCTCTCATGTACGCTCATATCAATCAATACTGATTCTGCATTCTCTCTTTTCCGTCTAAACTCTTTCTATTCTCAAAATCTAGGGCAGCGACAGTAACAAATTTTGTCATTGTTAGTGGTTCGGGTTCGCCGGTCGGTAAGTTGGTTAACTAGCAAAAGGGGAAAAGAAGTTGTTGCCGGATTCATAGGGTGAAATCGATGGCAGTTTCACCGATTGCCGACGATTGCAGCGTCGGGATAGGGAACGGAAATCAACAGTGGGCCAATTTCCGGCGAAAAAGGGGAGAAGGGGAAGGTGCTAGCGCGGGGCTTTACTGCTGTGACATTGATTTCGGCCAGATCTGGCCATTTGGTCACCGGATCTGAAGCAGCAGGGGCTGGCAGCGATGATGGCCAATAAAGTGAAAATGGATGGCACCAGATCTGTAATTTTGGGGGTTTTCTAATGGTTTCCGGCAAGTTTCTGATAGGTATTCGCCGAAAAATGGATGGTGTCTATTTTTACCAATTTAACAGTGAATTTTTTTTTCAGAAACATGTGTATTTCACTGATTTCGATCACCCTCTCAACTATCTTCTACATTATTCTTCTTTTGATCTCTCTGTTCTTTCTTATCCTATTTTTTATTTACTGGTTTTACACTGCGTGCATTTTTATTTACTTTAATGTGTTAGTGTGTGTGCCTACAAATATTATCATCTGTGTAAGCAATATTTTATACTATTTTTTTCATGTACGGATGAAAAGTGAGCATGATATTAAATTTTTTACTGTTTACAACATGCATAAAATATAGACATGACAACAAATTCATATAATGTTTATTCATAAATCACCAAAACAATCATATTATGATTCAATTTATAACAAAAGTTATAAAATAAAATACAGGATTACAAAGAAACCTATGATAAAAATGAAACCGAAACTTGAATATCATTTCGGAAACTTGATCGTTATCCAAATTCTACTTCACCCTTTTTTGTTTGATGTTTTTTTTTTACTGATCTTCTCACTTTTTTTCTCTGATTTTTTTCTTCTGATATTCATTGTCCGTCCGTTCCTCCTCTTTGTGAGTGAAAGAATGTCTTTAAATAACAGAATATTTTTTTGGGGGAGGGGGGGAGGGGAGTGTGGGAACAGTTACAGATAAAGGGGGTTTTGTGTTTAAATTTTGAATATTATTTATTTTTTCTTTTTTTTCTTTTTTAAAAATAGAAGATAATAATATTAAATAAAAATAAATAAATAAAATAATAATAATAATAATAATAGTAACTAATTAATTTTTATATATTTTTTAAGAAAATACAATAAATATTTATAAATAGCCAAAGATAAATATAATTAAGAAAGTACTAAAATTACTAACTTATTTATTTAAAATTTAAGAAAAAGAATTTTTTTATGTATTATTTTTAAAACTATAATAAAAATAAAATATCCCAAAATTAACTTTATTTTAGTTATTTATTTTTTAACTAAAAATTTATTAAAAATAAATAAGAGTTAAAATAATATCGGACCAAATATAAATATTTAATAGAAAAAAATATATATATTAAACTCGGGGAGGGTCAAAATCACGTGTCTATATTTTGTCCCTCTTTGTATAAAATCTCGAAGAGTTTTCATACAAAGAAGTAGACAAAGAGATAATTTTTTACCTTCCGATTATTCAAAAAGTGAAGATAAAATAAAATAAAAGATGCGACTGAGTCCTGGTTTTGGACCACCTACATATCCCGGGTTATAAGAGAATCGGGTCACATGTAGTTCAAAGGTAAAAAGTGAGAGAAAGAGATAAAGTTCGAATGAGATTCCGTTGAGTTTCCGATTAACGACTTCTGCTTTTTTACATCAAATGACTAACAAAAATCAAAAATGAAAAATACAAATGGAAAATGCAATTTCTCTGGATTTTGAATCGAATCTTCATGACTTGAATTTGAAAATTCACCCTATTCTTCAGGCGGGCTCCTGACTTGCTATTTCTTCACCCCCTTCTTCAGGCGGACTCCTGGACTTCCTTTTTCTTCACTCTGTTTTTCAGATGGGTTCCTGGACTTCTTTTTTCTTTACCCTGTTCTTCAGGCGAGCTCCTGAACTTACTTTTTCTTCACCTTGTTCTTCAGGCAGGCTCCTGGACTTACTTTTTCTTCACCCTATTCTTCAGGCGGGTTCCTGGACTTCTTGTTTTCTTCACCCTATTCTTCAAGCGGTCTCCTGGACTTACTTTTTCTTCACCCTGTTCTTCAGGCGGGCTCCTGAACTTTTTTTTTCTTCACCCTGTTCTTCAGCGTAGGTTCCTAGACTTTTTTTTTCTTCACCCTGTTCTTCAGGCGGGCTCCTGAAATTTCTTTTTCTTCATCCTGTTCTTCAGAGGGGCTCCTGACTTGTTACTTCTTCTGATCTTTAAATATATTACTGAACTCAAAATAAAAGGTTAAACAGAAAAATAACATCCCATTCTTTCGGAGGGGCCTGGACATAAAATAAATTCTCATTCTTCAATAGGATCCTGAGCAGAAAATAAAATCCAATAAATCCGAACAAAATTTTCCCCCAGTTTGCACTAAAAAAAATTTGTGAGTGTTATTAGATCATAACTTTTGAAAATTACAGTAAATAAGGTGAATCAAGGAGAATGACTTGACCAAAGGGTACATCTTATAGGAATCAAGGAGAATGACTCGACTACAAGGTACATCTTATAGGAATCAAGGGGAATGACTCGACTAAAAGGTACATCTTATAGGAATCAAGGGGGATAACTCCACTAAAAGGTACATCTTATAGGAATCAAGGGGGATGACTCGACTAAAAGGTATGTCTTATAAGAATCAAGGGGACGACTCAACTAAAAGGTACGTCTTATAGGAATCAACGGGATGACTCGACTAAAAGGTATGTCTTATAGGAATCAAGGGGGATGACTCGACTAAAAGGTCCGTCTTATAGGAATCAAGGGGATGACTCGCATTAAAGGTAAATATTCTAGGAATCATGAGGGATGACTTAACTAAAAGGTACGTCTTATAGGAATCAAGGGGAATGACTCGACTAAAAGGTACGTCTTATAGGAATCAAATAGGAATGACTCGACTAAAAGGTACGTCTTATAGGAATCTAGGAGAATGACTCTACTAAAAGGTACGTCTTATAGAAATCAAGGTTAAATTTAAGAAATATATCACCTAGCAATTAAAACCCAAAATACCTGGATAAAGAAGTATGCCTCTAAGGGATATAGGATGATAAATTTCTATCATAATTTGATTATCAAACCTGTGCAACAACATTGCTTCCTTCATTTGTGGAAATAAGGCATTGCAGCCCTTGATATTTATACTCTGAAGTTCTTGATTTGAAAGTAACATGTTTCCTTTTTCATCAAAGAAAACTTATGAGTTCAAAAACATGGCGGCAAGTTTGTGGCTTTAGCTTTCGTGGCAATCACTCTTGCCCTCGTCATATTTAACATTGCTTCCAATCATTAGCATCCATCACCGACTTTCTTCATCATTGACCCAAACTCATATTATCAGAAGTGACTTTGAAACAAACACAATATCTCTGCTTTGTCATGCTCCTCAAATAAACTCATCAAACCTTGGTATTTTCATGAGTTCCCAGACTCGTCTGTTGACAAAACTTTCTGCATGCCTTATTTCAGCTTCCAATCATGTCTCTTTTATGTGTTGGCTTTTTGTCTTGCTTTATGCAATTGAAGAAGCTAGTAGCCAGCTTTAAAATATTTTCTCACTTGTTATGACACAGACTCGACTCAAAGACACGACAAAAATAACAATAATTTTTATCTAATGACAAAGATACCAAAAAATCAAAAAGAAAAAAAGAAAAAGAAAAAGGAAAAATAATAGGCATTTTTTTTCAAAACAACAGAAGAAAACTTATTTGGGTGTGGTAACCGATTTCAGCAATCATGACATGCATTTTTAATTAAACAACCTGATCTACCCACACTAATCATTACAACTCTTGTCCACTTATTGAGTTTGAAATGAAATCAATCTTGAATATGCTTCCTCTAGATCACAATCCTCCTTTGGCTAGTGGCACCTCAATGGATTTTTACCAACGTCTATCTCATTTTCATTTCTTTCTCATCTCACTGTTTCTTTATGGTTCCTAAAAGGGTTTTCACCAATAAGACTCTCATTTTTACTTATTCATTTTTTTTCATCATTTTTTTTTTGAAAAATAATGCCCAACATACGAAACATCCTGCACCCATAATATGTTTAGCCATGACATACTCAAAGATCAATCTGAAGGTCTTTCTTTGGTTGTAACTTGGGTTTTGGAAAATGTTAGAAAGAAAGGTAGGCATGAGGCTAAAAAATTTACATAATATTGGGTGAAACATACAACTTTTGGAATCGACTCTTTTAAAGAAATAAACTTTTCCCCAGTTTCAATTCATTCTGGGTAATTTGAATTTTCTTTTGGTTGAATCGAACCCTAGAGTAGGGCTACCTACGTATCTTGTCATAGGAAGAATCAGGTCAAACGTAGTTCAGAAAACTTGTTCTTCTGCTTGATTCTGATTTCTTTTTTTCAGTTGTTATTGACTCTTTTTCTCTTTTCTTTCTTTTTGCCACATTTTTCTTCAGCTTTTTTTGAAACTTTTTTTTTTACTCTAGTCTTTTTCTCGACACTTTTCTTTCGAGTTTTGCAGATTCTTATCTTGATTCCAAAAGAGAGGTATGGAAGAAAATAAAACTAAAGATCAAATGAGGTAAACAAAGGATGGCACAATATTTGGATAGCAGAATAAAATACCTTCGTCATATCAAACCTTGAAAATGCAAGTTCATAACATGCGATATGAAAGTGGGAGATGAAGATCATGTGTAACACTTTAACAACACTAACTTTAACTGAGCATCTATGTCACTTCTTCTTTTACACTTTTAAACCTACAACTCCACCTTTGTTGTACATCCCTCATATCGAATGATTTATGCTTTTGTGGAGCTGATTATCTTTTTTTTTCTCTTGAATAGGGATCTCACATCCACTATTTGACCTAATTGATACATGTCTTTCAATTGATGACCAAGTTATTCTTGTGATTCTCAAAATAATTGTCTTAATTTTCAAAGAAGGCTTCAACTTGATCACCAAATATCTCAGCACTCTACCTATTTTTTAGATGCTCTTTTTTTCTACTTTAGCTCTCTGATTCAATGTTTCATGATTAAACTGTATTTTAAGATTTGAATAAAATTTTTGCAAGCATGTCATAACACTAGAATCAACATAAAATTTATTGTGTAAAGAAGACAAACAAACAACTTAAAAAAAAACAAAACAACAAGGACACCACATTTTATTAAAAGAAAAGATAGAAGGGTTTAAAAGAAAACGACAAATAAACAAAACAAGATAGATTTTGAAATATGATCCTGAAATAATTCAAAAAAATAGAAATAAAAACAAAACAAACTACCAACAATCCTTCCAAGTATGGAAAGGGGAGTGACTTCCCAATTACTAAACTTGACAACTTAGCCACTGGTTTTCATATCAACATGACTAGAGATTTCCTCACTGTCAATGTTCTGTACCATAATTGATCTATCTTGAATCATCTTTTCAATTTCTGTTTTTAAATCTCAACAATTTTCAATACAATGACCCTGAGCATCAGAATGATACGCACATCACACATTAGGATTAAAATTTCTTGAATGTAGATTAAGAGTGTGCCTAAGGAGAGGAGTGATTATGTCCTCATGTACCAATCTCTAAAATAAAGTGGAATATGACTCTCCAATTGGTGTGAAGATACCTCTCTACTTCTACCTTATTTATTACTTGGCTTGGATCGAAAATCGGGCCAATAAAGGCTTTGGTATATTTGTGGAATTAAAGGATGACTTTGAGGAGTTAGTGTATGCCATTGTGGGTAAGATGGGGGTTGAACATGTGGTTGTGCATTATACACTGGATATAAAGGTGGGGGACTGGAGTATAATAGACTTTGGGAGTGATTATGTGGAACTTGGACATGAACTTGGGCTTGAGCTTGGGAGCGACGACGACGTGGTCTTCTTGACCGTGTCCGCTGTCCAACTACAATAGTAGATGCATATTCCTCATTCTTATTCTCCCCAACACTTCTTTAACCCTTTTGAATTTCTTGAGTATTTGCTTTTAATATTGCAAAACTCATAATGCAACCGGACTTAATTCCATCCTCTATCATATCTCCTATTTTGAGGACCTCAATAAATGGCTTGCCTAATGCAGGTAACAAGTGTTGATAATATGTTTCATCTTGGGCTTGAATAAACACCTCCATTATCTTGCTTTTTTTCATTAGCGGTTTCACCCTAGCAGCTTGTTCACACCATCTAATTGCATACTCCCTGAAATTTTCATTGTTCTTCTTCTTCATATTAGTCAGGGATTTCTCATCAGGACTCAGATCGACATTGTATTGAAATTATTCCATGAATTCATTAGCCAAGTTATCCCAACCACTCCACTTGTTGATGTCTTGATCCACAAACCACTCTGAGGCTAGACTCAAAAGGCTCTCACCGAAATAATCCATGAGTAATTCTTCTTTACCCCCAGAACTTTTAATTGGTTACAATAACGCTTCAAGTGTGCATCTAGATCACCGTGCCCTTCGTATTTGTCAAACTTGGGAATTTTGAATCTCATAGGCAAATGGACATCCGGAAACATGCATAAATCTTTATATGAAACACTTTTTGGTCCTCCTAATCCTTGCATACTTCTCATACTTTGCTCTAAGCTTCTTACCTTCCTAACCATCTCCTCTTGTTCCTCATTCTTAATAATTTTCTCAATCAAGATAGGAGAATCATGTTGATGAGCATGATAATGTGGATTTTGAGGTTTGAAAGTCATTTCAGGAGGATACATCAAATCATGACTTGGTTCTCTTATATTCTTTTGTGCTGTCGATTGAAGATCCATAGTAGCTGGTGCTACAGAAGTGATACACGGGTTATTTGTGATAGACAAATTTGGTGGGCGCATGGTAGAAGTACCAACAATGCCAGTAACATTAACACATGGGCTGAATCCAGGTGGGTATAATGGATTGCTAGTTTGAGCTTGAAAAGGATTTGGATCATTCGTAGTCGAAAGTCTAGGGATTGAAGAAGGTGGGGATTGTCTATTCAGCCAATCTTGGTACATTTCCTCCATCAGTTGTTTCAATAACTTAATTTCTTCCATTGATGCTAATTCCTGCAAAATCAACTGATTTTTCTCTTCTTCACTGTCAGACCCTACACCTTCTCTGCAGGTCATCTTTCTCTTTCCTTTGTATCTGGTGTTGTACGGATGTGATGCCAGTTTAAACCACAAACCAACTACTAAATACTTTATCTTTCTGAGACCAAGTAGCAAACGGGTGGGTGTTATATTTTTAACACATTATAATGTCACATTCTATGTCATGCTTCTATATGTATTTCCCAACCTATCATGGAAGGCTTTGTGTTTTACCCTGGATTTTCTAGGCGTATTTTAAAAAAAATTATGATTGAACCCTTTGGAGGGTTGCCTACATATCATGCCAGGACATGAATCAGATCTTGTGTAGTTCGGGAAATATATGCCGTACAAAACTCTGCTTCAAGACCCCTAAAGGTTCAGGGCTATTAAGATTTATTTATATTTTTTGTAAAAACTTAGCCTCATGATCCCTAAAGATTCAGGGCTATTAAGATTTATATATATTTTTTTCTTTTGTAAAACTTAACCTCATGATCCCTAAATATTCTAAGCTATTAAGATATATATATATATAAAAATTGAACTTGAGAATAAGAAAAATAATTATGAAAGTAATCATATTTTCAAAACATTCTCTAATAAATCTATGAATAATTTTTTAAAAGATAGGATCGTACCCCGAAAAAGGGCTTCCTACATATCTCAATAAAGAGTGAGAAGCAGACCCTCGTAGTTCATGAAGACCGTAAAACTATGTTACTAAAATTTTCCCTTCTTTTTAATTTTTTTTTTTTGAAAAATGATTCACTAAATGTGAGGATAATTTAATCTCTTGCATTTTAAAGTTGCCTAAAGCTGGTCAACAAACAAATAGCCTTCCAAACAAATGTCAAAGATCACGTAGGATGCACATGTTGGTCTTTATAAAGTAGGTTACCTGTCTTAGACAGACCCGGCCCCTGAGCCGAGTCCCGCTAAGTCAAATGCATATGATGCAAATAAAGCGGCACCTAATAGGGATAACCAGATTCTGAGTTTTCAGTTCTTCTAAGTTTAAGCCTAATAGGGATAGGTGTCTAGACTGGCTTACTCGAGCGGACACTCGAGCCAGGGAGGGGCAACTTGGTCGGTAGCAATCCAACACCGTCTTCGTTACCGATCCAAACCCCGCCTAACATGTGTGACTATAATCTTTCACCAGGTGCTTGGACACTTTGACTATCTCAAAAAGAAAGTAGGATGCACACGTTGCATTCCTTCAATCCTATTTCAGAGACTCAGAGGGGGTGCACAAGAGAAGACAGTATATAATACAGTTCAATCAATATCAAAGAGGTAAATAAGCGACAAGTAGTACATAAGGCCAACAAACACAATATCAACAATAATTAAAGCAAGTATAAGTCAATATAAAAAGCTCGAATTCTTATTATTCTCCAGCAGAGTCTCTAGAGATGTCACACCCCTTTTTTTGCTTGAGGGATCGAGTCAAAGGGGTTTTTCAATTGAACTGACGTTATTGAATAGGGATTATTTTATTAACAGAGTCGCCACTTGGAATTGAGTTATGGTGTTCCAAGTCACCTTTTTGAATCCCTAATCAAAAGGAAATGACTCTTATTTGGTCTGCAAAAATAGAAGACCGGGTAAGGAATTTTATTGACCGAAAGGAAGATGTGAGGCACACCTCGAGTTCCTTGATTTTAACACGATCGCTTTTATTGACTTATCCTGACTTATAATATTTTATTAAATTATGTCAAGGCCTAAGTTCGCTAATTTTTAATATACTTAAACTGTTTAAAACTCTCATATTTAATTGGTGAAAACTTAATTTTAGAGAAATATTTGTTAAGGTGAATTATTGCATCCTTGGATTTTAAAATGTCTCGAAAAGATGCATTCTTAATTGAGATGAATAAAAACACGTTTAAATTTTTCCTAAATAAATTAAAGTTAAATTCATTTAACATAATTAATTAAATCAATAAATAATTATTAAGGTCTGTTAATAAAATGTACAAATCTACCCATATCACGCTAAATTTAATATTATTCCTAAAATTTAATATCCTTAAATTTAATAAACTCAAATCATTTATTATAAGACAAATCAAACATGAAAATCTTCGAAATATGATTCGAATATAAGTTTCTAAAAAAATAAATAAACAACTTGAAATACAGGATACCCCACTCCAAGCAAAAATATAAATAATAATAAATTTATTAATATCAAATTTATTTATATTTTATTTTTTACTAATTATTAAATGAAAATAATTTATATTATACTCAAATATGGAGACTTGGGTATTTATTCTAAAAAAAATAATAATAAAAAGAAACATAAAATCACTTTTTTCTCTCATGTACGCTCACATCTCATGTACGCTTATATCAGTCAATACTAATTTTGCATTCTCTCTCTTTAGTCTAAACTCTTTCTATTCTCAAAATCTAGGGCCGCGACAATAACAAATTTTGTTATTGTTGGTGGTTCGGGTTCGCCGATCGGTAAGTTGGTTAACCAGTGAAAGGGGAAAAGAAGTTGTTGCTGGATTCGGAGGGTGAAGCCAATGGTAGCTTCACCGGTCGCCGACGATTGCAGTGCCAGGGTGGGGAATAAAAATAGGTGGTGGGCTAATTTTCGATGGAAAAGGGGAGAAGGGGAAGGTGCCAGCGTGGGGCTTCACTGTTGTGGCATTGATTCCAGCCAGGTTTGGCCATTTGGTCGCCGGATCTGAAGCAGCTGGGGCTGACGGCAATGATGGCTAAGGAAGGTAAAAGGGGTGACACCAGATCTGTAATTTAAGGGGTTTTTAACGGTTTTCGGCGAGTTTTCGATAGGTATTTGTCAAAAAATGGATGGTGTCTATTTTTAGCGATTTAACAGTGAAATTTTTTGTCAGAAACATGTGTATTTCATTGATTCCGATCACCCTCTCAACTATCTTCTACATTCTTCTTCTTTTGATCTCTCTGATTCTTTCTTATCCTGTTTTTCATTTAGTGGTTGTACACCGCGTGCATTTTATTTACTGTAATGTGTTAGTATGTGTGCGTATGAATATTATCATTTGTGTAAGCAATATTCTATACTATTTTTTGTCATGTACGGATGAAAAGTGAGACATGATTTTAAATTTTTTACTGTTTACAACATGCATAAAATACAGACATGACAACAAATTCATATAATGTTTATTCATAAATCACCAAACCAATCATATTATGACTCAATTTGCAACTAAAGTTATAAAATAAAATGCAGGATTACAAAAGAAACCTATGATAAAAATGAAACAGAAACTTGAATATCGTTCCGGAAACTTGATCGTTATCCAAATTCAACTTCGCCCTCTTTTGTTTGATGTTTTTTTACTAATCTTCTCACTTTATTTTCTTTGATTTTTTTCTTCTGATATTCAATGTATGTCCGTTCCTCCTCTTTGTGGGTGAAAGAAAGTCTTTAAAGAACAGAATTTGGGGGGGGGGAGTGTCGGAATAGTTACAGATAAAGGGGGTTTTGTTTTTAAATTTTGAATATTATTTTTTTTCTTTTTTAAAAATACAAGATAATAATATTAAATAAATAAAATATAATAATAATACTAATAAATATAATAATATCTAATTAATTTTTATATATTTTTTAAGATAATACAATAAATATTTATAAATAGCCAAAAATAAATATAATTAAGATAGTACTAAAACTACTAACTTATTTATTTAAAATTTAAGAAAAAAAAATTGTATTATTTTTAAAATTATAATAAAAATAAAAATAAAATATCCCAAAATTAACTTTATTTTAGTTATTTATTTTTAACTAAAAATTTATTAAAAATAAATAAGAGTTAAAATAATATCGGACCAAATATAAATATTTAATACTAAAAAATATATATATTAAACTCGAGGAGGGTCAAAATCACTTGTCTACATCGATGAGCTAATGGAAGAACCATATAGCCTATGGGTACTACGATTTGTAGGGTGTATCATTTAGCTCAGAAGTAAAGAAAAGAGTTGAGTCATGATTACAAGAAAATGTTTTGAAGCTCATCAAATTATGCCCATGTGTTTTATGTATATACTATGCTAAATTGTTTTCTAAATATTCTCGACTATTTTATATGGAATACATGTTGCTTTTGGCTAGTTCTGCGTACCAATACATTTCAGATATTGGACGTCCTTTGTGGCAGCTACATTGTCTCATAATGTAGAATCTGAGGCTGATTTCCATGGTCCAGCTCAGTAGTAGATTACTTCCTGAACTTTAGAGTTGGTGAGCCTCTCTTGCTTCGAAAGGAATTCTATTCTTATGTTAGTTCAGTTGTCTTATGGTCCTACCTGAGGACTTATCCCGGTCTAGATTGATTAGTAATTCAGTAGATGTTTTGTAGATAGAAGTTGGGTATTGTATTGTCATATTTTGTTGACATAGTTTATATTATAAATTCATTTGAATTTTATTATATCTTCTGCACTTTAATTTATGTATGGATTATACTTATGATAGTATGCTAAGGGGTCTCTTGGGACATCGTGGTTCAGGATACTCATCACAGCTAGGGCCCCAGCTCGTGACAATCTTGGTATCAGAGCATGATTCATGGTTCCAGAGTGTCTATGAAGCCGTGTCGAGTAGAGTCCTTGTTATAAGTGTGTAGTATGCCACACTTATAAGGAGGAAGCTACGATGCATTTAGGAGATGTTTGTCATTCTTTCATACTCTAGTTCATGCTATTGTGTTGTCCTTATGAAAGTTATCCAAATTACTTCTTTGTTCTAATTTTATTAGCCATGTCTCATTGACGAGACGATTCAAGTGCAAAAGCTTAGAGTTTGAACGATGTGGTCCTTTTCGATTGAGTCATCAAAAGTTACAAAATATAACAAGGACTTGAGAGGAGTCCGTTAGTGATTCAAAGTATATTGATTCGAGTGTATACCTCTATCTTAATGCAATCGTGATTTTCAACCTGAGGAACAAAGTGTATTCAATTCCTTTCAGAATCCTTATTGCAGATGTCATGCTTAATGGTAAAGATATATAGTAGAATGTTGGAAAAGTATTTCCACCTGAGTAGTAGTATATGTTAAAGTGTCATGACCTATTGGTAGTAAGATGGTCCAGAAGTTAATGATATGAAGTTACAAGGTTAGAAGTCAGAGTGAGTGTGACTTTTGCATAAAGAAGTTAGTCTTAGTTGTATAACCCTTTGATTGAGGGGTGGTTGCTCTTTTATAGTGATTAACTAATGTTATAGCGAGATTTTTAGATTGAATGGTAATCTATGGAGTAAGTGATTGTCTATGATTATTATTTATTCAAAATAGGGAAGGAGCTCAGAGTAGATAGTTATCGTGGTTGTAGAAATCATCTATAGGTGGTAAACAAAAAGGGGTAGATTAGTCAATAAGTTATAGCTAGAGACTCGTTGGTGTTTATGGAATTTGAAGATAGCAGGAATGTATGCATGGGTATGTTGATTTAACATGAGAAAGTAGAGCATGTTGATAAGATCGTAATGAGTTATATTTTAAGATTAAGATCGACTATTTTTATTATGTAACTTTACCCCCTTGATTGTCTTTTCTCTAGTAGTTGTAGTCTAGTACTGAATATGAGAATGTGTGTGGTAGATTTGATAGTGTGGTGGTAATGATGGGGAGAGAATGAACTTGTGGGTCGTAGCTAAGTGAAATGTGGCATATGGGTTGCTTTCCCAATTTAATGGACTAGTATAATATTTGGCATGCTTCATCGGTGGTACATGATTAATGCTAGACTATAGGCTTGAACTTTAGATGTGGATTGTGGTTGTAAGAATAATAGCTTAAGATTAATGATGCATGTCTTGTGGGAGTAAGTAGTAGGCTTTATTTGATGTGTGCAATAGCCTAGATTGGAAACTTGTAGAATAATGATTGGACAATTGTGATCTATATATATACACGAGGACAAGAGTAAATCGATGAATTTTGGTTGTCATTAAGTGGATAAGAGTGTAAGTATATAAGAATAAGTTGTATCTCCAGGTATCATGTTGTTAGATAAGGTTTTCTGTGTATAAGTTTATGTGTACCTAATTCATATTTTTGAATTTTGTAGTATGGAGAAGTATAGGGAGTTGTTGTATGGTGTTATTTAAAGTGAATTAAGAAAATATAGGTAGGCAATATGCCCCTTTGGTATGGTTTTACAAATTTTATTATGTTGTAAGTTATGTGATTAAAGGTCTAATGTTAGAATGTTAAGTAGTGGAGAGTGGATTTTTTATGTGATAAGAAGTGATGATGTGTATGCTCATGAGGCTATGATTTGTAGGGTGATGGCTATAGAGGCTAGTGAAAGTTAAGAGTAGCACTCCCAAAAAGCAAGGTCTTCAGAGTATAGTTCATCAGGGGGAGTTTAGCGTCTAGGTGTATGGTGATACCCCATTGTGTTCAGTGTTGTTCTTGTAGATTTAATGAGAAGCTGGGTCCTCAAGTCTAGGATTGTGACTTTGATCTAAGGGGGAGATGATGAATTAAGGTAGTTCCCAAATTTTCTCATGGTGGCAACTTTCAGGGAAGAGTCATAAAGAATCTATTCCTATTCAAGAAAGCTCCTCCTACTTCAATTTAAGAGGTCATTCTACCAATGTCTTATGTATTCAAGTCTCGCCTATGTCTAAGGTCTGAGTTCTCTATGTAATCATATCATGTTCCGACCTCCAAACTAGAAGCAATGATGTCATAGTAAATCCAGTCTTTTATGTATTCAATCTCTATGTTATGATACTTATGATCCATAAAAAATCATGTCTTATATCATGCTTAGTTCTAAGAAACTATGCATTCTATATGTTACTTATTCATTTTACGTCGGGATTAGCCAAAGTGATAAAGTTCATGCATACTCATGACTATCTCAGCTCTAAAAATGGGAAGCAGTAGATTCAAGTATCAAGCTTTGTCTCAATCATTAACTCCATGAATTTCGGCCTTATGTTATACAACTCATGATATATGCACTCATGTTTCTCACCATAAGCTCAGTCCTACAAACTCATGTTGTACTATGTTTATACCTGAATGACTCTCTATTTATGATCTAGATATTAATATATGAAGTACTTCGTGCCTATTGCATCACATCTGGCAACTCTTGTCCTACCTTGAGTAATACAATAGGTCTGTGTTATAATTAAATAGTGTTACTCCCTTTCATGATGCTCATGCTCGGTTCCCTTAATGACCCTCCGTAGGTTAGTATAATAGTGGTTAGGGAAGCATAATTATGTCTTAGATAAGGAAGTAGATGTTTCTTGTTGTGTTAAGTTTTTGGTGTGACTACTCGATCTAAGGTTATAATTGAAGAAGTGAGAAGGAAATGAACTTTTGTAATGTGAAATAGTTTGGAAGGAGATATGTGGCGAAAATCTTTGTGAGAGTGATTGAATTTGCTGGTCTTAATGGGGAGATCCATGAAGTGGGTATAGTAATGATAGGCTTGAATGTGATGATTGATGAAGACGCAAATCAATGTGTTATGTGGTTGATACTCCTTGAATTAAGACTTGAGGGTGTTTGATTATAATGATAAGGTGAAGTAATATTCTTAATGGGATGTAGAGTACTGGGTCACGTAGCTTAAGTTAGCACCTTTTAACTCCGGGTTAGGTTTCAACATAGAAGTACTATACGGCGAGACTCAAACTCTTATGGTTAGATGGGTGGTGGGGGAATTATAAGTTGGAAATAATAAAGTATGTTATTTATTGTTTGGGGTATGGGTGAGAAGTCACTACTAGAAATTCGCTAATTTCCGACTGAAGAAAAGTAGTCGGAAATTTCCGACTACTTCGGTCGAATTTTTTTTATTTTTTTTCAAATTATTATTCTGATACTATTTGTGACTGCAACAGTCAAAATTTTTGGCGGTAAATTGCGCGAAATATATATTTCGACTACTATAGTCGGAAACATAAATAATTAAATAAATATATAATTAGACCCTTATACAAAAATTAAATAATTATTTAAATAAATTATTAAATATGTATTTCCGACTACTCTAATCGGAAGTATAAATAATTAATTAAATATATTACTAAATATATAATCAAACCTACATATAGAAATTAAATAATTATTTAACTAAATTATTAAATATATTTCTGACTACAGTAGTCGAAAAATTAAATAATTAAATAAATATATTACTAAATATATAATCAGACCCTTATATTTCTTTATATAATTGTTTAAATTTCTGACTACTTCAGTCGGGAAGTAATTTACTATATTTAATTATTTAGGCATTCCGACTGTTGTAGTCAAAATGATAAAAAATTAAATAAATATATTATTAAATATATAATTACTTTCTTATACAAAAATTAAATAATTATTTAAATAAATTATTAAATATATTATTCCGACTACTTCAGTCGGAAATATAAATTATTAAATAAATATATTTCTAAATATATAATTTGACCCTTATATTTTTATATAAATGTATACTTTTCCGACTACATCTGTCGGGATTTAATTTAATATATTTAATATTCAAGTTTTTCTACTACTATAGTCAAAAATATAAATTATTAAATAAATATATTATTAAATGTATAATCAAACTATTATACAAAAATTAAATAATTATTTAAATAAATTAATAAATATATATTTCCAACTACTTTAGTCGGAAATCTTAAATAATTATATATATTAAATTAATTCCCGACTGAGGTAGTCGGAAATGTATACATTTATATACAAAATATAGGCTAAACACGCACAACTCTCTCTCACTTTACTTCATCTCTCTCTCTCACTCTTTCTTATTTTCTCTCTAAGCTAGGGTTCATTGTTCATCATTTTCTCTCAAAAATTAACGAAGGTGGAGTGGTAATGAAGGCTGTGAAGAGACGATATTGAAGGTCAACTTCACCGAACGACGGTATTGAAGGTCAATCAAGAAATTCCCATCTTCACGGTAATTTTTTTTCCATTTTCACAAGAGTTTATGTAGTTTAAAAATCAATGTTTGGTGCTACAATGTGTTGGCTAAATCTGTGAATTTCCGTTTAGGCACTTTACATGAAAATTTGGGGGTTTTGGGTACTGAAATAGGAGAGTTTACTGTAGATGGAAATTTGGGGGTTTTGGGTACTGAAATTTGGGGGTTTTGGGTTTTGGGTATTGTTCTCAAGCTGCTCTTCAAATAGAATTACCAAAGGCACGTAAAATTTGTTCAATATAAATAATTTTAATCATATTTATATATTATAACTTTCTGTGAAAGGTGACTCGAATAATGAACCCATATCCCAAGTGTAGTTCCGCCCCTATATTGGGAATATTTTGTTACAAGAAGGAGAACTTGAGAGTCATATGCATAGCTATGGTAGAGAAGATTCGTAAAGCAAAAAATTATTTAGAAGATGCATATTTCTAAAATGGGAAAGGGACTAAAATACTTTTGAAACTCTCGATTTTGGTACAAAAATGAAGACACATGGCATAGTTTAAAATTAATAGTTAAGATTTAATAGAAAATTAATATTTCCAGCCCTCTTCTCCCCATAATAGTTTGCACAATAGCTCTTCTTCTTTACCTTCAACGTCATCCATACCGAGCCTTTCTGAATTAAGAGTTAGAGGTCCTAGCACATCAAGATCGCCTTCCATTGATAGTGTTGTAGCGTCTAATGCTATAGCAACTGCTTCCTAGCTTTCAAAACTTAAAGAGACAGTGGAATATGACGGCAACGGGAGGCTAATTATCGCCCCTGATGGTAATGGGTAAGTAAATCTTATGTTTCTTTATAATTTTTAAAATTTTTGAAAGCTAAGATAATTTAATATAATTTTATTGCTGGTTCATTCCCGCAAATAACGGCGGACATATGGTTATAGAAGAAATTAAACCATTTTTCATGGAGCCGTGGGGTAGCTGGAATGAGATTTGACTCGACGTCAGAGTGCTTATGTGGAATCTGTTTGTGGTATAATCAAAATCAAAGAATTTACTATTTCAGTATGCAAAATAGTTTACTATTTCATGACTTTATATTAAACTATTTTTGTAGACAAAGTGTGCATGGAATTTTTGTCATGAAAATGAAATACAACGGATTTTCAAGTTTAAAGTAGCTCAATGGATCAAATAACACTTGTATGATGCATGGAGGGACTTGAAAAAACCTGGCTGTCTGAATGCTGAGATGTGGGTTCAGTTCTTGAAAAAATGGGATACTCTAGAATATAGGGCAAGAAGGGAACGAGCAAAGGCAAATAGAGCGTCTCAAATGGGTGGCTCATTGCATACTGGAGGTTCGATGAGTTTTGCTACCCACCGACGAAGACTGATAATATTAGCTTAAATTTCTGATTTGTTCGGTTTAGTTCAATGTTCTAAACTATGACATAGTGAAGCCGTGTGGGGCTCTTTCGATTCACTATTGTTGTTATCTTCTTGTTGTTATTCATCTTGAAGTCTAGTGTGGCCTATTTCGATTCACTAGCATTGTTGACATCTTGTTGCTCTTGTTGTTCCGAAATATGTCAAGGTTATATGTATGTGATGAAGTTATATTGAAATGTCTTAGAGACTGTTTTTTATGATCCTTAACCAATACATTTCAGCTGTTAGATAAAACAAAATTGGACACATAAAGAGAGATTAAGAATAGATGAAATAATACAAGTGATCTATTGGATTGGAGTTCCATTTTTGAGAACTAAAGATAACAACTGTTAGTTTTTCCAGAAAGTAATCACTGTTAGAAGTTTGGCATGGATTATAGTAACTTAAGAAGGAACAATAGTAAGTATACTAAACGAGCTGCTACATCGTTTCAGTAGCAGAAGTATTCTTCCAGTCGCAAGGTAAAGGTTAAGGTATGAAAACAGGGCAGTTCATTGTGTAGGGGAAGTACTCGAATAAGGAAATTTAAACAGAAAGGTAAAAGAGAACGCAGGTGTAGTTTTCCAAAGTATCCTATTTCCTTATCAGACAGCTTAGAGGCAGTAATACCACATTACTCGATGCAGTTTGTGTTTTAATTCCTCTTAGATTCTCATCATAAGTGGGACTAGTGGATGTTCTTCCCTTTATCATATCTAATGATATAGGAAGGGAGTGTAGGTGTCACGAACCGAGCCTAGGCCCTAGCCGTGACGAGCATCCCGAACCATGAAGGCCCGGAACACCCATTCTCTATCTGGTTATCATGCACAACATTCATAATCATAATAAAATGCAGAATTGAAACTGAGTACGGAAAACATGGTCAAGTTCTGCAACATTTCTGAATAATACTATCTGACATCAGTCTGCGAAATCTCTACTAAGAACATAAACATTCGTCTGAAAAGAAACTGGGACAAGGCCCTCAGTAAACCAAAAACATAATAAATAATATAATGTCTGACATAATTAGGCCTTCCGAATAATAGAAGGCTCACCACTGTGAGATCAAGTCTGCAAATCCGAGAATGTCTGCTGAGTAGCTGGACCCCTAGACTGTGCCTCAGAACCTGGAAGGAGGGGGGGTCAGTACAAAAGTACTGGCACGCGAAGCAATCCAAAAAAAATAGTATAATGGAACATACATATATATATATATACATATTAAGTGAAAGCAATTTTTCATCAAGACATCATGTATAAAACTGTTTCTGAAAAATACATGGGCACTTTCTGAAAACATGTAACCTGTCTGTTCATTTCAAATCATGATCTGTGTTTTACTTCTGAGTTAGGTGGTATTCCCCTACAAGTATGATATTCCACGGGCTGTATGGAATCCGCCATTGACTCGGCGGGGAAGCCCCCAACCCAAGTGTGCCGCAAGGGTTGAAGTGTCTGAGTCTGATACGCCACAGGACATTTAAGTCAGCGCATAATAGTATACTCGGGTCGGCAAACCACGGTTTTAGGCAATGAGTCGCTTGAACTCAAGCCCTCTTCGGGGAACCACCTAACATCTCTGTATGCCCATTTTTAACCTTTTCTGTACATGCAATATTCTGAATCTCTAAAATCATGAAAGTCTGAAATGTTTGTTAGTCTGAGTCTGATATGGCATTAGTCTGAGTTGGTATCGTCATACCAAGACTTGCAAGTCATGATTTTTCTGAGCCATAATGTATTAAGCAAGAGCTTTCATTCAAAACATAGTTTAGACCACCAAAACATGTAACTGATGTAAAGGATTTCATATTCCGAAACTTAAAGTTCAATTCATGCAGAAATTTCATCAAACACCTGGTGGTCAAATGTCTTTAGCAAGTTCATGTATTCAAAATTGAAACACATTCATTCATATATGTATATAAACTGTCAAATCGCTTTGGAGATGGTCAAAAGACCAAAACAATGATGTTAAAACATCATATACATAAATATATATACATAATTTAAAACCCCATTCTAAAACATGATTTTTCTATGCCCATGAGAATTTAGGAAAACCCCGCGTACCTTGTTCTCCACGAATTTTGGGTGTCTATCAAAGCCTACGTCGAGAGGATTCCAAATCTGTAATTTGTTTCACGAACCCGCGGTTGAATCTTGAGTTGCTTGGGTTTTAATGTTGAAACCCTAGGGAGAGTTCTTGAGCAATTTTGAGGGACTAAATCCCGTGTTGGTGGTATATATAGGGGTGGAGGATTACCAAAATACCCCTAAGGAACAATTAAGGTCAAATCTGTCCCTCAGTTGACAGTTTTGGTAGACTGGAGTAAATCGATTATAACTTTTTACTCATATACTCAAATTGGATGAAACCAACTGCAATTGAAAGAGGACTCGAAGAGATTTCGTTTGATATATTATAGATCACACATTTCATTATATACAGGGAGTTATGATCGTTTGAAGTTGACCCTGAAATGCTGAAAACTGGGCAATAGTCTATGCGTTTTGCTACTGTTTTTAAATCCAAACGCAGCCTTATGCGTTCCGAAAAATTCCGAAACTTATCCGAGATGTACTATGACATTTCTCGATCATAACGCAACTTGAAAATCTAAAAGCGGATGTCGGGAAGGTTGAAAAGTTGTATCCCGAAGATTGTCAGCTAAAATGACTCTAAGTCCTCATTACACTTAGAAAATTTTTCAAGTTTTTTAAGTCTAAGGGCACTCTATTAAAGGCTAATCCATGCACGACTTTTACAGGGTGTTACAGTAGGGAATGGTATTCTTTTGGTAAAGTTTTGATTTTGAGCATAGGGAGGAAATGGGTATTGTTGAGGAAATGAGTTGAGCTTGTTTTTTTTTAGTTGGTGGGAGTGGGGGGGTTGACAGTAGAAAAAAAATCTGACTATTTTGCTGCTATTGTGTGTGTGTAAAAGATAATAAGAAAACGGAAAGTGCAAAAGAATATAGTATTAAAAATAGGAAATGGAAAGTTGTGTTTGCTATAGGCAGTGGTATTCTTGTGTTAAAGTATTGATTTTTAGCACAAGGAGAAAACAAGAGATGGAAAATAAGAAGAGGAAATGAGTATTCCTGTTGAAAAGAATTGAACTTTAATTTCTTTTTTTGGGGTGGGGGTGGGGGTGGGGGTGGGGGAGGTGGAGTAACTGGTAAAGTTGCCTCCATGTGATCAAGGAGATCACGGGTAGAAGAGGAAATGAGTATACCAGTTTCTTCACAATAACTGGTAATGTTTCTTCACAATTTCTAAACAACCATATCTATTCTAACTTTTGTCAATTTCTTCACAAGGAGAAAGAAATAAACACTTAGTTATTCTTTGGTTCATGGTGTTAGTTTTTCCTTCACTATGACAGTTTGTTTAAATGGCTAGATAAGTTTTTTGTTGTTATGACTTTAGCTGATGAATTTGACTCCGAGAAAATCGCAAGAAAATATTTGTATCAAACAAAAGTTGAAATAAATAATCTCCAAGATGAATATGTAAAAGGCCTTGATACAAGACAACACAAATTCAATTCAACTATGGACCATTTTCTAGTTAGCTAGGATAAGATTTTGGATCCTATTAATGAAAAAGAGAAAAGGGTATGAGAACTTGTAACTAAAAATTGATAAAAGAAAGAAAAAGACTTCACATAAGGCATCTGACTATTGACATAAAGTCGTCTTTAATGTCAGATATGGAACATACGCCCGTTGAATTAACTTTTGTTTAATCCAGTATGTTATTATGTCAGAAACAATTTCATTAAAGGTTCAATGATTCATATATTTAGACAAACGTGAAATTTTAACCTCGCTCAAATAAGAAGATAAAAAGTTTTCATAAATGGAAGAAAACTACCGGCTCGCTCTCTAAAGTTGAGCTAACAAGTAGATTTTCATAGTTATTGTAGACAGGAAGGTTTGTGGAGTATATCAGGTTTACGGGCCCATGCCTAACCTTTTAAAAGAGAAATACTGACGATAAATAATAAAGAAGAGTTAAACTTCCCCTGCTTCCTTCCTCGTCTGAACTAAGAAATTAAATACTTATCGTTTAATTGCAATGAACATGTTATCTCCTCATATAAATTTCTTTGATATATGATGACAAAAGAGAAGCACACAAGAAGAGAATATAATGATTTGTAAATATCAATTATGGGTCAATAACCACCCCTGAGAAACTTACTTCTTTTAGCCTTGCCTCCGTAAGTGCAACTTGCTTTTCTTTTTCAAGTTGAATTTCAATATCTTCAAATAGTTTTCTATGACTTTCTTCTATTCTTCTCTCTATTTCCAGCTTAACTTCCTCTGAACTTAACTTTTCATACTTAAGATATTTTGGTCTATGCTGCCCGGATTTGTCTTCATGCTTGCACTATCTCTTTTTCTAAAATTTTGCAGGAATATGAAAATGGGGGGATATTGCGCCCTTTTATCGAGGTTTACGAAGAGACGCATAGAAAGAAAAACAATGACAGTACAACAGGAGATTGGGTCGAAACACGTGCTCAGAATGCATATGTAAGATAATAACTTTTACATAAATTGTTTTATTATTACTCAATTTTGCTTGTTTAAACTATTTGATTTGATGTTTGTTGTGAATGTTTTAAGTGGTTGTATTTATAAATTTTTGTCGTGTTTGATCCTATTGTGAGAAATTCATTAGTTATGTTGTTTATAATCTGAAAGCAGTGTAAGCTAATGCAATATAATAGTTATTTATTAAATAATAATAATTTTAAATAATAATTATTTATTAAATTTCTGACTACAGTGGTCGGAATAATTAAAATTATTAAATAATTTATATTAAATTTTCGACTAAAGTAGTTGGAATAATTAAAATTATTAAATAATTATTTATTGAATTTCCAACTACAGTAGTCGGAATAATTAAAATTATTAAATAATTATTTATTAAGTTTTTGATCATAGTAGTCAGAATAATTAAAATTATTAAATAATTTTTTATGAAATTTCCGAATACATCAGTCGAAAAATATATAATTATTAAATAATTATTTATTAAATTTCTGACTACAATAGTCGGAATATTTATAATTATTAAATAAATATTTATTAAATATCCGACTACATTTCTGACTAAAGTAGTCGGAAATTTTCGACTACAGTAGTCGGAAATGTTTTTCCAACAAGCTATATTCCGACTACCACCAAGTAGTCGGAATGACCTTATTTTCTGACCACATTCCGACTACATTGTCCGTCGAAAATTTAATATTTTTTGGTAGTGAGTGTTTCTAAGTTTAAGGTCTATTCATTGTGTCTTGCAAGGTGGAGAATGCTTCTAATTCTATCTCCCGTGAAATTTTATTTCACGAATAGTACCATTGTAAATCAGGCCTATGATCACCAAATAAACTTATACCATATGTTGTAATGATCATGATCCCTAGAACTCATGTTCAAGGTCATCTTTATGCCAATTCTTATTATCTCAGGCTTCGTGCTTACCCGATTCACAAGGGGTTATCATGAAGATCTTTTGATACCTTTGCATATTTCATTGAGGAAAAATGTTCAATGTGAGGTTACATTCTTTATTCCATACTTTTAGAGCTTCGGAAAGTTCCTACCCATTGTTTGGGAATGAATGATCCCCAAGGGGGAGATAATGTGACCCCATGTGCCTAAATGCTCAAATAACGCTCTTTAAAATGACCTTTAGGACCTCTGTAGTGATGGTAGGCCATGTTTGGACGTTGCGGGGGGTGTTGTGGGTGTTCTAGGACCTTGAAATTTAGTGTGTATCACAAAGTAGAGCCCATCCCATGGTCGTGCATCGAATAGCCATCGCCAACAACCACTGGAATTGCTAGGCGATTGGCATGAACCGCCCACTTAGGGCTAGGAAAAGGGAATACGTCTCCCACTCGAGGGTTGTGCCATGGGATGTGAGTCACAGACCTTGTCCTGTGCCATTACTGTGCACCGCATGGCAAAGGCATAGCGGCGTAAAGTGCTCCGTTAGTATTATTTGAGGGTAATAAAGTTTTTTCATCCTCCCAAAACTTTTTTAATTCTATAGGGACGAAATTAAAGTCCTTAAACACGATTAATCACTCACTACATCCCTGATTCATTTTCCTTAAGCAAGAGACGAGGAAACTAACTAGGGTTTGAGAGATTAAGCTTCTAGGGTCAATTTTCTCAACGTTTTCAGGAATTAAAAGGTACGTGGGGCTATCCTAAACTTCATGGGCATAAATTTATTGTTTAAACAAGCTTTTAAATATATATAGTTTCATACGTGAGGTGGGTTTTGAAATGGTTGAAGAATATGTATTGTAAACTTGTTTTATGATGAAATTTTGTCTAAACTATGAGGTTGTTTTCCGAAACTTGATTTGTTTTCATATGTACATCTTGTTATTAGTTTGATAAGTTATCTGAGAGAAAGATTTATGTAATTCCCTCTCTTCTTATAAAACCCATTGTCTTAACAAGTTATGGATTGTTTACATGGATGGTTAAAAGTCGAGTTTAAATGTTTTGCCAATGTTTATGGATTGTTATTGTCTTACGAAAGAATTGAGAGGATTTTTTCCTTTTTTATAAATGCTCATGTTTGCTAGTAAAGGACTTGCATGGGATTGATGAAATAGATGGCTACACTTTGTCAAAGTATTGAAAAGAGAGTATTTTGCATGAGTTTCATATATTTTTGTAATACCCCGATCGTTCCTTAAACCTAAATCCGTCTTTTAAGCGAATAAGAAGACTTCCAAAGTGATTGATATTTAAAACGTATGGTATTTATTTATTTTCTATTTTTTGTCATGTGGAGAATTGAATAATCTTTCCATCGATACCAAATTTGCCCAAATACGATACTCGGGTGAAAAGTTAGAGCCATCTTAGTGAGACAGTGTGCCACCTGGCACTTTAGCGCATTGCGGAGACAACCAAAATGGCAATTGTCATTTTACAGTGAGCCTTTGTGATATTGGCGCATCGCGTCAAGGCTCAATATCAGAATTGTCAAATTCCAGTGCACCAACGCGATTCCACCGCGTCGCGGTGCCCTTCCAGGTCACGACCAAGGTGGAAAATGCGACTTCACCGCGTTGCGCCACTGACCAGTTTCCCAATTGTCAAAATCCAATGAACGTTCGCGATCATGGCGCGTCGCACCAGGGACAAAAATTGGGCTCCAGTTCTAGAATTTGCTCAAGGGTATTTTGGTCTTTCCACCCGTCCTTACCCACTATATATATACAAATAGAGGAGAAAATCCTCATTTTCCTCTTCCATTCCATCCAAAAGCTAGGGTTTCTCTCCAAAATCCCATCCAATTTTTGTCTAAACATCTCAAAATTAAGCCGTAGTTTTCACAAATTAGTTCAAGATTCAAAACTTACAAGTCAAGAACATTAAGAACCCTAACTCAAAAAGTGGGAAAAGAAGTTCCAATCAAGTTTCTTCATCTCAAAATCATGATCAAGGTATGTGGGGCTTGAACAAGAATATCCTTTCATTCTTGTGCCCAAAAAATTGTTTTTTACTATTGGAATTTCATGATTGTGCAAAGTGGGTTTATACCCAAATTACTTTATGATTGAGTTGTTAGAATTGAGCTATTCAATATTGATATACATGACTATTTCATTGTTTTATTTCCTAAATTGAGAATTTATGCTATAAATTGTATATTGCTACTATGAATTAGAATTGATGATTTCCAAGTGATAAATGATAAGAGTCATGATTTTAAGCTTTTCCATGAGAAGTTGATTATTGAATATATATATATTGACGTTTGAGTTTAATAGTCAAGAATGAATCTTGTGATGCTTTCTTGAAGTTTTGACATTTGATACGAGTTAATAAGCAAGTCCACTTGATGTTGAGAAAGATTGTTTTGATTTGAGTCGAGTTAGGAATCCACAAATTATTTATGATTTATCGATGAGATATATTTGTAATTTTGGTCTCTGTGGTAGACCCTTGAGTTAATTAAGGTGGATTTCCTAACACGTTCTGAGCTTGAGTCTGGGAGTAGTATTTAGCACCGAGCGGGAAGTGTGGGTTTAGTGCATCGTACTTCCCCAGAACTACTTGCCACCGTAGGATAAAAATTAAGGGACAAAGGCCAAGACAGTGATCACTAAAGTTAAGGTTCTACTCCGATGGCAAGGATAGAACAACTCTCCCCAATGTGGGCAAGACGTTGGAATCCATGTAAGCTCCCAATGCTTGTATTACTATTGATGATTTACAAGGAATATATTTCATCTAATTCAAGCGAAGAGAGTCATTATTAATAGCATGCATGATTTTCTTATATATTTATGATAATGTTTATAGTGTTGCATACACCACCACATACTCAGTACATTCCCAAGTACTGATTCCTATACTCTTCTATGTTCTATATTTTCTCGTGATGTAGGTTCAGGTGCTCAGTCTTAGCAGCGACAGTGATCTTTGAGTACCCCCATCTACATTCTTACAGTTGGTGAGTCCTCATGGTTCGAGGACCTATGTCCCTGCCTCTTCCTTGTTAGTAGATGGTTGTTTCTTTTCAGTTCAGTATGAGTCAGTTGGGGATCTATCCCAAAGGCTCCTCAGTCTTATATAGTAGAGGCTTTTGTCATACTAGAGTACCAGTATGTACAAAAATTTTAGTATTCTGTTTGTACAGGACAGTATTTCTTCATAATTAAGTATGTTCAAGTTCATGGCATGATTATTCTTTCGTATTTTAGCATGGTTAGCGTTATAGTGAGCTCTGAAAGTGATGACAGGCTTACAGGGTTAGCTTGAGGCCACATGTGGCCTTAAGCACCGTGTGACATCTCGGGATAGGTTCTTGGGGCATTACAATTTTGAAATAAAAACTCTCTTGCAGTGTTTAAATATTTTTGGTGGTCAAATAAGCTTTGGTATGACGACACCAAAATAGATAAATACCATGAAAGACTCATAACAGAACACACTACAAACTTTACAAACTTCAGATCATGATTTCAGTAAGATGTATGTTTTGAAGAACTAAAAATAGGCTCTAAGAGAGCTAAATGGTTACCGCGAAGAAGGAGCGAGTTCAGATAACTCTTCGCTTGAAATTGCATTTTGCTGACACGGGATTATGATGTCCTAGGTTAGGGATTATATGCTGGTGAAGACCCTGTGGCGTATCAGATTATCTGCACTCCACTCCCTTGTGGAAAACATGGGGTTGGGGGCTTGGATAACGAGCTAATGGCGTACCCATATATCCTGTGGGTTCTACGATTTGTAGGGTGTATAATCTAGCTCATAAGTAAAGTAAAGAGTTGAGTCATGATTACAAAAAAATATTTTGAAGCTTATCAAATTATGCCCATATATTTTACGTATATACTATGCTAAATTGTTTTTAAATGCTCTCGACTATTTTATATGGAATGCATGTTGCTTTTGGTTAGTTCTGCGTACCAATACATTCCAGCTATTGACCATTCTTCATGGTGGCTACATTGTCTTATAATGTAGGTTCTGAGGCAGATTTCCATGGTCCAACTTAGCAGTACATTACTTCCCAAACTTCAGAGTTGGTGAGCCTCCCTTGCTTTGGAAGGTATTCTATTCTTATGTTAGTTCAGTTGTCTTATGGTCTTGCTGGGGTCCTTGTACCGATCTAGATTGATTAGTAATTTAGTAGAGGCTTCGTAGACGAAAGTTGGGTATTGTATTGTCATATTTTGTTGACACAATTTGTTTTATAAATTCCTTTGAATTTCATTATATCTTCCGCACTTTGATTTATGTATGGATTATACTTATGATAGTATGCTAAGGGGCCTCTCGGTCCTTCATGGTTCGGGATGCCCGTCGTAGCCAGGGCCCCGGCTTGGGTCTTGACAAGCTTGGTATCAGAGCACAGTTCATGGTCTCACTTTGAATTAAAATCCTAAAAATCTATGTTTGTAGTTCCAAGACCAAGAATGTGCCTTAAAACCCTTATAATAATATAATAAAATGTAATCGATACAATAGAATGAATAATAGTATTTATAGACAAAAATAAAATATATCCTAAACATAAAAGGATCTTTAGTGTTGGTCATCTCAGCTGAAGGAAAAGTATAATCATAGTTTGATCCCACAATCGTCCTTGATGCTCATGGTTTGCTCATGGACTTTGTCATCTTCAGGTTTTCTCTGATATGATCCTCAGTACGACTCCATGTCTTCTACCTATAATTGTACAATGTAGTTGTCTGATCATCCAACACTTTAACTCCTACAGACTTCAACTCTGACCTTCATTCCCATAACTTCTTGGTACGATCGTCATTTCTAGATACGATCATGGGGTCCAATCATTTGATCATTTTCTCTCATAGAATCTGTAGCCTTTCTTTCAGAAAGTCCTTTAAACGATTAGGTTGTACAATTGTGACATCAATACACATTTGTGGGATAATTTTGCCTAATCATCTTTTAAGGGATTCCCTCTAGATCGTCCTACAATAACTTAGCACGACCATTGTCAGATTCCACGATTATAGAATGAAGTGGTCCGATGTACTTTTTCTCTAAAATCTGGCACCCCACTTCTCTGGACTATTTGACCTGCAAACACCTAAAACCCATCATATCCACGTAGAAATACCCTTGTACTTGAAAATATTCACAGTTTTAAACACCAAAAGTTCCATAAGTTCAAAGCCTATAAACATCCTCAACTTAGACCATTTACATATCCTCAGGTAAGCAAAACACAACTCTCATGATGCTTGACCAAGAAAAAACAAAGATAACTATGACATTCGAACTTTCAAAAAAATCATTTTCAATATGCATTCCCAAAATTCAAGTCAATACCCTCTAATATCATTAAACTTAACTTATGCAGTGTTTACAAACCATTAACCAAAAAACAATAGGATCAAGAAATGTCATCCCATTTTTAATTAACAAACCCAAAACTTAAACTAATGACACTACCCGAATAAGCAACAATCAAACTATAGTCTCTACAACCTCACAACAAACAAGTCCCTATCACTCAGAATTTGCAATAAATGCCAAAATTAGGACAAAATTAATTTTCTCTTGCTAATAAGAAATAAGATAGTGTGCATTTGATATCATAAGCTTGCCCTTATTTTCTACTTCTTAGTTCTCGGACATTCGGATTATGATCACTATAGGGCTTTTATTGGCTTATTATTAGGCTCGAGGAAGGGTATGGTACATATGGGTACAGTGACTTATTCATCCTTGGCACTACACTATTTTTTTCTGCATTTTTTCTTATTTATTTTATTCTTCTTCCCTATTCCTACTTTTTGGACTTTAGGTGTGGTTTTATTTTCACAACTTACTGTTTTTCTTTTTCACCTTTTTCAATCATTTTATTCTTCTTTTCTCATTTGTCACACCATACCGCACCCGAATATTTTTTCGTTTTGTTAATGTTTTTCTTCATACCCAATCTTTAATGTACTCCTACGATATCTACCCTCAACTTAGACAATTTTTCTGAGTTTAGGTGCGTAGTGTTCAAGAAGGGACTAGAGCTAAAGCAGGTTTATCGTAAAAATCAGGAAGGTGAATGGGCTAGTTCCATGAAAAGGTCTACTTAGGATCAAATTTGAGATCAAGGGATATTATATTCATTTTGTAGGATTTTTAGGATTTTAGTAGACTAATTGAAGAATGGCCTATGATTCTTTCCAGACCTCATATCCTACAACATCAACGAGACTAACCAATCTAGTTCTAGATTGCACACACACGTCAATTTCGTAAGCCTCACACTTTTAAAAAAAAAAAACTAAAAGTAGGCTAGAAGCCCATTTATTAAAAAAAATAAAAATTATTTACAAACCAAACCCAAATAAGATATTCGAATCAGAAAAGAAAAACAAATACTCTACTAAACTAGAAAAGTTACGATCAAAAGTTTTTGGGGTTCCTGTTCTTCACCTTCTTTGAATTCTCTTTAAGAGCATTGCTGTTGCCTTTTGTGTGAAATGATTATCAACCATCTTTCTATAGTTATGCTTATTAGAAATGCAGCTTCAAGCTCTCATGAAGTTAATCCAAACTTCCAATTCCCCTCACCATATTCAATCTCAATTGAAGCAATTAACTCTTCATTCCATAAAACCTAAGTAAACTTAGAACTTTAAATTCGTATTTAATAACCCTTTATTCCTTATATCAGTGGATTGAACTCCACCTGGAAACCTCACAATAACACTCACTTGGCTAAGGGCTAAGTATTTAGTCAGTACTTATCCAGTTTATTCAAGTTAGGCTATAGTTGTTATGTTTCATAAATCTAATGCTATTATGAGATCTAACATTGGTCACAATTCAGATAAGCACACAGACAACATAAAATTTTAAATTTTTTTAGAGGGGTATCATTTAAATCAACCAAAATAAGTTTGCATACTCCTTTTGTTTTGATAGCACCAAGTTTTCTTATTTTTCTCTATATCATACACACAATACAAAATAACAACAAAACACATACATAAACTCCTAAATATGCCAATTCTAACTAGATAGAACAATCGAGGGAAAAGAAACATGACAACAAAAACCCTTGACTGTGGTACACCCCCGCCCTAACTTAGAAATCATACAATGTCCCCATTGTACAAAAACATACACAAAAAGTAGAAAATTAGAGAAAGGGACATACTTTAGGTGCGCACAAAGAAAATCAGCCAATGATGACATATGAAGGGGTGGAGGAGGTACAACTAGGATGGTCTGCTCGTCAGCTCCTTGATCGCTTCCTTCAATGCGCCAAGTCTATTATGATCATACTCATATTCGGAGCTTATACCCCCTCTAACTTAGCCATCATCTAGATCATGAATCTATCAAAGAGAGTTTGAACCTCCCACATTGCTACCTTAAATCATATCTGCTACATATGGCTTTAACCCTGCCTCCAACTTTTGTATTCGAGCATCATATAATACCTGATTCCACATGATATACTCTAAATGAGCGATGGCAATTAGGTGTATCCAACAGGAATAAATAGATGGGCACCCAAAGGTTTTGTGGTCTACTGAGATGAGGAGGATATAACATTAACTTCAGATGGCAGGATCTCACTAGCTGGGAGCCCCCTACTACCTCAAGAGGAAAATACAGTAAAAGTACTTGTGCTTAAGCTGTTGCATTTCTCATGTCCTTAATTAAGGTAATATCTATTATCTTTGTTGGCCAGATAAATCTGTCAACCTCTGAAATAGCTGGCACCTGTGAATTCTACAATAGTTGTGTTTTTCTAAACTTAACACTATATCCTGAATCTTTTTTGCAATGATATGCAGAATGTTTGGCTCCAACTCTGACATAAAAGCTGTAATCATGCCTACATTTATGGTTCCCAATGTGTTGTTATTTTCCATACGTGCTATACAGTGCTGGATAATTTACCACCAAACTTTGGCCAAAAACTTTAAAGTATGCTTGTACATGGTTGACTCATTCACCCAAATTCTCTCCACTTCAGCAATGTGGTCCACCAGCGACTTGAAATGCATAGTTTTATCATCATATCATTCATTCATAAGCTGTATTTTAGAGTCTTTTTAACTGACAAATAAATGTCCCTAAATAAAACACTAGAAATGTTCTTAACTGATATATCAACTTTATGATCCCAAACCCTGACTGTGTCTAAGCGGGGATGCTTCTTCACATCTTTTTTTTTCCGAGGGAGTCATATTTTTTAGCATCTCCATATAGTTGGAAAAAAATTTGTCACCATCCTGGGAATATTATTTTGGAGTGGCCTATTCATTTACCCTATCTCATAGTTCTTGAACACCCTAACTACTTTCAGGACCCTCTATAATGACTAAGGTAATATCTGAGGCTCTTCCTATAGACTATGATTTTTGTTGTCCCAGTTGATCAGTGAAACTCCATCAATGTAATAATATTAAGCAGTTGGAATAACCCACCACCTCAGGTCAATACTTCTATGAGGCATAATAGCAGCAAGTCCCTTAGAGGATTCAGTATTGGACTCTTCACCCTCCTCCAAGGAACTCATCTCCCCAGCAATATTAAAATGGTCAAACTCATCTTAGTTTATGTTTCATCATTCTATTCAGATTAGAGAAGGTTGATGGGGGTAGCTATAGTCACTAAGGCAGTGGATGTAGTAGCATTGTACTTCTCCAACTCCCTGGTTTTAGCCCTAGTGGTTTGAGGTGTATGTATATCATCTGGTAGAGTAGTGGAAAGCTCAACCTCAGATCCAATAAAACCTCCAGACTCACTCTCTGAGGCTGGAGGTATGTTCTTAGGTGCCTACTTCTGTGAGATCTCCTTCTACATCTTCCTGAGTGTTCTTAGAGGCATAGTACCTATATAAGAAAGCATTAGTTTCAGTTTTGAATCCATAACATAGGTTTAGGAATTTGGTCAGACGAGCCTTCCAACAATTGTGCAATGATGGTACGATTGTACCTTCTGATCGTAGGAAGACTTCCCTAAAATTACTGGGGAGCTATCATATCATACAAGAACATACCACAATCATACCATGAAATAAAAATCCTGGGATGTGATCATCTAATGAACTTCTTGAAAGTTAATATTGGCACTCCATAATGATCCAACCCAAGACCGTATATTGAAATGATGATCTTGGATTGTCTTGGAGTATGCACTACCACTTAGGAACTTTTTAAATAATTGATCCAACCCTTATTGATCTTATTTGATCAAACTTTGATCTAAATAGGTATTGTGTATTCCCCCTTTCTTTATTCATTTAACTTCAACACCTACAAACCAACCAAACAGACCCCAGTGCAATGGTACTCATTAGAACATCTCGTTTATCTATTTTCAACATGGGAACTATCTAAAGCATAAGTATTTACTTAAATTGATTTTTTTCTCGAGATTTTAAATGTTTAGACAGTGTCCTAGGTTAAAAACTAGAAAGAACCACAAATCATGCAAATCCAAGGTGAAAAATTCTTAATTTTGCCTTTTTTGATAGATATATTGTATGTGAAATGATTTAGAATGAAAATGGGGTTTATTTAGGTCTCAAAGGTGTAGGGTTTAAGAATATTAAACCAAATTTTAGGTCTGGTCAAATGGGGTCCTTATTTAATAAGTAGACCCAACATATGACACTTACCCATGATCATTGGTTCTCACCATCATCATGGGTCATAATCATACCATGATGTTTTAAGAAAACTACCTGGGAACCTTTGAACCTTAAGGAAATGATTGTGATATTTAATCACAATTGTTCCTTAAAATTGTATGTGCGATGACCTGCATATTGATTTCCAGGAGTGTTATCAAACAATTGGTACTGCAATCGTGACATCTAAGTAGAATTATGATAACCAGTCATAAGATAAATCATAAACTTCATCCCTCTAGAATTTGATGCAATTCACAAACGATTGAACCCACAATTAAGGGACCTTTCCACGTTTGTGCAATCCTTTCTTAGGTTTAGTGTTGATTCCAGCTCTGAATGTTCTTTTTTTCTCAATCCCATACAAGTAGCTCACATTACCCTATAGAATAAAAAGTACAAAAGTATGGTTTGCCTCTCAAGAAACACTTTATTTAACATTGCGGCATGACGTGACTAAGTTGATTACATAGACTTTACTAACTAGACCATGGGTTACTCCCATGAAGTTCCTGGTTTAACATTACAACCCAACTCGGGTGTACTTGACTTCTCAAGGACCATCTAGATCCAAATCACATATCACTTTCACTTCAAGAATGTCCCTTAGATAGTGTTTTAGTCTTTAGACATTCACCTTAAACTTCTAACATTCTTTATTCTCTAGCTCCATTGAACCATAAGGGAACACTCTAGTAACTCTATATGGTTTTCTCTACTTTAGCTTTATCTTCCTTGGACAACTTCAGCTTAGACTCCAATAGCAACACCATACCTCCTACAATGAATTCTGTTTTCTCAATCTTGCGATCATGGTAAATTTCATTCTTTCTTTGTATAGAGTTGACCATTTATAGATGCGAGATGGAATTCATCCATCTCATTCAGCTTTTCAAGTCTTATTTAACTGCTTTATTTTATTCTAGATTTAACCTCTTTAGCGCCCACAATGCCTTACGCTTAATTTCAACAAGAAAGTAGCATGTATTTCCATATACAAGATGATATGGGGAAGTACCAATACGGGTTTTGAATGTTGTCCAATTATCCCTTAGTGAATCATCTATCTTTTTAGCTAATCTATCCTATTGGTATTCATAATCTTTGCCAAAATGGACTTGATCTCATAATTGGAGACCTCAACTTGTCCACTCATCTACGGATGGTAATGCATTGCCACCTTATATTTCACACTATATTTCTCAAGTAATTCTTTGAATATACGATTGAAAAAGTGTTAGCCCCCATCACTAATGATAACCCTTGGTAACCCAAATCTGGAAAATATGTTTTATCTTAAAAATGTTGTGACATTCTCCGTTCGTTGTTTGGAAGAACAATTGCCTCCACCCACTTATGAATACAGTCCGCAATCACTAAAATATACCTTACACCATGTTAGCTCCCAAAGGGTCCCATGAAGTCAATATACCATACATCAAACAACTCTATCTTAAGAACAGTGGTCATTGGAAGTTCTTACCTTTAAGAGATATTTCCTAGACTTCGGCATTGGTCATAAGCCTTGTCATAATTGTGTTCATCTTTGTAAATGGTGGGCCAATAGTAACCACATTGTAAGATGTTACGTGCCATCCGCGCACCACCATGATAACCTCTATGTGATGAGTGGCATTCCTCTAAGATACTCATTATCTCAACTTCAGGAACACATCTTTGAACTACTCCATCTACATAACTTTGAAACAAATATGGCTCATATTAAAAGAAATTCTTTATGCCATGCATGAATTTCTTACGCACATAACTTACCAAATAATTCACAAAGTCTAGATACCACAAAATCAAATCTTGTGATGCGGACAACACTTGTTTACTCAAAAAAGTATCACCAATCTTAAGATCATCCTTGAATTTTAGTATGGCATCATCCTTAAGACGTGATAAGTGGTCTACCTCTTGATTCTCAGTCCTCTTTTTATCCTTATCTTCAAAGTCAAATTCATTCAGTAAAAGTACCTAATGAATTAACCTTTAATTCATATCCTTCTTTGCCATGAGGTTCCTAAGATCTTCATGATAAGTATGCCTAAACACTTTTATCCCAAGCAAATAATTAAAATTTCTCAAATTAAAACACAACAACAAACAACTTTTGTTTAGTTATAGTAGAATTTTTTTAAGTAGGGTTAAGTACTTTGCTAACATTATAGATGGGATGTGATATATTCTCTCGACTTTGTCCTTGGACTAAGCCTAGATCTATGCCACTAGTAAAACACATAACCTCAAACTGCAAGGACCAATCAGGAGACACAATGATCGGGGATAAATCACTCAAATTCCTTCAGACATATATCATCAAACTATAATTCTTGGGTTTTTGATCTTTGAAATTTTTTTGAAATGTTATCCTCACTATCTTGACTACGAATCACCCTATGAGTCGTAGGGTTTCTTGATGGGTCAGGTGACCCTAGTTATAAGGTGTCCAGTAATTGGTGCTTGAGTTACTATCCTGAGCATGACTTAGGAATACGAGTCGTAGGGAGACTTGACAGGTCCTAGGGACCCAATCATAACCAAATCAGTAATAACGTGGCTATGTTTTGCTCTGAGTACGAGTGGATCACTATGAGTCGTAAGGACTTGTTATGAGTTACTGGGTGGAAATTTATAGAATGTACAATGTTTACCCAATTGGGTTTTTTGTTGACTATGACTGAACCCTATGAGTCGTAGGGTCATTGACGACTAAAATTCAACTTTTAATTTAAGGGAACTTCGGATAATTCCCTCCTTGCCCAATTAAAACCCCACGTCCATAAAGCACTTAAGAGGGTTATATTTTATTTTAAATATGTTCAAACACTTACAAAGCTCTCTTAAATTCTCTCAAGCATCCATCTTAGGGTTTCCAAGAAGCAGGTCATCCAAGGGCTCAAGAGTTGAATTCCTTTCATGAAATTGGTTTTTTAGGCATGCTACTTTTCCCTAATTGATAATTTGATAAAAACATATGTTTTAAACTATTGTTTAAGAGATATTGATCATTGGTTTTAAATAAAGGTTGAGGGTTTTGAATGTTTATTGATTGAACAATGTTTCTCTTTGTTTACATGTGATTAATCATGCTTTAATTATGGTTTTAAAGTTATAGATGCATCGGTATGGTGAATGAACTTGGGAATTTTGATTTTCCCCAAACTTGTGACTTTTGAAGTGGTTATGACCCCAACTCCATATTGTGAAATTGGTTTAGTTATGAAAAATGTGGGAATTTGAACTGTTCCTACACTATTTCATAATGAACCTTATGGGGTTGTGCAATTCCCCAAACTAATGTGTAATTAAACCAAGGGGGTTATGAATTCCCCCAAGTGAAGATAATTAGTATGGCATGTTGATGTTACCTTGAAAGTATAGTTGTTATGACGATACAAACAATGTATGCCTTATTGTGTAATGTGATTCAATGAATGGGAACGTGTGATACTTGTTTTAAATGGGCTTTAATATGGGTTGTGTAGCTGAGTCGTGAAAGTGGAGGTCTCTAGGGACCAATACAAGAAACCGCAGTTGCAGACATGAGGTCTATATGACTGGGAGGTTCGAGCCCTCATTATTATTATTAATATATAATTGGGAGGTTAGAGTCACTTATATTATATTACATGATTTGGTGCTTGTGTCACCATGATATGTCATGAGGTTAGAGTCCCCCATAGTGCATATATTTACCCTCTGGTTCATGCTGCCACATGCACTAGGGCCCTACCAGCCAGAGAAGTATTGGGCCCATATAGTACATGGGTTCCTTTGTATGTTATGATGATTGATCTACACAATCAGGCTAAAGTTTTTAAAGTGCATGTTAAGCCTTTTTCCTATCCCCACTTGTGATATATATATATATATATGTATTTGATTATATGCATTGGATTTGAATGATTTTAAATTGTTGACCATGTTATTTTGTTATCCTTATCCCTGAATTTCATGTTAGCGCTCCAACCGCTAACCGTCTTCGAATGCTGTATCACCATGCGATGCAGAAATAAGTTATACTTCTACTTTTCCTACTCAGTGATTAGGATTTGGGATCATCTGGAGAGTTGACATTGAAGTGGTGAAATTCCATACTTTGGAAGTCTATATTTCATGTTTGAACTCTTTTATCCCTGACTATTTAAACTTGGGTTTGGCTATAATCGGGGGCATATCTCGACACTTTATTGATAGTTCTGGTTTTTGGTTAGAAGGCCTTATTTGTATTACTGTGTATATTAGGTAATGTTGGTTGGTTGTTTGGCCGGTCATCGCTCGTTAGTTATAGATATATTTTGAATTTCCTTAAGCTTGTTGCATGATATCTTGTTATATGTTAAGAATTTACCTGACATTGAGGGATGTTGTATTTAGTTTGGTTAGTTTCTAGGGGTGATCTCTGGTCTACGTAGGACTTAAGATACCTGTCATGGCCCATCCTTGGTTTAGGTCATGACAAATGTGGTATCAGATCCTAGGTTTAGTGTTATTGGGTGTCCAACAAAGTCGTGTCAAGTAGAGTCTCATTTATAGATGTGTAGCATGCCACACATATATGGGGGACACTATGAGACATTTAAGAATGTTTCCCTTTCTTGTTGTTCTATTTTTGAGCTATAGAGTCTAAGGCCTTGAATTTCCTCAAATTCCTATATGTTCGATTTTTAGATTATGCCTCCCAGAAGATCTAATGCTTGTGTAATCTCTTCTATCCTATCCGAGGAAAATGTGGATGGAGCTTTCCAACTCTAGGAGTTCAGACTCAGTCTAGGTACTCTACTTTTGATTTCTCTAATGAGCTACACCAGTTCTTCCTATCCCTCCCCAGGTAACCAAGCTAGTATATCTAATGCTTCGTTTCACTAGTCGATTTATTTGCTTAACTAGTTGGTGGCCTCCCATACTGAGCGAGTTGCTTCTGTTACTCCATCATCTGAGGTCAATAGGGTTGACCAATTTATGATATTGAGTTCTCCTGCTTTCACTAGTTCTAAAGTTAAGAAGGATTCTCAAACTTTATTAATGAGATAGAAAAGATCATCCATGTGATGCATGCTACTAATATGGAGGGTATAAAGTTCACCGCCTATCACTTAAAGGATGTAGCATACCAATGGTATGAAGAGTGGGAGAAGGTTAGGGGAGATGATACCGAGTCAAATTATGGAACGATTTCTCTAGTGCTTTTCTTGAGCGCTTCTTTCCTCAAGAGTTGAGGAAGGTGAAGGCCGAAGAGTTTGTGAATTTAAAGCAAGGTAAGATTCAGCAAAAAAATATGCTTTGAAGTTTCATCAGCAGTCGCGTTATGATCTTGAATTGGTGTCTAGCATGAGGTCTATAATGAGGAAGTTTATCTCTGGGTTGTCCTGTGACCTAATCTTAGAGAGCAAGGTTGCCTTACTGAATAAGGATATAAATATCTCTAGACTTTTTATGCTTATGCAACAAGTGGAAGAAGAAAAAAGAGGGAAACAGGTGAGTGAAAAGAAGAATAATAAGTTTTTCAACTCGGATCAAGGTAGAGGACATAAGTAGAGTGGTAAAGATAATGGAAAGTGGTCTAGGAAGAAGTGGGACAATTCGGGTTCCTACTCTATAGCTAGTGCTCCTTATCCAAAGCCGTCGGATTATCATTATTTTTAGTATGATAGTTGATTTAAAGAACTAGGAGCCCAACCTCAGACTAGTGGGGCTCAATTAGCTCCATCTTATCCTCCTTATAAATTTTATGGTCAATTGCACCGTGGTGTTTATGAAGAGTAGACGCACAAGTTTTTTAAATGTGTTTAGATTCGTCATATGCAGAGGGATTGTCCTTTTAAGGTTTCTTCTGGGAAAAATAAGATTCCTGTTTCTACTTCATCAGCTCTCGCACCTAAAGGCGCTACTTATTCTTATAGCTCCGGCACTAGTCGGAACTGTCTGCATGCTTTTGCCACTCTCTAGGATTTTAAGGCATCCCCCAATATTGTTACTGGTATTCTTAAACTCTTCTCTTATAATGTATATCATCTACTTAGTCCTGGGTATACTCTCTCTTATGTGACCCCTTATCTGGCTATTCATTTTGTCTTTGATCCTGAATGTATTCAAGACCTCTTTTCTATGTCTACCTCGGTAAGTGACTCCATTATGGCTAGAAGAGTTTATAGAGGTTGTATCATATCGGTCTATGGTAGATAAACCTTGGTAGATCTGATAGAGTTGGACATGTTATACTCTGATGTGATTTTAAGGGGTGGATTAGTTGCATTTGTGTTATACGTCTCTTAATTGTCGGACTAGAAGGGTTAGTTTCCATTTCCCTAATGACCTAATGATTGAGTGGGAAGGTAGTTCTCTAGTACCTAAGAGAAGGTTCATCTAGTATTTTAGAGCCCAAAAAATGGTTTCTAAAGGGTGTTTTTATCACGTAGTGCATGTTAAGGATTCTAGATCCAAAGGTCCTTCTTTGCAGATTGTTCTTATGGTCTATAAATTTCTTGAGGTGTTTCCTAATGATCTTTCTGGTATTCTTCCTGATAGGGAAATTGATTATAAGATTCATCTTATTTTGAAAACTCATTCTATTTCTATTCCTCCTTACAGAATGGCTTCGGACGAGTTGAAAAAACTCAAGCAGAAGTTGAAAGATCTTCTTGACAAGGGTTTTATCCTTCTTAATATGTCTCTATAACTCCTATTCTCTTCGTGCGTAAGAAGGATAGTTCCCTTTGATTGTGTATTGATTACCTCCAATTAAATAAGGAGACCATAAAGAATAAGTATCTAGTTTCGAGGATAGATGATCTGTTCGATAAGCTTTAGAGTGCTAAGTTCTTTTCTAAGATTGATCTTAGGTCGGGTTACTATCAGTTGAAGATTAGGGAGGAGGATATCCCTAAGACTCCCTTCCAAACTTGGTATGGTCATTTTGAGTTTTTGGTGATGTCCTTTGGTTTGACCAATGCCCCAACAATATTTATGGACCTTATGAATTGGGATTTTCATTAGTTCTTAGATTTATTTGTGATTGTCTTTATCAATGACATTTTGGTGTACTCTAAGAGAGAGGCAGATCATGCCGATCACCTCCGCCTTATGTTACAAACCTTGAAAGATCAATGGTTGTATGAAAATTTTTCTAAGTATGAGTTCTGCATAAATGTTGTGACTTATCTGGGACATATTGTGTCTAGTGAAGGTATCATGGTGGATCCATAGAAGGTCGCGGTGGTTAAGAAGTGGCCTAGACCCATGACTCTAACCGACATTCATAGCTTCTTGGGTTTAGCTGGTTATTATAGAAGTAGAAAGCTTCTCTTCTATTGTTGACCCATTGACTAAGTTGACTCAAACAAAGGTGAAATTCTTATGGTTTGATGTTTGCGAGGATAGTTTCGAGAAGCTCAAGGATAAGTTGAATTTGCCTCCGATCTTGACTCTACCTGAGGGCACTGAGGGTTTTGTTATCTATTGTGATGAGTCTGGGGTAGGGATGGGTTGTATGTTGAAGTAGCATAGCAAGGTGGTTGCATATTTTTCTAGACAATTAAACGTTCATAAGAAAAATTATCCAACACATGATTTAAAATTGTTAGCTGTGGTGTTTGCGCAAACAATCTGGCGACATTATTTGTATGGGGTCCATGTTGATATTTTTTCTAATCATAAGAGCCTACAATACGTGTTCACTCAGAAAGAATGGAATCTCAAGCAAAAGAGATGGCTTGAGTTGCTAAAAAAATATGACATGAGTTTTCACTATCATACAGGTAAAGCGAATGTGGTTGCTGACGCTCTTAGCAAGTTGTCCATGGAAAGATTGTCTCATATGGATGATGAGAAATGGGATTTGGTGAAAGATATTCACCATTTGGCTAATCTAGGAGTCCGTCTCTTGGATTCCGAGGATGGTGGTGTGATTGTTCAAGAGGTGGCGAGGTCATCTCTTGGTGTTGAAGTGAAGGAGAAGCAGACGTTAGATCCTATTTTGATGCAAATTAAGAAGGATGTAGGTAAGAAGATGGTGATGATTTTTGAGATTGGTGCTGATGAAATCTTAAGATACCAAGGCAGATTATGTGTTCCCGATGTTGATGGGTTGCGAGGAAGAATTTTGGCCGAAGCTCATGATTTGCATTATACTATTCATCCTGGTTCGATGAAAATGTATCATGCTCTTAAGGAGATTTATTAGTGGAATAACATGAAGAGGGATGTGGCCAATTTTGTAGCTAAGTACATGGTGTGTTGGCAAGTTAAGGTAGAGCACTTGAGGCTCGGTAGGTTGACTTAGGAGATTGAGCTGCGAGTGTGGAAATGGGAGATAATTAATATGGATTTTTTATATATCTTCCACGGTTTCACCAACAATTTGATTTGGTTTTGGTCATCATGGATAGGATGACTAAGTCTACTCACTTCTTGCCAGTGAGGACTAATAACTCTTCTGAGAATTACACTGACTTATTCATTGAGGAGATCATGAAGTTGCATGGCAGTCCAGTCTCCATGATATCTGATTAGGGTACCCAGTTCTTATCTTACTTTTGGAGGTCATTCCAGGAAGGTTTGGGGATTAAAGAAGCCCTTAGTACCGCTTTCTACCAACAGACGGATGGGCAAGTGGAAAGGATAATTCAGGTTTTGAAAGATATGCTTTGGGCTTATGTTTTTTATTTTGGTGGTAGTTGGGTTGACCACTTGCCTCTCATAGAATTTGCTTACAACAACAATTATCACTGTATCATTGGTATAGATCCGTTTGGGGCCTTATATGGTAGGAGGTGTAAGTCTCCTATTAGGTGGTTTGAGGTTAGTGAGAATAAGTTATTTCGCCCTGATTATGTTGACCAAGCCATAGAGAAAGTGAAGGTGATTTGGTATAGACATAAGGCCTCCCAAATTTTCCAAAAGTCCTACGCGGATATGAGGCAAAGGGAGTTGGAGTTCAGTGTTAGTGATTGGGTATTCTTGAAGGTGTCCCTCATTAAGGGAGTGATTTATTTTTGTAAGAAGGGTAAGCTTAGTCCCCTATATGTTGGTCAGTACTTGGTTGTAAATAGGGTTGGTAATATTGCATACAAATTGGAGTTTCCTTCCAGCTTGAGCTCCATTCATCCAGTGTATTATGTTTTGATGTTGAGAAAGTGCATGGGTAATCCTTCAACGGTTGTTCCTTTAGAGGAGGTGGGTATTTTTGATTCCTTGTCTTATGAGGAAGTCATGGTTGAGATTTTGGATTGGCAAGTCCGTTGGCGGACTAAGGATATGACATTGGTAAAGGTTCTTTGGAGGAACCAAGAAGTTGAGAAAGCTACGTGGGAAGCCGAGGAGGACATGAAGTGCAAATATCCATTCTTGTTCCCCATTCCAAATAATCATTCTTTAGGTGTGTGTATTCCTTAATATCTTTATTTTCTGTCTTTATTAAAGGTAAGTATGATTGTTTGTGAAGTCAAATCGTGATAATTAGTGCCTTGTCCTGTCATTCAAGGATGAATGATCCTAAGGGGGGAGTATGTAACACTCTGGGTTTTTGGTGCTTGAAATTTTTTGAAATCTTATCCTCACTCTCTTGACTATGACTCATCCTATGATTCGTAGGGTGACTTGATGGGTCAGGTGATCCTAGTCCTAAGGTGTCCAGTGAATGGTGCTTGAGTTATTGTCCTGTGTACAACATAGGGATACGAGTCACAGGGAGACTTGATGGGTCCTAGGGCCCAATCGTAACCAAATCAGTAATTAAGTGGCTAAGTTCTGCTCTGAATATGAGTGGCTCACTATGAGCCGTAAGGAATTTTTATGAGTCGTTGGGTGCAAATCGTAAGATGTCCAGTGTTAACCCAATTGGGTTCTGTGTTAGTATGATTGGTACCTATGAGTCATAGCGTCCCATTATGAGTGGTACCAGTTGAGTCGTAGGGTCAATAGTGTATGGGTATCCTGGGAACATCTTAGCTACAACTCATGGTGAAGAGTTGTAATGAGACTATACGAGTCGTATAGTGACCTGCAGTCATTGATGATTAAAATTCATCTTTTAATTTGAGGGCACTTTGGATAATTCCCTCATTTCCCAATTAAAATCATACGTCCATAAAGCACTTAAGGGGGGTCATATTTCATCCTGAAAGTACTTAAACACTTCCAAAGTTATCTCAAATTCTCTCAAGCAGCCATACTTAGGGTTTCCAAGAAGTAAGTCATCCAAGGGTTTAATTCCTTCCATGAAACTTGGTATTTCAGGCATGTTACTCTTCCGTAATTACTAATTTGATAAAAAACATATGTTTGAAAGTATTGTTCATGAGATATTGATGATTGGTTTGAAACAAGGATTGAAGGTTTTGAATGTTTACAGATTGAACAATGTTTCTCATAGCTTACATGTGATTAATGTCTTTTTACGAGTCTTTGGGTGCAAATAATAAGATGTCTAGTATTTACCCAATTTGGTTTTGTATTGATACGACTGGTCCCTATAAGTGGTAGGGTCCCATTACGAGTGGTACCAATTTAGTCATAAGGTCAACAGTGTGTGGGTGTTCTGGGAATATCTTGGCTATGACTCAAGGTGAAGAGTCGTAATGCGACTATACGAGTCGTATAGTGACCCGTAGTCAACGACGACTAAATTTCAGCTTTTAATTTTAGGGAACTTTAGACAATTCCCTCATTTCCCAATTAAAACCCCACGTCCATAAAGCACTTAACAGTGTTATATTGCATCCTGAACGTACTCAAACAAATCCAAAGCTATATCAAATTCTCTAAAGCAACCATACTTAGGGTTTTCAAGAAGTAGGTCATCCGAAGGCTCAAGGGTTGAATTCCTTCTGTGAAACTCGGTATTTTAGGCATGTTACTCTTCCCTAATTGCTAATTTGATAAGAAACATATGTTTGAAAGTATTGTTTATGAGATATTGATGATTGGTTTGAAACAAGGGTTGAGGGGTTTTAATGTTTATGGATTGAACAATGTTTCTCATGGTTTACATGTGATTAATCATGATTTAAGTATAGTTTTAAACCCATGAGTTCATGGGTATGGTGAAAACTAGGGAATTATGATTTTCCCCAAACTTGTGACTTTTGAAGTGGTTATGAGCACAACCCCATATTGTGAAATTGGTTTTAATTATGAAAAATATGAGAATTTGAACTATTCTTGCACTATTGCATAATGATTTTGAATTAAACCTTGTGGGGTTGTGTAATTCCCCAAACTAATGTGTAATTAAACTAAGGAGGTTGTGAATTCCCCCTAGTCAAGATAATTAGTGTGGCATGTTGATGTTTCCTTGCAAATATAGTTGATATGATGATACCAACAATGTAGGCCTTAATATATAATGTGGTTCACCTAATGGGAGCGTGTGATACTTATTTTAAATGGGCTTTAATACAGGTTATATAGATTAGTCATGAAAGTGGAGGTCCCGAGGGACCAACATTGGAAACCATAGTTGTCGATGTGGGGGTCTATATGATCGGGAGGTTCGAGTCCCCCATATTATTATTGCCATATGATTGAGAGATTAAGTCCCCCACATTTTATTACATTATTTTGTGCTTGTGTTACCTTGATATGCCAAGAGGTTCGAGTCCCCCATAGTTCATACATTTACCCTCTGGTTCGTGCTGTTACATGCACTGAGGCCCTACCAGATGGGGGAGAGCTAGGCCCATATAGCCAGTGGGTGTCTTTGTATGTTATGACGGTTGAGTTACACAATCCATGCTAAAGTTTGTAAAGTTCATGTTAAGTTTTTTCCCTATACTGACATATGATATATATATATATATAATGTATGTTTATGCATTTGATGATATGCATTAGATTTGAATGATTTTGAAATGTTGACCATGCTAGTTTTTTTATCCTTATCCCTGAGTTTCATACTAGTGCTCCAACCGTTAACCATCATCGAACATTGTATCCCCATGCGATACAGGAACTGGTCATACTTTTACTTCTCTTGCTCAATGATTAGGATTCGGGATCAGCTCGTGAGTTGACATTGAAGTCGTGAGCTTCCATACTTTGTAAGTCTACATTTCATGTTTTGGTCTCTTATGTCTCAAACTTTTTAGACTTATTTTTGGCTATAGTCGGGGGAATCTCCCGACACTTTATTAATATTTAGTTTGGTTATTTTGTTAGAAATCTTTGTTTGGATTGCTGTTTATATTGGGTGATGTTGGTCGGTTGTTTGGCCGGTCACCGATCATTGGTTATAGACTTGTTTTGAATCTACTTAAGCTTATGGCATACTATCTTGTTATATATTCAGAATTCACCTGACATTGAGGGATGTTGTGCTTTGTTTGGTTAGGTGCAGGGGGTGATCTCCAGTCCACGTGGAACTTGAGATACCCATCACGGCCAAGCTCTGGTTCGGGTCGTGACACAAACGCAAACTTCACCTCCTTCTCCAACGACTTATATAAAGATTTTGCAATTTTAAATAAGTCCTTATGGATCTTTGATAGAATCCTATATACCCTAAAAAATGCAAATAACCTTCACAAAAATTATAGGAAATAACTTTTCAATTACCTCAACCTTTGCCTTGTCAACTTCACTTGCCTTTTTAAAAAATTTATGACCAAGCGCTATTCCTATTTTCACTATGAAATAACTCTTCTCCCAGTTTAGAACCAAGTTACAATTGTTGCATCTCTTCCAAACATTAGAGAGATATGCTACACAGTCTTCTAATGAATCATCATTAACTGAGAAGTCAACCATGAATATCTCAATAGTGTCCTTAACCAAGTCAAAAAGATAACCATCATGCAATTATGAAATATTGTGGGTGCATTACACAGACCAAAAGGTATCTTCTTGAAATCAAAAGTCCTATCTGGACAAGTTAACGTGGTCTTCGGTTGGTCTTCAGGAGAAATATAAGTTTGATTATAAACTGAATAATCGTCAATAAGATAATACCATCCTCTTCCAGCAAGACATCTAAACATATTATCTATTAAAGGCATCGGTAAGTGATATTTCTTAATCTGTTCATTCAAATTCCTATAGTCCATGTAAACATGCCATTTAGTGTCTGGCCTCATAGGAGTAAACTCATTCTTATCATTTGGAACCACCATTATTCCACCCTTATTTGGTATACATTGGTAAAAGGCTCACCCACTTACTGTCTGTAATCTAATAAACTATGACCACATCCAACCACTTGATGATTTCCTTCATTACTACCTCTTGCATAGGTGAATTCAATCTCCGTTGATGCTTGATACTAGAAACATAATTTGGCTCAAGTTGGATTTGTGTGTACAAATTTCAGGCGGAATCCTAAATAATATCTGTAGTGGATCATCCGATATCTATAGTGGATCATCCAGTGGTCCTCTTAAACCTTTTCAAAATAGAAAGCAATGCCTCAACTTGCAAATATACCAAAGCATCTATAATTGTAACTGGAAAAGTATTGTTGACTCCTAAAAAATGCATAACTAAGATATGATGGAAGATCTTTGAGCTCCAAAATTGGAGGCTCCTGAATAGGAGGTTGAGCTAGTAGGGTAACTTTTTTCTTAAAATAAAGATCTAACTTCTTTGGTGCATAACTGTGTGATCCCCTGCTTTCAAGTGTGCTAGCCATATCATCAACACCCTCAACATCATCACCCTTAAAACTCATACTTACTGTTGCAAGAGACTTAACTTAAGGTCTCTCCCTAATAGGATCTACCATATCATCCTCATTGACTTTATCTATCACAGAGATCACACGCATGTCTTTTTTGTTCTTTATGGATTTTCATGATAATAATGCGCAAGATATACCTTCACTCTAAATATTATGCAGTTACTGTAAAATATTGAAACCCAGGTTGGGGTCAAATCCCAAGGGAATATGTGGAATCGCGGCTCTCAATTATTGTAATCAACTGGTAAAACTGGAAAAATAAATGTGGGGTTTTGAGTAGCAATATCGAACAAGTAGCGTCTATCAACTTCAGTTGTAATCAGTCGTAAGTGAACACTAGGATTGTGTTCCTTTGGCTTCTCAACTTTGTAGGCGTATCGTGCTTTATTGAGCCAACCCGATACCTTACAGGCAAAATCTAATAAGTTATGTACCATCAATAGTATTTTGGATGAGCTGAAAGATTGCACTTTTTACCTTTTAGGTCTCAGGATGTCGTCTTAATAAACCTTATCTTAATCCCAGTTAACTATTACCTTTTGAGTCTCTAGTTATTAGATGACAACTAACTATCTTACTTAGATAATACCTAGTAGCATTGATCGATAGTTAAACTTCAAATTTCTATTGTCATTATCTTTTCATTGTCACTACTCCTGTTTTGAAGTAAGTAGCAATAATCTAGGTGGTATCCTAACGTCTACAAATACTAAGATAACTATTAAAGTGAAGATAATAAAATGCATGAATGCTTATTGGTTCAGAACAACAATAACACTTCCCCTACTTCATCAATTCGCCAGGGTTTCCACAACCCTTGTTAAGGGTTTTTAGCCACTCATTCTTGTGATGTAATCAACAACATTCATTATTGAAAGCATGAGATGAAATAACAATAATCACAAGTAAAAATACAAACTTAAACATAATTAATCAACCAAAGTAAATACAAGAGAATTCCAATACCAAAATTGAATCTCAGAATCAAAATATATTTGTAAGTATCAAGAGTGCGTAACTATTACTAAAAACACATAAAGGGTATTTATAGTACGTGAGGAAACCCTAAAATCAGTGCCCGAATGAAAAAGGATAAAAAAGGGTTGGTGTCCACTTGTGGTGTCCAGATGCGGCCTGGACTTAGGCGCATGTTCCATATGCGGCCTGAGGTGTGCGCATGTAGACACCTACATATTCAGTAAAAATTTTCTACAACTCCTGCTCTCGGGATTTTGGACATTTGGCACTTACCTTACCCATATGTGGTCCACATATTGACATAGGTAAGTTCCAGAAGATCTTTTTCAACTCTTTTACTCTTGGTATGTTCAATTCCGGTACTTACCTTAGTCTCATAAAGACCACATGTGCTACATGTGGTCCTCATGTAGACGTAGGTAAGTGCCAGTCTTTCCAATACTTGCAACCAAGCTTCAAATATTTAACTTTCATCACATGCTTTGATCATGAACGTCTATAAAGAGTCAGGAATACCTAAAATAGATCAAATAAGTATCCAAAAATACCATTTTAATTTTTTTTCACAAACTCAGCATCAAAAACCTAGTTTCCTGCAAAATATACCCAAAACACATCATCTTTAACAAAAAAACCTAATAAACTTGCATACTTTCATAGTTTTAAGCATCAAAAGTGCTATATTCAATAGAACATCAACACCCTCAACTTATAACGTTTGCATATCCTCAGGAAACACAACACAATAAAACAAAACAACATAAAACACTATGCTTAAATAGGAGAATCTACTTCAAGGTAGTAAATCAACATTCTAAGATCAAACAAAAATACCCCCTCCTATCTTTACTTTTTAGAACTAACTGTCTATAAACATGAAGTATAGAAAAGTGACACAATGGGATCAAGGTATGGAATTACATTAGCAACAGACAACCATGCATATGTACAAGTTACACTACCTAAACGCGTAAACAACTAGCAATATGACTCATGTTCCCTCACAAAAAGATGTCCCACTCACCTCTATGAAATAATGTATGTCAATGCAGGAACTGTCAAGAGACACACACTCTTAGAAGAGAAGTTCCAATCAATGTACATCAAATACCATAAGCTTGCCCTTATTTTCTTTTTCTTAGTTTTCAAACAATCAAACTAGGATCACTATAGGATATTTCTCAGCTTGTAATGTAGGTTTGGAGGCTGGTATGGTACATATAAACATATCAAGCGATCACGCCTCTTTGGAACTACACTAACTTTGGGGTCTCACTCATTAGCCAATTTTTCTTTTTATTCCACCGTTATTTCACCATTTTTATTCTTTATTGCACATTCAGGTTAGTTGTTGTCTTTTATTTATTCTTTTTCACTTTTTCACTTTTTCACATTTGTTCTTTTCTTTTCTTTATTTTCGTTTGCTACCACACCCAACCCTACTAACTTTTTCCCTTATTTTACCCTTGGACATACCTTCTTTACATTACACACCCCTATGATAGCCACCCTCAACTTAGGGATTTTTCCTGAGTTGAGGTGCACAATGTCCAAAAAGGGATGTGCCAAAATAAGTTAATAAAATAAAAATGGGAAGGTCAACGGTGAAACAAGAAAAATAGGTTATAAGGCTCAAAACAGGAATCAAGGGATATTATCTCACATAGGGAAGGTCATTTAGGTTAAAAGTGGACTAAAATAAGAAATGGCCTATTATCATTTCCTAACCGACTCTCCCACAATCTAGGCAAGACTAACCGAGAAAGTTTTAAATTCAACAAAAAAAAGGAATTAAGTAACATCCCGCACATACACGACACAGAGTCAATATTACAAGATATTACATATACGATTCATGCAACTGTTAGCAAGTGATTATCATGTCCCTAATTCTAATGTCGTAACAAGATTCACAATGCTCACACAGTTCTAAAATAAAATTTTTGAAGGGTTATCATTTGTCTAAAAAATCAATAAAAAATATTACAACTGCCCTAAATATTTAAAAATCTCCTAATTACACAAAAATACAACACAATATGAAGCAAAAGATAACACGACACAAATTTTAACCTAGATATGCCGATTTTACAACCATACCATGGCCGACAGGAATAGAAGCACGAAAACAAAAATTCCCAGAGGCTATGATATACCCCACCCCCAACTAAAAACTGTACACTATCCCCAATGCGCTAAAATAATATAAAACAAAGAAAATAAGGAGATACATGGGCTGCACTAAGCATTCGTGTCATGAGCATCCCCAGATGGGGGCATATCAACTGATTAAGATGGTGGTGGTGGCGATGCACTACTAGAAGATGCACATGCTGTTATCACTGCACGCCTCTCCCACTCAACAACTGCAGAATCCATCAAATTATGTCTGGTGTTTTTAAAGGCCTGATCATATGGCATATATGGATCCTATAGGTCTCCTATGTGTCCTCTCTTGGTCCTAATTATCAGAACCTCCTCATTATTCTACGTGAAGAAATCAAAAATCTAGGAGTATATGAAGGTGATATCTGGACCACTCAGGGTATGAATGAAGGAGGGCTACCACCTGGATCTTTATGAGAAAGTATACCTCTTCTAGCAATATATCCAAGTCCTCCCTCATCTGGGATAGATATAGTATCTCGTTCTTTATAAATATGGCTGTAACACGTATCTCAAAAGCATCAAGACGTTCTTGTAAGTCAACACGAAGCTCATACATGGTAGCTCTCTATGCATCCTCCCATCTAGCCTCTGTCATCTAGAATCTAGTCTGAATCCCTGATCACATCTACTCATATAGAGTACTTATCTCGGTCTCAACAACTCATAATCGATCATCAGTGGCCCTTTAACTATCCACTATTCTCTAGAAGAACTCTTGAGATATCGTAATCATATCTGTAGAAGAAGCTTTTGTGGATGGGAGAGTGGTCTTTGAAGATATGCCAACCGTCTCTAAGGTTATATTCGTGGCTGATGAAAAAGTGGTTGGTTTCCCCTCACCCTGAGTACTCAAATCTGGGTCCTCTATCTACTCCCCCATCTCTAAATCAACTCTAACTCCCACATCACCTCCATGTACCTAAAATGGCTCTATGGAAACTGGTAGACCATCAGTATGGGCACAAGGTATTATGGTAGGATCACTAGTTCTCCTAGGAAAGGCCAGGCATGACAGATCTTTCATACTTTTTGTCTATACAGTGGATATTATAAGTACCCTTTTATCTACCCCTGCTATCTCGAGTACACTGGCCTTGTCATATAATCTCTGAATTAGTAAAGGGAATGGTAAATTTTTCACCTCCCAAAAATATCTATCATGAATTTCATGCTGGAGAATGGTTGTAAAATCAATAGCATATCCGACCATAAAACTAGCAATCAGGGCTACTCCCTCTCAAGTAAATACATTATCTAAAGTAGTAGAAAATAGTTGATATCAGATGAGAAACCACAAAAACTTGGCATCAAAAGTTAGAGAACCCTTTGTTATCATACTGTCTCTCGATCCGTGAGGTCTCATCACCCAAAAGTAAAATATAGCCGGCTATCCACCTAGCCATCTCAATTCTCTCTCGTCTATGCTCAACCTCCCACATAATGTGTCTATCACTTGCTAATATCATTTTGTAATCACACTCTACTATAGATATGGGAGTTATATAGTCTAGACTAAAAATGACCCGGCGGATAGTCTCTATTGAAAGATCAACCCTGACCCTTCTCACAAGGGTTTAATCAAGCTGTGGATAATCCATATGTCTCATCAAGCTAGGAGATCTGCATATCAGAAGAACTACTGTAGCATGATATGATGCATAAAAATCTTGCACTACAGCTGGGCTATAAGAACTGAGTGTTCTAGTCATCCACTCTAATTGATAACGATCAAAGAAAGCTTGCAACCATGGTACTCAACTCAACCTAGATAGAGCAATCCTGCACTCTTAAAAAATAAGCCTCTTGGTCCTGTAGGCCTCTAAAATGCAAAAATCTATATCAAATATCTTCTGCATCCCCTCCACATACCACCTTAGATTTTCCTCATCAAGAGGTGCCTTTGATGCATGTGTGGGTGCAGGATTCTGCCCCTACTATACTGGTGTGCCCTAATATGGAACAAACATCTCATGGAAAGTTTTTTCTGTACACTCCTCAAACTGGGGTACATCTGAATGCTTTCCATAAACGATGATACCCTTCTCATACTAGGGTACCGCTGATGACTCTTCTTGCTCTGCGGACTCAGATGAATCCTGGGACCCCTCCTCAAACTAGGGGTCCTGACCTACACCCTGTGTAACTAGTTATGAACCTTCCACATCCTCATCATCATCATCAGCTGGTGGAGGATAATATAGAGGTGATCTCCATGCTGACTTTATCCTCGACCGAGCTACACGTGCCTATGTAACCTAGACAATCTGAACAGCCTCAGTTTGAAACCTAGGCTGAGTAAAGGATGGCCATCAAGCCCACTGTGAATGCTTAAGTAGCATCTATCCCATCATACCTATTAAAATAGTCTCGGCTATCTGGAGCTTCTGACCTATAGTCACTCTGCATATTACACCACCTGTAACCTCTCTAAGTAGTGTAACCGAGTACTTCTCCACTGAACCATTAGGCTCGGGGGACTCATCTCTCCTCCTTGATGTATCAACTTTCATTGTCTTAGCATCTTTTGGTGCCATGTGTACCTGAAAAATTAATCATTAGTTTCCAACAAAACTTAGGGATTGCAAAGGTTGAGAAAAAACTCAAAATTTGAAAAGTTTGAATTTTTCCTCAATTTCGTACCCCTATAACTTATTTGAAGTACCAACAAGTCCAATGAACACACATATATCAAGAATCATGATTTTCAATGCAAATTAACATGCCCAACCTTTGTTATTACTCTACTTGTTCAATTTCAACTTTCGTTTAGGGCCTAACCTTAAAAATTTATTCAAAACAAAACCCTACGTAGAGATTATAGGCTAATTCAAAGATCCTACATACAATCATGATAGATTCTATATATTTAGCATAGTAATACATATATCAACTTGTTTATTCACTAAATAAATCAATACATAACCATTAGGATTTGAGAAAGTTTCCTCTTTTATGATAATCCGGAAGTGAACAATGAAGAAATCAAGAAAAACCCAAGTTTGAACTTGTTTTTAATGTATTAGGACAAGTTGATACCTCAAATAAGTTCTGATTTAGCCTTTCTTTAAGTGCAGAATTAGTTTATGATTTAATAGAGAAGTTTGGATCTAAAGAGAAAAGTGAGATTTTGAGGATTGAATGAGGAAAAAGGTGTTTAAATATTAAGGAGGGGTGATTTAGGTCTTAAATATGCATTGGTTGGCCTAAAATTTTAATTAAAATTTGGGTCCACAAGTTTAGCACTTGCGGCACACACATGTGGCTTGCCATGTGGAGCATTGCCACATGAGGCCCGCATGTGCAGGGCGCACGTGGGCCTAAATTTTTGGCCTACTTTACTATATTTTGGACTTGGAATTTTGATATTTCCCCAGACACTTATGGTCCCATAACTTGAGTTTACGGTTCCAAAAGTATGACTATGTGCTAAAGTCCACATCTTTCCACTCCCATCCTCAAAATTTCATTTTTCAATTTATTGCTTTCTTTACTAGACTCGTGTGGGACTCATGACACTGATGGGTTAGTCACAAAGTCCCCTTACCTGGAAATTTAGGCATGTTGCAATCTTATCATATTTTGGGTAAGTCCATAAGCTATAAACCTAAAAAGTAAAAAAAAATAAAAGTGAACGCTAAAATAGTTCGTTGCCTCCCACTAAGAGCTTGATTTAACATCGCGGTATGACGTGGTTGTGTTGGTTACTCAGACTTTAGCAACAAGACCATGGGTTTCCTCCCATGTATCTCTTGATTTAATATTGTGGCACGACGTGGGTATCTATCACCGACACCACCCTTATGTCAGTTGGCTGCTTTATTAATTTTTAGTTGTTGAATATGGCCTCCTCACCATTTACTCTTAATTTTAGCTCTCTTTTCTCCATGTTAACCATCGTACTTCCTGTGTCCATTCATGGTCTTCCCAATTTAATGGCATCTCGATGTCAACCTCACAGTCCAGAATGACAAAGTCAGTCGAAAAGATGAAGTTGTCAACTCTCAGAATTATATCAAATGAAATGCCTACAGGTTTCTTCACCATGCGGTCAGCCATCAATAGCTGCATTACAGTCTGTTTAGGAGGATTCAAGCTCAATTTCTTAAATACATCCAACAACATCAAATTTATGCTGGCTCCTAAGTCACTTAAGGCTCTAGCAAATTGAGATGACCCAATAGTACATGGTATAGTGAATGCTCTGAGATCATTCTTTTACAGGGACAGATACTTAGTAGTGACTCCACTAAAGTAGTGCAATTCATCATCATCCTCTATCATATCTCTTTTCTTCTTTGTAACCAATTACTTCATAAACTTGGCATATCCAGGCATTTGCACCAACACCTCAAGAAGAGGAATATTCAAGCTTAACTCTTTCAGAATCTCACTAAATCACTTGAATTTCCCTTCCTCTCTTTTCTGCTTCAGTCACTAAGGAAAAGGTGGGGGTGGTCGTAGAATTTACCGTATTTCTTGGTCAACAACCAAACCCTTACCTCTTTCCTTACCAGCTGCATCATCACCACCTAATACCTTTCCTGACTCCACAATAGGTGTCTCATTAATAAAAGTGTCCTCATGTCTTGATGCTTCTGCAGCAGGCAATAGGAGATCCACAGTAGTCATACCACTACTTTTGGTAATGGCAAGAACATGACCGATGTTTTTAAGTTTTTGTACAGTGTTTCTTGGAAAGGTACCTGGCTGCGTCTTGTTTAGTGTTGCTGAAATCTGCCCAAACTGTTGCTTCAACTACTTGATAGCAGTGGCATAGGATTCAAAATTTTGGGTCAACCCTGAAATTTCATCCTTAATCTCCTTAAGGCTAAATCTTGACTCTCTTTACCATTCATCAGTTTAGACAACATTTCATCTATTTTGGCCTCTGTATCTCATCTTCCAGATGGAATGTATTTTTTTTCCCTTCTCTTTGTAATCATCTCTCAGTCTCCAATCACTGTCTTTGTCATCATAATAGTTCTGAACTTGGTTTCCTTTCCCTTGGGCTCAGGAACCCTCCACCTAATGATCTAAATACTTTGCCTCCTCCTCTTACTCAGATTCATAAGCTTTGGAGGATGCACCCTGTTCCCCTACTACATTATCCTTTGTGGAATTTATTATTGTAAACTGTTTGTCCAACATACTAATATCAGTCCATAATAGTGAAATCTCCTGAGCTACAACATCCTCAATCATTCTTTGCTTACTAAAAACTCTGATGGTATAAGTTCCTGAACCTCTGTCAAACTCTCAACTTTGCCACCCCTGGTTAGTTAGAAATATATGATCCATAATACTAGAGGCTATCTCCCATTGAAATCTTATAAAGGCTCCTCCAGAGATAGTGTCTGTCATAGCTCTAGAACTGATAGTCAGGGCTCGATAAAATATCTCCAACAAGCTTGGCCCTAAAATGTGATGGTTGGGCACCATGCTAAGCTTCTTCTTGAACCTGAACCATACCTCGTATATAGATTATAACTATAGCAGCCTAAAATTATAGATCTCATCCTTAAGCTACAACACCCTAGATGGAGGAAAGAATTTGTTCAAGAATTATTTGTGTAACTCATTCCACATAGTGATAGATGCTCTTGGAAATTCCCGCAGCTATAATGATGCTTCTCCAGTAAGCAAGAAGGGGAACAATCTCAGTCTAAGCACCTCCTAATCTACCCCAGGAATGGTATATGAATTGTAGATCCTATTAAAATTGGCCAGATGTATGTTTGTGTCTTCTGTAGGTAGTTGCGCAAATACACCCTTCAAGTATAAAAGTAAGAATATAACACTAGAGATATTGAACTTGACATTAGGGTGTAAACCAGGAGGGATAATGGCTCCAGTCTCTGTCGGCTCAACGTATCCCAGATCTTCTTCATCATCCTCATATGACTGCACATACTGATATACTAGGATCAGTTGAGAACGGACTCTTCTAACTCTGTTTTGATTACCACCGACTATTTCTCGATGGTCTGCTACCTGTCACTACTCAACTAACTTTGCTTCCCAAGCTATCCACTGAGATTCTTTTGCTTCCCTTCTCTTAATAGTGTCTTGTGATAAAAGCACCTCCATCTGCTGATCAACAATATCCTAATCTCCATCAGGAGGAGGGGGAGGTGGATAATCACGAAACCCTATAGAAATATCATCTCTTTTCGATTCTATCCTACAACTAGGTATTTGTAGGATCCTCTCTAGATTTGGATTCAATGGGAGTAAGGGATTTCCTAATCTATTTGCTAGGCATACACCAGCGCATACCCAACTAAGAACAAAACAAAAAGAAAAACCAAAAAACTGCAACAAAAATTCAAAAATCAACACCATATTCCCTGGCAATAGCACAAAAATTTGATAACGCCTAAGCTACACCTTTACTCTGAAGATTATGTGGTCACTATTAAATATAGTAACCCAACTAATACAATCATAAAGAGCATAAGAATTACAAGGTCTATCAAAGGTTCACGCTTCAAATTGTCAAAGGTTAAAGCCTAGGATTTTAAAGTTCTTGAGGACCTTTTGGAACCATTACAAAGCCTTGTTCAAGTTGAAGATTGGAGAAAGGGTTTTGATAACGCTCAACTTACACGTCAATTTAGTTCAAGGTGGTCGTCATCAATATATTTACCCAACTTTTGGAGTTGGAGTCGAATCCACAGGGAACAATGTGAGCGACGATTAAACTAATTTAAAACTATAGCTACAAGTTGAATTCAAACAAATGATACGAAAAGCTAAAATGGGGGTTTTCAATGATCAAACAAATGTTAAAGTTTAATTTTCTTCAGAGCTCAAATCTTAAACTGTAATATTTCAAATCGATGATATAGAGAAACTAGAGTTGTGATCACTATGATTAGTAATCCTCCATTGAATAACAGTTGTAGTATTGGATTCACGTGACTTATGGAAAACACCAAATTATCAGTTTCGACAGTCCATCTAAGTTTTTCTCAACCTACCTAGATGTTGAACCCCCTAATTCTCTCAAACTTAGGAAAGCATTCTATTCATAGTGATTTTATCTCGAGTTGATCAATCTTGTTACAGCATTAATCATTTGATGAGAACTTAACCTTCCCAAATCCTTATTGATAATTCACTTCTTACTAGGGTTAATTTCTTATCTCAAGAAAATCAACAGAAAGCAAGGCCTATTGTTTGCAACCAACAGAAAATAATTAATACAAAGGAATTATCAAGATGTTCCCACAATCACTCAAACCCTAACCAAATATTAAATCTATGGAGGAATAATCATAGATCCCACAAACCTAGTTGTGGATTTTAATTCCACATGAGAAACAAAGAGATAGCAATAATTATATTCATCATTCAAAGTAATTAAACTTACAAAAGATGAAGTCTGAAGTCGATTCTCTTTCAAGTTCAAGAGTAAAATCTCAAAACCCAAACAAAGAGGTAAAATCTCTTGGAATAAGTTCCAGAATGTCGAGTACCAGCCCCCAAGAAAACCCTAAAAAATACTTTAAATAGTTCACCCTAATTATGGAAACAAAATCACAGAGTTCAATAATTTCTTGGACAGGTAACGAAATTTTGTGACGCCTTATCAGGAGTCTGACGACTTACCACAGATGTCGTTAACTCCTCTTCGATTTTGACACTCGCTGCCTTAAGGTTGACGATGAAAACTGATGACTTATCAAATCTTTAAAGACTTATCAGGAAATGTCGTCACAACTTTCAGCTGAGGTCCATTCTCTGTCTAAGGCTGACAGTATCTCTGATAACTTATCACATGCTGACGACCTATCAGAAATGTCATCAGACACATTTCTCTTCTATTTGCTTCAGATTTCAACTCTTTTGTTTCCATCCTTGTTGGTTCTCTTGCATCTTGGTTTCTATTGCAAAATCAAAGATAAAACAATCAAAAATGACAAAAATTGCTTAAGACTTTGAAATTATTCTCAGTTAAAAGCCTCAAATGTGTTAGCATCTACTCACACATCAACACCCTCAACTTAAAATAATTGTTTGTCCTCAAGCAACTAAAACACAATACTACGATACTTAACCAAGAGACACATAAGATACCTATGACAGTTGATGATCAAGTTTAGCTCAAAACACATTACCCTCGCCATTTTCAATCACTTTAAACCCAACTGTGTATATCAATGAAGATCAATAATGGGACACACAGTAATCAAGATATGGCATCAATTCAACAACAACAACCATGCATGTATCAAGCTTAAACTATCCAAACAAGGTAGCAACTAGCAACGTAACCAGTGTGCCCTCACTACAAAGAAGTCCCACTTCACTTATATCAGATATTACATGTATAACCATGGGGACAATCACCATGCACTCACTCTTAGATCAAAGTTCCAATCAATGTATGCCGAATACCATAGGCTTGCCCTTATTTTCATTACCAAGACTTTCAGACAGGTCAGCTAGGATCACCATAGGTCTTCTTTTTGGCTTGTAATGTAGGATAGGGGTTGGTATGATACTCGATGATATTTAAAGTTATTAAGCCTCATTGGAACTACTCTAGACTTTGGGGTTTCACTCATTATCCTTTTTCTAGTCTTCTCTTTTCTTGATCACACTTATTCAGGATGGGTGCGGTTCTTTTCTACAATCACTTTTTTTTCACAACTTTTCTTTTCTTGCTCTTTTCTACCGCACCCATCTTTTTATTCTTTTCTTTTACTCTACCTTTCTTCATACTCATTTTACATCACGCACCCCTATGATAGCTACCCTCAACTTAGGCCATTGCCTAATTCAAGGTGGACAGTGTCCAAGGAGAACTAGGGCCAAAATAGGTTCATTATGATATAAATGGGAAGGTGATAGGTATAATAAAAAAGAATAGGCATTCAGGCTCAAAATAGGGATCAAGGGATATTATGCATACAGGGAAGGTCATTTAGGCTAAAGTGGGCTAATATTAAAATGGCCTATGATCCTTTCCTAACCCCTATCCTTCAACCTAGGTATGACTAACTGAGAAAGTTCTAAATCCAACATACAAAGGAAACTAAGTAAAATCTCACACGCACATGACACACAAGTATATCACAAGTTACTACTTATCCAGTTCATTCAATTGTTTAGCAATGGTTATCAAGTTACTAGAACTAATACCATTCAAAGATGAACAGTGGTCACAATTAGATGCACATCACACAGTTACAAAGTAGACAATGGGAGAGGTATTAAAAATTCAATAAAAATATGTCAACTGCCTAAGGTACTTGTATTTCTCCTAGTCAACTATAATATTTTACAATAAATTAAAATACGCCTAAACATGCCGGCTCTACTAGGAACAAGACTGCGGGGAAAAGAGGCACGGCAACAAAAACCCCAAGAGGAAATCAACACCCACAAGTAGCACCACCCTCAACTTAAAATCATGCAATGTCCCTAATGTGTCAAACCAAAACAAGAGAGTTAGAAACATACTTGTGGTACCATGGGTGTGAAGATCTGATGTCAATCACATAATACGAATACAAAAAATAAAATACCTTGGGTTGCCTCCCAAGCAGCGCCTGATTTAATGTCGTTGCACGACTAGGTTATCTTGACTACTCAGAATTCATCAAGATACCTTAAAAGTGCTTCATACTTTATCCCTCCACTTAGACGATTTGAATCGTTGGCCCATTTTTTGATCTTTACATCTTTTAGATGCGTTGGGTAAATGTGAGAGCATGTTAAGAAAAGTTCTATCATGCCGCTTCGAAGACTTGAACCGCTTGCCCAATTTTATCTTAAAATTTCGTGTGGGCTCATTTGGAAATGGTGAGAATCTTAAAAAGACACTAAATGGACATCTATCTTTAAGCTTCTTGGCCTTCAAGATTGGAGTTGTATTATACGCTTTTGAAAAGACAAACTCCAAAATGTAGGAATTTTTCTCCTCATTTCCAAAACTCATCATTTGCTTGGGTGATTCGACTTTCATCACATCCACCAAGAATAATGTTGAAAAGTGATTCGAGTGAGGTCTTATCCCTAATTTTAGAGTTGCATCCTTCTCGACCTCTTCACCCCAAATTAGGCTAGAGTCTTTATAAGAGATTGGCTTGGTTTTTTCTTTTGCCTCTAGCACTATTTTTTCAATCTTGGCATCATCTCTCATGGTTGGTTCGGTTGGTTGGGAAATCACCGAGGGTTTCTTAACATCAAGATCAACATCAATATAGGGTTCTTGCTTCTCATCTTCACACTCTTTCATTATTTTAAATGATTCCACAAACAAGATATCATCTAAACATAATATAGAAGAATGCTTTGAATGATTGACCTCTATATCCATCTCCTCGTGAATGATTGGCTTCATGTCTTGATGTATATCACATATGATATCACACGTTTCTTTCTGGAGATCCAACATTCATTGAAACATAGCTTCAATACCATACTTACCGGTGCTTCGTTCTTTATTTGATTGACCATAAAACCTATCAAACTCATAAGAAGAACTAGAATTTGGGTTAATGCAATAGGGGGAGGGGGCATTTAGGCAATCACTTCAATGTCTATCTTGACCACCATATACTGAACAATCATACTCCCGATAGGATGGAGATAGTGTACACATCTCTCTCTGGGGAGCATATCTATAGTCTTGCCAAAAGTAAGGTCCATCACAATATGGACATGGATCATCAAGATAAGATTTCCAACCAACCAGATCATGTTCATTCCATGATTCCATAGTAGTAAGTAAACTCAAATAAAAATCTAACAAACACAAGAAATAAAAGTAAACTAAAAACAAATATTTACAAGTTTGAATTCAAGCAAGTAGGCTAAAATTCTAAACCAACTCAATAAGCCAAATTGTTCTCCGATAATGGTGCCATTTTTTATAACGCTCAACTTACACATCAATTTAGTGCAAGGCAGTCGTCGTCAATATATTTACCCAACTTGTGGAGTCGGGGTCAATCAACAGGGAACAATGTGAGTGGAAATTAAACTAATTTGAAACTATAGCTACAAGTTGAATTCAAATAAATGATACGAAAAGCTAAAATGCGGGTTTTCAATGATCAAACAAATGTTAAAGTTTAATTTGCTTCAGAGCTCAAATCTTAAACTGTAATATTTCAAATCGATGATATAGAGAAACTAGAGTTGTGATCACTATGATTAGTAATCCTCCATTGAATAACAGTTGTGGTATTGGATTCTTATGACTTATGGGAAATACCAAATTATCTGTTTTGATAGTCCATCTAAGTGTTTCTCAACCTACCTACTTATTAAACTCCCTAATTCTCTCGAACTTAGGAAAGCATTCTATTCATATTGATTTTATCTCAAGTTGATCAATCTTCTTACAGAATTAATCATTACATGAGAATTTAACCTCCCAAATCCTCGTTGATAATTCACTTCTTACTAGGGTTGATTTCTTATCTCAAACAAATCAATAGTAAGCAAGGCCTATTGTTTGCAACCAACAGAAAATAATTAATACAAAGGAATTATCAAGATGTTTCCACAATCACTCGAACCCTAACCAAATATTAAATCTATGAAGGAATAATCATAGATCTCATAACCCTAGTTGTGGGTTTTAGTTCCACATGAGAAAGAAAGAGATAGAAATAGTTATAGTCATCATTCAAAGTAATTAAACTTACAAAAGATGAAGTCTAAAGTTGATTCTCTTCCAAGTTCAAGAGCAAAATCTCAAAACCCAATCAAAGAGTTGAATATTGAATTCTAAGTTAAGATCCCCAAAAAGAAAAGTAAACTCCCTTGGAATAAGTTCCATAATGTCGAGTAATAGCCCCCAAGAAAACCCTAAACAATACTTTAAATAGTTCACCCTAATTATGGAACTAAAATCACAGAGTTCAGTAATTTCTCGGATAGGTGACGATATTTTGTGATTCCTTATTAGGAGTTTGACGACTTATCATAGATATGGTCAGATCCTCTTCGCTTTTGACACTCGCTGCCTTAAGATTGACGATGAAACCTGATGACTTATCAACTCTTTAACGACTTATTAGGAAATGTTGTTACAACTTTCAGCTGAGGTCCATTCTCTATCTAAGGCTAACGGTATCTCTTATAACTTATCACATGGATAATGACTTATCAGGAATGTTATCAGACACACTTCTATTATATTTGATTTAGATTTCAACTCTTTTGTTTCCATCATTGTTGGTTCTCTTGCATCTTGGCTTCTACTACAAAATCAAAGATAAAACAATCAAAAATGACAAAAGTTGCTTAAGACTTTACAATTATTCTCAGTTAAAAGCCTCAAATGTGTTATCATGTGCTCACACATCAGGTCCTTACACTCCAAGGTTGCCTATACTTGGTATCATTAAGGTCAATATTGTCTTTTGATGGCTCTCTTTTACACTCCAAAGAAGCACCCTTCATTAAGGGTATTTTAGTCATTGTTATGTAATAGTATAAATAGAACTATTAGCTTTTATTTTCATTGACTTTGATGAATTGAAATTGAGTATTACTCTTAGTGTAGTTTTCTCTTAGATTAGCTATAGGTCTTGGAAAAGACATTAGAATCAAGGTCAAACTTGTATTGGCACTTTGGCAAAGAAAGGTGGTGCTTAAGGACTTGATCCCTTTCGTCCACCTAAGAGTGAGGTTTAATCCATTATTGGTGTTGTGTATCTTGGTGTTTGATACACCCCTTAGTGCTATCCATTGGTGTTGGTTAGGGTCTCATTATCTATCCTTTACATTTATGCAATCTTCTTGTTCATCTCCTTTCTATGTGTTGTTTTCTTTGTCTTGTGGTTGCTGATTTTTGTATCTCAAGTCCTTAAAATCAGTTATTAGCTTGTTTTAGTGTATCATTTGGTATCAGAGCCATGTATTAGAGTTTTTTCCACAACTCTAAGTTCTTGATCTAAGAAAATCTTCACAAAAAAAGAGTTTAGAGTCAAAAAAATCCACAAAAAAAGAGTCAAAAATTTGAAAATCTCAAAAAAAATTGGTGTTGTCTTGTGTTGTTTGTGTAGATCCGAAAGTTCGTTATATATACTAAATTTTATTGTGTTTTGTTGGTTTCAAGTGCTACATCCTTTTTCTCTTGCACCTAGGGAGTTTAGATCTACACTTGAAATAAGGTTTGGTCGATTTTGAGCTAGATCCACCATGGCTATGGCGTTTTTAAGCTTTGAAGAAGCTAGATCCATTTTGGGTTTGAGTGGGTGACGTGTTTTGTGACTTATTTATTGATATTTGATCTTACCTAGACCAAAGGAACCTAGACCTAAAAGAAAATTGGAGATTAGGGTTCATTTGGTTAGGGGTCAAACTTTGGTAAACTCTTAAATATTCATCTTGTTCTTCAATCTTCATCAAGTCTTGCTAAGGAATAATATTCAAAGAGTGTGTTTGATCCAAAAAAAGAGAAGAAAGAGAGTGTACTTGGTGTTTGTAAAGGAATATTCCTTGGAATATTCATATTCATCCAAAAGAAAGAGGAGACAAAAGGAATAATTCCAGTACAATCCAAGTACAAAGGGGGGACCATTGTTTTGAATTTCAATTGGAGGCTTAAAAGGGCTCCAAAACTTGATATTTCCCCCACAAATCATCATCATTCTTCCTCAAAGTTGTGTTAGGCCGAGAGTTAACATTTGGGATTGAAAATTTTTTGAAGCTCAACGTCGAATCATTGAATGCCACATCATCATTAGCTAAACGGCCAAATTGAGTTTCTAGTTAGATTTTCTAGTTTCTCATTTTTGATATAGTTTCTTGTATGTTAAATTCTATTACTAATAAACAAACTAGTAAGTACCTACTAGGTTGGTACTTAGTCTAAAGTCCGTTTTGTTTTGTGTCTTCAATTTTTGTGTGCTTTTCTCATTTTTTTTAATTCGTAGTATCTTGTTGGTTCAAGTTCGAAAGCTATTTTTCTTTGGGTCGTCTCAAACAAAAATCAATTTTGGACCAAAGTAGAATCATCCCTCATTCACTTGCCAAATATTTGCCAAGGTATCAATACTTGAAAGACCAAGTATAGGTAAAGCTGAGTGTGAGAGGGTGAGGCTTTTGAACTAATGTGTTTGTTTGTTTTGTAGGTTTTCCTCTTGCTATTTTGTTTTGCTTTTTTTTAGGTATAATTGAGATGGAATCCGAGGGTACCACATCCCAAACCTTGGGTAATGATGTTTTAGGTGCCTTGATGGCTTGATTTGATGCACTTTCCTAAGATATGAAGGGTGATATAGATGCTATGAGAAGAGACATAAAAAGTGATATGGATGCTATGAAGAGTGAAATGGTGACTATGAAGGGTGGTGTGATTAGAATAAAAGCAGGGATTGATAGACTATTTCCACCAAAACCTCCATAAAATTCAAACCAACAAGTCCCAAATCTACTTGACCAAAGACCCTATACTCCACAAAACCCTATGCCACAAATCTAAACCCATCATCAACTAAATACAATGCCTCTTCTCCACAAGTTAGAATCCAAGGAGAATGAGGTCAAGCCTCAATATGGAGAGAAACTTAGTGGTGAGATACAAGAAGAATGTAAAGAGAAGAGGGAGAGGAAAAGGGAAACCATGGGTAGTGAAGTTGGAAGGGGAAAGGAATGCTTGATTGTGGATCTTGTCCACAAAGAATCCTTGTTACTCACTAACCTGAATGCTAGAACTTTACTTAGCATTGATTCTATTTATGTGCAGGTACAAAATGATATGATTCCAAAGAAAAATTCAAGTGAAGTCCCTCCAAAATATGTTGGTGTTCCAAGTGCACTCTTGGCCGAGAGTACAAGTCACACGGGCAACCCTAGTACAAACCAAAGTCACTATCGTACATTCTACACTCCCTTAAGTTTAAAATGTTGTGATGTGGCTATTAGTAGCCAAGGTGATGTGATTTCGGGATTACCTAGTGTAGAAAAGCATGAATCTCTCCTTGGTAGTTCTCTTGTTGTGTATAATGCTCAATGTACTCCTAAGAATAGCTCACTACTTGAAAAAGTGAATGGCATGATTGAAAATCCTCAAGTTGGTGTTCATACTTGTAATGTTGATCATGATATTGGTATGATTCATTGAACTTATGTGATGAAAGTCGTGACATTAGTCTAGTTCATAGTGATCATGTGTATGGAAAAGTTGTGAGTAATGTCTTGGTAGATTATGATTTTGATCCTCTAGCACAACGGATGTGTAAACTTAGTTTATACCCTTGGCTACATCATCCATTTGATCCCAGCACACTAGTGGGGTGGAGAAGGGATTGTCGCGGTTTGTGCTTATTTTCCTTTGATGTTTACTTTGACCCTATCCTTTGTGATGCATATACTAAGCACTTCATGAACAAAACAAGGGATTTCTGGTTGTATTTTAAAAGTGTACCCCCTCAGAATAACGTCTTCACACTTGATTCCTTCCTATACTACCTCTTTACCTATGATGATAACCATATTAATTTTTAATTATTATTATGTAGAGGTAGGAATTTTGGTGAGTGGTTTTCATGTTGGAATGATAATGATATATGGGTGAGGTGGATCTTAAGATCAATAGTGGCACCATACTTGATAAGGTCCTTTGTAGAGGTAATGAAACAAATGTATCTTAAGGTTTCTAATCCAAAGGTAGTCTTACCTTTTGGGTATAGTAAAGCCATTAAGACTATTGCAGTTTCCTTATATCTTGATATCTGTCAAAGCCAATTCCCTTATGTCATTCACACTAAGTTCTTCATGTCACATATAAAGGACCCGTATGTGATAGTATCGGATTGTGTTCCTTACTCCTTGATGTCTATATTGGCCATGTTCTTTGTAATGATCATACTAAATTTTTCATTGTCAAAACAAAGGATTGATGGTTGTATATCAAAAGTGTACCCCTTGGCGTTCTTCTATCAATTGTTACACTAACCCTAACCCTCCTATCATGAGGAATATGTGCTTGTTTTCCCTCTCTTTGGTTTTACAAGGTTTGAATTTGAGGTCAAATTTCTTTCAAGATGGAGAGGATGACACAAGCATAAAGAGAACAAGGATTACAAGGTCTTATCAAAGGTTCACGCTTCGGATTGTCAAAGGTTCAAGCCTCGGATTTGAAAGTTCTTGAAGACCTTTTGGAACCATTACAAATCCTTGATCAAGTTGAAGATTGGAGAAAGGGTCCTTACACTCCAAGGCCGCCTATACTTAGGATCATTAAGGGCAATATTGTCTTTTGATGGCTCTCTTTTACACTCCAAAGGAGTACCCTTCATTAAGGGTATTTTAGTTATTGTTATGTAATAGTATAAATAGACCTATTAGCTTCTAGTTTCCTTAGACTTTGATGAATTGAAATTGAGTATTAATCTTAGTGTAGTTTTCCCTTAGATTAGCTATAGGTCTTGGAAAAGACATTAGAATCAAGGTCAATCTTGTATTGGTACTTTGGCAAAGAAAGGTGGTGCTTAAGAACTTGATCCTTTTGGTCCACCTAAGAGTGAGGTTTAATCCAATATTGGTGTTGTGTGTATTGGTGTTTGATACACACCTTGGTGCTATCCATTGGTGTTGGTGAGGGTCTCATTACCTATCCTTTACATTTATGCAATTTTCTTCTTCATCTCCTTTCTATGTGTTGTTTTCTTTGTCTTGTGGTTGCTGATTTTTGTGTCTCTGGTCCTTAAAATCAGTTATTAGCTTGTTTTAGTGTATCACCAACAAAATTTGGGGTCGAATCCCAAGGGAATAAATGGAATCGTGGCTCTTAGTTGTTGTAATAAATGGGTAAAGATGGAAAAGTAAATGAGGGGTTTTGAGTAGCAAAATCTAACAAGTGGCGTATATCAACTTTAATTATAATCAGTCGTAAGTGAACACTAGGGATGTGTTTCCCCTAGATTCTCAACTCCATAGGATTATCGTGCTTTATTGAACTAATCCAATACCTTACATGCAGAATCTGATAAGTTATGTACCATCAACAGTCTTTTGGATGAGCTGGCAGATTTCACCGTTTACCTTTTAAGTCTGAGGATGTCGCCTTACTAACCCTTATCTTGATCCCAGTTAACTATTACCTTTTGAGTATCTAGTTATTAGATGGCATCTAACAATCTTACTTAGATAATACCTTGTAGTGTGGATCGACAATTAAAGTTCAAATTATTGTTGTCATTAACTTTTCCTAGTTACTTCTCGTATTTTGGAGTAAGTAGCAATAATCTAGGCGGGATCCTAACGTTTGTAACCACTTAAATAACTATTAAAGTAAAGATAATACAATGCATACATGGGTATCAGTTTAGAACAACAATAACACTTCCTCTACTTCATCAATCCGTGAGGGTTTCCATAACCCTAGCTTAGGGTATTTAGCCACTCATGCTTTGAAGTAATAAAAACATTTATGATTGAAAGCATAAGATGAAATCACAATAATCACAAGTAAAAACCCAGAACTTTAATTGAATTAATCAACCAAAATCAATACAAGAGAATTCCAAGACCAAAATCGAATCTTGGAATCAAAATATATTTGTAGGGATCAAGAGTGCATAACTAGTACTAAAAAAACACATAAAGGGTATTTATAGTACATGAGGAAATGTTAAAATCAAAGCTCGAATGAAAACAAACAAAAAAGGTCGGTGGCCACTTGTGGTGTCCATATGCGACCTGGCCTTGGGTGCATGTTCCACCTACGTCCTGAGGCTGGGTACATGTAGACACCTACATGTGCAGGAAATTTCCTGCAGCTTCTGCTCTCAGGATTTTGGACTTCTGGTACTTACCTTTCCCACATGTGTTCCATATGTTGACATAGGGAAGTGCCAAAAGTTCTTTTTCAACTCTTTTACTCTCAGGATCTTTAATTCTGGGACTTACCTTAGTATCATACAGACCACATGTGCTACCTATGGTCCACATGTAGAAATAGGTAAGTGCTAGCCCTTCCAATACTTGCAATGAAGCTTCAAATCTTCAACTTTCATCACATGCTTTGATCACGAACATCCAAAAAGAGTTGCGAATACCCAAAATAGATCAAATAAGTAGCCAAAAATACCATTTTTCATCTTTTCACGAACTCAGCATCCAAAACCTAGTTTCCTACAATACATACCCAAAACACATCATATATAACAAAACAACCCAAGAAACTTTCATATTTTTATAGTTTTAAGCATCGAAAGTGCAATATTTCTATAGCACATCACACAACCCAAAAATCAAGGGTCATGATGGCACTTGTCGAGGCAAGCCTTGAAAAATAAACCTATCACCCAAACTGATACGGACAGGAAAAATAATTTCCAAAATAGGTAAGACTCTAGAACGAAGATGAAACACGCACAATAATGATAAAAACAAAAAATACGTAACAACAATACCATAGACCAAAATTTGGCGTCACAATAAATGAACCAACTAATACAACTCGAAGTCAAAATATACATAGGATATCCAGAAGGAGCAAACTTTATATCTGAATACCAATAAAACATAGTCTAGATAAGAAAAGGTAGTAGTCAACTCTTGATGCGTAGATCAACTGCTACCTCGAATAGACTCCAAGTATTGCCTAAATCAAATGTCTTGCGATGCACTCATTCCTGGATCAACACCAAAAGGGCATAGTAGGAATATGTATGGTCCATTTATACTCAGTAGGTATTATAGGCCAACAACAACAATAACAACAACAACATACCCAGTGTATTCCCACCTAGTGGGGTCTGGGGAGGGTAGAGTGTACACACTATGGGCACATCACCTAAAATCAGAAAATGTCCCAAATAATAACCCACACCGTCTTCACTAATAGTTCTATAATATTCATATACACCACACGCCAATATAAGAAAGAAGCAAAGGTATATAAATATCACATATACAAGTATGAAAAAAAAGTACATAAGGACAAGTATCACATCAAAGATGATAATATAACATAGAATAAGCATATATATGAGATGTAATGAAGATGATGATGATGATGATGTGATGCCCGAGATTTTTACACAACCTCTGTATATACTTATCGAGCTATGCTTACAGGTAGTACCCATGAGGGGTTCACATCCCATATATAATCCAATATCAAATATTCAATACCAATATCTATAACTCCTCTCCAGCACATCAATCGGTAAAGTATTTTTAAAGATGTTACATTTTCTGTCAAAAAAACAATATTACCAGCATTTACATGGTGGTATCAACGTTTCATGAATGTATATACTATAAGGATGTAATGCTCACAACCAAACAAAAGGAGAATTTCCAAATCCAACCAATGTACCCACCATGTGAGCCAAAATACACTCAATATTCCAGCCATCCATGAATCTAATGTAATCTATATGCCAATAGAGTAAAATACATAGTAATATGCCATAGATACCACATAAGCTCCAATTTAGTATTTTTCATAAAAAATACAATAAAATATACATTCACAAGGCCAACAACATCATATAAGATCCCACATGGTCACACGTAGGAAATAATGTTACAACACCATAATATGCCCATTTTCATGATTGGTTCCTACACCCTTAACATGAGTTTACACCAATATTAACTACCCAGCCCAGGCTGAAGAAAGTTAAGCCATAATTTACCTTAAATGTCAAAAATTAGTTCAAAAATCCTTCAACCTAGAGCTTTCCCTTCACGAACAGACTTGGAATCAACTAAAGTATACAAATACAAAATCTACGCATAAAAAAAGCCAACAATAACCATATTACCCAATTTTGAGTCGGGATAAAAAAAGAACCTCAAAATGGGTTTTAAAAAAAAAGGGTAAAATTGGAATTTTAGTCCAAAAATATATTACCCATGATTAAAAGAACTCATAGAAGAAAACCCAAGTAAAAATGAGTAGAAGTTGAGGTTTAGATAAAAAAAATACTAATTTAGCCTTATAGGACAAAATCCCCAAATTTCACTTTTAAATTCAAGTTTTTAAAGGATTTAAATGACACAAATTCAATAAAAATGATTGAAATAGGGATTTTGAGTTTGCCCAAGCTTAAAAATGAAAGACATTGCCCAAAAACTTGAAACCGAAAACTTTAAGTCTTAAAAAGTGGTCAAAATTATGAAGCGACATCCGCTATCAGCCCGGGTGCCGCGTAAGCGGCCTGGTTTCTGCTTAAGCTATAATCGCATACACGGAAAGAGAGTCCCTTAAGTGACACCTTCGACTGACTGATAGGTCATTTAAGTGACACCTTTAGCTGAATTCTAGGTCATTTAAGTGACATCTTAGGCTGACTTCCAGATCATTTAAGCGATCAAAATATTACTTAAGCAGTGCACTAGCTGGGGACTTGGAGCGAACCCCTCGGGATTCATCCTGAATCTCGAGAGCATAAATAAACTATGCTACCTTATCAAATTTGACTCTCTGGACCTAATGGCAATGTCAAATCTTTTGTTTAAAAAATATCATTTTCACAAAGTTGACCCCCAAAACCTAATTTTACAACTTTTCAAATCAAGGATTGGAATAAGATATAAAATTCATAAAACCACATGAACCATGTAACTAACCTAAAATCAATATTCTCGATCTACTGGTGCAGTCCATTTTTCCATCCAATCCATAAATCAATAAGTGTTGACCGAAGTCAACTATAATCTATTTCAAGCTACCATAAACTATAAACTCACATAAATATTATTGAAATGCATTAGGAACTATGCCAATCATCCAAACAACTAAGAAATACCACAAAGCAATCATGGGAAGGTGTAAAGTGGTCAAATCACTTAGAAATAATTAATTAACATAATTACCAAAAATTAAGTCATTACATAGACTGGCACACATTAAAGGTAACTTGTTTATTGTTCAACTAAAATTTTATTTGTCTAGTCTCTATATCGACCAATGCATGCTTAGTCCCAAAAATGAACTCCCTCATATAATAGAAACCTCAAAGTCAACCTTACAATCAAGGATGACAAAATTAGCTAGAAAGATAAAGGATGCAACCCTCACTAAAACATCACATAATATTGTCACCAATTTTTTCACAATGCGATCTGTCATGAGAAGTCTCATCAAAGTAGATTTGGGTGACCCCAACCCCAACTATCTATAAACTTCTAGTGGCATCAAGTTAATGTTGCACCCAAAACATAAAAAGCTTTTGCAAAGTTAAAAGATCCAATAATGCATTGGATTGTGAAGGCTCCAGGGTCTTCTTTCTTCTCAACCAAGGATCTAGAGGCTATTGCACTACAATGGTACACATTGTCAATGGGCTCATAATTCACCATCCTCTTCTTAGTCACCAAATCTTCATAAGCTTTACATAACCTTGCATTTTTTTAAGGTCCTTAACTAGAAGTATATTCGCCATCAATTCCTTCAATATAGATATAAACTTGTGGTACTTTTCCTCTTCATCTTTTTTCTTCTGTCTTTGCAGAAAAGAAGGAGGAGGTCATGGAATAGGAGTCAATACTTTTGGGACCCCTTTGTTGTTTCCCTTTCTTGCTCTGGCCTCATGTTCATCAACTAGAGGCTTTTTAGATGTCTTCTCACCCACCACCTAGTGTTTATATTCAATATTTTTCCTTATTTATAACTATTAATTCTACCTCATTATCAACAATCATGATCATAGGAAGATATGGGGTCATCTTGTCATTCCTAGTATTGATAGCCTAAAAATAACCATCATTTTTTGGATTCTAGATAGTTTTGCTTAGAAGTGTACCTTGTTGATGCTGACTCAATGTCGTAGATATCTAACCACACTATTACTTAAGGTATTTTATGGTAGTAGTATGTGACAACCTTCTGATTCATCCCCAAAATATTCACCTTAATCTTCTTGAGGCAATCTTCCACTTTCTCTACCCCTTTCACAACCTTTTCCAGCATGTATTCCATCCTTAAATTTCTCAAATCAGAATCACAGCTCCTAGGTGGAGCATAAAGGCCACTCTTATACTTATAGTCATCCTTTCTCCTACAATCACTATTTCCATACCTACTCCTATTTCTATACCAAAACTTATTATAATTGTTATCTCCATTGTAGTTTTGATCTTGATTTCCTTGCCTAGAGTTCCAATTTTATTTGTTAAACCCTTTGGTTAAAAACTATTTACCTCTCTGTCCAGATACTTTACCTCTTTTTTAGAATCTAAATTGTTATGCCTAGGTTCCTTACCTTATAAACCAACCATATTTACCTTCTCTGCTCTAGATATAGCAAATAATTTTGCAAGCAAACCAATCTAAATCCTCAATTATACTACCTCATGAGCTACTATCTCATCCAATGCTTTCTACTCTGCAGATGGTCTAATTATTTAAGTGACTGTAGATCTGTATGTATCTTGAGTGTGCCACACTCAGATGGTTTTTAAGATTTGATCTGGGATATCTAGTACAGATTCATAAGTTCCCACCAATGATAGTGTATTTTACAATTAGGTATTTGAATTCAAGGCTCTGTAGAAGATCTCAAGCAAATTTCTACTAGTCATCAGGTGATTTGAAATATTTTATAGATTTTTATTGAACCTAAATCAAGTCCTATACAGTTCCTCCAAATGCAACTACCTAAAATTATAAATCTCATCATTTGACTGCAACATTCTAGAAGGTTGGAAAAATTAGTCCTAGAACTGAGTACTCAACTCATTCCAAACAGTAATATATCCATGTGGTAATTCATCCAACCATAATATGGCTTTGTCCACTAGGGAGAAAGGAAACAACCTCAGTCTAATCTCCTCATAATTTACTTCAGGTAGATTATAAGAAGAACAAATCCTGAAAAAGTTCATCACATGCATATTAGCATCATCAATAGGTAGGCTTGAGAATATCCCCTTTTTATCAAGTAGATCATGGCACTAGTAATGTCAAACTTAGTCCTTGGAGGTAACTCTGGTGGGATGATGACACTTGTTTCAATTGACTCTAAATAATACAAATCTTCTTTGGAATCTTCCAAGCAGTGAAGATATTATTATAGAGGTTGTTGCCCCTATTTATTCTCCATTTGTCGCTCTCATCAGGTTCATCTAGATGATTTGCATCATTTTATCTAGCCCTCTCTTCTATAGCTACCCGCTCGGCAGCCTCTTACTAGCATTTTCTGTAGCCATTAATCTAGCAGTGATCTATTTAGCATTTTTCTAACAATCGTGCTGATGTGGTGGTTGATTCAAGATTACAGCCTCATTATAGACTCCATCAAGCAGGGGTCTTTAACCATGGACTCTTTTATTCACCATTCTTCAATTATTTCTTGGAGTTCTCTCAAGCTCTATATCAATTGGAATTTGGGAATTGCCTTGAATACACCAGTGTGTGCTATAAAAATAAGAGAAAAGTAAAATCAGGAAACAACAACCAATGACCCCATCAAACATAATTAAATCAACTCCAGAACCATTATCCCTAGTGCTATCATATAAGAAGTCCAAGTCCTAGTCCCCAATCTAAGTCCTTTTCACGATTAGGTTGTATGATCGTGACATTAATACACAGACATGGGATGATTCTATTTGATTCCATGGTTAGATTCCATGATCATAGAATAAAGTCATCTAATGTAATTTTTTTCCAAAATACAGCACTCTACTTCTCAAAATCTATTTGACCTGCAAATACCCTAAAACCCATCATATCCACCTAGAAATACCCTTGTACTCATAAATATTCATAGTTTTAAGCATCAAAAGTTCCGTAAGTTCGTGGGACATTACCTTGAGACTATAATCCACCTTAATATTGCTTATAAAATGTTAATTATGCTCTAGTTTTATTGTTGCATTTAGAATTACAAAACTCCAACACTGTCCATGGTTTCGAATCAAACTTGTTTAATTTTCTTGTATTACTTTAATTGGATTATTTTATTAGTCACAATTCCTTGTGGGATCAATATTAAACTCAAAATATCCACTTTATTACTTGGTCAACCATGTACACCTGCATTTGCATTTGGATGCAACACATTTTTGGTACCGGTGCTGGGGATCTTTTGATTTGTTTAGGGTAAAGTTTGCTATAGGATCTTCTTTCACTTTCTTAGAATAGTTTATTTGATCTTATATTTTTATTTCTTTTAGTATGGACACACTTTACCCACTCCTTGATTTTTCTTTTTATTTTTTCCGAGTGGAGTGCCTTTGAACCTACTATCCTTTTTAAATTTTTAAGAGTAATTTTTTGTTTTTCAGTCTTAGTTAGGTGCTACATATGACTGATTGACGCAAATTATTTCTGAATTTAAAAGCATCTTGTGAAAATTGAATGACTTTGGTTGAGACACCTAGGCTCTTTTATTGGACTATTATATGATGTTGGCTTAAATTTTAAATCTTGTGTTTTATTGATTGAAACTCTTTATGGATCCTTCTTGATTTGAACAAGTTCCATGAGTGTTAGGTATTTTTAATATTCCATGATTTCATATTGATGTCTAGAACTTGATTATGTGTCGTGATCTTATGGAACTTTCGACACTTAAAACTAGGAAAGTTTGCTAGTATAAAGGGATTTTTATATTAGTTTTTGGTATTTGAAAGTCAAACTATCTTTTAGAAGTGAATTTAAAGAAATTGGGATTTAAAGGTATCCTATGAGCCAACCTATGACCGATGGATATGACAACAATCATACCATTGGTATTGTGGATTAAAATAGTGAAATGGCACCGGGTAGCTATTAGACGAATGCACTACACTATCATACATATATGCTAGGATTGTAAAATTGATCATCAGAAGATAGTATAGAAATAAGTCTTGAAGATGTTTAGTGTGAAGAGGATCAGAACATAAGATCCTATGATCGTGGGATGATACCATGATATCATATTAAAGAGTGTATGAGGATTAATCTACATAGTTAAAATTAAAGATAGAACTCACAAAAACATGTCATGATTGAAGGAGAAAAGAATAAGCTTGTACTACGTATTATGCCAATAAACATCTGCCAATGTGCAAAAGTCAAGTATTATCTTACGAGCACAAAGTACGATCATGGGTTATACGTATGATCGTACCTTCCTTCATCCGATGTGCTGACTCAATAAATCCATTAATGTTCAAACAAGGTTTTATTTGTCTATAAATACTCTCATTGGTTTTATTGTTTTAGTTTACATGCTATTACTAATTTTGAGGCATATTGTTGTTTTTTGAAGTATTAACATTTATTATTAGGATTTTAACTCAAAGAGTGATTTTGTAATTTTTATGTTCTTCTTCATAAGTTCATTATAATGACTTTTAATAGAATTATTATCGTTTGCTTGAAATTATGAGTAGCTAAACACCATAGCTAGGGTTGTGGGAACCATGATGGATTAATGAAGTAGTGCTTAAAGTATGACATAATTCTCAAAGGGTGTTTATGCATGCATTTTGATTCTCCTTAGTTTGATGGATTTCTTATGGTGGCCAACACTAGAACTCGCCTTATCATTACTCATAGAGAATGAAGGTGTAACAGATGGGAAAATAAAATTAATAAAAAAATTGAAAGCTATCAACCTCCATTTAATTAGACTTGAGCTACTAAATGGGATAGACTAACATGGATCAATGGTAGGGGTTAGTAATGAAAAACTCATGAGACGTTAATTCATAATTAGGGATAGTCATATAATATGGGCGTTAAGTTATTTAGATGAGTAGAACCTACTGATTCTACATGTTAAGCACCATAAAAGATCACTAGTACGGTGAACCTACAGAGTTATACAGTTATGGGGAACACAGTCCTGGTACCTCTCCTATATTGTTTACAAATTCAATGAAATCAACAATTGTTACTATTAGAATTCTTAATTACAAAACCTCTTTTTTACTGGAGATTATTCACTGATTGCTTAGATAAACACTTGATAGATATTTTAACGTATTCATTAATTGCTTAGATAAATAATTGATAGATATTTCAACCTATTCCTTATGGGATCAACCCTAACCTAGTTGGTTTCTAGATTTGATTAATGGTCGCTTTATACTTTTATTAGAGGTATAATTTAGGAGAAATCAACTATTGGTGTCGTTGTTAGGGAATACGATTATAGAGTTAATTGAGTGAGTTTGTCTAGCTATTAGTTTCTATTCTTGATTTTATTTTTTGTTGTCTCTAGGGTGCACACTGGTGTATTACCAATAATCGAGGTCACGATAATACCTTAATTTCATTGATACAAAAATTGAAAGGATTTTGAAATCTAGAAAAAGGATAATGAATGACGAAATTCATAATCAAGGAGTTAATAACTTGGGAGTTTTAGCTGAGAGAGTTTTAGATCAACTAGGATATCTTCATGGAATTAGGAAACTATGGATAAGACTAATACTCAATTAGTTGCAGAGGAAAACCCTAGATAAGATGTTTCAAGGTAAGAAAAGTATAGACAAGCTTAAATAAACCATCTAGCCGTACTTAAGGAATGAGAAAGGTGGGGAAGAAATTGAAGGGTAGCAACCTCTACAACAATATCTTCCTCAGTTTGATGAGGTAGAAGATGAACTAGAATTTCTATATCCAATTGAAACAAGTGTTATTATTCCAATGCCATTGATATTAGGAATTAAGTTTGACATAACCATGGTATGACACCGTTGCTAAACTTAAAAGCTGTGTTCACAGGCTATGATACTGCTAATGCAAACCTTTATTTGATAAACTTTGTAGGTATTTGTAATTTCTATAATCTACTCAAAGTAAGTCATAATGTGATTGAAATATGGTTTTTCTCTTTCTCTTTAGTGGAGGATGTTACATTAAGGTTTATAGAGTTTCCATATGGATCAATTACTAATTGGAATAAGTTCAGGACTCATTTCTCGGAGAGATATTTACCACCATCTAGAAAGTTAAAGTTGAAAGATAAGATTAATAACTTCAAGTAGCTATATTATGGGGTGTTACATGAGACCTAGTTGTAGTAAGGTGTTATATAGGATCCGATTGAGGTTTAAGAAGAAGTTGAAGAATGTTCCAAATCATAGAATATTATGTCGTAATTTGCTTTAGATATTCTACAGAGCTTTGAATTCTAAACCCAATGCTATAGTAGGACACAATCATTGGTAGGGAATTTATGAGGTTATATTAGCATCAAGCTTTTATCATTCTAGATTAAATCACTAAAACTAACCAGGGTTGTCATACTCGTGATATAGGCATGCCCACATGCACTTATATAATTAGGGAATCCGTGAAGGAAAAAATGCTAGATGACTCAATCGCTCAAGAGGTAGCTTAGTTGAAGATCGAGCTTAACTTATGTACTTAGGAATTTGCAGTAATGGGATCTGAAAAGGTTAATGTGGTTGATTAATATGGAGAGGCACCTAGGCATGATGAATATGATTTTGAAGAGGAGGCAATTATCTTGACAATTAAGTGGTGAGTTTGCAAGCCAAAGGCCAAGGATTTAATCAAGATACTTAGAAATCAAGGCAAGGCAATTAATATCAGAACTACTACAAAGATAAAAACTATAGCAGGTCTGGGTATAGGGATAAAAGTAGGGGAAGAGATAGTGATTGGAAAAGAAAGGATAACTATAGGGATGGAGGTGGAATTTATGTTCCACTATGGAACCATGATGCTGATTTGAGTAATTTGAGCATGGAATACATGGTAGAAAAAGTATTAAAAGGGGTAAAAGATGGAAGACTGGCAAAATGAGCTTAGAGAAGATACTTTGGGAATGAGTCAAAAGATTGAATCATATGTGTAATGCCCCAAGAATTTCAACTACTAGTAGAACCCTGTTTCAAGCTCGTTAGAAATAAATTTAGTTATTTGTTAGCTACATGATCTAGCTTGATGAGTATTAGGGCCTCAAAAGTGTCCTATCTATTAACGAATCAAAACATTCCTTGCCGATTGAATTCTTGAGATTGATAGTGGTATGGTCAACTTCAAACGAGCATATCTCTTGTTATACTAAGAATTTCTGAGCTCATGACCCACCAAAAGATATATAATTGAATTAGATTTCCAACAATATCAATTTTGCCGAAATCCTTTATCGAACCAAAGAGTTATGCCCATTTTACTTCAGCGTATCAGCCTGGAAATTTCGTGACGACATTTTGTGATGACTTATCAGAAGCCTGATGGCTTGTCACAAAATGTCATCTCCATAAGCAGAAAGTCACAAAATCCAACATTTTGTGATGACATTTTGTGACGACTTGTCACAAGTTTGACGGCTTGTCACAAAATATCGTCAACCTTAAACCAAAAATCATAAAGTCCACCCTTTTGTGATGACATTTCGTGACGACTTGTCACGAATGTCATCAGCTATTTTTTTCAGCAATTTAATGACACTTTTGCAAGGGTATTTTGTTCTTTTTCAAAAACTTTCCACGACTTATAACCCTCAGAGAACGTATTTTCTTCTATTTCTCTTTAGTTAAACATTTCAAAATTCTCTGCACACCTTCAACCACAAAGTTAGGGTTTCAACATAATAACTCAATTATCTAAAGATTCAACCATGAGAATTCAATAATTCTTGCATATTTGAATTCTTCATTAAGAAGGCTATGAGGGACACCCAATAGTTCGTGAATAACCTTCCAAAATTTTTGAAGTCATCCAATAGCTCCAAGTTTAAGGTATGTGGGTTTTGAACAAGAACACTCTTTCGTTCTTGTGCCCAAAAGTTGTAGTTTTCTTAAAGAATTCATATTTTTAAGATGAATTTGCATTATTTTGATATATTTCAAGTTTTGAGATTATAGAATGGTCCTAATCTTGAGTTGCATGGTTTTCTTATTCTAATATGATTTGAATTGAGAAATTACATTATAATTTATATGATTCCTACATTCATGTCATTTTTTTCAAGAATTTTTGAGACTTGTTGTATGAATTGAGCCTTATTGTTGAATTATGAGTTATTGATGACTTTTAAAGAATTACAAGAATATTTCTTATATTTCCATTATTATGAGATCTTTAAAGCTTTGATGATAAGTCTGTCAAGATTTCAAGAAAGAAGTGAGTTTTGATCCTAAGTTAAGAAAGAAATCCACATCTTTGATTTTGAGATAAAGGGGATGCATTTTGGCTCTCATTACATATTGTTGAAATATTTTAAGGTGGATTTTCTTAAGTACTGATCAAAGTAAGGGAGTAGTATTTAGCACCGAGTTGGGCTTGATTCCGAGGTCTCATGCCGCAGAACTATGTGCCCCCGTAGGTTTCTGATTTACCCCAAGTGGGTTAACACAGTGATCACTAATGTTAAGGTTTTATCCGATGGCAAGGATAGAACAGCTCTCCCCAACGTGGGTAAGATGTTGGACTCTATATAGCTCACATGGTTTATGTCGGTTAGAAGAAACTCCCAAAGTAGTCCCCCACTCTATCTAAGATACAAGTATATGTATTTTGAAAGCTATGAGTCCAAGATTTCTAAGGCTCTCAAGTGTCAAAATCTTTAAGTTTCCAAAGAAGTTCCTAGTTTTCTTGAGATTAAAGTGTCTGCTCTGAAAGATATTGTTTTAAGACTTTATCTATCTTACAAGTTTGAGAATAAAGAAAGAATGCACATTTAGAATGAAGTTCAATGACTCACGTGATTTACATTACCAGTTTTCTTATTCATGATTATGATGGTTTTAATTCAAGCTATGTGAGTCATCTATACTAACATGCATATTTTCTATAAGGATTTATGATATTGATTATTTAATTGCATACCCCCCCATATACTCAGTACATTCCCAAAGTGTTGATCCACATATACGTCTATGTGCTACATTGTCTCATAATGTAGGTACAAGACTTAGTATGCACATTCAGATTCAGTCAGCTCGCAGCTTCCAGTCAGCAGGTGATGAATCCTTTTGATTCAAGGGTTTGAGCCAGATAGACAGTTTGAGCAGTTCTTTATTTTCCTTTTTCAGTCATAGTGAGTTGGGATAGTTGGGAGTCATGACCCGTCTATCTAAAGTCAGTACTAGTGGAGGCTTCGTAGACTGTCAGTAGAAGTTGATATATTCAGTTTTAGTTTTGATTTGTAAAGCAGAGTTGTAATCTTGTAAATTCAATTTTGGATTGATCAGATTTAGAAAAGAGTTGTTTTTCGCTAATTTGTACAGATTTATACTTTTTATTTAGTAGCTTATGAGTTATACCAGTAGAAGGGTTAGCTTGGGGTCACTTATCACCCTAAGCACCGTGTGATGTCTCGGGACCTGTTTTTGGGGTGTTATAATAAGCTACCATATTAAGCATCTTGAGCAGCATTTAGCAAGATATAAGTTGCATTAAATCAACGTCAACAAGGTACACCCTCGACCAATACCATCCAAAATCATTAAAATGATGGTCATTGCTTGGATATTACTAAAAGTAGCAGTAAGATGACCATTGATCCACCAGTACCCTTGGTTGTTGAGAATGAGGTTAAACCAATGATATGAAAAAGTGGCCAAATCTAAAAATTTAGTTGTTGATAAAAATGCATCTGAAAAGCCTCTATTTGTTGAAAAAGAGAAAAAGGTAAAAAATGTAAAGGAAAAAAAGGTCCCATAATTATTGACTCCCGTTCAATGCCCCCTCCTTCTTTTCCACAAAGAATGAAAAGAAAGGCTGAAGAGGGAAAATATCAAAAGTTTAATTCCACTTGAAAAAATTGTTGATGAACATCCCTCTAATTAAGGCTCTTTAACAAATGCTGGGTTATGCAAATTTTATGATGGATTTGGTGATAAAGATAAGGAATATGATTTTTTATCCCATTGCTAATGTGAACCATTGTAGTACAATTACTTCCTAATCTCTAGTTGAGAAGTAAGAAGACTGAGAGTTTTTAAATTTTACATACCATTAGATCTTCAAATTTTGCAAAAGCTTTGTGTGACTTGGGTGTTAGCATTAACTTGATGTTGCAATTAGTTTATAGATAGTTGGGGTTAGGGTCACCTAAATCAACTTCGATGAGACTTTTTATGGCGGACCGCCATATGAAGAAGCCCATATAAATCTCTAGTGATGTTTTGGTGAGGGTTGCTGCCATTTATCTTTTTGATTGATTTTTCATCCTTGATTGTGAGGTTGACTTTGAGGTCCCCATTATCTTAAGGAGATCATTCCTTGTGACCAGATATGATTGGTTGATATAGACATATGGAAACTAAAGTTTAACATGATGAATATGTGACTTTTAAGGTTTGCCAATCCATAAAGTAGCCAAAGGATATGCATGTGATTTTCGTGATTCATATAGTGGATGAGGAAGAGATTGTAGGTTTATTGAGTAAAGGATTGGAGTTGAAACACTTGTAGTGGTTATTATAAATTTAAAGGATGATGACATTGATGGCTATGATGATATGGCGATTGTGTTTGCTGGTAGTGGTTCATACAATTTTGCACCAAAGAAGCTAGTTCTTGATTTGAAGAATAGAGTGACTCTTCTGGCTAATTTTTCTATTATAGAGCCTCCAGTCTTAAATCTTAAGACTCTTTCATCCTATATTCACTATGTATTTTTTTGGAGCCAACAATACTTTTCCCTTTATTATTGCCGTTGATTTGGTAGATTGGAAGGTTAAGGCCCTTGTTTCTATGTTGTAGAAGTTCAAAAGGTCTATTAGATGGTCCAATACAGATATCATTGAGATTCTACCTGGAATTTGGACACATAAAATCAACTTGAGACAAATTGTATGCCTAATATTAAGCATCAAGAGATACTTAATCCACCTTTGCAAAAAGTAGTTATGAAGGAAGTTATCAAGTGGTTGGATGCGGGTGAAGTTTACAACAAATGGGTAAGCCTGGTCAAATATGTTCCAAAAAAATGAATTCATCGTGGTTCCAAATGAGAAGAATGATCTTATTTTGATGAGGTCGGTCACCGATTGGCGTATATAGATGGACTTTAGGAAGTTGAATGCATGTACTGAGAAGGATCACATTCTAGTGCCTTTCATGGATTTAGGCAATTTTGCTAATAGAGGATGGTATTCTTTTCTAAATGGATACTCAGTTATATTCAGATTTTAACTACCTTTGAGGACAAAAAAAGACCATTTTTGCTTGTCCATATGGGACATTCACATTCAAGAATATGCCTTTTGGTCTATGAAATTCACCGCCGATTTTTGAGTATTGCATGATGCATATGATTATGTACAAGATTGTGACTAAAGCCAAAGACAAGGAAAAATCTAGGCGAGAACTTCCAATAACCACAATATTAAAGATTGAGCTATTTGATATTTTGGCCATTGATTTTATAGGACCCTTTTTGAGCTCGTATGGTATGAAGTACATTATGGTTGCAGTTGACTATGTCTTGAAATGGATGGAAGAAGTTGTGCTTTTAAAAAATAAAGGGAATAGTGTGACACATTTTTTAGGACAAATATAGTCTCCAGATTTAGGACTCAAAGGTTAATCATTGGTGATGGAGGCTCACATTTTTGCAATTATCTATCTAGAGACCTTCGTAGATATATGGTATGAAACATAAGGTGGAAAAAACCTACCACAGTCAGACAAGAAGGAAAGTTGAGGTATCCAATCATGAGATCAATTTTATTTTAGCAACGACTGTAAATGCCAATAGAATGGATTGGGCTAGAAAGTTAGATAATGTATAGGGATTACTGCACAACATACATAACTCTTATTAGTGCTTCCCCATATAATCTTATGTATGTAAAAGCATGCCACTTACCTGTCAAACTTTAGCATAACACATTGTAGGAACTAAAGTGGTTGAATCTAGAGTAGAGTGATGCAATGAATCTGAGTGTTGAGAAATTAAATAAGATGGATGAATTTTGTGTTAAATCATGTGAAAGTTCAACTTTGTACAAATAGAAGATGAAAAAGTACCATGACTAGGAGATATAAACAAGAGAGTTCACTATTGGTGATAAGGTCTTATTATTCAAATCATTGTTTCATTTGTTTCCTAGCAAGTTGAAGTTGAAATGGAGAGGTCCATATATAGTGGTGACAATGTTTCCCTATGGTGCAATTGAGCATAAAAATAGCAAGGTCCAGATGTTTGAAGTAAATGGCCAATGGATGAAACACTTTCTCAGTGATATTGAAGATGTCAAGGTTGTATGTGATGTAACTATTGATAGAACCTAAGTAATCAAGCTTACCTTAGTTTTGCCACGATATTAAATTAGGCACTTCAATGGAAGGAAACACATGAGTTAGTTTTGTGAAGTTTGAGTAGCCAAACAAACCATGTCATCCCGCGATGTTAAATCAAATATTGCTAGGGAAACAACCTAAGGATTTTTATACTTATTTTAATTATTGGGTAATGTACGCTACGATGTTATAGAAAAGAAACTAAGGAACTGGAACAAAAACAAAACCCATGAAAGCATTGGACGATCATTAGAAGTTCCAACGGTCATGGGTTTCGTCGTCTGCATGAAGTCTAGAGAATTGATTTCAAGGGTTGTTCCCAAAATTGATAACTAAAGATCATGTAATGAAAAAACCATCATGGTATCCATTGTCTAATTAAACTCCTAAAAACTATATTTTAGTTAATGGAACTTGCGATTTTAAGGAACGACCGTTGTTACATAAAATGATCATCCTTAAGCTTTGTAGGTTCACAGGTAAGTTTTCTACATGCTCTTAGTACGAAGACTTACAATGATCATGGTATGATTCCATGATTATTGGTATGAGTCATTCGTTAGGCTTAAATTTTAAAATTACCTGATTGATATAGCGTGGAAACATAACACTTTCGATGATTAAAACCGAGAAATTATGTGTGAACTTAGGGTGTTTTATTGGATATGATGCACTTTGGTGTGAATTATAATTAAAATAGGTCTACAACAGTACTTGAACAAAAAGAGAAGAAAAAGATCTGAAAATGTCAAATTCGATCAATATACAAGTCAACACATGGGTCGTAAGCAGTCGATACTTTCGTATACTGAATCGTATGAGTAACAAAACCAAAAGCCAAATCAAGGAGCCAAGTATAAAAAATATATGACTAAAGCATCAAATCCATTAGGAAGGATATTAGTCGTATACTAATGTCATGAGCATAATAGAATCTAAGATACTATCTAGGAATTAAAGTGTCGAAGGTATACGAGTCGGAAGTCTGAGTACGACTCATATAGGTATGTCGTATGCTAACCAGTGTTCAAGACTTGGAAATAAAGAATTCTCAGTTAAATATGAATAAAGGACATGAGTCTTACACTAAGGCAACACTCATAAGAAGAAATCATATGCTGAACAGAGAATTGAAGCCTTGGGCAGATCAGGCATTAGAACAGATACGACAAGGCAGGGTAAGACTCGTAAGCTAAGGATACGAGTGAAGACCAAGTCGTACCGACTGCCAACTTATCTTTACCTTTCCTATTTTAATAGGATTATTATGTTATTTTGAGATTCTATAAATACCCTAAGGTTTATCTTTTATTAGGTTACGTGTTGTGACATTTTTTATACGCTATTACACATTATTACATACTTTTACAATTGTTCTTGAGATTTTAGGGTTTTATTCAATTAAAGACTTTGGATTTTATTCATCTTATTCTTGTGCAATTGATTTTATGTGTTCTTTATTGATAATCATGGTTTCTTGCACATACATGAGTTGCTAATCTTCTTAGCTAGGGTTGTTGGAACCCTGGCGGCTTAGCTACGTAGAGAAAGTGTGAGACACAATTATTTTAAAGTTTCTGCATGTATCTTGATTCTTCTTCGCAATAATTAAACTCATAACAGTTGCAGACGCTTGGGATTGCCTGTATTCGCATCCATTCAATAACCAAGAAGCTTTCGATTAGGGAAAAAAATTTAAGATAGTAATTTGGGGTATGATAACCAAGTATCTCATCTTATCACTTGATCCTACCACAACAAGTGTAACTGAGGTCGTATCAAGGAGTAATAAGGCGACACCTTGCGATGATAACCAAGTCAAAGGGTGAAATTTATCTTCTAAGAGTGGATAATACCTATCTTGTAGGCTTCGCATGCAGAACAACAGAATAATTAGGTTGATAACGAGAAATATACACACTTGAGAACCAAGGGGGAACACAGACCTAGCGTTCGTCTCATATTGATTTCAACTCAAAAGCACTTAAGAATTGGTTACTATTTGCAATTGATAATAAAATTCCCCCCATTTACTTTCCTGTACTACTCGTGGATTACATCAAGGCATGCAACTATTCATGTTTTCCCTGTGGGATCGATCCTAAACTTATTGGTTTATTATATTTGCAATCAACTATATTATACTTCTAGTTGAGGTGTAGTTTTGGGAGACATCAAATTTTGGCACTGTTATCGGGGAAGACGGTTTGAGTAGTGAATTAAATTGGTGATGTTCACGGGTTTTTATTTTCTATTTTTGCTTTAGCATACACTGGTGTATGCCAAGTACTAGGAGTAGAGGCAATCTTTTACTCTCTTTTTATCCAGATCCAGGAAGAATCCTTCAAACACCTAGAAGGATGTATGGACAAGTTCGTGATGGGGTGAAAGATCCCCCACCTATGGACCCAAGCACGGCACTCCTGCATGGTCTATTAGATCCACAGAATATTGCAGACTCGCAAACACAACAATTGTTGGGGAAAGAACATAGAGAAGCAGAAGAAGGAAGACTTGTTGTAGAGGCGGCAATAGCTCAGCAAGGAGGACTGGTATAGCTGAGATAGGTTGTTGATAATCAAGTTCAAAGTGGTAGGGCTCCATTTGTTCTAGCATACCAACACTTAGACTCATATGAGGAAGATGATGAAGATCTGGGTTATGTTGAGCCTACGAAGTCCAGAGCCATTGTGCCACCTCCATTAGCCCCTAATGTGAAATTTGATATCACTAGTGCTATGATCCAATTGCTAAATTTGAAGGGTGTGCTTTTGGCGGCCGCAAAGGCTGACGAAAATATGCACGTTACAAATTTTCTCGGGATATGTATAAATCACAATATTCTAGGGGTTAATCAAGAAGTATTACGATTGAGGTTGTTCCCATTTTCTTTGAATGGAGAAGCATCGCTATGGTTAGGGGAACTTCCAAGAGAATCTATCACTATTTGGTATAATTTGAAGATACAGTTTCTAAGAAGATTCTTCCCTCCTACACGGATGTTACAGTTGAAGGATGAAATTTACAATTTGAGACAACTACTTGCAAAGTCTATGTATGAGGCGTGGTTTCGATTCAAGAAGAAGTTGAGGATGGTACCAAATCAGAGGATCTAACTTATATGAGATCTTCTATCAATCATTGAATAATAACTCAAGAGCTATGATAGATACTATTTTAGGAGAAAGATTTATGTGTCTTCGTTGGAAGCTTCACAAAAAATGCTAGATGATATCGTGGTTACCAACAGAGGATGCATACTTGAGATTCGGAACGTGGTGGTGGTACATATGCTATTGGAGCAATAAATATGAATGGTAGCACAAGAGGTTACACAACTTCGTACAGATATTGGGTTGCTTACAAAATATTTACATCAATGAGTGCTAGAAGGTGAATGCAGTAGTGGCACAAGGGTCTACCTCCAACCATTTGAGATCAAATATGAAGAAGAGGAAAAGTATCTTGATCGTAGATTAATGAATTTTTGAGTTCAATAGCAAGGGAATCGGTCGAAACTATTATAATGATAGGTATAGAGATCGGAGTAGAGACAGAGATGGTGATTGGCGGCGTAAGGATAACTACAAGGAGAAGAGTGACAAATATATTCCACCAGGAAGCCGAGATATAAAATTCAAAATGGAGGCCCTTTTGGCCAAGATGGTAAAAGGGAAAGAAAGTCAAGAAAACTTCTTAAAGGATATCAAAGCCGATCTATTAGGATTGAACTAGAAAGTTGACTCACATGCGATAGAAATCAAGCAATTGGAGCGACAGTTTGATCAGATGTCAGCCACAGTGAATCAGAGACAACCTGACACTCCTCATCATGAAAATAATTAACTATAATTAAATGGTAAAAATTTGTATACAACACATCTCAAGCCTATTGACTTCAATATATATCCTCATCAGTCAATAAAGTAATAATCATAGAAGATATGGCACAATAGATTTTTCAAGAAACAATCACAAAATTAAAGATTTATTTTGCATATGTTTTACATGAACTTAAATTATAGTAATTTATAACAAAATAGATTTTAACTTTAGTTATACCTAAAGAATACAAGTGAAAAAATAGATATCACATATATATATAAAAAAGGAAAATGACCTAAAATGCCCTTCAACTATGTAAAATGGTGCAAAATATCCTCCGTCTACCTATTGGGCCTAAAATGTCCTTTATGTCTACCTATTGGGCCTAAAATACCCTTACCACCTACCTATTGACCCTAAAATGTCCTTTCCATCTACCTATTAGGCCTATTTTGCCATTTTATCTTGGAAAATTACATGAAAAGGTCATCCTTAAAACTTAATTACATAAATAATACACTACAAGAAATCTGATTTTTAGTGGCGAAAAAAGTCGCTACTAAATAACGAAATGTCGCCACTAAATATCTTTGGCAGTGACAACTATGGCGTTGGTAGTACTTCCGAAACTAAAAGTTATTTGCGACGACAAATCTAGGTCGCCACAATAAAAAGGTAATTGTGACGAGTTTTATCGCCACAAAAGGTAGATAATTTCGCTGCAAATTGTATTTTGACAAAACATATATGGGTTAGGTCGCCATTGATATAGTAGCATTAGCAGCAACTTTGCCGCTGCAAAATCATCATCATTTGTGACGACTTATTTCTTGCCACAAAAACCATGCTATTAGTTGTGACGACTTATGGATCGCCACAAAAACACCATTATCTGTGACGACTTATTTCTCTCCACAAAAATCTTTCTATTATCTGTGATGACTTAAGTGTTGTCACAAAATCACTATCATCTGTGACATTTATTTCCTCGCCACAAAAAACTTTATATTAGTAGCAACCTTTATCGCCGAAAAATTAGTATCACTAGTGACCACACATTTAAATTAGTAGCAATCAATGTCGCGCCTATACCTTTAAATATTAATGGCGACTCTTATATCTTGTTGCTAAAAATAAACTTATAATAGCAAAATCCATTGCCTCATATCTACTTAATCATTAGTGGCAAGTCTCAATTTGCCACTAGATTAAATTTTGTGCTCAAATAAAAATACTATTTTCATCAACCAAAGAATTGAATTTATTCAATACCTATATTAGACAAAATTGACAACAAATTTAAGAACTACATATAATATTAGCGATTAAAAGCATCCCATAGTATTTAACAAAATCATTCTCCGACTAACTATTACAAGTACTTCACTTACTAAGAAGTCAACGATACATACATTAATAATATGATGATATATAGTACTTCAGTTTTACCATATTCATACATATGATCAAAAATCAAACATGCATTCTACGCGTTCATGCTCCTCCTTAGTCAATCCATTGTTTAAGAACGCCCCTGCCATTAAAACACACCAAGTCACTTTATGATTGTAGGAAAAAAAGTGCATATATATACTGAATGAACTAAAAGGCAGTGGTGAAGATTTCGTTAACGAGGTGGCAAGTTCACCCTTAAAATTATTAATTCGAACTTCACCCCTTAAAAGATTTAAAGTGTACATAAATCTTGTCCTACCTTGTAGAGGTAGAGATGTTGTTTCTGAATCTACTATATATATACATATATTATAGTTTTGACCATGTATAAATAATGTATTTTTCATCGAGGGAGATTCGGGTGAACCCCCTTGTCCCTCCTAGCTCAACCCCTGCTCTGTAGCCTATGTCAATTCGCTATAGAAGCTCAAAGCCTCAAACTAACCATATGTAAAGTGAGAATAACATAAAGGTTGTGAAAACTGGTCCCATTATGTAGATATAAGAACCACATTCATTAAAATATATGTTAATTTCCAATCTAATATCTCAATAGATTGTAAATATTTTATACCAGAAAATGATCCTTCCAAAGTCAAACAAACCTGTCGTAATCAGTTAGTACATTCCAACTTTTGAAGCTATAGTAGTAAGAAAATGTGGTCACCCCTGAATGTAACCCAAGAAAAGGTGGTCAATGCATTGAAGCCAGTGGCTAGCGACCAGGAAAATGTATCCCAGGAAAACATCAATCACAGGAAGTTACACTGACAAACAATCATTCTTTGTTTTCTTTCTTTGGTAATATTTCTAGATTTTTGTCCATTGTCCTTAGCCTTTTTTCATATTTTCATTTACAAATAATTAATTTGTATTTGTGACTTCCAGATAAAAGAAAGTCAAAGTGCTTATGGTTCTTTTCTGGACAATGAGTTGGACAAGAAAGTACCTGTTGCATTCCAGCCATGAGAGCAACCATTTTTTCTTGAAACATTTTTTCTACTTCTCCTTTCATGTGTTCACGCTCCTCTTCCAGTTTTTTTTGCAAATCCTAATCCATATCTCTTTTCAAACCGGCAACCATTTGTTCACGCTCTTCTTGCAACTTTCTTTCCATGTCAAGTTGCATCTCTTGATGCATATTTTCTACCGCTGAAGACACGCTAGCCTCTATGTTTGCCTATTGTGTTTGATTTTTTTCAGTAGGCTTCTTACCATATCCTTTTCCCCGAACATATCCCGATTTCTTACCAAGAACTGAAGTTAAAATCTCATCTCTGGTCATGCGAAGCTCGATCTCTTCGTACTGTTGTTCAACAAGTTGCTGGAGTTGTCCCTATAATAATATATAACCATTTACAACCATTGGTTAATATATTGAGCATAACTTATAGTATATCAAAAAGGTAATATGATAGTGATTTCAGAAAATTACATGAATTTGTTCAGATTGTGGATCCATCCATACACGTTCTCCATTAACATTCTTACGTGTGTGTTGGATCTCCCAGATTTTATCTGGTGTCTCTTTTTCTCCTTTTAGAGGATTTCTCTTCAATATCAAAAGGAAAAATATGTTTATATAACCATAAGATTATATAGAATGATATAAATAAGTATATGTAATAATAAGGGAACAAATATAATGTATCTTAACCGTAGATTCCTCTACTTCTGCAAATGATCTTGTACCACAACAATGTTTAGTTATTTGTTTTTCTCTATTTCTTTTGTTTCTCTCGCTGACGACATGCACTTAAGTGAACAGTTAGTAAATCTCGAATCAATCAAACAATCAATCAATCATACAAGCCGCAATCCTAATACAAAATAACTTCCATTTCCAACAAAGTAGACTTCTATTTCCAACAAACCAGAATTCCACAATCCACATTTCAAAGAAAATGTGCAGATAGAAGTCAGGGTATAAAATAGAAATATCAAGTTGCAGGTTCACCATTCTGCATTTGAAATACGCTAGTCTAAGAAACTGCAATAGAGGTTCTATTACTTGGCTTGCCGATGACCAAAAATACTTGATATGATAAGAAAAACATCCAGGTTTGAGGGTGTATGACATTTATATTTAAAGGTACAGAAATATATTTTCTCAAAACAAATTTCAATTGTGTGTTCGTTACCTTGAATTTATCACTGCCAAAATGTTCCACTAGGTGCTTCCAGTCATCCAACTCAACATCCTCCGGACAATGCGATAATCTATCTTTATCATTGTTATAGCTTGAGTAGATAACATGTAATCGAGCTTTCCATGATCTAAAAAGTCATTGCATAGTGCTTATCAAAAAACCTTGCAACTTATGCTTTGGCAGCCCATTTCGAACTTCAAATTTATCCTGCACATTTGTTCAAAAAACAGAAACTGAGAAATACTGTTTGATCTTAAAAAATAATATTAAAATACTGTTTGGTCTGCAAGATTCACATCCAAGAACACAACCTGAGAAGTCAACTTCCAAGAACACAACCTAAGAACACAACATGTCATGGCTGTAGACAATTACGATTTGCAAATGCTATACCAGGTCACCCCCACAAGATACGGGTATGATTTCTCCACATAGTAATGTAGATTGCCCGAAAAGAAGCATTCATCATCACAGTCCATTTTTTAGTGATTTGTGAAGATCCCGTCAGTTGTTATCCTCATTGATAACTAAACAGAGATTTTATCCAGAAAAAATATGTTTAATAATACAAAGACACATTAACTAGTCAATCGAACACACAACACAGTTTACTAAAGCTCACAGACCATGCAAGTTGCTTTCCACATAGAATGTGATACAGTAATAGACTAGTAAGATGCTTTCCAAGTTCAGATTTTGCTTTTTTATGAACATAAAAAATAAAGAAACTAACATGTCATGGCTGCAGAAAAAGTATTTTCAATAATACAAAGACACCATAACTAGTCAACCAATCACATAACACTATTTACTGAAGCTCACAGAACATGCAAGATGCTTTCCATAGAAAATATGATACAGTAATAGCCAAATAAGAGAATGAAACCAATACAATATTAAGAGTCATTACCTTGACCCTATACCACATTGCTTCTCCATGTTTTAGAACTATGTTCTACCAACTTCCATCTCTAAATGAGACAGTGGTTCTCATGGTCCAACCACAGTAATTGACAATGTCTCAAGCTCCAGAACCCACGGCTCTATCAATGTTATCTGGAATCATTATTTTAATTTTTCCTCTATGTTTAAACTTAAAATCCACGGTTTTGGATTTGTATTTCCCTCTTCCTTTCTTTTTATTGATGTGGGAAACTGCAAACCAAAAAATATATTATTATAAAATAAAATGTATATTTAGATTGATCCAGCAAAGTGAAATAACCTGCACCAATTTTAGCCTCTACACTAAGGCGTACACTTTCATCTAGATTTCTTAATGATTGTGTCTCTGGGGATGTCCTTTGAATAGGTCCTCTTTGCATTTGCTGTGTTTGAAGAGGTCCTTCGCTTGGATTAGATGATTGTCCTATTTCTAAAGAAGTTCCAACAACTCCTATTGGTTGTATTTGTGGCTGAGATGTTGTATCAGAACTTAAACGTTCTCAAAAACTGCCACGGCCGCATCCACATCCCACACCTCCTCTTCCACTTCTACCTCGTCCTGTTTCTCTCATTTTTTGTAATATTAGGTTAAAAAGGAAATGTGTATCAGAACCACAAATTAAACATGCCAAAATATATATCTACTGCCGAGGAAATTATCAATTTATAAAATAAAATTTTAAATCAAACAATTTAAAAATATCAAACGGTTTGTTGAACTTTATAAATTTATTGATTCTACTTAAAAACACTAATTTCATTAATAAATAAAATTTGCAAGAATAATAATACCAAATACAAGATAGCATAATAAGAACACAAAATACAAGATGTCGTTCTATTTAGAACACAAAACACAAGATGCTAGCCTAACATAATAACTTCGCAAAACAAGATGTCAGCCTAATAAGAGTACAAAATACAAAGCACTTCTCATCTATTTTTTCTTCCCAATCTTCAGCAGGACATATCACTGTATTCTTCATCAGTAGCATCAAGTAACTCTTCTTCACTTTCTTCATTATCTGATACGTCCATATAATTATCATTAATGAAATCATCTTCCTCATTTTCTTGATCATTGGTTCGTAAAATAGATTCTGGTTCAACATCATCCCGGTGTAAAGACACCTCAATATCGGTTTCATGATTATTGGTACATAAAATATCTTCAACATCATCTTGCTAGTAAACATCTTCATTCAATGACGTGTCTAGTTCAACTTCAGGCACATTAAAAAGATCGTGAGCATTAGTCTTTACAACAACAAGCCAATCTTTATCGACCATGTCATTCAAATAGAAAACTTGTTCACACTGAGATGCCAACATAAATGGCTCATTTGTATTCAAGACACAATGAGTATTCACACTTGTAAAACCTTATTTGTCAATCTTATATCCTCTTCCGAGGTAGCCACATCCCACCAATGACACTTGAACAGATGAACTTTTCTATTTCCTGCATAACGTAACCCATAAATATCTTGTAATACACCATAATAATCCTTATTAGGGTCTGAAATATCTCCCCTCACAAGAAATCCGTTGTTCTGTGTTTTTTCTCACAAGCTCTTTTTTTTCAATCTAAATCCATTGATCATACATGTTGAATATCGATGTATCAATGGTTTTGGACCAACAACTAGGCTTTTGAGCTCATCATTTGCACGTCCTTGGGAAAATAGTACAAATATCTACATAAACAAACAATACTATTATCACTAATATAAGAAAATTAAATATATGCTAATATTTATTATGTCATTTAATTAGACACCTACGCGTGCATGAAACCAATCAATAAATCTATTGTTATTCACCCTATGAGCACGTGTTGAACCTTCTACTTCAATCTGTCTCATGTATTCCCTACAGTTTGCATTAGTTGATATTAACTAGATTATATTAATGTGAAATTATATTAGAATTGAAAAGAGACTTACTCCCTGTATTGTGAAATCTCATCACAATTTTGAAGCACATAAATACATGCTTGATTGAACTCATCATGAGATAGCCTATTTCCTCCATCTGAAGCCCCTTTTTTTTGCCCACTATATTTAAAAATAGACATCTCACCATTTGATACAGATTCATCATCATTTTGAGTTGATTTATTAAACTTAGTTGAGATGTTCTTTAAATATCGTGAACAGAACGTAAGGCTTTCCTATGCCAAATACCCTTCGGCAATTGAACCTTCTGGATGATCTTTGTTGCGATTATATGCTTTAAGCTCTTGCAAATACCTATAAAGAATTATCATTTAAATAATTATAGAATATTACATTTTAAATATATTGACATTTAATTTTAGAATGAGACAATACCTCTCAAAAGGGTACATGTTTCTATATTGAACGGGTCCACCAAGTTTTGCCTCTCTTGCCAAGTGACTTGACAAATGAATCATGACATCAAAGAATGATGGAGGAAAAACCATTTCAAGTTTGCACAATATGATAGGAATTTCAGACTCTAGGATATTAAGATCCTCATTCTCAGGCATTTAGAGTATAGATTCTTGAAAAACTTGCCTAATGCTATAATTGGTTCACAAACTTTCTTAAGCAATAAACCACAAATAGCTACTGGTAAAATATCTTGCAATAACACATGATGATCATGACACTTCAATCCATGTATCTTTTTCTCACGCACGTTAACACACCTAGAAATATTTGATGAAAAGGCATCGGGAACCTTCAAATTAGCTAAGAAATCGCATAACTTGAACTTCTCTTCAAGAGACAAAGCATAGCATGCAACCGGTAACAAAATATTATCTCCATCCTCAATTGGATGCAAACTTTGCCTAATTCCAAGGTCCATCAAATCATATCTACTTTTCAATGTGTCTTTTGTCTTTCCAAACATACTCATCATAGTTGATAAAAAAACTTTTAGACACATTTACTTCTATGTGCATTGGATCAAGGTTATGTCATAAGTCAAAACCATCCCAATAAGGCAATTTAAAAAAGATACTCTTCTTCCTCCAATTATAAGCATCATTGGATATATTACGCTTTCTCTTTTGGCCTTTACCAAAAGTCACATTGCCCAAAGCTTGTAATTGCTCAAGTGCTTCAACACCTGTTAAAGGAATAGGTGTATCCCTCATTTCGACTTTTCCATCAAATAAAACTCGATTTCTATGCCATGGATGGTTCATCGAAAGAAAACGGAGATGACCCAAATAACACAACTTACTACATAAAGAAATCGAATGTGTATCTTTGTGGAAACAAGGGCATGCAAGTTTGCTTTTGGTTGACCATCGTGAAAGGTTACCATATGCAGGGAAGTCATTAATCATCCACATGAGAGCAACACGCAGAAGAAAATTAGATTTTGAGTGTGCATCATAAGTCTCCACCCTGTTCCATAATTCATTCAACTCTTCAATCATTGGTTGTAAGTATACATCAATATCATTGCCTGGATACTTAGGGCCCGGAATAAGAAGAGTCATCATGAAATATGAACTTTTCATGCAATATCATGGTGGCAAATTATATGTAGCTAGCACAACCGGACAAATACTATGATTGGAACTGATATTTCCATTAGGTTGAAACCCGTCACTGGCTAAACCTAATCGAATATTTCTTAACTCAGTTGAAAAGGTAGGATAACGCTCATCGAGAGATTTCCATTCAATTGAGTCATATGAATGTCGCATGACACCATCTTCAATATTTTACTCTTTGTGCCACCTCATATTTTTTGCCGTCTTTTTTGCCATGTACAATCTTTGGAGCCTTGGTTTGATTGGAAAATGCCGCAATACTTTATAAGAAACTTTCTTACCTTTATGTTCTTCCGACTTCCACCTAGATTCACCACACTTTGGAAATGATTGGAAATTCAAATAGTCACGCCAATATAATATACAATCATTCTTACATGCATCAATTTTGGTGTACCCCAAGCCGAGATTGGAAAGAACCTTTTTTGCTTCATAGAAAGACTTGGGTACGAATGACCCCTCAGGGAGAACCTCTATTAAAAAGTTCAACAACTCATCCATCGATTTGTTTCTCCAATGGTTAAGGAACTTCAAATGGAGTAATTTAACAACAAAAGACAATTTTGAGACTTTTGTGCAACCAGGATAAAGTTCTGTCTGCGCATTTTCTACCAATGTGTAAAAAAATTTTGCATGCACATTTGGATCTTCATTTCCCTCTCGAGAATTAGTATTATCATCCACATTTGAATGTCCACAAGCATCATGAATCATTCCAATAACATCATCATGTTCAATTTCATCATCTTCTACTTGATCACTACCAGCAGGATTAGAATTTTCACCGCTAATCAATACTTCTCCATGATAATCCCAAACTCTATAAGAATCCCAGAAGCCCTTATTAAACAAGTGTAGTCTTACATCAATTCTCATCTTAAACACAGTGTTCCTACACTCCTTAAAAGCACATCGAATAATAGTGCTCACCCCAGATTGACTGAATGCCCAATTAAGAAAGTTATCTACTTCATATCTATATCTTTGGTCAGATCTATTCAAGATATCCAACCAACTTTTATCCATTCCTATCTTTTCAATCATTAAAAAATAATTTATTAATTAAAGATACAAGTATGACAACAATCAAAATAAATACAAGATCGAAGTGTATTGTAAATATCACAAAAAAGTTCAAAATCATAGAAACTAAGAAATAAAGTATAATAGCCAACACATCACCGGCCTGTCAACATGATAATTTACTCTTAAAGAATATTATTAAACTACTGTTTGATCTATAGGATTTACTTCCAAGAACACAACCTGTGAAGTCAACTCCCAACAGTACCTATGTTTTTCTTCTATTAATTAATTTTCTAATTGAACATCGACCTTCTTCTCCATAATAATTATTAATCATATGTCTGAAATTCTTGAAGTTATTAATGTGGATCTATCATCCTTAGAAAATAAGGAGGCATGTTTATCATTCTTGAAAAATTTAAGGCTCAGATTTAGCTTTTTTATGAACATGAAAGAGAAAGAAACCAACATGTCATGGCTGCAGACATGGTTTGCAAATGAATGCTATACCAGGTCGCCCCCCAAGACACGAGTAAGTTTTCTCCACACAGTTATGTAGATTTTCCAGAAAGCAGCATTCATCATCACAGCCTATTTTAAAGTGATTTATGAAGATCATGTCACTTCTTATCCTCATTGATTACTTAATACAGATTTTATCCAGAAAAAGTATTTTCAACCATACAAAGACACCGTAACTAGTCAACCGAACACACATCACAATTTAGTGAAGCTCACAGACCATGAAAGATGATTTCCACAGAGAATATGATAAAGTTATAACAAACAGAAACTAATCACAAATGTAATGTTCTGGACAAACTAAAAAATAAAGTATACAATTTCATTTTAAATTATTATAGTTTCCTATACACAGGTGCAAGGGTAAAAGAATCAAGCATGAACTCATTAACATTTTTAAGAGTACGAGCAAGTTAGTATAGTGATTAGTCTAGAAGTACAGGGATGACAAGAAAAAATACTGGTGTGACAATTATAGTGCAGTGACTGTGGATATCAGTGGTGTAGTTAGAGTTGTATCGGAAGCTATAGAATTTCTAGTCTCAGGGATCGTGCCTCCAACCTTTGAACCAAAGACAACTGCCTACCCCTCTACCAAACCTAGAGTCATGATCTATAGACCTCCTAAAAAATGATCAACAAATTTGAGGGGTCGTCAATGTATTCGGTCATAGCAAAAAGACTTGAGGCTCAAAAAGTTATTAAGCCAGGCAATGAATTCTGACACTGCCATGACTGTAAACCCTTTAAAACGGGTTGCCCCGCTAAGATACAGGACGAAAACAACAATGTCAGGTTCTATATTCTCAATAACAATCAATCATCACAGCCCTATTATTTTCATTACATTCTATTGTTATATAGTTCTATTGTTGCTTTGCCAATGCGGCCTCTGAGAAATAGAGTATAACATCCAACACATCGTCAAGACTCTCAACGTGAAAATTAACTATTAAAGAATATTATTAAAATATTATTTAGTCAACAAGATTCACTTCCAAGCACACAACCTGTGAAATCAACTCCCAACAGTAACTAGGATTTCTTCTGTTAATTATATTTCTAACTGAACACTGACCTTCTTCTTCGTAATATATTTTTGTAATACACCGAGAAATTTTTCGTTGAAATTTTATGCGTAAACGTGTTGGGTTCTATCTTCTAGAATGAATTATAAATTTCCGTGTAGAATGTCTTAGATTATGACCCACCATTATGTAGAGTATTGAATAAGCTTTCCAACTATATGTGGATCATCCAAAATGGACACCCGAGCGATGAGTTATGAACATTCCGATCGAACCATGAATAGTAGTGAACAGTAATACATGTAGGAAAAAAAAGTACTGAGGCCTGGCATATTTTTGCTCCAACTTTAAACGATCATAAATCTTTGTACATAATAATCTGGGTGATCTACTATATATCAAAGGAAATCTCTGCGAGTCCTATTTCCGATGAAATTGGTTTCATCCAATTTGTCTATCGGAGCAAAAAGTTATGGTTGATCTACTTCAGCCTATCAAAAGTAAATTTTTAGGTCAACTTCAAACGATCATAATTCCTCGTACGCAATGATCTGAGTGAGATACTATATATCAACGGAAAGATATGAGAGTCCTCTTTCTAATGAAATTGGTTTCATCCAATTTGGATATAGGAGTAAAACGTTATGGTTGATCTACTTTAGACTATCAAAATAGTCCACCAAAGGATAGATACGAGAATTATTTGATTTTTAGGGGCGTTTTGGTCATTCCCCCTCACCCAAAGTCCGTCCAAACCCTATATTAAAGCCTATTAGAAGAATTATATGTTATAATTCATCAAATTCCCTCAAAAAGAAAACCCTAAGCTCCTACATCCAACTTCAAGAACCTCCAAAGTTCACCATTAATTCTGCAAATTTATTCAAGATTCCAAGTTCCTAGTTCAAGAACTTTAAGAACCTCCAAAATTCACCATTAATTATGCAAATTTATTCAAGATTCCAAGTTTCTAGTTCAAGAACTCCAAGAACCATCATTCAAAGGCATGATTAACATCTCAAAAACGAGTATCGATCTAAAGTTCATCATTCAAGGTATGTGGAGTTTTTCAACAAGAACTCTCTTTCGTTCTTGTGCCCAAATTAATTTTTCTTTTATGAATATACATGTTTTGATATGAATTTGAAGCATGAATTTATACCCTATGTGATTTTACATGAGATTATGATACTCTTTATGTTTTGAAAGTTGAACTGAATGAGAATGATGATATTTTTGTACATAAAGCTGAATTTTCCAGATTTTAAAGTAAGTTATATATATTTATGATGAAAAGCATGAATCTTGAGAAAATTTAATATGATTTTGATGTATGAGACCGTGAGTCCTAATTGGAATTAAAATTTGAGAAATTATGTCCTATAAGCACAATGAGATTTGAATCCCAAAGCTAATTTTCTTTACCAAGATGTATGATTATAAAGCTGAAATTTTAAGTTTTAAGTGATTATTTTTGTGCTTATGTCATAAAGTATGAAACTTTGGAAGGTTTTATGGTGATATTGATGTATGGGTTTTAGGAACACTATTTGAGATTTTTATTTTGAGAAAATCATATGTTATAAACACCTTGAGTTTAAATAATTTGAGATATTTTGAATGAGTTGACCTTTTGGTCGTGAATGAGTTATTTTGAACTCGACTGTTAAAGAAATTCACGTTTTTATTGATTATGATAAAGGGATAGTAAATTGCCTCCCGGTGAAAATTGTTGAAGGGTTTATTGTGGATTCTTTTTAATGTGAGCCTGAGGCGGATTTAAATTTCTGAGCTAAGTCCGGGAGTAATCTTTAGCAACGAGTGGGAGGTATAAAGTGACCTTATTTCCCTAGAACTACATGCCCCCGTAGGAGTGAGCTTGAGGCTGATATATATAGTGATCACTAGTTTGTGTGGATTTGATATCGATAGTCCTACTCCGATGGCAAGGATAGGATGGCTCTCCCCAACGTGGGTCGTACGTTGGACTCCATGTAGCTCACGTGGTTTATGTCGGTTATAGGATCTCCCAGTGTGTGTGTGTTTCCTTGTGTCTATGGTGAATTGTGAAGTGATTTAAAAGTGGAATTGTTAAAGTTATTCTTTCGAAAGATTTAAATGATATTTACATTATGAGAATTGATATTCTTGATGAACTGAAAGTGATTGACAAATTATATGATGACTCACATGTGTTATTATACTTATTTCATCCTCTCATGATTATGATGATTTTCTTTGGGCTATGTGAGTCTTTCATACATCCTTCATATTTCTTATAAATATTTATGATGATGATGTTTATACAACTGCATACACCCCCATATACTCGGTTTCTTTCCATGGTACTGACCCATATCTTCGGATGTGGGCTGCATTTTCTCGGAATGTAGGTACAAGGTATAGTTGCACTTTCGGATCCAGTCAGTTCATCGTATCCAGTCAGCAGGTGATGAGTCTTTTTGATTCAAGGGCTTGGGTTAGTTATGCAGTATTTATAGTTTTGTATTTTCTTTATTCAGTCATATTGAGTTGGGGTAGTCGGGAGTCATGAACCGGCTCCCTACAGTCAGTACTAGTAGAGGCTTCATAGACAGTCAGTAGAAGTTGATGTATTTTGTTTCAATTCTGGTTGTAAAGGCAGAATTATAATCCTGTAAAATTTTATTTTTGTATCGATCAGATTCAGAAAAGAGTTAATTTCTACTGATTTGTATGGATTTGTATTTTTATTCAGTTGCTTATGAGTTATGCCAGTAGAAGGGTTAGCTTGGGGTCACTTGTGACCCTAGGCACTGTGTGACGTCTCGGGACTCGATTTTGGGGGGTTACAAACTTGGTATCAGAGCCAGGTTTTCAAGTGTCCTAGGGTGTCTATGAAGTCGTGTCTAGTAGATTCTTGTGGAATGGTACGGAGATGTTTGTACTTTTCTTTGAGAGGATACAGGGCATTTAGGAAATGTTTCCCTTCTTTCAATTCTAAGATCGTGCTATAAAAAGGTTCTCCAAGAAGCTTATATAGATTCTCATCTTACTCTATTCTGGCCAACTCTGCCTCATTTTCAAGGTATCAGAAACAGTTAAGCTTAATTCTCCGTAGATAGTTATGGGATTGTAAGAGAGCTAGAAAGTATCCTGTCAGTGCTTTTGAGTTCCAAAGATTGAAGTACTTTATTCATGTTCATAAAAGTCGTGAACTAAGCCTAGGTTAGATGTGCTTTCAGATTCCTCCTCAGAATCTACAATGTTAATATATACTTCTCCCTCTATGTATTATTTTTTAGATAACATGATTCGCAAGCTTCAGTTCTTCCCCAGGTAATGCTTCTATATTTTCTAGAAGAAATTTCAAAAGTTACACAAAGGGCTTGAGAGGAGCTCTCTAGTGTGTTAAGTTCCTTAAGTTGAAAGTTATGCCCTCATTCTTATAAGTTATTTAATTAAGACAGAGTAAGGTGTATTCTTAGATCGTTGAATATTGTGTGTCAAGTTTCTATCTCTTGTATTATGTAATCTTGTTATCATTATGTTTGTAAAAAATCAAAGTCTAGTGAAGCCGTGTGGGGCTCTTTCGATTCACTAGCATAGCTTCTTTGTTATTCATCTTATTTTCTTGTTCAAAATACAAACCAAAGTCTAGTGAAGCCGTGTGAGGCCTATTTTGATCCACTAGCAACTTGTAGTTCATCTTGTTCCTTGTGCTGGCTGAAAATGTGGGATGTGGATGTGTAGTAGTAAGAAGGATGGTAAGTGTGATTTGTTGAGCATAAGTATAGCGAAATCCCTTTTTACATGCAATTGGGTTAATAGGAAGTGATATAGTTTGTTCGAGGTATGAAACGGGTGTTGACGGTATTTGTATGAAAGAGAGTATAGGTTAGTGATGGAAGTACTCGGTGGGTAAGTGTTGTTAATCTAGGCACTCTCCAGATTGTAAGAGGAAGTTAAGTTAAGACGTAGAGAGCTATGAACTATGTTAAGTTGTGTATGAAGGATAGATATTAGTGATGCGTGAAAGAAGGATGTGTTAATGGATTGTGAATAAAATAGGCTATATGATTAGGACCAATTATTATTGTTATGAAGTTTAAGTGGGCTAGTGTTAATGGATGTGTTGTTTTATAATCTTCACGTGGGAGTTATGCGTGAGATGGAGTTGTAAATTATGTGAAGTGTGAGACCTTAAGTTTGAACGATTGGTGATCATGAAGCCGAATGTGACAGTTTTCGGATTAATGGAATTAATTGCCGAAAGTGACCTAATAGGCTTGAACAGTGTACACAAGAGTTTAAGTGTAGTTGACTTGTAATTAAGATTAATATTATATTATGATGAGAAAGTTCACCCAAGATATTATGGGACTGCTTTAATTTCGAGGATTAGTGTATGTGGTGTAGTGAGTCGTGCCATGAGATTGTTAGATGGATAAATACTAGTTAGACAATGGATGATGTTTTGATGGCTAAGTTAAGGCGAGGCGTATGATTGGAAATGTTGAGCCTCTTAAGTGTGATTTTGATTCTTATGGGTTAGAAACATAAGTTCATAGGCATGGTATTGGAGGGAGAAGACAGAAGTAGCATGGTCTATCAAAACGTTAGAAAGTATTCAAGTTGAGCTAATAGAAATAAGAGTTGAAGCACTAGATGGTGTACATTCTGGCGATAGAGATAATCCTAGTAATTTGAAATTAGTAAGCATTTGAGAATTTGAGTGGTGGCTTAAAGCTAAGGGGGAGATGATAGAACAAGTAGTCAAGTCAAGCTTTTACATTTTAGTAGAAGTACCAGTAAGTTGTAAATTTGCTGTGAGAAAGATCGGTACTTGACCCAATGTTATTTCAGTATTTTCAGCTGTCCCAAAACCTACTCATGCTTTACATTTCAGTTCCATGATCTTAATTCATGTTCATACACGTGATGGAGAATTACATACTCTTCTATTTTCCAAAAATGAGAAATTCCAGTTCTTCTAGCAGTTGGAATCACATTCCATAAGTTATGAGCTCTAAATTCAGGGCATGCCGCCCATGACTCATATACTCAAGTTTTACAGTATGTTCAGTTCCAGTACTCAGGCAATACTCTTATTGATCAGTGAGATTCAGTTTCCGTTATGGGTGTCTTCAATTTTGATACCTTAATGAACCCATTGTATTTGATATTTTATTCCTAAGGCCTCAATAGAGAGAGTCAAGTTATTTACATTATCCCTTCATGTTTCAGGTCTTCATGTTTTAAAATTTTGTGACCTTTTCATTCAGTCAAGCTAATGGTGTTGAGCAGTTTTCTAGAAGGGAGAGAAGATACTTTCTTATCTATGATAGAAGGTGGTGTGCTCACGGCGGTGAAGTGAAGTTAGATTGAGGCTAAGTCCTTGATACATGTCGTGGTTAGTTGAAGTTTTAAATATTTATTTGAAAAGATTGTTGTGCGTTGGTTTTATGCACTTCTATGAGGTTGTAGGAATAGTAATACAGAGTTTTTGTATATAGTTCAATTGGTTGAGAAAATGTTATGTGTGTCGTTTAAAGAATTGACCAATATGTATGAATGATGTAGTTGATGGAATCTTAGAGAAATCGAGGAAGATGCTTTATGAGTATTCGTTTAGAGGTGCATGTGTGAAGTGTGTATATGGTTATGAGTATAGGCTTGAATGTTATGGTTGTATATCTAAAAGAATGCACCGCAAGTTAGCGGATCCCTAGCATAAGATTGTATATGGTTGTTGGAGTAGCAATAAGAGTTATGTTTGAAGTGAGGAGTTGTGAGGCTCAGTGTGTATTGAGGTTCATGATATAGATTAATATTATAGTGTTATGTGGTGTATCTCATGAGTACTTGGAGTTAAGCTTGAACATAGTCGAGGGAGTAGTTAGGAAGTGTTGCTAAGTTTGGAAGCAAGGAGTTATGTTTCCCAAGACCTAGAAATTCCTATATTAATTTATGCCATATGGTTCCTTGTTCCCATACGATAGGATTGTATCAAATTATGGTTCATTTTCTCCCCGAACAATGTCATTTGAATCTTTTGGAGGAAGTGTTGAGGGACGTTTCATTTGGGCGCAAGTGGTCCTTCTTTTGATGAGATCCCCTTAGAGACCTTTGATTCTCAATCTCTGAATAAACCAAAGACATTGATTCCTTAAAATCAGTCTCCTTTGTTTAAGATCCAACTATGTGACCATTCTCATTATGAATCGCATGTTCTATGAAGTATTTGAAAGTTTGGAGTGAAGTAAGTGGATTGACTTCTTTATCCCATCCTTTTGTCCTCATTTCCATGGTATTCTTTACTTATTCATCAACATTCGAGGATGAATGTTTCCAAGGGGGAGATGATGTAATACCCCGAGAAATTTTTCGTTGAAATTTTATGCGTAAACTTGTTGGGTTCTATCTTCTAGAATAAATTATAAATATTCCGTGCATAAAGTCTTATATTATGACCCACCATTGAGTATAGTATCGAATAATCTTTCCAACGATATGTGGATCATCCAAAACGGACACCCGAGCGACGAGTTATGAACATTTCGATCGAATCGTGAATAGTAGTGAACAGTAAAACGTGCAGGAAAAAAAAAGTACTGAGGCCTAGCATATTTTTGCTCCAACTTTAAATGATCATAACTCCTTGTACATAATGATCTGGCTGATCTACTAAATATTAACGAAAAGCTCTGTGAGTCCTATTTCCGATGAAATTGGTTTCATCTAATTTATCTATCGGAGCAAAAAGTTATGGTCAATCTACTTCAGCCTAACAAAAGTGAATTTTTGGGTCAAATTCAAATGATCATAACTCCTTATACACAATGATCTGGGTGAGATACTATATATCAACGGAAATATATGAGATTCCTCTTTCTAATGAAATTGGTTTCATCCAATTTGGATATCGGAGTAAAACGTTATGGTTGATCTACTTCAGACTATCAAAACAGTCCACCAAAGGATAGATGCGAGAAATATTTGATTTTTAGGGGCATTTTGGTCATTCCCCCTCACCCAAAATCCATCCAAACCATATATTAAAGCCTATTAGAAGCATTATATGTTATATTTCATCAAATTCCCTCAAAAAGAAAACCCTAAGCTCCTACATCCAACTTCAAGAACCTTCAAAGTTCACCATTAATTCTGCAAATTTATTCTAGATTCCAATTTCCTAGTTCAAGAACTTCACGAACCTCCAAAGTTCACCATTAATTCTGCAAAGTTATTCAAGATTCTAAGTTTCTAGTTCAAGAACTCCAAGAACCATCATTCAAAGGCACGATTAACATCTCAAAAACGAGTATCGATCTAAAGTTCATCATTCAAGGTATGTGGGGTTTTTCAACAAGAACTCTCTTTCGTTCTTGTGCCGAAATTGATTTTTCTTTTATGAATATACATGATTTTACATGTTTTAATATGAATTTGAAGCATGAATTTATGCCCTATATGATTTTACATGAGATTATGATACTCTCTATGTTTTGAAAGTTGAATTGAATGAGAATGATGACATTTTTGTACATAAAGCTGAATTTTCCAGATTTTAAAGTAAGTTATATATATTTATGATGAAAATCATGAATCTTGAGAAAATTTAATATGATTTTGATGTATGAGACCTTGAGTCCTAATAGGAATTATACTTTGAGAAATTATGTGCTATAAGCACAATGAGATTTGAATCCCAAAGCTAATTTTCTTTACCAAGATGTATGATTATAAAGCTGAAATTTTAAGTTTTAAGTGATTATTTTTGTGCTTATGTCATAAAGTATAAAACTTTGGAAGGTTTTATGGTGATATTGATGTATGGGTTTTTAGAACCCTATTTGAGATTTTTATTTTGAGAAAATCATATGGTATAAGCACGTTGAGTTTAAATAATTTGAGATATTTTGAATGAGTTGACCTTTTGATCGTGAATGAGTTATTTTGAACTCGACTGTGAAAGAAATTCACGTTTTTATTGATTATGATAAAGGGGTAGAAAATTGGCTCCCGATGAAAATTGTTGAAGTGTTTATTGTGGATTCTCTTTAATGTGAGCTTGAGGCTGATTTAAATTTCTGAGCTAACTCCGAGAGTAAGCTTTTGCACCGAGTGGGAGGTATAAAGTGACCTTACTTTCCTAGAACTACGTGCCCCCGTAGGAGTGAGCCTTAGGCTGATTTATATAGTGATCACTAGTTTGTGTGGATTTGATAGCGATAGTCCTACTCCGATGGCAAGGATAGGACGTCTCTCCCCAATGTGGGTTGTACGTTGGACTCCATGTAGCTCACATGGTTTATGTCGGTTATAGGATCTCCCAGTGTGTGTGTGTTTCCTTGTGTCTATGGTGAATGGTGAAGTGATTTGAAAGTGGAATTGTGAAAGTTATTCTTTCGAAAGATTTAAATGATATTTACATTATGAGAATTGATATTCTTGATGAACTGAAAGTGATTGACAAATTATATGATGACTCATATGTGTTATTATACTTATTTTATCCTCTCATGATTATGACGATTTTTTTCGGGCTATGTGAGTCTTTCATACATCCTTCATATTTCTTATAAATATTTATGATGATGATTTTTATACAACTGCATACACCCCCATATACTCGGTTTCTTTCCATGGTACTGGCCCACATCTTTGGATGTGGGCTGCATTTTCTCGGAATATAGGTACAAGGTATAGTTGCACCTTCGGATCCAGTCAGTTCGTTGTATCCATTCAGCAGGTGATGAGTCCTTTTGATTCAAGGTCTTGGGTTAGTTATGCAAAGTTTATAGTGTTGTATTTTCTTTATTCTGTCGTATTGATTTGGGGTAGTTGGGAGTCATGACCCGGCTACCTACAGTCAGTACTAGTAGAGGCTTCATAGACAGTCAGTAGAAGTTAATGTATTTTGTTTCAATTCTGGTTGTAAAGGCAGAATTATAATCCTGTAAAATTCCATTTTTGTATCGATCAGATTCAGAAAAGAGTTAATTTCTGCTGATTTGTATGGATTTGTATTTTTATTTAGTTGCTTATGAGTTATGCCAGTAGAAGGGTTAGCTTGGGGTCACTTGTGACCCTAAGCACCGTGTAACATCTCGGGACTCGATTTTGGGGCGTTACAATTTTAGTCATATGTCACGGGTAAGATTTCTACATACGGTAATGTAGATTGCTCGGAAAGAAGCATTCTTTATGACAACCCATTTTCAGGTAATTTGTAAAGATCTCATCACTTCTTATGACTTATCCTCGTTGATAAATAAATACAGATTTTATCCAAAAAAGTATTTTCAACCATACAAAGAAACCGTAACTAGTCAACCGAACACATATCACAATTTAGTAAAGTTCACAGACCATACAAGATGACTTCAACAGAGCATATGATACAATAATAGTCAAACAAACAGAAACTAATCAAAAATTTAATGTTCTGGACAAACTAAAAAATGAAGTATACAATGTGATTTTAAATTATTATAGTTTCCCATACGCAGGTGCAGGGGAAGAAGAATCAAACATTACTCATTAACATTTTGAAGAGTACGAGTAAATTAGTGTAGTGATTAGGCTAGCAGTACAGAGAGGACGAGAAACAATACTGGTGTGACAATTATAGTGCAGCGAATTAGGATATCAGTGTTGTAGTTAGAGTTACACCGGAAGCCATAAAAGTTCTTGTCTCAGGGATCGTGCCTCCAAACTTAGAACCAAAGGCAACTGCCTACCCCTCCACCAAACCTAGAGTCATGATCTATAGACCTCCTAAAAAATGATCAGCAAGTTTGAGGGGCCGTCAATGTATTCGGTCATAGCAAAAAGACTTGAGGCTCAGATAAGTGATTAACCCAGGCAATGAGTTTTCTGACACTGCCATGACTGCAAACCCGATAATACGGATTGCCCCGCCAAGATACAGGACTGAAACAACAATGCCAGGTTCTATATTTTTAATAACAATAAATCATCACAGCCCTATCTTTTTTTCTTTCCATTCCATTATTATATGGTTTTGTTGTTGCATTGCCAACGCAGCCTCTGAGAAATAGAGTATAACGGCCAACACATCGTCAGGACTCTTAATGCGATAATTAACTCTTAAAGAATATTATTAAAACACTGTTTGATCTGCAATATTCACTTCCAAGCGCACAACCGATGAAGTCAACTCCCAACAGTACCTATGTTTTCTTCTGTTAATTAATTTTCTAATTGAATATCATCCTTCTTCTCCATAATATTTTTTAGTCATATGTCTGAAATTCTTGAAGTTATTAATGTGGATCTATCATCCTTAGAGAATAAGGAGGCATGTTTATCATTCTTGGAAAATTCAAGGCTTAGATTTTGCTTTTTTATGAACATGAAAGGGAAAGAAACCAACATGTCATGGCTGCAGACAATGTTTGCAAATGAATGCTATACCAGGTCTCCCCCAAGACACGAGTAAGATTTCTCCACCCAGTGATGTAGATTTTCCAGAAAGAAGCATTCATAATCACAGCCTATTTTAAGGTGACTTGTGAAGATCATGTCTCTTATTATCCTCATTGATAAGTTAATACAGATTTTATCCAAAAAACGTATTTTTCAGCCATACAAAGACATTGTAACTGTTCAATCAAATACACAACACAACCTTCTGATATAGAGTTAGATGTGCTACCATTACACCATGGACGACAAAAGAAAGAATTTGAGACTCTGGTAAAATGAGAGAATGAATACAGTACCATGGGTGCAAATCATATCGATGTTGTAAGACAAACTGCAAGAAGAGGAGCAATTGTATCTCGACTTCTTTGTACGTACAGTCAAGATTACTCGTCTATAACAAAGACTACGAAATTGGGTGGCCAAAGATAACACAAATCCCATGTTGGGGGCACGATCCCTGATACAAGAACTTCTATGGCTTTCGGTGTAACTCTAACTACAACACTGATATCCTCATTCACTACACTAATTGTCACACCAATTTTTGCCTCCTCATCTATGTACTGCAAGCCTAGTAACCTATTAAACATTAAAAAATAAACTTTTCTCTGCAATAATTGTTGAATCAACATTCTCAATCTACATACATGCAATCACAATAATAATACCAAAAGGTCTACAAATTCAAAAATGAACTTTCAGCTTACCCAAATAAAGATAATGATAACTCACTGACAATTTTTAAAATCGAAAATTAACAAAATACAAAAAAAGAATTAGTGAGAAACATAAATTGTACCTTCGGCTCTAACTCAAGAATTTTGAACTCGATTCCTTCGTCCTTCGACCGTACAAAATTCTGTTCCTACAGATTTTCAAATAGATTAAAGAAATTGCATATGCAATCTAAAAAATTACATATATACCCAAAAGGGTTTTGACCACATACCTTGGAGCACAAACTTTGATAATCTTATTTGAGAAAAAATAAAAATTTCTAGGAAAGAGATATCCAGTTCCTGCAAAAAATTGAGTTAATAGAATTGCATGTGAAAATCAAAAACGCATATACACAAAGAAATCAATTTGAGAAATAACTTTAGAAAACACTATTTCAGTAAAGAGGAATTTTTTTAGGCATTTCATCTAACAAATTAACCTAATCCATTTAAGAAATTTGAGATTTGAGCAAAGTTTTAACCAACAAACCTAAAAAATTTCAGCTAACCCATGTAGAAAATTTTGTTTCTTCAATGGGTTTGAGATCTTGCTTGAGAAAAATGATGAAATGGTTCAACAGAGAGACGATGAAGGTTAGCAAAAACGATGAAGGTTAGCTTGAGCTTCAGAAGAGAGAGAGAGATGCTGAAAGAGAAAAGAAATTTTCTTTCTTTTTTAATTGACTGAAAATTATATGCATACTAGAAGTTTTCTATTCTTACATTTTTAAAAAATAAAATAAATTACCTTTAGTGGCGACGTTGTCGCCACAACATTAATTCAGAGACAACATTTTATTAGTCGTCACTATAAAAATTAGAGCAAAAAAATTATTATTAGCGGGAACAGAAATTTTTATTATAGTGACAACTATTAGAGGCGACAAAAATTATCCGACGCTAAAATATGATGTATTGCAGCGATAATAAATGTCGCCACTAAATGATATATTTTTGCAACAACAATTTGAGTCGCCACTAATTGTCGCCACTAGAAATCAGATTTCTTGTAGTGATAGTACTTTTTTAATATTATAAAAATAATTTTTTTACATATATAGCCATTTAAAAAAATCAAAAAAGATAATAATAATTTCTAATTTAATGCTATAACTAATTATCAATTCACCTTAATTTAATAGATATATTTTCAATAGTCAAATTAAAAGTGGAAAAGATAATCCCTATTTTCAAATCTTTCTCTCTCTTATATTCAAAATTCAAATATTTTTAAATAAATTAAGTATTCCATTACTTGCTCGTGTATGTTTTGTTTTGTTTTTATGTATGTTAATCATCTAATATTATTTCATTATCATGCATTTTTAATTCTAATATAGTGGGTTAACTATAATTTTTTATGGACAAATATTTATGGAATAAAATCCTAATGTTGGAAGTATAGATTTACCATGTATCTTTGTTGTGTAAATATAATTTATGTCAAAGTCAAATTATTATTATATTTTTTATATAATTTATGAGATAAATATTCATGATATATCACATTATGTCGGAAGTACTTTTATTGTTAAAAAATTATTTATGAAATATAAATATATATTTCCAGTAACATGGTGTAAATTTTTTATATCTAAAATATACAATATATGTTTATAGTATAAATATAATTTGTATGGTATAAATATATATCATGTATTTTTTATGATATAAATATAATTTGTATAATATATAAATATACCATGAAGTTTTATGATATAAATATACCATATATTTTTATGGATGCAACGTGAAAGCAGATAATAAAAATGAAAATATAGTATATAAAAAATAATGAACAAAGGCTTCCAGAAAAATAGACAATAAATAAGAAATATGGAAATTTAATATATAATTATTTTTCTGTATATTAGAATCTGTTGTAAAAGTAAATATTTTATATGCTGACAACCAACTAATACGGCTATATATATGTAATAATTTTTTAAAAATGGCTATTTATGTTGTTTTTCTTGCAATTTATCAAATCAATTTAGAATGACGAAAAAATGATATTGTGCACTATTTATTTGGTTAATATTAATAAAAATGATATGAATTTTATGTAGTTTAATAAAGATAAGTTGTGGTATTATATAATTTTTTAAAAAATAAAAGGGCAAAATAGTCTCAATAGGTAGACGGAAAGAACATTTTAGGCCCAATAGATAGGAAGGACATTTTAGGCCCAATAGGTAGACCGGGGATATTTTTGCACATTTTCACATAGTTATAGGATATTTTAGGCCCATTTTCGTGTAAAAGATATAATTTGAAATTTATCGAAATGTAAAATAGCAAATGAGATTGATAATGAAAAAAAGGGTATAGAATAGGAAGATTCAATTTAAGTAGTCTCTCCGTTTCATATTAGTTGGCCTATATTGACTTGACACGCTCATTAAGAAAATACTAATTAGGGATTTATTTTACCAAATTAGCCTTATTAATTATGCTTTGAAAATATAAATTTGAGTAAATACAATTTGTTTAGTCATTAAAGTTAAGGGTAGTATTGGAAGATATAATAAAATACTTTTGATTTCATCAAAGGGACAACTAAATCGAAACAAATATTTTTAGAAAGAGGACCAACTAAAACGAAACGGAGGGAGTATCTCAATTACTCCCTCCGTTTCATTTTAGTTGGCCCTTATTGACTTGGCACACCTCTTAAGAAATTATTTAATAAAGGTTTATTTTACTAAAATAACCCTATTAATTATGCATTGAAAATATGAATTTGAGTAAATACACTTTGTTTAGTCATTTAATGTTGAGGATAATATTGTAAGAACATAATAAAATCCTCTTGATTTCATCAAAGAAACAACTAAATTGAAACAAATAATTTTAAAAAAAAGCCAACTAAAACGAAACGGAGGGAGTACTTCTCAAGTACTTCTCAAATAATAACTATTCTAAAAGTAGAAAGCCACTTAGTTGAAAGTTGAAAGATTCGTTTGCTCATTAAATATTGAACGATCATTTTGTCCTTCAACGTAAAACTATTTCTATAATAATTATGTACTAAAAGTAAATTTACATTGCAATATATTCCCTCCGTTCAAATTTATTTGTCACTATTTTTCTAATTTAATTTTCACTTTTACTAATCATCTTTGGCAAATCAAGAAAAAATAACTTTTTCATGTTTAACGCTTAGCATAATACTTATTCTCTAAATTATTTTTCAATACATATTACTAAACATCAGTAAATAGAGGTAATATTGTAAATTCACTCAACCAATCATTGTTTTCTTAATGAGTGTGTCATATCAAAAAGTAACAAGTAAAAGCAAACGAAAGTAGTATTAACTTAAAACTATTTTTTTAATTAATAAAAAACTGAACTTCCCAGTAAATATCAATGTTTTAACTCTCACTTAATGTAAAATTTTTATTGTCTTGGACTTTCATCTTCTAATGCATTATGTAAATGTAGAACTAATGCCAACATTTAGAATGGCTGCTCAATGCATTGGAGTTTTTATAACTTTCGATTTTTAGACTAATTCTTATTTCTTATTTATTTTCTTAGCATAACTAATTAAGCAATTAATCTTTGACGAGCATAACTAATTAAGCAGTTAATCTTTCTCTCAATGGTTTGGTCATTGAATTTTTTTTTCTCCATATACTAATCATACTTATTCTAAAAGTAAGAAGCCCCATAATTGAAAGTTGAATTGCGGAAATACCCTTTAAAAACTAAATAACTAAATTATATTTGTTTTAAATTAATATTATTACAAATTTTCGATGATAAAAGTACTTTTTGATTGAATTATTAGATACAAATGAACATTAAGAGGGTATCTTATCAAACAATATCTTAAAAGCTTTTTCAACTCTTAACAATTACTTGAAAAGAAATTTTAACAGCTAACTACTTTATGTTTACGTTGCAAATTGGCAGATGGTTTTCATTTTAATAAGTTCAAAAGTAAAATTTTTTAGTTTCAAGACCTTTAGTTTTTCCAAAACAGTTACATTCATTAAAAAGTTATAACATTTAATATTTATTGGTTAAAAAAATCAACAATATAAGAAAGAGAAAAAAAGAAGAAGAACAACATCGAACAGATAATTCTAGCATAATATGATGTCATTTAATTTCTTTTTAATAACTCGATTTACTGCAAAAAAAAATTACTCCCTCCGTCCCAAATTACCCGTTCCAAATTGAGATGACACATTGATTAAGAAAAATAATTAATAATATGACTACTTTACCATAGTACTCCTATTAAATCATGTTTACATTTTAATTTGAAGAAAAAGTAATTAATACAAAGGGTAAAACATGAAAAAAAAAATTGTCTCTTCTTTATTAATGAAAAAAGACAAGTAAAATAAGAAATCAAATTAGAAAATTTAGAACGAGTAATTTGAGATGGGGGAAAAATTTAATAGGACCTCACAACATGTTGCGTGTTCTTCGAGGACTTTGGAACAGAGTTTTGCGTTCGATAATCATATATGATGCAAATATATTTGCATTCTTTTTCTCTGTTCATAATTTGGTTAGAGGTATATTTACACTTTCTTTTACTTTCGTTAATTTTGTGTTTCTTTATTTGTATTTTTTATGTCAATTTTATCTTCTAATTGGTGATTCTTTTCAAATAATCTGAAGGTTCTACATAATCATTTTGAATCTTCACCTGATCATAAATTTTATTTTATTTTGAATTAACGTGCACATTTTTTATAAGACAATTTTATTTATATGATGTAACTGTATTTATTTTTTTAACTTCACAAATGAAAGAATTCATAATTCTTAATCCAGGACATATGTATGTTGTGAGTATGATTTATATATATCAATTTCAGCAATTACTATCTTCAACACGGTTAACTTATGATTTTTTTTGTAGGTGATAACCATGTAATTGGCAACATCTACTAGACTATTATACATCTTAACAAAGAAATACATTTATCAAATTTTTGTACTTCTATAAAACATTACTTTTATTTGGCAAAAACTTCTTGATATGTATGCAATTATTAAAAGAGGAGGCTACAACTTTGAAAAACTAAGATATGAAACACATGCACCAGTTTTTCGGGCAATTTAGCTAAAAGTGACAAAAGAGTTTGAAAAGGAGGTGCAAGTGACGCAAGTTTTAATAATTAATCACCTATGTGACAATTACTTTATTAATGATTAAGAAAGTTGAAAAAATTTGAGAATAACCCACTAGTTTTTTTAATTTATACTTTGATTCAAATGTTGACCTAATCTAACTAGAAACGGAGGGAATAAAAACATGCGTTTCTCTCTTTTCTTATTATTGTTGTTTTCTCTCTCTTTGCCATTTTTGTTGTTTATTGTTGCTGTTGCTTTATTCATCATCTTATGATTCATTATCTTCTTCTTCATCATCATTATCTTCTTCTTGTTTACTATTGTTGTTGTTGTTACCACTATTGCTGCTACTTGATAAATTTTTAAGTTCAAATTTAGTTTCGTACATCACTTTGACATTACTTTATAGGCGACGTTGGTAAGTAAAATTATGATTTTTAGTTGAATTTCTCATCTGGGTGCACTACTACTACTGTTTTTAAAACAATGGATAAAATCATAAACATGAACCCAACAAAAGATTCATCTGTTTCAATAGATGACTTATCTATTGCGACAGATGAGTCATCTGTAGCAACGGAAGACTTATATATTGGATTCATGTTTATGGTTCTATAGTGCTGTAACATGAATCGAGCAGATGGGTCATCTGTTGCAATAGACATGTTATCTGTTACAACAGAGGAGTCATCTATTGACATAAATTACTCACCTATTGCAATAAAACCTGAACACGATTCCAATAGACGAGTCATCTATTGTAATAGGTAACTAATCTACTACAATATGTTATTTATCTGTTGCAACATGTCACTCATCTGTTGGAATCAGCTTAAAAGGTTCTTAGTACATCCCAACAGGTGATTCATCTTTTACAACAGATGTATAAGTTGTTGCAATATATGAGTCAACTGTTTCAATAGATGACTCATCTGTTGGAATCAGCTTCAGGTTCTATAGTACTGTAACATGAATTATAAATAGGTGATCCATCTGTTGTAATATATAATTAACTTGCTGCAACATATTACTCACCAGTTGCTACAGATTACTCACCTGTTGGGTTTCGTATTACGACACTATAAAATTATTATTAATTTTATTATAATGCCATTATTAACTTTTTTTTAAATAAAATTTCTTTATTTAGGTACCACTAATAGAGGGATCAATAACAATAGGGGAGGATTTTCATGGTGAATGAATCTAGAAGAGCAATCGATGTGTTTCATTGGAAGAAAGGTAAAATGCTAGATACGATAGCTATGCCAGTCCAAAGTAATTTTCGTATGATAATTTTGCGAATTTAATCATTAGCTATTGTGGCCTGAACAATCAACCAGAAGAACTCGTCACCAGCTACATGCACAGCTCCTTTGAAAATCAAAAGGTACTATCTTTCAAGATAACTGACTAGGTTTGGTTGCATGATTATCTTAGTGATTCAGCTAGGCCGGTGTTAAGGGAGTACGTGATTGAAAAACCGAGAGAGAATGAGAACCATAAAGTAGTAGAAGAAGAAAAATAAGACATCTTCGATGATAAGTTGGATAATCTGGATATGAATATTTCAGATGATGATCAAACACCTACGCCCATTGTTGCGAGCAATACGCTGAGCAGTTCTTCTCAATCAACAAAGTCGGACAATCATCAAGATGAAGAGACTGGCTTTTACAAGGGAATGTAATCCAAGGATAAGAAAGGACTATCTACTTCTTGTTTATTGCTTGCTTGAAAAAAGATTTCAGACTAAAGAAGGTGATTAATTCGAGAAAAGTCTTTTCTTTTAGATGTGTTAATCCGACTGCAAGTGGTGGTTGAGGGTTGTGAAATACTTAAGTTCTAACAAATTCATCATTAATGTTTATCAAAAGTATCATATATATGGTTTGGAGAACATTACAGGCCAAAATCCTCATGTCACAATAGAGGTCCTCGGTCAATATTTCCAGAATAGATTAGCCAATGGTAGAAATCCTTCTACAAGTGATATGACCAATCAAATCCCTATAGAATTGGGTGTACAGTCAGTTATTGGAAGATATATACAGCTATGGGGTTTCCAAGGACTTTGTTAGGGGGACACACTAGCATAGGTTTGCAATCCTCGATGCCTACCGTTACATATTTGAGTCCACAAATCTCGAAATTAAGATGGTGTTGCATGTTGATGAAAATAGAAGGTTCAAGTACTTTTATGTATCCTATGGTGCTTGGATTCTTGGTTTTAAGTATTTGAGAAAACTCATAGCCATCAATGGGACTTTCTTAAGGAGAAAGTATAATGAAGTTTTGCTAGCGGCGGTGGCACAAGATACGAAGAGCTACATCTTTTCTATCACTTTTTGTATAATGGACAAGAAATGTGATGCCTCGTATGTATATTTTTTTGAATAAATGCGAAGATACGTTGAAGATATCGAAGAGTTGTGTTTTATTTAGTATAGGCATCCAAGTACCCCAAAGATGGGTTTAATTTTCTACACTTTAGCTCAGTTTGGTTGTTGCATGGGGCATCTTAGAGATAATATTCGAAACAACTTTCACAATAAAAGGGTTGTGACCATTTTTTATAGAGTAGCTAAAGCATATAATAGAGAAGATTTTTTTGACTATTTCAATAAAATAATGGATATACATCCCAAGGCAAAAAAAAAATCTCTTACGTATTGGTTTTGAGAGATGGAGCCGGGCATTTTTTTCTGCAAATAGGTACATTCTTACGAATTTAATGTCTTGTTTGAGTTGCAAATTTAGTATGATGCCATACTAAGTGATTCTTTTGTATAGGTATAATATTATTACCTCAAACATAGTTGAATCAGTGAATTCATTGTTTGGCGCTGAAGGAGAATTTTTCATCGTGGCGCTATTTGATAAAATAAATAAGAAGTATGGCAAATTATTTCACGAAAGGTGTGTGCAGTTTGCGAACGAAGGAACCAAATTTATTTTAGAAACGAAAAAACAAATATCAGTGAACATCAGTTTGGGAAATATGTTATTTGCTCATCAAATAGAAGATTACAAGTTCAGTATCGACGGTCATGGTGATGTTGCCATGGTCAATCTTCAAATAAGATCTTGCACGTGCTGAGTTTTTGACTTGGAAAAATTACTCTGTCCACATGCTATAGCAACGCTTCGAGACCAATACGGTTCATAATATGGAACTAAAATTTATGAGTGCTTGTCTCCATATTATTCTGTGAAAAGATATATAATGACATATGGTGAGAATATTAATTTGGTGCCTCTCGAAGAATCTTGGGTTGTTCCTGAAGAGCTTTTGGAGAGACTAATACCTTCTCCATATATTGACCCAAGCACTATTAAATCGAAAATAAAGCGATATAAAAGGAGGTGTGGTGTCGGAGAATTATTCCCATAAAGAAAAAACAAGTGCTCTGTACGTAAGAACACTGACCACAAAAGAACTACATGCGTGGATCCTAATCCACCATTATCGTTGTAATAGTAAAACTTGTGTTGTTGTTTGTTATGGACTTTGATATTTCTAACTCATTGTTGTGAACGTAAGTATTATTATTTATTATATAAAATATCTTTTTTACTAACTTGTGCATCAATAAAAAGAGGTAAAATAGGAACTAAATACAACAGACCAAAACATTATTTTCAACAGATTACCCATATGTTGCAATAGCTGGACATTTGCTGGAAGAACACAATATAGTTTACCAAATTGGAATATGTTCCTCCAATAGATGAAAAAATTGTTAGAACAAATGGGTAATCTTTTGGAGAAACACAATACAGTTCTTGCCACTGTTTTGTGTTATTCCAACAGATGACCAATGACCAATCTATTTCAACAGATGGTCTATATGTTGAAGGAACTCAAAACTCTTGCTATTGTTACTGGATTCAAATTTTGCAAGACGCTCAATCCCTACCTCCAATCGTCGACATATGGAGAAGAAGAAATAGATAGAATGAAAATTAAATAAGAATTAAAAAGTTAAATTTGACCAAATATAAATTCTTTCTTTAAACAAAAACAAAATACATTAGTTAGGTAGATCAGATATAAATTTAAAAAATACATACGCTAAAAGAAAAAATATAACCTAATTATTATTATCATCATTTTCATTATTATTATTATTATTGTCAGACGATCAATTGTCATCCGTCAGCAGCAGAGCCCTACTCAGCCTGCAAATCTCTCGAAGCATCTTTGCTCTCACAGCGCCCAACTTCTACTGTAGGTCATTAAACTGTCACTGAAATTTCCATACGATGTCGCACAGAATAGCAATGTCCCAAACAGGATCAGCCATATCTAGAACACACATGAATTGACAAAAAACATAAACATAAAAGTAGAGAAAAGAGTCCGAATGCAATACGACATTGTAATACCCCGTACTTTTCTAGTTCAGCTCAACCCCTAGTATGTGCCCCTAGCACTTAGAAACTAAAATAAAGTTAAGTGTTGAGTGGTTTAGTCACTTTCGACTCCTTTAAACTCTGAGATTTTTTAAGTTGATCTTCTGGGCCTCGAGGCGATGATTTTTGAATTGAATTATATTCAGGGGTATAAGTACCATGTCTTAAGCAAGTTTTGGATTTTTTGGACAAGGATTGGATGGTGTTTGGATTGAAATTCTAGCAGCTCACCGCGATTCCATCACGTCGCGGTGAGTATGGCGTCAAAAGGTCCACAACATCGCGGTTGAGTGTAAAAAGGCATTTGTCAGTTTCCAGTGAGTCACCGCAATTTCACCGCATCGCGGTGGGTATCGTGATAACCCATTTAACACATCGCGGTGAGGTCGTGATCGGCGTTCCAGTGCTGGATTTAAATCTCCAAGGGTAGTTTTGTCTTTTACCAAGCTCGTAAATCGTGAAAATAGAATATTAAGTGTATTTTGAGCAAAATATACTTATTTTTTATCAGATTCCTCTCCAAGAAACCCTAGATCTTCAATTTTAAACTTCAAGAAATCCAAAATTCACCGTTCCTTTTCCAAGATAACCAAGAATTCAAGGTCCCAGATCAAGATCTTCAAGAAACAATCTTCAAGAACACAAATCGGAATTCAAAGTCAAGTTTCTTCATCAATTTAATCAATTAAGTTATGTGGGGTTATGAACAAGGATACTCCTTTCATCCTTGTTCCCAAAACTAGTTTTTAAAGTTGAATTTACATGATTTGAAATTTAGGGTTCATACCCAATTATCATTATTTGAAGAATTTAAATATTGAATTGCATCTCTATTTTGTATGTTTATGCGTGTGATGTGCTTATATATACATTGAGAATTTAATTTCACTATTTTGGACTAGAATTATTATAGAATTTCAAGATTTTGATTATTGAGAATGACTTGGTGATAATTTCACATGAGTTTAAAGCATGGGTTATTAAGCCCTAGTTTGAGTATTGATATTTCAAGAAGATAATGCTTTTAAGTACTTATGATTACTTCATATTCAGATTTTGAGAAAAGATTTGATCTATTGATCCTCAGCTTAGATATGGAATCCACATTACAGTTTTATTACAGTTTTATTATAGCTTACAGTAAACAGATGCATAATTGGTTTCATTATAAACCCTTATGTTAGTTTTAAAGTAGATTTCCTACAGATTGAGCTTACAAATTTAAAGGGAGTAGTATTTAGCACTGAGCGGAAAGTGTGGTTTTAGCGCATTCTACTTCCCCAGAACTATGAGCCAACGTAGGTACATATTAAGATTATATTCCATTTGTATATGGATACAGATACAAATTATGATCACTTAGCTCAGGTTATACTCCCTGCGAAAAGTATGACACCTCTTCCCAATGTGAAGTTTTTCCCTTAGGAGAACTAGATGTTGGACTCCATTATAGCTCACATGGTTTATGTCGGTTAGAAGAACATTCCTAATAGCAAAGCTTTAAAATTTAAGTGTGAAGGCTCACATTTTTATTCAGATATTATTTTACATCAGATATTAGTCATGAGATTTCATCTTTTAGTTTACAGATACAAAAGTGAGTCCTTTCTACACGTAGACTGCATGATTTAAAGATAGAATACAAGTACAACTTTTAGAACTAAATGTGATGGTTCACAAGACTTACACAGTATGCTTTTTCATTTATGATTTATGAATTTTTAGTTTTTAGTAATTCAAGCCAATGTGAGTCATTACACTTGGCATGCATTCCTTCATAAATTTTTATGAACATTGAGATATTATTTTAATAATGAATTCACCCCCACATGCTCAGTACATTCAAAAGTACTGATCCACATATATGTGTGTGCTACCTTATTTAATAATATAGGTTCAGATGCTCAGTTCCAGCATCGTGATCGACCGTGGGCATCTCTATCTATATCCTAACAGTTGGTGAGTCCTCATAGTTCGGAGACCCAGTTATTCAGACTTTCAATTTATTAAAGTAGCTTGTTCAGTTATTTTCAGTCAGATTGAGTCAGCTGAGGTCTGTCACAGCGGCTCTCTAGTTGTTAGTAGTAGAGGCTTTTCAGACTGCTAGTTATAATTCAGATTTCCAGTGTTGATTGTCCATACTTTTAAGTCAAGTATTCTCAGATATTATGTTTATTTAATTCCAGTTTAGATCAGACAGAATTCAGCATTCCAGCATTAATTATATGTTTATATTTCTCAATTATGAGTTTCAGATTTAGTAGAAGTCTTATAGGGTTAGCTCGAGACTACTCTTAGCCTTGAGCACTGTGTGACATCTCGGGACTCATTTTCAGGGTGTTACACGACTAAAGGGGCAACAAAAATGTAAAAGGAAAATGTGTGATGAATGACTTGTGTCTCAGATTTTGAGACTAAAGTCGGATGGATATTATGAGTAGACTAACATTGATATTCATGAAATTTTTATTAAAGAAGTGTGGTTGATACTTTTGAGGGTTTTTGAGAGCATCATTGGACTATTCCAAAAAATTTCCCTAGTTTGTAGTCCTAGGAACATTATTTTGAAATAGTAGAAAGATCGAACCCTAATGTAGGGTTGCCCATGTATCTCATCAAAATAAATCGAGATGAGAATTAGGTAAGAACGTAGTTCAAGCAAACTTGTAGATTTGTATATGGCATGTCTAATTACCATGAAGTGGTGACTGATCTTTAAAATGGTTTCTAAAGGCGATCGAGAGGGAACTATTTTAAACATGAAGTATTGAAATTACTCCAATAAGACGACCTACAAGATATATGTCGAGCGTAGAAAAAGCTTTAGTACTACTTCAATATGTCGAAAATATTGAGATGGTCAGTCATTGGAAAAGATTTGGCATTACTTCGCCATCGTTGGCAGAATTGTTATGGCTAAAAAGGTGTTGAACCCTTGATTTTGAAAGTGAGGATTGATACGTCATAAAATTTAATCATTTACATCATTTGAAAGAAAAAAACATGACATTTTCAAACCAAAATCGGGTGGAGATTTGGAAGTAGGCAACGTAGGCATTAATGTCACTGAGATTTTGATTTGAAGCGGTTATTAATTTGCGCCTTTCAAAGATATTTAAAGAACGACTTTGAACTGCTCAAAAAATTTCCCCAGTTTGAATACTAGAGAAATTATGCTGAAATAGTGAAGTGATCAAGTCCTATTATAGGGATGCCTATGCATCTTGTCATGATAAGAATTTGGTTAAAACATAGTTCAAATAGATACGCAATTATTAGTAGTTCCTATGATTATCATGGATAAGTGATGGTTTTGAAAAAAAGTGTGGTTTTACTGGGAGTTCAGATAAAAAAATATGTTTCGAGAATGAAAAAAGATGTGCAAGAATGTGTTAATAGTTCTTGAAAAAAAATGGTAGAGTCCAAAAGAATGATTGTAAGGAGTAGAAGTGGGTGTGAAATAATATTGTTGGTGAAGGACGGTCTTATAGATCAGAAATAACTGTGAGGAATTAAAAATATTCTAAGTTCAATACAAGTCGACCAAAATTATTAGACAGAGTGGACAATGTTGAACATGACATATAAAGTATATATGTACAGCTAAAAACTACAGTGAATCTAAAAATGTGTAAAAGATGATGAACAAATAGCATATATCAAATAAAGAATGTGTAAAAAATAAAGAACAAAAATTCATCCAGCTAAACTGATGATAAAAATAGTGTATACAAAAGACCTAAGGATTATAAGAGTAGAATCATCTAGGTTGGTAGAGAATATTCAGACAACTGCGAGAATGTGTGTAGTAATCTAAATGCCCCGACTCGAAAACTAGGGAATGTTGAATAGAATTTTAGAGAAGTGCAATACTCGCATGTTCATTATGTGATATTACATGACCAATACTCTATAAAACCGTGCTTATGATTTAATAAAGTTAAAATAATATGTTGTAGTTTTCATAATATACATCTACAATATATTAAAAAAACAGAACTCATCGATAGACACTTAAAGTTGCAGCGATCTTTTACTTTGCCACCTAAACTAGACGATGTTCATTTTAAGCACCTAAAATAGCCATCAAATGTGTCTCTTTGGCACTTTTTGCCCATGTTTTAAAACATCTCTGGTGCGTGTAAACACACCCTTCCATGTGGATTTAAATCACCAATTAAAATATGCCACCTCATTTTCTACTCCATGTCATCCTTACTAAAACTAAAAAAGGGGAAAGGGGAAAATTGAGTCATTGTACCCATTTCTGTTTTTTGAACCCTATAAAAACCCTAGGTAAGTTTCAAAGAATATCACAATTTTTCTTTAATTTTACATAGATCCATAGTGATTACTAATTAATGTATTTTGCATGTATCCTTATTGCAATCAAGTTTTGATGCATTTTTATTTACGCCGAGTTCAAAATAAAATGTAAAGTTGACGAAATTAAAGAAATTAGAGGTCTACTGTAACGCCCCGAATCTGGTACCTAGAACGCTACACGGTGCTCATGACCCTGAAGGACCATAAGCTAACCCATGACTGATATCTGTAACTGGGAACTGCATAATATACTGTATAAATGCATAAAAAGGTTGAAAGGCTGAAAGTCCATATGGTTCAAATATCTGATAAAATATAACATCTAGAAATACGGTATATCAATACCAAACAAACTGAAATAACTGTCTGAACATGCTATAGTATGGAAGCCTCTAAATTGTCTAAAAACTGTGGAGTTGATGGGACATGTCCCCAACTAACTCCGGACTACTTAAATAATAAGGTAATAAAATAATCATACTATCCTCTAATGATGAGGACTCACTGCTAGTTTGGCTGCTGAACGTCTGATCTACTAAGAATGCTCTGGAGCTCGTGCTTCTGAAACTATGGTATAAAAACACCATAGCGCAACTGCGTCAGTACTATTAAATGTACTGGTATGCAAGTGAGGTAGGTTGAATGCAAGGGGTTTATATACATGAACAATACTAACTGACTAAATAACATGAACGTGAGAACACATGCATGAATACGTGAACTATAACTGAGAACATGACATCACTGAATCTGAATACTTTTAACATAAGTTTTCGTATAACTGATATACTATTATCTAAATGAATGTGTATGACAGTCCTATTTCTGATGGAATTAGATGAGTTCTGTACTGAGCTGGGTGACTGTATCGGATAGTCCTAAATTCTATAAAACTATCTGAGTTCTATTACTGAGATTGACACTGAGACTATAACTGTGGGGAGTAGTCATCTAACCGACATTCCCTAAATGAGATAATATAATTGAGTTAGGGTCCAATCTGTAACCCCAATTAGGAAGGTGTCAATACCGCGCCACTGGTAAGGACAAGTTGTGAGTAATCTCTCATCTAACAGGTACTCTAAGGAGAATGGTCGGACCCTCATCTAACAGGTTAAGTCACCTCATCAACCCACATATAACATTTTAGAGTCTCAACTTACGCTGGCTACGTAGTTCTGGAGTGCAAGGATTGCTTCTAAGAATTACACCCTCTACTCGCGGGTGAGTTCCCATCCTTAGGCTCACTCGGTGCTGAATTCCACGCCCATCTGATTAGACACTAAATTAATTATACTGAACTGACTGGACTGAGTTCACTAAGTTCCATTGACTGACGGAATATTACTGAGATCTGATAACTGACTGAGATTACTGAGATTTCCTGAGTCATGAGACTGACTGAATTTTACTGAACATGGATTGACTGAGAGTATCTTGAAAACTAACACTGGCTCTAGGAACACAACTAAATTATCGGGTACAATTACCCCCAGGACTCAATAGCATGAAACTTACAAGACATGATACTTCCTAGACTCACGACCATAATCAACAATCCATAATACAATCATTAGGAAATTTCATGAGGCACTTGATTATCATGGTTTGGTACATGAATAGGAATGCATATAAACATGTCATTATTTGATAGGGCTAATCTCCTGAACAATCCATCAAATAATTTTAATGCATAACAATAACATGGAAGTCATTTTGAACATAAGGGTAAAGCATGGGTTCATCAATTTGGTCATAATTGAGTCCTAAAGCATGATTCTTATTCTCTTAGGCATTTTATCAAACACATTGTATGCACAACCTTAGGCTTAGGCATATACACTAGTTCATATATTATGGTTACTTTAATCAACTCAATTTAAAAGTTTCCAAACCCACATACTAGCATAATTTCATGAAAAGTACATAAAGACTCCAACTTCAGATTCATACATCCACATAAATATAATTAAAATCAACTCACCACATGGGAATCATAACTCATGAGTTTAAAATGGGATTTTTGAGCTTAATGGGTGAAAAAAATCCATGAATCAACACTTTACATACCTGGGTGGACGATTTCTCAAAGATTGGTGGAGGAAAGCTTGAATTCTTGACTTGGGATTAAACACCTAGGCTTTCTTATTCTTGGGGATTGATCTTTGATATAAACCCTAATTTGGTGTTGTGGATGAATAATGAAGTTATGAGCTTTGGTCTGGTATAATTAGGGGTCAAATCGGGTGAAAAAGACCTAAATACCCTTTTAAAAATAGCTTAAAATTGCTGATCGAATGTGGCGACGGTTTGGGTGATGACCCGTCGCTGGCTCGATGGTCTGTTGGTCCATCCCGTCGTACTTGGCTAGAACCTGAACTTCCTGCCTCGTCTGCGATGGTTTGGGCGATGGTCCGTCGCTAGCCCAACCGTTCGTCAGTCCTGACCGTCGCACTTGGCCAGAAGATAGGTTCACTGCCTTAGTCGTGAAGGCTTGGGTGATGGTCCATCGCTAGCTAGACGGTCCGCCAGCCTGACCATCGCTTCTGGGCAATTTCGATAGTTCTCTATAAAATGTCCATAACCTTTTACTCCAATACCGGATTTGGACGAAATTGATATAGTTAGAAAACTAATTCAATTTCCCATATGATAAAAAATCAAAATTGGGGAAATTCTATCTGATTTAAACATTAATCATTTAGGAAGCCATCACTAACTCTTCTAGATACTAGATTTGACTTAAAGAAAGTTTGGGGTATTACATCTACTGATCTTTTTTTTATTTTCCTTTATATTTCTTAACGTGTGGTGTGCTTATTGAAAACAATATAAGTGTTTGTTTTAATCTTTGTATTTAGGGTTTTCTTGGGGATTTCAGTAAGTTTTTTTGGGGGTTTTCGAGAAATTCAGTGATATAGTTTTAATTTCTTTAGGTATTGGGGTATTTCAGTTATACAGATTGGGTTTATTAGAGGATTTGACTAATTTAGGGTTATTTTGGTAATTTTAAAGTTAAGGGCTTTTTAGGTATTTTCTCGTTGTTCAGAATATTTGGTGTTTTTGAAGGAAATATAATGGATGACTTTATTTTAACTTGTTTTCATCATGGAGGGACTACTGAAGCCGACCCTAACCGTATTTATAAAAATGATTCAGATATCTTTGTTGTTTTTATTGATAAAGACCACTTCAGCCTTGTTGAGTTTCTTTTCTACACTAATGATCCTTGGTACACAAAGTTGAAGGGGTTTTACTGTCAACACATAGATGGTGGTGAGTTATTTCAGATTACTTATGATAGACAGTTGTTAGACTTTGTGAAAGACATAAATGATGGTGATGAAGTTGATGTATTTGTTGAACATGACATTGATGATGATCTTGAGGTTGTATCAACCTCTATTTGTCTTTTAGAAGGGCCATAGTATAATAATTTTTTTTAAGATGTTATAGGTAGTAAGAGTAATGAGGATAGGGGGATTAATCCAGATCTGGATAGAAATAATATATATTTTCCTAGTGAATCAGGTGGAGGTGAAATCCCTGATGAGGATAGTTCAGAAATTGATGAAGACTTGAAAGCCTTTAGGTCTGAAAGTAAAAGAAAAATAAACCCAAGAAAAAAATCAAAAGCACCTGAAGAAATACCAATTGGTGAAACTGGTATTGACAAAGGTTTTCAAGACATTGGCAAAAATAAAAAATATAGATATATGGGTAGATTAGGAGGTGATGAAGAGTACATTGATAGTTCAGATTATGACAATATTAATAGCATTGATTTGTTAGATGAGGATGTTGTTAGGGGTGTTGATTTACCAAGAAGAAGAAGTAGTAGTAAAATTAGGTATGATGATGATTGTGATGTTGCTATTTTTGAACTTGGTATGATTTTTAATGGTGCTACGAAATTCAGAAAAGCTTTGGGAAGTTATGCAGTAGAAAACAAAGTTCAGATTGTTTTAAAACCTAATGAAGCTCATAGAGTGAGGGCTAAACGTAATTTCAAGGAAAAATTTAGTTGGTTATGTTATGGTGCACTTGATAGAGATTCAGGTAATTTCTTGATAAAAAATAAAATCCAGTGCATAAGTGTACTACATCAAATAAGAACAGGATATGTACAACTAAATTTTTTGCCAACAGATTCAGGGATGAAATAATTAAACAACCGTCTTTGAGGATTTGGGAAATACAAGAATTGTGCAGGGAGAAATTAAGATTGTATATGGGTAGAACTGTCTATTATAAGTAAAAGTTACAGGTTGTAAGGGAGTCTTTGGGAGATTAGAAGATTGAGTTTGCAAGATTATGTGATTATGCTGAGATGATAAAACAGACTATTCCTGGAAGTTTTGTTTAGCTGAGAATGGACAGTGAAACTGTCCCAAGTAAAAATCTATTTATGTATTTCTATATTTGTTTTGATGCATTAAAGAAAGGGTGGATGGAAGGATGTAAAAGAATTATAGGGTTTGATGGATGTTTCTTAAAAAATACTTGTAAGGGTGAGCTTCTACTAGCAGTTGGGAAGAATGAAAACAATAAAATTTTTCATAAAGCATAGGCAATTGTGGAGAAGGAAGCTAAGCATAGTTGGTGTTTTTTCATCAAATATTTAAAAGAAGACCTATAGTTGGGTACTAGAGCATGTCTCACTGTGATGACTAATATGCAGAAGGTAATATTTAATTATTTTCTTAATTGTAAATTATTTAAAATACTTAATTTATTTGCTAGTTACTTTAACTATTTTTTGTTTTGTAGGATTTTCATGTTGTTGCTTTTGAGTTGTTACCAAATACTGAAGTTAAAAGGTGTTCTAGACACATTTGGTCCAACTGAAGTCAAGTGTGGAAAGCGAAAAAAGGGGAAAACAGATTTGGAGATGTTCCAATGCAAGTTTTGAAGTAAAGTTTAAAGAGGAACTTGATTACATGAGCCAACCTGGTCGCCCAGGTAAGGACCTTAATGATGATTTATTGCATTATCCTAGGAAGTCATGGGTTAGGGCATTCTTTAGAGAGTATTTTTAGTGTGGTGTTGAAAATAACATGCGTGAGACCTTTAATTCATGGATCTTAGATAGTAGACACAAATCTATTATTACCATGTTGGAAGAAATTAGGGGGAAATCATGACTAGAACAATGGAGATGATTAAGATTTCCAACACTTGGATATGTGATATTGCACCTATGTCTAGACTTATATTGGAGAAAAATAAGGACCGAGATAGGGATTGCAAGGCTTTTTTGAATGTTGATGTTGGATTTGAGATTGGAGAAGGAGAGTATAGACATACAATGAACATGACTAGTAGGACTTGCAGGTGTATAACCTGGCAGGTGAGAGTCATTTCTTGACAACATGTTATTTGTGTATTATATCATATTGAGAGGAGAGTAAACTTTATGTGGAGCATTAGTATAAGATGAAAACTTTCATGAAGTCTTATAGTCACTTCTTCCAACCAATCTCCAATATAAAGATGTGGCTTGAAATAAATAATCCAAAGATTGAGCCTCCTGAACCTAAGAAAATGTCTCGTAGGCCTACAAAAGATAGAAAAGGGGGAAAGCAGGGACCAAGAAAGAAATATGAAAAGTTGTCCAAAGAAGGGGTGAAAATAACTTCTTTCAAGTGTCATCAACAAGTCCATAACAGAAGATATTGCAAGGTAAAATAGTCACTTTACATTTGATTTTTCATGTTGATTTTTCCATATATTAACTGTTATGTTTGAGTTTTTAGGTTCCTGATCCAAATCCACAAGGGAACAAGTTTACTGGTCAAAGTTCTCAAGGACATAGAAATCCTGGAAGCTCAAGCCAACCTTCACCAACATCCACAAAAAAATCAGCACAATCTAGTTCAAGTCAATATATACTAATATGTTCAAGCCAAGTTGTATCTTCAACAACAGTTTGTGTTGATACAATCAGAGTTAGGAGCTTCAAGAAAGTTGTAGGATCAAATTTGTGTGGTGATATAACAATCCCTGTTACACAAGGAATCAAGAGTCAACTACTTCTTAAAAGAAGAGAAAATGTTGGACAAAAGAGAGGAAGAGTTGCAAGTACAGAAGATGCTGGAGAAGGTGGATCAAAAAGGCTAAAAAATGCTGGATTTGGGATCTACACTTGTGCAAAGGGAACCCAAATATTAAAAGTAAGTTAAATCAAACTTTGTTTCTTTAATAAAAAGTAAATGGCTAAGTAAATATACTATACATTGTTCCTTTTTTCTCAAAAAATAGTCAGGGACATCAAGCCAAATGATCCTACAAATTGGTGCAACTTACAAGGATGTAAGTTCTATAGGAGTTGGTCTTTATTATAATCCTAGAGGCTTGAGATGGGAAAATGGAGATGTTGTCACCACCAATAAGTTGCAGCAGATGGCAAACAAAAAGAAGGAGAAGTAGTAGTCAAGAAGAAGTATCTCATGTTCATTATGTGTTATGCATTTTGTTCTGTAATTTGGAGTACCAAACAAACAATTAGTTTATGTTGTTCCTTTGAATCTTCTAGTGATGAATAGCAGTAAATAATTAGTTGCTTAGATTTTGAATTTCGTTAATAAAAGTTATGCAAACTTTGAGCTCAATTTAGAGCATATTTATGAAGGTGACTATTGTGTAAGTTTGTGCTCAATTTGAAGCATATTTATGATGTTGTATTGATATTAATTTGAGCTCAGTATGAACCATGTATAAGAAAATGATTTTGGTGCTACTTTGCTGTGTTGATTGTCTACTTTGACAATATCTTTTATTGTAAATCATTGACCATAATGTTAAGAATGCTTAAGGCCAAGCCAAAATAAACTTTTTATTAAATAAAGTTATATAGCCAAGATTACAAAAAAACTACACCCAAATAGCGGCCAAATACGCATCAAAATAGTACAGCTAAACCATCATGAAAATCAACAATTTTGGTACATCACACCAGTAGTAATTACACCATAAAAAGTTTAACAATTAGAATTGAACATCCATATGCCCAACAACACCAAACCAATTACAATGATGCCAAAAATGTAGTACCTTATTGCTCGATTTTGTTTCTTTTTAAAGGCCTTGACTTTCTTCTACAAATCCCAAATTATCCGATTTTTTTGTGAAGGGTGTCATTCATCATACCATTCAAAGTAATCACAACCATCCAATTTTAATGAAAATAAGACCACAGTTACAAAACAATTACAAGTCAATAATTAATCACCTAATTAAATAAAAATATATTACCTTTAAAATCTATAATTAAAAAACCTACGACCAGGATTTTGTTACGTCCAAGAAGTTTTCAATAATGCTTCATGACCACACTTACAATATTAAAAATCTTTATTACAAAAAATCATAAAAAACAAGATCGGCATTGTCAAGTTCAGTTGAAAAATATGAAAAAAGATGAAGAAATAAAATACAGATAATTTGAAGAATTTGGATAGAGAAAAGAAGATGAAGAAGAAAAAGATTTGGAAATTTATGGAGAAATTTTACAATTGGGAATAGGAAGAAAATGAATATATAAGGGAATGGGGAAAAGTAATCATTGGGGGCCAAGTCAGCAAAAATGGTGCTTCAACGCGCCTTGGGTGCGTGAATTACATGTGAACTGCCAACAAGGCCAAAAGTGTCAAAATGACATATTCAATGGTTATTTTAAGTGTTTAAAGTGAACACCGTCTACTTTAGGTGCAAAAGTGAAAGATATCTACAACTTTAAGTGCTTGTCGATGAGTTCCGCCATTAAGAAAATGAATTATAGAATTGATAATGTAACAACCCAAGTCAGGGCTCTGGCCGCAATGGGCATCCCGAACCACGAAGGCCCAAGAAATACCATAGTATACTATCAAAAGCATAATCCATACATAATCAAAGTGCAGAAGATATAATGTAAATTCAATGGAAATTTATAATACAACTGTGTCAATAAAATATGACGATACAATACTCAACTACCGTCTATGAAGCCTCTAATGAGAACTAACTATCTAGACCGGGACAAAGACCCCAGCTGGACCATACACTGAAAGACTCAACATATAAGTAAAGGCCTTTCAAAAGACAGATGGCTCACCTATTTCTGTCATATCCCAAGTGTTATACTAATGTGATCGACCGTGGGATTAGACCGCAGATGTTGAAATATAAGGGGTCAATACACAAGTTATTGGTACGTAGAACAATCCAAAAACAAAATATATTTTTATACAACATAGTTGAGAGCATTTCATAAAATCATGTCAGCATAAAATAATTAAAAATATATAGGCATAATCAATAGGCTTTAAAACATTTTTGTAAATATCAACTCAATTCTTTGTCTTACTTCTGAGCTATATGGTACACCCTACATTTCTACGATCCCATGGGCTAAATGAAATTCGCCCTTAACTCGGCAGCCAAGCCCCTAATCCAAGTTTGTCGCAAGAATTGGAGTTCATAAAATCAGTTATACCCACGTGTGATCATATCGTAGGAATACCCCCATATGAGATGTCCTAATTATCCTCCCATGTAGGATAACATATCATACTTCCCGCATCGGCAAAACACGATTTGGGGCTATGAGTTATCTAAAATCAAGCCTTCTTTGGGTAACCATCTAACTCTTTTCTTAAGCCCAATTTTAATTCTTTAAAATCATGCTTCTTTCTTTTCAAACATTCAATTCTTCTTTTTTAAGGGCATATGATCACTGGGTATCGTCGTATCCAGACATGCAAGTCACTCATATCATATCAAATCCACAGCCCTTCTCTTTAAGAACATGTAAATGACCACTAAAAGATTTATCGAATCACAAGAGAGTTCTTATTATCAAAAGCATATGAAGACTGATTCAAAACACTCTCTTAACAAGACTTAACACATAGTGGTAAATACATTTATTCAACACATGTATTACTTTTAGTTAAGACACAAAATCCTTTAGCATTAGAAATGTCCCCTTTGAAAATGTGCAAACGACAATGCGTAATGGTTAAAGAGACATTTAAACTGAAGAATTGCCACCATTCATAAACTACCCCCGATATTAGTTATACATAAATCTCATGATCAAAAAATGGCTCTTGAGTCATGCTCTCAAAACAATTAATAATTCATGCCATACAAAGACCATAATTTCATCATGGGGAATGGAATTTTACAAATTACATTCATAACTCACTTTTCGAACTTGAATCTCATATGCACGAGATTATAAATCAATCTTATCGTAAAAAACCATAACAATTATATACTTTTCATCGAATTGGGTCCATGATTCATGCGCTTAAAATAATTTCTCAAAACTCATTACACATATAAATACATATATAACTTTAAAGCTTGTAAAAATTATAAAACCTATGTCCATGAGATTTAGAATAGCTCCACATACCTTAAGTTCCTTATCTTGGAGGATGAACCCTAATTTTGATGATTTCTTGAAGAATCTTGATCTTGGAAAGCTTGAATTCTAGATCACTTAGGGAAAAATAATTGAATTTGTTCTTGGGATCTTGAGAGTTTATTGGAGAAGAAAGGCAAAGAATGCCCGAACGCCCCAAGTCGTGTTATGAACGATTGGGTTGAGGGGAAAAAGACCCAATTACCCTTCTAACATTTCTAAATCCATAACTGCATTTTGCATGCCCACCGTGACGCGGTCTTATCATGGTGGCTTACTGGTTCGGATGAAAATAGTCATAACTTTTTGCCCGGGTATCAGATTAAGGCGATATTTGTATCATTGAAAAGCTGACTCAATTATCTACAATTTGGTGGGTATTGAGCTAAAAAAATCCATATGTATTAAAATTTATACACATTTAAAGTTGACTCTTGTAGAATCAAATACCAAACTTTGGACGAATCAAAGGCTCTTTGCTCAACTTTGCTCTAAGTGATTTCTCTGAACATTTTCACCTAATAATCACTTCATACACTAGGATAAAGATCATGACACATGCATTCAAATTATAAATCAAGAAATGGACAAAAACACCTTCACCGCGATGCGATGTACGTGCCAAAGGAAATGTTACCACGACGCGGCCCTATCGAAGTTTAGGGGTCTTGAAGATGACTAATCCCCCAACACTTAGTAGTAAAAATTTCAAGCCTTAAGCCTCTTAAGAATGCAACTAAAAGCTGAATTAAGCTAAGAATAGTACGGGGTATTACAATTTGGGTTCGTAAACGTAGGAAAGACGGTTTAACTTTAGCCTAAAAGTGCAGGGTATTACATTATCTCCCCAGTTGGATCATTCGTCCCCAAATTATGGGTTGGAACTTGTTGAAGCTCTAAAAATTTTGAATAAAGAACGTAACCTCGTACTGAACATTTTTCCTCAACCAAAAATGTAAAGGCATCAAAAGAGACTCATGATAACCCCTAGTGAAACGCATAAGCACGAAGCATGAGGTAATGAAAATTTACATAAAGATGATCTTGCACATAAGTTCTATGAATCATAATCATCACAACCTAAGGCATAAGTTTATTTGGTGCTAATAGCCCTGATTTACATTGGCACAATCATGAAATGAGATTTCACAGCAGATAGGAATAGAAACATTCTCTACTTTACATGATACAACGCATTGACTTACACTTAGAGACACTTCTTGGCTATGCCCCAACATTGAATAACATACTTCATCATTTCTACCTTACAATTCTCCCATCATACATCTAACCACAAGAGTTTGAATCCCATTGCATGGTATTTCTATGTAGAAGCCTAACTCAGAGGAAAAAGGTGCTAGCTTAAGCTATGGGACCTCATGCTCTACATCCCTTTAGGAGTATTACTTCACCTTATCACTACCATCAAACACCCTTTTTTTTATAATTTAGGGAGTACTAACCACATAGCCTATGGGTTATGTTTTTAACAATCAAAACATTCAAGCCTATCATTACTAAACCCACTTCATGGATCTCCCCACTAAGACCTACAAATTTAATCACTCTCTCAAAGATTTTTTTGGCATATCTCCTTCCTAGCTATTTCACATAATGAAAGTTCATCTCCTTCTTTCCCCATTCACCTATAACCTTAGCTAAAGAAATCACATACAAATTTTCACATCACAGAACATCTACTCCCCTTTCCTAAGTCAATACTACTCTTCCATAACTACTATCATATTACCATTCCAAGAATCACTGAGAGACCCAAGCATATGCATCAAGAAAAGGAGTAACAGACCATATATTTATTGCACTACTCATGGTGAGATATGAGATAAAGATACAATATAATAGACACGAAGTGCTCCATTTATCAAGTGTCTAGATCATAAGTAGAGAGTCCTTCCGGCATAAACACAACACAACATGGATTCTTAGGACTGGGCACGGTGTGAAAATAGGAGAGCATATATCATGAGTGGTATAACATAAAGACAGAACTCATGGGGTCAACAACTGAGACAAGGATTGCCACTCAAAGCTATTGCTTCTCATTTTTAGAGCTGAGATAGTCATGAGTTTGCATAAACTTTATCACTTTGGCTAAACCCGACATAGAATGAATTGGTGACATATAGAAACATATTTTCTTAGGACCAAGCATGATGTGAGACATGGATTTTTTTATAGATAATGAGTAACATCACATAGAGCTTGAATACTTGAAACATTGGGTTACTGAGACATCATTGTTTCTAGTTTGGAGGTAGGATCATAACATAAATTGCATAGATAACTCGGACCTTGGGTATAGGCATGATTTCAATGCATAAGGCATTGACATATGTCCATTCAAATTGAGGTAGGAGGAGTTTGCTTGAATAGGAATTGATTTATCATGATTCTTTCTTTAAACTTGACACCACAAGAAAATTTGGGAACTATCTTAATTCATTATCTCCCCCTTAGATCAAAGTCACAATCATAGACTTGCGGACATAACCTCACATCAAATCTATAGCCACAACTCTAAACAAAAAAGGGATATCACCATATATATAAATGCTAAACTCTCCCTGATAAACTATAGTTTGAAGGTATGGCATTTCGGGAATTCTACTCTTAACTTTTGTCGGCCTCTATATCCATCCTCCTATAACTCACACTCTCATAAGCATACACATCCACACTCCTTATCACATAATGATCCATTCTCCATTACTTAACTCACTAACATTAGGTCTCTAACCACATAACTTACAACTTAAAATAAATTGTAAAACAAGTGCATATTGCCTACCTATATTTCCTTAGTTTAACTATAATGAACACCATACAACAACTCCTCAGACATATCCAGACTACAAAATTCAAGAATGTGGACTAGGTACACATGACACTTATACATACAAAACCTTATCTAACAACATGCTAACTAGGGGCTTTAACTTATTCTTATATACTCACTCTCTTATCCACTTAATGATTCAACCATAATTTATCGTTTTACTTTTGTTCTCATGTATATATATACATCACAATTGTCCATTAATTTTTCCACAAGTTGCTAATCTAGGCTATTACACACATCAAATCAAGCCAACTACTTACTCCCATAAAACATGCATCATTAATCCTAAGCTACTATTCTTATCACCACCATCCACATCTAAAGTTCAATCCTATAGTCTACAATCAATCATGTACCACCGATAAAGCATGCCACATATTATACTTGTCCATTAAATGGGAAAATCAACCCAAGATTTCTCATTTCACCTAACTATGGCCCATAAATTCATTCTCTCCATGACATCACTATCATACCTTATAATCTACCACACACCTTCTCATATGTATTACTAGTTTACAACTACTAGAGAAAAGACCAATTAAGGAGGTAAAGTCACATAATGAGGATAGTCGATCTTAATCTTATTATATATCCCATTACGATCTTATCAACATAGTCCACTTTTTCAAATCATATTTACTTACCCATACATACACCCCCACTACCTTCAAGTTCCATATACACCAATGAATCTCTACCCGTACTTATTGACTAATTTACCCCTATCCATTTACTACCTATAAATGATTTCTACAACCACCATAACTATCCACTCTGAGCTTCTTCCCTATTTTGAATTAATAATAATCATGGACAAATACTTCCTACACAAAGTACTATACACTCTAAAAACATTGCTACAATATTATCCAATCACCATAAAAGAGAAAACCACCCCTCAGTCAAGGGTTATACAACTAAAACTATTTATTTATGCAAAAGTTACCCTCACTGTGACTTCTAAACTTGTGACTTTATATCACTAATTTCTGGACCATCTCACTACCAATAGGTCATGACACTTTAACATATACTCCAAATAGGGTGGAAATATTGTTCCAACATTTGCTACATCTTATTACCCTTAAGAATGAGATATGCAACAAGAATTTTTAAAGGGGACTGGATACACTCTGTACCTCAAGCTGAAAAGCACGATTTCCTCAGGATAAAGGTATGCACTTGAAGCACTAATGGAATCCTCTCTTGTCCATGTTCTATCTCATAACCTTATGGGTAACTCAATTAGAAAGGACCGCATCGTTCAAACTCTAAGACTTTGCGCTTAAATCGCCTAGACAATGAGACATATCTAATAATATTAGAGTGAGAAAAGAATTTGGATAACTTTTGTATGGACGATGCTATAGCCCGAACAAGAGTATGAAAGAATAAGAAATAACTCCTAAATGCTCGGTAGCCTCATGATTATAAGTGTGGTGCATAACAGAGTCATAAGTAAGACACTACTAACACAGCTTCGTAGACACCCTAGGACCATGAACCGTGCTCTAATACCAAGTTTGTCATGACCTGAGCTAGGGCCCTGGATGCAACGGGCATCCTGAACCACGAAGGCCCGAGAAACCCCTTAGCATACTATCATAAACATAATCCATACATAATCAAAGTGCGGAAGATATAATGAAAATTCAATGGAAATTTATAATACAGCTGTGTCAACAAAATATGACAATATAATATTTAACTATTGTCTACGAATCCTCTAATGAGAACTAACTATCTAGACCGAGACAAAGCCCTCGGTTGGACCTTACACTGAAAGACTCAAGATATAAGTAAAGGCCTTCCAAAAGATGGATGAACCACCTATTTTTGTCATATCCCAAGTGTTATATTGATGTGATGGACCGCGGGACTATACCGTAGAACCTGAAATATAGGGTGTCAATACACAAGGTACTGGTATGTAGAACAATCCAAAAATAAAATATATTTTATACAACATAGGTGAGAAAATTTCATAAAAGCATGTCAGCATAAAATAATTAAAAATACATGGGCATAATCAAAAGGCTTCAAAACATTTTTGTAAATCTCAACTCAACACTTTATCTTACTTCTGAGCTAGATGGTGCACCCTACATTTCTACAATCCCATGGGCTATATGGAATCCTCCCTTAACTCGGCAGCCAAGCCCCCAATCCAAATTTGCCGCAAGGATTAGATTTTATATAATCGGTAATACCCCCATGTGAGAATATCATAGGAATCCCCCCATGTGAGATGTCCTCATTATCCTCCCATGTAGAATAACATATCATATGTCCCGCATCGACAAAACACGATATCGGGATACGAGTTATCTGAACTCAAGCCTTCTTCGGGTAACCATCTAACTCTCTTTAAACCCAATTTTAATTCTTTAAAACCCTGCTTCATGATTTTCAAACATTCAATTCTTTTTCTGTTAAGGGCATATCATTATTGGGTATCGTCATACCCAAACTTCCAAGTCATTCATATCATATCAAATCCACAACCCTTTTTATTAAGAACATGTAAATGACCACCAAAAGATTTATCAAATCACAAGAGAGTTCTTAGTATCAAAAGCATATAAAGAATGATACAAAACACTCTCTTAGCAAGACTTTAACATACGGTGGTCAATTCATTGATTTAACACATGTATTACTTTTAGTTAAGACACAAAAGCCTTTAGCATTAGAAATGCCCCTTTTGAAAATGTACAAACGACAATGCTTAATGGTTAAATAGGAATTTAAACTCAAGAATTGCCACCATTCATAAACCATCCCCAACATTAGTTATACATAAATCTCATGATCAAAAAGGGGATCATACATGCTCTCAAAAAAATTCATAATTTATTCCATGAAAAGACCATAATTTTATCATGGGGAAGGAAATTTCACAAATCACATTCATAAATCACTTTTTGAACTCAAATCACATATGCACGAGATTATAAATCAATCTTATGGAAAAAAACCATGACAATTACATATTTTTCATCGAATTGGGTCCATGATGCATGCACTTAAAACAATTTCTCAAAAATCATTACATATATACACATATATAACTTTAAAGCTTGTAAAAATCATAAAACCTATGCCCATGAGATTTAGGATAGCCCCACATACCTTAAGTTTCTTATCTTGGAGGATGAACACTAATTTTGATGATTTCTTGAAGAATCTTGATCTTGGAAAGATTGAATTCTAGATTACTTGGGGAAAAAAAATTGAATTTGTTCTTTGGAAAGGGGAGGGTTTTTCTTGAGAGTTTATTGGAGAAGAAGGGCAAATAATGCCAGAACTGATGCCCAAGTCGTGTTATGAACGATTAGGTTGAGGGGGAAAGACCCAATTTCCCTGATGACATTTTTAAATCCCTAATTGCATTTTGCATGCCCACTACAACGCGGTCTTATCGCGGTGGCTTACAGGTTCAGACAAAAATGGTCATAACTTTTCGCTCGGGTATCGGATTAAGGAGAAATTTGTATTGTTGGAAAGCTGACTCAATTATCTACAATTTGGTGGGTCTTGAGCTAAAAAATTCACATATACTCCCCCGGTTTCAAAATAAATGAATTATTGGATTTTGGTACACATATTAAGGAAAAATATTAAAGACATAAATTTAACATAATTTCCCATTTTTACCCCAAAAGAAAAAAATTGACCTTGTAATACCTTTTCAAAAGTTAATTGGTTGTCAAATCATAAGGAAAAATTTAGAAAAAATTCAATGATTCACTTATTTTGAAACACCAATAAATACCCCAACAATTCACTTATTCTGAAATGGAGGGAGTATCAAAAGTTATACACATTTGAAGTTGACCCTTATAGAATCAAATACCAAACTTTGGATGAATCAAAGGCTCTTAGATCAACTTTGATCTAAGTGATTTTCATGAATATTTTTCACCTAATAAGCACTTCACACCCTATGATAAAGATCATGACACATGCATTGAAATTATAAATCAAGAACTCGACTAAAACACCTTCATCGCGATACGATGTTCGTGCCAAAGGGAATGTCATCGCGACGCGGCCGTATAGCAATGACTTTTTGATTCATGATCCAAACAAGACCCAAAACTTGTTCGAATAATCCGAAACATCCTCGAGTCATTCTTCTCACATCCCTGAACATGAATTAACTAAAAAACTAACATCTTAGGGTCGGAGAGACCAAAATAAAAATTCTCGAAGTTTAGGGGTCTTGAAAATGACTAAACCCCCAACACTTAGTGAAAATTTCAAGCCTTAAGCCCCTTAAGCATGCAACTAAAAGCTGAATTAAGCTATTAATAGTATGGGGTATTACAATTCGAGTTCATAAACGTAGGAAAGATGATTTAACTTTAGCCCGAACGTGTGGGGTGTTACAGATAAGACCCCTAAGCTTATATGTGCAAATAATATAAAGAATTTATGATCAAAACATAAATAATTTAAATAATTTACAGTACGTGAAACAATAAAGAATGAATTAAATAATTAGCACATAAAAATACCTCCCACCCTCTTAATTGAAATAATGAGTCTATCAAGGTTGGAACGTGATTGTATCATCCCCAGAAGAGTCATATTCTGTCATGCCTTATATTTACCAAGGTTAAAATAAAGTACGACTTACAAACTCAAAAATAATTATTTTTTATACAAAGTAGCCACCTAATTTTTAAGAAAAAATCAGGAAACCTATTCAATAATTGACATCTATGACTTGTTTTTTTAATTTGTAAAAAACAGTTTTTATTCTAATAAGTGTTAAAATTATTCGAAGGAAAGAAGTTAGACATCCTATAGAATCCACAAATGTGATACCAAATTAGACTAAATTTATCAAAAGAAGGAAGTAAAAAATATTTTTTTAAAGTATAAATGTATAAAGTATGAATAAAAAATAATATAAAAATTTATGTGTGAAGAGGGTGTATCAATTACATAAGTAAAATATATTATCGTAAAACGTGTGAATTAAATTATGTAAAGATGTATAAAAATATAAAAATTGTATAAGAATATGTATGAAAGAGTAAAATATTTTTATAAAAGGAAAGAACTTTAGGTGATGAAATAAAGGTTTTTTTATATTGTATAAATGAAAAGTATTCTTAAATAATATTTTTACTTGACAAAAATCAGGAGGAGAAAGGATTACACAATATTTTTCTAATGTAAAGGTGTGAATTAATTGATTAAATACCTAAATCAATATAATTCTTCCATATAAATTTTAACAGCCTAAGTTTTGCCTAAATGCATTGTGAGGATTACAAATGTAAAGACATTTCTGCACAACAATCCAAAAATAAAATTTTATCTATGATTAATATTTGTACAATTGAAAGAATATATATATATAAAAAAATGCAAACATAAAATTCAAAATCCTTTTTCGAACGCTATTTTTGAGAAGTATGCCTACGAACCTGTATAAATACATGGTTGAAATTTTAGTAATGAACAAATAAATTGAAAGAAAAATATTTTTGCATAAATGTATATATTAAAAAAGAACATTATTAAAAAGAGGACTCGGATTAAGTTTTAGATTTGTCATGGCTACACATGATTGCTCAAATTATTGATCGTTATAAATCGCCTTGTAAACATATGAATCATAACTTTTTTGTTACCCTGACAAAATAAATATTTCGTCATCGCGCAAATTTAATTACTTATTGTTATGTATTTGCATATGTAATGTTCGTCATTTTATTTTTTGGAGGCCTCAAAAACTGATAAAAATTTATTCATTAGCCAATGTTAGTGTAGTAATCTATTCAAAGGTAAACATTGTCCAAAAGGATACCCAAAAATAGTGGTACAACAATGGTAAATAAAAAAATAGTGGAGTTCACCAAAAAATACCTAATCGTTTTTGGAAAAATCATATTTAGTGCAGAAGCAATCCAATAGAGAAACAAGATAGTGCAAAATTAGTCTAAAAAATTAGCAAGTGGTGTAATGGAGGTGAACCACAAAATAATCAAGAAAAACGATTAGGAAAAACAGTCCAACAATGAATGAAGTAACCACACAGTTAGCCAAAATGGCGAGACAGATCAACATCAACACAAGTAGCAAGTAAGACTCGCCAAAGGTGGTGCTTTCCAACCAAATCTCAACCAAAGTTTAGCAACTAGAACAAACCCAACAGATCGAAATAAGAAATAGAAAAATAATAACCACAATCAATAGAGACATAGATAAAACATATTTTCCCTTACATCTATATGATGTCAAAAATATCAAATCAGAGCAAAAGGGGTCGAGAATGTTTCTTCCACGGTAGGGATGTCAAACCGATGAAATATTAACAATGATGCTACTAGATCTTTATTCTTTGGTGAGGTAGCAATGTCATGGTGGTGGTGGTTATTTTTTCATGAGATAACGGCATTACTTCCCACGAGAAGCGACGGGAAAGAGAGGGGGGAGAGGGCAACGTTGGTGGTGCTTCGTTGGAGCTCACTAGTTATCAACTTCGGCAAGTCAGCGGTGGTGGAGGAATAAGGGGAAAGAGGGAGAGAAGAGAAGGGAAAAAAAAGAAAAGAGGAGTCGTTTGGTGGTGGAGGAGTTTTTTCCGAACTCCGAAGGAAGAGCAATGATGGAGTGGCATGACAGATGTGTGGGAGAGGAAAAAAGAGGGCAACGACCAAGAAAGGAGACAGAGAGAGGCATGAAGAGTGAGAGAAAAATAAAAATTTGATTGTGTGAATATGTGTATGTGTGTGAGAATGTAGTGGGAAAAAATAATAAAACCCTTCCCCTCTATATATAGAACAATTATCTCTTCCTTGTACCCCCCAAAATAAAAGAAACTCTTATTATCCTCTTAATATTATTTAGTTTGTAAGCTATTATCTATTGGATTTTCACCCTATTAAGCAACAAATAAAATGTTATTATTCAAAATATAAAAATCATGTGTAGTCATGTCAAATGTCACCTTAAATAAAAGTGACAATACCTTGACTTAACCAAATTATTGATCCTTATTTTAAAATAATTATCCAACTTATAACTTGCGGAGTGTATAAAATAATATAAAAAAATAGGTATCGGTATGCAATAAAAAATATAAATAATAATAAATATATAATTATCTTAAAAAAATAAATTATATTGTAAATAATTAAAACTCTAGTATATGATAAAGGATCATAGTGTTATGTTGTGTATGTGTGCAGAAGACTGTAAAAAAAAATAAGAATGAGAATAGATTGATAAAGATCCTAATATTTACGAAATTGAAGAAAATTATCAATAAATTGTAAAAGTTAAAATATGACAATAAATTTGTAAAAATTCTAAAATAATGATAATTATCAATAAATTATAAAAAAAAAAAAAATTGTGTTCTCTTTAATGGTCAGAGCCTAGAGGCTTTAATTTTAAGCATAGAGAGCCAAATTGGGTGTCAACAAGAACCATCTAACTCAAACCATTACCCCCATACACTTAGTCATTATAAGATACAGTAATCAATTAATCCACTCATAAACATAACATATCTAAAACTAATAAATAATATTAAGTGCAACAAAATCCTTTAACAAGCTATTAAAATCCTCAAGATCTGAAAGTCATCGTATAAGACAATTCTAAAATAAAAACTGAAATCTGAAATAATATCTCAAAATAATAATAACAAAAGTCATTGTCCAAAAGAGTGGACATGATCAAATGGGAAGATTTAATGGCTACCCGAAGATAGGTATTCACCCTTAAATAAAAAATTGTTGGTCATGAACTAAATTTGAGGTATTGTTTCAGTCTTTATAATGCTTTCTACACTTAACAAAAAGAAGAGCACGTGTATTATTAGTACAAATACTATGTACTGGTAGGTATCATCAGCCTACTTGACATAAAATCCACACAAAAACATAAATCAACTAACAATGAAGACATTACAAGTAATTACACAAAAAATACCACTATCCACAGACTAACCTCCCACAAAACCAACTAATACGACAATATAAATCTTCATTCTATTTACACATGCATTCTACTACCTTAAATCTATGATCAACCTCAACAAAAGAAGTTATATGACCCTCAACTTACCTTGAGTGTGACTTACCAAAACACATTTGTCTAATCATCTAACAAGTAATCTCACGCCACTTTAGTTGTCACAGTAGTACTTATGAAAGAAAGTCAAATAGTCAATAATATAATTATATGAACAATGCATCAAATAATTAAATCAATCATAATATGTGTACACACATACTAAAGGCCTTATATGTCCATTAGTAATGACTTATAGGGGACGAGCTCAGTCCATGTACATTATCAGCGTGGTACCTGACCTATAAAATATTAATATATAAGCAACATATACCAATGAGGTACCAGGCCCACCGAATAACATAATATATGAATATCTTAATCAAAATCAACAACAATACGATAAAGTGGACCAAATAGATAATTACACAATTTTTTAATCTCTTAATCAACTTTAAGGTTCATCCTTTTAGGTATATGATCAATTGCCAAGTCACTTCATTAATCACAAGTTGGTCGAAGGCCAATCATAGTTATTCAAATCATGGATATGAATAGAAATCAAATTATATATATAACTATAATTAAATTATAACCTGCCTCAAAAAGCATCATTCCACTTGAGACTTTCAATTTTTTCCAATTTTATCTTGTTACTCATGTAGAAATATGTAATACCCCATATTTTCGTGCTAGAATTCTAACCGTCGTTCCTGCGCGTCTAAGATCTAATCCAAGTGATTCTCATGTGAATATAAGTTGAATGATCATTATCCTATTCTATGAAGTAGTTTAGAGGTGGAAAATATTTATAGCAATAACATAGAACAAGGTTGAGCTAAGACCAATTAATTCATCCAAAGTTTGACATTCAATTCTGCAAGGGTCAACTTCAAACGTGAATATCTATTAATATACATAAAAATTTTCATCCCAAGACCTATCAAATTGTATATAATTGAATTAGATTTTCAACAATACCAATTTTGAAAAAATCCGATACCCAAGCGAAGAGTTATGCCCATTTTTGTGAGAGACAGTAAGGGTGTGCGATGGGCAATACGCTGCCCAATTAAATGTGTGTGATTGGGAATGAGAGGTACACTTAAATGTCTGCCATAAGGTGTGAGACACACACCTTAAGGTCTGCCATGGGTTGTGCGCCGCATACCTCACTTCAAAGTGCCAAAAACACCCCTATATATGTCTATAACACGGGATTAAACTTCCACAACATTAAAATAAGTTTACTTTCTCTCAAAATAACCAAGAACAACCTTTAGGGTTTCAACATAAAAACCCCAATAGCTAGAGATTCAACAGTGAGAATTCTATAATTTTTACATATTCGGAATCCCCGTTACGAAGGCAACGAGTGACACCCAAAAGTTTGTGAATAGCATTACGTCATTTGAAAAGTCATTCAAAGCTTCAAGTTTAAGGTATGTGAGGTTTTTCAACAAGAACACCCTTTTGTTCTTGTGCCCAAAATTTGTATTATTTTACAAAGATATATGATTTTACATGCTCTACTTATGAATTTGAGATGGAAATTTGAAATCTATATTCTTGTTGAAGAAGTTATAGTATTTTTGATGTTTTGAAGATGAATTTCATGAGCGTTGATGTTAATATTCATGATTAAAGATAAATTTCTAGATTTTCGTATAAATCATGCATGTTTGATATATAAAGTGTGAATCTTAAAATATTTTGATCAAGTATTTATAGATGGGTTGTTGAACCCGATTTGAATTTATATTTTGTTGAAGTAATGTGTTATATACACTTTGAGATTGGATTGATTTGACCTTTTGGTCTTGAAGGAGTTATTTTTGAACTCGAATGAGAAAAGAAATCCACATTTTGATTGATTACGATAAAGGGGTAGCATGATGGATCCCGTTATGAATTGTTAAATTGTGTTGTTATGGATTTTATTTTGAAAAGATCTGAGCTAAGTCAAGGAGTAGTCTTTAGCACCGAGTGGAAGGTATAACTGTGATTCGTACTTCCCTAGAACTACGTGCCCCCGTAGGATGTGAGCGTAAGTATAATTGATATAGTGATCACTAGTGAAAAGAATGATTAAGGTCCTACTCCGATGGCAAGGATACGATAGCTCTCCCCAACGTGGGTTGGACATTGGACTCCATGTAGCTCACTTGGTTTATGTCGGTTGTAAGAGACTCCCAATGTGTGTGTGTATTCTCCTATCTAATATGAAAAGTCTTATTCTTCTATCTGAGATGGAAACATATTTGTTTGAAAGACTGAGTTTGAGAAAGTCATTGTTTTCGAAAGATTTAATGAACATATATTCCAAAGAGAATTGTTATGAGATTTGATTTCTTTGATGATTTGGAATCGAGATAGAAGTGAATTGAGATTTATTATGATGACTCACATGTTTCACCCGATATATTTTACTCTCTTATGATTATGATGATTTTAATTCGAGCTAAGTGAGTCATTTATATCAGCATGCATAATTTTATAAACTGTGATGATATTAAGATATTATTCTATATATGCATTGCACCCCCATATGCTCAGTACATTTCCATGGTACTGACCCATATATTCGTATGTAGGCTACATTTTCTCAGAATGTAGGTACAAGGTATAGTGTACATCTTCAGATCCAGTCAATTCATGGCATCCAGTCAACAGGTGATGAGTCCTTTTGATTTAAGGAATTGAGTTAGTTATACAGTTGGAGAAGTGTTGTATTTTCTTTATTCAGTCGTATTGAGTTGGGTTAGTCGGGAGTCATGACCCGGCCACCTACAATCAGTACTAGTAGAGGCTTCATAGACAGTCAGTAGAAGTTGATGTATTCCGTTTCAGTTTTGGTTGTAAAAGTAGAGTTGTAATCTTGTAAATATAGTTTTGTATCTATCATATTTAGAAAAGAGTTATTTTTGCAGATTTGTATAGATTTATACTTTTTGTTCAGTTGCTTATAAGTTATGCCAGTAGAAGGGTTAGCTTGGGGTCACTTGTGATCCTAAGCACCGTGTGACGTCTCGGGACCCAATTTCGGGGCGTTACAAACTTGGTATCAGAGCACAGAGTTCAAGTGTCCTAGAGTGTCTATGAAGCCGTGTCTAGTAGAGTCTTGCGGAATGGTACGGAGATGTCTGTGCTTTTCTTCGAGAGGCTACAGGGCTTTTACAAAAGGTCTCCATTCTTTCAAGTCTTAAATTGTGCTATAGAAAAGTTCTCCAAGAAACTTATACAAATTCTCATCTTACTCTAGTCAAGCCATCTCTGCCTTATTTCCAAGGTATCAGAAATAGTTGAGCTTAATTCTCCATATATAGTTATGGAATTGTAAGAGAGCTACAAAAGTATCCTATAAGTACTTTTGAGTTCCGAAAACTGAAGTGCTTTATCAGGCCTGTAGAAATCGTTCACTAAGCCCAAGTCAGATATATTTTTAAATTTCTCCTCAGAATCCATAATGATAATCTATACCTCTCTATCTATGTACTGTTCTTGAGGTAACATGTTCGGCAAGTTCCAATTTCCTCCCCAGATAATGCTCTTATATTTGCTGGCAGAAGTTTCAGAAGTTTTATAAAGTGTCTTGAGAGGAGCCTTCTAGTGTATTATAAGTCCTTCAAATTTAAGTTATTCCCTCGTTCTTATGAGTTATTTAATTAAGACAGAGTAAGGTGTATTCTTAGATCGTTGAATGTTGTGTGTCAAGTTTCTATCTCTTATATTATGTAATCTTGTTATCATTATGTTTGTGAAAATCAAAGTCTAGTGAAGCCGTATGAGGCCTATTTCGATTCACTAGCATAGTTGCTTTGTTATTTATATAATTTTCTTAATCAAAACACAAAACCAAAGTCTAGTGAAGCCGTGTGAGGCCTATTTTAATTCACTAGCAACTCGTTGTTTATCTTGTTATTCTGGTGTTAGTTGAAAGTGTGGGTTTCTGTGTAGTGATAGAAGTAGTTACGTTTAGTTGAAAGTCTTGTGTTAGTTGAACTAGTGGGTTTAGAAGTGTAGTGACAAGAATTATGGTAAGGGCGATTTATTGAATATGTATAGCTGAATTTTTGCTTATGATTGAATTAGTAATGAAGTGATATACCCTTGTTTGTTAGTTTAGTGAAGTTAGAGAAGGAGATTATTAGTTAAGGTGGATTGTTGTTTGCCTGAAGTATGAAAAGAGTTATTGATGGTATTTGTTGTGCTAGGAAAGTATAGGTTTTGATGAAAGTACTTGGTGGTTGAGTATTGTTAATTTAGGCTTTCCTGAGATTGCAAGAGGAAGTTTAGTTGAAATTTATAGAGCTATGAAAGTAATTTAGGTGTGAAGATGGGTAAATAGTAATGATGTGAAGAATGAGGATGTGTTAATAGATTATGAATAAGATAGGCCATATGATTATGATCGATTGTCATTGTGTACTAGTTTTTCTTAATGCTATGTTCTATAGTTTTAAAGTGAAAATTGTGTGTGAGATTGGGTTGTAAATTATGTTTAGCTCTAGACATTAAGTTTGAACAGTTGATGGTTCGGTTGTTGATGCTAGTTATATGGAGGTGATCTAGTAGGCCTGAATAGTGTATGCAAGAGTATAAGATCATGTGTTCGTAATTAAGTATGTTGTATAGGTGTGCCCAAGGTGCTATGGGCTGCATTATTTTTTTAGGATTATTGCATACTGTGTGGTTAGTAGTAACGTTGATTTTCTAGGTAAAGAAAGTCTAGTTAGATAATTTATGTTGTTCTTGATAGCTAAGTTAAGGAGTTATGATTGAAGATGTTGAGTCTTTTTAGTATGATTTTATTCTTATGGTTTGGGAAAAATATAAGTATAGAAGTGTGATCTTGGTAGGCTATGATTATGTGATTTGAGATGTAGATATGGTTGCAAATGAGAGTGTAAGTCTTTGATGATGATTATTGAAGCTAGGAATTAAGGATGGCATATGGATGGGTCGTTCAAGAATGAAGTCGGTAAGTTCGAAATTAGTTTATTCTTATGAGTTTAGCATTTATGTGTAGATAATAGAATGATGAAATTATGGCTTAATCTCGAGGATATGGAGTAAACCATCATACTTAGAATACCATCTTTGACCTAAGGGGGAGATGGTTAGTGAAGAACCAAATCGAGTTTTGAGAATTAGATTGTGATACATGTCAGTAATGAGTTATGATGAGATATGATCCCTTCTTACTCTAGAGTATTCCTTGGATTTCAGTCCTTACAACACCAAATCCATCACTTACTTGTCAAATCCATTCCACTGGCCTATGCTTATACCTATCATGTGTGCTCAAGCCCATTCTCAGCTTCTAGCAAACATGTAACAGCTTCACTCTGTGATTCGAGTTATCTCTTATGAATCTATGAACTCCAATCTTATGTTGAATAGCTCATGATAAGTATAAACTCATGTTTCAGAGTATGACCAGTTTTTAAACTCATGATACTAGTGAAGTTCGCATTATATCATGCATGTCCTCAACTTAGATTTCTTTAATGAATCCATGCCTTTGATATTTTATTCCTCAGGACAAAGATAAGTGTTAATGTTATGTATTGTAGTTTTTGTGCTTCTGGTTCATATGTGTTAGCCCTTCGGTGACCTCTTCCTATGTTAAGATAGTGGTGATGATAGTGGATAAGCAATGGTTTATATGTGAGAGAGTTGATGACCCTCATTAAGAAAGATTATTTATGCTTTTCTATCTAAGGCTAAAGTGAGAAGTAAGATTGAGGCCAAGTCTTTGATACATGTCATGGTTAGTTAGAAATTATGTGTATGTTTTTAAGAATAGTTCAAGAAAATTGTTGTTGATAAAGGTTTAGAGAATATGCGAAGTATGCCTTTAGGGGTATTTGCCTTAAAGTTATATGTGATTTTTAATGATAGGCTTGAATGTCATGTTGGGTGTAAGATGATGAATGCAATATGCACTAGTGAATCCATATCAAGAGTTTTAAATTAGTCATTGAAGTGGTAAGGCATGTTATGCTTAGGGTGTGAGCTCTAAGAAGATATAGAATATTGAACCTTGTGATTTAGACTAGTATTGTGGTTTGGCATGTTATATCTTGTGATTTAGTGTAGACTTGATCATGGTGAGAGAACTTAGTTTAGTTTAGACCTTAGTAGAAAGATTTTGCAGTGCCAATATAAGAATTATAAGTTGAATCAAATGAGTATGGTATTTAAGGGGAATAGTATAGCTGAGAGAGCATTTGAGAAGTTATGCTAAGCTTGAAAGTAAGAAGTTGTGTTGCCTATGTCCTAGCAATCCCATCCTAGTTTATGAGTTATATAATTATATTCCATGCTATATAGTTATATCAATGTTGTAATTCCTTAGTCAAATGTCTTGTTCAGAGTATGCCCAAAATTCTTTGCTACCTAATGTCAATAGAATTTCGTAGAAAAGTGCTAAAGAAATACTCCATTTGGGTATGGGTAGTCAGTATGATCTAGTCCATATAGCCTGTAATCTAGTTTAGCAAGAAAGGAGATAAGCTCCTATAGATTCTTAATTTTCCAGCTAGTCTTACTATCTGCAGTCTTATACGTATGTACATTCCAAGAGGCAATGTGTTTGTATCCAATTAAATTATGAATTCAGCTCAGTTCATGCATCAGTTTCAGTTTCAGATACTAACTCATGATTCAGTTCGTAAGTATCTTGTGTACTATCACAGTCTCTTTCTAGTATTTTCATCAAATTATTATCATTCGGGGACGAACGATCCCAAGAGGGGGATGTTGTAATACCCCGAGTTTTCATATCATAAACCTTTCATCCTTTCTCATGAGATCAGATCCAATGCAAATTAATGGTTACTCATAAGTTGACACTCTCATTTCTATCATAGCCATATAGTTATTTTTCTTGAGGATTCATGCACTTGCAGACCAATTCAGTAGCTCATTATTCTTGAGATCCCGTGATTCAATTCTATCTGTTACACATGATCGATTGAAGACTAATATTCCTTTGTATTTCAAGTTAATTATCCACATTCGAGGACGAATGTTCCTAAGGGGGAGATAATGTAATACCCCATATTTTCGTGCTAGAATTCTAACCGTCGTTCCTGCGCGTCTAAGATCTAATCCAAGTTATTCTCATGTGAATACAAATTTCATGATCATTATCCTAGTCTATGGAGTAGTTTAGAGGTGGAAAATGTTTATAGCAATGCCATAGAACAAGGCTGAGCTAAGACCAATTGATTCATCCAAAGTTTGACATTTGATTCTACAAGGGTCAACTTCAAACGTAAATATATATTAATATACATGGAATTTTTCATATCAAGACCTATCAAATTGTAGTTAATTGAATTATCTTTTCAACGATACCAATTTTGCAAAAATCTAATACCCGAGCGAAGAGTTATGCCTATTTTTGTGAGAGGCAGTAAGGGTGTGCGATGGGCAATGCGCTGCCCAATCAAATATGTGCGATTGGGAGTGCGAGGCAAACTTAAATGTCTGCCATAAGGTGTGTGACGCACACCTTAAGTTCTACCATGGGTTGTACGCCGCATACCTCACTTTCAAGTACCAAAAACACCCCTATATATGTCTATAACACGGGATTAAACTACCACAACATCCAAATGAGTTTACTTTCTCTAAAAATCACCAAGAACAACCTTCAGGGTTTCAACATAAAAACCCCAATAGCTAGAGATTCAACCGTCAGAATTCTACAATTTTTACATATTCGAAATCCCTATTACGAAGGCTACGAGTGACACCCAAAAGTTCGTGAATAGTATTACGTCATTTGAAAAGTCATTCAAAGCTTCAAGTTTAAGGTATGTGAGGTTTTTCAACAAGAACACCCTTTCGTTCTTGTGCCCAAAATTTGTATTATTTTACAAAGATATATGATTTTACATGCTCTACTTATGAATTCGAGATGGAAATTTGAAATCTATATTCTTGTTGAAGAAGTTATAGTATTTTTGATGTTTTGAAGATGAATTTCATGAGTGTTGATGTGAATATTCATGATTAAAGATAAATTTCCAGATTTTTGTATGAATCATACATGTTTGATATATAAAGTGTGAATCTTGAAATGTTTTGATCAAGTATTGATATATGGGTTGTTGAACCCGATTTGAATTTATATTTTGTTGAAGTAATGTGTTATATACACTTTGAGATTGGATTGATTTGACCTTTTGGTCTTGAAGGAGTTATTTTTTAACTCGAATGAGAAAAGAAATCCATATTTTGATTGATTATGATAAAGGGGTAGCATGATGGCTCCCGTTATGAATTGTTGAATTGTGTTGCTGTGGATTTTCTTTTGAAAAGATCTGAGCTAAGTCTGGGAGTAGTCTTTAGCACCGAGTGGGAGGTGAAGTTGTGATTGGTACTTTCCTAGAACTATGTGCCCCCGTAGGATGTGAGCCTAAGGCTAATTGATATAGTGATCACTAGTGAAAAGAATGATTAAGGTCCTACTCCAATGGCAAGGATAGGACAGCTCTCCCCAATGTGGGTTGGATATTGGACTCCATGTAGCTCACTTGGTTTATGTTGGTTGTAAGAGACTCCCAATGTGTGTGTGTGTATTCTCCTATCTAATATGAAAAGTCTTATTATTCTATCTGAGATGGAAACATATTTGTTTGAAAGACTGAGTTTGAGAAAGTCATTGTTTTCGAAAGATTTAATGAACATATATTCCAAAGAGAATTGTTATGAGATTTGATTGCTTTGATGATTTGGAATCGAGATGGAAGTGAATTGAGATTTATTATGATGACTCACATGTTTCACCCGATATATTTTACTCTCTTATGATTATGATGATTTTAATTCGAGCTAAGTGAGTCATTTATATCAACATGCATAATTTTATAAACTGTGATGCTATTAATATATTATTTTATATATGCATTGCACCCCTATACGCTCGGTACGTTTCCATGGTACTGACCCACATATTCGAATGTGGGCTATATTTTCTCGGAATGTAGGTACATGGTATAGTGTACATCTTCAGATCCAGTCAGTTTGCGGCATCTAGTCTATAGGTGATGAGTCCTTTTGATTCAAGGGATTGAGTTAGTTATACAGTTTGAGAAGTGTTGTATTTTCTTTATTCAGTCATATTGAGTTGGGTTAGTCGGGAGTCATGACTCGGCTACCTACAGTCAGTACTAGTAGAGGCTTCATAGACAGTCAGTAGAAGTTGATGTATTCCGTTTTAGTTTTCGTTGTAAAAGCAGAGTTGTAATTTTGTAAATTTAGTTTTGTATCTATCATATTCAAAAAAGAGTTATTTTCCCCAGATTTGTATAGATTTATACTTTTTGTTCAGTTGCTTATGAGTTATGCCAGTAGAAAGGTTAGCTTGGGGTCACTTGTGATCCTAAGAACCGTGTGACGTCTCGGGTCCCAATTTCGGGGCGTTACAAAATAACAAGAAAGAATAATTTAATGGTTTGTTCTTCAGTTTCGGACATTAAAAAGATAAACCCACTAATTGTAGCCCATTAATAGTCACTCTAGGGGTTTTCACCCTTTAATCTACCCTAAATCACCGTAATTGATGATTACAAGAATGAATTCTACTCTAGAAAGTGTGTTCCAGTAACCTAGAGCCATTAACAAGTAATTTGAAGTCACCCATAAACAATCTACACTATTATTAACCTAGGGTTAAATTGTTAAATTCCACCATGATCCTGATTCTAATGATTAAAATAAATAATTACGCATTAGAATGCTGAAATAATCTTAGCTCTAGGAGAAACACCCAAAATACATAAAATCACCTCCCTCTTATTCTTAGGTCAAAGTTGGGAGTTTAGGAAAAATAATGGTAAAATCTCATATTTCTACCTTGAAACTGCCCCTACTACTGCAACAGTCACTTTATTGTTGCAGTGGTAGACTTCTATTACTACAGGACTACGACTACTTAGGGTTTTGTTATAGCGATGTTGCTACAGCAAGAACCAAGTTGCTGCAGTGGTAGCTAGGCAGAAACTTGGGATGGTTTACCAGTCTAGTAAATTTCACTATACACTCTCCAGATTTTGATTTTTTGAATAACACCTTTACGACAATTACTACAAATGGTGCTCTATGAAATTGTTTTTTGTTCCAAAAGTTTCTATGGTTCACTAAACCTCCCGGATAACATAATATTATCGTAAATTCACCAAAAAGTAATCCAAAAATCACCATATTTCTTTAGACCATACAATACTAAAAGTATGCTCAAAACCAATCTAGCTTGAGATTTCAAATTTTTTGTCGAAGGGGAAACTTAACTCGAACTTTCGCATGCTAACTTGCACCATGACTATGGGATAGGTCATTTCAATAATGATATATACATACATACACACACACACATATATATATATATGCTTATCTTTTGTACTTATATACTCCTGTCGTATCAATAAAGCCAGTTGGGATGCATGGTGAATTGTTATGTCTATATGCACTTTCTGGATCTACCTCTAGGGTTATAGAAGATAATCAATATCAACTTAATTTTGATCCACCCATTGGGATACCGTGAGAATTTTCAAATGTCCTGGTGCCTCAATAAATTTAACCCTCATGATTCACTCTGAAGGTCCTCTAAAAAATCATGATAATACGAAAATAGAGGAAGGGGTTGATGATAAAACACAACAGAACAGTAGTATCGATTTAGACTATAACCATCAATAATAATTCCTCATATCACAGTATATTCCCCAATAATATATATTTAGAAATCCATCTTGCCCGTATATATATAGGTGAAAAGGCAATGAACAATTCAATTACTAAGCAAATATTGCATATCAATCACAGATTTAAGAACTCTATTCCAAAGAATCAACTCCACTGATTTTTTCCCCTGACAAATACAACGATGCTCATATAGATGCTCATAATCTCATCTTCATAGAACTCTTAAATATCACCATTACTCCGCTTACACACAACTAACACATAACATATCAAAAAGAGTCAAAGAAAGTTTCAATTTTTCTTTAAAAAGCTTGTAGAATTCAATAGAAGCTTTGAATTCCACACTGCTTCCAAACGAGCCTAATCCATTCAAATGTGAATTCTATGTAAGAATATAAAACTAAAGGTACTCGTATTGCTATACTTTGAATTCAGGTCCAAAAAGACAACCTCGAGCCGACAAATAAAAATCTTAAATTTTAGTGAAAAATCATGTTATCCATCATTTAAGAAGTTCATATATAAATTTTATAAAAAATGAATGAAAATCGACCTTAAAATCATAGCTCTATCAAGCATTAACTTTACCGCAAAAAATTCAAATTTTCAATTTGAAATCAAGATTTGAAGGTAGAATCATAGAATAATCATAAAAAATTGATTAAAAAACTTAGTTTAGAAACTCACCCAAGATTAAAATTTTGGAAATACTCTTTGAAGTCTTTCAAAACATAGCTCTCAAGCATCATAAATGAAGAAAATTGGGTTTTTATTTGAAATTAATAATTTAAGGTTTCCCGGATTATTTTCTCATCACAAATACAAGAAGTAAGTCATGAAAGACACCAACCCAGAACTGGGTCCATCACGAATGTGACATATCCTCTATAATCAATGACCAAATTGACCTGACTCTTGACCTACACACCACTTTTCTTTATGAACATAGCCCATACCGACTGTGATTATGTTGACTAAAAAAGCTCTTCTTCGTGAACATAAATCCCTCTCACAAACGTAAAGGAGGTACCAACTGACATCAAAACTATAGAAACCCTTAGGGGTTGCACCACACAGTCACGGACCAGGACCCTCAAAGTCAATCATAAGCAATAAAATAGTAAATGGCCAGGAATTACAAGAGAATGCAGGAAATATAAAGAACACAGAATTTAACGTGGAAAACTCCTTTCTCAATGGAGGATAAATCATGGTTTGCCCACACAAGCTCAAAACAGTTCAATATAACCAACTTCTTGATTACAGACTCGACTGTAAACCTAACTCCTTGTTATTCCTTCTTGCAATACCTTTATTACAAGCCTACCTTAATACCTCTGCCAAGATTCCCTCAAAAAATATTTTGCTCTAACCAACAACTAGCTTAGGCAGCTCTATCTAAGCACTTCTTTCAAAAAAAGAAAACTTTAGTCTTATAGCTTGAGGATCTCGATTACAAATTAGTATTTGACTCAAGAAAACTTTATTTTTATGCTCACATTCACTAAGAACTTGAGCACTGGTGAAATTCTGAGTTTTTGCCTTTTCTTCTCTCTTGAGCCCTCTAATATTTGCAAAAACCATTTGATGATGAAGTATTTTTTTCCTTTATAGATGAGTGATGATTAGGGATGAAATCTCATTGGACCAGGTGTCCTAATTAGTAAAAGCAACACCTGCCAGTTTATTACACAAATGGACAAAGTTGTGCAGATGCGTGCCAACTGTACTATTACTTTAAACATCCAGGGACCTAGTCCCATGTAGTCATATGGTCATCATCAAAACTACACATAGCAATTTTCCTCCATTTTGATGATGACAAACCATCCACAAAGATTTAAGTATAAATAAGTATCCATCATATTTAATTAGTATGATAACCACTCTAAAGATTAATCTTTCCCATATCATTATGATTCCACCATCATGCAACATAGGGACCTAGTCCCTTGTTGTCATTTTGCATCAAAAACTCTGGTGACATGAGCACATTTGTTTTGCTTCTTACCCCTACCATTATGCACCACATGAGCACACAATACACACATACCTGGTTCTTACACATGAAGTCAATATTCTCTTTTTTGGTATCATTAAAAAGGATCAATAGTAAACCAACAGTAAAGACAAGTACAGGCTAATTAACTCATGGCCACTTGTAAAACCTTACAAAATCCTAGTCATTTCAGTCCTATATAGCATGCTAAAAGAGGTCCCAGACTTAGAAAATTTCAGCCAAGCGTTAAGACTTAGAATTTATTTTTAGGATCAAGAAAGTTCTGTTGATGTAGTTACTGCTATGTTACAAGTTTCCCATTTATATTTTTATGCTTTTCTAGATCCAGGAGCTTCTTTGTCCTTTGTAACTCCTTATATAGCTATTGACTTTGGAGTCAGTCCTGAAATCCTAGTAAATCCCTTCTTAGTCTCTACCCAGTGGGTAAATCTATCATAGCCTGGCGGGTATATAGGAACTGTCTGATTATGGTGTGTCAGAAAGTTACTTCAGTAGACTTAGTAGAGTTAGAGATAATGGATTTTGACGCCATTCTCGACATTGATTGGATTCATTCTTGTTATGCTTCAGTTGACTATAGAAACAAAGTTGTTTATTTTCAGTTCTCAAATAAGCATGTCCTAGAATGGAGGGGTTGTACTTCAGCACTTAGGGGTCAGCTTATTTCATACCTTAGAGCGAGAAAAATGATATCCAAGGGTGTGTCTATCATCTCTTTTAAGTTAAATATTCTAGTTCCGAGACTCCTAATCTTGAGTCAGTTCCAGTAGCAAGAGAATTTCCAGATATGTTTCCTGAAGATCTTCCCAGAGTTTCTCCCGAAAGGGAAATGACTTCGAAATAGACCTTTTTCCCTATACTCAGCCTATCTCTATTTTTCCATACAGAATGGATCTAGCAGAACTTAAAGAGTTGAAGGAACAGTTGAAGGATCTCCTAGATAAGGGATTCATCAAGCCTAGTGTCTCCCCGTAGGGCACACCAGTTTTATTCTTGCATAAGAAATATTGTTCTCTCAGAATGTGTATTGACCACCATCAGTTGAACAAAGTCACCATCAAGAACAAGTACCTGATTCCTAGAATCAATGACTTGTTCGACAACTTCAGGGTGCCAGTTCTTTTCTAAGATAGAACTCAGATCAGGCTATCTTCAGCTCAGAGTTAGAGAATATGACATTCTAAAAATATCTTTCAGAACTCAGTATGGTCACTTTAAATTTCTAGTCATGTTATTTGTTCTTACTAATGCCCCAAAAACTTTCATGGACTTGATGAACCGTGTGTTCAAGTAGTACTTGGACATGTTCGTCATAGTCTTCATTGATGACATTCTTGTCTACTCCCGCCGTGAAAATGATCATGTCGACCATCTAAAATAGTATTTTAGACCCTCAGAGCCCATTAATTGTTCACCAAATTCAGTAAATGCGAATTTTAGCTAAGGTCAGTAGCTTTCCTTGGTCATATCATTTTTGGTGATGACATTAGAGTTGATTCTCAAAAGACTAAAGCAGTGAGAAACTGGCCCAGACCCATCTATCCGTCAGATATCAGGAGTTTCTTGGGTTTGGATGGCTATTACCGATGGTTTATTAAAGAATTTTCATCTATTGCATCCCATATGTCTAGACTGAATCAGAACAAAATCAAATTCTAGTGGTCAGATTCTTGTGAAAAGAGTTTTTAGGAGTTGAAGACTCAACTCACTATAGCCCCAGTTTTGACTTTACCTGACGGTTCAAATGGATTTGTTTTGTATTATGATGCTTTCAGAGTTGGTTTTGGGTGTGTTTTGATGCATAGGGGTAAGGTTGTTGCCTATGCCTCTAGACAGCTTAAGCCCCATGAAAAGAATTTCCCCACCCATGATCTAGAGTTAGCAGCTGTTCTATTTTCCTTAAAGATTTGGAGACACTATTTGTATGGGGTGCATGTTGATGTGTTCACAGACCATAAAAGCCCGCAGTATGTACTTTCTCAGAAAGACTTGAACCTGCATCAAAGAAGGTGGTTAGAGTTGTTGAAAGATTATGACATGCGTGTTCTATATCACCCGGAAAGGCCAATGTAGTGGCTGATGATCTTAGTTGATTTTCCATGGGTAGTGTTGGTCACGTTGAAAATGGTAAGAAGAAGTTAGCTCAGGAAGTTCATTAGCTTGCCAGGCTAGGTGTCTATTTGGTTGACTCGACTGAGGGTAGTATTTGGGTACAAAATAGTTTGGAATCATCTTTGGTTTCCAAAGTAAAAGAAAAGTAGGACAGAGATTCCAGTTTAGTTAATCTGAAAGAGTCAGTCTGAGATCAGAAAGTAGAGGTTTTCTCCCAAGGGGGAGATGGTGTGTTGCGTTACCAGGGTAGATTATGTGTGCCATGTGTGGATGGCGTGAGATAGCAGATTCTTGTAGAAGCGCATGGTGCTCGGTACTCGATTCATCCAGGGGACACTAAGATATACCGTGACTTGTGGGAAGTCTATTGGTGGAGTGGGATGAAGAGAGACATCGCAAAGTTTGTGGCTAAGTGCTCTACGTGTTAGCAGGTTAAGATTGAGCATTAGAAGCCTAGTGGGTCTATGCAGGAGTTCAGTATTCCCACATGGAAGTGGGAGGAAGTGAACATGGACTTTGTGACGGGTTTGCCTCCTACTCATCGTCAGCATGATTCAATTTGGGATATTGTGTACAGGATAACCAAATCAGCCCATTTCTTGCTAGTTCATACCTTATATTCAATCGAGGATTATGTCAAGCTCTATGTTAGAGAGTTGTTCAGATTGCACGATGTCCCTTTATCTATTATTTTAGATAGAGGTACGCAGTTCACCTCTCATTCTTGGAAAGTCTTCTAAAAGAGTCTTGGTACCCAAGTTCACCTCAGTATAGCCTTCTACACTCAGACAGATGGTAAAGCAAAAAGGAACATTCAGACCCTTGAGGATATGTTAAGAGTATGTGTTGTCAACTTTAAGGGTAGTTAGGATGACCACTTACCTTTGATTGAGTTCGAGTATAATAACAACTATCATTCCAATATTCAAGTGTCTCTGTTTGAGGCTCTTTATGGGAGGAGATATAGATTTCCCATTAGCTGGTTTGAAGTAAGTGAGGCCGTAGTAGTAGGGCCTGACTTGGTGTTTGATGCTTTGTAGAAAGTGCAGTTGATCAGAGAGCATCTTAAGACAACTCAGAGCCGACAGAAATCATATGCAGGTGTGAGAAGAAAAAAATATTGAGTTTGAGATTAACGACTTTGTTTATTTGAAAATCTCTCCTATTAAGAGGGTGAAGAGGCTTGGTATGAAGGGAAAGCTTAGTCCCTGATATATTGGTCCTTAGAGGATTCTCAGTCATTTTGGTAAGGTAGCTTATGAGCTTGAGTTGCCTACAGACTTAGCGTCAATGCACCTAGTGTTGCACGTCTCCTTGTTAAAGAAGTGAATTGGTGACCCATCAATTGTAGTCCCTATAGAGAGTGTAAATGTTCAGAACAGTCTCTCTTATAAGGAAATCCCAGTAGAAATCTTCAATCGTCAGATTCACAGACTAAGCAACAAAGAAGTTCCTTTGGTTAAAGTTCTTTGGCGGAATCAGTTTGTTGAGAGAGCTACTTGGGAAGTAAAAGCAAACATGTGAACCAAGTATCTTCACCTCTTCTCTGTAAACTTAGACTCAGCCTATGGTAATAGTCTTTCTTAGATTTACTCTATTCCATGCTCAGTTAAAGCTGTATAGCATTCTTGTATCATTGATGCATTCATGAAACATTTCAGTCATGTGTCATTCTCTAGAATTCAGTCATGCTTCAGTTATGCATGTTAGTGTAAGTATAGTTCCTTAGTTTCTCTCAGTCCAGTCAGTCTTATATAAGGACGAATGTTCCCAAGGGGGAGATATTGTAAGACCCCATAAAATCCTAGTCATTTCAGTCATATATAGCATGCCGAAAGAGGTCCCAAACTTAGAAAATTTCAGCTAAGTGTTAAGACTTAGAATTCATTTTTAGCCTTTGAAATTGGATGATCTTATTTTCGATCTTTCCAATCTTAGTATGTTGATTTTCAAATGCATTCATGATCAGGGTCACTTGTAGATCATCTCAGGCGAGGTTCAGATTTTTCATACCAGCGTAAGGGTAAGTTTGGATGTCCAAAATAGAAAGGGGTCACGATTGAGCCGCGCCGCGAGGTCCAGTTGACCCAGGCTCAGGGTCGCACCATGAGGGCTGCTTGATCTGAGAAGGGGTCGCTTGACCCAATCAAGGGTCGCGACGTGATGGGGACCCCGTCAAGCATTTTTTTATCTGGGTTTGTAGGGAAAATGAGCCATTTTCTACTTATATTATTCAGCCTTAACACAAGATCAAGCCTCCCAAAGGGAAAATTCACTCACTACTTCATAAAATCCTCTCAAGAAATAAACCCTAGTTCATTAAGCTCAAGGTCAAGTTCCAAGAAATCCCCAACAATCTTCACGATTTTCGTCACTCAGGTATGTTAGGTGTTAATCCTTGGGTTTCCTTCCACCCTTGGAGTTCAAGAACCATTTTCAATACTTGAATTATGATTCCCATACTATGAATTGAATTATGCTCATGTTTGTGCTGTTGTATGGGTTTCAAGTTAAGATCTTTTATGAGTTCCATGAACTTATGTTAGCATGTGTGTTGAATTATGAATATCTAATGTCAAAATTCTTGAATTTGTAAGATTACATGTTGAAGTTATGATGCCCTTATGTTATTTTTCATGTATCACAATCATGCTCCCCAAGTTTTTGATAGAATGTCCATGTGAATTAAATAGTGTAATCATGACATGTTAGCATGTGTTCTCATTCATGTATAAATTCATAACCTCCAAGTATTTGATGAAATGTCTCGATGAATGAATTGTGAACAATTGACTATTATTATGTTTTCAAGATTTTCTATGCTCTACTATTGATGCTATCGAGTCCTGGGGGTACTTGTTACCCAAAATCTAGCTGCTTACTTAGTTGCAGTAGTTATAGAATCGTTCTAGCAAAGGTCAAGAATAGTAGTACTCAGGCAGTTAGCAGAACTCAGTGAATTTAGTCCAGTTCAATCAGTCAACCCGATCAGTGTTAGTTCAGTCAAACCTAGTACAGTCAAGTGATCAGGTCAGTGTCAATTCAGTTGGGAGTAGGATTCAGCACTGAGCAAACCCAGGGATGGGGGCATTCCTTCCAGCAGAGGGTTTTACCCTTAGTAACAGCCCATGTATTACAGAACTATGTAGCCAGTGTAGGTTAAGTTGTTCTCCTGCCAGATTAGGATTGATACAATCATATATATATATATATATATATATATATATATATATATATATATTTCATGAGTCTTTCTACCAGATTAGGGTTGACCTAACATTGTTAGTATCTTGTGGCAAGGTGCTAAGACCCTTCCAACTCAGGTCACAGGTTGGACCCCAACTCAGTCTATAATCAGGATATGTTGGTTAGATGAACATCCCACAGTTACAGTCCTAGTCTCAGTATTTAGTAAAGAACCCAGACAGTTCTACAGAACCATGGCTATCAGTTATCAGTTACATATCCATTGGAATTCTATACTTCAGTATCATTATAAACTTTCAGTTACCAGTTACCAGAACTCAGTACTTCAGTTTTAGTCTAGTTCAGAAAGATTTTATATCTGTAGTATTGCATATTCAGCATGTTCAGTAGTTATAAATTTGCATGTAATCTCATTCAGTTACTTCACGATGTTCATTCAGTCAGTTATTATCTCATACATATGAACCCATGTATATCATCCTACCTCACATAGCTTTCCAGTACATTCAAAGTACTGGCGTATACTCTTTCTTTGTGCTATGATGTCTCATATCATAAGTTCAGACGCACGAGTTCCTGATCATACCTAGCAGCTCAGGATATCAGTATCAGATTCAATAGTGAGTCCTCATCCATCGATGATATTATGTTATCTCAGTATTTCAGTTAGTTCAGTAGTTATTACAGTTAGAGTTAGTTGAGGGTTTGACTCATCAACTCCATATTTAGATAGTTAGAGGCCTTTAGAATAGCACAGTCAGTCATTTATTTTTCATATGTTATTACCAGTACACTCAGTTATTATTTCAGTATTTTGAGAATTTTATGGTATTTTCTGTTTTACTTTTGCATATATTTTAAGTATTATTGTTTAGTACTCACATCAGGTACTAGTCATGGGTTAGCTTGTGATCCTATAGGGTCGTAAGCACCGTGTTACGTCTAGGGTGTAGACTCGGGGCATTACACCATTGGGGAAACACTGATATGTAAAACAATTTTAAAAAAGAGAACAAGTCAAGCACACAAATCCATATAATAACAAGGAGTGGAACTGACAAAGGGTTGAGTAAGAGGATAGGGATAACAAGACTCTGGAGGAAGGAGGCTTGGGCTAGCATTTTCAGCAGTATGGGCATCCAGCAACTGCTTAGTGAGTTTCTTTACTTCTGTAGTTATTTCATTAACTTCACCAGTCAGTTTTTCCACTTTCACATGGATTTTTACATTTTCTGATATCAGTGCTTCAAAAGCACCTGGTCCCTCAGAATCTAGTTGTGGATTTTTCAACCTCAAGTACAATATCTCAGAATTTTTTACATCTAACTTGAATCTCATTTCCTCTATTTCTTTGCCTAAGCTTTCTTGGGCAACCAAAATTTCAAATACTTGGGACACAGTTCCCATTTTTCTTTCTATGCACTCATTTTCTACAGAAGTAGTTAGATTGAACTTTTGTTTGGTTATTCCAGTAATTTCTCTAGTTTTGGATACTCCAAAATGATCAAAGACCTTGTTCAGTAAGTACCCGTAGGGCATTCCATGTATCCCTTCTTTCTCAAGAATTACTTTCTTCATGTGTTCAATCATAAGAGAAGGCAGGCTGATCAATTTAAAATTTCTCAGACATTCTATCAAGAATAGATAAACCCCAGATGCAATTGTAGTCTTCCCAGATCTTGGCAGTAGGACTTTGTTGATGAATTCAAATACCAGCTGAAACTCACATGTTAGGAATTTCATTTTCATAGCTGCTATAGATGTTCCACCCACCTTAGAGGAATTTATTATAAACTCAGTTGTGGGTTGTTGTTTTATAGCAGTCCTAACTATAATAACTAGTAAATTTAAGATTTTTCCCAGTGCTTCATCATCCAAATAGATAGACTTTCCTTGCACCTAGGCAGACAATCTTAGCCCATCTTCTGAGAATTCGATGGTGTAGTAAAATTCTCTGACTTCATTCCCAAAAACCAAGGGGCATGATTCCTAAAACAAGTGTAACCATCATTGATACCTGACATATTCATCCAATTCACTCATCCCAGGTTTCTCATACATTTTGGGATCAACCACTCTTCCCGATAGGACTCTCTATGTTTTAATTATTTTATCTTTTTGTTTTCTAACCACATCCTTTTCTCTTTTCTCCTATTTGATTTTCTTAGGACTAATACTCACTTCTCCAACAACAATATTTTCCCTCTTAGGACTAGGTCCTCAAAAATTTACTTTCTTGTTACTACTATATATTTCTGCCTCATCTCAACAGTAATATGAACTTTTATCTTTCTGTTCTTAATTTCTTCAGCAACATCTACTGAAATGTCTTTCTCTTCTCCAACATCAGAGTTCATCATATTTTTCTTTCCTCTACTTCCCCTCTACTTCATCACAGTCCATCTCAAGAGAAATTTATCCTCACCCTCCTTATTTGGAGGTGATAACACTTTATTTTCTTTATCCACTTTATTTATTTCTCTTATTACCTATTTTTTTCACTAACTGAGGTGTCATATGCACATAAAAGTAAGTTCTCAGACACCTAGTTCTCGTTACAGGAAAGATCAACCCTTTTAACTGGTATTTCTTCACTAAATAATTAAGAAAAATTGGGTTTAAATTTGAGGAAGTAGGAGAATTGGGTACTTGACGTACTTTAGAAAATTCATCTTTGTTAGGTTCATCAGTCAAAATAGGGTTTTGAGATTCTACAAGTGGTTTTGGGGCTTCTAAGAAAGAAGGAATTTTGGGTTGAGAAGATTTTTGGTCAATGTGAGAGCCAAGACATTGACTTGAATTCTGTACTATGAATGGATGGCCATAAATTTTTAAAGTAGAAGAGAATTCTGTGGGGACTGACACATTTACAGGTTTGTGATTTTCTGAGGAAGAAAGAGTTAGCTTAGGTTTTTTTAGAAGCTCAAGAAAGTATTTTCTTTGGTTAATGATGGATCACAGTATTTAAATAATGAATGTCCAAGTTGTTTATCTGAACTTTTATCTACTTCAAAGTGTTTAGCTAGGATAGTAGAAGTAGGAATATCAACCATTTTGATTTTGTAAAAGAGAGTGAGGGTGAGGAACTAGTATGGTTCACAGTAGATGATCAATTTAGAAAGATAACCTAGATTAGTTGAAGAAGAATCTGAAAGAGCCTGATTTAGTACGTTTAAAGAAGAGACCATTGTCATTGAAAGATGTTCCTTCTAAAATGACATGTTTGATCATAATAATTACGACTCTTAATTTTTCATATGGGTTGATGTCTTATACAAAGAGACGAGAAAACGCATGGCCTTTTAAACAATATTTTAAGATAGTTAAAGTATCTTGTAATGGTACTAACCTGAGAGATAGGACTAGGTCCTTCTCCTTCTTGAGTGAATTCTCAACTTATGTTTGCTTCAACTATTTTCTCCCAAAGTTGTCCCCATGAGTGTATACCTACAAGGATATGATACTGAGTTAGATCAAACTACACTTACCTTATCAAGGATACTTGTCTCCTAAACCTAGAAAATTTTGGAAAGAGAAACTTCTCCACATGATAGCGTAGATTAATTTTATCATTTCTTTCTTTTGCTTTTTGCCTCTTATTTTTAGCAACATTATCCCTCTTTATTCAATCTAAAGGATTCCTTTCTTTATAGTTTATTGTCCAAAGTATTCTCACTTAAATAAGACAAGAACTAGGTCCTTGAAATCAGTTTTCACAATAAGACACCTTCACCTGAAATGTTTTGAGGGAGAGAACACAGTCAGACCTTCTAGTGTTGAGCCTTGCTCATACATTATCACAAAACCATCCCTGACTGTAATCCCCTATCTCATACTTAGAATCATAATCACTTGTTGAATTTGGGAACCCACATGAGTTTGAGTTCCCAGTAAGAAGACAATGGTATGATCAGAACCCTTTTGGCCTATCTAGGTAAAGATTTTCTTCTCATATTTCCCAAGGGTTTGAGACCCTTAGGATATGGACATTCCTATTAAATATATCCAGAACCATTCCCCCTTACTCTAATCCATCTTTGATATTTTTTTTTTATGTTCCCTTGTCTTCCACAGTGAGGACATAATAATTTGTGAACCTTATTTTTGGCATCATGAGCAGCTTTTCCTTTTAATCTAAGAGGTTTTGATTTTGCTTGATAACCAAGCCTCTTACCATTATTTTAACCTTGACTATTCAAATTAGAAAGAATTTGTGAAGATGCAGTCCATCTAAGAGATTTGTTAAGCTCTTCTCTTAAGAGAACCAGGTCCCTTTCTAACTCTTCATTCTTGTAAAGTGCAGACATGAGATGTATTTGTGAATCCATTAATTTCTCTTTGAGATCAATTTTAATATTCTCTCTTTCCCCCATGTAAGTCACCCACCTTCTCTAGTTGGCCTATACACCATAGATTCTTAGATTTTAATTTAGCGACCATTTCTCCAGTTTCAAATATCTGGAAGGCAATTAATTCTGGCTCTTGCTTCTTTACTTTCTCCTCTAGAAAAATTTTCTCAACATTTAATTCACATGCAGAATTAATCAGCACACTAGTTAGCTTCTTTATTTTTCTAGAAGAATAGTTATCTATATTTTTCTTTATATCAGAGAGAGTTACCTTATCTTCTTCTTCATCATTTGTATTTTCCATGAAAACAAATAAGGAATCATAGATAACTAGAATATCTTCCACTACTAGCATAGACACATCTCCAGACTTCTTATCATCAACTGATTCAATGGAGGAATCTCCCCATGTTTCCAGAACTTGCTTTACTGTATAATCAGCTGCAGCCTTTCTTCTTGAATTGTAAGGGACTTGGTCCCTGATCTTTCCTTTGTCATCTTCAACCTTGAGGTAATCATGATGATCCATTTTATGCATGGTACAATCCTTGATAAAATGCTCAGGACTTCCACACTTCAACATTTCTTCCTCTTCTTTGGAACTGACTACTCTTTTTCATGGCTCTAATAATCTTATGTGCCAAATAGGCAACATCGGTGTCTTTATCATCAACTGGATCATATTTAGAAGCCTTCAAAGCCAGGGATTTTTATCTTTTTTATTCCTTCTTCTCCATCCCTTTCTGCTTCTTGAGATCATGAGTCTTTAGATTTCCAATGAGTTCATCCATAACGAGGGTCTTTAGGTGTCTTGCTTCAGTTATGGCATCCACTTTTCTTTCCCAGGACTTAGGAAGAACAACAAGAATTTTTCTTACTTGTTTGTACAAGGTAATCACTTCTCCTAAGAAGTGAAGCTCATTTGTGATACAAGTGAACCTTGTATGCATTTCTTGAATTATTTTTCCTTTTTTCATGGTGAAGGTTTCATACTGAGTAGTCAGTATGTACACTTTTGAGCCCTTCACATCAGTGGTACATTCATGAGAAGTCCTCAAGAAATACCATATATCATTTGCATTATCTTAAGCTGAGATCTTATTGTATTCATCAGGACCTATGCCACATACTAACAGTTTCTTGGCTTTGTAATTCTTTTCAATCTTTTTTCTGTCTTCATTATTGTACTCCCTCCTGCTTTTAACAACCATCCATATAACCTGTCCTTTTTTGACTTCTTTAACAGTCACATGAAGACCATCAAGAATTATATCCATCAACTCACTATCCTCAGCCATAATAAAGTCAAACATCTCGGTTTTCCACCACCCATAGTACTATCCATTAAATCTTGGTGGTCTTGTGGTAGATTGCCCTTCTTCCAGGTTAGGTGGAGTAGTCATGCTAACCAAGACACTCTAGGTGTGAACCTTTTAGAGTGTTCTGGCTCTGATACCAATTGTAGAAACCCTTGGGGGTTGCACCACATAGTTAGGGACCAGATCTCTCAAAGTAAATCACAGGCAATAGAACAGTAAATGACAATGAATCATAAGAAATTGCAGGAAATATAAAAAATACAGGATTTAATGTGGAAACCCCTTGCTTAATGGAGAAAAAAAACACGTTTTACCCTGAAAATCTCAAAATAATCCACTATAACCAACCTCTTGATTACAGACTCAACTGTGAACCTAACTTTAGGTTTCTCCTACTTGCAATACCTTTATTACAAGCACACCTTGACACCTCTACCAAGATTTTGACAAAAATTTGTTGACTCTAACCAACAACTAGCTTCGGCAACTCTACCTAAGCACTTCTTTGAACAAAAGAAAACACTACTCTTATAGAAATTCTGAGTTTTTTCCTTTTCTTCTCTCTTGAGCTCTTCAAAATATTTATAAAAAATATTTGATGAAGAAGAATCTTTTTTCATTTATAGATGAGTGATGATTAGGGCCGAAATCTCATTGGACCAGGTGTCCTAATTAGTATAAGCATCACCTGCCAGTTTGTTACACAAAAGGACAAAGTTGTGCAGATGCGTGCCAGCTGTACTGTTGCTTTGAACATCCAGGAACCTGGTCCCTTTTAGTCATTTGCTCATCATCAAAACTACACATTGAAAAACAACTGAAACACCAAGACTATAGACCCTCATAATAAATTTGAAAGCCCATGAATACAATTCAACTATACTATTAGGCCAAAATTAACATTCTAGACTCCACAGAAAAGTCAAAATTTTGAATATTGGCTATTATCAACGAATGTTGATCAAACTAAACACTTGATCTTAACTTTTTAACATCTCATTTAAATACTTAAAATCACACTGAAAGTCTTTGTACCAAACCAACTAGATTACTAATAAAAAATTGATGTTTTGAAGCTGATGGATTTGATAGAATTCTCATATGATGCTCGGATCTCCAAATGATAACCTAATTCAATTATTCCAATTCTAGTGACTTTCAAAATGAAAAATCTTCTTGAATATCAATAAAATTCTTTGAGAATTATTCCACCAGTACCTTAGACTACAAACATAAAAACACTACTATGGGGAGGGTAAGAACGATCAAAACACACCAAAAATTAAAAATCACAACTAAAGTTGTTACAAAGTTCAACAACAACCAAGTAAATAATAATGAACAAATGTAATTAAATACATATAATGTGTATACACCGGCATCCTCTTTCGGACCGTTGGAACCCATGTAATGTTGGGGAGGATAGGTGTATCACTCTATTCTATATTAAATACAATAATGCAAAGTATGCAGACGCACAATGTTGATATTAAACAACAAATATAATCTCAAACATATTGAATAAGTATGATCCAAAGATCACATCATGGACAATAGTAGTTTGGATGATGGAAAATTAGAGAAGAATAAATATTTCAGAATTACAGAGGAGAACTCATTATGGCCTTCACTCAAGGACTAAAGTGGCTCTAACAACTTGGTTTGATTAAAATGGTGTAATGAAAATGGTTATCAAAGGATTGTGCTTGAAAGTGATTTTAAATTAGTGATTGATATGATTCATGACAAGAATAAACCTTTATGACACCTAGAAGATATAATCAAGTAGATCAATGAGTTAATTAATCTTCAACAATGTATGTTCCAACATTGCTACCGAGAAAAGAACTAACTGTGTTATCCAAATGGAGTCACACAATCAAAAAAACAATTACATATTAATTTAGTGAACTTTCAAGGAGAACTATTGACTATTACAGAACGGATAGGCCACAAGTGTCTATTTTAAGACGAAAAGTCACAAAAGCTTTCTTCAATTGACATACTTCATCGATAAGACATGTAAACTAAATGTAAATTTTATATAAGGATTTAGATTTTAATTTACATTTTTGGGAACTCAATTCCTATGAGTTTATATATATATATATATATATATATATATATATATATATATATATATATATATATATATATATATATTATGTATTATAATTTGAGGTGTACAAAAGCTGAAATTCAGATTTTGGCATAAGGAGAGGACACTTGGCCTCCATAGGCTCTTTTCATGTACTCAATTTTCTTCTTTTTTAAAAAAAATTTTGAGAAGAATTTTATTTTATGTCCCCATCTTCTGTTTGTAATTATATTTGTATGCAATATAATTATGTAGGAGTCTATGTCAACCCCCCCCCCCCCCTTCTCGCACTACCACGAGAGGTGAAAGCATTGGGCAGATGTGTTAGCTTAAAAAAACCACTAATTATTAATATTTCACCTAGAAAGTTACTTAATCGATTTAAATAATTTCTCACTAAATTTGGTTGAAATGAAAGATTTATTTCAAGCTAAATTTTTAATATATAATAAGGTACTTATTTTAATTATTGTATTGACTCGCCCCATAACAATTATATGGGTATACACACACCCCATAAATTTTGATAATGCTTTGTATATAATAAATTATAGCCATACACTATCACGAAAATACTATTGTACTTCAGTCATACTATTAAATAAAATCAGAATATGCTCTTTAAAAATACAATGAAGAAGATATTTTAGTATTAAATTCCTAATTTGATGAGAGGTAGAGATAGAAAATATTAATAACTAAAATTTATTTATTATTTATGAATAAAAGATAAAAAATGGTAATTAATAAGTATCTAAAAGGGCCTAATCCTTGATAATTTCATACATAACTCACATTTAAATTATGGGCTACATTTTTTTGGTAAATAAATATTTAATTTATTAGCAAAGTGAAAGTATTATCGGTCAAAAAATTCATAATACGAAGAAGAGAAAGAAAGAAGAAATTTATTATGCAGCCTTTATCACCCTGTCATACTTCATCACTACAAATCCTCGGGACACTTACTTCATAACTGAAATAGAAGTTCAAAGTAGCCAGGTACTTGCTCAGCTTTCCCTTTAGAGCCCCCTATAATTATTGGCTATAATTATTATACAATATTGTAATGGCTTGCATGGTCATTGTGTTCATTTGAACCTATTTTTTCTGTTTGAAATTTTTCATTATGTCTTTATGACTTGAAAAAATGAGTGACATGATTCTTGAGGTAATAAGATATATAAATATAGGAAGATTCATAGTTTTGAAAGTTGAAAAGTTGGAAGTTTACTTAAAGTCAATATTGTGAGTTAAATAGGTCGGTTTTAAGTTGTGACAGTATTCTCAGGCCCGAAAGATAATTTTTGACAAGCTGGATGATTGGTGTGGATCTTGAGGCATTCATGGGTATTTTGGACCTTTGGATGAAATTCTAATTTTATTTAATCTTAGAGTAGATCACTATAAACTTTCAGTCAAGACGACCTCGGATTGATGATTTCACGATCCCAATAGGTTTAGAGTCTATTTTTTGATACCTTTACACTACTGTTTTAGATTCAGAGGGTCTCAGCGAGTTTTAGGTGTTCATTCGGTGATTGATATTTTAGGTTGCTGAACTTTAGTAGGAACATGTAAATCAAATGATATTCAAATGATGTTCTTGTTGAACCATTAGATTCATATCAAGATTTTATTTTAAACCAGTGCCAAAGATTCACCCCGTTTAAGTTGGCTAGTCAATGTTGAACTATTTTCTTCATAAGCATGGTGCGGTCCTGCGAATGAGGAATTTTTCTTTTTATCTAGAGATCGATTTGTGTAGGCAGATAGTAAATATGATATTTTTATTATTTTTGGAGTTAGAAAGGTTTGATTTAGGTGATTTTTGATGCATTCTTCTCAAATAAATACTAGGTACATGATTCTACCTTTCTTTAGTTCATTTTTTAAGATTACCACTAACATTTACATGATTTTAGTTTAACAAGTTGAGATATGAAACTCCAAAAAAATTTTAAAAAACACTGATTTGAAGATCAATTTGTGATTGGGTTTTACTGATTTTTGGAATAAGATCCTTATGTTTTGTTAAACCCAATTTCAGCATCAATTTTTTGTTTTATTTCCTAATTTTAAACAACATATATATGAGCATGAAAATTCAGAATATTCAGTTCTAAAGTTAAGAAATTGAATTTTGATGATTTGAAGGTCGATTTGAGCTTTTTTCATTTTTTATAAAACTCTATATTTGAATTTATTATTATATGATACTTTGATTTTTGAAGAGGGTCGAGGAGGTAGGAAAGGTATAGGTTGTTTGCTAGGCTTACCCATATATCAGGCTTGGGATTCAATTTTACCGTTGTTGGCGTTGGATAGATTTTTAGATTGACTTTTTGGACCCGAAATAGAAGTATAGCAATATGAGTATTTGCAAATTCATTCTTATGTAGAAAACTTATTTGATCAATTTTTTATTTTTGAAAGGCTTTGTAGAAGGATAATGTCATCATTTAACTTGTCGGACAGTGATTAAGGCAAGTTAAGACTTTCTTAACTTATTTTCAAATTTTTAGCACATTGTTTGAATGTGTAAATGGGTAATAGGGGTCCTGTGTAAATGAGAAAATAAGAATTTATGCATGTATCAGTTCTATATCATGGGAATTTGAGGTTTTATTCATGAGTTATTGAATTGTGTAATTATATGAGCCCGATTCATAGTTGTAGCAAGGGTAAAAATCCTGGTGTGATGAATTATATAAGCTAAATCAACTGATATTTGAAAGTTAACATATGTAGCATGTTACTGTAAGGATTTAACAGATTGTATAGCTTAAACAATCTAACATAAATAATCCTAGCAATTATTCAGAAATGTGAAACTACATGATTTTCACATAAACAAAGTTACCGTAATTCGGGGATGAATTACTTACCTAAATTCGTCATGGTTTCTTGTTGGCAGAGTTTAGCGGAAGCACACTTATTTCACCAAGAACAGAATATTGTTTCTCTTTTTTCCTTACTTTACAGAATAAAATACGATGGAGTTTATTCCTCCTTTGGCAGAGAGAGGACACCTTTTATAATATAGGGAATAATCAGTTATGTTTTCACGTTCCATCAGCGTGATTAGTGGATACAATAATTATCTACTAACAGTCAGTAATTATCCTACTAAGACTCAGTAATTGTCCTACTAACAGATTAGTCAGCAGTTTAATCCTACTAGGTAACTTCCCCATACAGATTTAGGATTTAACTTATTCAATTATTATTAAACCAGTAAATAAATTAATTATGTGGGCCATAGAAATTTACATTCTCCCACTTGGCTCACACAATGTTAATTTAGTGGTTTAATAGGTACGTCAATCATGTGCACAATTAACGTTAAATCCAACATCATTTGTCATCATTAAATAAATCAACTAAAATGAGTCATGGCGGTTGTACGTCACTTTACTTGACATAGTTCCTTCCATGTACTACAATATTAGTCTATTACCTAACATAACCTTTCAAATACATAATGGGTCCAACGGTAATACTCAGAATACTTTATCTAAGTCAGAACCTATCATCATTATTCACAATATTACGTATACAAGAGAAAACAGGTAACAACAGAAACATATATAATTTGAGCTCAAAGTGTCAATTACATAAACATAATAAAGTCTTTACATAAAATCAATCATTTCTATCAATAAGACCCATTCTTTCAACATGTTCAACAAATGTTTTGGGCGGTAATCCTTTCGTCAAAGGATCAACAATCATAAGCTTAGTGCTAATATGTTCAATTGACACTTTATGTTTCTGGACTTCTTCTTTAACCGAAAAGTATTTCAATTCCATATTCTTAGCACCTTTCGAATACTTATCGTTCTTAGAGAAGAAAACTGCGGCTGTATTATCACAAAAAAATTTCAGCGGCCAGGCTATATTATCGACTAATCCAAGTCCTGAAATAAAATTCCGCAGCCAATTAGCCTGGACTGTGGCCTCAAAGTATGCCAGAAACTCAGCTTCCATAGTGAATGCAACTATAACAGACTGTTTCGCACTCTTCCATAATATTGCTCCTCCAGCTAACAGAAACAAATATCCAAATCTGGATTTTCTTGTATCCACACAACTAGCATAATATGAATTTGAATATCCAACCACATCTAGATGATCAGATCTTCTATAAGTGAGAATATGATCTTTCGTTCCTTATAAGTATCGCAATACTTTCTTTGCAGTCTTTCAATGATTCATTCCAGGATTACTTTGATATCAGCCCAGTATTCCAACAGTAAAACTGATGTCTGGTCTTATACATATTTGGGAATACATAAGACTCCCAACTATTGATGCATAAGGAATATCTTTCATTTGATTTTGTCTCAAGTCATTCTTTGGACATTGATTGTGACTAAACTTATCTCCTTTCTGAACTGAAATGGGACTTGATGAACATTTTTCCATTCTAAATCTCTCTAATACTTTATTAATAGAGGTTTTTTGAGACAATCCCAACAATCCTTGCGATCTATCTAGAAATATTTCTTTTCCAATCACTTAGGATGCCTCACCCATATCTTTCATTTCAAAGTTATTAGAGAGATATTTTTTGGTATCATGCAACAAACCAAGATCATTAGTAGCTAGCAAGATATCATCAACATACAAGACTAATATAATAAACTTACTCCCACTAACCTTTAGATATATACACCGATCAATAGTGTTTTTTTTAAACCCAAAGGTGACAATCATTTCATTAAACTTAAGATACCATTGTCGGGAAGCTTTCTTAAGTCCATATATTGACTTCTTAAGTTTACACACCATGTGTTCCTTTCCTTTAATAGAAAACCCCTCAGGTTGATTCATATAAACTTTTTCCTCCAAATTTCCATTCTAAAAGGCTATTTTCACATCCATTTGATGTAGCTCTAAGTCATAATGAGCTACCAAGGCCATTATAATTCTGAGTGAATCTTTTCTAGAGACAGGTGAAATCTCTTTATAATCAATGTCATCCTTTTGAGGGAAACCTTTGGCAACAAGTCTGGCCTTGTGACGTTCGATGTTGCCAGTTTAGTCGTGTTTGGGCTTAAAGACCCATTTACACCCAACTCTTTTGCAGCCTTCGGGTAATTCAACAAGGTCCCAAACTTTATTCTATTTCATAGATTTTAACTCATCTTTCATAGAATTTATCCATTTATCAAAATTATTACTTTCAATGGCTTATGAAAATGAAACTAGATCATTATCAATTCCCAAGTCAGTTTCTGACTCATGTAGATATACCAAATAATCATCAGAAATAGCAGATCTTCTTTGTCTTTGAGATCTTCTTGATGCTACTTCTTGTGGTTCATCTACTACAGGTTCATCAATTATGGCTTCATTATGATTAGTAGGAACATTGCTTTGTTGTTCTTGTTGATTACTTTGTTTTACAACAGATTCAGGAACAACAAATTTAAAATAAGTACAGGGTAGAGGAATTCGCACCTTAACTTTTTAAATTTCCACATTATGTGGTTCTTCACTCCCTCTAACTTCACCATTCTCAATGAATCTAGCATTTTCAGTTTCAACTATTCTCGTACTATGAATAGGACAGTAAAATCTATACCCCTTTGATTTTTATGGATAACCAATGACGAAATCACTGATTGTTCTTGAATCCAGTTTATTTTCTTATGGATTATATACTCTAACTTCTGTTGAGCAACCCCAAACATGTAGGTGCCTCAAACAAGATTTTATATCAGTCCACAGTTCAAAAGGTGTCTTTGAAACTGCTTTACTAGGAACTCTATTTAGCAAGTAAATGGCATTCCTTAAAGCATACATCCATAACAAGGAGGTAAAGATGAATTACTTAACATACTCCTAACCATATCCATTAATGTACGATTATGCCTTTCTGTCATACCATTTTGTTGTGGTGTGCCAGGCATTGTGTATTGAGCACATATGTCATGCTTTTTGAGGAATTTAGCAAATAGACCTGGGTGTTGTCCACTTTCATCATATCTTTCATAATATTCACCACCTCTATCAGACCTAATTATTTTCACATTTCTATCTAATTTGGGCGAAACATCAACATACAAATTTAAACATAATGATGCTTAAAAGTATATTTAACACAAATCAATAATATTTAATGCATCAATTAATAATATTTATTATCTTTGAATAAATAAATAAAATTAACGATACATCAAAATTATCTTTTTAATATTTTTTGGTCATACGAACAAACAATCAACCTTTGGGTGATTCATAAATGTCTTATAACCAAAATTTTAATTTACCCATAATTGTTATATCATTTATAAGCATCAAAATTAATGGATAATTAAGTTAAATTTAATCTTTATTTTTGGAATTAATTTCATTAAGATTTGATCACTTTGGTGATTAACAAATCTTATAATCCAAAAAAAAAATTAAAACATTAATAAGGTACAAAATAGGAACAATTCTTTTGAAAAGATCCAGTGAACCAAATAACTAAACTTACTGTTAAGGATTTCTTTTATTGTAATTTTATCGTAAAATAAAATAACGCATATTCAATAATTTCAGGAAGTAGAATTCAAAATTCTCCATGACATCATGTAATGCGGATACAAACAGTGGATACACATTATGGATGGAAATAATAATTAAATTCACTTATTTCATCACATATATAAACTATTAAAAGTTTTTTAGAATTTGATGTGCAATACACATGGCTTTCTACCATTGGACTCCTTATTAGAATGTTAATGATCATGCTTTTCCAATCCAGTCTTCATATCATATTCTTCCCTAATACGAATAATTCTATTTTGAGAATCTTAGAACTCCTCATGCATATAGTCACACTACGTACAAAAATATATATTCATCGTTTCAATTTCATTATTCAATAATTGAGAAATTTCTAACAAACATAATTAAAATTCATAAAATTTGGAGAAACATTAATTTTAATGAAAAATCACTAGTTTCGAAAACCTTGCTCTGATACCACATGTAAGGATTTAATAGATTGTATAGCTTAAACAATCTAACATAAATAATCCTAGCAATTATTCAGAAACGTGGAACTACATGATTTTCACATAAACAAAGTTACAGTAATTCGGTAATGAATTACTTACCTGAATTCTCCATGGTTTTCTATTGGCAGTGTTTAGCGGAAGCACACTTATTTCACCAAGAACAAAATACTGTTTTTCTCTCTTTACCTTACTTTACAAAATAAAATACGATGGAGTCTATTCCTCTTTTGACAGAGAGAGGACCCCTTTTATAATACAGGGAATAATCAGTCATGTTTTCACATTCCATCAACGTGATTAGTGGATACAATAATTATCCACTAACAGTCAGTAATTATCCTACTAGGACTCAGTAATTATCCTACTAACATATTAGTCAGTAGTTTAATCCTACTACCCCATACAGATTTAGAATTTAACTTATTCAATTATTATTAAACTAGTAAATAAATTAATTATGTGGGCCATAGAAATTTACAGTTACAGGTCTAAGTCAAATATTAACTTTCAAATTGATCTGTGACTTCTATGTATGTAGGGGGAGCATGTTAAATATTTTACTAGTTGTACCCGATAGTATAATTTGCTGGGTAGGCATGATACAAAAATGTTACATGGTCATTAAGTATTTTTTGATTGAAGGCATTCTTATATTCATTCATGATATTATGTATCTAGTATCCTAGAAATTTTATTATATTTTCCTATGAGTTCACTTGCGTGCTATTTGTTGAACCATATGGTTCTTTTTTTATGATCAACAGGTACTATCCAGAGGTAATGGATACAATGCCTTTCTTGATATAATCTCTGATGGCCTATAAGAAGGATTCACATTTGAGTTGTGATAGGATATTTCTTCAGAATCCTAGGAGCATGATACAGATGTAGTATATGGACTTCAAGAGTTTTCTGTGAATCTCAGCTAGCTACACTATGACAGTGGGTGCATACATATTTTCAAGCTAGGTAGTAGGTATATGTGTAACGACCCAAATCTTTATTACGCTGAACTAGAGAGTATAAACTTCACTTAGGTTTTTCCATAGATAAATTTTTGAAAATACAATGTTGGGCTAGTCTTAGCTAAATTTTAAGGATGTAATAGTCTGAGGAAATCTAGTAGTAAAGGAAATGTTGGTGGTTTTGTTTGATTTGATTTTGTGGTAGAGGATGAGTATAGGAGGTTGTAGCAACTTTCAATACATAAAACGAGTTATTAGAACTCGGGTTATAGAGATTATCGTGAAAGGGTGAGTTTGTGATGTCAAATTTCAAAAGGTGTGTTTTAAAATAACCTGAACAGGGATGAAGTCCTGAGTTAATACCTTGGGGATTCTGCTACAGTAACAAGTATCACTGCAGTGGTACCGCTATAATGGTAAAAATACCATCACGATAATCACGTCAATTGGCCTGCGAGTTGCTGCAGGTAACTTTACCACTGCAGTTGTACCATTGCAGTGGTAAAAATATATTGCAATGGTAAAAATATAGATGTCATGGCCCTATTTCTCCTGTCATGATGACATCTACTTTAACTCACCAATAGGTAAGCCAAATCGTATCCCGACACGACAAGTAATGGGCTAGTTGGTGGAAGTTATAATGAATCAAAAGAAATTAATGTCCCAAAAGGAGCAGAAGGAGGATAGAGAATCAGCTTCGACTTCAAAAGCTCGACCTATTTTTGAACTCGAGGATGCGTTGGATAGAATGTCAGTGGCGAGAACTAGTAATCAGATTTCCTCCAAATAAAGATGCAAAGTATAGTATGAGTACCAAAATAATAGGTACTCAGTAGGTATCATCGACTGATTGAACCAAATCATAATAAAAGCATATTAAGATGTGAGAATTAAATTAAGGTAAAGGATAAAAGAGAAAACTTAAAATATTGCTTTGGCTTACAGATAATAAATAAATAATAAAATAGATAATATTGAAAAGAATAGAAGCTAACTACAACCTAAATGGGACCTAATAATCCCAGAAGGTGCAACCAAAAGAAGGATAATCCAATCGAGCCCCCATAAGCCTAATAGATGCAATCAAGAAAAAAATATCAACAATAATAATTATAAAGTAACCGGCCACTGAAACCAATTCTGTAAATCCTTTCATACATTAAACACCAAACACAGATTGGATCCTTAATATAATAAGTGAATCATAAATACCAGACTTGAACAAGACTTTAATGTCATAAGTGAAATGCCAAACTCGAATCGGTCTTTAAATATAATAAATAAATGGTAAATACTAGACTCTAACTGGTATTTAAATATCATAGATGAATGGTAGGTAAGTTATAGACTCAAATCGGTATCTAAATACGATAAATAAATAGTAAGTGTCGAACTCAAATCAGTTGTTAAAGTAAATACAGGTTACTAAGCCTAGTTGAGAATCAGAAGGATGTCCAAATCAACTTAGGGTACAAGAATATGTATATAATGATGAAAGAAGGCCACCTATATCTACAAGGAACCAATTAAGATATTTGACCTTAAAGAGTGTCGACGGGTCCTGCTATAAATTTTGAAAGTTCATTCTAAGGCAATTTCAACCCAAACCAAGACTAAGTCTTTCAAGTTCTACTATGGGTGTCAAATAAGTCTAGCAAGTCCTAAGGTAACCATTTGATCAAAGGAAAGGATGAATGGGTCAATTCTACGTAAAAATGGCTCACTAGTAGGCTAAATATTTAAAATTTCACTTAACATACACGCAAGTGGTAATTTCTAATCCAAATCTAGAATAATACGATAAAAGTACCATAATATAGCTCAGTCTATAAGGAAAGTAAGTCTAGCCTACCTGGATGCCGATGAATGTTCGAAAAGTCCATGAACTCTCCAGCTCACCTCGAACACCCACGTATCGATCCTCTTACCTTCTTAGATCTCTAGGGATTTAAGTATAAGTTGACACTTGTAAAATGAGAGAAAATTGGGTTTGGTGTCTATATTTACTACCAGAGGCCACTTCATTATGAACGTGGGGATCGTAGAGTGCAAGCGGCCTTAACTCAGCTTACCCTTTGCGAACGCAGTCGATCCACCAGATTACAAAGAAGGAAGCTTGGTTTCGCCTAGAGGATACTCTTCACGAATGCAAAGACAAGATCATGAATGCAACCAAGGCCTAACGAACGAGAAGGCTATTTTTGGCTTGCACCAGCTAAACTTAGCATTTGCTAGGTTTCTGATCGAACCCTCGATATTCTTTTAAAATTCTGTGAATGCAAATAAACTATGCTACTATACCAAATTTGAAATTCTTGACTAAAAACGCTATTGAAACATTTATTTAGGATCATTTGATGAAATATGGGTCCCACACTCAATGATCGATTAAACCAAAATCCACCCAATAGTCCAAAATCCTTAGGACTCAAACAAAAGGTCCCCCTAGCCTAAAATCGATGTTTCAAATCCAATGGAATTATCAGAATGAACATATGAGTCTATTAACCTAATGTTTAAGCTCGATACCTAATTCTAAATAGGAAGAACTTTAAAATAGGGAATTGCCTTTAAAAACCAAACAAAGTGCTCGATAATCGAACTGTCAACTCTAGCAAGTCATAAATGACTTGAGGCACTATAGAAAATCTCTAAAAGGTGAAATGGTGTAGAAACACAGAAAATAACTTGGAGGGTCATTACAATATCTATTACTAAAAGCATTTTCCTCTACAAAAGTAATCAAGATGTATCTGAAGGATCGAATAAGTTTGGGTATTGGTCCTGCATCTCACTCTCGATCTCCCAAGTGACCTTCCTAACTAGGTAGTGTCTCCACTGAGCCTTAACCACCAAAATATCCGTAGCGAACAACCTCCTAACATAGTAGGCCGATATGAGAATTGGTCCTCCACTAAAACGAACCTCTCATCCAACTGTACCAAGTCCCACTGAAGCATGTGAGACTCATCTAAGATATAACATCATAATGTAGAGTTATGGAAAACTTGGTGAATAGCTTAAAGTCTGGGGGCAAGGCCAACTCGTAAGCTACCATCCCAACTATCTGAATTAACTCAAATGGTCCAGTATAGCTTAGGATGATCTTTCCCCTTTTACCAAACCTCATCATGCCCTTTATAGGTGATACCTAGAGAAAAACCCAATCACTAACTCAAAACCTCAAGGCATGTAATCTATAATCAACATAACTCTTCATCCTAGTATGAGCTGTCCTCTACCTATCTTGAATCATTTAGACTCTATCCAACAAACAATGATACAAGTCAATACCACAGGGCCTGGCTTCGGAGGACTCAAACAAACCTATTGAGGATTGACAATACCTACCATATAATGCCTCAAATGGTACCATCTCAATACTCAAATGGTAACTATTATTATATACAAACTCCGTCAAGTCTAAGTGTTACTCCCACTGACCTTCAAAGTACATTACATAAATGCAGAGCATATCCTCAAGAACCTAAATAGTCTGCTCTAATTGACTGTCAAAATGAGGGTGAAAAATGGTGCTGAGGTCAAACTAAGTACCCAACTCATCTTGAAAATTCCTCTAAAATATTGAGGTAAACACTGAGTTTCTATTAAATATAATAGATATGGGTACTCCATGCAGGAAAACTATCTTAGGAACATAGATAAGAGTAAACCTCTCAGCACTAAAAGACATCTGAATAGAGAGAAATCACCTGCCTTGATTAATCGATCTGTATTAAGCCAAATATTATCGGAACCATAGGAAGTGTGAGGCAACCCACTGACAAAGTTCATAATGATCTGCTCCCACTTTTATTCAGGAATAGGTAATCTCTAAATCAGCCCATTGAGTCTCTGATGCATGGCCTTTACCTGCTGGTAATATAGGCAATGATGTACAAAATATGCTATAGCACTCTTTATTCCACTCCACCAGTAATACTGTCTCAAATCTCTATACATATTAGTTTTACCAGGATGAATAAAATGTCTAAAGCTATGAGCCTCCCACAATATCCACTGAATAAAGTTTCTAATCCTTGGAATAGAAATGCAGCCATCATATCTTACAATACTCTTTAAATCTAAGGTAGATCTCCTGGACTCACTCTTCATAACCTAGTCATGAATGCGCAAAGTCTACTATCCTCTATCTGGCGACTCCAAATCTTATCAAACAAGGTTGACCTAGCCTCAATACAAGAAAAAATCCTCTTAGAGTTTATAAATCAAGTCAAACTATCAAGTTGGCTAAAGACGGGATCTTCAAAGCTAATGAATACTCAAAAACTAAATTAGAAGCCATGCTACCCATGCTAACTTCCTTCCTACTCAAGTTGTCTGCTACCACATTCGACTTGTACATATGGTATAAAATAGAGATATCATAGTCCTTATGCAACTCCATCCACCTACGATACCTGGAATTAAGCACCTCTAAGTCATATGGTGCTGAAAACTATAGTGATCCATGTAGATCTCATAATGAATGCCATACAAGTAGTGTCTTACAATCTCAAGTGTAAAAACTATTGCCACCAACTCTAAATCATGAGTGGAATAGTTACACTCACGCATCTTCATCTGCCTCGATGCATAAGTAATAACTCAACCCTACTAAATTAAAACACAACCCAAACAAACACCAGTAACATCATAAAATATGGTAAATTCCTCACCCTTAATAGGAAGAGTGAGATAGGAGCTAAAGTGAGCTAGCTATTGAGCCTCTAAAATCTCGAATCATACTTCTTGTACCTCTAAAAAAGAACCCCCTTTCTAGTCAATCTAGTCATTGATGCTCAATAGTAGCAAAAACTTAATGAATTACATATAGTACCCCGCCAAACCAATAGAGCAATGAACCTCAAATAGGGATGTAGGTTTGTCCTAATTGTGAATGACCTCAATCTTCACTGGATCTACCATAATCCTAATCCTTAGAAACCATATGTCCTAGAAATGTAATAGATTCAAGCCAAAATAGCACTTTGAGAATTTCAAATAAAGCTTATGATATCTCAAAGTCTGGAGCATAATCCTCAAATATTGCTCGTGATCCTCCCTACTACTTCAATACATAAGGATGTCATCAATGAAAACTGTCATAAAGAAGTCCAAACAAGGCCTAAACACTCGGTTCATCAAATCCATGAATGCATCTAGTGCATTAGTCAACCCAAAAGACATCATCGAAAACTTATAATGGCCATAGTGACTTTTGAAAGTTGTCTTAGGTATGTCCTCAGGTCAAATCCTCAGTTGTTGGTAACTGGACCTCATGTCAATCTTAAAGAACACTACCACTCTAAATCCAGTCAAATAAGTCATCAATATGAGTCATAGGATATGTATTCTTCATTGTCACCTTATTCAGCTACCTGTAATCAATACACATATACATAGAACCATCTTTCTTCTTCATGAACAAGATAGGAACATCCCAAGGCAATATACTCAACCTAATGAAATCCTTACCCAGGAGATATTAAAGGAGAGAATTCAGCTCATTAAGTTGGACAAGAGCCTTATGGTAAGGTGCCATATTAATAGGTCGAGTGCCTAGCTTAAGATCAATAACAAACTTAATATCACACTTAGAAGGAAGGACAGGTAAATTAGTAAGAAAAAACATTGGGAAAATCACAGACTACAGGAATAAAATCAAGCAAAGGATTTTCTATACTAACTTCATAAATATAAGATAAAACTCACAACCCCTCGATACCAGTATCATAGTCATAAGAAATAATCATTTTCAAAGTGTGGCTAATAGAACCCTACCATATAATAGGGGTTATGCAGGCATGAATAAGGTAACAGACTTTGCAAAATAATTTAAGACCGTATGATAAGGGGATAACCATTCCATGCCCTCAAAGTCTAGTATATCTAACACAATAAGGTCATCATGAGTATCAAACTTTCAAATATTCATAACACATGATCTATAAACTCGATCCCCTACTAAAGAATCACCCACGGGAGTAGATATACATAATAGAGCTAAGACAAATAAATACATCCAAGAATACTCTAATTACAGTGCATAATAAGTAGACATATATGTATAAGTGGATCCTAGATTAAATAAAGCAATAGATGGATGACAGTACTCTAAATCATACCTATAATAACAGAATTCAAAGACTCTATCTCTGGCCTACAAGGTATAACATATAAATGACCTTACCCACCACTTGTCTGAGAGATTAACTGACCACCTGCCCTACCTGCCTAAGGACCTCCTCGAAAACCCTAGGAACTACCTTTGTAACTCTATATACCAGCTCTAGCTGAGGGAAACACCACCCTAATTAATTAAATATTATGCAATGCAGGTAAAACTCCCCATAATGGGTACACTTTTTAGAATAATGGATTATAGACCCATAATCATAGCATGCCTAGAGCATTGTTGTCACGGCCTGAAACTATACCTAATCATCATAAGGTGCTTAAGGTCACAAGTGACCTCAAGCTAACCCATGATCTGGAACAAGTTATAGATACTAAAGGAATATAATAAAATACTGTGCAAAATTTATTTAATAAAATACCAAAATAATGTCAAGTTTACTGAAAATCATTAGTGAAAAAACACACTAACAGTCTAATTGTCTTAAAGCCTCTAAATATGATGAGTTGTTAGGATAGGTCCCCAACTAACTCTAACTACTGAAATAACATGAAATGAAATACTAGGAAGCATAAATAACAATATGACTAGTCCTTAACTGGTGAGGACTCACTAATACTGTAGTTGAGTAATACAAGAACGGACTACGTGTAATCTGGAAATTGAGTGTCCAAACCTATATTATAAGACAACATCATGCAAAAGAGTGTATGTTATCAGTACTTTGAATGTACATGAATATCTAGATATCGAATGTTCATAACCACCAAAACTAAATAATGCAAACTGATCTTGGCAAATATTTGAACAACCCATGATATGGGAAAATAATTAATAACACCCAATATTTCAATAACCAATCATGATTTAGACATTTACATTATCAAGCATATAGAAACACAATTATCATAAGAGAACATATTTTTATGGTTCAAAATCAAAACAATTGAGAGGAGATTTATAAAATTCATGGTTAACTTAGAACCTATGAAAGAGAAAAGAGTTTTACACTTGAAAGTTTAGAGATTTCTTGGGACTCAATAAGTGGAAGGAAACCACTGATGAATATCCCATATACCTAGTAGTAAGAGCCTTGGGAAATTTCTTGGAATTGACCTTGCTCTTGAGAAGCCCTAGTCTGTTTGAGAAAGATGGGAAAATCATCTCTTTGATATCTTTTGGATAGAATACGGTTAATTGATGAATTTTGGGGCTTTTGGGGCTTTTATACCATCCCTTAAGAAGCCAAAACGACATGGGTCTACCTTTTAAAGGAGTGGAAAAAGACATAAAAGTCCCTAAAAAAGTGTGCAGGAAAACTCACTCCCAGTCGTTACAACTCACCTCACGACTCATTACGACTAGTTATGAGTCATGGTCTGAGTCGTAACCTGGGATCCTGGGATCCTGGTTTCATTTTATTCTAACTATGACTCGCCATCTAATAACTTGTTATTATTAGATACAAGTCATTGGGTGAAGTCGTAGTCTGAGGTTGGGTCCTTAGATCATATTCTGGTCAAGATACGGGCCCATATAATAACTCATAAGGCATGACTACGAGTTATATTCTAGACTCGTACCCACTGGAAAGGATTCTTAGCTGAGCACTATTGAGACTACGAGTCCCTCCCAATGACTTGTAATGTTTGATTACGAATCATGGAGTGGAGTCATGGTAACTGGGATGAAACTTGGGAACCTTAATTTGTATTAGTGGAATCAGATGATAGAAAGTCACCATCGTGGTTAGAACCCACGATCGTCCTCTGGTGCTCGTGGTTTGGATCATGATTTCTTCATCTTCAGGTCTTGAATGGTATACTTCTCAGTACAGACACATGGTTGTTAGGAGCAATTGTGCCTAGTGCTCGTTCGATCATCCTCACTTTAATCATCTACAACTTTCATATCTGGTCCTTGCTACTACAACCTCAAGGTACGGTCATATGTTCATTCCACGATCGTGATTGACCCTCGTCTGATGATTCTTACACTTAGCTCCTATGCTTTTATTTTTATTTCCTCCTCCCTATAGCCAAAAGTTATGATCATATGATCAATATACAGTCGTGGGATTTTTTTGTTTGATCACCTCTTGGGGACCCCTTCTCTGATTCAACACATGATAGCCTTTGTATGACCAAGGTCAAATCTCACAGTCGTGCCTTCTTTCATTTAATCCTTTTTAAGTCCTATTTTTAGCAATCACTTTTTCCAAGCCTGTTTATCCTAGAACCACTCAAAAATCCATCATATCCACATAAACATACCCTTGTATTTGCGAATTCATAATTTTAAGCGTCTTAAATTCCATATATCCATGGCACATCAATGATATGGATGATGACATTGAGATTGTGATGATGATGATGTTGATAATAACTTTAAAGATGATGATATGATGATAATGATAATGATAATGATAATGATAATGCTAATGATATTGAGATCAGGATGAAATGACAAATGGTAATATTTTGAGATGAGAAAATGATGACATGTACATCTTACATACATACATTCATCATATGCACTTAAATGGATGATTATACTTATATATTATGATGAGACTTGTTGATTAATTTGACTAAGTGTGAAAGGTGTAATTGTGAGATTGTATTCTTCATGAAGTGATGTGTCACATCTGCAGTTGGTTGTCCTTAATTATAAGTTTCTTTATGATCATTTTACTTAGATTTTGTTTGTCTATTTGTATAGTGTTGAGTTAAGTTAATCTATGATGCCTATCAGTACTTATTAATTTGTACTTATTAATGTACTGATGCTACTTGTGCTTTTTTTTTTATTGATTGTAGAGCATATTTTAGCATTTGATACAAGACCTTGACTCTAGCCAGCTGTTGTAGACTTTGATTCAATGGTGAGCACTATGATCGCGTAGCCATTGAATCTTTTAATTTATGTCCATGTCCCTTGTTTATGGACTAAGACATTCTTTTGTTTTCTTTTGTATTTTTGATAATCTATTACCATAGTTTTGAACACTCTCGGATGTTCTTGTACAATGACTTTAGATCTGGGGTTGTAATGAATAGAGAAATTCTCCACTATATTCATGGTTATGAATTTGATTGGGTTTAGATTATAATTCAATTATTTTATTAAGATTTTGAATTTAAAGATAAAGTTATTTTACAAACAAGACTTGTATAATATTTAATATGGTTGGTAACGGTTGGATTTGATGATTTTCTCACCATAGTGTTAGGGGTGACAATCATGACCATTTGATTCATGACAATATGCATCCATCATCTTATTCTCTTTATTTGGTGTTTTTATGGTGTGATTAATGATTGTTGCTTCTGGAAGTGAATTTACTTTTCCGCATTGATTTTATTGTGATTTATAAATATTTTGACTTGATTATTACATGAAGTTGTTGACATTACCTTCTAATTCGGGTTTGTATTTATTTTAAATGAGAACTATATAGGAAAATATCATAATAATTCAGTTTAGCATTGATCCTTGTCATCACTTCAAAATGATTAGTTGATGTTGTTGTCGAGTACGTGTGAATTTCATACTGACCATTGCTTTTTTAAACACTTTTGTTGTGCAATTCTAAGTTGGGTTATACCTGCCAGTAATTGAAAGCCGTTGGAGTATATTCTCGAGACTTTAAGATAGCAGCTTTGGTAGATCTCAACTCCCTGAATCTCTTCTACCCTTATATTTTAGTGTTTTCCTCTTTTGAGTACTGTAGTTTGGAGTTATAAATGAATTATTAGAGGCTTGTACTAGTGTCTTTAGGTTTTAGGATGAGTTTCATTTGATTCTGTATTTCTTATGAGTTTTTATTTAAAATGTCATTATATGACTTATATTGATTCTAAATGTTAATTCTATGATTTTGCATTACAGCATGTGAAATATTTTTATTTTGGGTTAGCTTATCTACCTATGGGTTAGAAAGGTTTCTTCACTTCTTTGATTTTCTATTCGTGAAAAATATGTTATTTTTAAATTTTTTTAGAAAGTTCTGATATTAATGTAAATAACTTTTAGAAGATGACTTATCACGTAAAATTATCTAAAAAAAAAAGGATCATGATAAGTATATATGAATATTTGGCCATATAATTTTAGGTGATCGTATTAAGTGAGGAGAGTCAATAAAATGATCAAACTGGTATATAATTATCTTTTTTTAAAATTTAGCTTAAAAATTCTAGCACTTGAGGAAAAATTCGGGGGTAACTCCAATTGAGATTCAGGATACTTGATTTTCAAATTTGTATGAATAACTATGATGTTTTGATCTTGGTTCACATGGTCTAATAATAGATGCCCAAGAAAGAAGTTTTGAAAAAGACTAGATAGTCTTTTTACCAATGACTTGTGGAACCAACTATTCTAGAATAACTTGGTGAGAAACCTAGTTCATAAAAGCTTATATCGATCATTTTTGTCACGACTCAATTTTTCAGCTCATGATAGCACCTACCCTATCCCACCGGTAGGTAAGTAGATCCAAAGCCCAGAACAACGACTGACAAGATAATAAGTGAAAAGATAACCAAAACTAAATAAAAAGAGAAAGACAACTAGAAGAAAGAAAATATTTCCCAAGACGTCGTGTCAATCAATACAGGAACCATTAATATAACAAGAGTACGAGGTAGACATAATATAAATATAGAACTATCTTCGAAATACAAAATAAAGATCAGTACGGTAAAAGAGAGAGGGAGAAAAAACAACTTTGGACGCTTGGAGCTCACTCCAAATCTCGGATCCATGACAGCTCCGCATTATGCAATGTTAGCGATGAGAACTCATACCATGATCTGCAGGTGTCGAAGTGCAGTATGACTATCAAACATGAGGTACTTAGTAGAAATCAGGTGACTGAGCTCTAAAGATAATGTACGTACAAATAATATATAAGGTAGGACTATATATTACATGCAACTAATTAAGAAACTAAATACGATAAGGATACAGGAGAATTAGAGATAAACAATATATTCTGTAAGTAACTAGGGACGAAAGTGCTATAAAATATAAATATAGGGATGAAGGTAATAGACTGTAGTAGTAACAGAGGAATAAGATGATATACAATAAGAATAGCTAGAGAAGAAAGGGATATACGACAGTAATATATTTATATTTATAATTTATAATATATTAAAAGTGTAAAGACTCTTAGAAAAATGATTTGAACTTTTCATCCTTTATTAAAAGACTCTCCTTTAGACAAAACTGTCTTTTCACTATTTTTTTCAAATTATTATTTAATTATTTTTATTGTATCTAAAATATATGTGATTCCTAAAATATATGAAAGGAGAATTAATTAATATTTTCTTTTTGTACTGATCAATTAGAAAAATACTCCTAAAATAGGACTCTATTAAAAAAATACTTCTATAAATATTGAGGTGCACAAGATATTATTTTTAGGACAAGTAAAAGAAAACTATGTTAATAGGGTATATAAATTCAGCCTGGTTGAACGTTTCTTTTCTTCCCCCTTATATTTGTTCGTCTTTAAAATATATGTTTTAAGTGGTTAGGAAGAAAAGTTAGTTTTCATTAATTCTGATGATCTCTAATAAGAAAAGATTATACTATAAATATTTAATTAATTTTCAACTCTTAAATATTAAAAAATAGTGAAAAGACGATTTTATTTAAAGTGAAGACTTTTAATGGAGGGGGAAAAGTTCAAACAATATTTGTAAGGTCCTTCAAACTTTTAATAAAATTATGTACAAAAAGAATAAAATAATTACAATAGCAATGATGCTAAAAAAAATTTATATATATTCAAATGATGTAAAAGTATTACATATCAAACATGTAATTGCATTGTCTTTTATATCTCTATTTTGAAAATATTTTTGGTGTAAATTAAAGGTAAAGTTTAGTTGCATTATTTTGATATCTCTATTGTCGTATTATTTTGTTATAGTTTACAGGTGGTAGATGAGTGTCGGACGGCTTTGAGAAAAATTTCGTGTAAAGGTTAATTTAATTATATTGTTTTGATGTCTCTATTATCGTATTATTTTATTGCAGTTTGCAGATGGTAGATGAATGTCGATCAACTTTGAGAATTTTTTCTTGTAAAGGTTATGTTTAATTAAATAAATTCTCCAAAAGATGTTGAATTTAATTAGTGTATTCATATTTATTATTTAAACAAATATCCTATTTAGTGTAACGTTTGAACTCAATAAAGTGAGGTACACGCGCTAGGTGCGTACACCTAAACTAGTATGTAGATAAATACAAAGGTACTAACATGAGGGAGAAAACCTAACAACCTAGTTATCATGAGAATTATAAATAGAAAGGGGACTAACATTATCACAAATAGAACATGTAACTCAAAATATAAATAATCATAAGGTAGTCTAACAACAAGGCTCATAATACCAAAGGGGAGAAGAACTCAAAACCATACCTGCAGCCTCGGGTATAAATCCATAATCATCCTTCCACAACTATACAATAATACCCAACAATAATTCAACTAGGTAAGTCCAGACGAAGTATAACCTAGATGGACCTCTATAAGCCTAATAAGTATACAACAGTAAACATAACCTAATCGATCCTTCATAAGACCGACAGGTATAAACAACAAACAATCATATTGTTGATAGGCAATGCATATGAATAAATAATAACCTAATTGACCCCTCATAAGATCGATAGGTATAAACAGCTAACAATCATATTGTTGATAGGCAATGCATATGAATAAAGAAATAGTAATGTAATATTGCCATACCAACTGAGTGAAATATATTGCCAAGTATATATACCTTTTTCGGCTCACCAGCTCGCAAGACAGAAACTATGTGGTATCCTATCTTCTAAAACAAGGTTCTCAAACAGAGAGGTCCATAGGGGAATTGAGATATCTGTATATACTGCTTGGCCCCAAACCATGACATGTAATAATCAGCCATAATAAATATATTTTATCAAGTACCAGAGATAAGTAAGAGTATAGTATTTTTTGGAGTTGATCTAAGACTAAAGAAGTATAAATTTGTAAAATTCAGTGTCCGGGATTGATTTGGGACTAAAATGGTAGAATTGTGTAGAAAGGGTTGGAATCTTCCTTGACAGAATAAGAAAATAATAATAAATTAGTAGATCGATAATGAACCAGAATATGCCTTAGAGTTTTCAAAGTAGCATGTTTAGCTTAAACGACCATAAACTAGCAATAAGGGTAGTATGACTTCGGTTTAAAAATTATTTTTTTACAAAAAGTGATGAGTGAGGAATAAATCCCTTTTTAAAATGGTTGTAAAACCAAGGCTTTTATTTAAATCATACCATAATATACACGTGAAAATGTATGTATTCCATCATCAATATCTAATCAATAAAAATATAAGCGCCGAAGGGTCTATGAACTTAGCCACAGTTCTTTCAAAGATTAGAGAACAAACCTAGTATCCAAGTGGTCTCATAACCAAGTTATAGATCCCAACAATATACAAAGTAAAAGATATCGGGATCATAACTCAGGGAGCTAAGGTAGACAAGCACATCATACTACTAAGAGGGTTTAATCGAAGAATATTATCCACACCAAAATATGCTACCACAAATCCTACACTAGGGATCCTTAATGTCAGCCTAAGAGGTCAAATAAAGTATGTAAATAATCTTAATATAACGGTTATTCTAGGATAAGGCCCAAACTATAATTCTATTCTAAAGTTCCACTAAACGGGTCAAATATCAACAATAAGGTACAAATAGATGTAAACCTATCTTATAACCCACCCTGCATGTAATTTACTTAATACAAAATCTCAAAGAGAAGAGTTTACTATAGCCTACCTCATAGAAAAACAATAGTCTCAAACCACCCTGAACTGCTCATCTCTACTTCTTAATATCTGAATGTCATTGCGTTGTTAAATTCATAATCTACACATTAATACAAATAAAATAAGACCCATATTGTTATATAAAACTCCAGATTAAGAATTGGGTCAAATATAGATTCATGGAACCCATTATAAAATTTCAAAAATTAAACCCGTCATTAGGTTCTTTGAATAATAAGGAATACATGCCCAAAATTTGAGAATAAATAGAGCTCAAATCGAGGCCTAAAAAAAACCATAAGACCAAGATCTCAAGAATTATACTTTAGGAATTAATAAGGATAAAGGATAGAATTGATAGGGGGGAAATAAAAAATGATAAAGAGTTGTTGAGTTAACATATGTTAGCCTTAATGGATGATTTCCCATAGTTTTTCACGCTTCAAGCTCCAACAATGGTGAAATAACACTCTAGAAATGGCTGAAAAGTATGGAGACTAAGATATTATATACTACCAGGGGGTTCATATTTATTAACATTGGGGGCCATCACGAACACAGGACCCCACTAGTATGACCTATTGCAAACGTGAGGGGTCCTTTAAGAACGCAAAGAAGAAAGTTGGAACAGGTCAGATCATCCCTTCTTTGTAAATGCGAGAGGAGACATCCAAACATGATGGGAAAAAACTTAACCCTCTATGAATATGGATAAATCCTGGTGAATTTGAAGAGAAACCTAGTCCTACACTAGGTGTTGTTATGCCAGTAAAAAGCTAAGTCCAAACTAACTCTGACCACGTGCTCGGGATTCGATCGAAACCTCATACATGCAAATGAAATATGCTACCCTATTAAATTGGGTATTCCAAACTCAATAGAACAATTAAAATTTCAATCTGAGGTCATCTAACAAAATATGGGCCCCATACTCACTATTCTATTTTTTAAAAATCCAACCAATATCCCAAAATAAAGCCCAGGAGCCTCAGGACCCGAATCAAGGACCCGAATCAATGTTTTTCCTAGCCTAAAATCTACATTATAGATCTAACAAAACCATCAAAATTATCATTCAGGGCCATTTACTAAAAGTTTTGGTTAAAGACTAATTTCTCAACTTTAAAAGCTCCAAAATAAGGAACTGGGCTTAAAATTCAAACTAACTTCCGTTGAATAGAATCAATAGTTTCAGTAAATCACAAGTGACTTATTTCCACTATATAAAATCACAAAATATAGAAAATCTATGAAAACAGAGAAAATGACCTAGAGGTCACTACAATTTCTTTTGAATTATTTTGCTACTAGTCAATCTTTAGACTCTTATTTTTTGTTATTAAACTGTTGGACTGAGTTGAAGAATTCCATGATATTGTCCAAGCCATTTTTAATACTATTATATATAGTAACAATATGTGAATTGCTCAATCCAAGCAAAAGTTGTTGAGTAAGAGGCTGAGTCACTATTTCAAAAATAAGTATGGGAATATCCATAGTTATGTTATAGTCTGGGAAGAGAAGGTTTAAAATAGAAACAAATAGATATTACTGCAAATTTTGATTATGGCATTGGGAGATCAAAAGGTTTCATACTGAATAAATTAAATGGTTGGAAGTGCAAGACTCACTTTTTAGCTAAAAGACTAACATCAATTGGTTTGAAAATGGAGACAAAACATCAAATTCTTCCACAACTCTCTCAAATATAAATATAAAAGATTACACTTGTACATAATCAAGAATAATAGAAGAGATTGAATACAAGGGGATGGTAAGATAGCTAAGGCGGCAATCAAGTATTTTGAGTCCAAGTTTATGTTGTCTCCATCCAAATTTAAGCCCAACATTGATGTTTGTATCCCAAGGGTGATTGATAAAAATAACTATATTATGAAAGCTCATCCCAATGAAAATAAGATCAAAGATGCAGTGTTTAATCCAAGTTCTGACAGCATAATAGATCAAAAATGTCTTTAATAGAACATTCCGTCAGAGTATAGCGAGATTATCAAAGGTGATGTTATTTTATTTGTGTGGAGCTTTTTCAATGTAAATATCTTACCACTTTATTCTAGCATACTTGTTTAGTATTAACATCTAAAATTAACCCCTCTCATCCTATACAAAGTTTAGACTTATTAGACTCAGTAACTTCTCTAATAAAATTAATTCTAATTTTTTTTCTCACTTAGAATGAATCCTATTTTTTAGAAAAAGAGAGTGACATTTTCAAGGGTAGATTCATCATTGAGAATGACCTTTATATTCAATAAATCACTTAGAGCATTTCTCACCCAAACAAAGGAGTAATGTAGTGAATAAACTTGATATGACTAAAGCATATGATAAAATGAATTGGTTCTTTATTATCCTAGTTTTAAAGAAATTTGTTTTTACTGACTTTCGGATCAACATTTTTCGTATTATTGTCAATAGTTATAGAAAGTATTTATTACCTCTTCTCATGAACTAAAACAAGGTGATCTCCTTCACCCTCTCTATACATATTGTTGTTGAAATTCTAACTATATATATTAACAATCTGCATTTTAATACTCAATTCTTTCTTTTTTTATGCGTAAGAATGTCCCTTTTGTCAATCACTTGGCCTATTTTGATGATAATGCCCTCTTCTATAGAATAAATAGAGAGTCTCTTAAACTAATCATAAATAGTATTAAGAGGTCTGAGAAGAGCTTAGGAAGAAAGTTAATGATGTACAGAATTATAAAATAAGGAATTATACTGGCTTCATGGATAATCCCGTTCCTTATAATTAGGTTCCCTATTTACATTAGTAGAAAGATTATGTACTCTAATATACTGGAGAGTTCAGTAAAAACATAGGTAGTTTAGTTATTGTGATCATTTTTCTAGAGTTACTATTACATTGATTTACTGTGCATTTGAGTTAGTTAGTTACTTAATTAGTCGTGTGGTAAGCTAGAAGCTGAGAGTGTAGTTTAGATAAGCTGAGAAGCTTCTAGATGATTCTATAAGTTGTACATTCATCTATATATAGATGTCTTGCTGGAATAATGCAATGTAATGTGGAAATTACTCGATACAGTTTTCTTTAATTCTTCTTTGTTCAATGGAGCTTGCTTTAACAAGCTTTCTACTTTCTAATTAGTGTAATTTTCTTATGGTATCATAGTATCGATCATGGATACTAGATAGATAGAGTTTAGATATCTACTGTGATGAAGGAATCAATCTCTGTTTAGTTGCAATTACTATTTTTTATAGATTTCAATTGAATTTTCCTCTGTAATTGTTGTAGTGCAGTTGAAATGGCACCCAAGATTGATTAAAGTGATTCTTTATTCATAGGAACATTAGTTGTATCTAGAGCTACTCTAATTCTAGTTAAGCTTGTTGGATCAGAAAATTATGGAGTGTGGAGTAGATCAATGAGGACTACATTATTGGGGAAAAGGAAATTTTGATTTGTGATTGGTGTGTGTAGTAAAGAAATGTAAAGAGAGGAGTTACATGAACAATGGGAGACCTGTAATGCCATAGTATTGTCATAGTTGATAAGCTCAGTTAGTGTATAGTTGCTGAATGGAATTATGTATGCAATAACTGCTCGAGAAGTAAGATAAAACCTAAAGGAAATATTTGATAAAGTAAATCATATGAGTATTTTTCAACTACACAAAGAAATCAACATATTATCACAAGGAATTAATTCAATAGCTACTTACTTCACTAAGTTGAAGATTTTATGGAATAAATATGATGCACCGATTCCTGCTCCTTTATGAGATTTTCCAAGGTCTAAGTATTATGCAGATTATCTTGCTAAAATGAGGTTGATACAATTTTTAGGTGGTTTGAATAATTCTTATGATCAATCTAGAAGACAGATTCTGTTGAAAGAAATTACGCCTTCTCTTAATCAGGGATATGCTATGATAATAGAAGATGAATACAACAACTTTCTTGTGCATCTATCACAAGTGATAAATCAGATCTCATTGCAATATAGGTCAATAAAAGCTCATATATGTGTTATAGAAATCAGAATTACAAAGGGAATAAGTGTGATTATTTTTATTTCACTGGGAATACGAGAGAGAATTACTACAAACTTATAGGTTATCAACTGACAGGAAACCAAATAGGAGAGTGAATTACAATAATAGAAGTTCAAAAGGACTCATGCATTCCAATAATTCTTGTGGATATAGCCATCAGCACTTTAGGAGATTCAATGGTCCTGGACATCATGGAAATGAATATGTAGGTCAAGTCAATATTCAATTTTCATCTAATAGTTTCAATAGATAGATTATTAGTGGAGATGCAGGTTAAATTGCTTTAACTAGTAATGGAGGTCACAAGGAAATCAATAATGCAATGCTAGACAAAGTACAAGGGTTCTTTGATGCAGAATATAAACATATTGTGGAGCTTCTGCACAAGGATCAACAAGATGTGAAACATGCTAACATGTCAGGTGTCGAGCCCTATTTTGAACCGATCGAAATAGCACGCGACGTCTGGTGGCATTTAATGACTCTTGGGATTTGAAAAATATTTTTTTTTAGAGTCGCCACCTAACTTTTTAGGAAAATTAGGAAAAACCATTTTTATGTAGAAAATTCTATTTTGGTCTATCGAAAATATTTTGAAATTTTGAGTAAGGATTTTGGTTACTCGAGGGAAAGGTGTTCGGCATCCCTCAGAGTCTATCCGAAGATAGTCCTTACGCTTAGTTTACAAAAATATTGCTTTTATTTATTTACGAAAATGGTGAAAAGAAAACTTTCATTGTTATTTTCTACTTGTTATTTTATATAAAGGAAAGAAAACTTAAGGTATGACAAACGTGATGCTACCATGTACAAGGAAGTAATACAATCATCGCATGTATATATGTATGTTACATGAATATCTTATAATATGAAAATAGCTTTATATATATATATATATATATATATATATATATATATATATATATATATATATATATATATATATATATATATATATATATATATGATTTGGATAAAATAAAGGAAAAACTTCACTATCTTTACATGTAGAAAATTGAATAGGTAAATAAAATTTATAAAAATATTTTAAGGCGTGGAATAATTTAAGACAAAATGTGAATATAGATATATTTGAAAGTGCGAAAAGATGTAAAGTTTTACTTAATTTGTGAAACTTAAATAGATTTAGATTTAGAAATAAGCGAAAAGAAAAATGTGATAGCATATACATAGGCATAATAAAATTGAGACAATAATAATAATGGAAATAATAATAGTATTAATAACGATGTAAATAATAATAATAATAATAATGATAATGATAATAATAATTGAAACAGTAATAAATATTATGATGTAAATAATAATGGTAATAATAGATATAATGTAAAATAGTTGTTGTCAAAATAATACGATGTACCTTGTACGTGGTAGCAAAAGAACGTGTATACCTCATATTTTCTAATCTCTTAGAATCTGAAACCCTGAACGAGCGTAAAAATATAAAATACCTTGAACGTTAGATTTATGTACTAAAATAAAATTAAAGTTGATGAATAAACTCTTTTGAAAAAATCTGAAATTTTTGATAACCTTCTTGATTAAGTTAAAACTGAAAATCTATTTATTTGTCTTTTGTTATAGTTTAAAGAAAAATGTGAAGATTGCTATGCTAATCTCATTTAAGATATCGGTAAGGAGTTTTCCAAAAGAATTAGCCGATTATGAAAAAAATATTTTCCTTAGCGATAGCCGCATGTTATTTGCGAAAGTCGAAATGTTAAAACTACTTCTAAAGAATCGACAAATAACAAGATAGCATAAATTTAATAATTAAGTAAAGTTATCTAAAAAAAGAGATTCAATAACAAGAGTTAGTATCATTCTAAAAATCAACATGATAAGTACAAATTAAATTCAAAGAAGATAAGAGATACTAGACTCCATTTAGGAGTTTGGGCTTCTAATTGCGACTCCGAGGCTCTGGTGATCCTAGTAGCGATTGACCCAATATTTTGGGTCAAAACCAGCTCTGTTGCGGAACTCCCAACTCCCAAGTTCCATATAAAAAGGGAAAAAGAGAAAAGGATTAGTGACTAACGAAGAGACGAGGTAAACTATGGTATAAAAAGTAGTCACAATAAGACATAAATTAAGTCAGAATTGTTTCAAAGGGGCATATAAGTATGTATGACAATAACATGTTACCATTTAGCAGTGCTTGAATTAAATGTAAGGATTTCACAATATCCAAAATTATAAAAATCCTTTAAACCATAAAGGGTCCGTTAGAACTTGATCTGGCCATGGGTTTAATCACAAAAACACACCTATTGATGAAAATAAAAAACTATACACAAGAGCACGTTAAAGGTGCTACCTGACGTTCTTAATCAAAATTTCTAATATTGGCAAACAAGACCATTTTATTGTTTATGGTTACAGAAAAAAGAAAAATGAAGCAATTTAATTAATAGAAGCAATCTCTTTGCATAGCTCATTCCAAATGGACTACTTGTAACATATTTTGGCATTTCAGAGAAATTGTGACCTGTGCACTTTAAAAGAACAATTTATACAAATAATCTAACATATGCAATGACCAAAAATACGTGTATCCCGAGACCATGAAACAAAATACACGTTGGTTCATTTACTATAAAAGAGGTGAATATATAATTTGTACAACATCTGTAAGCAAGCAAAATAACATCTCATAATTGACTTTGCTTCTATTGAAATACACTTAGGCAGCTTATGAGTTATGGAAGCAAAGGTGTGTTTAAAGGAACTAAACAACATTCTGGAGGAAGTTTTTAGAATGTATTGACTACTTGAAAGAGAAAAAAAACTTGAATCGGCAAATATGTACCCACTACTCATTTTAACAGACATAGTTTTACTTATGTCTATATGCCAATGAAGAGTTATTAGTTCAACGAAATAATTCAACAAAATATGACCATGCAAAGTTTTTTTCTACATCTAGACAAATTTAACATTTGACTCACCCTTCTTTTGCAGTATCAACATGTTGCTACATGGACAAGGCGTGATCCCGAATTTCTCATTCGGGAGAGAACCTTAGGCACATAAAGAAAGTAATGGACTTAACAAAGTGATGCAACTTATAGGCCCGACAAGGTCGCACAACAAATATAGTGTCTAAAGAAAAGACCAACCAACCTCAAACTAGATATCTAGAGAACGAACTCAAGAAGTTAAGTCATAATACGTGCATCTTACGCACAAAAGATAGCCCATTAATCCAAACACCTATAAATTTCAAAGAGGTACTTTTCTGGATCAAAGAATAAATCGAGCCATGGTTCTAAGAGGCTTCCACATGCCATTAGTTTAAACTTGGAAGAGAGCTTGCTCACACAGGATTCAACTTAATAGAATAGTAAAGGAGTTTTGTAAACAAACGTTTGTATGTATAAAGGTAGAGAGCATGTAATCATGGGCTTGAAAGGATGCAAATGTATGTAAATGCTTGATCACATTTCCAACGGATAAAATGAGATGACCATGTGAAATTCATTATTTAGGCCCGAGATTAAAGTCATAATAGCAATGACACCAAAGGTGAGCTTGTCACAATTAGGATTCAAAAAGAGTCTGACACTGCTAAGACGGGATCATTTTTTTTAGGGATTCTAATCAACTGAGAACAAATGACAATACCGCAGTTAAACTTAAAATCAAAATATAAAAGTACACTAACATACAAATTTGTCTTTCAAACGTGAAAAGCAATGTGAGTTTAAAAAAAAACCATCTATCCATGTTTTCACATGAACAAACACAAATATGCCATATTCATGACCAAAATTTGAGACGATTCCCGACAACCAATAATCAAAACTCCCATCCGCGGATTCAAAAGCTTAAATTAAAATATATTTGTTTCTTGAAATCATCCAAATACAATACTTATCTACAAAACCTTAAAATGCCAGAACGATATTTTCACTCAGAAAATAATTCACATATTTATAAAACTAAAACAGACGATCAAAAACAAGGTAAAAAAAAAAGAATAACGGGGGAGCATCGCACCTTTGTTGGCGCAGAAAATGGGGGCTTCGCGTCCAGTATTTCGGCCACCAAACTCAAAAAAACTTCAAACCGAGACTCTATCTCCCTCTGTGTTTCTTTCTGTTTTCACTTGTTTCTCACTGGGTTTTTTTCAATTTTTTTCCCTTCTTCAATTCTAATTTTCTTCCCCCTTTTATAGGCCAAATCCGAACTTGAAAGTCCAAATTTGAATCCAAAGATGAGAGAAAACTCAATAAACGAGGTAGGATTTGAGTTTCAAATCTGAATCTCCAACTTTGAAAGCTTTTTTCAGAGCCATAATGGTGGATTTGAAATTAAGATAGGTGATAGACAGCAATTTGGGTTTGTCTCTTTCTGATTTCGCGAATTCACAGGTTGAAAGGGATAAAAATGGTGAAAGGGGTGGCAGGCGGCTAGATTTTAGGGCGGATTAGGGATTTCTCGTTTGATGGAGATGAAGGAGAAGGTGAGAATGGGAAAAGGGAGAAATCCGTGTAATTTTGTTCTTTTTTGGAAGAATTGATGTTGATGGAACATTGATCCTTGGGAAAAGGAGAGGCATGTATTTGGCTAGGAAGGTGAAGACAGTCGTTTACTTGTACGAGTTTGTTGACTGAAATATGGATCGTTTGATCGGATGGTCCCTGTTTTAATATATATATATATATATATATATATATATATAATAATAAATAAATAAATAAAATAAGTTATAAATCTTAATGGATAAATATAAAGAGTTAACTGAGACGTGATTATTTTTTGATCCGTTCGATATCTGATTGGACGATTCGAATTTAATTTAAAGAGAAAAAAATATATATAAATAAATTGAATAAATAAAGATAAATTATATATGCCTGTATAAATAGAAATAATTGAAAATTTTGGGATGCTTCGAATTTAGAATAAATCGTTGAGTCTAATTAGATCATATCTGTTGAGGTGGAATGGCAAAGCGGACATGGTAATTATACTAATTTTGGACTAATATTCGGGCTCTTGGTTGAAATTCATAAAATAAGAGTTGAGTTCGGGTGAAAAATAAAATAAAACAAATAAATAAAAAAAAAAGAAAATTTTGAATTAATGTTAGCCCGAATAATCGATGCTCCCTGATATCCTAAAAATTATTTAAAACTATTTTTAGTTTAACGTATATAAATTGCAGACATAATTTGTACAGACATCCGACTTAATATTTTGCGACTTTCCTATTAACAAAATACGTATATGTATATGTATATATGTGTGTGTGTGTGAAAATAAGAATATAATAAAATACATAAAAATAAGAATATAATATAATATATGTACATCTTATAAAAAATATATTTTGTTTAATAAAATATACCTATAAGGTCACAATACTGCCCCAAAAATAAAGTTAGAAAGAATGCGAATGCGACCACCAAAATATATATATTTTATAATTTTGATGTCAAAATATTTAATTATTAAAATAGTTTTATGAATAAAAATAAATTCTCTTCTTATTAAAACTTGTAGAAACAGAAACAAAAATATCAAATCTTATTTTTATTCAATTTTTGAAAATTATTTAGGGCCAAGAAGCATCGAAAAAGTAATTAAAGAAACAGGGCGAGTCAAAATTGGGTGTCAACATCAGGTAAAGCTACCAATTAAAGAAGCTAAGGTGCTAGAATTCATTAACCTCAGGCAAGGCAATATGACAGTGAAATAGTATTCTCTTAAGTTTACTCAATTAGCCAGATATGTCCCTCATGTGGTTGCAGATAGCAAGGCAAGGATGAGTAAGTTCATTTCAGGGGCGAATGATAGCGTGGTTAATGAGTGCAGATCCGTCATGCTAAATAGTGACATGACTTTATCCAGGCTTATGACTCATGCTCAGAATATTGAGGAGCAAAAGATTAAGATGAGGGAGAAGCAGAATAAGAGAGAGAAGACAGGTAGTTTCAACTTTGCCCAGCCTAAGTCAGAAGGAGAAAACCGTTCTCAGTTTTGTCCTAAGTTATCAATTCCAACTTCTTCTTTAGCCAGTGCTGCAATTCCTAAGTTCAAACAGGGTAACAAAGATAGAGCGCCAGGCTCTAAGACCCAGGGCAGTGTTAGCAGTGCCCGCACCTATCCTCTTTACCAGACTTATAGCAAGCACCATCAGGGTATTTGTAAAGCTGGCAGTGGTATTTGTTTCGGATGTGGCAAGCCAGTATACAGAGTCAGAGACTGTCCTCAGCCAGGTCCTCAGGGTCAACAGAATCGCTCCTCAGCTCAGTTCGGTCGCCCAAATCAGCAGGGTGCCACCTCCAGTGCTACTAGTGGGCAACACCCAAATCGTCTCTATGCTCTTCAGTCCCGATAAGATCAGGAAAATTCTCCTGATGTAGTTACTAGTACATTACAGATCTTTCATGTTCATGTTTACGCTTTGCTAGATCCAGGAACATCTTTGTATTTTGTTACTCCCTATATAGCTTGCGATTTTGAAATCAGTCCCAAAATCCTAATAGAGCCCTTTTCAGTCTCTACCCCAGTGGGTAAAACCATCATAGCCCAACGAGTATACAAGACCTGCCCGGTTATGATATTTTGGAAAGTCACTTTAGCAGACTTAGTCGGATTAGAGATGACTGATTTTGATGTCATTCTCGGCATAGATTGGCTTCATTCCTGCTATTCCACAGTCAACTATAGAAAAAGAATAGTCCAGTTTCAGTTCCCAAATAAACCTGTCCTTGAGTGGAAGGGTAGTGTATCCACTTTCAGGGGTCAACTTATTTCCTAACTTTAGGTAAGGAAAATGATATCTAAAAGATGTGTCTAACATTTTGTTCGAGTTAAGGACACTAGTTCCGAAACTCCCAGCCTTGAATCAGTCCCAGTAGTGAATGAATATTCAGATGTCTTTCCCGAAGATCTTCCAGGAATTCCTTCCGAAAGGGAAATAGACTTTGACATTGATCTTCTTCCAAATACTCAGTCTATCTCTATTTTACCATACAGAATGTCACCAGTAGAACTCATAGAACTAATAGATCAATTGAAGGATCTCTTAGATAAGGGATTCATCAGGTCTAGCATTTCCCCATGGGGCGCTCTAGTATTATTCGTGTGCAAAAAAGATGATTCCATCAGAATGTGTATAGACTACCGATAACTTAATAAGGTCACAGTCAAGAACAAGTATCCTATTCCTAGAATCGATAACTTGTTTGACCAACTTCAGGGTGCCAGTTATTTCTCTAAGGTATATCTCAGATCCGGCTATCATCAGCTTAGAGTTAGGGAATAAGACATTCCAAAAATAGCTTTCCGAACTCGGTATGGTCACGTCGAATTCTAGTCATGTCATTTAGTCTTACCAACTCCCTAGCCGCTTTCATGGACTTGATGAACCATGTGTTCAAGCAGTACTTGGACATGTTCGTTATAGTCTTCATAGATGATATTCTGGTCTATTCCCGCAGTGAGTGCGATCATGTAGACCTTCACAAGACAGTACTTCAGACACTCAGAGATCATCAGATATTCACCAAATTTAGTAAGTGTGAATTTTGGATAAGGTCAGTAGAATTCCTTGGTCATATCATTTTCGATGATGGCATTAGAGTGGATTCTCAAAAGCCGAAGTAGTAAGAAACTGGCCTCGCTCGATCTCTCCATCAGATATTAGGAGTTTCTTGGGTTTGGTCGGCTATTACAGATGGTTTTTTTAGGGATTTTCTTCTATTGCATCCCCTATGTACAGATTGACTCAGAAGAAAGTCAAGTTTCAGTGGTCAGATCCTTGCGAGAAGAGTTTTCAAGAGTTGAAGACTCGACTCACCTCAGCTCCAATATTAACTTGTTTAGATAGTCCAGATGGTTTCGTAGTGTATTATGATGCATCCAGAGTAGGTTTGGGTTTTGTCCTCATGCAGCATGGTAAGGTCATAGCCTACGCCTCCAGACTGCTTAAATCCCATGAGAGGAATTATCCTACTTATGATCTTGAGTTAGAATCCGTAGTATTAGCCTTAAAGATTTGGAGGCATTATTTATACGATGTTCATGTAGATGCGTTCACAGATCATAAGAGTCTTCAGTATGTCTTTTCTCAGAAATATCTCACTCTTTGTTATAGAAGGTGGTTAGAGCTCTTGAAAGATTATGACATAAGTATCCTCTATCATCCGGGCAAGGTCAACATAGTGGCCGATTTTCTCAGTAGACTATCCATGGGTAGTGTTTCTCATATTAAGGACAGTAAGAAGAAGTTAGCTCAGGAAGTCTATCATCTTGCCAGACTAGGTGTTCTCTTAGTCGATTCTTTAGAGGGTGATATATGGGTTCAGAGTATTTCAGAATCATATCAAGTTTCTGAGGTAAAAGAAAAGAAATATAGAGATTCCAGCCTTGTCAAGTTGAAAGAATCAGTTTAGGATCAGAAAATAGAGGTTTTCTCCCAAGGGGGAGATGGTGTTCTTCATTGTCAGGGTTGTATCTGTGATCTAGGTATAGATGACCTAAGGTAGTGAATTCTTGCAGAAGCACATGGTGAGCGCTACTTTATTCATCCAGGGGCCACAAAAATGTACCGCAACTTGCGAGAAATCTATTGGTGGAGTGGGATAAAGAAATACATTACTGAGTTTGTGGCTAAGTTCTCTACATGTCAACAGATTAAGATATAGCATCAGAAGACTAGTGGGTCTATGCAGGATTTCAGAATTCCTACTTGGAAGTGGGAAGTTGTGAACATGGACTTCGTGATGGGTTTTCCTTGAACTCATCATCAGCCTGATTCAGTCTGGTTCATTGTAGATAGAATGACCAAATCAACTCATTTTCTTCCAGTTCATACCTCTTATTTAGCGGATGATTACACCAAACTCTAAATCAAGAAGTTGGTCAGATTGCATGGTGTTTCGTTGTCCATTATCTCAGACAGAGGTACCCAATTTATCTCTCATTTTTGGAAAGCATTCTAAAAGGGTCTCGGTACCCAGGTTTATCTCAGTACAACCTTCCATCCTCAAACAAATGGTCAAGAAGAAAGGACCATTTAGACTTTAGAAATATACTAAAGGCATGTGCAATTGATTACAAGGGAAGTTGGGATGACCACTTGCCTTTGATTAAGTTTTGCATACAACAACAGCTATCATTCCAGTATTTAGATGGCTTCATTCGAAGCTCTCTATGGTAGGAGATGTATATCTCTAATTGGTTAGTTCAAATTTAGCGAGGCCTCAGTCATAGGTCCTGACTTAGTATTCAACACCTTAGAAAAGTCTAGTTAATCAGAGAAAGACTCCGAGCTGCTCAGAGACGACAAAAGTCTTATGCAGATGTTCGTAGAAAAGACCTCGAGTTTGAGGTTAATAATGATATCCATCTAAAGATATCTCCCGCGAAGGGAGTGAAGATATTTGACAAGAAGGGAAAGCTCAGTCCCCGATATGTCGGTCCCTTCAAGATTCTCAGTCGTTTCGGTAGGGTAGCTTATGAGCTCGAATTGCCTTCAGATCTAGCCTCAGTTCATCCAGTCTTCCATGTCTCTTTGATCAAGAAGTGTATAGGTGACCCACCAGTCGTAGTCCCTATTTAGAGCATTGATGTTCAGAACAGTCTCTCTTATGAAGAGATTCCGGTCGAAATCTTAGACTATCAGACTCGTAGATTGAGGAACAAAGAAGTCCCTCTAGTTAAAGTTCTTTGGCGAAATCAGTCCATCGAGGGAGCTACTTGGGAAGCAGAAGAAGGCATACATACCAAGTATCCTCACCTTTTCTCCGCCAACTCAGATCAAGCTCAAGGTAACAGTTCCCCTTAAGCTGACTGAATTTCATGATCAATGTTTATCACGAACGTGGTATTCAGTTTCATGTTCATGTTCCCAGTATAAACTTGGTATCAAGTACCATTACATATTCAGTCATACATTCATGTATCAGCTCAGTTATATAATTATGCATCAAAAATGCATTCTCATAGTGAGAAACTTAGTTCTTTGGAACATTCATTCATGTATTCATGAATCAGTTACACATGCATCAGATATGCATGTTCAGCATGTTATGTTCAGCTTGTCAGTCATGATATCATATTCTTGTTATTCATGTTCAGTTCATGTTCAACTTATTGTTTTCCCTCTCAATCAGTTTCATTCAAGGAAGAATGTTCTCAAGGGGGAGATATTGTAATACCCCGAAGTTTTCTAGCAAATTTCATCCCAAGAATGCCTAGTATTAGCTTCTAAAGTGAATGATAATTTTTCCATGAGGAATTTTCAAGATTTTCACTTTTTGTCATGTTGAAAATTCAATAAGCTTTCCATCGATATATTATTCATTTAAATCTGATAACCGAGTAAGAAGTTATGACTATTTCAAGTTTTCGTCGTAAAACAGCACCATATTAGTCAGTAACGCGCCGTGCCACAAGAGCAAATGGCATTTGGCAATTTCTAGTAGGTTTTCGTGATTATGGCGCATCGTTCCAGCACTCAAATTCAGAGTTGTCAATTTCCAGTGACACGGCGCGATAACGCCGCATCGCGCCAAGGGACCAGTTCGGGAAAATTTTACTGAAATTAAAATGACGTGTCAAGGGTTAAAAGGGTCAATTTCCTACCCCTATTTGAACCCAATAACGTGTGATTTATCCATTCTTCACCCAAAATATACTATTTTCTCTCAAGTTTCTCTCAAGAATAAGCTAGGGTTTCTATTGGAGATTTAAATTCAAGAAGGTTTCACCATCAATCTTCACGAAATTACGAACTAAGGTATGCATAGTGTTCATTCATGGACTCCTTTCATCCATGAAGCCCAAGAATCCCTTTTCTAAATTCAAGTTATGGATTTTCTTATGAATTTCATAATTTGGATTATTTTTGTTCATGTTGATAATAAGTAATTGAATTGTATTCCATGAATGAGTGTTAAATTCCATATGGGTTGATTTGTATCGGTATAGATTCATGAAACCCAAGGACTAAATCCTTGAATGATTAAATTGGAATTGAATTACGACAGTTAATTTGTTTACACATTCTATGCCTACTATGTGTTTGGTTGAATGCCTAGATAAAGGGAAAGTGTCTAATTAGCATGATATCATGAAATCCCCATGTACGTACAAGCTTATGCCTATAACATGTTTGATTAAATGCTTCAGTAAATGCATTATGATGATTATTATGTATTCAAGTAAGTCATGCTTTGTCAGTTTTCTTCCATCGAGTCCTGGGGGTACTTATACCTGAAATATTAGCTGTGTACCTAGAGCTATGTTATGTTTTCACGATACTCTCAGTCAAGCTTTGAATCCTTAGACTTCAGATAGTCTTATGACTCAGGAAAAATCTCCATGATCTCATGACTCAGCTAGTTATCAGATATCTATAGTATTTCGTCAGTCAACGAAACTTAGTAACTCAGCTCATGTTCAGTTCAATAAATCATGTTCAGTGTCCATTTAGATGGGAGTAGGAATTAGCACCAAGTTAACCCAAGGATGGGTACACACACTATCAGATGAGGGTGTGATCTTTAGAAGTCATCCTTACATTCCAAAGCTATGTAGCCAACATAGGTTGAGATATCAACACTGTCCGATGAGGGTTGATGAGGTGGATAAGAACTGTCAGATCAGGGCCCCACCGTTCTTATTTGGGGATACTATCAGATAAGGGTCGCCCACAGCTTGTCCTTACCAGTGGCGCGGTATTGACACTCTTCCAATTGGGGTTATAGATTGGACCCCAACTCAGCCATAATGGCGTATCAGCGGCATATCGATTAGATAACTACTTCTCATGGTTTCAGTTAAAGAATTAGGACTATCAGATACATTTATTCAGTCTCAGTAATATAACTCAGATAGTTCTACAGAATTCAAGAGTATCAGATACAGTCAACTCAGATACAGTACGGAACTCATCTAGTTCCATCAGATTCAGGACTGCCAGATATAGTCACTCATGTCATTAGGTATATCAGTCATCAGAATTCAGTTATCGGTCATGTTAGTTATCAGTAAACTCATGTTAACACGATCTCAGATATAGTTACTACGTATTTATCCATGTACTCTCACGTTTATTTTAGTCAGTTAGCCAGTATTGTTCGTGCATATGTACCCCATGCATTCAGCCTATCTTCCATGTATACTTAGTACATTCTATTGTACTAACGCATTTGCGCTATGGTACTTTCTTTTTATGTTACACCATAGGTTCAGAGACACAAGTTCCAGATCAGCAGTAGATTCCAGTCCCAGCAGTCAGAATAGAAGTGAGTCCTCATCCTTCGAGGACATGATTATTTCTCCACTATTTCATTGATTAGTTATTAGTTGGAGTTAGCTAGGGACATGTCCCATCAACTCCTTATTCTAATTATTCATACAGTAGAGGCTTTCAGACTAGATGCAGACTATCATGTTTTAGACTTCAGTATTTTCAGTTTTGTTTTTGGTATTCCATACCCCATTTAGATGTTATATTTTACTTTGGTTATGTGAACCTTATGGCCTTTCAGTTCATGTTTCCGTATTATTCAGTATTTTATACAGTATACAGGTACAGATATTAGTCATGAGTTAGCTTGTGGTCTTTCAGGGTCATGAGCACCATGTAGTATTTCGAGTACCAGATTCGGGGCGTTACAAGTACCCTCAGATAGAGTCAATACCAGAGCTGAAGTCAACTTACCCTTTAACTTCTCAAAACTACCCTCACAAGCATCAGACCATAAGAATTTTACCTTCTTCTGAGTCAACTTAGTTAATTGGGTAGAAATAGTACATAATCTCTCAACAAACCTTCTATAATAACCTTCTAAACCAAGATTCGACTTGGTTTCAACTGTATTTTTATGGGAGTTTAGATTTTACTCCTTAGACTTGGGTAAATTGATTTTCTAAAGAAAGTCTAGTTTTACCCTTTTATTTTTGGATTGAATTTTTGGACCTAAAATAATTATATTAATTTGGGTATCATTGGACTTATATTCATGTATAAAAGATAGTTTTGATATATAAGGAGCATTCTGAGGCTGTTTAGAAGGGGAAAGCAACCTGTTGAGTGATTTTGGGGTTGTGGTTCTTTGAGGCACGTCGTTAGCACTTAAATTTCTTTGGACTTAGCTTGTGTAGGGAATTACAATGTAAAAAATTCTATTAGATGTATTATTTCTCATCTCTTACACTACATGGTTCAAAAACTGTACCATGTCCAAGTTTTCCCTACTGTTTTTTCGCAAAAGCCTGCCGGTTATGATTAATTATTGGTAATATTAAGTAGAGATTAAAGAAATCTAAAGAATAGTGACAAGGCTGGTAATGGTGGTGTGGTATGAGACCATAAGGGTGAACTCATCTATGCTTTCTAAAAATAGCGCAAATGTGCAATGTAGTAGTAGCATTTAATCAGAAGCAACTATTCCTTTGGTTAGGATTAAATGTACTCAAAATGGTTTTAATGTCTTCACTCATGAAATTGACTCTCTCTCTATATATATATTGCTCCTAGACATGTTCCAACGCAACAAATCTGTATGCTATAACTTGAACCACCTAGTGGATGGAATCTCACAGTTAATGAACTAATAAGATGAATGTCTCTCATGGTTGTAGAGAAGACAATCAAGTGGAAACTTCCTAGCCAAGACAACATCCTACTCTAGTACAATCAAGTTTATTTTTCTTTGTTCGACTTCCTAAAGATGCCAAGGGACCTTTCTAATTAGAGAAGGAGCAACCTCCTAGTGTTAGGTTGAGTATGACATCTAAATTTTTTGTGAGCTAACTTTTGCGAGTTTAGTTACTTTTCCTATTAGGGTTGTTTTGCGTGGCACCTTGATTAGGACTTTTTGAAAGATATCTCATCCTTGTGTTGTATTTTTGGGAGGTCATACATCCCCTTTTCATTTATTTGTTTCTGCAATAATAACTGTGTATTCTCAGGGGGTCATACATGCCATCCATTTGTTTGTTTTTGCAACAATAACTTAAATACAACACCCTAATTCCACTAAGAAATTATATTAAGAAAGAAGCTTAAAATTTTCATGAAAAAATTATTCAAATTGATTGGGTGACTTTCTAGGTGAAATGTCAATAGTCGAGTGACTTTATAAGTTAAACTACCTAAATTGAGTGACTTTTTAAGCTATATAATAGAGTTGATTGACTTATAAGTGAAATACCTAAGTTAGTGACTTTTGAGTTATAAATCAAAGTTGAGTGATTTTATAAGTGAACTACCTAAGCTGAGTGATTATTGAGTTATAAATTAGAGTTGGGTGATGACGTTATTAGTGAAATACCTAAGTTAGTGGCTTCTGAGTTATTAAACAAAATTGAGTGACATTCTAAGTGAACTATCCTGAGTTGAGTGACTTTCTAAGTGAACTGTCCTGAGTTGAGTGATCATGTGAGATATTATCTCATTGATTTATCCTGAAAGTAGAAAACAGAGTACATAATAGTACCACTTTTATTTTATGTTGGTGAAATTACAATAATATTACAACTGAAAAATACAAAAAAGGAAGAAAAACAAAATAGTTTTCTTTTTGGCTGAAGCGCAAATATCTTGCTCTACTTAAGGAGATTCAAGCCCATTGCAACAAATAATTTCACTGGTCCAGCAGAAATCTTCTTGACTTATTGACTTATTCACTCTAGGATACAACAGCCTTCTCACAAAGAACAACTAAACAACTCTGGACAAGATTTGAGTTCAAAGCTTCACAAAAAGAACACCCCCTTCAACTAATGAACTCTTTTTTTTACTAACTTTTGTGAACTCTATATTATCTTGTACTTATAAAAAATAATGGAAGACCACACTATTTATAGGTGAGATATTCAACCTTGTATTGAATAAGGATGAATGATGGTAGTAAATATGGAAGATAAATGGCCTGTAGGTTACAAGATTTACAAGAGTAATGAAGAGAATAAAGGTAAAAGTTACAAGAGTAACAAGAAACTTATGTCCACATTCTACCACCACTAACTATTATGATTAATGGCTCATAAACCACAAATGAAATGGTAATTTTGGAGGCTAAATTTTCAGCCATGCATCGTGTCAATAATTCCGAATTAAGGCACTAAAATTTGAGAAAAAATGTTCCACAGTATAGTATAAATGGATGGAGTAAGGTGTAGAATATGCAAAGACTGCTCCACCCTTCAAAGCATTAAAATATAATAACTTTACTATTAAAATGCTAAAACCATCAATCCTCCACTCAATTTAATATTAACATAAGAGAGTATACTAGTTGAAGGAAGAGTACTATGCATAATGAAGGTGTGCTCAGCATTGAACCTCCACTTTGTAAAACAATAATTTCTACTCCAGAGTCTTAGTGGTCTCATACTTGAACTATGACAGCTTAAGGGAAATAAAAAGTTATTACTTACACATAATAGTCAAGGTGTTGACATGATCTTTATATCCAGCACGTTACTGCTTTGTGCCATTCCTATTTCATGAGTTTCATTGAGAATGAGCCTAGTTCTCATAGGAAGCAGCCTACCTCCACACTCACATAGGTGAAATCCATCGAGAGTGATCCTATAACTTTAGCACCCCACTCATACGAGCTATATATTTTTATTAAGAGTTTCTTTTAAACTTAACCTCACAATCATTACAGGTAAATACACTCACACCATAAGGAGGGATAAAAGATAGTGCATTTTTTCACAACAAGTGATCATGTGATTCGTTTTTTCCACTGAACCTGGTTATAGGATCTCTAGTCCCCAGGTTAGGTTTCATCACATATGACTCAAGATTCAATAGGCTTCAATAGCATTTCCCTTGATGTGTTCCAAACCTTTTTCTTACTAGTTGATGCTAAAGCAATTAGCTCGGCCTTCATGGTAGAGTTAGCAATAATAATTTTCTTTTTAGACTTCCAATAAATAGTACCACTACCCAAAGTAAAAATATAATAAGTAGTAGATAAGGAATCACCTGATATAGTGTTCCAATCCGCATCATAAAAGTCTTCAAGTACAATAAGATATTTTTTTTATAGAACAAACCACAACTTTTTGTTCCAATTAAGTATCTCATAACTCTTGTTATAGTATGCCAATGTTCATTACCTTGCTTACTAGTAAACCTACTAAGTACTCCTATTGTATATGCAATACCAGGCCTAGTGCAATCAGTCGCATATCTCAAACTTTCAATTATGTTATCATATTCCTTTTGGTTTATTACATTATTTTCACTTTCAATAGGAAACAAGTGAACACTAGAATAAAAAGGAGTTACAACATGCTTGCAATCACAAAAATTATATTTTTTAAAAGATTTCTTAACATAATGTGACTGGTCAAGGAAAATTTCATCATATGTTCTAGTAATTTTTATTTCAAGAATAAAATTTGTCTCACCAAGATCTTTCATACCAAAATTGATTCTAAGAATATTTTTAGTTTCTCCAATAACATTTATGTTAGAGCCAAAGATTAATAGATCATCAACATATAGGCAAATAATAACATGTGAATTATTTCAAGAGTTATATATGTATTTATCACACTCATTTGTTTTAAAGTCATTATCAATCATGCAAGAGCCAAAATTTTCATGTCATTGCTTTGGTTCCTGTTTCAAGCCATATATAGATTTAGTAAGTTAACACATTTTACTTTCTTGGTCACCCTCAACAAAACACTCGGGTTATTCCATGTAAATCTTCTTATTTACGTCTCCATTTAGAATAGTAGTTTTTACATTCATTTGATGAATTTGTAAATCAAAAATTACAACAATGGCAATTAAAAGTCTAATGGATGTAATTCTAGTTACCAGAGAAAAAGTATCAAAAAAATTTAGGCTTTTTAATTGTTTAAAACCTTTAGCCACTAACCTAGCCTTGTATTTATCAACAGATCTATCCGGTTTTAATTTCTTACATAAGACTCATTTACATCTAATTGTTTTACAACCCGATGGTAAATCAACTAGCTTCCAAGTTTTATTGGAAATTAGTGATTCTATTTCATCATTTATAGCCTCTTTTCAAAAAAGAGTATCATGTGATGAAAAAGCTTTTTTTTAAGTGAGAGGGTCATCTCCCACATTTAAAACATAATAATCAGGACCAAAATCGTTTTATACTCTGGCTCTTTACTTTTACTTAATTCAAAATCATCATTTTCTTTATTTTTCAAAGCAAAAGAAGAAGAACTAGGTAGTGACAAAATATTTTCTTCAGTCCGTTGACTCCCACTATTTTTAGAACCAAAAGTCTAATGGATGTAATTCTAGTTACTAGAGAAAAAGTATCAAAAAATTTTAGGCCTTCTAGTTGCTTTAAACCTTTAGCCACTAGCCTAGCCTTGTATTTATTAATAGATCTATCCAATTTTAATTTCTTACATAAGACCCATTTACATCTAATTGTTTTATAACCCGATGATAAATTAACTAGCTTCCAAGTATTATTGGAAATTAGTGATTTCATTTCATCATTTACAAATTATTTTTGAAAAATAGTATCATGTGAAGACAAAGCTTTTTTTAAAGTGAGAGAGTCATCTCCAACATTAAAAACATAATAATCAAGACCAAAATCTTTTTATACTCTAGTTCTCTTACTTTTCTTAACTCAAAATCATCATTTTTTTTATTTTTTAAAACAAAAGAAGAAGAACTATGTAGTGACAAAATATTTTCTTCAGCCCGTTGACCCCCACTATTTTTAGAATCAAAAAAAAAATTATTTTCATGAAAAATAACATCACCTGACTTAATTATAATACTATCTTCAAGATTAAAAATCTATAGGTTGTATTATTTGAAGCATAATCAAGAAAAACATAAGTAGTAAATTTTTTACCCAACTTAGATATTTTAGGATCCACTAACCTTACATAGACTAAGCAATCCCAAGCTCTTAGAAATCTCAAATTTGGATTATGACCTTTTCACAACTCAAAGGGTGTTAATTTGTTGTTTTTATGAGACATGCGATTCAACACATAACAAGCAGTCAAAAGAACTTCAGCCCAAAAATTTAAAGGTGTATTAGACTCAATTAACATGTTTTTAGTCAACTCAATTAAAGTTCTATTTTCCTTTCCGTTACACTGTTAGATGCAGGGAATAAGGAGGAGGAGTTTCATGAATTATACTCAATGATCTAATAAAAGAATTAAACTTGTGTGACTCATATTCACAGCCTCCATCACTTCTAATTCTTTTTATTTTTCTACCAAACTGATTTTCAATTTTATGGAGAAAAGTTTTAAAATTCTCAAAAGCATCACTTTTATTTTTCATTAAGTAAACATATGTAAACTTAGAAAAATCATCAATGAAAGTGATAAAATATTTATTTTCTACACGATTTAAAATTCCTTCAAGTTCACAAATATCAATATGAACTAATACTAATAAATTTGTTTTTCTTTCAACTTGGAAATGAGGCCTTTTTGTGATTTTAGCTTGTAAGATTCACATTTTTTAAAATATTTTTTGACCATTGAAATTAATCCTAAAGTACTCACGATTCCTACATAACGATCATTTATATGACACAAACAAGCATGTCAAAAATTAGTAGAAGAAAGCATATAAACAGAAGTAGATGTTTTATTCATTTCAACTTTCAACTTGAACATACCATCACAAGCATACCCCTTTCCCACAAAAATATTTTTTTTTTCACAATTACATATTGGTCAGATTCAGTAATCTTTTTTAAGCTTGCTTTATTAAGAAGAAAACTAGACATCAAATTTTTTCTCATGGAAGGGGTATAAAGTATATCTTTTAAAATTAATACTCTTCCAAAAGTAAAACTCAACTCGACATCTCTCATTTCAAGCACTTGAGTTGTGTGAGAATCTCTAAGCATGATGATTTTGGGCTTCTCAAAAGGAGTATATTTTTTAAATCAGCCTTTGTCATAACAGACATGATGATTTGCACCAGAGTCATTCCACCATCCATAAACATTCTCAATCATGTTTATCTTTGTTATCACCACCACAAATGGTTCTTCGGTAATATTTACCTGAGGTGTAGGCTCATGTTTCTGAAATTTACAAAATTGAGCAATTTGCCCACTCTTGCCACAATCAAATCACGGTTCATTTTCTTAATTAAATATGTTGATTTTTTTCTTGATTATTTTTATCATTATTGTCCTTGGGATGTCTACCATCATTTTTCTTGAATTTTTTCTTCTTAGGCTTCAAAGTAGTATTTTTGTTAGTTTCAGAAGTAGCTTGAATTTGAAATAGTTAAATTTACCTTTGATGTGTTGTTTTCTCTTCTGTTTGCAAAGGTGCATTTTGGCCCCTTACTTCTTCTTCCAAGCGGATTCTCATTATCAAAGTCTCAAGAGATGTTCCCTTTTGCTTGTGACGCATAGTTTTTTTGAAATTCCTTCCAAGAAGGAGGAAGTTTATCTATTATGCCACACAAAATAAGGTTATCTCCAATTTTGATTTTCTTGGATTCGAGTTTTCCAATAATCATTATGAAGTCTTAAGTTTGGCCTACCATTGATTTTTTGTCCACCATTTGGAAACGAAAATAAATGCTAGCCATAATATATTTTTTCGCTTCAGCTTCCTCAGTGTCATATTTACTCTGCAATGCTTTCCAAATTTTCTTTGTACAAGAGTAAGTTCTATCATAATAATCATAAAAATTATTAGATAGACAATTAAGTAATAAATACCAACACTTGTAGGAGTCACCATCGTATTTTTTAAATTTCTCTTGAAGAGAAATAAGTTCTTCATCGCTCATGTAAGAGTTACCTACTTTGTTTGGATTCTTCTCAATTAACACATAAGAAACATTGAGAAAACTTAAGCAGAAAAACACTACCCTTCCACCTCTTGAAATAAGTAGCGTTGAATGAAAATGGCTTGTTAAGATCTCCCATCTTGACATCCGTGGATTTTTCAATTGTTGTCATTGAATGTCCTTAAAATTATTGGTGAAATTATAATAATATTACAACTGAAAAATACAAAGTCTGAGGCGCGGATATCTCACTCTCTTTAAAAAGATTCAAGCCCACTGCAACAAATAGTTTCACCAGTCCAATAGTAATCTTCTTGAGTTGTCCCCTCCAAGATACAACAGCCTTCTCACAAAGAATAACTCAACAACTCTGGACAAGAGTTGAATTCAATGCTCCACAAAAAGAACACCTCCCTTCAACTAATAAACTCTCTTTTTAACTAACTTGTGTGAACACTTTATTATCTTGTACTTAGATATTCATCCTTGTATTGAATAAGGATGAATAATGATAGTAAAGAGAGAAGATCAATGGCCTTTAGGTTACAAGAGTAATGAAGAGAATAAAGATAGAAGCTACAAGAGTTACAAGAAATTTATGTCCACATTCTACCACCACTAACTATTATGATTAATGGCTCATAAACCACAAATGAAATGGGAGTTTTGGAGGCTGAAATTGCAGCCATGCGTCGTGTGAATAATGCCAAATTAAGACATTAAAGTTTGAGAAAAAATGCTTCACAATATGTTACAAACGGATGGAGTAAGGCGTAGAATATGCAAAGACTGCTCCACCATTTCAAAGCATTAAAATATAATAACTTTAATATTAAATGTTAAAATCATCCATTTACGAAAAGCATAAAGAGGAAACAAACACTACTTTTTAATTATTGATATATTATTTCTGTAACATAAGGAGATCACATGACAAACTTAGACCATTAACACTGTACTAGGTAAACTTACATATGCGAAGCTCACTTATTCGAACATAAGAAGGTCGTGCACAGTTTCATAATTAATAAGCACACGAAAACTTTATTAATATGGTAGATATTAAGAAGTTGCTACTCAACAAATGAAGTCAGTGGGAGGGTGCCTTCCACAATTGTTGAGAATGATGCTTATAGTGAGTGGGCTTGTAACTCAAGTGGGGGCATTAATATGGTGGAATGTTGGGCTGTCTCAGATGGTTGGGCTTGGTAGGCAAGTGTCTGGCTTGCCCTCTCCAAGCACAAAGTTAGACCACGGTGCCCAATCGAAGGAATGGGTGTCTTGATTTCTAAAGGTGAAATCAGTGAGGCAAGAAAGTCGTGATAGGGGAGTAGCCAGAGTAGAGGCGTTGTTTAAGGGAAAAGTATCCAGATTACCATGCTAACAGTGACCGAAGAACATGTTATTTAAGAATAATCTAGTATATAGTAATCTAAAATGATCATATTTTGTTATGTGTATGATTGAAGGGAATATTTTGAAAAAAAACATCATATGAAAAATGAATATTTATTTATCTGATGAAATGGTAGATAAATTTAAAGTACTTATTTTGTATATAGTTAAGGATATAGAAATTGTAGTTATAAGAAAAATCATATTGGAAAAAATATTTGATAAATATTTTATGACTAGAATAAATTACATACCTCAGCTACCTACTTATTCTTACAAATACTTACATACCAAACCTACACATCAATCATGATAAATTACGTATATTCAGAATATTAGAAAATGGATATGAAAAATATACAATTAATAGAAAACCTAATGAAAACAAATCTAGAAAAATATATGAGAATTAAGGATATAAAATATATAGAATTCCTTAATGAAAATATACAAGAGTTATTAAAATTAAAACAAACAACTAATGAATAGTATGATAAAGCATTTAATTACTAGAATCCAATTCCAAGTTATTCAAGTTATTCGTAGAAACCTAAGCATAATATGAATAATATGACAAGTTATATATCTGATGAAACTAAGATACTTGTTTTATATATCATAAAAGACTTAGAATTAGAAGACATAAATAAAATAATATGAAAAAAAATATTTGATTTTGAAGATGAGTTACTAAGTACTAATTGGACAGAAGATGAATTAGAAAATATAGATTTCTATGGTAGAAATAATTCAGATAGTTATTATTCAGATGTATATTATACAGATTAAAAATGTTAGAATATATTAACAGAGTTAGAGAAAAACAAAGTTGGTTATACGAAGAAATTAATTATAGAAACCAGCTTAGAAAAGGAAGAGAACAATTAAAAGAAAGATTAATTTGGATAAATAAAACCATAAAACAACTAGAATTAAAAGACAGTTTAGAATATGATTTAGATATAGAATTATTTATAGACGAAAAAGATAGGATAATTAACGAAATAGATAACCTAGAATTTAATATCAGATATAGTACAATTAGAATAAATTATTACAAAGAAATTTGCAGTATCACAACTACTTTAGGATAAAATGATAGATTATGAGTATTTAAAACATTGGAGACAAGATATGGAAGAAGTAAGATTAACAGAGATACTGATGAAACATAATTTAATTGAATATTTTAGAACAAAAGATATCACTACCAGAAATTCGCATTTTTCCGACTGAAATAAGTAGTCGGAAAATTTCCGACTATTTCAGTCAGAAATCATATTTTTCAATTTTTATTTTTTACAAAATATTTTCCCAATACTATCTGTGACAAAAACAGTCAGAATATTTGACGGAAAATTTCGGGAAATATATATTCCGACTATAGTAGTCGAAAATATAAAGAATTAAATAAATTATTAAATATATGTTTCCGACCACTATAATCGGAAATACTAATAAATAGATAAAATTAATGATTAGTTTAATATATATCTGATCACTTTTGTCAGAAATATAAGTAATTAAATAAATATAATGCTTAATATATAATCAGTCTCTAATACGAAAAAAAAAATTAGTTAAATAAATTATTAAATATATTTCCACTAATGTAGTCAGAAATGCTAAAAACTAAATAAAATCTATAATTAATTAAATACATATCTGATCACTGTAGTAGGAAAGATAAGTAATTAAATAAATATATTATTAAATATATTATCAGTCCCTTATATGAAAATTAAATAATAATTTAAATAAATTATTAAATATATATTTCCTACAATTATAGTAAAAAATACTAGTAAAAAAATAAAATTAATAATTAATTAAATATATACCCAACCACTGTAGTCGAAAAAGTAAATAATTAAATAAATATATTATTAAATGTATAATCAATTCGTTATATGAAAATTAAATATTTAAATAAATTATTAAATGTTTTCGACTACTATAGTCGGAAATAGTAATAAATAAATAAAATTAATAATTAATTTAATATATATCCAACTACTGTAGTCAAAAATTAAAATAATTAAATAAATATAATACTAAATATAAATACCAATTAATTTTCGACTACTGTAGTCAGAAATTGAAATAATACTAAATATAAATATTAATTAATTTTCGATTACTTTAGTCGGAAACTAATTAATAATGAATTTAATATATATCCTCCTCTCACTGTATTAGGGTTTACACTTTTTCTATTTTTATTTCACGCCTCTCACTCTCTCTCTCACTACTCACTACTCAAATTCAAATATTTTGGTGAAAATTTGTTGTTGTTGAAAGGATAGTAATTCATGGAAAAACTTCAATACTAGAATAAGATCTTTGTTTGAGAGAATTTTTACCTGAATGTTACTGTACAAAGATAACTGTTTAGATCTGGTTGAGATGCTGCTAAAACCAAATAAGCTATCCATCTAGGGCTGGCTTCTTTGTAGTGTTTACAGAGATATAACAAATTGGAAAGTGTTTTCCTTCAGAAAAAGTTATCAAAATTCCTCTCTCGATCATTTTCCCAGTTTCCAGAACCTGCACAATCAACCAACCAAGAAAAAGAAAAGGATATATCATACAGTTTTCTATAGCAGATTCAGTTTAAAAAATATGATGTAGATGCAACTAAGCTATCAACATCTGCGTATTAAAGAGAGACTTCTACTACATGGAAAAAGAATTTTACTCCTCACAATGAGAAAAAGTTGAATTTGACATCCTTGTTTTGCTCGTGGAGAACATTTAAGGTAACAATTTTTGCTCCTTCTCATTTGCATGTTCAATTTCTATTGTTCTTCTTCAATTTCTGTCTAAGCCAAAACTTTTTACTGAAATTTGTATGGGATTTATCTAGAAACTGAACGTATATGACTGCAGTATTTCATCAAGTGCCAAGTTCACTTTACTTTTGTTTCATTGAGAATAACCTAGACAAGTTGTATTTGTACAATGCTGGTTTAGATGTTCCAATCAAAGGGAAAATTGATAAGAAATGGAGAAAAGTCAGAGCTAGGGTTACAATTGGATGTTGTGGTTCTAGGAAGAGAGGTAATCGTCAGTAGAGATTGTATGCTACTGATACTCGTGTTTTGGAAAGTGGTACGGTGGATAGGAGTAGTGCTAATGCTCATGCTCAGATGGTTCCGTTTATTGAAACTTCAGTCAGTTGTTACGAGGTGCGGATTTTATTTGCATTGTGTTTAGTGAAAATGACTTTGATTTTTTGCTTTATATGTTTTGGGAAAATTTGGAGAATGCTACGCGAGTGTGATTTTTTATGTAATTTTTGTGGAAAAGAGGTAGTGTTTGATATCTCTGTAGCAATTCGAAGGTACATAATTACCTTTCCCATTGGCTACTTTATCGTAATTTATTGTGATATATATAAAGAAGTAAAGTAGGTATCTTTTTTATTCCAATGGAATTGTTTGGTTTGGATTAGTAAGAATTTGCCTAAAAGGGAGCATATTAAACGTACCAACTCCTATAACCCGTTTTGATATTATAGTACTTTAACTTCTCAAAAAACTCTAACAAAGTTGAGCAATTTCAGGAGTAGACCACCAAAAAGGTGAAAAGAAGTACAGTGATAAGCTTACTAGGTGTTTGGTCATAGGTTCCAAATACTTTTTCTCTATATTTGAAATTTATAGAGATGGAGTCGAAGATAGAGTTGTACCACCAAAAAGGTGAAAAGAAGTACAGTGATAAGCTTACTAGGTGTTTGGTCATAGGTTCCAAATACTTTTTCTCTATATTTGAAATTTATAGAGATGGAGTCGAAGATAGAGTTGTGTTTTTTTTTAGAAACTAATATTCATAGTTAATGTAACTAAATATAATTTCAAAAGTTAAAAGTGAGTCGAAATACATGTTATGTTATTAGTTGTTTCCCAAATTTGAACAATTTTGAATTAAATTTGAAATCTTATGACCAAAACTAGCTTCAAATGTACTAGTAATATCTTTTATGGCCTAAGGGGTCCTTATTTTCTTTTCCCCACTTTATAGTACTAGTCATTATTTACCTTTTTAAACCTTTTTTCTATCTCTTCCTTTCATGCATATTTCCATTTGCAAATAGAGATGTATATCATGTCCTGTGTTTTCATATTTGGTAGTAGTGTAGAATTCCTTTGTCTCGTTTCACTTCTCTCATATTTATTTTGACCAATATGTCCATTACACAAGTTGATGGGATTCATGTTTTGTTAGTTTAGTGCTTAGTGTTTGGAGGGCGTACATTCATCAGTGCTGCTCTCTTAACTGTTTGATGCTATTTCAGATGCCTTTCCCGATTTTCTATTGATGCATTCCCGATCAAATAAAAAGTTCAAATACATTTATTTTCTTGTGTGTAACATATTCCTTAAATAATGACATAAGAATCTGATGTGCAGCTTTATTTGTTTCAGCGGTCACGCATGTTACTACTGTATTCATTTGTAATTTGTTCATTCCGTATAGTTCTGTGTGATGTGCTTATTTTGGTCCTTCAAAACATTAATGTGGAATGCTTTTCTTTTGTCAGAGTTGCTGAAACTGGTCTGGAAGAATCAAATCAGCATTCTTAGGTGACGGTATTGAAGATCAATCAAGAAATTCCCATCTTCACTCACGTCTTCACTGATTCGAGGTAAAAATTTATTTTATTTTTTATGTGGTCTATTTTTAGTACCTTTGATTGATGAGCAGACCCTAGTATTCATTGTTGTGTTATTTGTGGTACAAGAGTTTATGGACGTGGTCATAGTAAAACCTCTTTAGTGTTTTCAACATGCGCTTTCTTTTTATTTTCTTCTTTTAAATTCTTTACCTCGTCTACTTGTCTCCCTTTTTGCCTTTATTTTATCTTATTTGTGAAGCTATCACATGGATTGAATTCCTTTTACTGATAAAAAAATTCTTCTTTTAATTAAAATATTCTAGTGTTGTTGGCTGCTTTACTATTTTATATTGAATCTCTTAGTTTTCTGTTTGTGTCCACTGTGTAGTAGCATCTCTAAACAATCTTATTATTGTTTTGTTTCTCTAGTTTTTGTTTCTCTTCTTTATTATTACTGTTATCGTTCTTGTGTAGATGGAAAATGAAGATCGTACATGGATGTATAATAGACTTTATCCTAACCGTGCGAGGTTGAGGGAGGAATATAAAGCTGGGGTAGCTGGATTTATTGCTAAAGCAATGACACTTAATAATTTTCTTATTGAAGAGACAATTAGGTATCCTTGTTGGAATTGCAAGTGTTGCAAGTTATTGAGTCCAGATGATGTTACATTACATTTTTATAGGAAGGTTTTTATGTTGAATTATACTGTGTGGACAGCTCATAGAGAGAGTAGTGCTGCTAATAATTTTGATTTTCAAAATTATGTTGAAAGTCCAATAGGAGAGAATAATGTTGAAAGTTCACGATATAGTGAGATGGTCAGGGATGCTTTTGGGACACACTCAGGGGCTCAAAATGAACCAAATGATGAGACAAAGCACTTTTATGAATAATTAAAGGAAGCTAGTCATCCATTGTATGAAGGATCATTGCATTCTAAGTTATCTATTGTCGTTCGGTTACTGAGTATTAAGTCAGATTATTCAATTTCTCAAGAGGGTATGAACTCTATCATTGGACTTATGAATGAACTTAACCCAAATAAACTTGACTTACCCAAAGATTTCTACACAACAAAGAAGTTGGTTTCTAAGTTAGGACTTTCATCAGAGAGGATTCACTATTGCGAGAAAGGTTGCATGTTATTCTATAAGGAAGATGCAAATTTAGAACATTGTAAATTTTGTAACCTACCTTGTTATAAGGAAGTCATACATGCCAAAGGGAAGAAGGTTCCTGTGAAGTCGATGCATTACTTACCCCTTATACCACGGTTAAAGAGGTTGTATGCATCAATGAGCTCTGCCCCTCATATGAGATGGCACTGTGAAAATAAAAGACCACCTGGTGTTTTATGTCATCCGTCATGGAGAAGCATGGAAGCATTTTGATAATGTGTATCCGGATTTTGCCAGTGAACCAAGAAACATTAGGTTGGAATTATCTACTGATGGATTCACTCCATTTTCTGTCTCAGCTACACCATATTCATGTTGGCCGGTGTCTCCCGCCTGAAATATGTATGACGAGTCAGTATATATTTCTAACTTGCATTATTCCAGGTCCTCAAAATCCAAAAGTTTTGATTGATGTATATTTGTAGCCATTAATTGATGAGTTGAACTTATTGTGGCATGAAGGTGTGGAAGCATATGATGCATCAATGAAATAAAACTTTAGATTGCGTGCTACTTTAATGAGGACTATAAACGACTTTCCTGCTTATGGAATGATGTCTGGGTGGTCGACTGCGGGCAAGTTAGCTTGCCCTTGTTGCATGGAAGATACAAAATCATTCACTTTGAAACATGGGGGTAAAAACTCATGGTTTGACTGCCACCGTCGATTCTTTCCAATGCAACATGAGTTTAGGATAAATACTAGTGATTTTATGAAGAATAAGACTAATTTTGAGGAGCCACCACCAATTTTGTCGCGAGAAGAAATTTGGAATAGAGTGAGGAATCTGCCTAAGGTAACAGAGTTTCCACCATCCAGGATACCTGGTTATGGTGTTACACATAACTGGACTAAACGAAGCATATTTTGGGAGTTAGATTACTGGAAGGATAATCTTCTGCCTCATAATCTAGATCCCATGCATATTGAGAAAAACTTCTTCGACAACTTGTTTAATATTGTGATGGATGTAAGTAACAAAACAAAAGATAACTTGAAGGCTAAGATGGACTTAAAGGAGTATTGTCGGCATAGTGAGTTGTACCTGACATACTTAAATAATAAGATTCAAAAGCCCAAGGTCAGTTACACATTCACTTTGGAGGATAGAAGAGTGATTTGTGATTGGGTTAATAATTTGAAAATGCCAAATGGATATGCGTCAAATTTGTCTAGGTGTGTTGACATGAAGGAAGGAAAGTTGACCTCTATAAAGAGCCATTACTGTCACATTTTCATGGAGTCATTGATGCATGTTGCATTTTGTACATTGTCCGATAGAATTTAGAAGCCCATAACAGAGATAAGCTTATTTTTCAAAGATTTATGTTCTAACACATTAAGGGAGGAGAACCTATCTTTGATGGATATCAACATTCACCTAACCTTAAACAAGTTGGCAAAAAATTTTCCTTCTGTTTTTTTTGATGTTATGGAGCATCTTCCAATTCACCTTGTGCGAGAGGCACGACTTGGAGGGCCTGTTCAGTGTCGATGGATGTATCCCTTTGAGAGGTTTTGACTTTTAATATTTACCTTTATGTGTTTTAATAATTTTATTTCATCTAAAAGATCATACTATGTAGGACTATTGGCAAATGTAAGCGGACCATAAAAAGCAGATCACAAATTGAGGGATCAATATGTGAGGCTTATTTGGCTAAAGAGACCTCTTATTTTTGTTCATATTATTTTGAACATGATGTACCATGTCTGAGAAACCGAACTAATAGACATGATGATGGAGACAATACAGATCCTTCAGCACCACCATTTTCAATATTTAATCAACCAGGTAAAGGAATTCCGAAAGGTGGTCCACTTCGATATTTGAATGAGCCGGAGCTTAAGTCAGCTACAACACATGTATTATTAAATTGTCCCGAGGTCCTGCCTTTTTATAAGTGAGTATATTTATATTAAGGAAAATCATTCAAGGTCTATCTAAGCTTTAACTAATAAAAGTCATAACTTTGTCGGGGCAGCTACTTCATTATTTTACATGGGGATGCTGCTGTTTATCCTATGTTTTCAGTGTGGTTTAGAGAATATGTAAGTGTAACTTAAATATTTAACACGATTTACTAGCAATGTTCAATCTCATGTATATTTAAATTCTAATTTTTTTTGAACTTTTTATAGGTTCATAATCCACTTAATTATGACCCAAATGGCCAATTTTTATGTGATATAACTTGGGGACCTGATGCTAAAGTCAGAAAGTTTTCTAAGTACTCTGTCAATGGGTACAGATTTCATACAGAAGAGTTCTCTAAGTGCAAGAAAACCAAAAATAGTGGGGTTTGGGTGAAAGGTGATGGCGGTGTTGATTATTATGGTGTGCTTTACGAGATTTTAGAACTCGATTATCATGTTGGTTGGACAAAGAAAAAATTGGTTCTATTTTGGTGTAAGTGGTATGATCCTACGCCTTGGTTAGGTACAAAGGTGCATCCTCAGTACAAAATAGTTGAAATTAAACGTACAAGGGAGTATGGACTCTATGATCCATTTATCATTGCGCAAAATGTGAAACAAGTGTATTACGCTCCTTATCCTTTGAAAAAGAATAAATCTGCATGGCGGGTATTTATAAAAACAAATCTCGTGGGTAGAGTTGTAGTGGAGGATGCATTATATGTAGGTATCAGAATGATATTTCAAGTGCTGAAGAAAGGGTGGATGATGAATTAGTAGGCGAGTTGCAACATAAAGAAGGCCTATATGAAGAATTTGATCCTTCCGAACTCATATTGAATGTTCATGATTATGGACAAGGAACATCCGAGGCAAATGACGAGGAAGATCCAACTGATAAAAATGAAATAAGCGAGGAAGAGTTACTTGATGAAAATAAAACAAGTGATGAGGAAGAATCGATGAATAAATATGAAACAAGTGATGAGGAAGAATTGATGAATGACTATGAAACAAACGACGAGGATTGAGTTGTTATTAATAGCAGTAATTTGTTCTAATAAGGTCTTGAATTGTATTTTAGCTATTGTTTTTTGCTATTTTTCTTGACAATATAGTATCTTTTCTTTGTTAATATTTGTAGTGCCAGTAACTATGCAACATGATTTGCTTGTCTTGTTGCATTTTCTTATTACACTACACTCATCTGTATGATTCTTCTATCTACATCATATGGAATCTGTATTTTTCCTTCTTGGTTCTTCTTGGTCATGCATGATATTTAAAATACTGACATGATTTTCAATCGTTAAGGGTCTAATAATGTTTGTCTAAGCTATGATTATAATATATGTGACAGGAAAACTAAGTTGAGAATATTTGCAATACTCATTTTGGAACTTTTGATGCTATAGAAAAATAATTGCTTGCTTTTTCTTATGACAATTATCTATGGTTCAATTAATCTACTAAACTATTAGAATGGCCACATGGTGTGTAGGCCAACTCAATGTCGCGGTGTGTTTTAATATAAAGAGGGAGTGATAGTTTTACTATGTGAATTGAAAATAAAATGCTATATTTTAGGTGTGTTTTTGAAAATTTGGATTTGGGTGGCCTATTTGCTCCGTGGAGGGTCATTTGACAAATTTAGCATACCGTCTTATTGCTCATCTTATATTACCATAAGCAACATAGCCTTCTGGGAATTAGTACCTGCTGGTTCTTCGGACCTGTCAATGGAATTTATGTCTGTTAGGATTGCCTTTTGACTTATAATACGTATCTGTATTTGTAATATACTTTATTTTTAGAATTCTGTGCTGAAACCTGTCATTTTTAAGTTGAGTAGTCAAAACAAGGAGTTACTTTTAGTGTGTATTACATGATAAACACATTTGTTTTGCAATATGGACTGTTAAAGGTACTTATTCTACATCAGCAAGTTGATTTGTTACCTTTATATGTGAAGATTCAATGGTTGAACTTGCTCTGTATAACCATTTCTTATATACAACTAATTATTTTATATTGTGGTTTTTTTTTTCAGGTGCTTAATAAAGATAATCAATGGCATCAAAAGGTCTTGGTAAAAGACGACATAAGAAAGGTAAGAAAGGAACTGATAATCTTCCCGCAGGTCAATATACACCACCACCACCAACTGTTACCACAACTCTTCAACAAGCTACTACAAATATTTTTCCTCCTCCAAGGGGAAATATTTCACTACCAAATGCATTTTTCATGCCACCACCGCCCCACCAGTTCCAGACCTCTTCTCCCCACACTAGTCTGCATAGTAGCTCTTCATCTATACCTTTAACATCATCCACACCTAGAATTTCTGGATTGAGAATTGAAGGTGCTAGCACATCAACATCGTCATCCATTGATAGTGCTACAGCGTCTAATGCTACAACAGCTGTTTCCCAGTTTCCAAAATTTGAAGAGGTAGTAGAATATGACGCAACGACAGACTAATTATCGCCCCTGATGGTGGTAATAGGTAAGTAAACCTTATGTTTTTCTGTAATTTTTGAATTTTTTGAAAGATAAGATAATTTAATATAATTTTATTGCAGGTTCATTCCCGCATCTAGCGGTGGACATATGATTATAGAAGCAATTAAACCATTTTACACGCAGTTGTGGGGTAGTTGGAACGAGATTAAACTCGACGTCAGAGTTCTTATGTGGAACCAGTTTGTGGTATAATTAAAATCAAAGAATTTAACATTTTAGAATGCTATTAATGATGAATTTACCGTTGTATCTGTCAACTCATTTCATGACTTTAGATTAAACTATTTTACAGACAAAGTGTGCATGGAATTCTTGTCATGAAAATGAAATACAATGCATTTTCAAGTTCAAAGCAGCTCTACGGATCAAAGAACACTTATATGAGGCCTGAAGGAGCTTGAAAAAACCTGGTTGGCTGAATGCTGATGTGTGGGTTAAGTTCTTGGAAAAATGGGATACTCTTGAATTTAGGGCGAGGAGGGAATAGGTAAAGGCAAATAGAGCGTCTTAAATGGGTGGCTCATTGCATACAGAAAGTTCGATGAGTTTCGCTACCCACCGACGAAGACTGGTAATATTAGCTTAAATTTTTAATTTGTTCAATTTAGTTCAACGTTTTAAACCGTGACATAGTGAAGCTGTGTGGGGCTCTTTCAATTTACTATTGTTGTTATCTTCTTGTTGTTGCTCATCTTGAAGTATAGTGAAGCCGTGTGTGGCCTATTTTGATTCACTAGCATTGTTGTTGACATCTTGTTGCTCTTTTTATTGCTTGTTTCTTTTGTTGTGAACTTGATCTTGTATCATACTGCCTAATGCTTTTAGAAAGTAAGAAGAAGAGAATTAGTGGTTTAGTTAGATGGTTCTAGGTCACAGTTGCCTTAACTGCCATTATTTGGACTGAAAGGGAGCTGGAGATTGCTAACTCATTTGGAGTGCAGTAATTCCACCTACGCATTTATAGTATGACTGGTTGTTCAGGGCAGGTTGCTTACCAAGAAGAGATAACTAGATGTTTCTTATTTGATACGCAGGTAGAGTTACTGCACTCCAAACTGATTGGCAGTTGAATCAGCACGTGTTTGTCGACTACACTTGGACTAAACTGGCAAGGAACCCATTATGCAATGGGCTGGAATTCAGGTATAAGCCGGAGAAGTGATAGCTGGAATTCAGGTACAACACTTGGACTAAACTGGTAGGGATTCTAGAGACCTTTTGAACTTGTTGCGACATTGGAATGTGGGTAGCGGTATCCTCCCTGCCTGTTGTTTTCTATAGTGATCGACCTCCAATATATATGTGTTGCAAAACACAATCATAGTAGATATGTTTAGTAAGTGGAAGGACGGGCGTTACGTGGGAAAGAGTGGATCAGGGATGAGGGATGGAGTAAATGTACGTATTGACGTTGTAGTTATAGAGTAAGAAGAGAAATTTAAAGAAAATAGATTTACCTAAACTGTCTAAGACATGCACCTGTTTGTTAACTGGAGGTATGTGCAGCTGTTTGTTAACTAGAGGAATGGGTTGACGAATAAAAAATGTGATCCTATAGTTTTGATGGACAATAAGGAGGAAGTAGACAGGAAAGTCATATAAAAATCAATATATTAGCATGATGAACAATAGTAATATATTTTAAATGTTTAGTATTTGAAATTCGGTGCCTCGATTAATCTGAATTTGCAAGTATTTTGAGTTAAAAGAGGAGAGATTTCAATCATCGAACAAACGATATGGGAATCATGAATATACTGTAGTGCTATAGATATCCAAGAGAGTTGCATTTACTACTGAATTATGTATTATTTCATAAGACATAATATCTAACTTTGAAAAAATACCTGATAATCGGTTTTAAAAACATATAAGAAGAATGATAGGGAGTTCAGATCCCAGTAACATGTTGAAAAAACTCCATGCTAGAAGGATCAATGACAGTATTTTGCATCTACTTGTTGCATAAGTTTTTACAGACTTCATGCTTAGTGCATGAGGGCTACCACAACTTCTTGCACTAACGGTTGAGTTATATGCACAAAATGCTCTGCCTCCCTCTCTACTTGTTCGTGACACTGGTTAGTGTTTTTTCCTTCTTTCATTTTCTTCACAAAGGTAATGAATCACCTCCAGTTATCAGGATGGAATAGGTCAAGGGATTTATCCTCAAATATGTAAATGCACACATCTCTCTATCTGCATCTGATAGGTCAGAAATTTCAGGTTTTATGCAGCTGAATAAACTTGGTTGTTTCACTAGTGACTGTTTCACTAAATTTACCTATAGGTGCAGAGTTTGTTAAGCACTCTTTGTTTTCTGCAGACACACTTGCATTATCAAAGTACTACATCCCCTGGGTTGCTGCCTGAACTTGTCTTCATACTTGCATTATCTTTTTTCCTAAAATTTTGCAGGAATATAAAAATGGGGGAAAAGAACGCCCTTTTCTTGAGGTCTACGAAGAGACACATAGAAAGAAAAACAAGGACGGTACAAGAGGAGATTGGGTTGAACCGCGTGCTAGGATTGCATATGTAAGATAATAACTTTTACATACATTGTTTTATTATTACACAACTTTGCTTGTTTACGTACTGACAAATAATTTTCTTTCAGGAAGAATTTCAAAAAAACTTATAAGAGTGGCGGAAAACCCAACCTACTTCAGAGAATGGTACCATGGTCCAACCATCACCTGCAGAGCTGAATAATATTTGGATGACTGTGGTAGGTGGTCCAAAGAACGGTAGAACCTACGGGACAGGAGATCTCCAATCCTCGAGTAGTCCTTCGTTGTTTCCCAGTTCCTCCTCTACTTTGCAAACTATGGAAGAAATGGATGCGATGAAAAAGCAAATTGTGGAGTTGACACAGAAATGTGCAGCTAATGATGCTAGGTTTGTTAAATTTGATAAATTAGAGGAGTTGGTTAAGAAGCACATGCCGCAAGTATTTCAGGACGAGGAAGATAATGAATCTAATGATAATTAGATTGTAGTTATTGTTCTTGTTTTTGGTTGTGACATTTACATGTTTAAACTATTTGATTTGATGTTTGTTTTGAATGGTTTAAAGTTTTTGTATTTATAAATTTTTTTCGTGTTTGATCTTGTTGTGAAAAATATAATAGTTATGTCGTTTATAATTTGAAAGTCGTGTAAGCGAATGCAAAATAATTATTTATTAAATAATTTATTTTATAATAATAATTATTAAGTAATTTATTAAATAATAATAATCATTAAATAATAACAATTATTAAATAATAATTATTATTAAATAATAATAATTATTAAATAATTATTTATTAAACTTCCGACTACAGTAGTCGAAAATTTTGTAATTATTAAATATTTATTTATTAAATTTCCGACTACTTTAGTAGGAATAATTAAGATTATTAAATAATTATTTATTAAATATCCGACTACAGTAGTCGGAAGAATTAAAATTATTAAATATTAATTTTCCGACTACTTTAGTCGAAAATTTAATAAATATTTATTTAATAATTATAAAATTATTAAATAATTGTTTATTAAATTTCCGACTACAGTAGTCAAAAATTAATAAATAATTATTTAATAATTTTGATTATTCCGACTAGAGTAGTCGGAAATTTAATAATTATTAAATAACTATTTGTTAAATATCCGACTATATTTCCGACTAAAGTAGTCAGATATTTCCGACAATAATAGTCGGAAAAGTTTTTCCTACAAGCTATATTCCGACTACCATCATTTAGTCGGAAAGTAGTCGGAAATACCTTAATTTCCGACCACTTTCCGACTACATTGACCGTCGGAAATTTAATGTTTTCTAGTAGTGTATAGAATATTTAGAATACCTCCAAAATAATATACAAGAATTACAAAGACTAAGAGAAAAAACTAAAGAATATTACAGTAAAATATTTAATCAAATACCATCCAATCACCCCCAAGATATGAACATTAATAAGATTAAAATAAATAAACTAAAAATAAAAATGTTTAGAGAAGTTAAGAAATATCCACACACAAATAAAAATAGATCCATTAGAGCTATAATAGATCTAACGATGTGTATTTATACTAGCTGTTGCACTTAAAACGTACGATATATATTCCACCTTCAAATACTATTAATTAATTACTAGCTAGCATATATAACTAATTCAATTATTGTGTGCTGATGATTAATTGTTAAGTGTACTGGAATTGAAAATGTTAAAGGAAGCATTACCTTGATTACTTAGTACTAATAACTAGATACTACCTGCTTATTACTGGTTGCTTACAGATCTATAATATAGCTGTTGGAAATTGAATTGCTTTTAACTTCCATTAGGATTAAGAGTTTCGCGTTCAAAGGCATCTCTACAGAATGTTAACTTCTGTTTAGTCCTTCATAAAATTCCCCAAGACTTGAGCAAGGATAATACGTATATACATATTTCTCAATTCTCATTACATGATCATGAGTTACTACTACAACACAAATGTAGCTGGTGTTAAAAAAATTACCCACGACTTTCTACGTACTAATTTCTTGGCACATGCATGATCTTGTAAAATAACATCAATATAATTACTAAAACAAAGTTATGAGTAAATCATATATGGTACATGAAATAATAGTGTAAGTTTCTATAGATCGTCGTATAATGACTTGTTTGTCTAGGTCAATATAATTATATACCGTCTGAGGCTAGCTATAAAAAATTAAAGATAAACAAACAAAATTTAATTAGATACATACACACATATACACACACTCGATATGTCTTCTTTTCATCTATTTAACTCAGTCATGATGCATGGACGGTATAATTCTTTACAATTGGAATCGAAGGAAATAACTGGTAAAGATCTTTTATGTTCTATTTTTAAATATTGTACATAATAAAATAATATATCTAAGGAGAATTAACATAAACTAATTATGATCTACAAAATTATTGACCCCTTTTAGGAGACTTTTTTGTTTTAATTGTACCGTCCATATAGTACCTCTTTGTACGTTTTGAGAGAAATGATTTTCTAGTCTTTTACTAAAAAAAAAAAAAAATTATTATTATATCTCTTTTACACGAAATCTTCATTTTTACACATAACAGATTTGAAGAGATCATTTTATTCTATCAAATAATAAGAGGACAAGAGATCTCATATCCTCGCTCGATTTTGGTGATGACAAAAGAAGTTGAACACATGACCCGTGTCTATAATGAGCTTAACATTGATGCATATTCTCAAAATGGGGGCGACTTAACATAATTAGAGGCTTAATGTGAAACATTGTTTAGAGGCCCAAAACATAAAAAAGAACTTCGTATATATTTTATTTGAAATTTATTTTATAAAACTTCTTGGGAATACAAAAGTATTGCTTAATAATTTCTTTAAAATCGATTTCTTCTAATATTTTTTTCAATTGTTAATTCAAGGTAAGATTTTATAAATTTCAGTATTGAAAAACATAGATTTTATAAATTTCAGTAATGAAAAACATTGTTTCACTGGACAATTAATATATGAACTGTTGACATGATTCTATAAGCAATAAGCTGATAAATATTAAATAAAAGTAATAGAATGTGATTCAAAAGGCTGATAACGTGGCGTACCCCCACTTTAATATGCTTGCTGCGATGCTTGATCCTAAGAAGAAACAAAAAAAATCGATTATACTTTGTTCGCAACACTTTTCTACTAGCGGGCCACCGGCTCTTATTTTGTTAGAGACGTGAAGAAAGAAAGTTCAGAAGGATTTTTTATTGGTCCGTCCGTGGTTAATGCGAATAAAACAATATAATGAGAATAGTTTAATATAAAAAGGCGAAACAATGTTTTTGGGATTTCTTCATTTGAAAAAGCTTAAAGAAAATAAAATCATACCAATTTATAAAAGGGATAACAATATGAATTAGCAAATATAAATTCTTAATTATTTTATTTAATCGAAGTTTTAATTAATTACAATTCATAGTCATCTCTTGCCTATTAATTATCTCTAATTACAATTCATAGTTTCTCTAATTTATTTTCTCTCTTTCTCTATTTTCTATTACTCTTTTTTTCAGTTTTTTTTCTCTTTCTTTTTTTTTTTTTCATTTTTGTTCTTTTTTAGTTTTTTTCTTTTTCTTTTTTTCCTTTTCATTTTTTCTCCTTCTTTTTTTTCTGTATTTTTATCTCTCATTTTTATTGTTGTTGTTGTTGTTGTTGTTGTATTTTATATTTTATACATTTTTTTATTTTTTATTTATTTGTAGCATACGATATCTTTTAAATAAATTTATTATTTGTAGTTGAATAGTTTAACCGGTAATATGTATAATTTATCATTTGTATACAAAAAAGTATATGAATTAATTGTATTTATTTCGGTCTAAATATATAAATAATGTGTCATTCAATGCTAACTATCGTTAGTATTTGTATTTTAAATCTATCATTTGTATTTGTATATAAGCAAGTAGTATCATTTTATATGCATATGGTTCAAGTTGTATAAACATGTATCATTTGATGAAAATGTAATATTTTTATTTGTATAATATATCATTTTTTTTACCAACATGAGTTGTGGTAGTGGTGGGACTACTCCAACCTTAATCAGAGGTCACGGGTTTGGGCTCTGGCTATGGAGAAAATCCTGTTGGGAGCGTCATCCCCAGAATGGGCCTTTAGTGCGCGATCCGGATTGTCAGGGCTCCAATGTGGGTATCGGATACCAAGTGAAAAACCAAAAAAAAAATTATCAGTTTATAAGTATAAGTGTTCGTAGAAAGAAAAATAAAAATTCTTTTACACTCACTACAACAAAAAGGTCTATTTAAGACCAACATTTAAGGACAAGTCAATAATTTCGTCTCTAAAAGTATACTTATTAGGACGAGATTAAATTTCGATCCCTAATTATTCATTTTACTGTGAAGGTATAAAATCTAGTCCTAACAAAATTATTTAGTGGTCCCTATTAGTTAATTAGAGGAAAGTACCGCCAAATTAGTCTACTAAAAATTTTAGTGAAGATAATGTTAATTAATAAAATTAAACTTAACGCGCCAAAAATAAAAAACTCTCTGTTTTCTCCAAAATCACGCCCTAATTGTAAGTCTCTAATAACAATTATCAAAATTTCAATCGCGGCTTTCTCATTATCGGCTTCAAATCGCAGCTTTCTGCAACATATCATTTTGCCCTAAATCATTATCATAGCTTCCATTGTCGCATCTTCCATCTACAGTAACTGAGGTATGATTATTTCATCCATAAAATCTCATCTCTCTGTTTTACATCACAGCTCCAAAAAATCTCTATTTGTTTAATTTGGTCCATAACATTCGTTTGATTCTTTGATGAGAATATGAAATCGTTTGATCCATAAAATCATTTGATTCTTTAATTCCAACAATTTAAAGAGAATATGAAAGTTACAGATGCTCTGTTTGCTGTCTTCCATTGTTTTGTCACTGAAAGTTACAGATGTTCTGTTTCCTATTTTCCATGAAATCAATTTAAAGTTGAACGACCACGTGTAAATTCAAGGAAATTTTTATACAGTTATTTCGTTGGATTCGTTGTTTTCACTGAATATATTTTGTGCCTTTTCCATCGCTGCCTCGGTAGTATAGATCAATGACTTCTTGAGGCCAATACATTCATGAAAAGCAGTAGAACTATGAAAAGCAATCCTTTTCTCCCATGTTTCTTGACTCTGAACTACTATTAACAGCACATCAAAAGAGAACGATATTATTATGTGTAGAGGGGGCAGGAGTTAGAGTTTTAGCTACGAGTGTAGTAGAGTTTAACAGTTTTGATCAAATTTATGTGTTTGTGTTGAGAAAATCTCATCATATGTATCCATAATTTATCGAACCTACTAAGATGCCTTGTTTGATAATTCAGAATGTAAAAACATAAAATTCTGGGATTAGATTCTGCAATCCTAGTTCGACCTTCTTCTTTTGCTTTTTTCCCTTATTTGTACTTTAAAGATAGCTATATGTGTTAGTATTCACATTAAAGGATTTAGGATTACTATATACTACAACTAATCCTGAACTTCTACACGAAAACATAAAAAGATGTTCCAGCTAGATATGATGATTGATGTGCATGTTTGGCTAGTATATTTCATATAAGATATATAAAGTAACATAAAACTACCTTTATCTAAACCTGAAGCTACATTTTGTTAAGGATTATTCATTCCCTATGGAAATATGGATGGACAGGGGACTCTCTCGGCAAAGTAGATAGAGTAAAGGCCTGGGGATTGGGTTGATATGTTTTGGCGTATTTTATTTTTTAAGAGTATATGTCCAGTAGTTCATACTGCAGTTCGGATGTAGTATATTTTTGGACTTGTTAAAAGATTTATGCTAATGATCACGATTTAATCACCGAGGTAGATAGAAATAGTAATCAGATGCAATGGAAGATGAGCCACACTTTCATCCATCGTTATTAGGAATTTGTGCAGTTCATTTTTGTCCTACTTGGATGATCTGGTGCTACTGGTCGCGATTTAAGCATTGAATCAGGTAAAAATAGTTGGATGCAATCATAGGAGTATCTAGAATTATCGATATGGGTTAAATTGTACCCATAACTTTCAATGTGGAGCATAGATTTATGTGTAAATTAAAAGTAGATATGAATCCATAACTTTAAAAATATAATAGTTGTGATGCTAAGAATCTTAACAATGAATCTGTTGAGTTTAAATCTTGGAACTGCATCTAGATGCAATGGCATACGAGCCATACTCTGCTCACTCTTTAGTAAGAATTTGTGTAGTACATTTTTTGTCTTGTCAAAAGGCGCATATATTAGTCAACAATGTATTATTTCTGGCCCATAAGTAGTCCACAATTTCAACAATGATTTGAAGATTTCATCTTATGGATTCGGTTTTTGAGATTGTTAATGTTATTGGCTATAAATATGGTGTATCCTTTTGAAGCTTAAGTTGGTGACTAAATCCAGGGAGAACAATTTAGTGAAACAGGAAACTTTAGAATCAGAATGAACTATTAATACATGTGCAGTTAGGACCATCACAAACTGAAGACAACACCTAATTCTCACTCAAATTTTGCTCTTTTTAACACGGTGAAAGTAAAATTCTGGGCAGCAGAGTCTTCTACAATTTTGAGGAATGTATTATTTATTTGTGCTTCTTTTGTCCAAAATTTTACAGATACTCTTTGGACTAACCACGAACTAGTCCACCAATGAATTTAAACTTACACATTTATACCTGAATTGGAAACTCTTAATTGACCCTATTAAGGCACACTCTATTTGTATTATAGATTTCCATTTTAGTTTCCCTGTTAGAGATGTTGGTAGTTTGTTAGTTGAGGTTTCCTTAGTTAGCTGCACTTTCTTTTTATTGAACCGCCAACTGTGTTCCTCTCCACTATCCTACTTTATCACTAGAAATGGTGTGGGAAGAAAAAGTAGAACTTTGTAGTTTTCTTTAAATGTGTTGTTACCTGCAACTCACTTTGTATAGTTATTATGATAAGTTGATCCCAATGGAGAGGTTGTCTCTCTGAAAGGTATAGTGTTAATGACCATAACTTCCTTGGTAGAGGCTTGAGCTCCACTCCGATTAAAAGGGTGTTGCCCATGATAACTTATCACATGATCCCTGTATAGTCTATACAATTGTGGTTAAGTTTCCACTTGTAACAAATATATTGGCTAGTATATTTCATATAAGATATATAAAGTAATATAAAACTACCTTAATCTAAACTGAAAGCTACATTTTGTTAAGGATTATTTGTTCCATGTGGAAATATGGATGGACAGGGGACTCTCTCGGCATAGTAGATGGTGCTTGTTTCTCAAAAATGGTGTGGGAAGAAAAAGAAAAACTTTGTAGTTCTCTTTAAATGTGTTGTTACCTGCAACTCATTTCCTGTATTACTATATCGTCCCACATTTTTTCATATTTTTTTTCACTTTTGTTTTTTTATAGGTTCAAGATGAAACGATTGAAGGTTGAAAATGAGGTCAAATCAACTGAAAAGAGTACTATGTATACATTTGTTGTGCCTGGTGTTATAGGAAAAGGACAAGGGCTTAGATCTTTGGCTAAGAAAGATAATATGTCAACTAAGAGTTTATTTCCTCAATCTAGTAATGTTGTCAAGCAATACCTCCAAGATGTTGAAACAGGTAGGATATTTTATATACCGATTGAAATCAGGTTGCTATTGATATTCTAGGTTGTGAACTACTAAACCTATCTTCAACGATCACACATGTGGTAAAGTTATGTTCCATATATTTATATGAATTTAAATGTTAAAGTATCGAATATGATTTAATTTTTTTGTCTAGGTTCTATAGGGATCGGTCAAGGACAAGGGGTTAAATACTCCACCATGTCTGTTAGTCAAGGAATGGAAACCATTGGTAAGAAATACACTCAAGAATTTGAAATAGGTAAGTTTTTGTTCAAATATGTTATGTTTTTCCAAACTATGTATTTGATGAACTTTAATACTATGTTTTTTACTTTCAGGTGCTATAGGAAATGGACTAGAGCAAAGACCTAGATCATTGAGCTCCTCTTTAGGGATTTCTGAGAAAAAGGATATGCAAGCCAATATTTCATTGCATCCATGTGTTGATCAAGTCATGCAACACTCTTAAAATGTTGAAAAAGGTATATTTTGAACTCATATGTTATTAATTTGTTGAACTAAATTTGATAGTTGTATTAGCAAAAACATCTAGTGCGTCCTCAAGGGACACTACAAGAAAACTGGTTATTAGAGACCACGATTCAGGGACAACTTATAAATATGGTCCCTAAAGGTAACTTTTAGGGATGACATTATTTAGTGGTCTCTATAGCTGTACGAAAACTCAATTAAGTCCGCAAAAAAATAAAACCTGGTTGCTAAATGTGAAATTTCAGCGGGATATGAAATGTTTCTCTCTCTCTAGCTAGAAGGTACTAACTCTCTCTCTTCATTGCCAAAAGACTCCTACTCTCTCTCTTACCCTCTCTTGAAGTAAAAGTCCTAAATCTCATTGCCTATATTCCTAAATCTCTCATTCATCGTCACTCAAAGGTTGAAGTTATTGCTCATTGCTCATCTAAGAGTAAGGTTGTCCTCCCTCACCTATTTCTTCTGCTTCTCCTTTTCGATTAAAATTAAATTTTTCATTTTTTCTTATGCTCTAGTAGAATATGTGTGACTGAATTGTTGAAATCTATTATTGAAATTTTTTTATATACATATATAGAATTTTTTCGATGGAGGCTCGATATTATTTGCAATTTTATGTAGGTATATGGGAAAATCCCTAATCTTCAATCAGAGAGTGTTTGGTTTGTGTTAGCGATCGAACAGAACAAAGATGGCATCGTCCTTCTCCAGATGGCTCGTCGATCCGTAGAAGAACCCCCCTCCCCCCCCCCCCCCCCGCCACCATGCATATGAAAACCCTCTCTTCTTACCTCTGTAATTATGGTATGTAGATCTATTCCGTCACACCTGTTTGATTTGGAATTAATCCATTGTTGTATATTACATGATTACTGAAGATGGTACTGATGATTAGATCTTTTAAAACATTTCCATGTTGCAAATGTATATTATCGTTTCAAAATTGTTTAGATTCGATCATGCTCCTAGATAAAATAGGTGGTGATTAATTCCCATTTGCCAAAGCCATGGTCGTTATAGTTACCTAGTCCCCGTGCTTATAGGAGGTAGCAAGTTGGAATATACTACTACTACCACCATAAAAGTGGCCATCCTCTGTGTTCAATTGCTTGTTGATACTCCCTCCGTCCATTTTTACTTTTCTAGGATTGACAAATGACTATTTTACTATATCTCCCAACCCTTTAAATATAATAAATTCAATATTTTGGGAAATGACTATAATTATAATAAGGGTAAATTAGAAACAACCTGTTAAATTATCTCTTGATTTTCTAAATTGGACAAGTAAAAGTGGACTGAGGGAGTATATTCTAGCATTAGGGTCGTTTTTACTGATGGACTTGTACTTCCCCAAAATACAAATGTTGGTATACTTTCCTTGGATTTACCCTTAGTACATATGTTTATTGCCATTTTAAATTGTTCTGATTTTTTTTTGGTCCAGCTTGCTAATTTCATATGCTACACCTATTTCTATGAAAAATTCTTTTTCATCTGCATACATGTATATTCTAGCATTTGGGGTATTAATATGTATTGATCTATATATAATTTCTTGTATATAAAGTTTCATGAGTGTACCTTTAATTCCGTGTCTTATCTGCATATCATTATTCCAAGTATTTGATTTCCACAATCAAATCTTAGCCCAGTAATTAGAGTTGAGGGTGCAAACCCGAGAGAGTTTTTGTGTTGTTTCTTCTGCTAAAAGAATTATTTTACAGATTCTCATTCCAAATACTTTTGATGCATAGTTCAGCAGCTCAAATAGATGAATAAATAAAACAAATAAAAACATGCACAAAAAAGAGAAGGACATAGCATTTTGTTATATCACTATTTCAATTATTCTATTGAGTTACAGTATTCACTATTCGCCTATGTTCTTAAGTTTTTGAGATGGTTGTTAGTTTTTTATTATGATTTTTTTGGTGATACAAGGGCTTAGATATGATTATTTATATGATCTAATGTATGATTTGGTTGTGAAGGAGGCTCTTAATCGTCTTTCGAGAGAGATTGTTGATGCCAGAAACCAGCGCCTTCTGCGTGCCATGGACCTCTCCATGAAGCACATGTACCTCCCAGAGGATCTCCAGGTACTTTAATAGAATCCTATCTGTTCTGGACTAAGATAAATTTAATTATATGTAATTTTCTCATGTGATATATGTAATACAAATGACACAAGTAAAGAATACTTTGGGTGCTCTGGGCTTTTTTCCACTTCTCTACTTTTCTGCCTTCTTTCATTTGCTTATTTTGTTCTTGTTTCAAATATTCACTTGAAGGAAGTGATGTTGCATATAGTTATAAATGAAGAACTTTCTTTAAAAAATACAACAGTAGCCACAAATTATAATGGAACTTTTGGTAATCATACCTTGATAGCTCTTTTGTTTGTGGTTGGATGTTTTTAACTTAGCAAGCATCCTAATATTCCTATGGTGGCTGGTCGATTCGTAGTCTATAGTTAGGAGGGTTTGGTGTAGCTTCGTTGGTAGGTCTAAGGGTGGGGGCAGGGGGTCCATTGTCTGTTTGTGTACTTTATTGTTGTGTTATTTTTATTCCTGTTGCACACTTTTGACATTTTTTTCTTTTTGTCTTGAGCCAAAGGTCTATCGGAAACAGCCTGTCTACTTCTCCGGAGGTAGTGGTATGGACTGCGTATATTTTACCCTCCCCAGACCCCACTAGGTGGGAATATACTGGGTTTGTTGTTGTTGTTGTTGTTGTTGTTGTTGTATATGTGTTCATTGTATTTCGTTAGTGTTTATTTTGGAACATTTTGGTGAAATTACTATTTTGTTCATGTGTTATCTTCTGGAATTATATCGTTGTTAACTCGGTTTTAACTACCACTATGGATAAGAATACTGCATGGATCTGAACTGAAGCCAAGTTTTGATCTCCGTCACTTTAAACGATTCGAGAGGGATTACTACAAGTAACCATCTTATTTGAAGATTGAAATGCTTAGGTGTCTTTATGATGATGTGATTGAAGCAAAGACTATACAGTCAACGCTTAACAGAAGAATTATGGCAGCAGAGAACACAAATTTTTATTGGAATTTGAAGTCTTGCAGTTTCAAGTATAGAAGGGCTTCCATGAATGTTGTTGCAGGTTCATGTAAAGGTGAGGGGCAGAGTTGTTGGCAACAGATCTATATGGCCGACTGTACTATGGTTGTTGTGATTACCTATTGTTGTAAGGTCCATATTCTAGGATTACCTTACAATTTCCTTCAATGTCATGTGGTGTTTTCATTATATGTTTTATCTGCAAAATGCTATAGTTTGCAGGTAGAATTTCAGCTACTGAATTGGTCTTTTCTGCCACTTTTTGGTCATTATTATGAATCACTCATCTAAAAAGCTAATTCCAAAACCTCTATCTTTTGGAATTTTTGGCTTATTATCCCCTACTGGGGTGTTGCTATCTTCTATTGCTGTTGTTTAGAGAATGAATTGAAATTTGAAAAGTATGGATATATGGTTCTCTATCATTATTTCTTCAAACAGGTGCGTGATTTTTTATGTGAATCTACACCATAACTAATTTTCATGTGCACAATTAGCTTTTCATGTATAACAAGTAATTTTTATCTTGTTCCTTGCAGATGGCATATTCATTGACTCCATTGACTGCACTATGGATGCCGTCCAAGTAAAATGTATTTCTTGAGGACGCTCATTGAGAAAACCTTAAAATATAGAGAAGATTTCCTCGTCAAACCCAATTCTGTCTCTAATCTTGTCCCGCCTGACGAGTATGGTCATCAAAGTTGCTATTCTTTCTCATTTCTCGGCACTACAATACATGAGACATATCAACCTCGGTGGAACTATTTGGGAAGGTGATAACTTAAATCCTTTTTTGGCATTCAATTTTTTTCTCTACACATCTCGAGTAAAGTAATAATACATGATTCATTACGTAGAACAAAATGAATACTTCAAATTTTGTATTGAGATTTAAATATTCAATAGGGATAATCCCTAATTATTCATAAATGGCCAGTTTTGATATATGTTAGATCCGAAAACATGTATACTTTAGTAGTTTAATTTGTTCTTCCGTTTCTCACATTATTTCAATAGATATATGCATTTTATCCTTCTAATTTTGGGTGCATGTGTATGTAAAGAACAAAGATAGATATATGATTTCACTTAGTTACATACTACTACTCCATCTAAACTATATAGCTTTTATGTTTTATTGATTTTCAGCTTGCTTATTGAGATCCTAATTGTTTAGACTTTGTAAATGACTTTTCCATGGTCCTACTTTGTCCTGCAAAACTCTCATGTAAGTAAGAAATTTGAATATCCTTTGAGAATATTACCATATTCCATGAAGATTTTGGTTCAAAGTCACTAGAAAAATATTATACAATATCCATTAGTGAGACTAGCAACTGAAACAACTGTTGATAATTGGAGCAGTCTGTTGTGGATACTTTTTTCCTTTAAAAAGAAAAACGTGTGATTTGGTTTTCCCTCTATTCATGTTTGGATGTTTGTTCTTAATGCGTGTTTTGCTGTTCAGGTGGTTTTGTTTTCCTATTCAATCGAAAGGTACTAAGATACTTTAGGAAGGATGGGCATAACTGGAGGAGGAAAGATAGGAAGACAGTTAAAGAAGCTCAAGAGAAGATGGAGATAGGAAAGAGAAGTTCAGAATTTGTTATGTGTTTGCATGTTGTAGCAGCGTTAAATTGCCGAATAAGAAAGTACAATGAAGCAATTCCTCACTTGGAGAGATCGATTGAAATTCCTGACTTGGATATGGGACAAAATCTTTCACTCGCAAAATTTGCATAGTTCATGCACTTATGTGCTACATATCAATGCTTATCCAGTTAGAGAATTCGATACTGTTCTATACTGACGGCTTGGAAATTCAAAGGAAAGTTCTCGAAGAAAAAGACACGAGATTTGGCGACACATGCAGGTATGTATGCTTTTACAGGGAGGATTCTGGATTTCATTGGAAATAATTGGTCTAATATTACCACACTGTCAGATAACAGTTACTTGAACTATGTCTAGTTTGTTATTCTTTACTACTTTCAAGAATGGTGTCTTACTTTTTACGTGCATCATTGGTATAATGCCTTTTCAAGAATGGTGTCTTTCAATTGTGGTTATTTCATGATTGCAGATTAAATTCGATAAAAAAATTCTTTCCATTCGTGACAATGGTGGTGGTATGAGTAAGGAGGATCTTAGAAAGAATTTGGGAACCATAGCTAAATCTGGAAGCTTAAGAGATTTCTAACATAACATTCAACAAAAATTTGTTTCCTTTGTAGATTTCTAAAGTTCAAGAGAAATTTGTTTTCTTTGTAGATATCTAATATTCAAGAGAAATTCATTTCCTTTATAAATTTCCAACATTCAAGAGAAATTTGTTTCATGTATGAAATAATACTGAGTGTCTATGAGTGTATACATAATATGCAATATATATAGTTAATTATTTAATCATCTTCATTATCCTAAAGTTGTATCGATAATAGAAACAGTGATACAAGATTTGGCTCTGGTTACCAGAGTGATGGAACTTACATCATAAAATATTTATGGAACTGTGTCAAGTGCGATTATGAAGCTTCCTAATACAAACTCTGTGGTTGCAGGTTTAAATCGTGATCTAGATAGCCAGCTGAAAACTATGTCCTCAAGTTTTCTGGTATTGATTATGTCGCAACGTGCATGAAGATAAGGTAATGAAAGAAAGCAATAAGCAGCAAAGGAATCATGTTGGAAGAACAGAGTGTAGAAAGTTATGTGAACTGTTATAGCTAGGAATGTTGATTTGGATTGCGTAAACAGTGCCATAACGTTTATGTCATGGATACTTGGCAATTTGAGATGTAAATACATTATTAGTTTTAATATATAGAGAAGTTATCTTTATATTTGTTATGTGCATCTTGTTCTGTGCGATGTATATTTATATTTAGGAATTATGGTCCATAAAACACAATTTAGGAATTATAGATATTTTTTAGGACCAGAAGAATCTAGTTGCTAAAAGTGTATAGGGATGAAAATGTATGCAATTAATCTTGAATTAGGGACCAGAAAGTTGGTCGTTAAAACATATTTAGTGACCAAATTTCAGATGCCGCTAAATACTTTTAGGGAAAGGAAAAAAATTGTGGTCGCTATAGCCTTTTAGCGAAGAAGCCTATAAGGACCTGTGGCGACCAGATTTTTCTGGTTGCTATTGATATTTAAGGACCAGAATTAGACTTTTAGGGATCAGATATACCTTCGCTAATAACCATTTTTCTTGTAGTGGGATTGTATAGTTTCATCCTTCATCTTTAGTTTGTTGGTGTGGAAAGAGAATTCCTCTTTGATTTTTTATAGCTCAGACTCAATAGGATCTTTACAAGGCAAAGCTCCTTTTTTTCATTCTTCAGTACTAAATCATTCTTCTCTGCCAGGGACAAAGCATCCTCAATGGATTTTCTATCAGCAAACACATTCTCAAACTCAACAGTTTTAGCAGAAGCTTCTTCCATTGCTTTCTCTATTTTTTTTAACTAACGCCTTAGCAGCTTCTAGCTATTTCTTGTCATCCAGGAGTTCTGAGATGTTGTTATTCGCAGCAGATAATGCATTTTCTAGGGATTTAATGGTTTTCTGGACCTCCAACAATTGGTTGGCTAAAGAACTGTCTTCATCTTTTACTCGCCCCAACTTCTATTCGACCTCTATCTTTACAGTTTGGCTTTCCCTTAAGTATCCTGAAATCCATTTGACCTTTTCTATGTGATCTTGAAAACCCAAATCAGCTGGAAGAACAATACCATCAAGTAATTCAATAACCTTTTGAAGCATGTTATTTCTTTCCTCTAAGAACTGCTCCTTCTTGGAAACAAGATCAGCCTCTAATTGTTCTTCAGAGATTTCTTTTCTTCCATTAAAGTTCCTTAGTAACCTTGACTAAATGGCTCAGATGTTGGTTTAGATTCACCTCTCTTGTTCTAAATTCACCTCCATTCCTCCATCCTCTGTCATTCTCGCATCTTTTGTACCATTCTTTACATACACTGCTGCAGCAACTGAAACCCGACCATTTAGATCCGCAACATCCACTTGCAAAGACTTTGTCCAAGACAAGCTCTAAGGATATTTATTTACAAGACTAACTGTGAGCTGTCAAGTTACTAAAAAATAATTGGAACGAATATGAAAATGATCAGACAATAGTCAAGGTTTTAAATACAGAAGACCAACCAAGAATTTTCTTTAGATGCAAATTCCAAGTTAGCAAATATGACCTTAAATCCTATCCTGCCAAGCCTTTACCTAAATATTTAGACACTAATTAATTAGTGTACAGTAAGGATGTCACTTAACAGTCTAATCTCTAATTAATTACAGTAATCTAACCTTAACACTGGTATGTTGTTGTTGTTGTACTATATGTATTTCATGAATTTTTATGATATGTTTTTGATTCCAGATGCTATAGGAAAAGGACTAGAGCAAAGACCTAGATCTTTGAGCTCCTTTTTAGGGGTTTCTGAAAAAAAAAAACAGTGGAATCTTTCAGCAAGAGCACCCTGAATGCTAACCAACATGAGCGAACAACATCTAAAATCACAAGTTCAAGTTCTACCATGCATTCTAGTCAAGTAATACGAAGAATGGATAAAGATCCCTTGGTTCTTGATAAAGAGAATATGCAAGCCAATATTTCAATGCCTTCATGATGTGTGAGCATATGCTAACACATTTGAGGCTTTTAACTCTAAATAATTGCAAGGTCTTGAGCAACTTTAGTTATTTTTGATTAGTTTATGTTTGATTTTGCAGTTTAAGCTTATATGATAGAGAACTAACATGAAATGAAGCAAAGAAGTTAAAATTTGAAGAAATTTGAAGACAAGTGTGGCTGATGACATTTATGATAAGTCGTCAGCCCTGTGATAAGCTATCAGGCTGGTCGTCATCAGTAGATAGAGAATTGTCCTAAAGTGGAAGTTGTGATGAAATTTTGTGATAAGCCGTCATAATGGTGATAAGTCATCAAGAATGTCGTCAGACTTAGGCAGGACATGAGAATTGGAGAAAAAGTGTGACGACATTTCTAATAAGTCGTCACAATCCTGATAAGCCATCAAAAGTTGCCGTCAACCTAAGATAGGACAAGTGTAGATTTGGAGAAGACCTGACGACATTTTTGATAAGTCGTCAGAATCCTGATAAGGTGTCACCAATAGCCGTTGTCTATTCCGAGAAAAAGCTGTAACCTTGATTTTGTTTCCTTATTTAGGGTAAACTATTTAAAGCTTTGTTTTAGGGATTTTTAGACATTATTAACATTATTATTATCATTATTCCAAACAAGGTCGACACCTTGAGTTTTGGGAGGATATTTTGATATTTTCTTTTTTTACTTCTAGACTTAAATAGTACAACTATTTTTGAGAGATTATTATTAGTATTTTGGGATTTTTCCTTTGTGATCTAATCTGCGATTCACTAGTTATTATTCATCTCTGTAAGTCTATCTTTCAAATCATGAATTCAATTATGTGTTTTTTTCGTTACATCATGAGTGGCTAAACTCCATTAACCTGAGTTATGGGATCTAGGGTTAGGTCTTGATGAGTTGCTAAGTATTCAAGATTCAAAAGGTGGCAGGATTTCTTGATAATTCTAAAGCTTTAATTAACATCTGTTGGTTGCAAACAGTAGACACACCTGCTTTGATTTGCTTGAGAAAGAAATCAAATATAGTAGGAAGTGAATTATCAACATGGACTCGGAAATACTTCGTTTAATAATCAGCGTTATAAAAAGGTTGGTTAACCTGAGGTAAAATCTGGGCAAAAAGTAGAAATTTCCTAAGTTCGAGAGGATTAGGGAATTAAACGCTTAAGTAAGTCGAGAGACATTTAAGCATAACATCAATAAAGATAGCTTGTTAACCTACCCACCGTGAGAATCTTGAACCACTTTTAGCATCTATCATGTACCGGAAGCCCTAGTGAACATAATTCTGGTTATTTCATAAACTTTTGATTTACAAACACCCAAAGTAAAGTGATAAACAACAACTGTTTAAACCTAAATCCCCATTTCAGGAAATATTAAACTATCAATGGATTAAATCGCAAACAACTTGAGTTCACAGCATATTCCCTGTGGGATTCGACCCCAACCTAGTTGTGTTTTATATTGACAACGATCGCTTACACCCATTCAAGAGTGTAATTTGAGCGTTATAAAAAATGGTGCCGTTGCCGGGGAATATGGTTGTAAGTTGAAGTTTATATGCGCGAATTGACTGTTAGTTAAGTTTCCATAGAAACATTAAACCGTAACGAATTCAAAGAATGGCAGAACAGCAAGAGGCTGACAGAATGGCAGCCTTAGCTAGAGCTTAGGTGAATGTGAAAAATGTCGGGCAACATGCACGACATCCAAACCCTGAGAACAAAGATTTGGGGGACGAGGAGTTATTGAACCCTAGTAAGCCAAGCCATGCAGAGCAGATAGCTGCACAAGTGCCACGTAATGTTAGCCGCAATCGTCCGTTCCAAAGAAGACAAGAGTACCATCCGGTCTAATATGATTTGAATGATAATGATGATGGCATGGACGGGGCAGGTGAAACGGGTGCAATTATTCCTCCACCGTTGGCACCTGGAGCCAAGTTCAACATTACGAGTACTATGATTCAACTTTTAAATCTGAAGGGGTTGTTTGGTGGCCTTCCTAGGGATGATTTGAACCTGTATCTGGTGAATTTTGTCACCATTTGCAAATCTTTTGATAACCCAGGAGTGGGCCAGAACACTATCCGGTTGAGGTTGTTCCCGTTGTCTCTATCTGGGGAGGCAACATTGTGGCTGAATGAGCTTACGCCTGATTCCATCACCCACTGGAGGCAATTGAAAGAAGCATTCCTAGAATGGTTTTTTCCACCCTTCAGGAGGGTACAGTTGAGGGACAAAATCAGCAATTTTAGACAGCTTCCTACTGAAGCTTTGCATGAGACTTGGGAGAGATTCAAGAAGTAGCTAACACAGTGTCCGAACCATAATATGACGGACCTACACTTGATGGAGACTTTATACAGGGCCCTGAATTTTGTAACAAAGCCGATTGTAGATCATGTTGCTAGTGGTTCATTTGTTGATTTGTCTTTTCAAGATTTCTCAGATATGCTAAATAGGATAACCAAACAGAGTCGGGCTTGGTATACCAGGGAGTCTGTGGTAGCAAGCCCCACTGTTTCTGTTGGTATGTCTGCTGAACAATGCAGGAGAGATGAGAAGCGGGATCAAGACATGGCCTATCTAAAGACTCAGACGAACTTGCTCACCAAGCACTTATTATCAGGAAAGACTGGGAAAGTGAAAGTTGTAATGTCTTAAGACCAAGTGGATGTGGATCCTAAAGAAGAGGCGAATTATGTTAATAATTAGGGGTTTTTGAGGCAATAGCAAGGGAATCAAGGTCGGAATATTTATGATAAGCCTGGTTACAAAGACAGGGAGCAAGGAAACTGGAGAAGCAATAATGATAGGAGTGGTTTATATGTTCCTCCTGGAAATTGGGAAACTGCTGCAACTAGCTCTGGAAAGATGTCCATAGAGGACGTGATGGAAAAATTATTGAAGGAAGTTGAGGCCAACAACTCTGGTGTAACCACCATGAAGACCGATCTGACATCCATCATTTAGTTGGTGCACTCACACTCCACTGCCATCAAATAGTTGGAGCAGCAGATGAGCCAACTTTCCACTGTATTCAACCAGAAAAGAGCAGAACATTACCAAGCAATACGGTTCAGAATCCGCAGAATGATGGATCATGTATGGTGATTACCACTAGGAGTGGTAAGATATTACCTGGCCCTTTTGTGGGTAAATCTGTAGATGGTGAGGTAGTTGTTCATAAATCCGAAGAAAGTAATCCAGTGGAGTCTAAGAAGCTGGATAGTTCTGTTAATGCTTCGAAGAAGGAAAGAGAGAAGGAAGAGGAAGTGGTGTTGAAAACTATCCCAAGACCACCACCTCCCTTTCCTCAACGATTGAAAAAGAAGGTTGATAATGCAAAATATAGCAAATTCATGGCAATGCTCTAGCAATTGACAATAAATGTGCCTTTGGTTGAGGCACTTGAGCAAATACCAAGATATGCAAAATTCTTGATGGACCTTGTGACTAAGAAAAGGGTTGTGAGCTACGAATTGGAGAAAAATCTCCACCATTGTAGCGCTATTTCTACAAGGACCTTGGTGCAGAAGAAGCCAGACCCGGGCGTATTCACTATTCCCTGTACAATTGGAACTATGGAATTCGCCAAGGCATTATGTGATCTGGAAGCAAGCATTAATATGATGTCACTGATTGTTTATAAAAAGTTGGGTCTGGGAAATCCCATACCCACCAACATGCGACTCGTGATGGTGGATAGGTCAGTAAAGCGACTTGTTGGCACTCTGTATAATGTATTGGTGAAGGTGTCCAGCTTTATATTCCCTACAGACTTTGTCATTTTGGATTGCGAGGTGGACTTTGAGGTGCCCATAATTTTGGGTCGACCTTTCCTCGCAACCAGAAGTATGTTGATTGATTTGAGAGCGAATGAGCTCTTATTCAGGATGAATAGTGAAGTGGTCCGGTTTGATGTGGGTAAGTCAATGAAGCAACATGAAAAAATGAGTGTGTTCTCAGTAGTTGATGTGTATTATGAGGATGAACAAGAAGTGTCCATAGCTGAGCAACTTGTTATCAAACCTTTGGCCGCAATTATGATGAATTATGATAGTGAAGGTATCAGGGAGTCTGAAGAGACCGTTTGTGCTTTGACAGGAATGGGTTCATATCCTTATGCTCCTAAAAAGCTAGACCTTGACCTTGCTAATCGACCAACACCACCAGCTAAGCCATCTATTAAGGAGCCTCCGATGTTAGAATTAAAAGAACTGCCTGGACACTTACGGTACATATTTTTGGGCAATGGGAACACGCTACCTATTATTATTGCGGCTGATTTGGATGAGCAATAGGTAAACGCACTTATTTTAGTACTTCAGAGGCACAAGAGAGCTATAGGCTGGACCATCACAGATATTATTAGCATTCCCCCGGGCATCTGCACGTATAAAATTCAACTTGAGGAAGAATGTATTCCAACCATAGAGCATCAGCGCCGTCTTTACCCACCAATGCAAGAGGTAGTTAAGAAAAAAATTATTAAGTGGTTGGATGAAAGAGTGGTTTACCCTATTTCTGACAGCAAGTAGGTAAGCCCAGTTCAATGCGTTCTCAAAAAAATAGGCATGACGATGGTTGCTAATGAAAGGAATGAGTGGATTCCTCTCAGGCCTGTAACTGGGTAAAGAGTTTGTATGTACTACCGCAAACTGAATTCTTGAACTCTAAAAGACCACTTCTCGATGCCCTTTATAGACCAAATGCTTGATCAATTGGCTGGAAGGAGATGGTATTGCTTCTTGGATGGTTATTACGGATACAACCAAATCTCCATTGCTCCTGAAGATCAGGAGAAGACGACATTCACATGCCCATATGGAACCTTTGCATTTAAGAGGATGCCATTTGGGCTATGCAATGCGCCCGCCACTTTTCAATGGTGTATGATATCTATCTTTTCAGACATGGTGGAAGACACCATAGAGGTATTCATGGATGATTTCTCTGTGATGGGTGATTCATCCGAGATGTGTTTGGCAAATCTAAATATAGCCTTGCAAAGATGTGTTGAATTTAATTTGTGCTTAACTGGCAAAAATGTCATTTTATGGTAAAAGAGGGCATCGTTCTCGGCCACAAATTTTTTGAAAAAGGGATAGAAGTTGATTGAGCAAAAGTGGAAGTTATTGAGAAACTACCACCTCCCATTTTAGTCAAGGGAGTGCGTAGTTTTCTTGGACATGCTAGCTTTTATCGGAGATTTATAAAAGACTTCTCAAAGGTTACAAATCCACTTTGCAAACTTTTGGAGAAAGAAGTGAAGTTTTCCTTCGATGATGAGTTCTTGAAGGAATTGGAATGACTTAAAAAGAAGCTGGTTGAGGCCCCTATTGTTGTTACACCTAATTGGTCAAAACCATTTGAGATCATGTGTGATGACAGTAGTGTTGCCCTTGGAGATGTATTGGAACAAAAGAGGGACAGACTGTTTCATCTGATATATTACGCCAGTAAAGCACTGAATGGAGCGCAAAAGAATTACACCGTCACTGAACAGGAACTTCTGACCGTAGTGCATGCTTTTGAGAAGTTTAGAGATTATTTGCTTGGGACCAAAGTGGTGGTCCATACCGACCATGCTGCCTTGAGGTATCTGATGGCTAAGAAGGATACAAAACCAAGGTTGATTAGATGGGTATTACTGCTGCAAGAATTTGACCTTGGGGTCAAAGATAGGAAAGGTTATGAAAACCAGGTTATAGTTCATTTGTCTAGAATAGAAGGTGAACAAAAAATTAGTGATGAAATGAATATAAATGATGCATTCCCTGATGAGGAGATCCTGGCTTCCATTGTGGAAAAATTGCCTTGGTATGCGGATTATGCAAATTATGTTGTGAGTGAGGTCATCCCAGAAAACCTTCCATTCCATCAAAGGAAGTAATTCTTGCATGATGTGACTCATTACTTCTGGGATGAACCGTATCTTTTTTGGTGATGTGCAGATAATATTATAAGGAGATGTGTACCGGAAGTGGATGTATTATGCATATTAGAAGCATGTCATGCTTCCCCAATTGGGGGTCACCATGCAGGCGACCGAATGTCTAGGAAGGTGTTGCAGAGTGGCTATTACTGGCCAACATTATTCAAGGATGCCCATGAGTTTGTGCTGAAATATGACCAATGTCAGAGGCAGGGGCCAATCTCCAAAAGACATGAGATGCCCTTGACTAAGATGTTTGAAGTGGAATTGTTTGATGTCTGGGGCATTGATTTCATGGGTCCTTTTGTAAGATCATATGGGATGAAGTATATTTTAGTTGTTATTGACTACATCTTGAAATGGGTCAAATTTTTAGTATTGTCTGATAATGAAGGGAAGAGGGTTGTTGCTTTTCTCAAGAAGAACATCTTCTCTCGCTTTGGAGTACCACGTACTATTATAAGTGATGGAGGATCTCATTTTTGCAAAAAATTATTTCAAGCAGCTTTAGCAAAATATGGGGTGAAACAACACCGAGTATCTACTCCATACCACCCACAAACCAGTGGGCAAGTAGAGGGGTCGAATTAATAGATTAAAGCCATCCTAGCCAAAATGGTGAACACTAGCCGGAAAGATTGGTCTCGAAAGCTCGATGATGCCCTGTGGGCATATCATACTATGTTCAAGACAACCATTGGCATGTCACCATTTTAGCTGGTCTATGGAAAAGCTTGCCACCTACCAATAGAGCTGGAGCACAAAGCCTTATGGGCACTCAAAAGGCTGAATTTGAATTGGAAGGAAAGGCAACTGAATGGGATGGATAAATTCCGTCTCAGGCATATGAATGAGTAGATCTATATAAATAAAATATAAAAAAATACCACGAGTGGAGGATAGAGAAATGAGACTTCCAAAAGGGTGACATGGTCCTTCTGTTCAATTCCAGACTCAAATTGTTCCCAGGTAAGCTGAAATCTAAGTGGTCAGGCCCTTTTAAAGTTAGCCAAGTCTACTCATCTAGAGTAGTGGAACTTGTAAATGATGACGACAGTACCTTCAAGGTAAATGGGCAACGTGTTAAGCTTTACATTGGTCCGAAAGAATCAATGAAAAGTATCACCATTATCTGTCTCGATGAAGTCTGAAGTAATCAAGATACTTGTGTCATGTCGTGATGTTAAATTAGGCACTGCATGGGAGGCAACCCATGAACCCCGGGATTCAGCCATTCCAGGTATACTTTAACCCTTAGTTTAGCTTTATTTTTAATTTTAAGTTGAGGGTGTAGGGTAGGATATTGTTGTAACAAATTTTTGGTAGATAATTAGGAGTAATACAGGTACTTGAGGCAGTAAGCTTGTTTTGTGACTTTTGAGAACCTCTCCATTGATCTGAGTTTATAACTATGTGAATTGCATTTATCTGTGATTGCGGTGCATCTTTTTGTGGCATTAGTCTGGCGACTTAATGATTTTTGCTGAACAAATTGCATGAATCAGATAAGTAGTGATATGCGATGTACTTGTGTGCTATGTGTATGTGCGGTTTTACTCAGATCCTGCTGTGTGCCAAATTTAGAACTTGCCCTGTTAGTCCTGCCGAGGTTGTAGGATAGAGGTTAGAAAAAAATCATAGGACATTTTTTATTGTAACCCACTTTCAGCCTAAATGATCTTCCCAATGTGAATAATATCCCTTGATCCCTGATTTGAGCCTATATGTCTATTTCTTTTTGTGAAACCTCTCACTTTCTCATTTACCTCATAGTAAACCTGTTTTGGCCCCGGCCCTCCTTGGACACTGTGCATCTTGACTTAGGCAAACAGCCTAAGTTGAGGGTGGCTATCATAGGGGTGCATGATGCAAAATGAACATGAAGAGAGGTAGAATAAGAGAAAAGAATAAAAAGTTGGGTGCGGTTAAAAAGGAATAAGAAAAGAGAAAGTTATGTTAAAGATGATAAAAAGATAATATGATGATTGAAAAGACCGCATCCATCTTGCGCATATATGATCAATAAAAGAAGAGAAAGAAAAGAAGGTTGAGAAGTGAAACCCTAAGAGTTTAGTGTAGTATCAAGGAGGCATAGTCACTCTAAAATATCCATGAATATCATACCAGCCCCTAGCCTACATTATAAGCCTAAGAAAAGCCCTAAAGTGATCCTAACTGACCTACCTGAAGATTTGGGTACTAACTATAAGGGCAAGCCTATGGCATTTGACATGCAGTGTTTGGAACTTCATTCTGAGAGTGAGACTTGTGATTATCCCTATGTTTATGTATGTGAATTCTAATATTAGTGAAAAAAGGATTTCTTTGTGGGGAGGGCACATTGGGTATGTTGCTAAGTCACTGACTTGTTCAGATAGTGTGATCTTGGTATGGCATAATTGTTATTGCTGAATTTTTGTCGTATCTTGATGCTTGTGAGTTGCATGGTTGTTTTTCAAAACATCAACAGTGAGTTTTCAATTGACTGACCTTGGAGATGGTGAAATTGTTCTGAATTAATATGAGTAGTTAGCTGCCAAATTGTACTTCGTATTCTCTTAGTTATGTTTTGGTTGCTTGAGGACAAACAATTGTTTTAAGTTGAGGGTGTTGATGTGTGAGCATATGCTAACACATTTGAGGCTTTTAACTCTAAATAATTGCAAGGTCTTGACTAACGTTAGTTATTTTTGATTAATTTATATTTGATTATGTAGTTTAAGCTAATATGATAGAGAACCAACATAAAATGAAGCAAAGAAGTTGAAATTTGAAGAAATCTAAAGACAAGTATGGTTGACGACATTTGTGATAAATCGTCAACCCTGTGATAAGCTATCAAGTTGGTCGTCATCAGTAGACAGAGAATTGGCCTAAAGTGGAAGTTATGACGACATTTTGTGATAAGCCATCATAATGGTGATAAGTCGTCAGGAATGCCGTCAGACTTAGGTAGGACATGAGAATTGGAGCAAAAGTGTGACGATATTTCTGATAAGTCGTCACAGTCCTGATAAGCTGTCAGAAGTTTCTGTCAACCTAAGACAGGACGAGTGTAGATTTGGAGAAAACCTGACGATATTCTTGATAATTCGTCAGGATCCTGATTAGGCATCACCAATAGTCGTCGTCTATTCCGAGAAAAAGCTGTAACCTTGATTTTGTTTCCTTATTTAGGGTAAACTATTTAAAGCTTTGTTTTAGAGTTTTCTAGACATTATTAACATTATTATTATCATTATTCTGGATAAGGTCGACACCTTGAGTTTTGGGAGGATATTTTGATATTTTCTCTTTTTACTTCTGGACTTGAACAGTGCAACTATTTCTGAGAGATTATTATCAGTATTTTGGGATTTTTCCTTTGTGATCTAATCTGTGATTCACTGGTTATTATTCATCTCTGTAAGTTTATCTTTCAAATTATGAATTCAATTATGTGTTTCGTTCGTTACATCATGAGTGGCTAAACTCCATTAACCTGACTTATGGGATCTAGGGTTAGGTCTTGATGAGGTGCTAAGTATTCAAGATTCAAAAGGTGGCAGGATTTCTTGATAATTCTGAAGCTTTAATTAACGTCTGTTGGTTGCAAATAGTAGACACACCTGTTTTGATTTGCTTGAGAAAGAAATCAAATATAGTAGGAAGTGAATTATCAATAGGGGCTCGGAAATACTTCGTTTAATAATCAGCGCTGTAACAAGGTTGGTTAACCTGAGGTAAAATTTGGGTAGTAAGTAGAAATTCCCTAAGTCCGAGGGGATTAGGGAATTAAACGCTTAAGTAGGTCGAGAGACATTTAAGCATAACATCGATAAAGATAGCTTGTTAACCTACCCACCGTGAGAATTTTGAACCACTTTTAGCATTTGTCATGTACCGAAAGCCCTAGTGAACATAATTCTGGTTATTTCATAAACTCTTGATTTATAAACACCAAAAGTAAAGTGACAAACAACAACTTGTTAAACCTAATCCCCCCATTTTAGGAAACATTAAACTATCAGTGGATTAAATCGTAAACAACTTGAGTTCACACCATATTCCCTGTGGGATTCGACCCCAACCTAGTTGGGTTTTATATTAACAACGGTCTCTTACACCTATTCAAGAGTGTAATTTGAGCATTATCACTTCATCTGTTGATCAAGTCACGCAACACTCTTAAAATGCTGAAAAAGGTATATTTTGAATTCATTTGTTATTAATTTATTGAACTAAATTTGATTGTTTTAGTTTTTACCAAATTGTATAATTGTAGGTACATCTAATCGTGGAAAGATGAAAAGAATTCGAGGTAGCAATAAGTGCAAAGAAGTTACTTCACTTAAAATTAGAGAAAAGCTGAAATTAACCTTTTAAAATAATGGCAAACTATTTTCAAGACATTTGAGAAAAATTATTCGTGATCGCAATATCTGTCCACTGAGAGTAACATCATAGAGTGATATTAGCCAAGAAAAATTGAATCACATGTGGGCATCTATTGAGGTAAATAACATATCTACATTTGATTTAGATTCTTTTTAACTATAAAAGCTCTGCTTATTTTTATAAAACCCGAGCTTATCATTTTGTTCATTCAGGTCCTTTCTTGGTAAAAAAGTTTGATAGTATTTGCAATGCATTAACTTATCTCATATTTTGATTATTGTAGGATAAATTTGAGGGTGTTGAACTGAGTGATCATCGTGAATATGTTTTGAGGTGGATGAATGAGTTATGAAATAAATGGAGAGGATACTTAAATGAAACATATGTGAAGAATAAGTCACTTCAACAAGCTCTGAAGAATAAGCCAAATGGAATAGACAATAAATAATGAGAGTGGTTGGTAAAAGAACATTTTTCTTCTGAAGCTTTTTAGGTATGCAAATACTTTCTTATCTGAAATCTAGCAAGATAGCAAGGGAATTTAGGAAACTCCCTGATTTCGAGATGAATTTCCTTGTGGGGATTTATGCAACTCCCTTTTGTTTTATAATTTTTATTTGAATTATTAAAAGTTAGCTTATTGTTTTACAAATATAGGAGAAAAGTAAAAGAAATGCAGCAAATCGAGCTAAGTTGACGATGCTTCATCACATGGGTAGCAAGCCTATTCGAGATATTATTTTTGAAAAGGTATTATTATAAAGTTATTTTCTTATAAAAAAATTTATGAGGTGTTATTTGACATGTTTGTCTTTGATGTAAAAGGGGGGGAGATGGAAATCCACCAGATTTGGAGACTATTTTCTATGAGAGTCGAAAAAAAGATAACAGGCTCGTTGAACCTGAAGCAATTCAAAAACATGTGCGTTTGGTAAATTTAATATGTATATTATTACTTGAAATTATATGGAATAATGATGAAAAATATTTCTTTCTATATTTTGCAGGCTCAAATAGAAGAAACAGTAAATGCAGAGCCATCTTTATCTAGCATAGAGATTGTTGAAAAGTATTTTGGACCTCAAAATCATAGCCATGTAGTTGCCTTTGGGGGTGGATTTAAGGAGAAAGACTTAAAAGGTGGCACTTCCTCCAAGGTTGAATTATTGTCTATGTTACGTTCTACTCAAGAGGAAAACAAATACTTAAATAAGGAAAATAAGTCCTCGAATGATCGTCTGTCTACCTTAGAAGATGGGATGAAAGAAATTAGGAAAATGAAAGATTCTTTGTTGCTCAACAATAAGAAGTCAGGGCCACAACATCGCCAATTTCAAATAAATGACCACTGCCTTATGCTCTCCAAGTTAGTAATCATATACCTTCTCACTCCCCTCTGTATATTTATTATATTGGTTTGAGAAATTTAAAATACATAAACTGTAGCAAGTGGTTGGTGTATGTAGTATGTAATTTTTGTTAATCCTTTTCGAGGTTCTATTTTGGTTGGTGGCTGAATGAAGTTTTATTTTATACAATTGTGTGACTGGAAGTTGGATAGAGGTCCCTCTTTTTTTATCACCAGGCTTAGCTTTGCAGGTGTTTATAGGCCGATTTCAGGTTGTTTTTTGGTTGGTGGCTGAACTCAGCTTTGCAAGTGTCTTTTGGTTGGTGGCTGAACTTAGCTTTACAGGATGTCTTTATAGGCTGAACGAGGTTCTATTTTTGTTAGTGGCTGAACTTAGCTTTGCAGGTGTTTATAAACTACACTATGAACCAAAAATATCTTTTTGGACCAAAACTCCACAATCTATAGATAGTGAAAGAAACCTAATACATCATTTCTTTTTAATGCACTTAAAATGTTGTATACTGTAGCTTACTTACAACTGAGACAAAGTTTCACCTCACAGCAATTTATGTGTTGCATACTATAGCTGTCGGACTTCCTTTGTGGGGAGCACTGAGAAATTTAATCTCAGATTACAAAACCTTGGTTTCTCTTGGGTGATTTCAATTCCATGTTGCATATTGAGGACAGAGTGATAGGCAGCCAAGTTTAAGATAGTGAAATCAGGGATTTTAAAAGTTTTGTAGATGACTGCAACATGTCAAAATTGTCTACTGTGGGTTGTCGTTCATTCAAGTTCTTGATAATGGGCTGCATTAAGTTTCTTGATTATTGGTTGTTATAGTTTAATTTGGTTAGAGTTGCTTTAAACCACTGAAAATTATCACTTTTCTTGAAATGGGGTCTCGCTAAATTCGTGATTCTTGTTATTTTTGTCCCCATAAGGTTTGTCAGATAGTGGTTATAAAGTTCTGACATGTAACTGAAAGTTAGATCCCTGCCAGTTAGCCCTTTGTTTTTGTTTTTATTTATAAAAGTTATGGCTTTACTCCATTAATTTATATGAGTTGTGGTGGTCCTATGGAGTCCAAATAGGCAAAAGATTGTTTGGAGGTTTTGGATACATCCTAGATATATAGTATTAACTGATTTGCTTGTTCTTCACTAACTTGTATTCTTTGTAAATCTGTTAATATGTAGAGTTAGATTAATAGTAACATCTTATTTTATGGACCTTAATAAAGGTCAGTATACAGTTAATAGAAATGAATCAGCGAATAATAGATTTTATCATAATCACTCTAGTCATGATCAAGTAGGTAGGAGTTGTCTTCCTACCGAAAGTTTTTTTTCCTTTGCCTATGCAAGTCTAGTTGAACCTATTTCACAGATTATTTTTCTCCTAAAGTGATGTACTAATTTTCTACTTTACTATTACATAAGTCTCTTTATTTAGGTGAAGCAGTAGGAACTAAAAGTGGAAGACTTTATTTTTTTTTCCCTATGATGAAAGTTGGCGATTTGAACTGAAAGTCGAGGACTTAAACAACAGAAACAGGAGTTACTTGATTATTTTTTTTATATGTATTCAAAATTTATGAAAAAATTGATATCATACTTAGCTCGATCGGGATGGTAACTATGTCTTTTGTGAAAAAACTATTGAAACTTATATCATGGGATGTTAATTAACTTAGTTTTCTGGTCTCTAATTATATTATGTTTTTGTATCGAGATTCTCGATAGCAATTTGATATAAATTGATGAAATTTATTATTTTGTGATATATATTAGCCTCATTTGTGGTCAATTAGAGACTAGAAATATCTCTCGGCTTTAAAGATTGATTTGGGACTAGAATATTTCTTGTCTTTAAAAGTTGATCTACGACCAGGATTTTGCTCGTCCTTAAAAGTTGATCTAGGAAAAGAATTTTGCTCGTCCTTAAAGTTTGATCTAGGAAAAGAATTTTACTCGTCCCTAAAAGATAATTTAGGACTAGGTAGTTAGTCTATTTGAGGCGAGATATATCTTCGCTAAAAGATAATTATGACCAAGTAGTTAGTCTATTTGGGATGACAAATATTGTCACTAAAATATAATTATGACCAGGTATTTAGTCTATTTTTGACGAGATATACCATCGCTAAAAGATGATTAGGACCAGGTAGTTAGTTTATTTGGGACAAGATATATCGTCGCAAAAGGATAATTAGGACAAGGTAGTTAGTCTATTTGGGACGAGATATATCGTCGTAAAAGGATAATTAGGACCGTATTTTTGACCATCTCAAAAGGTTTTTAAGGATCGGCTTTATTGCGTCGTCACTATTGAGCTTTTGCAGCGGAGCCTATTAGGACGGGACGCGACTGATTTTTTTCCATCCTAAAAGACCAATTGAAACGAGATTTGGACTTTTTGGGACCAGATTTTCCTTCCTTATAGGCTATTTTTCTTGTAGTGACTTGTTTAAAAATACAAATGATCTTGTCAACTACAAACAAATGAAACAAATTAAATTACAAATAAAAGTACACTATGCGGTCAACTTACAAATATAAATACATAATAGTTCTAAAAATACAAGTGCATCGATAAAATAATACACAAATACAAATAAAATGAAATCACACAATATAAATACAATGTCCTATCAATTATAAAATAAAAATATAAAATAATTCTTTAAAATACAAATGTGAATTGTATAAACTATAAATGATGGTGCGAACTAGCAAACACAAATACAAGTACGAACTATAAAATATAAATACAAATGCGAATTATAACATACAAATACAAGTTCGAATTATAAAATATAAATAAAAATGCAAATTATAACATACAAATACAAGTGTGAACTGTAAAATACAAATAGAAATGCAAACTATAACATACAAATACAAGTACGGACTATAAAATACAAATACAAATGTGAACTATCACATACAAATACAAGTGTTAACTATAAAATACAAATATAAATGCAAACTATAACATACAAATACAAGTGTGAATTATAAAATATAAAAATAAATGCGAACTATAATATATATACAAAAACAAGTGCGAACTATAAAATGCAAATATAAATATAATTGTATCAATGAATACAAAAATATTTATGATGATGTAAATACAAATACGATAAGCAATTGTGGTATGTTTGTTATTATTCGTGACTTGTACTCGAGTAGTCATATTTTTCGAAAGTACAAAAAATAGAAAATAGAAAAAAAAGGTACAAAAAGAAAATAAAAAACAAAGAAAAGAAAAAAAAAAGAAGAAAGAAAAATAGAAGATAGAGAGAGATAGAAAAAAGGAAAAAGAATGAAAAAATAAAAATATATATAAAAAAAGAAGAAGAAAAACACGAAAAAAATACAAAGAATGAAAGAAAGAATTGAAAAAGAAAATAGAAAAAAAATCAAAAAGTAAAAAAAACAAAAAAGAGAAAGAATAAAAAATAAATGATGGTAAATATAAATACAATGTGCGGTTATGATGTTTCTGTCATCATCCATGACTTGTATTCGATGAAGTCATATTTTTTAAAAATAAAAAAATATAAAAAATGTGATTAATGTATTTACATTTTATACGAATACAGACTATTGAGTAAAAGCGAAAACAACGAATGTAAATCAAACACATCGGTTATAAATGGTAATATTGTAATGGCTATGGAAGGTGAATTTTGTGCCAACTATTGTTACTTTTGAAACTTCCCATTTATAAAAAGATATTATAGTTTTTTTTATCATAAATAATCAATTTTCTTTAAGGAAAAAATAACATACTCCCTCCGTCCCATTTTATGTTTTACCATTTCACCGGACATGAGATTTAAGAAATAAGTGATAACTTTATAAAATTTACAAAATTACCCCTCTTAAAGTTATTTTATTATTTACTTTTTAGCTGTCTTTTCTTAATAAGTGCGACCCACTAAGGATAAAATAGAAATGATGTCATTAAATAGTTAACAAATAAGACAAGGTAATATTTTTTTGGACGAACCAAAAAAAAAATTGTGACACATAAAATGGGACGAATATAGTATCATTTTTCTTGAAGACTTTGCCCTGCCCTCCCTCCCGCCCCACTCCCCCCTTTTCCAATGTGGAAGTCTAAGACATACACGAATTATCGGCCAAGCCATAGAGCTGGCCCAATCTCAAAATGAGATGCTTTGTTTTTGCTACATTAGCGTTTGAACAGTAATCATATTAATTAATAGGTAAATTGACAAAAATTATACAAGAGCTCGTTCAAATTGAAGAGTGAGCTGTAAATTCATGGATTGTAGTTGCAGGTTATACTTCTCACACCTTTAGGAGTAATTTTAGCCCATCGCAGTAGCTAGCAATCAAAAAAGAAAAAGTCTCATTTGTTAGGCATTTTATAACAATCAGATGTTTACATAACAAAGTATTAAAGATGTATCTACTTAATTAAGGGATTCCTACATATTTGTACAGGTGACGAAGACTTTTAAAACTAAATGGCCACATGTATTATATAATGTATATATAATGTATCAATATCGTATAAATAATGTATAATTTTATATACGTGATATATAATTTTAGATGATGTACATAATGTATATGTAAGATTTTATCAATTTTAATATTGAAAAACCACTAGGGCAATATTACGTGGACTATTAACATAGTTCTATGAGTAATAAGTTGACCAATATTAGATAAAAATTATAGAATTAGGACGATAGAATGTAATTCAAGAAGTTAATAATTTGGTGTACTCCACTTTAATATACTTGCTGCAATACTTGAAAATCTAAAAAGAACAAAAAGAATTGCAATTATAATTTGTTCAATACATTTAGGCTATTTTCTCTTCTTTAGAAAAAAGTGTCACTCTAACTTATAAGAGTGAAGAAACAGACTACAGAAGGAGTTAATGAGAATAAAATAACGTGGGTGTTAGCGGATAAAATATAAAAAGGCAAAATAATGTTTTCTTGATTTATTTTATCTTAAAAAACTTAAAGAAAATAAAATTATACAAATTTATTACTAAAAAAAATATATAATTATACTTTTTATCATAAATAATCAATTTCTTTAAGGAAAAATTAATATTCACCCAGTCCCAATTTATGATAAAATCTGTCATTTTAGGCAGTTCTAAAAGAATGACACATTTCTAACTTTACTAACACTTTAATTTTAAAATGTCTATTTTACTTTTAATGAAATTATTTAAAATCATACAAATATTTATGACTTCTTTTATTTCATGATTTAAAAAAAATAAAAAAAAATTAATTATATGTCGAGTTAAAAAACCTCATATAAATTGAAATGAAGGAAGTATGTAATTTCTTCTTGATAGAAATTGCCCTACCCTCCCTCCGCCCCTTCCTTCCCAAATTTGGAAGTCTAAGGCATATGAATTACCGGCCTCGCCATAGAGCTGGCCCACTCTCAAAATGAGCTGCACGTTTTTTCTACGTTAGCATTTGAACAGTATATTATTCAATACTCCCATACTTTTATTTCTGCGTCATAGTTTAATCGAATATAAAGTTTAACAAAAAAAGATAAAAAAAATTGATAGTGTTTACCTTATTATTTTTATTAATAAATGTATTATTATTATCTTTAATTAAATTGGTGAAATCAATAAAAATAAAAATAAAATTGTACATTTAAATAGTTATCAAATAAAAAAAAGTGATATTCTTTTTTAAATGAACAAAAAAAATAACAACACATAAAATGGTACGAAAAAAATTGGTAAATTGATGAATATTTTATATAGAACTAGTTTAAAATCGAAGAGTGGATTGCAAATTCTTGGATCATAGTCCTAGGTTTTACTTCTCGCGCCATTACTTTCTAGAAGTAACTTTAGCCCCATCGTAGAGCAAGCTACCAACGAAGAAAAAATCTCATTTTTTTGGCATTTTTACAGTAGTCAGATGATGGATTACGCCTACATTAAATTATTCAAATGACATTATTTCATATTAAGTTATTTGTTTTAATTCTTCAAATTCTCAATATTTTTCGGAACAACAAAAGAAAACATTCCCTAAGGATTCAACTCCTCTCCATTTTCATTCTCTCCATTTTTTTCAAGTTTCTACTTGGATGAGAGACACATAAACTAAGTTAAAATGAAAGAGATCTTTCAGAAATAGTTACACTTTGCTGTAAAACTCACATTCTAGAGTCATATTTTACATAATTATCATTTATATCTGTTGTATTCAATTTACGCCCGTCGTATTCGGTTTTATCAGTAGTTTGTATTCATATCAAATTTAAATATAGTACCTATTTAGCTGTTGTATTCGATTCACAGTCATTGTATTCACTTTTACTCAGTGATTTGTATTCATAAAAAACATAAATACACTACATATTTAGTCTCACCAAAAACACTACCACTTTTTTCTTTTTCATTTTTTTATATTTTTTTCTTTTTCGTGTTTTCCTCGTTTTTTCTTTTTTTTCTTCTATTTTTTTTGTTTTTATTTTTTTTGTTTTTATTTTTTCTCTCTCTTCTATCTCTAACTTCTCTTTCTCTTTCTTCTTTTCTTTTCTTTTTAGATTTTTTTTCTTTTTTGTACTTATTTTATTTATTCTTTTTTTATTCTATTTTATATTTTTTGTATTTTCGAAAAATATGACTACTCGAGCACAAGTCATGGATGATAACGTAAAAACCGCAATTGTTTATCATATTTGTAGTCACACCGTCATTTATATTTTTGTATTAATTGATACAACTATATTTGTAATTGTATTTTAAGTTCACACTTGTATTTGTATTTTGTAGTTCACATTTATATTTGTATTTGTTAGTTCACACCATCATTTATATTTTGTATAATTCACACTATTTTAAAGAATTGTTTTGTATTTGTATTTTATAATTGAATGTATATTGTATTGGATAATATTTGTGTTGTGTTTTTATTGTGTTTGTATATTTTAATTATATTTGTATTTGTATTCTATTTTCGTCGATGCCTTTTTATTTTTAAAGAATTATTTTGTATTTATATTTGTAAGTTGATTGTATATTGTATTTAGCCGTGATTATATATAATTTATCATTTGTATTTGTATACAAAAAATTAAATGCATTAATTGTATTTTCTTGATTTTAAAATATATAAATATGTAATGTATCATTTGATACAAATGTACCATTTTGTATTTGTATGTCAAAATTATCATTCGTATTTATCAATAAACAAATATCACTTGATACAAATACAATTACAAATAAATGAAACAGATGATTTTACAAATTTGTATTTGTATATATTGTATTTGTATAAAAGTTTGAATTGTATTTATTTGTATCAATAAATACAACTCGTATCAATAAATACAAACAAGTACTCATAGAAAGAAAATCAATCGTACCTTTTCAATAATTAAAAAATATAAATGATAGATCACACTTGTATCTGTATGTTATAATTCGCATTTGTATTTGTATTTTATAGTTCACACTTATATTTGTATGTTATAGTTCACATTTGTATTTGTATTTTATAGTTCGAACTTGTATTTGTGTTTGCTAGTTCGCACAAATGAAAAGAAGGAGAAAAAACGAAAAGAAAAAAAAAGGAGAAAAATGAGAGAAAAGGAGAAAAAAATACAAAAAAAAAAAGGAAAGTAAAAGATAATAGAGAAAAAAGGAAAAAAGTAGGAGAAAAAATAAAAAGGAAAAAAGGAGAAAAATGGAAAAAATAAAATGAAAAAGAAAAAAGAGAAAAGGGAAAAAAAGAAAGAGAAAAGAAAAAATGAAGAAAAAAAACTAAAAAATGAAAAAAAAGGAGAGTAATAGAAAATAGAGAAAAAGAGAAAATACATGAGAGGGGCTATGAAATATTATTAGGGATAATTAAAAGGCAAGAGGAGACTATGAATTGTAATTAATTGAAACTTAGGCTAGATAAGGTAATTAGGAGTCTATGTTTGCTAAGTTATGTAGTTATTCCATATTAAATTCTCTTGAAGTGTATATGCTAGACTATGTTTTGCTTTAATTTGTGTACTTATTCCATATTAGGGGAAGTTTCAAAAATAGCAACACTTGACATAAAATTTATTTTTCACAGCTATATTTTATAATATTATTATTTATAATCAATATATTTGAGTTACATCCACTGCATTCAGTTTTACTCGATGGTCTGTATTCATATAAACATAAATACATTAATCACTTTTTATATTTTTTTTATTTTTAAAAAATATGACTACATAGAATACAAGTCATGGATGATGATCAAAACATCATAACCATGCATTGTATTTGTATTTACCATCATTTTTTTATTTTATTCTTTTCTAGTTTTTATTTTTTTTTTACTTTTTGATTTTTTTCCTATTTTTCTTTTATTCTTTCTTTCATTTTTTGTATTTTCTTTTATATTTTTTATTTTTCCTTTTTTTGTTTCTTTTTTCTCGTTTTTTTTTTTTTTTTATCTCTATCTTCTATTTATCTTTTTTTTTGTTCATTTTTTTTTATTTTCTTGTTTGCACCTTTTTTCATTTTTTTCTATCTTATATTTTTTTTATTTTTGAAAAATATAGCTACTCGAGTATAAGTCACGAATAATAACAAAAATATCACAACTGCTTATTGTATTTTTATTCACATCATCATTTATATTTTTGTATTCGTTGATACAATTATAATTGCATTTGCATTTTATAGTTCACGCTTGTTTTTGTATATATATATATATATTAGAGTTCACAATTATATTTGTATTTTATAGTTAGCACTTGTATTTGTATGTTATAGTTTACATTTGTATTTGTATTTTATAGTTCACACTTTTATTTGTCTTTGCAAGTTTGTACCATCAATTATATTTTATATAATTCAAACTTGTATTTTAAAGAATTATTTTGTATTTGTATTTTATAATTGACTGGACATTATTTTTATATTTTGTGATTTTATTTTATTTGTATTTGTGTATTATTTTTATTGATGCACTTGTATTTTTAAAGAACTATTTTGTATTTATATTTGTAAGTTGAATACATATTATATTTTAGTTGTAATTTAATTTGTTTCATTTGTTTGTAGTTGACAGACGTAGTGTCCCAAGGGGGAGAAACACTATAATCTCCTGAACTTTAATTACCTAAACATATCATTCCCTCTTTATGTAAGGAACCTAGCTTGGAGTAGTGGGTACTTATAGGTGGACCCTCAAGATCCAATATCAGTTGAAAACCATGTATGCAATGGCTCAGTTCAGTTCACGATACTCAGTCCATGTCATAAGTTACAGACTCAGTCATGTTCTCATGTTCCCGTTCATGTATGTTCAGTAAAAGGTCTCGAGTTTGAGATTAATGACTTTATCTATCTAAGGATCTCTCCCATGAAGGGAGTAAAGAGATTCAACAAGAAGGGAAAGCTCAGTCTCCGATATGTCGGTCCCTTCAAAATTCTCAGTCGTTTCGGCAAGGTAGCTTATGAGCTCGAGTGCCCTCAGATCTAGCTTCAGTGCATACAGTTTTTCATGTCTCCTTGCTTAAGAAGTGCATAGGTGACCCAACAGTTGTAGTCCCTGTCAATGGCGTAGATATTGAGAACAGTCTCTCTTACGAGGAAATTCCAGTCAAAATCCTTGACTACCAGATTCGCAGACTGAGGAACAAAGAAGTCCCTCTAGTCAAAGTTCTTTGGCGGAATCAATCCGTTGAGGGAGCTACTTGGGAAGTAGAAGCAGATATGCGGACCAAGTATCCTCACCTTTTCTCCGCTAATTCAGACTCTGCCCAGGGTAATAGTTTTCCTTAAGCCTATTCAGTTTCATGTTCAGATTTCAGTTACAATCTCGGTATTTTAAAGTACCATTGCATATTCAGTCATGCATTCATGTATCAGCTCAGTCATGTACTCATGCATCATATATGCATGTTTATCTTGATAAATTTAGCTTATCAATAATTTTATTCATGTATTCATAAGTCAGTATTCATGCATCAGATATGCATATTCAGTATGAAATTTTAGTATATCAGAAGTTCAAGTCATATAATCATGTTTCAGATGTTCACATCCCTTAAGTAAGTTCAGTCTATCAAAATCCTAGCTTCATTCGAGGATGAATGTTCCCAAGGAGGAGATATTGTAATACCCTAAACTTTTTTTTTGAAGTCTAATTTAGTCTCCAGAAGATTTAGGGATGACTTCCTAAGGGAATAATGTTTAAATCAGATAGAATTTCCCCAATTTCTACTTTTTATCATGTGGGAAATTCAACTAGCTTTCCAACGTTACCAATTTCGCAAAAATACGGTAACAGGGTAAAAAGATATGGACATTTTACAGTGAGCTGACTGAACTGCCCAGGAGTGATGGAAGGCGCGATGAACTGTCGAGGTAACGGCGTACCGTTGCAACTGCCACTGAGGCAGTAAGACTACCTTCTAGTCAAACTGCAACGGAAATTGCAACGAACCGTCGAGCCAGCGATGAACCGTCGAGCCAGCGATGAATCGTCTCCCAGACCGTCGCTAATATGGTAGTAACTTATTTTCTGGCTAAACTACGACGGACAGAGCGATGAACCGTCGAGCCAATAATAGACCGTTGCCCAAGCCGTTGTAGATCCTATTTAGTAATTTAAAGCCATTTTTAAAAGGGTGTTTGGATCTTTTTCCATTCTTTTTAACACCTAATTATACCAGACCATAGCTCATAACTTTATTATTCACCTACAACACCAAATTAGGGTTCCTCTCAAAGATCAATCCCTAAGAACAAGATCTAAACCCTTCTTTAAGAAACAAAAAAATTCAAGTTCTTTAAGTTCAATAACCATCAAGAAAACATCAAGATCTGTGTTTCCAAATCCAAGAACGTTCAAGAAATGTTAGTTATCTTTCAAGATCCAAGATTTTGAGGTATGTTTAGTGTTGATTCATGGGTTTCTTTCACCCATGAAGCTCAAGAATCCTATTTTAAAATCATGAATTGTGAAACCCATGTTGTGGATTGATTATAATCATGTTTATGTTGTTGTGCGACTTCCAAGTTGGAAGCTTTAATATGTTTTCATGAAATTTTGTTTAATCATGTTTATGTTGTTGTGCGACTTTCAAGTTGGAAGCTTTAATATGTTTTCATGAAATTTTGTTAATGTATGGATTGAAATCGATGAAATTGAGTTGAATGAAGGAACTTGATGTATTAATTTGATGTTCATGCTTAAGCTCTAAGATATTCATACTAGATATTTGATAAAATGCCTAAGAGAGTAAGATTTATGCTTATTGACTCAATAGGGACTAAATGATGAATACATTCGTTATTTTTATGTTTCAAAATGACTCTCATGCTATTGTGATGCGTTGAAATTGTTTGATGGAATGCCCATGAGACTAGAATTGTGTAACCATGATATATTTGAATGCATTCCTATTCATGTACAAGAGTATGACACCCAAGTGCTTCTTGAAACTTCCAAGTGATTGTATTATGAATTCTTGATTATGGTCATGTGCTCAAGAAGTGTCATGTCTTGTCAGTTTTATGCTATCGAGTCCTGGGGGTACTTGTACCTAACAATTTAGCTGTGTGCCTAAAGACAGGGTCAGTTTTCAAGATACATTCAGTCAAGCCATGCTCAGTAGAATTCAATCAGACTCATGACTCAGGAAAACTCAGAAATCCCAGTAATCTCAGTAACTTAGTAATCTCAGTAGTATTTCATCAGTCAGCGGAACTCACTGAACCCAGTCCAGTTCAGTTCATTTACTCCTGTTTTAGCATCGAACGAACCCAAGGATGAGGGGATACACTGAAAGTTGATGGTGTGATCCTTAGAAGCAATCTCTGCGTTCTAATACTATGTAGCCAGCATAGGTTGAGACATCAACACTGACAGATGAGGGTTGATGAGGTGGATTAACACTATTAGATGAGGGTTCCATTGTTCTCTTTTGGGGACACTATCTATGAGGGTCACCCACAACTTGTCCTTACCAGTGGCGCGGTATTGACATCCTTCCAATTGGGGTTATAGATTGGACCCCAACTCAACTATAATAGCATATTTGGGGGCATGTCAGTTAGATGACTACTTCCCACAGTTACAGTCTCAGTCTTAGTAATAAAACTTAGATAGTTCTACAAAATCTAGACTGTTAGATACAGTCACCCAGTACGGTACGGAACTCAGCTAGTTCCATCAGAATCTAGACTGTCAGATAAAGTCACTCAGTATCAGTTACTTCAGTTATCAGTAACTCATGATATTAGTATTCAGACTCAGTAGTTAGTATTATCACGAATTCAGTTACAGTTACTTATTTATGCATGTATTCTCATGTTCATGTTATACGGTCAGTTAGTATTGTTCATGCATATGGACCCTTTTTATTAAGCCTACCTCACTAGCATACCAGTACATTCAATCGTACTGACGCATTTGCGCTATGGTATTTTATACTATAGGTTCAGAAGTATGAGCTCCAGAGCATCAGTAGCATTCCAGTTTCAGCAGTCAGAGTCAGCAGTGAGTCCTCATCATTTGAGGATGTTATGATTTGATTAATTCACTTCTATAATACTTAGTTTATCTAAGTAGTTGGAGTTAGTTGGGGACATGTACCATCAACTCCTTATTTAGACAGTACAGTGTTAGAGGCTTTTAGACTATAGTATGTTTAGATAGTTATTTCAGTTTTTTTGGTATTGATATACCATATTTTCAGATAGTGTATTTTATCAGATATTTGAACCTTATGGCCTTTCAACATTTTATTTCACATTTATACAGTATATTATGCAGTGTTCAGGTACAAATATCAGTCATGGATTAGCCTGTGGTCCTTTGGGGTCACGAGCACCGTGTAGCATTTTGGGTAGCAGATTCGGGGTGTTATAGAAACCTAGAGGATCCTCTTCCACCTTCATACCAGTAAGAGTATAAGGATTCATCTTCATAAATTGTCCAACCCTTGTTGCCTCAGTAGATGGACACCAGATGCATCCCGTTTATCCCGAGCAACAACCAACTAAGCAATAACATGAATTGATTGGAAAAATTTCACATTAGTCACCTCACCCTAAGGAGGACTAGTAACAAATGGTGGAACTCCAAAAATATCAGGGACTGGACCCTTAGACCGAGTATAGATCCCCTGAGTAGTACGTGTCCCATAAATATTGTCCCCAGTTGGGAAAGAAGAGTTACCTTGCATCTCAGATAGTCGAGGCATGATCTAAAAAGTGAACAAATCAGGATTAGAAAGAACCTTAGACCTTACATCTTGAAAATAGAATAACAAGAAAATGAAACATTCCTAAATGCCTTGTAGTCTCTCCCTTATAAGTGTGGCATGCTACACACCCCTAAAAGAGACTCTACTCGACACGACTTTGCGGACTCCCAATTGACCATGAACCTGGGTCTGATACCAACTTGACCCAGGGCTTTGTCATAATAGGTATCCCAAGTCCAACTCAGATTGGAGACCACCTCCGTAAGCCAACTCAACCAACCTATGCATATCCTAAGTTGGATGAATTATGAACGTACAATAAGATGACATTATTAAGTAATCCTATACTCTTGGATAGATCCATGACCGTGGCCACCCAAATGAGTCCAACCGTCCAAACCCATACCAATAAGCAATTTCCAAACCAAACCATAAACAAAAACCATAACAATAACCAAACCAAGTTCCATAACATAATATATAAAAGGATGGAACAATGAGAAATTTTAATGCTATTAGCCCCAATGCCAATGCCAATACTAAGGCTGACACCATTACCAATCCCGTTCATTCCAACCCATAGTAGTTCCACAAAAGCCTGTAACCAAAAGAAAACCAATATCCAGTTGGGACATTTGTAACGCCCCAAATTTTCATTCTGAGACGCTACACAATGCTTAGGGCTACACGTAGCCCTAAGCTAACCCTTGGAGCCAGACACTACCTCAAGGAATTTAATTCAACAATAGTCATGCACAACAAAGAGATATACCATATCGGGTTCAAGAGAAATACTGGAGAATACTAGACTGTACAACCAAAATATATTGAATGTCTGTACACACCAACCCTCTAGTCTGACAAAGCCTTTATACATCAGAATCAAGGAGCCATTGGGACAAACCCCAAACTGACTCAACATTACTGAAAACCATAACAAGAAAACGATATCACAAAAATATAGACACGGTCCTCGAACCATAAGGACTCACCACTGAGGGAACGTAGTTGAGGCACTCAAATATCGCTAATGTGGCTGTAGCTGAGTACCTGAACCTACATTATGAGAAAATGTAGCCTATAGGCAAATATGTGGGTCAACACTTTAGAATGTACTGAGTATGTGGGGGTGCATGCAACAATGTAAATATCATCATCAATTTTATGAAAATATGCATATGTACAATGATGGCTCACTTGGCTTGAATTAGATTGAAACATACTTTTCATAGTCTCATAGTAAATAAATCATATGATAAAAACCTCATAAATCATCATAAACAACTCAACTCTTCAACTCAAGACTCGGAGTGACTCGGTAATTTAAGAAACTCAACTCTTATGGACATGGAAGGTTCTTATAACCGACATAAACCATGTGAGCTACATGAAGTCCAACGTTTTGACCTCTTAAGGAGAGAACCCCATATTGGCGGGAGCGTCGTACTCTTGTCAGGGAGTACAACATAAATTTAGTGATCACAATCTCATACTCGGCCTCTGGCCCATAAATATCAATATCAATCCTACAGTGGCACGTAGTTTCAGGGAAATACCATATTTCCCGCTCGATGCTAAATACTACTCCCAGACACAAGTTCAGAACGCGTTAGGAAATCCACCACAAACATCACAAGGGTCTATCATGAAGACCAAATCAAATCTCTTTCTCATTTATCAAATCTTAATCAATTTGTGGATTCCTACTCGACTCAAATCAAATCAATCTTTCTCAATATAAAAATGTATCAATTCATTAAATCATAACAACATCAATAACTTTGAGGAAATATCAAGACTCATTGTAATAACTCAATCTCATGAATCAATATACTCAATAATCCTATTTGTCATAAGGAAGCTTAAAGCTTGACACATATCTTGAAAGTACTTGAAATATCAACTCATGGTAGAAATATGAAATTCACAATATTAAATAACAAGTCATAACTTGGGAATAGTAAAATAAACATGTATAACAAAGCTTGAACAATTTGTATTTTCATAATCTCATGATGAAGTAGTTTGGGTATAAACCCACTTGCAAAAACATATAGATCCATAATAGAAATCAAAGCTTTGGGTACAAGAACGAAAGAATTGCTCTTATTTAAAACCCCACATACCTTAATCTTTGAAATTGGATGAATTCTAGTGCTTGAGACTCTACATGCACTTGTAATAAATGATTCTCGAAGCCCACACTATGAGGAACTTGATTCTTGAAGAAATCTTGAAGATTTATGGATGATTTTTGGAAGATTAAATTTTCTTGATTGAAACCCTAATATATATTCTTAAGAAAATTGAAAGAGAGAATGAAGAAATTAGGGTTTGGATGGGGATTCTCATATTTATATAGGCCTCCAAAAGATAGGAAAAAACCAAAATACCCTTGCAAAAACGTCCCTTAATTTCTGAAAAAAATAGCTGACGACATTCGTGACAAGTCGTTAAACTTGTGACAAGTCGTCACAAAATGTTGGATTTTGTGACATTCTGCTTATGGTGACGACATTTTGTGACAAGCCATCAGGCTTGTGACAAGTCGTCACAAAATATCGTCACGAAATTTCCAGGCTGACACGCTGGAGTAAAATGGGCATAACTCTTGGCTCCGATACCGGATTTGGGTGAAATTGGTAGCGTTGGAAAGATAATTCGATTATCTATCTTTCGGTAGGTCATGAGCTCACTAATTAATATATAATGAGAGATATGCTTATTTGAATTTGAATATGTCAATATCCTCCCCAAGAATTCAATCGGTAAGGAATGTTTTGATTCACCTAATTGTTAGGACATCTTTGAGGCCTTAATACACATCACCCTTGATCAGAAAACAACCAAAGAACTATAATTTACTTCTCATGAGTTTGAGTCATGAATGCACTATTGGTTAGAGTCTCGGGGTATTACAATATCTCCCCCTTGGAAACATAATGTTGCCAAATAGGCCAAGAACAAAAGAAAATGAGGACGTATAGCTGGAACGACTCACTCAAAGGGCTTACATCACTCTATACCTTCGAATAACATACAAAATTCACGAATTTGCGATGGAAGTAGACACACAGCTGAATCTTTAATAAGAAGAGGGCGGAATTAAGAAAAAATGATACCTTCTGCTCGCTCTGAACTCACAAAAAAGAGGTGAGGGTACTTGGATCACATATCAGCTTCGGCTTCCCAAGTAGCACCCTCAATAGATTGATTTCGCCAAAGCACTTTAACCAAAGGAACTTCTTTGTTCCTTAGCCTACGGATCTGAAAATCTAAAATCTCAACCGGAATCTCCTCGAATTAAAGGCTATCCTAAATATCTAAGATTTCGAAAGAATCAACCACGGAAGAATCACCAATACACTTCTTAAGCATAGAAACACGGAATATCGGATGAACGCTAGACAACTCCACGGGTAACTCCACCTCATATGCTACTTTCCCAACACGGCTAAGAATCCTGTACGGACCAATATAACGAGGACTAAGCTTTCCCTTCTTCCCAAATCTCTTCACCCCTTTCATAGGTAAAACCTTCAAGTACACCAAATCATTAACATTAAACTCAAGATCTTTTCTTCTCACATCCGCATACGATTTCTGACGACTTTGAGTGGTCTTCTATCTTTCTCGAATCAACTTAAATTTTACCATAGCCTCGAACACAGCATCAAGCTTAATCACAGTTGTTTTTCCTACTTCAAACCAACCTATAGGTGATCTACATTTTCTCCCATACAAAGCTTCGAACGGGACCATCTGAATACTAATATGGAAACTATTATAATATGCAAATTCGATCAATGGCAAGTACTCATCCCAACTACCTTTAAAATCAAGCGCACATGCCCTCAACATATCTTCTAAAGTTTGAATGGTCCGCTCAGCCTGACCATTTATTTACGGATAAAACGCCTTCCAAAATTAGGAAGTAAACTGAGTATCCCTATCAGAGATAATAGCCAAAGGAACTCCATGAAGTCTAATGAATTCTCAAATATACAATCTAGCATAATCCTCAGTTGTATAAGACGAATGCACTGGCAAGAAATGAGCCGATTTAGTCAACCGGTCTACCACAACCCAAATCGAATCATGATGATGACAAGAAGCAGGCAAACCAATTACGAAATCCATATTTACTTCTTCCTACTTCCAAGTAGTAATGCTAAACTCTTGCATTACACCACCGGGCCTTTGGTGATTTACCTTAACCTGTTGACAAGTAGAACACTTTACCACAAATCCTGCTATGTCTTTCTTCATACCGTTCCACCAATAGATTTCCCGTAAATCGCGGTACATCTTGGTAGCACCAGGATGAATAGAATATCACGCGCCATGGGCTTCAGCCATAATTCTCTACCTTAGATTATCAACATTGGGAACACACAATCTACCCTGCAATCTCAATACACCATCTCTCACTTGGGAGAAAACCTCTACTTTTTTGGTCTTTATCTGACTCCTTCAGTCTGACCAAACTAGGATCCTTGTCTTTCTTCTCCTTTACCCCTGAGACCAAAGAGGACTCGGAACTTCTCTGATCTAACATACTCTCTTCAGCGGAATTAAGCAATCTAACACCCAACCTAGCCAAACAATGCACACCATGAGATGATTCTTTCTTATCATTCTCTACATGAGCTACACTACCCATAGACAACCTGCTAAGAGCATCTGCCACAATATTGGCCTTGCCCGGGTGATACAACACACTCATATCATAATCTTTTAACAGCTTTAACCACCGTCTTTGCCTAAGGTTCAACTCCTTCTGGGTGAACACATACTATAAGCTTTTATGGTCCATAAAGACATCAACATGGACACCATATAGATAATGTCTCCAGATTTTCAAAGCAAAAACTACAGCTGCTAATTCAAGATCATGGGTTGGGTAATTCTTCTCATGAGGCTCCAACTGTCTAGAGGCGTAAGATATAACCTTACCTTTTTGCATCAACACACAACCCAAACCAACTCTGAAAGCATCGCATTATACCACAAAACTATCAACACCATCAAGCAAAGTCAACACATGGGCTGAGGTGAGTCGAGTCTTCAACTCCTGAAAACTTTTCTCGCAAGATTCCGACCAAAGGAACTTCACTTTCTTTTGGGTCAAACGGGTCATGGGGGACGCAATATAAGAAAACCCTTCAACAAAGCGACGATAGTAACCGCTAGACCCAAGAAACTTCTAATATCAGATGAGAAATAGGTCTAGGCCAATTCCTTACAGCTTATGTCTTTTGGGGATCGACTCTAGGAGAAAACAATGTGACCTAGAAAAGTAATTGAACTTAGCCAAAATTCACACTTGCTAAATTTGGCGAACAATTAATGAGCTTTAAGGGTTTCCAACACGATAAGAAACAAATCCAGATACCGCTTGAATACTCAGTTCATGAGGTCCATGAAGGCTGCTGGAGCATTGGTTAACCCAAAGGACATGACAAAAAACTTAAATGACCATAACGGGATTGGAAGGCTATCTTTGGAATATCACACTCTCTCACTTTAAGCTGATGTGTAATACCCCGTATTTTCATGCTAGAATTCTAACCGTCGTTCCTGCGCGTCTAAGCTCTAATCCAAATTATTTTAATTTGAATACAAGTTTCATGATCTTTATCCTAGTATGTGAAGTGCTCTTGAGGTCAACAATGTTCATATAAATCATTTAGAGCCAAGTTGAGCTAAGACCATTTGATTTGTCTAACATTTGATATTCGATTCTACAAGGGTCTACTTCAAACGTGTATATATCTTAATATAAAAGGAATTTTTTATCCCAAGACCTATAAATTATAGATAATTGAATTAGCTTTCCAACGATACCAATTTCGCAAAAATCCAATACCCGAGTGATAAGTTATGCCCATTTTTGTGAGAGGCAGTATGGATGTGCGATAAGGTATGCGATGCATACCTTAGCTTGTTCTATAAGGTGTGCGGGACATACCCTAGCATATGCGATTAGGTGTGCGATGCACACTTAGGGTTTTAGCAACGAAAATACTCTATTTTTGAGTTATTTCGAGGATAACTAAGCCTTTTAACATTCCTTACACGTCCCTAAACATAACCCTACGAATTTAACTTCTCCTAAACACATCATAACCCTATTATTAGTCTAAGCACATCATTCAAGAGCACAATAAGAGTAAAATAATTAGGGTTGCACAATCAAGATTTGAAGGTCCAATCTTTCAACAATTTCGTTACTATATAGGTATGTGGGGATATCAACAAGAACATCCTTTCGTTCTTGTGCCCAAAATTTATATTATTTTATGAAGACACATGATTTTACATAATTTACTTGTGAATTTGAGATGGAAATATTCTTGTTGAAGAAACTATGATATTTTGATGTTTTAAAGATGAATTTCATGAGCTTAATGTGAATTTTCATGATTTAAGTTGAATTTCCAGATTTTGGTATGAATTATACATGTTGCTACATAAAGTATAAATCTTGAAATATTTTACTCAAGTGTTGAATTATGGATTTTGAACCCCCTATTCGAGATTATGAATTTTTAAGAAGTTATATTCTATATACACCTTGAGATGAGAATGATTTGACCTTTCGGTCTTGAAAGAGTTGTTTTGAACTCGAATGAGAAAAAAATCCACATTTTGATTGATTATGAAAAAGGGGTAGCATGATGGCTCCCATTATGAATTGTTGAATTGTGTTGTTGTGGATTTTCTTGTGAAATGATCTGACCTAAGTCTGGGAGTAGTCATTAGCACCGAGTGGGAGGTATAACTGTGATTGGTACTTTCCTAGAACTATGTGCCCCCGTAGGATATGAGCCTAAGGCTGAATGATATAGTGATCACTAGTGAATGAATGATTAAGGTCCTACTCCGATAGCAAGGATAGGATAGCTCTCCCCAATGTGGGTTGGACGTTGGACTCCATGTAGCTCACATGGTTTATGTCGGTTATAAGAGACTCCCAATGTGTGTGTGTGTATTCTCCTATCTAATATGAAAAGTCTTATTCTTCTATCTGAGATGAAAACATATTTGTTTGAAAGACTGAGTTTGAGAAAGTCATTATTTTCGAAAGATTTAATGAACATATATTCCAAAGAGAATCGTTATGAGATTTGATTGCTTTGGTGATTTGGAATCGAGATAGAAGTGAATTGAGATTTATTATGATGACTCGCATGTTTCACCCGATTTATTTTACTCTCTTATGATTATGATGATTTTAATTCGAGCTAAGTGAGTCATTTATATCAGCATGCATAATTTTATAAATTGTGATGATATTAAGATATTATTTTATATATGCATTTCACCCCCATATGCTCGGTACATTTCTATGGTACTGACCCACACACACACCCGTGTGTGGTCTATATTTTCTCGGAATATAGGTATAAGGTATAGTGTGCACCTTCAGATCCAGTCAGTTAGTGGCATTCAGTCAGCAGGTGATGAGTCCTTTTGATTCAGGGTCTTTAGTCAGTTATGCAGAATTAAAAATGTTGTATTTTTTTTATTCAGTCGTATTGAGTTGGTTTAGTTGGGAGTCATGACCTGGCTACCTATAGTCAGTACTAGTATAGGCTTCATAGACAGTCAGTAGAAGTTGATGCATTTCATTTCAGTTATGGTTGTAACGGTAGAATTGAAATCCTGTAACTTTAGTATTGTATTGATCAAATTCAAAGAGTTATTTTCCGCAGATTTGCATATATATTCGTACTTTTTATTCAGTTGATTATGAGATGTGCCAGTAGAAGGGTTAGCTTGGGTCACTTGTGACCCTAAGCACCGTGTGACATCTCGGGACCTGATTTTGGGGCGTTACAAACTTGGTATCAGAGCACAAAGTTCAAGTGTCCTAGGGTGTCTATGAAGCCGTGTCTAGTAGAGTCTTGCGGAATGGTACGGAGAAGTCTGTACTTTTCTTCTAGAGGCTATAGGGCATTTAGGAAATATCTCCATTCTTTTAAGTCTAGGACCGTGCCATGAAAAGGTTCTCTAAGAAACTTATATAAATTCTTATCTTACTCTATTCTGGCCAACTATGCCTCATTTCCAAGGTATAAAAAATAGTTGAGCTTCATTCTTTATAGATAGTTATGGGACTGTAAGAGAGCTAGAAAGTATCCTGTCAGTACTTTTGAGTCCCAAATATTGAAGTGTTTTATCACGTCTGTAGAAATGATGCACAAATCTTGAGTCAGATGTGCTTTTGAATTTCTCCTCAGAATCCATAATGATAATCTATACTTCCCTATCTATGTTCTTGTAGTAACATGTTCGGCAAGTTCCAGTTCCTCCCCTAATAATGCTCTTATAATTGCTAGCAGAAGTTTCAGAAGTTACATAAAGCGGCTTGAGAGGAGCCTTCTAGTGTGTTATAAGTCCCTCAGTTTTGAAGTTATACCCTCGTTCTTTTGAGTTATTCAATTAAGACAAAGTAAGGTGTATTCTTAGATCATTGAATATCGTGTGTCAAGTTTCTATCTCTTGTTATCATTGTGTTTGTGAAAAAACAAAGTCTAGTGAAGCCGTGTGGGGCCTATTTTGATTCACTAGCATAGTTGCTTTGTTATTTATTTCATTTTCTTGTTCAAAACACAAAACCAAAGTCTAGTGAAGCTGTGTGAGGCCTATTTCGATTCACTAGCAAATTGTTGTTTATCTTGTTGTTCTTGTGTTAGTTGAAAGTTTGTGTTTAGAGGGGTAGTGACAAGAAAAGTGGTAAGAGCAATTTATTGAATATATACAAATGAATCTTTTTGCATACGATTGAGTTAGTAATGAAGTGCTATGACTTTGTGTTTTAGTTTAGCAGAAGGTAGAGAAGGAGTTATTTGTTAAGATGAATTATAGTTAGCTTAGAGTATGAAAAGAGTTGTTGACGGTATTTGTTGTGCTAGAAAAGTATAGGTTATTGATGAAAGAACTTTGGTGGTTGAGCATTGCTAATTTAGGCTTTCCTAAGATTGCAAAAAGGGAGTTTGGTTGAAATTTATAGATCTATGAAAGTAATTTAGGTGTGAAGATGGGTAAATAGTAATGATGTGAAGAAGGAGAATGTGTTAACGGATTATGAATAAGATAGACCATATGATTATGATCGATTGTCATTGTGTACTAGTTTTTCTTAATGTTGTGTTCTATAGTTTTGAAGTGAGAATTGTGTGTGAGATTGGGTTGTAAATCATGTTTAGCACTAGACATTAAGTTTGAACAGTTGATGGTTCGGTTGTTGATGCTAGTTATATGGAGGTGATCTAGTACGCCTGAACAGTGTATGCAAAAGTGTAAGATCATGTGTTCGTAATTAAGTATGATGTAGAGGTGTGCCCAAGGTGCTATGGGGTTGCATTATTTCTCGAGGATTATTGCATATTGTGTGGTTGGTAGTAATGTTGAGTTGCTACGTGGAGAAAGGCTAGTTAGATAATTTATGATGTTCCTGATAGCTAAGTTAAGGAGTTATGGTTGAAGATGTTGAGTCTTTTTAGTATGATTTTATTCTCATGGTTTGGGAAAAATATAAGTATAGAAGTGTGATCTTGGTGGGCTATGATCTTGTGATTAGAGATGTAGGTATGGTTACAAATGAGAGTGTAAGTCTTTGATGATGATTATTGAAGCTAGGAATTAAGGATGCCATATGGATGGGTTGTTCAAGAATGAAGTCGGTAAGTTCAAAATTTGTTTATTCTTGTGAGTTTAGCATTTATGTGTAGATATTAGAATGATGAAATTATGGCAAGTCTCGAGGATATGGAATAGACCTTCATGCTTAAAATACCAGCTTTGACCTAAGGGGGAGATGGTTAGTGAAGAACCAAACTAAGTTTCGAGAATTAGATTGTGATACATGTCAATAATGAGTTATGATGAGATAGTGATCCCTTCTTACTCTAGAGTATTCCTTGGATTTCAGTCATTACAACACCAAATCCATCACTTGCATGATAAATCCATGCCATAAGCCTATGCTTATACCCATTATGTATGTTCAAGCCCATTCTCAGCTTCTAGGAAGCATGTAACAGCTTCACTCTGTGATTTGAATTATCTCTCATGAATCTATGAACTCCAGTCTTATGTTGAATAGCTCATGATATGTATGAACTCGTGTTTCAGAGTATGACCAGTTTTTAAACTCATGATACTAGTGAAGTTCGCATTATATCATGCATGTCCTTATCTTAGATTTCTTTGATGAACCCATGCCTTTGATATTTTATTCCTCAGGCCTAAGATAAGTGTTAATGTTATGTATTGTAGTTTTCGTGCTTCAGGATCTTATGTATTATCCCTTCGGTGACCTCTTCCTATATTAAGATAGTGGTGATGATAGTGGATAAGCAATGGTTTATATGTGAGAGAGTTGATGACCCTCATTAAGAAAGATTATTTATGCTTTTCTATCTAAGGTTAAAGTGTGAAGTAAGATTGAGGCCAAGTCTTTGATACATGTTATGGTTAGTTAGAAATTGTGTGTATGTTTTTAAGAATAGTGCAAGAAAATTATGGTTGATAAAGGTTTAGAGAATATGCGAAGTATGCCTTTAGGGGTATTTGCCTTAAAGTTATATGTGATTTTTAATGATAGGCTTGAATGTCATGTTGGGTGTAAGATGATGAATGCAATATGCATTAGTGAATCCATATCAAGAGTTTTAAATTAGTCATTGAAGTAGTAAGGCATGTTATGCTTAGGGTGTGAGATCTAAGAAGATATAGAATAGTGAACCTTGTGGTTTAGACTAGTATTGTGGTTTGGCATGTTGTATCTTGTGATTTAGTGTTAGGCTTGATCATGGTGAGAGAACTTAGTTTAGTTTAGACATTAGTAGAAAGATTTTGCAGTGCCAATATGAGAATTATTAGTTGAATCAAATGAGTATGGTATTTAAGGGGAATAGTATAGTTGAGAGAGTATTTGAGAAGTGATGCTAAGCTTGAAAGTAATAAGTTGCGTTGCCTGCGGCCTAGCAATCCTATCCTAGTTTATGGTTTATATATTTATATTCCATTCTATGGAGTTATATCAATGTTGTGATTCCTTAGTCAGATGTTTTGTTCAGATCAGGCCCAAATACGTTGCTCCGTAATGTTAATAGAATTTCTTAGAAAAATGCTGAAGAAATTCTCCATTTGAGTATGGACAGTCAATATGATTCAGTCCTTATAGCCTGCAATCCAGTTAACAAGCAAGCCGATAAGCTCTTATAGAGTTCCAACTTCTCATCTAGTATTACTATCTAAAGTTTCATGAGTATTACTATTTCGTGAGATAATTCCGTTCAATCCAAGCATCATGTTTCAGATTTGGAAATTTAAACATGACTCATTTCATAAGTGTTCAGCGCATAATCTCAATTTTCCAAGTGTTTTAGTCCAGACGGTGTAATACCCGTTGTATGATCTAAGTCTTGTTGTCTCATGATTCACACTTGTATAAGTTATCACTACTCAGTTCGAGATGTATTAATGGATCAGGAACACTTCAAGTGAATCCCCGACTCTCAACATGTATCAGTTCCTTGAAGCAAGTAAAGTAGAGTCATCTCAGAATTCAGTTTCATGATAGAAGTTCGAATGATTTAGCTCAGTTCATGCATCAATTTCAGTTTAAGATATTGAGTCATGATTTAGTGCGTAAGTATCCTATATAGTGTCACAGTCTCTTCCTAGTATTTTCACAAAATTATTATCATTCGGGACGAACGATCCCAAGAGGGGGATGTTGTAATACCCCGAGTTTTTATGTCATAAACCTCTCATCTTTTTCTCATGAGATCAGATCTAGCGCAAAGTAATGGTTACTCATAAGTTGACACTCTCATTTCTATCTGAGCCATATAATTATTTTCATGAGAATTCAGGCACATGCAGTTCAGTTCAGTGACTCATTATGTTTGAGATTCAGTGATTCAGTTTATATCAGTTGTACAAGTTATCTTAAAGATTGAGATTCCTCTGTGTTTCATCTTAATTATCCACATTCGAGGACGAATGTTCCCAAGGGGGAGATAATGTAATACCCCGTATTTTCGTGCTAGAATTTTAACCGGCATTCCTGCGTGTCTAAGCTTTAATCCAAATGAGTTGAATGTCACGACCCGAACCGGGGCCCTGGCCGTAACGAGTATCCCGAACCATGAAGGCCCGAAACACCCCTATCTGTCTGGTAATCATGCACATAATTCATATGATCAAAGTAATGCGGAAGAAACACAATAATACGAAAACATGGTCATAAATATGAAAAAGAACAATAACGGGGAAATAAAGTTCCCACAACATGAATCAACCTCTAAACAACCGTCTACGAAAATCTCTAACAAATGACTGAGTCAAGTAACTGTATATAAACTGGGACAAGCTCCCCAGTAGACCCCAAAACTTAATATAAGATAAAGGACTGCAGGACATAAGGCCTTCCGAAATATAGAAGGCTCACCACTTGTCTCTGCAACTCTGTTTGAAAGATCTACTAATTCTCTTGACCCCTAGACTGAGCCTCCGAACCTGAGAGTTGGGAGGGGAGGGGGTCAGCACAAAAGTACTGGCATGCAGAGATATCAAAACAAAACATAATATTTTTACAAAATATAGTTGAGAGCCATTATAAATCAGTTTCATATCAAGTCATTTGAAAACACATGGGCATAATGCAATAGTTTCTCAACAACAATGAAGTGCAACTGAGCTAGGTGGAATACCCTACATAATTTACACCAACTGTCAAACCTCAGTTGCCACCGAGATTAGAGTATAAGTGAGGGAGAGACACACAAGACCACGAAGCATGGTGTCTCGACCCAATGGTAGTGCCCAAGATCACTTAGCCCGGGCTCCTACCTAAAGTCCCAATTTGGGAATGACATAAAGTCAAGTACACAAGATCACTTAGACTGGTACCAAATTCTCGTGTCGGCAAACACGGTTTCCAGCGATGATCCCTTACACTCAAATGCCTTCTTCGGGCATCCACCTATCTCATTTAAAATCAATGCATTCAAACTTCATTTAATTCAATCACATATCATATTCTGTAGGGTATCATCATACCCGACTTGCAAGTCATCAATATCACATCCACATATGCATAATCATGTAAAAACCAAGGTGCTTCATCATTTACAAGTGGTGAACAATAATTATTTCAAATTCATGCTCTCTTTTGTTGGTCACAATATGATATGGGGTATCAAGACATTATCATGGGAATTTGAAAGAAATTTATCATTCATATTTATTAAACTTCCATGGAAAATCTCAAATCACATATGCATGGTTTCAACCATTGATGTATATAGGCAAACAATTCCCGTGACATAAAGAAAAATGACTTAGAAATCATATTGAAAGCAAGTTATTAGCATTTGATTGAAAACCTCCATTTAAAAGCATGCATGTTCATAAAAACTACACCCATGAGATTTTAGGATAACCCCACGTACCTCTATTTCCAAAAATACTAGATGTTTCTTGAAGCTCGCAAATTTGTGATTTCGAATATGTAATTATCTTCGAAAACCTACGGTCGAATCTTGAACTATTTAGGTTTTTATTTTGAAACCGTAAGGAGTGTTCTTGAGCAATTTTGATGAATGAAGGTGTATTTTGATGTTTGAGGGATTAAATCCCGTGTTGGTGGTATATATAGGGGTGAAGGATGACCAAAATACCCCTAACGAACAATTAAGGTCAAATCTGTCCCTCAGTTGACAGTTTGATAGTCTGGAGTAAATCGATTATAACTTTTTACTCATAAAATCAAATTGGATTAAACCAACTGAATTTGAAAGAGGACTCAAAGATCTTTCGTTTGATATATTATAAATCACACAGTTCATTATATACATGGAGTTATGATTGTTTGAAGTTGACCCTGAAATACTGAATACTGGGCAATAGGCTATGCGTTTTGCTACTGTTTTGAAATCCAAACGCAGCCTTATGCGTTCCGAAAAATTCCAAAACTTTTCCGAGATGCACTATGAGCTTTACCGATCATAACGCAACTTGAAAATGTAAAAAAAGATGTCGGGAAGGTTGAAAAGTTGTATCCCAAAGATTGCCAGCTAAAATGACTAAGTCTTATTTTACACTTAGAAAATTTTAAGTCATTAAGTCTAAGAGCTCAATATTAAGGACTAATCTATGCACGCCCTTTACGAAGCGTTACATTATCTCCCCTTTGGGATTATTCATCCTCGAATGATGGGTAGGAACTTGTTGAAGCCTTAAAGTTATGGAATAACGCGGACATGACATGCCCTTTAATAAAGAATACACTGATCTGAAACATGACTATAAGACTGGAACTATTGATGTTCTGAATTCTTATACCGGACATGCATATCTGATGCATGGGTCTGTGTCTGAGTTGTCCTCATTAACGCAGGACTGAATGCACTGATAAGATGAACTTTTTCTATTGAACATGCATTTCTAATGCAGACGAGGAATGAATCTATCAAGAAAGGCCTGTGAAAATATAGCCCAAGTCATCGGTGGAGAATCTACTGGCCTGGTGTCAAATACTCGCACCACCGTGCAATTTCCCATTTGTCACTTTCCAGTGACTTGGCGCGATAGTGGCGCGTCGCGCCAAGGATGAAAATGGGGAAATTTTCTCAGAAATTAAAGATGCATCGATGGGTTAAAAGGGTTAATTTCCTACCCCTATTTAATCCCTTTAACACGTGATTCAACCACTTTTCACCCAAAATACACTCTTCTCTCAAAAACCTCTCAAGAACAAGCTAGGATTTGCATAGAAGATCCAATTCCAAGAAAGTTTCTCCGTCAATCTTCACGAAATCATGAACTAAGGTATGCATAGTGTTCATTCATAGACTTATTTCATCCATGAAGCCCGAGAATCTCTTTTCTAAGTTTAAGTTTATGGATTTATTTATGAATTTCATGTTGGGTTTGTTTTGTTTATGTTGAGAATGATCAATTGAATTCAAATCCTTGTTGGGTGATCAATTTTATATGGAATTGATTTTTATAGATGTATATTCATGTGAACCTATAAATAAACCCTAGGATGATGAAATTAGAGATGAATCATGATGATTAATTGTGTATAATGTTGTCTACATGTGCTATGCATGCCATGTGTATGATTAAATGCCTAGATGAAGGAACAATGCCCAACTAGTATGATATCATGAAATCCCTATGTATGTACAAGCTTATGCATATCACATGTTTGATGAAGTGCTTCAATATATGAATTATGAATTGTGTTGTTGGTCATGTGTTCAAGTAAGCCATGTTATGTCAGTTTCTTCTCATCGAGTCTTGGGGGTACTTGTACCCGAACATTTAGCTGTGTGCCTAGAGCCATGTCATGTTTTCATGATCTCCTCAGTCAAGATATGATCCATAGAACTCAGTCGGTCATGTGACTCAGAAAATCTCAGAAATCTCAGTAATTTTAGTAGCTCAGTAACTTCAGTATTCTCAGTCAGTCCTCAGAACTCAGTACATTCCGTCAGTCAATGAAACTCAGTAAATTCAGTTTACCTCTGCTACACAATACCACTAATATTAGTTCAGTTCAGTTAATCAGCTCAATTCAGTTAATTAGTTCAGTATCTTTCAGATGGGAGTAGGATTCAGCACCAAGCGAGCCTAGGGATGGGGACTCACCCGCTAGATAGGACTGAGATCCCTAGAAGTAATCCCTAAGTTCAAGAACTACGTAGCCAGCGTAGGTATGAGATGTCACTCATTAGATAGGACTGACATACTCAGGGATCACCCGTTAGCGCATTTAAATATATAGGACTGATCCCAGGGTCCACCTGCTAGATTAGGACTGACTTCACATTAATTGTATTTAACAATGGCGCGGTACTGACACCCTTCCAGCTGGGGTTATAGGTTGGACCCCAGTTAGCTTAGTATGGGGCATGTCGGTTAGATGAATACATCCCACAGTTTTAGTTACAGAATCAGGACTTTCAGATACAGTTAATTCAGCTTAGTAGTATAGATTTAGGACTGTCAGATACAATCACTCCTTATCTTTATAAATAGACTCTGGGATCACCCACTAGACAGGACTAATCTTAACTATGGTCAATCAGTAATGGTATCATTAGATTTAGAGATCGCCCGCTAGATAGGACTGATCTCAGATTCAGTTACTCAGATACAGTAGGAACTGAGCTAGTTCCATCAAATTTAGGACTGTCAGATACATTCACTTATGTTATCAGTTATATCAGTTATCAGAACTTATGTTATTAGCATTCATCTTTAGGACTATCAGATACAGCTAACCAGACCAGTTCATCATAATCAGAATTGTCAGACACTGTTATCCATGTATCAGTAACATAGTATCGGTCCCTCAGTTTTTAGTAATATAGTATTAGTTTCTCACTCATCAGTGACTCAAATGTCAGTGTTAATAGAATCAGTAGTCAGAACTCAGTATCCAGTCCTATCATGATCTCAGTTACAGTTACGTATGCATGCATGTATTCTCACGTTCATGTTAGTCAGTCAGTTAGTATTATTCATGCATATGAACCTATTGCATTCACCCTACCTCACTTGCATACCAGTACATTCAAAGTACTGATGCATTTGTGCTATGGTGTCTTATACCATAGGTTTAGAAGCATGAGATCCAGAGAACCAGTAGCACCCCAGTTCAGCGATCAGAGTTAGCAGTGAGTCCTCATCCTTCGAGGATATGATGATCACATTACTATTTCAGTTTTTAGTTTATTTTAGTAATTGGAGTTAGTCGGGGACATGTCCCATCAACTCCTTATTCAGATAATTTAGAGTCTTTCAGACTATAGTATGTTTAGATAATTATCTCAGTTGTTTTGGTATTGTTATACCATATTTTTCAGTTATGTACTAGTATTGAACCTTATGGCTTTTCAGTTCATGTTTCTGCATTTACGATATTATTACTATTATTCAGTACTCAGTTTACAGATATCATTCATGGGTTAGCTTGTGGTCCTTCGGGTTTATGGGCACCGTGTAGCGTTCAGGTACCAAATTTTGGGCGTTATAAAGGGTGAAATGCTAGAGACGATAGCTATAACAGTCCAAAGTGATGTTTCGTATGATGCTTTTGTGAACTTAATCATCAGCTATTGTAGCTTGAATTATCAATCGGAAGAACTCATCATCAGCTATATGCATAGGTCCTTTGAAAATCAGAGAGTACTGCCTTTTAAGATAACCAAGCAGGTTCGATTGTATGCTTATCTTAGTGATTCATCCGGGCTAGTGTTAAGAGTGTACGTGATTGAAAAGATGAGAGAGAATGAGAACCAGAACATAGAAGAAGAACAATAATAAGACATCTTTGATGATAGGTTGGATGATCTAGACATGAATATTCTAGATGATGATCAAACACCTACACCCTATGATGCGACTAATGCGGTGGGCATTTCTTCTCGATTGACACATCCTGTTAATTTTCAAGATGACGAGACCGGCTTTGTCAAAGGAATTTCATTAAAGGACAAGAATGAACTATCTACCACTTTATTTATTTCTTGCTTGAAAAAGATTTTAGAATAAAGAAGGTAATTAATTCGAGCAGTGTCTTTTGCTACAAATGTGCTAATCTAAACTGCAAGTGGTGGTTGAGAGTGGTGAAGTACGTAAGTTCTGATAGATTCATCATTCATAAATATGAAAAGTATCACACATGTGGTTCGAAGCATATCTCGGGACAAAATCCTCACGCCATGGCAGAGGTCCTCGGTGGATATTTTAAGAGTTGTTTCCCCGATGGCAAAGGCCCTTCTACAAGGTTTATGGTCAATCAACTCCTTACGGAATTAGGTGTCCTGGTCATTTATTGAAAGCTATATATGGCCATACAGATTTCCAAGGACTTGGTTAGGGGGACACACGATCATGGGTATGCAGTCTTGGATGCCTACCATTACATGATTGAGTCCACAAATCCCGAAAGTAAGACGACTTTGCATGTTGATGAAAATGGAAGGTTCAAGTACTCTTTTGTATCTTATGGTGCTTAGATTCAAGATTTTTGACATTAGAGAAAAGGCATAGCCATCGATGGTACCTTCTTGAGGAGTAGGTATAATGGAGTTCTGCTAGCGGCGGTGGCGCAGGATTTAGAGAATCACATCTTTTCTATCACTTTTTGTGTAGTGGATAAGGAATGTGATGCCTCTTATGGATTTTTTTAACAACTGTGAAGCTGCATTGAAGATACCGAAGATTTGTGTTTTGTTTCAGATAGGCATCCAAGTATTCCAAAGATAGGTTCAATTTTTTTCACTTCAGCTTACTTTGGTTGTTGTATTAGGCATCTTGGAGAGAACATTCAGACCAATTATCACAATGAAAGGGTCATGACCCTTTTTTATAGAGCAGCTAAAGCATATAGTAGAGAGGAGTTTTTAGACCATTTCAATCAAATAACGGATATACATCCCAAGGTAGCAGAACTTTTTGTGCGTGTCGGTTTTGAGAGATGGAGCCGGACATTTTGTCTGGCAGATATGTACATTCTTATGAATTTAATGTCTTTTTTGAGTTACAAGTTTAGAATGATGTCGTACTAAGTGATTCTTTTGTATAGGTACAATATTATGACATCAAACATAGCTAAATCGGTGAATTCATTATTTGGCGGTGAAAGAGAATTTCCCGTCAAGGCTCTATTTGAAATAATAAACAAGAAGTATGGACGATTCTTTAATGAAAGGCGTGTGCAGTACGAGGACCCAAGAAGAACTCCATTTGTTCTAGAAATTGAAAAAATACTATCAATGAACAACAGTTTGGGGAATAGGTTATTATCTCATAAAATAGAAGATTAAAAATTTAGTATCACCGGTCATGGTGACGTTGCCACGGTCGATCTTCAAACAAGATCTTGTACGTGCAAAGTTTTTGACTTGGACAAAATACCCTATCCACATGTTATGGCAGCGCTTCAAGTTCAATACGGTCCAAAATATGGACTTAAAGTTTTCGAGCACTCCTCTCAATATTATTCGGTGGAAAAAATATGAAATGGCATATAGTGGGCATATTACTCCAATGCCTCCCAAAGAATCTTAGGTTGTTCCTGCAGAGCTTTTGGGGAGATTAATATCTCCTCCATATATTGACTCAAGCACTATCAAACCGGGAAGAAATCCATATAAGAGGAGGCGTGAATATGGAGAATCATTTTCATCAAGAAGAAACAAGTGCTCCATATGTAAGCACACTGACCACAAAAGAACTACATGCCCAGATCGTAATCCATCATGATCGTTGTAATTGCAAAAAACTTGTGTTGTTGTTTGTTGTGGACTTTTATATATTTAACTCATTGTTGTAAACATAATATTATAATTTATTATATATAAAATATCTTTTTTAATAACTTGTGCATCAATAAAAAGAGGAAAAATATGAACTAAATAATACAGCAAACCACAAATATTTTCAATAGACTACCCATTTGTGGCAACAGATAGACATTAGCTGGAAGAACACAACACAGTTCCATTAAACTGGAATGTTTTCCTCTAACAGATGACAAATCTGTCGCAACAGATTGATAATCTATTGACAGAAACCCAATCAATGACCAATCTGTTCCAACACATGGTCCATCTGTTGAAAAAACTCAAAAGCTAAAATTGTTATTGCTACTGAATCCAAAATTGCTCCTTGCTTCCAACCGTCGACATGTTAACATGTATGTTTAGAAGAAATAGACAAAATGAAAATTGAATAAGAATTAAGAATTAAGAAACCAAAGTCGACTAAAAATAATTTTTTCATTAAACAAAAAATAAAATACATTAGGTCTAGATTCGATATAGAAAAATAAAAATACATACGCTAAAATAAAAAAACACATTCTAATTATTATCATCATCATTAATGATAGCCGGCCAATCAACTCGCAACAGTAGGGCCCTCATCAGACTCTGTATCTCTCTGAACATCGTCGCTCTCACGGCGACCAACTCCCTCTGTGGGTCATTAACCTGCCTCTAAAGTTCCCGCACTATGTCGTGCAGAATAGCAATGTCCCAAATAGGATCAGGCATATCTAGAACATGCATGAATTGACAAATGTAAAGAAAAGAGTCCAAATGTAATACAACGTATAATACCAACTGGTAGATTTACACCAGAAAAAACTTACCTCGACGAGAAAGGAATATGCTCTTTGAAGAGAAGTGGGTGAAGATGTCACACGAAAAGAAAAAATGCAAGAAATAAATAAAGTTGAGTAGAATGAAGATTAAGGAGGGACCTATTTATAGAGGATTGAATCTGGATGTGTCAGGACAAAAGGCACGACTGTTCAGCTCCATTGTATTAATTACATTCAAACTGGTGGCATTTTGTTTTCTTTGAAAAGTCATGACTTTTTATTTTACATTAATACTTCACAACTTTTCAAAATGGTTTGAGACTTGATAACAACCGTTATTATTGAGCTATTGCAACAGATCATCCATCTATCACAACAAATGGTCTGTATGTGCAACAGATGGTCTGTCAAAATAGATTTACCATCTGTTGCAGCAGATGGTTTGTATGTGTAACAAATGAGACATTTGTTGCAACATATGTATTATCTGTTGCGACAGATGGACCATCTGTTGGAGGATATATTTTGATTTCTTCTAATAGCTGATTCATCAATTGCAACAGATGGAGAATTCGATTCATCCACTATTTTGAATGTGCTAGATAAAAAGTCATGACTTTTAACCTCTTTCTTAATAGACATCATATGCATGCAGATGAATAAACACTGTCTGGTCTGTCGTAACAGATTTACCATCTATTGGAACATCTGTTGCAACATATGTATTATTTGTTATGAAAGATGGACCATATGTTGGTAGAGATGTTATGATTTCTTCTAATAGTTTATTAATCATTTGCAACAGATGGAGAATTCAATATGTCGGCTGTTTTAAATGTGTTAGATAAAAAGTCACGACTCTTCACCTCTTTTTTAGTAGTCATCACATGCGTGCAGATGAATAAACACTGTCTGATATAGCTTGATGGGGTAGGAAGATTAAGGTGTGTGCAAATAAATTAATCCACTTTCATGCACGAGAGCTACGTATTATTAATCAGACTACTGTGACAAACACATATAAAGTACAATGATTTTGTGAATAAAGCTTTTTACCGATTAGACATTGATCCTTCAAAAAAAATCTGCATTGTACAGTTTAGTTTGATAGGTGCGAACTGATAATGCTGAAGGATTCAAAGATGGTGGTGTCGCTACCCTATTACAATTTAATGACGGTTTATGCTCATATTTTTTTGTCAATTTTGGGGAAGGGTTCAAGTTTTTGGTGGTAGTGTAAATATCCAATAGTGATTGGACTGATTTTAATGGCGTAATGGACTTATTGAAAGGCCTCTGAAGACTCGCACTACAGCAAACAACAATGGAACCAATAGAAATTCCCTTGGTCCAAATTTATAGGAATGGGTTGCTCGAGGAGACTATTATATAGAAGAAGATGCTTGGGAGAATATCTGTGCGGAAAGGGGGAGGAGGAGAAGACCATATATCAGCTCAGACCTTATTTAAGAGGAAACACAGGGAAACAATTAGGGAACTTCTAGCAAATCTGGCGAATAAAATTGACATGGGGAATGAAAAAACTGAATGAGCTTCAAATGTGGAAGTGTATCCACATATAAAATTCCATCATTCATTGAAGAAAAAGAAGAATGGTCAAGAGGACTGGAGCTGGTCAATTTTCTAGAAACTAAAACTAGCGAGCGTAGCCTCAATAAAGACTCACAAAGTGCAGAACCAGAACTCTAAGAAAGAAGCTTCGTGAGCACAGGAGATTGGTAATATTTTCAGTCAAGAATAAAACCTGAACTAACAACTACAGAAGTAAGAATAAGGAAAGTTGAGGCGTTAATTTCTGAAGTCTAACTTGCATGCCACGCCTTATGTTTGTGGCTATGATAGGGTCAATGGTAGTAGAAACAAAAAGGCCTGAAGTTGGGCAAAAATCCCATTCCTTGTTGCTTCCACTGCCTTTGACCTGACCAGAGCCATAAACAGGAAGCATGGGATGCAAGCTTAACTTGAGAAATTTCCACCTTCGCTTGATCCCTTATTTTTAATTCAGGAGTAGTTGGTTCGAGTTTCAATTTTGACCGACAATCTTACCACCTTCCGTGCTCGCGAAGCTGCTTTCTTAGAGTTCTGGTCCATCATTTTGTGGGTCTTCATTCAGGCCACACTAGCTAGTTGCAACCCCCTAACAAAGTGCAAAACTCCAGTCTACTTGAGCATTTTTCTATTTCAAGAATGACTTTTTCTATTTCAAGAATGACTGATGGATTTTTATTTTTTGGATACACTTTCACATTCACAGCTCATTCAGTTTTTTTATTTTTTATGTCAATTTCATCAGCCAGTTTTGCTACACTTCCCTTCCTACCTTGTGTTTTTTCTTTAATAAGGTCTGATTTGATATATGGTCTTCTCTATCTCCCTCTTCCCGCACAGGTATTTTTACAATAAACTTCTGTTGTATAATAGTGTCCTCGAGCAAGCCATCCATATAAATTTGGACCAGAGCAATAACTATATTCATTTCCATTCTTGCTTGCAGCAGTGCGAGGCTTTGGAGGTCTTTCAAAATTCCATTGAACCCTTAAAGTTAGTGCAATCGCTATTTAAATGTTTACACTGCCACCAAAAACCTTAACCCTTCTCCAAACTTAACACATAAACAATAGCAAAATCTTTATTAAACCGTAACAAGGTATCGACACCACCTACTTGGTCCCTTGACCTTACCAGTTTTAACCTAACAATCTTAACTGTAAGATGCCATATCTTGTTTGAAGGATTAACGCCTAATAGGTAAAGAACTAACATTAACAAAATCATTGTACTGGATGTGTGCTTTCATGATAGGTCAATCAGTAATACATACCTCCCACATATGAAGTGGTTCTATCTGCAAGCAGCTTATTCCTCCAAACCCATCTTTACTCTAGCCTTTAATGTTGGTCGAGCAAAAGTTGATCCAGTTTTACTTTCTTTTATCTGCAAACAAGAGGAATACATTTGATGTCAAACAAGAGAATAACAAAAAGAACATTACAAAAAAGTAACACAAAATTGAATTAATCAACAGATGACCAATCTGATGCAACAAATTCCCCATTTGTTCAACCGATGAGGCATCTGTTGTAACAAATGGATGACATGTTACAACACATGGGTCATCTGTTGGAATAAATCAAACCATCCTTGCTACTGGTTTGATTTCTTCAAACGGTTGCTCCGTCTGTTCAAACAACTGATTCATCGGTTGCAACAGTTGAGGAAACTGTTGCGACACCACTAACAACAACATTAACAATAAAGAAATAGCACTATATACTCCAATACCATCAACAATAAAAATACCACATGTTCCAACACCAACACCACCACCACCCCCAACAACAACAACACCAAAGTAACAAACAAAAGACATAAAAAAACTACACTGACAACAAGGCTTTTTAAGTTCTCATAATAGATAACTTCTTTTGCATATTTTAACAAAAACAATGATTCATTCATTCAAGACTTAAAAGTCATATTTCCTTCAATTTTCTCAATAAATAGGAATCTGGTAATGGGTAAATCATTAATAACAACAGATGTAAATATCTAATTTAAATAACATTCAAAGAAGAAGACGAGAAGGAAAAAGCAATAGTGAACCATACCTACAATGACAAAAAAGCAAAGGGATCAGAATATCCAGTTCATTCAAGAAAAGATATTGATAGGCTGAGATCCAAAAAAATCCACATCCGAAAAAAGAGAGAAGAGAGAGGAAAAAAGGAAAGAAAGAGAATTGAGAATAAAGAAGGGGGAGAGAGATGATTTGAGTTTCTCATCTTGAGTTTATGGCTAAAGGAGAGAGTATTCTACTTCCTCCATTTCATATTAGTTGAGTTGGCCCCTATAGACTTGTCATATCCATTAAGAAAAATATTTATTAAGGGTCTATTTTACCAAATCAGCCTTATTAATTATGCTTTGAAAATATAACAAATTATTTAGTCATTTAATGATAAGGGTATTATTGGAAGAACATATTAAAATCCTCTTGATTTCATCATTGGGACAACTAAATTGAAACAAATATTTTTAGAAAGAGGGTCAACTAAAATGAAATGGAGGGAGTAGTTATGGGTTTTAAATATTCATTAATAACTTTTGACGGGCACGAGAAGACGGTGAAATTGAAAAGACCAGATAAGACTACTCACTGAAAAGATTTTTGAGCTATCCAAGTAATATTTTTTACTGCCTTAGTATTTTATCTTTTTTATCTCAGACAGAAAATACCTAAATTGCTTTAAAAAAGGATCTTAAAACATCAAAGTCATACTTTACAACAGATGACGATTTCTGTTTGAAAATCTCCAAAGCTTGGTCATCTGTCGCAACAGATGATTCCAATAGATGGGTAATCTATTGAAATAGATGACTTAATCTATTTGATTAATTTCAATAGATGGGTCATCTGTTGAAATTAGTTGAAAATTTATTTTTATATAATTTCAATTGAGTTCATGTGTTCAACTAATTACTTAATTGATCAATCTAGGACTAGGGGTGAGTTATCATAGGGTCAACTACAACTTTAATTTAGTCTTTTGACAATCGCATGATAAGATGGTATTGTGTTCCTCCCGATCAGAGTCGTTGATTGATCACTCTGAGGTGAAGTGATTCTTATTACCTAATATGTTCAACTAATACCTTAATTAATCATAAGTTCAACTAAAATAGATGGCAACGCCTATTTGATAATTTACAACAGATGGGTAATTTGTTCCAACAAATGACTTAATCTGTTCGATTAATTCCAATAGATGGGTAATTTGTTGCAACAGATGACTTAATATATTTGATTAATTTCAACAGATGGGTCATCTGTTGCAACAGGTTGAACATTTATTTTTATACAGTTTCAATTGTGTTCATATGCTCAACTAATGCCTTAATTTGTTGCAACAGATGACTTAATCTATTTAATTAATTTCAACAGATGGGTCATCTGTTGCAACAGGTTGAACATTTATTTTTATACAATTTCAATTGTGTTCATATGTTCAACTAATGCCTTAATTGATCAATCTAGGACTAGGGGTGAGTTATCATAGGGTCAACTACAACTTTAATTTAGTCTTTTGACAATCGCATGATAAGATGGTATTGTGTTCCTCCCGACCAGACTCGTTGATTGATCACTCTGAGGTGAAGCGATTCTTATTACCTAATATGTTCAACTAATACCTTAATTGATCATAAGGTCAACTAAAATAGATGGCAACGCCTATTTGATAATTTACAACAGATGGGTAATTTGTTCCAACAGATGACTTAATTTGTTCGACTAATTCCAATAGATGGGTAATTTGTTGCAACAGATGACTTAATCTATTTGATTAATTTCAACAGATGGGTCAGCTGTTGCAACAGGTTGAACATTTATTTTTATACAATTTCAATTGTGTTCATATGTTCAACTAATGCCCTAATTGATCAATCTAGGACTAGGGGTGAGTTCTCATAGGGTCAACTACAACTTCAATTGAGTTTATTCGACAATGCATAATGAGACGGTACTGCTTTCCTCCCGACCAGAGTCGTCCATCAATCACTTTGAGGTGAAGCGATTCTTATTACCTAGTATGTTCAACTAATACCTAATTGATCCTAGGGTCAACTACAACATATGGAAGTTCCTAGTTGATAATTTACAACAGATAGGCAATTTGTTACAACAGATGTCTTAATTTGTTCAATTAATTCTAACAGATGGTCAATCTATTGCAACAGATGACTTAATCTTTTTTATTATTTCAACAAATGGGTTATCTATTGCAATAGGTTGAACATTTGTTTTTATACAATTTTAATCGAGTTCATATGTTTAACTAATGCCTTAATTGATTAATCTAGGACTAGGGGTGAGTTCTCATAGGGTCAGCTAAAACTTCAATTGAGTTGTTTGGCAATCGCATGATAAGACGGTATTGCATTTCTTTTGACCAGAGTCGTCAATCGATCACTTTGAGCTGAATCGATTCTTATTACCTGATATGTTCAACTAATACCTTAATTGATCAATCTAGGACTAGAGGTGAGTTCTCATAGAGTCAACTACAACTTCAATTAAGTCTTTTGGAAAATGCATGATAAGATGGTATTTCGTTCCTCTCGACCAGAGTCGTCGATCGATCACTCTGAGCTGAATCGAGTCTTATTAGCTTATATGTTATACTAATACCTTAATTAATCAATCGAGGACTAGGGGTGAGTTCTCATAGGGTTAACTATGAATTCAATTGAGTCTTTTGGCAAATGCATGATGAGACGATACTGTGTTCTTCCCGACCAGAGTCATCAATCGATTACTCTAAGGTGAAGCGATTCTTATTACCCATTATGTTCAACTAATACCTTAATTGATCATAGGGTCAACTACAATAGATGCAGTGCATATTTAATAATTTACAATAGATGGGTAATCTGTTGCAACAGATGACTTAATCTATTTGATTAATTCCAACAGATGGGTAATCTGTTGCAACGGATGACTTAATCTATTTGACTAATTTCAACAGATAGGTCATTTATTGCAACAGGTTGAACATTTGTTTTAATAGAATTTCAATTGAGTTTATATGTTCAACTAATGCCTTAATTGATTAATCTAGGACTTGGGTTGAGTTCTCATAGGGTCAACTATAACTTCAATTGAGTCTTTTGGCAATCGCATGATGAGACGGTATTGCGTTCCTCCCGACCAGAGTTGTCGATTAATCACTCTAAGATTAATCGATTGTTATTACCTTAGATGTGTAACTAATACATAATTGATCAATCTAGGGCTAGGGGTGAGTTCTCATTGGGTGAACTACAACTTTAATTGAGTCTTTTGGAAAATGCATGATAAGACGGTACTGCCTTCCTCGCGACCAAAGTCGTCGATTGATCACTCTGAGGTGAAGTGATTCTTATTACCTAAAATGTTTAACTAATACCTTAATTGATCATAGGTTCAACTACAATAGATGACAGTGCCTATTTGATAATTTACAACAAATGGGTAATCTGTTGCAACAAGTTGAACATTTATTTTTATACAATTTAAATTGAGTTCATATGTTCCACTAATGCCTTAATTGAGTAATCTAAGACTAGGGGTGAGTTCTCATGCGGTCAACTACAACTTCAACTGAGTCTTTTGGCAATCACATGATGAGAGGGTTAAAAATTATGCATATCTTTTATAATTTTAAAAAATAATTAAGATCAATTCAGACCAAATTAACATTTTCAAAACTTGTCAGTTTTTTCCAAAATACAAATCAACCCATACAAATCATCCATTTGTGAAAAAAATATTTCATCATTTCAAATCTTGAGTTCTCGCTCTTTTCTCTCTCTCAACAATAAAATAACTACTCAACGAATTGCTCAACCCTTCACAATAGATCGATTTTCTTCTCATTTTCGACCACATAGGTGTTATTTTCGACTTCATTCTTGCTTGTATCAGTCATTTTTTTTGTCTTCGTAGGCAACAGAATTTGAGAAGAGTTCTATATTTGTTATTTTTTTAATAAATAAGGGCTTTTAAGTTAATGATAAAAAAGAAGATTTTTAGTTGTATTATCTTTGAGAATGGGTCTATAATTTTTAGTTTTGATGGTAAAATCGTAGGAAGAACTTGAGAAAACCCTAATTTTTTATGTAGTGTTCCATTGATATTTGTGGTTTTGGTGGTCATGGTGGTGGTGTTAGTGGTCATCGTGGTGGCACTGGTGGTGTTTGGGGTGGTTGTTGGTGGCATTGGTTGGTGTGTTTGTGGTAGATGTTGGTGGTGTCGGTATTCATGGTGTTTGTGGTATTAGTTGGTTGTGTTTGTGGTGATGGATGTTGGTGTGTCAGTATTGGTGGTGTTTGTAGTGTATTTTTTAAAATTTATGCATACATTAATTGTAATGTAATTTTTTTATGTTGTTTGTAGGAAAACATGTCTCCCAAAAGAAAAGAAAGTGAAAGTGGATCAACTTCTAACCACCCAACAATAAAGGCTACAGTACAGAGGGATTCGGGGGAACTTCTTGAACAATCTTAGTTAGAGAAAAGTGAAGATGAGCAGAGATATGAAAACAACATTGAGCGAGGTAGACAAGGGTCTATAAATGGTGATGAAGAAGATAAAAGTGAGAAAGAGAAGGAATTAGAGAGTGAGATAGAGTATGATTATCAATATAATGATAATGGATCACCAATGGGGCGTGAAATAATATCGACATCCCTACATGATTCTGTCAAAACTATTAGTATTGACAGGTTTCAAATTACGATGCCGATAGGTGACCCAAAAGAACTAACTGGTGAATTTGTACTTAAATGTTAGTTGGGGAAAAATTTAATTATCTTAGAAATATTATGAAGAAGGAAAACATAGACGAACTTTTTAAATGAAGCTACTTTGGACGCTTTCTCGAGCTGTCCGAGGACCCCCTGCCCGTTTCTAAATAAGGATGGTATATGGTCTTCTCAAGTGCAAAATTAAGTACGTGGGAAATGATAAAGATTCGGAGGAGGGAGGCAAAAAGATGGATGAAATCTGAATCAACTACTATGGCATACCGGTTTGTTTTGGCTTGAGATAGTTTGCAATAGTGACGGGCTTGAGATACGATCATTCAGAATAACCTATCACTATAGCAGGCAAGACAACCAAACAACCCAGCAAAACCAACAAACACAAGGAAAAAATAGATGGGTTGTTGGACATTGTTGGACATGGATACAAAGCATCGGATTTGATAACAGATCTAAGGGATAAAACCATACCAAAGCAGTACAGCGAGCGATTGTTCTTAGTTTGGTTTGCCTATTCGGTTATATTAGCGTGAGACATCAACAAGTTCATAGAATATTATTTGTTGGTACGTGTTGAGCATTTTGATAAATTAACAATTATCCCTAGGGATATGATAGCTTCTACTTGACTGTCCAATATTTACTGACAAAGATATCCACAGGGACGGCCACATTATACGTCTTTCTTTGGGATTTCATGATAAAATTAATCACTATTTTTACTCATCCATTAATTTATATTGAATATAGTTATTATGACTTTTTTTGCTTTCTTCTTGTTTATATTTTTTAGCTTGGGCATTTGAAGTCATTCCCCTCCTCCGAAAGCAGGTAATGGTTTACCCGGATGAGGTTTCTCATCCAAGGATGTTTAGGTGGTTGACTGCAAAGAACAATACAAGAATTAAGGAGGTTGATCTATTTAACCCTCCGGATGATGCAGTACGTCTTCTTCAAGTAAAATAATTTGACTCAATGAAAGATATTGAATAGATGTTATATCTGGTGCAATAGATGTTATATCTGATGCACCAGATGGGATATCTGTTGTGACAAATTACCCCTCCAGTGCCAACTAGTGCAACAGATAGGTAATCTGTTGTGACAGATAATTGATATCTTGCATAAGATTACCCATCTGTTACTTTGGTTCTCTGAACCCGACTATTAATAGATTAACCATCTACTGCAAATTATGCAACAGATAGGTAATCTAATGTAACATATTGTTAATCTGTTGTGACATACAGATCATCTATTGCATAATATGTAACCCAGCAGATTACCCATCTTGTGCCAACTGGTGCAACAGATTGGTAATCTATTGCGATAGATGATTGATATTTTTTATTAGATTATATATCTATTTCTCTGGTTCTCTTAACCCGACTCAAATGGATTTTGATCATCTACTGCAAACTATGCAACAGATGTGTAATCTAATGCAATATTTTATTAATCTGTTGTGACATACAGATCATTTGTTGCATAAGTTGTCTGTTTTAACATATAACCCAACTGTGAAAATTATTATATTATATGATTTAAATGTATATGTCTTTTTTTATAGGTTGTGCATCCATGGATCGTGCCTACTAAGCAGGAGTAAGGGATGCCTTTTTTTATTACTCTATGTTATATTGATACTATAGCAGACCCAATAGTGGAGTTAATAAAGAAGGAATTGGCTGGAGCAACAGCCATAAGAAGAGCAGTTAGACAAGGTCAGCCTAATATTGAGGCTCTTCATGACAAACCTACTGAGGCAGATCTGGGTGCTTCTTCTGGTGGAGTTGTTGATGTTGGTGACAGGCATACTGATGTTGCTACCACTCGTGATGATGAGCATGTTGATTCTCAAGAAAAAATAAATATGTTTGAAAACACCCCTTTCACAGGTCCCCATCACCCTTACAAAGGTCTCTTTTACCCTTACATCGGTCTCTCTCACCCCTCTTCACCTTCGTAATCTTATTGCAAATGCGAAGAGTGCAAGGACAGCCAAGATAAGAGGCTATCACTAAAGCTGACGAGGAATTCAAATCCAAGAGGGGTATTATACCATCTAAGAAGGTGAGGGAGCTATACATCCCTACAGCGGCGGTTAGGAGGAAGAAAAGAGCAGTTAGCGATGTACTCTCCAGTTGAAAATAAAAAAATATTAAAGTTCAGGGGCCATTGAAGAAGGTCGACATATATAAGGAACTTGGTGCCAAAGTGAAGAGGGATCTGCGATGGTCCAAGAATGTCGAGTGAGGCTCACCAAATTACCCCAGGCCTCCCCTTTTCCCCCAAGACTTCCAGATTATAATAGATATGCATATACAGTACGAGGACAAGGTAAGTTTACTTTTCCTAACCTAGACTTCTAATCTGCTCCATGAAGAAGAAGCTATGCAACAGGTGTGAAATCTATTGCAACAGCTAGGTATTATGGTGCAACTGGTAGTCGTTCTGTTGCAACTTATTATCTATTTGTTGTATAAGTTGCATTGGATTATTGATTCAGATAACCCTATGCAACAGATGGACCATCTGTTGCATCTTTACAATTACTAACCTATTTAAAAATTTACTTCTTATATCACAGTATGTTGATGAAATTCTCTGTCTCGTGAGGAAAAGGAAATTAGCGTACCTGGAAGCTTATGACACTCCCGATAGAATAATGGACCTCGACTTCTACAAGAAACTCAAGGATAAGTATGATAAACTCAATGATCTAGCATCATCCTGTGGCGTGGGATTTGAATTATTAGTTTCTACATTAGACTGGAATGAAGAAGAAATGATAAAATGTGTCAGGGGGAGAAGCCAAATCCATACGACAAGAGCTGGACCGAGGCAAAGAGGATTCTTTCAATCATGAGCGTGGACGACATACATTATCGGCCTATTGAGATACTACTATAGGAGGGAAAGATCAAGGTTTATGACTGCAACGAACCTGCCATCAGCGAAGTCGTATTTTTTATCCACGTGCGACCACTGGTGGTTGCATGGGAATAGTTAATTGGTAATTGGATTTGGTCTTGGACACACTATGTCCCCAATATGTTTGATAAAATGCTTATGATAATGCTTTTACTATATTGTTGGACTTTTAATGGAACTATTAAATGGTATGGTTTGGTAATGAAACCCTAAATGGTTTAAATGGCTTAAAATGGTTAAATGGTAAGGTTTGGTGCTAATGGTTATGGTTAAATAAAGTTACTTGTGGGGTACATGGGATTCCCCCAAGCAAACATAATAATGGAACACTTGTGGGGTCCACAGGATTCCCCCAAGTTAACTTGATAATGTAAGTTATACCCCATGGGATTCTCCTAAGTTAACTTGATAATGTACTATGGGTACATGGGAATCCCTTTACATAAAAAGGTTGGCTACAGACATTTCTTGCAAGCTATAGTCGGTATGACGATACCACTTCTTATTGCATTAGTTAATAATAATGAAATAATGGTTTGGTTAGTTAGAAATGGTTTTAATTGGGAAATAATGGCGAGGTGTGATAGCTAACCGTGAAGGTGCGAGTCTAATGGTCGTACACTGAAAACTCAAGTTTGCCAACATAAGGGGTTGGTCATAGCGACCATATATGATACTATGAGGTACATGGGAATCCTCTTAAGTACATTGTACATATGTACCATGGAGAGTGAAAGGTACTAGGGAATCCTCTACTCTTATGGTATCTCCTATTCATGCGGCTACACACATTGGGGCCCATTCAGGGAGTTACACTGGACCCATATAGCTCGTGGGTGGTTCTATGATGGTTAAGCTACACATACCCAAGTTAATGGTTTTAAAGGCATGCTAAACCCGATTCCTTTTCCCGGCATGTCTATACATACATACATATATGTATGATTTGTATGTATATGATTGGTTTACTTGATTTTATTGGATGGGATTAATTTATACTTATCTTGAATACTTATTAGCGTTCACCCGCTAACCAGTCCTCCAGCGGCTCTATCCTCATGCAATGCAGGGACCGGCCATTCTACTCCTCCAGCTTAGTGCTCAAATTTGGGATTAGCAACTGGATTAAAGTGGTGACCTTCCATGTTCCAGAAGGCTCCATTTCATGCTCATGGATGTTTTTACACACTTTGGTTTATTTATGGATATTGGTTTTGGCCATGGTTGGGGGCATGTCCCAACCAGATATTGATTTTCTTTTTGTTAGAGGTTTTTATGGAACTTCTATGGGTTGGTATGGGCGAGATCGGTAGTGGTGTCAGCCTTAGTATTGGCATTGAAATTTGGGCTAATATCGTTGGACAAAAATTTTCACTGTTCCATCCTTTTATATTATGTTATGGAACTTGTTTTAGTTATATTATGGTTTGGTTTGGAAATTGGTTATTGGTATGGGTTTGGACGGTTGGACTCATTTAGAGATCTATCCCAGAGTTGATTACTCAATAACGTTATCTTGTTATATGTTCAGAATTCATCCGACTCAGGATATGCGTAGATTGGTTGGGTTGCCTTACGGGGGTGGTATCCAGTCCGAGTTGGACTTATGATGCCCATTACGACAAAGACCTAGGTTCGGGTTGGGTCACGACCAAAAAATGAGGGTCATGATGGTATTTGTCGCAGCGTACCTTACTAAGTAAGCCTATCACCCAAACATTTAAAAAAGGAGGACAAGACAGAAATATCCTAAGGTAAGGCTTCTAGAACGAAGTCGAATTATATAAGTAATCATAACAGTGCAGAAAGAACTTATAAACCATACCAACATGCCCAAAACTAGGTGTCAATGGTGTAAGAACTACTAATATAATCCAGGAGTCAAATACATCAGAACAATAACCACAAGGGAATAATATTTGTCTCCAAATACTAATAAAGACATAACTACTATAGAAAGATAGAGGTGAACTCCGAACGCATAAATACCTAACTGATATCTTGAAAGCTCCAACAATCGTTCGAGTCAAGCAAGCAAAGGCACACTCGAGCTAGGACCTTCACCGAAAGGGCGCAGTAGGCATGAGTACAGTTCACTTGTACTGTGTAGGTATCATAGGCTGACCAAGAAAAATAGTAAATAAAGCATACAAAATATACACTAAGGGCACGTCACCTGCAATCAGAAAATGTCCCACAATGATATCCCACACCGTTTGTACTAACAATTATAATATATCACATACACACCAAGATAGAACATGAGTATGCATTATATCACATATAAGTAGAACAAGGGGGGATATGTATATTCAAGATCATCAAATACAAGTAAAATAAGATAAGACAATTACATATATGGAAAGTCAATACGGCAATACAACATAATATAAACACAATAAAGTAAGTGCAATGCATATGATGATGATGATGTACGAGGTCGTCGCACAACCTCTGGGGTTGTTACACAATCCCCGTATACACATATGTAGCTATATCTTCCTGACACAGGACCCATAGGGGGTTCTTCAACCCGTATACAATCCATAAATGTCATATCTCCTTTTCAACACATCCATCGGAAAGAGTTTTATAAGGTGTTACAATATCTCCTCCCCGGCACATCCCTCGCAGAGGGCTTTTAAAAAGGTGTTGCCAATATTACTCAGGTGGTACCAACATTTCATGAATGAGTATGATATGAGGACGTAATACTCACAACCAATCACAATGAGTATTTCCACAACCAACCACATAATATATATCCATAACCAACCACAATGATATATTTTCACAACCATGTGAGCCAATATCCACTCATTATTTTCATTCATCCATGAATTTTCACATGTCTCATATGTCAATAAAGTATGAATATAATCACAATACACCAATGGTACCACATTAAGCATTTTAACAACACAATACAATTATTCACACATATTCAAGGCTATCAATATCACATAGGACCCCATACGATCACACATATCACAGAATATCTCAATTTTGATGATTACATCACATATAGGCCCCCACATGAGAACAACACATTGATAGCCATTTTCATGATTAGTTCCCACCCTTAATATGCATTTTGTACCATCGTTTACTATCCGACCCAATCTGAAAGAGTTAAGTCATAACCTACTTCAAAAGCCAAAATCGGTGTGCTACACTTCAAACCCACGACCATACTTTTCACGAACAATCTCGAACTCCACTAAAAACATAAAATATGAAATCTATGAATCAAAACAAAATCAACGACACTCATATTGACTACTTTTGGTTTGGGGTCAAAACGAACCCCCGAAATGGGTTTCCAAAAAAGAAGAGAAAATTTGGAACTTTACTGCAAAAACATATTTTCCGTATTTTTAGGAACCTACGACTGAAAACCCAAATTAAATCAAGTCAAAATGAGGTTCAAATTGAAGAAAAATCATTTTTGAGCTTTACCGGGTAAAACTTTTGAAATTCGGGTTAAAATCAAGAATCAGGTTTGTTTTAAAGGTTAAATTGATGAAAAACTAGTAATTATAAGATAAAAATATTATTCAAGTGAAAAAGAGTAAAATTGGGGTCTAAAATCAAGCCCTAAAATTTTTGAAGTTTTGAGAAATTTATCAAGAAATTACTAAGAAAAAGGTGAATTATTACCTTAAATCCGTAATAAAATAAAGAGATAGATGTTAATCTAGCTTTTCAAACTCTCACAACCTTCACTTTCAAGATTCCATACTATTTTAGAATTTAACTATCAAGAAACAAGATGAAAAATGAGCAAAATGAATCCAAAAACTATTTTAATAGTGCAGAAAATTTGCACTAATAAGGAAAAAAGTTGTTTTAAAATTTTTAAGTCCAACCCGGACTTCGATGGGATACCCAAAATTCATTTGGAGATCGATATATGCAAACGAACTATGTAATCACGCTAAATTCGATGTTCCAAATGCGTTGGCGAAGTCAGATTTTCAAAAAAACATTGTTTTCAAAAAGTTGCCCCCAAAATTGTAATTTTCCAAATCGAGGGTTGAAATGAGATTTAAAAGCCGTAAAATCACACCAAATATCTTACCACCCTAAAATCGATATTTCAAATTTGATGGAAAAGTCATATTTTCCATTCGAGGTCGTTTTGATCAAATATGGGTCCCATACTTATATTTCCAATTTTTCAACTTTTCGACCAATAGGTCGAACTGAGTTCGGGTGCACCTGGACCCAAACTAAAGGTCTACCTAGCCTAAAATCGATATTTCAGAGCTGCTAGAGCAGTCCGTTTGACTATCCATCACACGGATCAAAATATATTCTCGTAAGTCTAAAATAAGGCTCTTGAAGACATCAAAAACCACAATATCGTATAAATGGTACCAAAATGCATCAAAAACTATGTTAATCACCCCCACAACCCATAAATACCATAATGCAATTATGGGGGAGATGGGGGGATAAAACAGTCAAATAATACATATTTCACATATTTTATCAAAAAGTTGATCGTTACAGGTCGTGTCAATGTTGTAGTTGCCTCATGTTGTGCTCAACTACTGTGGATCAAGCACCAACTTGAAGACTTTGAAATTCTTTCATATTAAGTGCCTTTTTTCTGTGACAACATAAGTGCTGTAAATATGGCAAAGAATCCAATTCAGCATAAAAAAAATAAAACACCTTGATGTCAAATACCACTTTTTGAGAGATAATATTGAAAAGGGGATAATCAAAATGGTGTTCTACACTACTGAAGATCAAATTGCTGACATCTTTATCAAGGAACTTAGTAGAGATCCATTTGAAAGAAACAGGACAAGGCTGGGGATGATGAGACCAAGTGCATGTTGATTTTCCTCTCCTCTAACTATGGCTATGACTTAGTAAAAAGTTATCCAAGTTGGGTGATTTTACCTATATCTAACTCAGTCTCATATCTTTGTAGATATACACCCATGGCAGGGAGGAAGAACTAGAAAAAAAGATAAAAATAGCACAATAGTTATGTACTCAGACCATTATGTAGGGACCAGGTTCCCAATCAGGTCGGTGTCACATTCTATTCCTAAATAGTGGCCATGATCATATCTCCCAGTAGAAGTATCATTCCAATTATCACACTCATAAATATGAGTGCCAAATATAGGGGTATGCATCTATATTTTGTATGTATATATATATTAAATAAATATGTGTTTGTGCCCTGGTATAAACCTTTGTGCACCTTCTACTCACAGACCCTAGTGTCTTGTGTTTTTCTCTGTCTAAATGTCTAAATGGCACTGCTGCTTCCTCTCATCATGGACCTCTTTCTAAATAGTGTTTGATACCTCCTCCTGATATCTGCATGAGTTCTCTTTGTGCTACTTTCTCTTTACCATATCTAATCCTACCTGTTCATGTAAGTGTAGGCTAAATAGCCATGAGTTAGCATGGGTGTATCTCTCGACTTGATTTATTGATTAACCTATTTTATGATGCCAAAAGGGGGAAGTTGAGATGTAGCTGCAACACAATGTGTATGCTATGCATGTGTTTGAGGGTTGAGGTGTGTTGGGCATACCAGGGAAGGTGGATGGTGAATGGAAGAAGGAGTCCTTAAAATCAGGGGAAACTCCATAGTGCTCACAGATAGGGAAAGTAAGGTGATGAATGCTTAGGGGTATCATAGGCAAGGGGAACTGGTGGAGTAACAGGTTGGAGGGCATGTGTTGCTGAGTTCTGTTGTGTATGTTGTGTGTTGTATAGATGTTTGAGGTTGTTGAATGCTTGCATGGGTTTATCATCATCAAAAAGGGAGAAATTGTTAAGTCCTTAGTTTTGTTGTTTGACAAACTGTACGTTAGGGACCTGTTTCCTAAAAATTGAGTGATAACAAAGCTGCTACTACTCAGGGAACAGGTTGGGCTTACCTATCACAATCACAGTCAACCCCACGGCTGGGCACAAGTACAAAAGTTAGTAAAAAACTATTGTCACCTTTTTGTCTCAACCAATGACATTGCTCCTAGGTTTTCTTGTGCCATAATATATATTGTTGATCTTCTCCAACAAGAAAATGAAACTTCCATATACTTACAACATATATCTTTCTTGAAGTTCTCAGATTAAAGACTCACTTTGCAACAGGGAACTGATAGCTCATCAAGTTGTATTTTCATTTCTTGTGGTATTTGAGTCTTTGTATTGTGGTCCTAAACGTTGCCTACTTATGCTTGTATGATTATTAGTAAGTGTTGTGGTGTAAACCTCTTTTCTCTGTAATCATCTAGAGTTAGGTGATTCTCAAGGTAGAGTTAGCTTTGGTTTTCAGTTAGAATTAGTTGGAGTGTGGGTGCAGTAGAGTTGTTGTACATTTTTCCTTGTAATAGAGTTATTACTAGGAGAGAAAGGATTAAAAGTTTTATCACGAAGTCTGGAGTCTATATTCAATAAGTTGCTTGGATATAGTAGAGCTTAGAAATCCTGGAGGCAGTTCGTGGTTTTTCTTCCTTGAGCAAGGAGTTTCCACGTAAAATTGTTGTGTCTATTGTTTACTCTTTTCTTGTACTTTATTATTAAGTTACTCCTAATTCTTGCAATTTGCGTCTGTCTGAGAACAGGTCCCAAGTTGAGGAGTAACCCACTGTAGTTCTTCAATATACATTGTTCTACGTGGGTACTTTGGTGTTGGTCACATAGTTTCTTATTCCGCATCTAGTAAATTATTTCATTGTTGATAATCTTCATTGACTCGTGACTTAGTAATAATGTAGGAAAGTCCATTTACAGATTTACTTTAAGTTTGAGGATTCATTATTAAGGAAACTTTGCATCACTTTTTTTTACGAGTCTGTTACACAATTTGATTAATAGAGATGGAGGATATATAAGTATACATTCAAACAAAAGTGATGGGAAACTGCTTTAGTGGTAAAAAAGTCATGTATCTTTTGTTATTTTCAATACAATAAACATTTTAGTATGCCACAAGAAAGATGGTATCAGAATGCCTTGTGACTTTTATTATGCTTATATCCTCTTTCAGTAAATTATTGTAGTCTTTTCTCTTTTATATCATTCACATATTATCTTTGAGATAAGTTTTCCACTTCATGTTGACTAAATTGGATAAAGAATGAATACCAAAAGCTCTTATTTCATTTTCCGATCCAAAGGTAAGATTCTTGTATATATGTTTTCCCTTGTGTGTTTTGCTTCCCTTCCATATACACCCATTCTCCAATTTTTCTGGTATTGCTTAGGTAATTTATTAATGGATTACAACTGTTGTTGCTTCATGTAATCAACTTATTAGCGTATTGCATTCAAATCAAGTATTTGGTGATTTATAAGTTTACATCTAATATATTTATTTTATTGTATCAGTCTAGTCATGCAGATTGGATGAAAGTGCACTTCACCCGTGGCTACACTACAAGAAAAACAACCTCTGGGGAAGGGAATTCCCGTCCCTAAAAGTCCAATTCTGGTCGCAAATGATCTTTTAGGATGAGAAAATATTGGTCCCGGCTAGTCCTTATAGCCTCCTTCGGTAAGGTCTATTGCGATGAGGTACTCTAGCTGGTTGTTAAATGTCATTAGAGACGGTAACATATCCGGTCTCAAAAACACTTTTAGAGACTGTATATCTCGTCTCTAATAGATGATTTTCATCTTTAAAAAGTAGTTATTTTCTGGTCGCTAAATATTTTTGTGGTGAGTAACTTTCTTGTCCTAAATTAATTTCATCCTTAACCTTTAGAGACAAGCAACTAGCTCGTCCTGATTAACCTTTAGAGATGAGCAACTAACTCATCCTAGATAGCTACTAAAATTATAAAATTTATATATCTTATTGCTAAATGTAAAATTGCTACTGAAAATGTTGAAGGATGATAAACGTAATTTTAACATTCGCTAAATAGACAAAACTAAATCAATTAACTTCCGTAGCTAGCGTATGATATCAATAGTTTCAATATTTGTTAAACAAAAAAAAACTTAACCAATTAACAACCCAAGCTAGAATTTGATGTCAAGTTTACATAATGTTCTTAGCAAAATAATAATGAGCTTGTGCATTCTCTGAACTTGCAAGCTCAACTCTGCTTGTTTAGACAAATGAGACGAACTGGGGTTCAAATTCATTAAAGAAACTAGTTAGACATTGAGCTCATTCAGTCATTTGTGAGTTTTGTTCAAGCTCCACTTGCTTTAGTAAATTTTCTGACTAAAAACAACGCTCACATTGTAAATAGAAATAATCAATTTCCTATTATATAACTTGAACTTGGGTAAGAAAAAACCTAAACACCACGAGCAAGAAACTACAAGACACATGCATAACACTATAACTACAGGTACATCTACAAACAAAGCACTCCTCCCAAATAGTAAGAACTCATGCCCTATTTGCAAAGGAGAATAAGGAGGAGGTGATATTGAGGGAAATTATAGATATAATACTCACGAAAACTAATGATCTTTTAAAGGAAATTGTTCACAACCAAGGAGAGAAAATGCAGAAAGCAGCCGAAGGAGAGAAAAAAGGGAGCGAGGGTTTAACACGAACTAATTGACAGAAGTAACTTTTTTGGGAATTTTTTTGTGCCAAGAGACACGTGCTAGATAGAAGTTTAAGGAATGTCAGGAGGGTTTGCGCGCGCACTACACATATAAAAACCAAGAAGGTTGCAAGTAATCAGAACTATAGAATTATTAATGCTCATTCTCTAAGGATCATATCCAAAACAAATGAAATCCAGACACATACGTTGGAGTAAGAAGCAGGTCTGAACTTCTTGATTCCACCGTTTGGTTGAACGTCTTCAATACTGTAGCCGAGGGGTGCTTCGTAGAGTGAGGATTTACTACAAGTCTTCTTTCCACCTTTAGGATCCATTAGATCATTCACCTTGATCTATCAATAAAACAACTAAAGCTTCAGAATAAGGGAAAAAAAACAGTCACAATGGTAAGGTGCAAACAATAGCAGAAGTTCACCGGGACTCCAAAATGACACAGAAAGGTTCAGATAACCTAAACTGAAACAGAGTCTCTTATTACATAATGAGTGTAAAGAATGCAGAATGGCATATGTGTAAGTAGGGAGGATATCCAAGGCCTTGTAGATTCTCACACAGCATTATGTTCATTGAATTTTGCAAATTTATGCACTATTAACGTACATGATGTTGAAAGCCAAATAATTAGATACAATTTCCTTATATAATGTAAAGCAATTACATCTAGGTCAATTACATTTATGTATATAAGGTTCGCATGTTCAATGAAAGAAATACTCACCATTATCATGCCAATCAACTCAACATCTTGAATAATGGACCATGTAAAAAGAGTTGTTTGGATATGGTAGCTATTTCGTCGCTATAGCGGATATCATAACACCAATTCCTCATTCCAAAGCAAACTGAATTTGATTTTCATGACCATCTTTAGGAGCAAAAGACAGTGTTTCTATATTAAGTGGAAGAAGATAAGCAGAGAAACTACCAACCCCACAACCAACATCAAACACTTGATATACCCCTGCTGCACGTAGGTCACCTGGCTCGTTAGTAGTCATATTTCCTAACCTGCAAAAAGAATAAATGAATCAAGTACATCAGCTGCGTAAAAGAATGGTATCATTAAGGATTGATTCTAACCATTCTTAGTAGGTTAATGGGTCATCTAGTACAGCATAAATTGCCTTCATTAAGTTTCTTTACGGAAGCCTTCGTCCTTTCAAATCGATTTTCATTTTGCATGGAATTATCAAAAAGCTACAACTCCAATAATGACAGGGACAGTAGAAGTGAAAAAAAACACCTACCTGTCAATATATTCAGTAGCTTCATACTTAAAATGAGTTCCACCACCCGAAAGCCACCAAAGTTGATCCTTCTCATGTACCCAATTTTGTCCTCCTTTAACCTCCGCAAGATGTGTATGGTTTATATTTCTTCGCCATACATAATCCCTGCTAGTTGGCCACCTTATTAGTATCTTATAATCAACTGGAGGTGGAACCAAATAAAACAAGCGCCTACCAAGTGAAGGGCATGCCTCTCTAGCCCTTCTTTCCCTGAAAGATCTAATTTTGGCATCAACTCTTTAACATAAGAAATGTCATAACAGGGGATATACTTATTAAATTTTAGAGGACATACATTTATCCCAGTTTCAGGGATTGTGAGGTACCATCTGATAAGAAAGAGCTATCTTGTTTGTGAACTTCAGGATACCTGCATGCATATTATTTTTTATCAAGTCAAGTGTAATTTTATCAATAATTGGAATCTCATTACAGCAAAAAGTAGAGAATCTACAGTAAGATATCATTCTCTACAAAAGACAAAACAATCTTCTATACAAATAGGAACCTTGTGTTCTCTATGTGCATGCATATTACTATTAAAATATATGGACCAGAAATTCCTATAACAGGTAGCCAGTAAATGCAGCCAACGAAAAGAGAGTCAACTATGAGAGCTCAAAGTTCAACCAAGTAGGGACTGCTCTCTACAGCAGAGGGAAACTGACTCCGAGGGTGAGAGTGAAAAGTCAGAAGACAAATGCACATGGACACACGTAAATCGCCTAACAGACTGCATCTCAGTTTCTTGAGGGAACTCCTAAGTACTAAGGTCAACAAGGAGGATAAGTAGTGATGGTTGAAAATAAAGATGATTGTTGAAGGATATGCAGGACTAAGATTTAATAGTCACAAAGTCAAGATCAAGTTTACTACACGGCATACAGAAGTTGTTGGATGAATTAAATGTGATATATTTCCCTAAATTTACTACAGGGCAACTGCAAAAATCAGGATGCTTGAAACTGATATACCTAAAATTGCTCTTAGGACACACCAAGGAGTCAAAGACATTGTGAGTTCATGTTGACGCTCTTTGGCCAAAAGTTTCCCTCTCACCTTTCAAGGCCCAATGAACCGGGTATTTGAAGCTTAAGAGGGTTTAATTGAGGGGTTCTGATGATATCCTAATCTACAACCCTAGGTGGGATCGCTGCGATATATTACCGACATATATTATTTACAAGAATTTAGACATTGTCTAACTACTGAAAAGCACTAGTCAAAGTTGCAAATGTCTACCAAATCAATTTGACAAACTAGAAGCCAGGGACCTATACCCCGTTGCACTGCCCAGTGAACTATATGCTTGTGGAAGGATCAAAGTCTCCGCTTTAACTAAGTAACTATGTTTTTATTTCTAACAAGCCCCACCAAGAGTAATAAGAACAAAGCCCATGACGATATGCCTCGAGAAAAAAGAAGTTTGCGCATGCATAACATAAAGAACAGATTCAAGTACGAGGGCTAGTATCTCTGGCATACAATGAAAAGATAGAATCATCTAAAACCCAAGAAAAGAAAAACAGATACAAGTAAAATGCACTGCCCTTACACTAAAACCTTCTGAGACAATCCAAATTACCCAGATAAGCCACATCCCAAATTAAGAACATTAAGCAACAATGAATTTAGAATAATTTTGGAGGAAAAATAGCAAATAAATGGAATAGAAAGCATACCTTAGAGAGAGATGAATAGAGAATAGGGAAAATAGCAAGCACCCAAGGAAGAATCAGCAATAGCTGCAAACGAATTTAGCAAAAGTTGCTCCTCAATCGCTGTTGTGTGCGTATGTATTGACCGATATTGCTAGGATAAAATTGCAACCAACAGTGTTTTGAGGAAATTAAAATTACGCGCAGAGATTTTTTTTGTGTTTTAATCTATTAGAAAACTAATACGTTGGATTAAACCGCGTATATGTATTCAGTGAAATAAAAAAATATTATTTAAATTTTAATATTATATTTTGGCGGTATTTTCTCCCGCTCAAGTCTCTGAATTACAACTTGAGATCGGTCATTCACAATAAAATATAATATTAAGGACCAACATATAATCTCGTCCTAATATATATACTTTTAGAGATGAGAATATTAATTCATCCCTAAATGTTGGTCATAAATAAAGCAATTTCTTGTAGTGGTAGAGAATCACCAAGCAAATACTTAGTGTGTTTGGTACGAAGGAAAACATTTTCTCCAAATTTCTGATGATTGGCTTAAACATTTTGAAAAATATTTTTTAAATTAACTTATTTTTCTCAAATATTAAGAAAATAACTTTTCTTCAAAAAGTAATGAAAATATTTTTTAAAATACTCTTTCAACCTCACTCTCAAATTAAAATGTTCATACAACTCCCAAAATCACTCACCCCTACCCCGACATCCAATCCCCTATCATCCCCATCCCCACCCCCACCACCCTCAATCCAAAAGACATATTTAGTTTCTTTTAAATATTTTAATTTTTTTTACCTCATCCCCTATCCCTGCCCCTACCCTCCACCTACCAACCTCCTTCCAAAGAAAATATTTAGCTTCTTTTAAAGAAAAAATCAAACTATTTTCTCACACCACCCCCTACCCAACCCCCAACCCTACCAACCCCTCTCATCTCCCCAAAAAAGTAATTTTTTTTAAATTTAAATTTTTTTCTTACCCCACCCTCACACCCTACCCCCCACCTCACCCCCTATAGTCGTCACGCCCACTCCGAAACCCCCCTCCTCCACCTCAAAAATATTATTATTTTAATTTTTTTCAATAGAAAAAAATTCTTTCCTCACCTCTACCACCTAGTCTAACCCCCTTCCCTTGCTCCCCCCCCCCCCCACACATCTCCCAAACACCTTCCCCTTTTAAAAAAGTCTTAAAATTTTATTCTTACGCCACCCATCTTACTTATTAGTTTTCAGTTTCTTAATAAAATATATACAAATATTTTTAGAAAATATTTTCCTACTTGCATAACAAACACAAGACTATAAGTAAAAAACAACTTATTTTTCTAAAAAAATGTTTTCATCTTCCATATTGAACACATCCTAAAAAAAGTATTTTTTGAAGTTAAATAACAGTTTTATAAAATGTATTTTCTACTTTTTAGCTATTATGAAATATAAAGTAAAGAAGAAGAAGAGAGGAGACTTCTTTATTTCTCTTGAGGAATTCTTGATGAGTTAATTACAATGAAGGAAAATTCTTTTATTTATAGGGAAAAACTAACCTTGAAGTTTCTAACACTCGGCCTTTGGCCCACAATTATCAACATCAATCCTACGGTGGTACATAGTTTTGGGAAAATACCAAATTTCCCGTTCGGTGCTAAATACTTCTCCCAAACTCAGCTCAGAACGCGTTAGGAAATCCACCTCAATCAATATCAACTCATGGTTCTATTATAAAGACCAAAACATAAATATATATCTCATCTGAAAATCATAAACATCTTGTGGATTCCTAACTCGACTCAACTCAACACAAGCTTTCTCAATGTCAAGTACATTTGTTTATCAAATCATTTCAAAAATCAAAAACTTCATGGAAACATCATAAGACTCATTCTTGCCTCTCAATTTCACATATCAATATACATTCAATAGTCGAATTTCTCATGGAAAGGCATAACTCATGACACTTGTCTCAAATCATTCAAAAATCATCAATTCATAATAAAAATATTCAACTCATGGAACTTGACTTAAATTGCTTAGAAATCATCAATACATAATGATAATATACGGCTCATGGAATAAATTCTCAATTTAAGAAACATGATAGTGAAATAATCATAAATATCAAACTTATTCAACTCAAATCTCATAAATCATTAATAGAGAAATTTGGGTGTAAATCCACTTGCAATATCATGTAAATCAATAATAGAAAGTAAATCTTTGGGCACAAGAACGAAAGGAGTGTTCTTGTTCAAACCCCACATACCTTAGATTTTGATTTTGAAGATATAGAAACTTGCTTGAAACTTCTTTCTCACACTTTTAGATCAAGACCATGTTGCCTTTGACTTGAGGGACTTAGTTATTGAACAACTTGAAGAAATTTATGGGAGATTTCTTGAATTTCTTGGAGATGATTTGATTTTTGGGTTTGGAAGAAACCCTAGGTTTCTAGAGAATTCTTGAAAGAATTTTGGAGATAAATGGAGAGAAAAATGATCTTTTCTTCTCTACATAGATATATATATAAGGCCACAAGGAGCGAAAATGACCAAGATGCCCTTTTGAAAAATGCTGAAATTTGTTGATCGGGGCCTGTGACGGTCGACCTGACGGTCCGTCAGAGGGACTGAAGGTCCACCAAGTCGTCTGTCATTCGAACACCAAAATTGGAACGTTTTGCCTCGACGTGACGGTTGACCTGACTGTCCATAAAAAAAGTGACGGTCCACCAAGTCGTCCGTCACTTGAGGGCCAGAAATGAGACATTCTGTCTCGGTCTGACGGACACCTTGACGGTCCATCAACTTTGTGATGGTCCACCACTTTGACCGCCATACGACATCCCAAAAAGAGAGCTACTGCCTTGGCTTGACGAGACACTTGACAGTTCACCAAGGACCTGACAGTCCACCAGGTCGACCGTCAAACCTGGGCTATCCGATAGCATTCAGTAAAACGGCCATAACTCACTCATCCGATGTCGGATTTTGATGAAATTGGTATGGATGGAAATCTTATTCAATTCTCTACGTGACAAAAAGTGGAAATTAGAGAAATACAACATGGTTTAAATATCAATCACTTTGGAAGTCATACATATCCATTCAAAAGGACAGATTTAGGCTTAAGGAATGATCGGGTATTACATGTTCTTAATAGCAATGGTTTAGCTATTTATTGAAGAAATTCAATGTCAAACCATCATCATCAAGATGAATTGTCTTGGTTACACAATCTGAAAATTATGCTCTTCACTCAATTTTATTGAGCAACAACTTTATGAATGTCAAACTGCAGGTTGATAATAAACTCACATGTGATCATCTTATATCGATGCATCTTAATAGATCACATGACAGGTAAACGGACTCATATTCACTTTTTATACTTTTCAAATTTTTAGGGATCAAATCCAAACATTAGTTGGTCCAACCAACTTATCACGAGAACAAGCAACATAAACAATTCTTGAAGAATCTTCTAGTTTTTCAATATATGTTTAATACTCACTATGCACATCTTTGAGATGTCGCAATCATTCATGTCAATTTATGAACTTTTATACTAGTAAACTCCAAGTTTACCATGACATGTACTTTTTTCTTTAGTAAATTTCAGATTTACTATTACATGAATAAATTTCAGATTTACTACTTTAGAAGTAGATTTCAAAATAACTCTTCTCAATTATTTTATCTCTTTCGGAGGTGAGTTATGATACCACCATAACCAACTGCATGTTTGTATCGATAAATTTTTCTAGATATTATCGCATTCGCCCTAGAGAATGGATCTATACTTATAACAATCAAAATTTTCATTCATCGGGAATGAAATATAATTGTTCCTTAAGCCTATCAAGTTTTGATAGCTTGTAACCTCTTTCATGATATTGCTACCTCAAGAGAAAATCAAGGCATACATATAATTTAAAGAATTTTTCTCTAACATATCTTATAGTCATAATAAGCATGTGAAAATATGATCACTTTTGATGATTATTATCGTATTGTCCCTTCATGCTTATATTTGTACATTCAATCACTTATCTTCTTTCAGACATATTATGCACTGCTACCACATTCACTTAAGAGAATGGAGCATATTCAATGGGACATGTCTCATGACTTTTCACAAGCACACATTATTTTGCCTTAACCATCATAATATCATCAGTATGGTGTATTGAGATTCAAACTCAATATCTTATCCATATAAAAAGGCGTCTTAGGCTATAACTCGATGGGATTTGAACCCAACATCTTATCATCGTGGTGCATTGGAACGTTTATCCCAATGTCTTACTCTTTTAATGAGATGATATTTAAATTCATCATCATATCTTTTAACGATATTGTTCTTCATGAACAAATTTAAAGCATAAGTGGTTGCAAACCAATTATTTTTTTTCTCAAATCCAACAATAATTATATCATTAGTAGCTAAAGACAAATAATATAAGGAATTACTAACCTTGAAATTACCTTTAGATTTATAATCTCACATTGTTTCATAGGGTCTCGTGCTGATAACGTGTTATGAAATATAAAACAAAGAAGAAGGAATAGAGAGAGAAGAAAGGGGACTTCTTTATTTCGCTTGAGGAATTCTTGATGAGTTAATTACAATGAAGAAAAACCTCTTTATTTATAGGGGAAAACTAACTTTGGGATTTCTAACTTTTTTCATAAATAGACATTCACTATATATGGTAAAGTAGACATTCACTATATCTGATAATATATTTATAACATTTGCTAAATACTAAAATATATTTTTTGAAAGATATTTTTTTCATTCACTAACCAAACACTAGAATTTTTTTTAAAAAAAATAGTTTTCACTCACCAACCAAACATAAGAAAATAAGTAATAAGAAACCAACTTTTGTTCTATGAAAACATTTTCTAGAAAAATATTTTTCATACAAAATATTTTCCTTCTTACTAAACACACACTTAGTATCTTTTAATAGTTATACATTTAATGTGAAACTTTAGATTTTATGAGTTCTTGTTGTAAAGTTTAAGTTATTAAGCAGAGTTTATTATTTTAAGTCTGACATGAATTTAGATTTGTGTTATTTTGTACTTTGAATACTTCCAATTAAGTTTAGCTTATGTTATAAATGATAGTATTTATTACAAATTGTATCATACAATTTCTTTTTAAAAAAAATAATATATGACGATTATAAACCTCCCGAGAAAGCATACGCTAAGCAGATCCTTATCAAAGTCATATCTCCATAAGCATCTAAAGCTACCTATTCATTGATAGTGGAAAAGCAACAAAAATAATTATTTAAGGTATTGAGACTATATTGTGTGGGTTATAAATTCTCACATATTGAAGTTATTAAAATTTTAAAATCGTATTATGGAGGTTATAAATTGTTGTAAATTAATTTTAGAATTGTCGCAAATTAAAAATTTATTTTGTGATGGTTGGTAGTGAAGATTCTACAAAGCCGTCATAGATATGCTTGAGGCATGATTTATTGTAGCATTTTCTTAAAATCGCCACAATTTATTTTATACTGGTCAAAAACTAACACAAATCTAAAAACCTCCACAAAATGAGTCTCTTTTTTGTGGTAGGTTGGGGTGGGTTTAGAAAATAATTTTATTTATTGATTGATTGATAAATTTTGATGAAAAATAAGTTTTCTGTTTTCTTTATTTAGAATTTTTTTAATTATTATTCTAGATCCAAATGTCGCAAGTCACTTTTTAATTAGTCATCATGTTACGTCACCCTAATGTAATACACACTTTGTAATTTTAGATGATTATTAAAAAAGTATTTAAAATCCCAAATTTTAAGCGGTTTAAGTGTTTAAAATGTACAAAATTTATTTGAGGTAATAAGTGAAAAGTAATGCTTACTTTAGGAGCAGACCCGTCAATATGGGCCAGGCCCGTTGGGTCAGCCTGATCCGGCCTGTAAATTGATGGAGTTGGACTTTATTTTTGCAGCTTATTTAAGAACAGGGCTTTTTAGTCCGGCTTGGATAAGCCCGTGGGGCTTGAGAAATGTGGGTTGGGCTAGCCCGTGGACCGGCCCGTAAGTCAAATATATGCAACTATTTAGATTGCTTATTAGTATTTTTATTTGGTTCGAAGAATATCATGTCAAAAGTTATTTAATTTCGCTATTCGGAGTATTTTTTGGGGTGTTGGATACTTGATTAACAAGTATTAACACTATGTAATATTGTCTGGTAATATTTATGTTTATTAACATTCTAAAATTAATGGTAGTGGTATGGACTACGTACACTCTACCCTCCCCAAACCCCACTTTGTGGGAATATACTGGGTTTGTTGTTGTTGTTGTTGATGATGATGATTAACATTCTAAAATTAAATTATAAAATATTATTTTTTTAAAAATGGGCTGGCCCGTGAGGCCCACAACCCACAGAGTAATGGTGTGGGTTTGATGTTTTTGGCCCATCATTTTGATGGGCCAGCCCGGCCTGACCCGTATTGATAGTTCTATTTAGGAGGCTATCTATGTATTCCACCAAATAATTACCCTAGCTTAAATCCATCAAAATTAGACGGAGAAACAATTCATATTTCACATCCATTTTCCTTAAATTAACTAAGAAAAAAAGTGGAGTCGCTACGCAAATTGTGAAGGGGGTTTAGGTTACCCACATTGTTAGTATAAAAAGTTACTATTAAACCTTCGTTAGGAAAATGATATATTTAGGCAAGTTTGTTTTATAAAATGTGAAACTTTTAATTTTAAAAATAATGCATATCACCTAAAAATTTCTTATATTGACAATACATATTCTCTTCATTGCAAAGTCATTGTCACATTTTGTTTTTCGAGAGTCAATTTAGATTAACTTTAAAAGAAAATTAGATAGATTAATACAATTTTATAAATTAAAATTCAAAATTTCAAAATTAACGAAAGTAATATAGGTTGCAAGTTTTCTCATATCTATCAATATAATGAATAAATAAATTCTTAAAATATTGGTCAAAGTTCATATCATTTGACTCTTGAAAAGAAATTGCCAAAGATATGGAGGGAGTATTATTTAAAGAGAAAAGACATCCTCCCCCCCCCCCCCCTCCCCCGAATTTGTAGCCAAAACTTACTTTAGCACTTTAACTTAACTTATAATTATTTACCCATTTAACTATAATTATTTACCCATTTAACAACTTCCAAATGAATTAAACACAACCTCAAAATCACAATCCCATTCTCACAACGGAGAGTGCACTACACACACGTCATGTTATTGCCAAATCAGTGTCACATCAGTGTCATGTTCTTGCCACATAAAAAATTATCATCTTTTTTAAAAAGAATAATCTCACACACATACTATTTTTATATTTTTTTTAAAAAAAGAAAAAAAATATGTACTTTTTTTATATATAAAAAAAATATTTATTTAAAATATATAAATATACATATATATATATATTATTTTTAAAAATGCCCCCCACCCCCCACCATTTTCCTTCTCCTTCAGAACACCCTACCCCCACCCCTGTTCCTTCTTCTTCTTCTTCTTCAAAGTCTCCCCCCTCTTCCTCTTCCAGCCCCCACCCCTGCACCCCATTTTTTCTCTTATTTCTTCTCACCATATCCCCTCCCCCCCTCCCTCTTTCTTTCTCCCCTTCCAACCCCCACCCCTACCACGAAAATGTCTCTCTCTCCAATTCTTTTTTCTCTATTAACACCATCAATTAACAACCATAAAGGTTGTTCGCAATAAATTTTCGTAGTGTTGAAAATTAACTATAAGCAAAAATAAAATAAATAAAAAAATAATTATATTTAAATGAATCTTGTGAGTACAATTCTGTTATTCTCTTGATTCTTCTCTCCTAAACTTAGAAATGATCTGAGGGCCTTCAATAGCGTGTTTCTCAAATCGTTGGATGATTTAGACTCCTAGAGACATATTTCAATCGTCGAAAATGTCGAAAAGTGTTTTGTCACTTTGAAATAATCTCCGGGAAGAACTCTGTTGATTGCTCCTTGCAAGAACTTGATAGTCAATGTTGACGTTGCCAATGCTTGTCAAAGTTTTCTTTTTTGAGTCTCTCCTTTTTTCCTCTTTTTCTAGAATGTTATGTTAGCCTCTATTTATAGTTGTAGGAGGTAGGCCTAGTTGCTTATGATTGGTCAAAATATGTCACTTTGACTGGTTGTTGAATTTGAATAAGATTTTCACCTCATTTGTACATATGGCGGTGTCTCATTGGTCTTGGATTTGACTGGGATGCCACATCACTTGATGAGTTTGGGCTTCAAAGTGAGATAAACCTTGATGAGGAATAAAATGAACTTATTATTTTTTTAAGCCCAAAATAATTTTAGACCCAATAAAATATGGATCAAATTCAAATTTTATATGAATTTGATCCAATAAATTTTATGTGTCTACAGATGCCCCCTACTTCAAGGTTGGTCGACGTGTAGGCTTACCGAAACATGGCGGTGAGACTTGAAGTACACATGAATGTGTTTTCATTCTCGTGACTTCAAAGGTATTTGTTTCTCATCAGTGCATCCTAGTTAGACCAATACTTCCGAGTGGTCTAACGAAAGTTTCCTCCATGAACTTTCATGTCGTGAAAGTCTTCGTCAAAGCAACCAACAATTTTTTTGTGTTGATCCTCATTTTTTATTCACAATCGACTACAAACTCGATATTATTTCAAGAGTAAAAAAAATGACCAACTTGATTTTTTTTTACTCTTCTTGGATATGTATGATCATGAGAAATCACCACCTTAATATTTATTTAAGTAGTTTTTACTTGCACAATAATGTGACCCTCTCAATGTATTTGAATTAAAAGGATCAATACAACCCCCTCACTTGACATATTGCACGTATGAAGTAAAAAAGTTGACTTGAGCTTTTTGTACCAAAGAAAAATATTAACTGTCCTTTTGATTTCATATATCAAAGAAAAATATCAACTTTTCTTTTGGTTTCATGTATTAAAGTCACCTCCACAGAAATGTCCTCAATATGGTAATTTTTCAATTGATTGGCAATTTGAAATTCCCAGGGATTCTCATCTTCTAATTTCACCACAACATTCTTTGTATACACACTGAAAATTCTTCATAGGAGCCTCTATATAAGGAGATGTTATGAAATCACATCAACCACAATCTTTTGAAATCCGTAACCCTTGCAAAGACATCCCTTGGCCTCATTATGACCATGTATTTGGAAAACACTTCTGGTGCACCTCAACCTTTTTGGCAACATTGGTGGACGTCACGCAAAATATACAACCTCCTCGCAACATCGACCAAAGAAGTATATAGAGTGTCAACTTCAAACACTCGCAGAGTAAAAATTATATCTGACTGTAGGAATGTCCAAATATTGAACGACTTAGTTCTGAAGAGACTAGACTTTTATTGCTGCGTCATATCCAAAAATCAACGTTAAACTCCTTCTGTAGTGACGAGAATCAATTTTTGAAGTTGACGTTATAAGCTACCATGTCGTGATTCCAAATAGCATGTTCGTGATCACTCCTCTTTGCTTTTTTTTTTCCGTAGGTTCATGAAAAAATGCAAGTGGTGTCGATATCACACCAAAAATATACAAACATTGTCCAGATGATTGGTCAGGAACCACTTGAGGCATCATTTTTTGAGTCGCAGTTTTCAATAAGCAACAACTAGGTGCTTCACCCATTTTCTCGAGAATTTGGCGAGCAATATTCCCTTTCACGGCTTGGAAATAGACACTCAGAGCAACTCTTTTTTATTCTTGGCAAGAAAATTTGTACCTATTTCCTTAAATCTTGGCATAGAAAACTCCTTGCATCTCGGCATAGAAGATCAATGGTTGAAAATCAAATTTCATGCTAATCGACATCAATATCAGCCATGTTGAACTAAACTGATGTGTTTCTCCCAATGTTGATCATGCCACATCGAACCATCGTGCCTTTGGTACCGACACTTATTGCCAGATTGAAGTTTCACGTAGTTGGCATCAATCTGCATAAAATTGAGAAGCTTTATCCGGTCAACTGTGTTCCATCTTCATTTTTTTTGTGCAGGTTTATGCAAATGGTCTTGATGTCAGTCTAAAAAGGTCGACATGATTGATGCTGAACCATTTGGTGCATGACTTCCTTACTGCTTGATAAGAAAGTGACTTGGAATGATGTGATTTCATCCTTGACGACGCTGAAAGTTCCCCTTTTTAGCTTCAGGAGCATGTACTAGGCACACGTCCACGAAAATATTTATTCTCCGATGGAAGAAAAAAATATGAGTTGTTTGATTCATAAAAAATGAAATTCAATGTCCTGATACGTATGTTTTATCAGCATTACTCAGCGTCACGATAAATTTTGTATTTTGACGTAGGAGTATTGAAATCAGGAGTCATTTTTTGCGTTGGAAACTAGACTCGTAGAGCTAAATCTCAAGTGAGAATTACAATCAGATTGCACCCAAATAATCTCAAATATTGACCCAAAACCGATCCTCGAATCTTGGTTCGCTAGTTTAATTAACTTTGCATATCATCACGATCAATTCCGTATCTCGACGTAGGAATATCGAAATCAGGATCCATTTTTTGCGTTGAAAACTAGACTAGTAGAGCTACATCTCCCGCAAGAATTACAATCATATTGCACCCAAATCGTCCCAGATATTTCCCCAAAACTGATTCTCTAATCCTGGTTCGCTAGTTTAATCAGCTTTGCACATCGTCACGATCAATTCTGTATCTCGACGTAGGAATACCAAAATCAGGAGCTATTTTTTGCATTGGAAAATAGACTCGTAGAGCTACATCTTACATGAGAATTACCAATCATATTGCACCCAAATCGTCCCAGATATTTCCCCACAACCGATCCTTTAATCTTGGTTTGCTAGTTTTGTCATCTTTGAGCAACGTCACGATAAATTTTGTATCTCGACGTATGAGTATCAGAATCATGTGCCATGTTTTTGTTAGAAAGTAGATTCACAGATCTACAACAACATAAAAACAACAATCAATGACCTTATAGATTTATATAGATACGTCATCAAAGTCAGCTTAGTTCGGAATCTGATAGCCTATTTTGCAACTTTGAGCGGCTATGATAGAAAATTCATAACTTGGCGTAGGAACCTTTGAATCATGAGTCGTCTTTTTTTTTGCAGAGAAGTCTCTAAGATCTACCACATATGTCAAAATAATAGTGAACACCTATACAGATTTATACATATATATTATTGAAATTCGCTTTGCCTTGCTAGTCTCTTCACCTTTGCATGTCTGCGGTAAATTTAGTGAAGGAACGTTTATCCTTATGTGATATCTATGTCAATTCAAAGTGTTATTTCCATGCTCAAATAATGACACACACTTTTCTTTCTTTTTTATTTTTTTAACTCATACGACTGAACTTAGAGTAAAAATACTCTAAGCTACCTACGTACCTCGGAAGGATCAAGTCATAACGTAGTTCAAAAATGATGAGTTCATTTAATTTTTTAAAAGTTTCTTTTTCTTTCATTTTTCTTTTTTTTTCTTTTTTTTTTTAAAGAGTCGTTCACAGTTTAGACTTATGCGGGCCAGGAGTGACATGCACTTTAAGCTCGTGCCTTAAGGAGCATTTTGACTTGTAGTTTAGGCTCGTGCATTGAGGAGCATTTTTGACTTGCAGTTTAGGCTCGTGCATCAATGAACATTTTTGATTTGCAGTTTAGGCTCGTTTGTCGAGGAGCATTTTTAACTTGCAGTTTAAACTCGTGCATCAAGGAGAATTTTGGAGAAGAATTCTTGGAATGTAATTTTCCTTCTAACCCTTTGTAATGGAGTATTGTTGCACTTCAGTTTGGTATTTGTTTCCCTCATTGGTTGAAGTAGATTTGCACTTGATCTTGTGTCGATTTTTGGAAGTTGGAGTTTAGAAGTACTTTGATATTTTTTCTTTTGCGGGAGATCAATGTCCAAGTATCCCCCTTCTTACTATTAGAGAGGTCATTTGACATGGACTTACTTGTTGCTTTCTTTAGGGTGGAAACCTAAATTGGGTCAAAGCTCCTAAACTATAGCACGATGATTCCCTCACCTTTTGGTGATGCCATAGAGCACATGGATTGTAGAACTTTTGAAATTGAACCTTTTATACGGTCCAGTTCGGTGCTAACATGATTTGCATCAACTATATCGCCATCATCGATGACGATCTTTCCTTCTTGCATTAATGTTATGATTTTTTCCTTCATGATGAAATATTTTGTGGTATGATGACCAACAATGCGGTGAAATTTTCAGTACTTAGGATCGTCGACTTTGTTTGATTTTTTAGGTCGCTTTGACTTAGGAATCTCAATGACTTCTTTAGTTAGCAACTCGTCAAGAATTTCAGGAATATCAGAGTCGGGGAAAGGATATACCCTTGCTTGTAACTCCTTCAAGGTTGGTTGATTATTTACTTCTCACATTTGTTTCTTTGGAGCTTCTTTTTTTAACTTTTGTCATATGGAGGCCTTCGTAAAACTCACAGTTGTCGTTATAGATTCCCCAATTTGGTCTTTAGACGAGTCTTTGAATTTTGTGACTTCTTTTCTAGGATAAAAAACAGGTGATGCTATTCTATGACTTGCAATACTTAGCTTCATGTCATGAGTACGCGTAGCTAATTCTTCAAAAGTTCGAGGCTTAATTCCTTGGAGAATATACACAAGGCCCCAACGTATCCTTTAAATGCAAATTTCAATTGCAGAAGTTTCAGAAAGTTGATCCTTGCAATCAAATCTCAATGTTCGCAAATGATTTATATAGTCCACTACAAGCTTATCTTTACTTTGTTTTGTGTTTGTCAATTCCATCATTCTGGCTGTATGACGGGTGCTGTAGGAATGATTTAGGAACTGACTTTTTAGTTGCTCCCAACAATCAATTGGTTCAGATTCCAAGTCCATGTACCAATCAATGGTGTTTCCTTTCAAAGAGCGAATAAACTACTTGACAAGAAGATCACCATGTGTGCCAGCACTGCTATAAATTTCAACAAAATGAGCAATATGTTTCCTTGGATTTCCCTTTCCATCAAATTGTTGAAATTTTGGCGGTTGGTATCCAACTAGCATTGGTAAGCCCTCGATTCGTTTAGAATACGATTTTGAGTATCCTACGAAACTTTGTGACAGACCGACATATTGTGCCTTGATGGTGTTTGCAATCATATCATGAAGTTGTTAAACTGTTAGAGTAGCCACTGAAGCAGATCGATCAACACATTGATTGTCACTTGACTTGATGAGAGATTCACGATCAACTTTTTCTTGTGGTATTAAATTATAATTTAACTCTCTAGGATTGTAGAGATCTAACTTGCTCATAAGTTGGGTGATTTGATGATCTTTCTCTTCAACAGACTTGTTTAAGTCTTCAATGGTTTGCTCCATCATTGTAAACTTCTCATCCATGCCAATTGCATCTACCATGAAGGTGTTGACTTTCATTGAAGTTGGAGAATTCGTTAAGTCCTCAGATTCTCCAAAGTTGCAGACAGTTTCAGATGGTTCATCTGATAATATAGATGCAAAGTTGCTCCCAGGGGTTGTAGTTACAGCCGAAATTTGAGATTTTCTCCCTTTCGCCATCTCCAAAAAAGGTGAAGTATTGGGATCCATCCAAAGCACAACCGTTGAGATTGCATTGATTGATGGGGCCAACAAGTGTGATCTTAGTAGATGTGGCACTAGTAGACTTCTTGCACGAAACTTCATATATTTTTTCGACGTCCATTGTAGTAGTTGAATTTGTGATTTTTCAATTTGTAGAATGAAGAGATGAAGAGCAGAACTGGTCCCACTGGGCGTGCCAAAATTTGTTCGCAACAAATTTTTATACTGCTGAAAATTAACTGCAAACAAAAATAAAATAAACAAAAAGAATAATGGTGTTTTCTTATTATATATATATCAACAAGTTCATGAGGGGTGTGATGCAGTGGTGGAGCCAGACTTTTGGTTAAGGGTGTTCATATTTTTCCTTGGGCAAAACTGTTTAAAAAATAAAGAAAATAAAGCACTGCTGCACCTGCAAAGGTTTGAACTCGGGTTGTTGATGCAAAAATATACACTCTTGATCACTGGATTATGTTTCTCTAGCTTGTCAAAGGTGTGCAACAACATGTATATAACCATAAATATCTATATTTAACTTATATACTCAAAAAAAATTTCCGACGAAGGGTGTTCATCTGACCACTCTTCGTTGGCTGTGCTCCGCCACTGTTGTGATGTCTTTTCTCTTATTTAAACTGTTCACCTTTTTTTGAAGAAGCGTTGAGGAATTGGGTTACCATTAAATAGGTAGACATGGAATTGTCCTAATATGGAGTATAATTTGTGAATTAATGAAAAACAGAGTGGAGCTAGCATAGCCTAAATATGTCCTGCAGATTCCAAGTCACGGGCATATATTACTGTAGCTATGAAGCTGTAATCCATAACAAGTGTTAATCTCATAATTTACTTCCATGATAAAAGTCTATTTCCACCAACTGTTTATTCTTTTTAGCAGTATAAATACCCTGCCTTAGTACCATTTAATTTGTTCAATCATCTTTGCAAGTAATATACATACTTTCTGCTTTAGCTTCCCTGCAATAACATGGCTTCCATAACTAGAGCCTCATCACTTACCCTTTTCCTCTCGTTCAATCTCCTTTTCTTTGCCATTGTCAGTGGAACTACTGACTGTTTCTCCTGTCCTTATCCTCCTAGTAATGGTAGTGGTGGCCAGAAGGGTGGCGGCTCTGGCAAAGGTGGAGGATCTGGTAAAGGCGGCGGTTCCGGAAGCGGAGGTGGCGGGTCTGCTAATGGCGGAGGTTCGGGCAACGGAGGTGGCGGCTCTGGTAATGGCGGAGGTTCGGGCAACGGAGGTGGTAACGGGAACGGTGGAGGCAATGGAGGTGGCGGGAACGGAGGTGGTAACGGAAATGGTGGTGGGAATGGAGGTGGTAGCGGGAATGGTGGTGGGAATGGAGGTGGTAGCGGGAATGGTGGCGGCAACGGAGGTGGTAGCGGGAATGGTGGAGGCAACGGCGGTGGTACCGGAAATGGTGGAGGCAATGGAGGTGGTAATGGAAGGTGCCCAAGAGATGCACTGAAACTTGGGGTATGTGCTAATTTACTAAATTTGGTGAATGTAGTGGTGGGTTCTCCTCCAACTTTGCCATGTTGTAGTTTGATCCAGGGGCTGGCGAATCTAGAGGTGGCAGCTTGCTTGTGCACAGCCATAAGAGCAAACATACTGGGACTAAATCTGAATGTGCCGCTGACTCTTAGCCTCATCCTCAATAACTGTGGAATGAATAATACTGGCTTCACTTGCTAAGCGGACGCGAGCAGTTTATTAATTTATCCCCATTATGTTCTTTATTATTATGTCTATCATTTTGTATTGGCTTTGAATAATTCCTTGTTTGTTGTGTTGTGCTAATTATATTGTTTTAAATAAGCGAACTTGCATCATGAAATTAAGCAGGTTCGTGAAGCAGCTGGTTTCATATCTGTACTCAGGTTTACTGTGATATATGGAGTGTCTTTTTTCTTTTGTAAGAATCTTTATATTTTGGGTTTCATTTGACTACTTCAGGGTCATAACATGGCTAGATATTAGATCAATTATTTTACTAGGAAAAAGTTGAGAAAGAAAAGTAAGTACTATAATAAAGAAAATGGTTATGAAAGAAAATTTTCTAAGTAACTTGGATCAGTCAAGAGTCAAGTGTAGTGATGAGAAAAAAGTATGCAATTAAAACCTAATGATCATTGTTTGATAGTTATTTGAACGACGATTCTCTTAAGAAGGTGCAGATTCCATAGTATCAATAGAGAAATTTCAAAAGTGAAAAGAAATGAAGGATGCCTCACCATGCGGCTGTGTCTGGCTATGTTGAGTATATAGAGGAGAATCCACAAAATTTTCTTTGTCTGAACAATACTCAGTACTCACATCTTCCGAGCTATGCACTTTATTCAATTGAAAACGACTTCAAGTTGTATGGTTGATGAATAAAAAGTGGGATTATTTAAGATAGGTTCGTCAGGTTTCTTTGTAGTAATATACTAACTTGTGTTGGGATTTTTACTGAATTTCTGTTTTACTTTGGAAAGGATTTCTTAGTGGAAAGACTTATCGGTAAGAAAAGATGTCTTTCCTACTAGATAATTTCTATTAGATTTATTCTTTCATAGATAAAACGTTTTGTAACTTAGAAGATCTCTCTTCTCATGTCATAACACAATAACATTCACAATTTAGTCTTTAAAGAGTCTTATTTACACGAAATTTTCTCTCAAATAATTTTTATATTTTTTTATTTAGGTTATTAATATGTAGGCCAATTGGCCGAATCATGTCAATAATATTATGTTTTAATATGTTTTTCTTTGTCATCTGAATTATCGTTCAATGGTTTGCAAGTAGCTTCCACATAACGCCCTCTCTATTTCGAATCCAACAAGTAGTATCAGAGCTTACGGTTCAAAAGTCCAATGATTTGATGAGACAAGATTAAAGACGGGTTTAAAGTGGTTTCAAATCAAGCTGCAACTAGTTTTTCCATAATGAAGATCTTTGTCTAGTTATATATGGAGGAGTTTAAAGTATATTTTCAACATTTTTGCTGCTTCATCTTAAAAAATAAAAATAGAATATTTTTTAAATGATTTTTAATCCATAATATTTTAAATTTTATTTTTAACCATGACAAGCAGCAGTGATGGAGATTACGCGAAGAAAAAGATGATGATCAATTTTGTCAGAAAATTCAGGCCAAGGGAAAATTTGTTAGGATTTGTCTGAATTTTCTACATTAATTGGATTCTATCATAATTGTATTTTACTTCTGAAAGAATTTTTTAGTGGAAAGGTTTTCCAGTAGGAAAAGATCTCTTTCTTATTAGATTTCTATTACGTTTATTCTTTGTTAGAGCAAAGGTTTTGTAACTCTATAAATAGAAGTTCTCTCTTCTCAAGTCATAACACACTGACATCCACAATGTAATCTTTATAGAGTACTCCCTCCGTTTCATAATAAATGAATTGTTGTATTTTAACACACATATTAAAGACATAAATTTAACACAACTTTTCATTTTTACCCCAAAAAAGAAAAAGTTGACCTTGTAATACCTTTTCAAAAGTTAATTGATTGTTAAATCATACGGGCAAATTTAGAAAAAAAATTCAATGATTCACTTATTTTGCAACACAAATAAATACCCCAACAATTCACTTATTCCGAAACGGAGGGAGTATTATTTAGGGGATTTTCTCTCAAATAGTTTTTATATTTTTTTTTATTTAGGTTATTAGTATGTAGGCTAATTGGTTGAATCATATCAATAGTATTATGTTTAAGCATGTTTTTCTTTGTCATCTGAATTATCGTTCAATGATTTACAATTAGTAACTTTCGCATGACGCTCTCTTGATTTCGAACCCAACAACTTCTCGTATCTTTTTCTTTTTGGAGCATAAAACTTAAAAACGCCCAAATCCACCTTGAGCCTTAAATCTGTACCTTATACAGCTTGAGCTTACTCAATCCATTACAAAATGATAGTTAGGATCTTCTATGTTAGCTCCAAATACCAACATGAGTTGTGGTGCAGTGGATGGGGCTGCTCCACCCTTAACCAGAAGTCGAGGGTTCTCCTCTGTTGGGAGTGTTGCCACCTTAATGGGTTCTGCAACGCGGGATACGGATTAGTCGGGGCTCCAATGCAGACAGCGAACACCTGACACCGGATGGGAAACAAAAAAAAAAGCTCCCAAAATTCATTGAAGTGAGACCGGTAAATTGCCACCACATGTTTTTTGTGGCGATTTTGGAGTTGTTAGTACCTTCAAACCTGAATGCTATTTTGTGGCGATACATGATATTATTGCTACAAAGTACACACGCATTAGCGACTAAACTTGCCATAGAAAGTAAACACAACGGTCACCAAAAAGGTTTCACAAAATGAGGATTTAAGGTAAGTGGCCAATAAAAGAAAGAGATAATTTTAAATATGTACAATAAAGTAATTAATTTATAAATAATATGATCATGTTTTTTAACCAAAAAGAATAGTCAAAAAATATATTAGACTCAAAAAAAAAAAAGGTTACAAAAAAAATAGTCAAATGTATATTCAGTAGCTTACTTTTTCTACTCGTGTTGGGAGCTTTCATTCAACTCGGGGAATCTACTATTGTTGTGGTATGGTTCAGCGTCAACCTTTTGCACTATCATTTTACATATTTTAAATTTAAATTCTAAGAGTTAGAAGTTTTCTTTTTACTTTTTAAGTTTAATATAAAATAATATATATATATATATATATATATATATATATATATATATTGTATAAAAGTTATATAATGTATTGTTATTGTATTAAATGGTGTATAAATGAGTATTGATGTTGTATAAATGGTATATAAACGTGTATACACGTGCATCGATATAGTATAATTAGTTATGTAATATATCGACATTACATAAATGGTGTATAGATGTGTATCGATATTGTTTATATGAAATATAAACATGCTTTAAATACACCTGCATCGATATAGTATAATTAGTTATGTAAGATATCGACATTACATAAATGGTGTATAGATGTGTATCGATATTGTTATATGAAATATAAACATGCTTTAATATTTTATAAATAATGTATAAACGTGTATCGATATTTTATAAACAATTATACAATGTATTGATATAGATATTTTTTTTACTATCATGGATTTCATCCTAATAATAAAAATATAAATAAAAAATAATAAAATAATATAAATATTCATTTTTTTTTCAAAAATAAATAAATCAATACTAAGAATATGTTTTTTTCCAGAATGTTTCTTCTTCTCCATTGCAAAAATCTGTAGAATGTATATATTATAACGAAGGAGAAAACAACATAAAATTTCACTATCCTAATTTACTTGTGCCCTTTTATTATTTGTTTATTGAAAGACATCAAAATTTACCCCGAATTTATCCGAAAATTCATTTACACACTTAAATTATTGTCGCGATCTAATACATACCTGTATTATGTAAAAGTGAATTTATTTATACTCCAACACGTACATAGCTAGTCACATAATGGGGAGTGTGTTATGCTCGCACCATATCTTCGTCATATCACTGCCATATTAGATACTATGTCAATTTATTAAAAGTTTCATGCCACTCCGATTGCTTCTTCTTCAATAAACACCACCAAATCCACCATTAAATCATCATCATTATGAAACTCACATCTCCACCATAATAATTTAAAAACACACCATAGAAATCATCACTGGAATCACAAGCACAACCACTACTATAAAAAATTACAAACAACCACCATAAATTCAACGCCCACGCCTAAAATTGCTCTTGGAATCACAATATCATCATTGCCACCATCCAAAACTACAAAGAACCACTTGAAATTTAACATCCTTCCCCAAATTCAACATCAAAATTGCACCACCATCACTACCAGATCCTACATTGTGGACATCTCTGTCATTGTTGATCCTTAGCAAGTCGTATAAATTGTAAATTCTCTCTTTCCCTTATTCAATTTATGAAATTCATCACATACAATTCCGCTGCCAAACTAAACAATTGGTGGTGAAATTGATAGTGGCATTTGTGATGAAATTAATAGTGGTAAGTAATGAAATTGGTAATGACGGTCAGTGATGAAACCGATGGTGATGAAGTTATGGCGGAGATGGTAAAATTGGGTGATGAAGTTATTATGTTGGTGGTGACAGTGAAATTAATAGGGATTTTATAGTTCTTCATTGATGTTTCTATTGGGTTAGATAATGAAAATTGTGGATTTCATAATAAAAAAACAGCATTTAGCGACTGACAAATTTTATCGCTATTCTATGTAAATCCGTCGCTACATAAAAATTGAGACGGAATAGAGACGGATTACTGTCTGTTGCTATATTGTTCGTTGCTAGCCTCTTAGCGACGAAAAAAATAAATTTCATCGCAAAACTTGTGACCGCTTCGCGATGAAGAATATCGGTTGTTGCTGTTACCGACGAATTAGCTTGTTGTTACACCGTTGCTATTTCTAAATCTCATTTTTGTCTTGGCTAAGTTTATGATGGAACACTTTGTCACTGATCTGTTGCAACATAGTTTGATCGACTGAGCAACCGTCTTTAGCAATCAAATTTATAATCCACAATCCATCGCTAAAGTTTTTCAGTAGCAATGACAAAAATAATCACTAACTTTTTGTCACTAATAATTTTGTTAAAAATGATTGAAACATGTAAATTCTTGAATGATTAAAATAACCAACATTCATATCAAATAATTACTTATAGTAGAATGTTCAAAATATATATATATAGCAAAATGCATCATATAATTGTGTCCAAGCATCCACAAGTTCAAGTATTTTGTCAAAAATAAATTAATGTCAAACACAAATCCATCAAAATTAGTATTTGTTACTATAGAACTATTTTGTACTTCCACATAAAATAGTCAATCAAAAATTAATGAAGGATGAAGGGCTACAAATACTATGAAGCTACGAATCAACGTTATCATCATTAGTAGGAGGAGGATTAAGGACGACCCCATCTTGTACCCTAATATAATCAATACACTCAATAACTATCGAAAGAAAGTGAGTAGTAAGTGCCGGAATCAATTGCTTCACTAACTTCTCCAAATTTATTGTCGGTAAAGAAACCGAAGGGGGTACTGATGTGGAGGCATTACAGGCACAAATATTTTTTCCAAAGTAACTTCAGCTTTAAATCCGAGACCAAATAATCTTGTCTTCTTTACTCCTTCTGCAGCTTCATAATATGATTTCAGTAAATCAATTTCCGATTCCGACTGTCTTTTTTTCCGTACAATTTCTTCATACTTTTCCTGTAATTAACAAGTGGAGATATTAAAATAGACTCAACTTTCTATTGCATCTTTCATTTTCATGTAAAATAAGAACTTTTGACAGATGTCAATGCAAAGGACAAATAAGAGAAGAGTATCATTAGATTTAAATTATGGACTTATGTGGAGAAGTCAGGAACATTTAGCAATAAAAGACTTATGTAAGACCCCGCGAAATTCTCTCGTAGAATGAACCTTAGGGCGTGTCAAGTGAAGTATAATTCCGGCCTTAAAAGATTGAGAAGTGACTTCCCAAGTGATTGGTGTTTAAACCATATAGAATTTTCTTAAATTTGACTTTTTATCATGTAGAGAATTGAATTATCTTTCCAACGATACCAATTTCATCCAAATCCTTCATCGGGGTGAGAAGTTATGGCCGTTTTACTGTAGGTTTTCAGAACCGCCCTGGTGCGAAGGACGATCTGATGGACCGTTGAGTCTACGACGGACCGTTGCGACCAAGGCAATAACTCCCTTTTCTGGACCAAGTGCGACGGCTAAGACGATGGACCATCGAGTTTGCGATGGACCGTCGTTGTGACCGTCACGCTGAGTCAGTGTGGCCTCACCCTAGCCATCTTGCGACGGACGACCCGATGACCCGTCAGACTTACAACGGACCGTCTCTCCGACCGTAGCATCGAGGGAGTGTGTCCCGTTGCTGGCCAATGTGTGATGGATGACTTGACAGACCGTCAAACTTGCGACGGACCGTCTCTCCGATCGTTCCAGCCTCCGTTCAGTATTTTTAACTCGTTTTAACAAGGGGCTTTTGGGTCTTTTTGCTTTTAACTCTCAAATATATTCCAAATGAACTTGATAGCCTCATTATCTCCAAAAACATCCAAAGACTAGGGTTTCTCCCTCAAGAGTAAATCTAAAACCTTTCTCCAAGAAATCCAAGAACTATCCAAGAACTCACCATGGATTCTACAAATTGAGTTGAGATTTGAGTTCCCCAAGTTCAAAGGTTGCAAGAACTCTCTCTCAAGAGTAAGAACAAGAGTTTAAAGCAAGCTCGTCCATCTAATTTCATAATCTAAGGTATGTGGGGTTTTGAAAAAGGGTAATCCTTTCACCCTTGTGCCCAAAAGCTTATTTAAACTACAATTCTCTGTAATTTATAAGATTTTATATAAAATTGACTTGGGTGTTTTCACCCATTGTTATTGGTTGCTAGCTTTTGATGTTTTCCTTGCATTGAGAGTCTAATGACATGATTTTTACATGTTTTTTTGAGAAATTGCAGCTGGGTCTATCCCCCATGATTTTAATCCTTGAGAAGTTAATAGTTGAAATGTTTGAAACATTGAAGTATATGAGTATGTTGAGATTTTGAGATAAATTACTGAAATTTCCAGATGTCTACATGAGTTATGAATTTATATGCTATCTATTATGCTTTTGATGAGTTTTAACTTGAGATTGAACTATGGGTTATTAAGCCCTACTTGAGACTTGAGATTTTATAAACTATTGTGCTATAAGCACCCATGATTTGAGTATTATGAGATTATTGAGAAATGTTTTGACCTAATGGTCATTGAGTTTTGAAATCCACTCTACTACATGAGATTACAGATTTGATTATTGGGTTCGTGGAGAACCATGAAATTATTTCTAAAAGTGATTTTTTATGAGATGAGAGCATATAATCTAAAGGGAGTAGTATTTAGCTCCGAACGGGTAAGTTACTATAGTTTCTTACCCTAAAACTATGTGCCATCATAGGTTGGACCTGGGACCGAGTTTATGATTATTATTGGGCCTAAGGCCGAGTTGATATTGGGATCGAGGACGAGTTTGTTTAGTGATCACTGGACCTAGGTTATACTCCTTGGCAAGAGTATGACGCCTCTCCCCAATGTGAGGTCTCTTCCTTAGGAGGACAAAACGTTGGACTTCATATAGCTCGCATGGTTTATGTCGGTTAAGAGAACCTCCGTTGACATTTAAACTTCGAGATCAGTTACTTCCCTAAACTAAAGTATTTTCCATTGAGATAGAATATTTTCCCTTAAAACTAAAATACTTTCCCAGAATATTTTCCCTTAAAACTAAAATACTTTCCCTTGATATGAGTATTTTTCCCTAAAGCTTGAAATAAGATATTTTTCTAACGTGAATGAAATGCCTTCAAGTATGTTCCAAAGTTATATGATTTCGAATTCTAAGTATTTGAGTTCAAAAGAGTTATGAGTTCTTGAGCATTACAAAAGTTTTACTCTCTATGAGACATATGCATGAGTTGAAAGTATTGCTTAAAGTTTTCTTTTGTAAAGCCCCGAAATCGGGTCCCGAGACGTCACATGGTGCTTAGGATCACAAGTGACCCCAGGCTAACCCTTCTACTAGCATAACTCATAAGCAACTAAACAAAAAGTATAAATCTATACAAATCTGTGGAAAATAACTCTTTTCTGAATATGATGGATATAAAACTAAATTTACAAGATTACAACTCTGCTTTTACAACCAAAACTGAAACAAAATACATCAACTTCTACTGACTATCTATGAAGCCTCTACTAGTACTGACTGTAGGTAGTCGGGTCATGACTCCCGACTAACCTAACTCAATACGACTGAATAAAGAAAACACAACACTTCTCGAACTGTACAACTAACTCAAGCCCTTGAATCAAAAGGACTCATCACCTGCTGACTGGATGACGCGAACTAACTGGATCTGAAGATGTACACTATACCTTGTACCTACATTCCGAGAAAATGTATCCCACATACGAATATGTGGGTCAGTACCATGGAAACGTATCGAGTACTTGGGGGTGCATGAAATAAACATATTTATGTGCATATATATATATATATTTAACGATAATGTCATAAGTTTTCTTTCCAAATCATGCAGGACATTTGCAAATGCCTCATAAAGCTTGAAAGAAATCTGAAATCTAAAATATGAAATCATACACAATGAATGGTAAAACATGCCAATCTGGATATCATGATCCATTACACTTAATCCAAATATCAAGATTCTTTTCTTATTCTCTCATCAAGCAATCTTAGTGAAATATGGAATATTGAATACATCATAAATCTGCATTTTAAATCTCTTTTAAATCAGTAAAATCAATCTAAGAATGAGGGACGACTCTTTGGGAGGTTATTCTAACCGACATGTACACCATGTGAGCACCCATGATGTCCCACGACTTGCCCCCGTAAGGTTAGGGCTGTCCTACCCTTGCCATCGGTGTAGAGCAATCTCATCTCAGTGATCACTATCTCAATTTTCCATATATAGTGGAAGTCAATGTCTCAACCTACGGTGGCACGTAGTTATAGGGTATGAAACCATAGTAACTTACCCAACTCAGTGCTAAATACTACTCCCAATACTATGCTAAAAAATCTCAAGAAAAAATCCACTTTAAGGGTAATCTCATATTTCTTAAGTTAAATAAATGATAAAATCCGTAACTCGTTTCATAAAGTGGGTTTTAACTCTGTTGTGACCAAAAGGTCAAATCTTTCTATACTTCATCAAAAATAGTCTAAACATGGGTGCATGTAGCACATAAATTCTCAAAATAACAATCTCAATGTGGGTTAATGACCCTTATAACAATACTTAATCAAAACATTTCAACATTTATGCTTTATATCACAAGCATGCATAATTTATACGAAAATCTGAAAAATTTCAGCCTTTAATCATAACAATAATCTCAAACTCATGGAGTTTATTTTCTAATCATTCAAAATAATCATAGTATCTTGAAAAACAACATAGGATAGGATTTATCACTTCAAATTCATGATAAAACATGTAAAAATCATGTATCTTTGTAAAATAATGCAAACTTTGGGCACAAGAACGAAAGGGTGTTCTTGTTCATAACCCCACATACCTTTATGGTAACGAATTCGCTGAAAGATTGGACCCTCAATGTTGATTGTGTAACCCTAGTTGTTTTTCTCCTTTAGTTCTCTTAGATGATGAACTTAGACTGATAATAGGGTTATGATGTGTTTAGAATCTATTAAATTCGTAAGGTTAAGTTTAGGGGTGTGTAAGGAGTGCCGAAAGACTTAATTGCCCTCAAAATAACCCAAAAACGGAGTGCTTAAGTCATTTGAAACCATAAGATATGCGCCGCATATGATATCACATATATTTACATAGGCGTCGCATATGATATCACCTATATTTACATAGGCGCCGCATATGATATCGCCTATATTTACATAGGCACTGCATATGCTTTCCAGTGGCCATGTGCGATTGGTTAGGCAACGCACTCTACTTTTCAAAGCCATAACTCCTAGCTCGGGTGTTGGATTTTGGTGAAATTGGTATCGTTGGAAAGATAATTTGATTCTCTATAATTTGATAGGTTTTGGGATGAAAAATTCCATGTATATAAAGAGTTATACTCGTTTGAAGTAGACCCTTATAGAATCAAATGTCAAACTTTGGACGAATCAATTGGTCTTAGCTCAACTTTGTTCTAAGTCATTGCTATGAACATTTTTCACCTCAAAGCTACTTCATAGACTAGGATAATGATCATGAAAACTATATTCACATGAGAGTCACTTGGATTAGAGTTTAGACACGTAGAAACGGCGGTTAGAATTCTAGCACGAAAATACGGGGTATTACATTATCTCCCCCTTGGGAACATTTGTCCTCGAATGTGAATAATTAAACTCAAACACAGAGGAATCTTAGTCTTTGAACTATCATGTACAACTGATATAAACTGAATCACTGAATCTCAAACATAATGAGCCACTGAACTGATCCGCAAGTGCACAGATTCTTATGAAAATAGCTATATGGCTAAGATAGGAATGAGAGTATCAACTTATGAGTCACCATTACTTTGCACTGGACCTGATCTCATAAGAAAAGATGAGAGGTTTATAAAAATAAAAACTTAGGGTATTACAATATCCCCCTCTTGGGATCGTTCATCCCCGAATGATTTCGATTTGATTGAAATACTAAAGAAGATCGAGATGATGCACAAGATACTCACGAACTGAATCATGGCTTAATATCTGAATTTGAAACTGATGCTATTAGGGGGAAAAAAGCTTTGAACATAATCTGAATAAAACATCTGAATAAGGAATTACAACATTGCTATCCCTATGTGACCTGAAACATCGGACCATAAATCATAAGCTAGGATAGAATTACTAGGCCTTAAGAAATACGACTTCTTACTTTCAAGCTTAGCAACACTGATCAAATTCTTCTTTGACTAGACTATTCCCTTCAAATATCACACTCACTTGATACAACTTAAAGTTTTCATATGGCATTGATGAATTCGTCTGTTAAAGTCTAAAATGAACTAGTTCCCTTTATTATGGTAAGGCCTAACTCGAAACCACAAGGTGCTACATGTAACTCCACACCATAATGCAAATCTGGGCCATGAATTCAACAGTCCGAGCACTATCATAACTACTCACTCTAGGATGATTTTCCTCATCACTTCAACCATTAAATTCAACTTCTTACATGCCGATATAACATTCAAGCCTATTTTCATATCAACATCTACACTATTCAATTTTTCGGAAGACACACATAAACTATTCTCAACTAAACAAATCATACACAGGACTTTACCTCAATATTCTCCACTCATGGACTTACATAAAACAACCATACAACAATTTCTCCCAACATGGAATAACTACTTATTTCTATCTGCACAATCATTCATCATCACTATCTTGATCTAAGGAAAGGTCACTGAAAGATTGGAATATTGGGATTCGAAACATGAAGGGATACTAAGCATAACTTAACATCTTACTGAGGCCCGAGGAGTAGAGGATTCAAGGCATGGATTCATTAAAGAGATCTAATCTGAAGACTTATCTGATATAAATCTGAATTTCACTGATCGTTAAAAGTGTTGCATGGGTACATGAGTCAGGAGATACATGACATAAATTTTTGGAATTCATAACATACGGAAGGTGATTCCGACTTCTGAATGATCTGGAACTCCCCATATTAAGAACTGGAAAGATACATGATTCTCTATTATGCACGCGAATATGAACTATGATCATTGAACTGACACGTAAGGCATAAGTAGATATTGAAATAACTGAAATACCCACACTAAAATAAAAATGGGTTAAGACCCATCCTTACTCTCTCGATGTTTCTACACTACACTGGCATCACTACTAAAATTGGGAAGTCTAACTTTGTTACTCATTCTATCATCTCCCCCTTATCTTTAAGCCATCATTATAAAATTGCGGAACCCCTTAATACAAAGCTTTCTTGGAGTAACAATGGAGGATCTGGACTTCTTTGAAGAAGAGCTTTGGAGTTCTTAGGGTATTGCTTGGGATAAAAGTAATGAAAACATGTCTAATGTGTTTAGAATAGGCTTAAATCTTATGTTTAGATGGATTAGGGATGGGAAAAAGACTCCTTTGACCTTAATGAAATGAAAAAAAATAGAAGCTGAAATTTGTCCTGGCGCGATCCAGCAGGCGGCGCCCGCTCTAGAGCGGGTGCACTACCCCAGGCGGCGCCTGCTAATCGCGGGGTGGTACTGGAATGAAAACCAAATGTGGTCTTAGGCTCGTCCAAAAATTCCAAAACTCACCCGAAACATGCTACAACCTTGCCCCATCACATCACAAGAAAAAATTCAAGAAACAAATGTCAGGAAGGTCACCGAAAAAATCAACAAAGATAAAGGGTTAAAAATAAAAAAAAGTGTTGAAACTCTTAGCTGAAAATTCTAAGTGTTAAGCTCAATTTGACTCATTTCGAAGGCTTTAACAATGAGAAAATTTATGGGGTCATACATTACACATAAATAGTAGAAATTATCCCAAAGGAATACACCTGAAAGTGTAAAACTCTCTGCTAATGCTTCCTTCGTAGTCTACTAATATCACATTCCTAAACTTACACCAGTATACCCAACATTATCAACCTATAACCCATAAGCTAACTGACAAAAACCTCATATACCATATCGCCTCATTCATACTTATTAACTCAACGGTGCAACTAACCATACAATACTTAACAAATTTCAAAAATAAAAAAGCCCCATATCACCTTGGGCACACCTCTACATCATACCTGCAACATCATACTAACTTTCGAATAAATAAACTCTTACATATACCGTTCAAGCCCACTAAATTACTTTCATACAACTAGCTGCACTATCTTTAATCCACCTTGATAACCATCCACCGATCAAACTTAACATCTGGTGCTAAGCATGATTTAACAACCCACCTTACATACCATTCTCACTTAGAAACTATAGAACACAACATTAGAAAATACTAGTACACTAGAACCCCCATAAAATGACAATTGATTATAATCATATGGCCTATCTTATGCACAATCCGTTAACACATCCTCCCTCTACACATCATCACTATTTACCCATCTATACACCTAAACTTCTTTCATAGCTCTATAAGTTTCAACTAAACTCACTCTTTCCACCTCAGGAAAGCCAAAATTAACAACACATATCCACCAAGTACTTTTATCAATAACCTATACTTTTTTAACACCACAAATACCATCAATAACTCTTTCCTTACCCCAAGCAAACAACAATCCACCTTAACTAATAACTCCTCCTCTAACTTTCACTAAACTAACAAACAAAGGTATTTCACTTCATGACTAATTCAATCATAGGCAAAAATTTAGCTATACATATTCAATAAATCGCCCTTACCACCTTTCTTGTCACTACACTTCTAAACCCACACTTTCAACTAACACAGGAACAACAAGATAAATAACACGTTGCTAGTGAATCGAAATAGGCCTCACACGGCTTCACTAGACTTTGGTTTTGTGTTTTGATCAAGAAAATTATATGAATAACAAAGTAACTATGCTAGAGAATTGAAATAGGCCCCACACGGCTTCACTAGACTTTGGTTTGTATTTTGAATAAGAAAATGAGATGAATAACAAAGAAGCTATGCTAGTGAATCGAAAGAGCCCCACACGGCTTTGATTTTTCAAAAACATAATGATAACAAGATTACATAATACAAGAGATAGAAACTTGACACACAACATTCAACGATCTAAGAATACACCTTACTCTGTCTTAATTAAATAACTCATAAGAACAAGGGTATAACTTCAAATCTGATGGACTTATAACATACTAGAAGGCTCCTCTCAAGCCGCTTTATGAAACTTCTAAAACTTCTGCTAGCAATTATAAAAGCATTATCTGGGGAGGAACTGGAACTTGCTGAACATGTTACTTCAATAACATAGATAGAGAAGTATAGATTATCATTATGGATTATGAGAAGAAGTTCGAAATCACATCTGACTCAGGCTTTGTGCACGATTTCTACAGGCCTGATAAAGCACTTTAATTTTCAAAACTCAAAAGTACTGATAGGATACTTTCTAGCTCTCTTACAGTCAACTATTTCTAATACCTTGGAAATAAGGAAGAGATGGCCTGACTAGAGTAAGATGAGAATCTGTATAAGTTTCTTGGAGAACTTTTCTATAGCACGATTTAAGACTTGAAAGAATGGAGACATTTCCTAAATGCCCTGTAGCCTCTCAAAGAAAAGTATAGACATCTCTGTACCGTTCTGCAAGACTCTGCTAGATATGACTTCATAGACACCCTAGGACACTTGAACTCTGTGCTCTGATACCAAGTTTATAACGCCCCGAAATTGGGTCCCGAGACGTCACACGGTGCTTAGGATCACAAGCGACCCCAAGCTAACCCTTCTACTGGCATAACTCATAAGCAACTGAACAAAAAGTATAAATCTATACAAATCTGTGGAAAATAACACTTTTCTAAATATGATGGATACAAAATTAAATTTACAAGATTACAACTCTGCTTTTGACAATCAAAACTGAAACAGAATACATCAACTTCTACTGACTGTCTATGAAGCCTCTACTAGTACTAACTGTAGGTATCCGGGTCATGACTCCCGACTAACCCAACTCAATACGACTGAATAAAGAAAATACAATACTTCTCGAACTGTACAACTAACTTAAGCCCTTGAATCAAAAGGACTCATCAACTGCTAACTGGATGACGCGAACTAATTGGATCTGAAGATGTACACTATATCTTGTACCTACATTCCGAGAAAATGTAGCCCACATATGAATATGTGGGTCAGTACCATGGAAACGTACCGACTACATGGGGGTGCATGAAATAAACATATATATATATATATATATATATATTTAACGATCATGTCATAAGTTTTCTTTCCAAATCATGCAGGACATTTGTAAATGGCTCATAAAGCTTGAAAGAAATCTAAAATCTGAAATCATACACAATGAATGGTAAAATATGCCAATCTGGATATCATGAGCCATTACACTTAATCCAAATATCAAGATTCTTTTCTTATTCTCTCATCAAGCAATCTTAGTGAAATCTAGAATATTGAATACATCATAAATCTGCATTTCAAATCTATTTTAAATCAATAAAATCAATCTAAGAATGAGGGACGACTCTTTGAGAGGTTCTTCTAACCGACATGTACACCATGTGAGAACCCATGATATCCCACAACTTTCCCCAGTAAGGTTAGGGCTGTCCTACCCTTGCCATTAGTGTAGAACAATCTCATCTCAGTGATCACTATCTCAATTTTCCACATATAGTGGAAGTCAATGTCTCAACCTATGGTGGCACGTAGTTCTGGGGTATGAAACCGTAGTAACATACCCAACTCGATGCTAAATACTACTCCCAATACTATGCTAAAAAATCTCAAGAAAAAATCCACTTTAAGGGTAATCTCATATTTCTTAAGTTAAATAAATGATAAAATCCGTAACTCGTTTCATAAAGTGGGTTTTAACTCTGTTGTGACCAAAAGGTCAAATCTTTCTATACTTCATCAAAAATAGTCTAAACATGGGTGCATGTAGCACATAAATTCTCAAAACAACAATCTCAATGTGGGTTAATGACCCTTATAGCGATACTTAATCAAAACATTTCAACAATTATGATTTATATCACAAGCATGCATAATTTATATGGAAATCTGAAAAATTTCAGCCTTTAATCATAACAATAATCTCAAACTCATGGAGTTTATTCTCTAAACATTCAAAATAATCATAGTATCTTGAACAACAACATAGGATAAGATTTATCACTTCAAATTCATGATAAAACATGTAAAAATCATGTATCTTTGTAAAGTAATGCAAACTTTGGGCACAAGAATGAAAGGGTGTTCTTGTTCATAACCCTACATACCTTTATGGAAATGGATTCGTTGAAAGATTGGACCCTCAATGTTGATTGTGTAATCCTAGTTATTTTTATCCTTTAGTGCTCTTTGATGATGAACTTAGACTGATAATAGGGTTATCATGTGTTTAGAATCTATTAAATTCGTAAGGTTAAGTTTAGGGGTGTGTAAGGAGTGCCAAAAGACTTAATTGCCCTCAAAATAACCCAAAAATAGAGTGTTTATGTCACTTGAAACCATAAGATATGCGTCACATATGATATCGCCTATATTTAAATAGGCTCCGCATATGATATCGCCTATATTTACATAGGCGCCGCATATGCTATCGCATATGCTTTCCAGTGGCCATGTGCGATTGGTTAGGCAACACACTCTACTTCGCAAAGCCATAAGTCCTAGATCGGGTGTCGTATTTTGGTGAAATTGGTATCGTTGGAAAGCTAATTCGATTATCTATAATTTGATAGGTTTTTGGATGAAAAATTCCATATATATAAAGAGTTATACTCGTTTGAAGTAGACCCTTATAGAATCAAATGTCAAACTTTGGACGAATCAATTGGTCTTAGCTCAACTTTGTTCTAAGTCATTGCTATGAACATTTTTTACCTCAAAGCTACTTAATAGACTAGGATAATGATCATGAAAATAATATTCACATGAGAGTCACTTGGATTAGAGTTTAGACGCGTAGAAACGACGGTTAGAATTCTAGCACGAAAATACGGGGTATTACACCTTTAGCCTATGGGTAATGACAATAAGAGAAGATTACCGATTTCAAAGTTAAACTATGATGACTCAAGAGATTTGTGTTATATGGTCCATTCTACATTATTCATGAGCTTTACATCTTATACTTATTCAAGCCATGTGAGTCATTACTTATTGCATGCATGATTAACGAGTATTGATGTTCTTTTATATAAATGCATACACCTCCACATACTTAGTACATTCCAAGTGCTGATCCATATATAAGTCTATGTGCTACATTGTCTTATAATGTTGGTTCAGGTGCTCAGTCCTAGTCCCGTCAGTGATCCTAGAGTACCTCTATCTACATTCCTAATGTGGTATATCCTCTTGGTTCGAGGATCTATCTTTAGATATTTCTACATTTTAGAGACTATGTTTTTACTTTTAGTTCATTTCTAGTCAGTTGGGGACCTGTCCCAATGGCTCTCTAGTTCTTGGATTAGTAGAGGCTTTATTAGACTTGTTATCAGATTGTGGTTGTGTTGAGGTTTTCCGGTATTGGTTGGTCATTTGGACCGAGTATTTTCTCCGTATTTCCTTTCATATGATATGACTATGCTAGTGTTTGAATTATTTCATCTTGAAAAGAGTTTTATTAGTAGAAACAGGCTCAAAGGGTTTGCTTGAGGCTACTTGTATCCTTCAGCATTGTGTGACATCCCGAGAGGTGATTTCGGGTATTTAAAAACTTGGTATCAGAGCCTAAGGTTTCAAAGAGTCCTAGGGAGTCTGATAAGCCGCGTTAAGTAGAGTCTTGATCATCGGTGTGTAGCGCGCCACATCTACGAGCAAGAGGCTACAAGAAGTTTTAGGAAAAAGTTGTTTCTCTATTCAGATTCTATCGTGCCTACAATTGTCCCTCTCATCTAATAATTCGTGCTTTTCTATTTCAGAAAATGCCTCTCTGAAGAGCAAATGCCCATAGAAATAATGATGAGAAGCCCCTACCTGTTGACCTTTGAATGAGACTATGTCTCATGCCGAGTTTTGGGCGGCCTTTCAGGCATTAGCCTAAGCAGTCACCGTCAATGTTTGAGCCAATAACTAGGTTGCAGTTGCTAATTAGCAGGGAAGTGATATAGCTGCGGCTAGGATTCGTGATTTCATGCGGATGAATCCGCCAGAGTTTTATGGGTCTAAGGCAGATGAGGACCCACAGTTGTACCTTGAAGAGGTGAGAAAGATCACACAGGTGATGCATATTTTTTAGGAAGAAAGTACTGAGTTGACGGCTTACAGGCTGAAGGACATTGCTTATGATTGGGTTGTATCGTGTAGGAAGAGTAGAGGCGAGAATGCCGCTCCTATGACTTGGCAGGTATTCCAAAATGCATTCTTGGACAAGTTCTTTTCGCTTGAGATAAGAGAAGCAAAGATTGAGGAGTTTATGAGCTTGAGGTAGGGCTCTATGACTGTTAAGGAGTACTACTTGAAGTTCAATAAGTTGGCCAAGCACACTCCTAATTTGATTTCAGACACCCGAGCTAGTATGAGCAAGTTCGTGACCGGTGTTTCTGGGTTAGCACTGAAGGAGTGTAGGACTGCGATACTGCATAAGGATATGGATCTGGCTAGGTTGATGATGCATGCCCAGCAGATAGATGTGGATAAGATTAGGGAGAGAGATCAAGTGAGGGGTAGCAAGAGGGATAGATCTGAGCAGGATGAGTATAGCCAACCTAGGTTCCATAGAGGGAATCGCCCTCAGTTTCAGAGGTGTCCGTCTATGCCAACGCCTTTATCAGCTAGTGCTCCTACGCCTAGAAGCAGGCAGGAGCAAGGGGGAAGATCTTTTATGTATAGGTTGTAGAACAGTGTTGGTAATAGGCCCCGCTATCCTCCTAATGCTAAGTGTGGTAGGAGTCATCTCAGGGAGAGTTTTGTAGATTTGAGGGGCTGTTTTGGTTGTGGCAAGCAGGGCCACAAACTTAGAAATTGTCCTCATGCTAGATAGGGGAACAAAGATACCCGACCTCAGGCACAAGCTACTAGTACACCAACTCCTGTACCCTGTCCCATCTCTGCTCAGGGCGCTTCATCTAGCACTACTGGCGGCCAGCACCAGAACAAATTCTATGCCTTACCATCCCGTCAGTAGCAAGAGGACTCTCCCAATATTGTTACTGGTATGCTCTGCGTCTTTTATTTTGATGTGATTGTGTTGTTGGACCCCGGGTCAAGTCTCTCTTATGTAACCCCACTTGTAGCTGTGAATTTCAAAATGAGTCTCGAAAAGATTTCTGAGCCCTTCCTAGTTTTTACACCCGTAGGGGAGTCAGTTATTGCTAAACAAGTGTATAAAGATTGTCCAGTTACTATTCTTCATAGAGTCATACTTTCTGATTTGATAGAGTTAGACATGGTGGATTTTGACCTTATTCTGAGTATGGATTGACTTCATTCTTGTTATGCGTCTATAGACTGTCGTACCCCTGCGGTCAAGTTTCAGTTTCTTGATGAACCAACTTTTGAGTGGTTCGGGAATTCGGTATCCCCCAAGAGTCATTTTATCTCCTATCTCAAAGCCAGAAAGCTAATATCTAAAGGTTGCATCTATCACCTAGTTAGAGTCAAAGACACTAAGTCTGAGGTTCCAACTATTCAGTCAGTCGAAATTGTCAACGAGTTTCCAAATGTTTTTCTGAAAGATTTCCCAAGGGTACCTCTCGATAGAGAGATAGAATTCGGGATTGACCTTCTTCCCGAAACTCATCCCATTTCTATTCTGCCATATCATATGGCACCTGCAGAGCTTAAGGAGTTGAAAGAGAAACTCAAGGATATTTTAAACAAAGGTTTCAGTAGGCCCAGTATTTTTCCTTGGGGTGCACCTGTCTAATTCGTGCGAAAGAAAGACGGTTCCTTGCGTATGTGCATTGAATATCGTCAGCTTAACAAGGTCACCATCAAGAACAAGTATCCTCTTTCGAGAATTGATAACCTGTTTGATCAGTTGCAAAGTGCAAGTTATTTCTCCAAGATAGACCTTAGATTCGTCTATCATCAACTTAAAGTGAGGGAATGTGATATTCCAAAGACAGCCTTTCGAACCCGCTATGGTCACTTTGAGTTTCTAGTCATGTCTTTTGGGCTAACCAATTCCCCAACAACTTTTATGGACCTCATGAATCGAGTGTTCAAGCAATATCTCGATATGTTTGTCATAATGTTCATAGATGACATCCTTGTCTACTCCCGCAGTGAGTATGATCATGCCGATCACCTTAGAGTTGTCTTGTAAACTCTTAGAGATCAACAGTTATTCGCCAAATTCAGTAAGTACAAATTTTGGCTAAGGTCTGTAGCATTTCTGGGTCATGTTATTTCAGCCGAAGGTATTAGAGTTAATCCCCAAAATATAAAAGCTGTGAGAAATTGGCCTAGACCTATCTCCCCGTCTGACATTAAAAGTTTCTTGGGTCTAGCAGGCTACTACCGCCATTTTGTTGAGGGTTTCTCTTCTATTGCATCTCCTATGACCCGGTTGACCTAAAAGAAAGTTAAGTTCCAGTGGTCAGATTCCTGTAAGAAGAGTTTTCAGGAGTTGAAGACTCGACTTACTTGAGCCCGTGTGTTGACTTTTCCTGATGGTAAAGATGGTTTTGTGGTGTATTTTGATACCTATAGAATTGGTTTGGGTTGTGTGTTGATTCAAAGAGGTAAGGTTATAGCCTATGCCTCTAGACAGTTAAAGCCGCATAAGAAGAATTACCCAACCCATGATCTTGAGTTAACTGTTGTGGCTGTCCATGTTGATGTGTTTTCTGATCATAAGAGCATGTAGTATGTGTTTACTTAGAGGAAGTTGAACCTTAGGCATAGGAGGTGGTTGGAATTATTAAAAGACTATGATATGAATGTGTTGTATCACTCGGGCAAGGCTAACGTAGTGGTGGATGCCCTTAGCAGATTGTCTATGGGTAGTGTTTCCCATGTATAGGAAGGTAAGAAAGAGTTAGCTAGGGATGTACATTATTTAGCTAGATTTGGTGTTAGGTTTTTTGATTCAGCTGAGGGAAGTACTTTGGTGCAAAGTAGTTCTGAATCCTCTTTAGTTTTGAAAGTGAAGGAGAAGCAAGATAGAGATCCTAGTTTGGTCAGACTGAAGGAGGCAGTTAAGGACCAAAAAGTAGAGGTTTTCTCCCAAGGGAGAGATGGTGTGTAGAGATTGCAAGGTAGATTGTATGTTCTGTGTGTTGATGATCTGAGGAAGAGGATTATAGATGAAGTGTATGGCGCGCGGTATTCTATTCATCCCGGTACTACCAAGATGTACTGCGACTTACAGGAAATCTATTGGTGGAATGATATGAAGAAGGATATAGCCGAATTCGTAGTAAAGTGTGCAGCGTGACAACAGGTTAAGGTAGAGCACTAAAGACCTGGTGGTGTGATGTAAGAGTTTGGTATACCCACTTGGAAGTAGGAGGCGGTGAATATGGACTTCGTAACCGAGTTGCCTCTTTCGCGTCGTCATCATGATTCTATTTGGGTTATTGTTGACAGGCTGACTAAGTCTTCATATTTCTTGCCCATGCATACATCTTATTCAGCTAAGGATTATGCTAGATTGTATATCCGGGAGTTAGTCAGGCTGCATGGAGTTTCCTCGTCCATCATTTCGGATAGGGGCACTCAATTTACTTCTCAGTTTTGGAGGGAGTTCCAGCAGGGTATTGGTACCCAAGTCCTTTTGGGTTTTGCTTTTCATCTGCAGACAGATGGTCAGGCTGAGAGGACCATTCAGAATCTAAAGGACATGTTGAGGGCGTGTACTCTTGATTTCAAAGGCAGTTGGGATGAGCATTTTCCATTAATAGAATTTGCCTATAACAATAGTTACCATGCTAACATCGGGATGGCACCATTTGAGGCCTTGTATGGCAGAAGATATAGATCACCCATAGGTTGGTTTGAAGTGGGTGAAACTGTCGTGATTGGGCCTGATGTAGTGTTTGAAGCTATGGAGAAAGTTGATTAGAGAAAGGTTGAAGATAGCACAGAGTTGCCAAAAGTCTTTTGCCGATGTGAGAAGAAGAGATCTTGAGTTTGAGGTGGCTGATTTGGTATACTTGAAGATTTCACCCATGAAAGAGGTGAAGAGGTTTGGTAAAAAGGGAAAGCTTAGTCCCCGTTATGTTGGCCCGTATAGAGTTTTGAGCCGTGTTGGGAAAGTAGCCTATGAGGTTGAGTTTCCCGCGGAGTTGTCAGCTATTTATCTTTTTTTTTCATGTCTCCATGCTCAAAAAGCATATTGGTGATTCTGTTGTAGTAGATCCTTCAGAGAGTGATGATATTCAGAATAGTCTTTCATTCGATGAGATTCCCATTGAGATCCTAGATTTTCAGATCCATAGACTGAGGAACAAAGAGGTTTCCTTGGTAAAAGTTTTGTGGCGAAACCAGTCAGTTGAGGGCGCTACTTGGGAGGCAGAAGCAGACATGCGAGCCAAATAGCCGCACCTCTTTTCCGCGAGTTCAAATCAATCTGAAGGTATTATTCTATCTTAATTCAGCCCTTCTAATCTAAAGTTCAGCTATGTATCTATTCTTGCATTAGTTTTTGCAATTTCGGAGGTATTCAAGAGTTTAGAGAGATGTTGAGCCGTTTAGCAAATTTTCTTTAGCTATGGGTACTCTCTTTTTCCTGTGGTCCTAGTCCAACTAGCGATATTTGAGGATGAATATTTTCAAGGGGGAGATATTGTAAGACCCCGCGAAATTCTCTCGTAGAATGAACCTTAGGGCATGTCAAGTGAAGTGTAATTCTAGCCCTAAAAGATTGAGAAGTGACTTCCCAATTGATTGGTGTTTAAACCATATAGAATTTTCTTAAATTTGACTTTTTTTCATGTAGAGAATTGAATTAGGTTTCCAATGATACCAATTTTGTCCAAATTCGGCATCGGGGTGAGAAGTTATGGCCGTTTTACTGTAAGTTGTCAAACCGCCCAGGTGCGACGGACCATCGAGTCTGCGACGGACCATCGCTCGGACTGTGGTGACCAAGGCAGAAAATCCCTTTTCTGGCCCAAGTATGATGGCCAAGACGACAGACCATCGGGTTTGCGACAGAACGTTGCGCTGAGTCAGTGTGGCCTCACCCTGGCCATCGTGCGACGGATGACCAAACAGACCGTCAAACTTACGACGGACCGTTGCTCCGACCGCCGCATCGAGGCAGTGTGTCCCATTCCTGGACAACGTGCGACGGTCGATACGATGGACCGTCGAACTTGTGATGGACCATCACTCCGACCATCGCAGCCCCCATTTAGTGTTTTAAACTCGTTTTAACATGGGGCTTTTGGGTCTTTTCCTGTTTAACCCTCAGATATATTCCAAACGAACTTGATAGCCTCATTATCTCCCAAAATATCCAAAGGCTAGGGTTTCTCTCTCAAGAGCAAATCTAAAACCCTTCTCCAAGAAATTCAAGAACTCACCATGGATTCTACAAATTGAGTTGAGATTTGAGTTCCCCGAGTTCAAAGGTTGCAAGAACTCTGTCTCAAGAGTAAGAAAAAGATTTTAGAGCAAGCTCGTCCATCCAATTTCATAATCTAAGGTATGTGGGGTTTTGAACAAAGATAATCCTTTCACTCTTGTGCCCAAAAGCTAATTTAAACAATAATTCTCTGCAATTTATGAGATTTTACATGAAATTGAATTGGGGGTTTTCACCCATTGTTATTGTTTGCAAGTTTTTGATGTTTTCCTTGAATTAAGAGTCTAATGGCATAATTTTTACATGTTTTCTTGAGAAATTGCAGTTGGGTCTATACCCCATGATTTTAACCTTGAGAAGTTAATAGTTGAAATGTTTGAAACATTGAAGTATATGAGTATGTCGAGATTTTAAGATAAATTGCTGAAATTTTCAGATTTCTACATGAGTTATGAATCTACATGCTATCTATTATGCTTTTGATGAGTTTTAACTTGAGATTGAACTATGGGTTAGTAAGACCTACTTGAGACTTGAGATTTTATGAACTATTATGCTATAAGCACCCATGATTTGAGTATTTTGAGATTATTGAGAAATGTTTTGACCTAATGGTCATTGAGTTTTGAAATCCACTCTACTACATGAGATTACAGATTTGATTATTGGGTTCGTGGTGAACCATGAGATTATTTCTAAAAGTGAATTTTTATAAGATGAGCGCAGATAATCTAAAGGGAGTAGTATTTAGCACCGAACGGGTAAGTTACTATAGTTTCTTACCCCAAAACTACGTCCCACCATAGGTTGGGCCTGAGGCTGAGTTTATGATTATTATTGGGCCTAAGGCCGAGTTGATATTGGGCCCGATGCCGAGTTTGTTTAGTGATCACTGGACCTAGGTTATACTCCCTGGAAAGAGTATGACGCCTCTCCCCAACGTGAGGTCTCTTCCTTAGGAGGACAAAACAATGGACTCCATGTAACTCGCATGTTTTATGTCGGTTAAGAGAACCTCCCTTGACATTTAAACTTCGAGATCAGTTACTTTCCTAAACTAAAGTATTTTCCATTGAGATAGAATATTTTTTCTTAAAACTAAAATACTTTCCCTTGATATGAGTATTTTTCCCTAAAGCTTGAAATGAGATATTTTTCTAACGTGAATGAAATGCCTTCAAGTATGTTCCAAAGTTATATGATTTCGAATTCCAAGTATTTGAGTTCAAAAGAGTTATGAGTTCTTGAGCATTAAAGAAGTTTTACTCTCCACGAGACATATGCATGAGTTGAAAGTATTGCTTAAAGTTTCCTTTAGCCTATGGGTAATGAGAATAAGAGAAGATTACCGATTTCAAAGTTAAACTATGATGACTCACGAGATTTGTGTTACATGCTCCATTCTACATTATTCATGAGCTTTACATCTTATACTTATTCAAACCATGTGAGTCATTACTTATTGCATGCATGATTTGATTAAAGAGTATTGATGTTGCTTTATATAAATGCATGCACCCCCACATACTCAGTACATTCCCAAGTGCTGATACACATATACATCTATGTGCTACATTGTCTTATAATGTAGGTTCAGGTGCTCAGTCCCAGTCTCGTCAGTGATTCTAGAGTACCTCTGTATACATTCCTACAGTGGTGAGTCCTCATGGTTCTAGGACCCATCTTCAGACCTTTCTGCATTTTAGAGACTATGTTTTTACTTTCGGTTCATTTCGAGTCAGTTGGGGACCTGTCCCAACGGCTCTCTAGTTCATGGATTAGTAGAGGCTTTGTCAGACTAGTTATCAGATTATGGTTGTGTTGAGGTTTTATGGTATTGCTTGGTCGTTTGGACCGTGCATTTTCTTTGTATTTCCTTTCATATGATATGACTATGCTAGTGTTTGAATTATTTCATCTTGAAAAGAGTGTTATTAGTAGAAACAGGCTCAAAGGGTTAGCTTTAGGCTACTTGTAGCCTTAAGCACCGTGTGACGTCCCGAGAGGTGATTTCGGATCGTTACAATTTACCATCATGATTATGTGTATGGACGTGCAAATGTAACACACTTGGATTTGAATCTCGACCTATTGTAATAGCCTATACAAACAAATAATAGATAATATTTGCTTCATCAAGAAGTAGGATGATGAATTTTAGATAAGAAAAGAATTAAAAGAAACTTTCAGAATCCCTGTTCACCCCTATTGAATAGCTGACAGTTTGCATAATATGAAATATTACCCACTCTAAAAATTTAACAGTAACCTGCCTTAAATAGCAGCTGAGATATACAATAACCTGCCAACACTTTAAACATCAACTTGTATATTTTAGGTTGCTACTCTTTCATATTTTTTAGGACTAGTAGTTTTAGGAAGTAAAGAAATTGCAGTACAGTTAATAGGCCTATACATTTTAGAACCTATGAACCAACTCTCAAATAAATTCCTCTCTATCTTTGTGTATTCACTTAGTAAGAAATTAAAGTGGACAGTTTAATTTCAATCAGATGATCTCCAATTTTATACTCTTAAAGAATTATAAATGTTACTAATACACTATCATGGAAATGAGAGATCTCTTACCAATATACAAAACAGTCGAGAAGTATCATACCAGCAGCCCACAAACTTAGTATAACCTAGGTCAAATCCGAAGACATTAGCTTCGCAGTCAGCAAGAGCTTTCCAGTAAGCAAAATTTTCAGCATGAATGTACTCTAAATATTCTTTGCAAAAAGTATAACCAAACACAACTATATTTCAATTCCAACTCCGTAAATTCTAAGTGAAAAGCATGAAATCTATGGCCAAACGCCTACTCAGTGATTGGAGAAAATCAACAATTTACATGCAGCAAGTTCAATAGACATTCCATATTAGTCAATCTGCTTTTCATATTAGGGTAATCCTTTTTCTCAAATTTACAACCAGAGCTATAAATTTTCTCCTAGGATATGGATCAGCAGATATCGTGAAAATAAGTTAGCAAGCACATAATATTTCTTGGGATCTCGTGATTGAGATTAAAATGGAAAACCTACCGCGATTAGCCTATGGAGGCAAATTTACTTAGACTTCTATTGCCTAGTGGTCTATGATCGGACACAGTTCATACTTATGTCATACCTCATACCCGTAGAAAATATAATCAAATAAAAAGGCTACAACATTCAAAAAGGGGCTGAAAGAATTTGACGCCCGGGAATTTTTTTTATTATGAATAGGGCCACAAAATTCACGTCAAGTACTTGATACTTTCGATCATTTAAATGTAAGAATATCTCCCTTGAAAAATAAGTAAGGATAGAGATGAATGGTTAATAACTTAGCATACCACTCCAAATTGTTTCAAATTACCACCCAAGGCAGCATCTTGAAGGAAGCCCAAACCATGGTTTATTTCAGCGCCTATTTTCTAGGCAATATTGATGAAGATGCCATCAGGTAAGGCAAGACGAGGAACATTAGATGGATACCTGTTTCCATAGATCGTAACTGCATAAATTTGAATAAAAAATGTGATAATAACACACAAATTAGAACAACAAAGGATAAGAAGTGAACATTGCTCTAGAAAATATGTAACTAGCCACTATTTTGCTTTGTCATTTTATCCATAATATTTTTGGGCTCAGCTACAGGCCACCAAGGTATCACTAACTAGATCAACGACTCAGGCTAGACCTGCGTGTTAAACTTCACTCTTCCTCAACTCTAATTTATCCGAAAAGGAAAGAGATGAAACAAAATGGAAAAGAGAAAGTATGGTGCACCATGTTCAAATTCATGTTTAGAGTCACATATAGTAGGAGTAATTGGATATAATGTTTATAAAGTTCTACATCAATAAATAGAAAGGCATATATTAGGTCGATGAATAACATTAAAGTATTTAGGAGACATCATTCAACACTTTTTTATTTGCAACTCTACAGCAAACAACAACAACAACATACCCAACGTAGTCCCACAAAGTAGGGCCTGGGGAAAGTAGGATGTACACAGACCTTATCCCTACCTTTGGTAGACAGGTTGTTTGTGATAGACTCTCTGTTCAAGGGAAAACAGTCTTGTTTACAACACTTCTTCATATTACGAGAAAGATAATGCTTAGTACTTCATAATAATGTATTCTTATTTTGTGATATAATTTAACCAGGACACATTGCTATAGACCCTGAAATATTAACATAACTCAGGCTAATTTTCTCCCTTAAAGGATCATTGAAAATAAATGAAAAAAGAAACGGACATGGAGAAAATCCTATATGTGAAAGAACATGAATATTCCACCTAAACCTTAATCGAATAAGTAACACAAGATATTAGACGTTTAAAATTAAATGGATGCATTTATATGCAATGTCAGACATTATTGTTACCAGTTTATTACCACCATCACCACCAACATATCCAGGGAAATCCCACAAAGTAGGGTCTGGGGAAACCAACCTCGTGGAGGGAGAGAGGCTGTTGCCGAAAGATTCTTGGCTCAAATGAAACAAATTAAAATAGTAATGAAAAGAATAACGACAACGAAGAAAACATGGAAACTAATAGGAGCGTAGTGCAGAACATATAGGAGCAAAATAGTGTGATGACCTAAGCATAATAATCAACAGATGGTGTGACAGATATCAAAAGCTACCAGTTTATTACCCCAGAAGCATTTTTAAATAGAAATTGAGCGATTAGACCAAAGGAAAGACCAAAGCACACAAGTGAAAGAAAATTATAGTTAAGTGAAACACCCTAGTTTCTGGACCTTAGAAAATTTCCTAAATTCTGATCTCTGGACCCAATACGACTCATGGGTATGAGATGTATGTTGGGGTACGGGTAGTATGGTCCGGTTGTATACTGACCAGTATTGGTTTATGGGATGAAGTTTGGTTACTAGAAAGGGTACGACTTAGGGGTACGAGTCGTATTGGTGGTTACAGATCTTTTCATTTCTTAACTTAATCTAAGACTTTGTTACTTAGGTTGGATCTGAGTACGAGTGGTTCACCATGAGCTTTAATCTAGGGTACAAATCGTACCAGGTACTTGTATGGTAGACAGTGTTCAATTCTCTTGGTATTTTATTCTGCATGGATACGGATCGTATGTTGTTGGTATGACTTGATTAAATAAGTCGTATACTGTACAGTGTTTAGTCCAAAGGTGGAGGTTCAGGATACGAGTGATGGATATCGGTCGTATTGGGAGGGTACGACTCGTGATGGTCAGTCGTATCCCTGTGATGAGCTTTTTGGTGCAACTTAAGTGGGTGTATTCTGGAATTTTTCCGCTTGTCCTAATAGGGTCCCATGACTTCTGACCTACTTGGGAGGTTATTTACCCTATCATTCTTTTCATTAACACTTAGAAACTCTTCCTAAATACTTCATAATTCTCTCAAGAGCTTTTAGGCAAGGGGAGCTAGGGTTTCAACTAAAGGATCAATTTGGGGCTTGTCTTGGTGATTTGTTTCCATCATCATCTTGGGTTAAGGCATGTTATCTTTTTTCATTGTTGATTTTATTTAAAGGCATGTTTTGTATAAATGTTTTCATGATTTTATTGATTGAATGATTTTGGTTTTCAAATATGATTTGGGGGTTTTGATATTAAATGGTTGGTTATGGTTTCCCATGGTTTTAATTATGCTTTTATATGCATTAATGGTGGTTTTGGATAATTGGATTGCATGGGTATGTTTTTTTGAGAATTGGAATTGGTTTTGGTCGTATTATGCCCCCAATGTGCTTGACAAAATATTTATAAAGATATGTTTATTGCGTTAACTTCTTTTAATGGAACTCTTGCATGTTTTGAACTTGGTAAAGGAATTATGCATGGTTTAAATGGTTTGAAAAGGCTAAAGGCTAATTGGTTATGCTTGTGGGGAACATAGAAGTCTCCCAAGTGACTTAATATAGTAAATGGAAGGGCACTTGAAAGTTCTCTTAAACCTATAAATGGTTGGCTATGGATGATACTTACAAGTAAGGGTTGGTATGATAATACCGATATCAATGGCCTTGCTTAATAAATGTATAATGGTTTGGTTATTTGGAAATTGGTTTTAATTGGGCAATAATGGAGGAAGGTGTAGCTAAGTCGTGGAAGGTAGAGGTCCCGGGGGAACCAAAATTGGAAACTCATATTTGCCGATATAAGGTTGGTATTGGTGACCGTGTGCATGATGTCACACTATATTTTGGGGATGTACTAGTCATCCCAAGGGATACTTCTCTAGTCGTACCACTATACGCACTGGGGCCCTTTCAACAGGGGGAGCTGAACCCATATAGCCCGTGGGTGGTTTAGGACGATAAAGCTACACATCTTAGGTAAAGATTTTAAGGGCATGCTAAACCCGATCCTTTTTCCCTACATGGTTATATATATGTATATTTGTATGCATATGGATGGTTTTACTTAGTTTTACAAATGACATTATGATACAAAATCAAACCAACAACACCAAGAGCTTCAAGTAGGCTCGGATTTCAGTCCAACAACACAAGAACAACAAGTTTAAGTTTCGGTTTTTCAGTCCAACAACACAAGAACAACAAGATAGATAACAATGCTAGTGAATCGAAAAGAGCCCCACACGGCTTCACTAGACTTTAAGATAACAAAATCAACAACAACAACAAGATAAAGAAAGATAGATAACTTGACATATAACATTCAAGAAACTAAGAACCCTAACATCAAGAGAGGACCCTAAGTCTAATGAATATAAACACCAAGTTCTTACGAGGACCAAGAGGCACTCAACGACCTCAAAACCCTTGTTTCTAGCCAAAGAGACAACACAAGTATCCCTCTACTTGTGAGATAATAGGGGCGGCTTCTAAGAGTGAAGAGAGAGAGAAATGTTTAGTGTTTTTAGGTTACAAAAATCAGCATTCAAAAACTAAGGAATAACTCTCTAACATGTTCTATTTATACTACAAACAAAAGGGGTAAAATGACCCATCCGCCCTTGCTTCTTGTGCCAACCTTGAAGAGTAGTTTATTACATATTAAGACCTCTCTTCACACATAAAAACGTTTAGGTCCTTGGTTGGTTCAATCACCAACTCACACACGGCCATTTGCATGAACAAGGCTTGGAGTTCTTGTAATTCCCGAGCTTGGCTTCGTGTGAAAGGCCGTGTACCTGTGGAGGCTGACCCAACCGTATCATCCTCTCCATCTTGAGAGGAATTTGACCTCAAATTCAGCATTTGTTCATCTTCAACCGCATCCACGAGGGAGAGATCACCAACGTTGAAAGTGTTGTGCACTTGATATTCCGGTGGAAGGTCAATCTTGTAGGCGTTGTCATTGATTCTCTCAAGTACTTGGAAAGGACCATCACCCCTTGGCAGCAATTTGGACTTCCTTTGAGCTGGAAACCGATCCTTTCGAAGATGCACCCACACCCAATCTCCGGGTTCAAGCACAAGCCTTCTTCTCCCTTTGTTTACCCTTTTTGCAACCTCTTGGTTCTTCTTTTCAAGCTTGATCCGCACCATCTCATGCATTTTCTTCATTGCCTCGGCTCTTTTATTTCCATCTAAGCTGGTCATGAGATCACTAGACAAAGGAGTGAGATCTAAAGGGGTAAGGGGATTCAGGCCGTAGACACATTCAAAGGGAGTCATTCCCGTGCTCGAATGTATTACCCGGTTGTATGCAAATTCCACCAAGGGTAGGTGATCTTCCCATGAAGTCAGTTTACCTTTAACCATAGAACGTAGCATAGACCCTAAGGTTCTATTTACTACCTCCGTTTGGCCATCGGTTTGTGGGTGGCAAGACGTGGAGAAAAGTAACTTCGTTCCAAGCCTACCCCACATGGACTTCCAAAAGAGACTTAGGAACTTGGAGTCCCTATCGCTCACAATAGCCCTCGGTACCCCATGAAGCTTTACAACATGTTCAACAAATAATGAAGCTACACTACGAGCATCCTCGGTTTTAGCACATGGAATAAAATGAGCCATTTTAGAGAATCTATCAACAATAACAAAAATGCTATCTCGGCCCTTTCTAGTCCTTGGCAGCCCCAAAACAAAATCCATAGAAATGTCCAACCAAGGTCTAAGGGGAGTAGGGAGTGGGGTGTATAATCCTTGAGGTAGGAGACGAGATTTCGCACTCCGGCAGGCCACGCATTGACTACAAATTTTAGTGACGTCTTTGCACATTTTGGGCCAATAGAAGTTCTCCTCTAAGATTCCGAGGGTCTTGTCTACCCCAAAGTGCCCCATGAGGCCTCCGTCATGGGCCTCCCTCACAAATAATTCCCTCCAAGAACTAGAAGGAACACACAACCTCCTCCCTTTGAACAAATACCCATCGAACCGAGAGTAGGAGGAATGGTCATTCTCCTTAAGCCAACGGTCCCTTCCCCACTCTTCACATTCCCTAAAAATAGGAGCAAAGGTAGGATCCTCGGGATACAATAACCGCAAGCTCTCAAAACCCATCAATTTCGAAGACAAGGTAGCAACAAGAACATGCTTCCTAGACAAGGCATCGGCAACAACATTTTCCTTTCCTCTTTTGTAATGAATTACATAGGGGAAAGTCTCGATGAACTCAATCCACTTAGCATGACGCCTATTCAACTTGTCTTGGCTCTTAAGGTGTTTCAACGACTCATGATCCGTTCATATCACAAACTCCTTAGGCCACAAATAATGTTGCCAATTTCCCAAAGCTCTAACAAGGGCGTACAACTCCAAATCATAAGTTGAGTAATTAAGAGTTGCCCCTTTGAGCTTTTCACTGAAATAAGCAACGGGCTTACCTTCTTGCATCAAAACAACCCCGATGCCAACCTTACTAGCATCACACTCTACTTCAAATATCTTATCAAAATCGGGCAATTGCAATAAAGGCGCCGAGATGAGCGTAACTTTCAAGGCCTCAAAAGCCCTAGCTTGCTCATCACCCCATTTAAAGGGTCCGTCCTTCCTAATTACCTCGGTCAAGGGGGCTGCTATGGAACTAAATCCTTTGACAAACCTCCTATAAAAGCTTGCCAACCCGTGGAAACTTCGGATTTCTCCAATAGTTTTAGGGGTCGGCCAACTTCGAATAGAGTCTATCTTGGAATCGTCCACTTCCACACCCCTTGAGCTCACGACAAAACCCAAGAATATAACCTTATCAACACCAAAAGAACACTTCTCCATGTTGGCATACAGCTTCTCCTTTCGGAGCACATCAAACACACATCTCAAATGCATTACATGATCATCAATAGATTTACTATATACCAACACATCATCAAAGTAAACCACCACAAACTTTCCAATATAAGGCTTCATTACATGATTCATTAGCCTCATAAAGGTGCTAGGAGCATTGGTAAGGCCGAAGGGTATGACCAGCCACTCATATAGACCGAATTTGGTCTTGAATGCGGTCTTCCACTCATCACCGGGTTGCATGCGAATTTGGTGATAGCCACTCCTAAGGTCCACTTTAGAAAACAAACAAGATCCGTGAAGCTCATCTAACATATCATCTAGTCTAGGGATTGGATGACGATACCTTATAGTGATTTTGTTGATGGCTCTACAATCGACGCACATGCGCCAAGTTCCGTCCTTCTTCGGTACCAAAAGCACCGGAACAGCACACGGACTCATGCTTTCCTTGATGTATCCCTTGTTGAGAAGCTCCTCAACTTGTCTTTCAAGCTCCTTAGTGTCCATGAGATTTCTCCTATAGGCCGGTTTGTTTGGAAGTTGTGAACCCGGCACCAAATCAATTTGGTGCTCAATTCCCCGAAGTGGGGGCAATCCTTGCGGAAGTTCTTGAGGAAATACATCTTCATACTCCTGCAACACACAAGAAATCAAAGGGGAAATGGAAGAATTAGTGGGGTTAGTATTAAAACAATGGGCCAAAAGTAACATCGGCTTGTTTTCATCATGGTCCACGAAGAGTTCTTTCCTCCTAGCCAACATCACTACGTTTTCCATCTCCCTTGTCGTTGGGACAGCCTCGGATGTCCCTACTTCCTCACCTACGGCATTCCCCCCCTTTTCTCCCTTTTCGGATTCCTTCCCCTTTCCCTTCAACTCTCTCATCTTTTGATGCCACTCATTTACTTGGGAGGGTGAAAGAGGATGAAGTGTGACCTTTCGGCCATCCTTCTCAAGCGTATACCGGTTGGACCTCCCATCGTGTTTAGTAGACCTATCATATTGCCATGGTCTACCTAACAACAAGTGACATGCTTGCATTGGGATCACGTCACAAAGCACTTCATCGTGGTAGTTTCCCACCTTAAACCGAATCACACATTGCCTTGTGACCTTTAATTCACCACAATCGTTCAACCATTGTAGCTTGTAAGGACTAGTGTGTAGTGTAGTTGGTAGCTTCAAGAAATTTACCATAGCATGGCTCGCAACATTTGTACAACTACCACTATCAATCACCAAGGTGCACACACTCCCCTTTACAAGACACTTAGTATGGAATAGATTTTCCCTTTGACTCGGGTCATCTATCGCCTTACTAATCATGACACGTCTAACCACAAAGTTTGGAACCACACACTCCCCTTCTTGTGGATAGAAATCTTCACTACCATCTACTTCATCATCATTCAGCCCATTTTCAGCTCCCTCTCCATCTTGAGGCTCGGCCTCATCCTCCCCCCTTTCGGAAACCACCTCCTCACCAAGGTAGTACACTTTTCCTTCTCGTAGGATCACATTGCGCCGGTTCGGACATTCATTGGCCTTATGCCCCCAACCTTGGCACTTGAAGCATTGGAACCCCTTTGGGTTGGGATATTTGTGAGCCTCCGGTTTCGGAGGGAATTTAGGGACTGTTTTGGACTCGGGCAGCTTCGTAGGGGCGGGTTGGTCCTTGTTTTTGGGCCAACCCGAGGGGGTTTGTACCCTTGCCTTGAAGGATGATCTCTCCTTAAGTTCCCTTTCAATCTCAAGGGCCGCTTGGAATATACCGTCAATGGTTTCAAACCGGTGAAGGGTCAAATGAGTGGAGATCTCTTTGTTCAACCCACACTTGAACCGGATGATGTCGTGACTGATTTGCTCCCCACGATGATCAAGTTACAACATGAGTTGTTGGAACTCGTCAAAATAGGCCATCACACTCTTGCCTCCTTGCCGCAAGCCATATAATCTAGCAAGCAACTCATGACGATATCTCTCGGGAAGGTATCGTTGTCTCTTCAAATACCTCAACCGAAACCAAGGTGGTGGCTGCCCATCAACTAATTCATTACCAAATCGTTTAACATACTCCCACCAAGTGTTAGCATAGCCCTCGAGGTGAGCTATAGCGTAGCAACTCTTCTTTTCTTTCGAGATGTCATTAACTTGGAAAACTTTGTCACAAGCCGATTCCCAAGTTAAGTAGGTCTCGGGGTCACTTTCACCCTTAAAGATGGGTAGGCTCAACTTGATGGTGTTGATGCCTACGTCTCTCTCTTGGTGTCGGTTTCCCCTATCTCCATACCCCCGGTATCTCCTAGGTTCTCCTCGACCCCCTCTTAACTCCTCCTCCCTCATATAAGCATCATCAAAGGCTCCATCTCCTTCATACTCCTCTCTACCATATCCTTCAAAGTGGGCTGGTCGGCCTTGGCCATTTTGATTTGGAGGATTTGGAATTTGCGGTCTTTGGGTTAATGGAGCTTGGAATGGAGGGTTCGGATTTAGTGGAGGTACTTGGCGTCCAAATCCCTCTTGTGGAATTGGAGGGGCTTGGAAATGTAGTGGTCTAGTGGGGTCTCGGTTTGGAGGAAAATAGGTAGTTTGGCTTGCGGTATTTAGTGGAGCTTGGGGTGCATTTAGCATTTGGTGGACTGTTTCGGGGGTGATGGTTGCGGAGGAGGTCCTATCATGACCATTGGTAGATATATGTAGAGGAGTAGAAGGACGAGAGTTCCTTTGACTCTCCACTTGTTCTAATCTCCCACTAATAGTCGACACTTCCCCCTTTATTGCTGCCAAGTCCTCTCTCACGGCCCCAAATTCCGAATTCAACCTTTCAAGTGTCCGGGTAACGGCCTCAAGAGTGACCCTCATAGAATCAAGGGCATTAGTATCCACATTATGAGACGTAGCTCCTTCCATTGTCACGATATTATCCGCTTTAGTTCACCACAAGTTCGGTTCCACAAGTGTTGTATAATTGGCTAGTAACCGTGAAATTTTAAGGTATGAGTAAGCTCTTATCCGGAATGGATTCTTGTTTGAAGACTCAAAGAATTCTTGCCGGACTAGAGTAAAAAATCAGCAATTCATTCAAACGAATAAAAGCACTCAAATAATCGTTGACACGAACAAACGGTTCAAGGAACTAGTTGACAACCTAGTAGGAATGTACTAGTTTGTTAATTAGTTCTAGGACCAAGTAAGGGAAACCAAGGATCAACAATTAGCAACCAAAGAATATCCTAAGTTGAGCTTATAGTGACGTGGCAGCATGCAATGGTTCCACACGTTCTTTTTTTTTTTTTTTTTTGTTAATATTCACACAACTTGTTATAGTTTGCAAAGTGTTTTTGGTGGGAAAAATAAAATCTTGTAGTATTTCACCCTTTTCAAACTCAAGAAAGTGAGGTTTGGTTGACTAATCCCACAAAACAAGGCTCCTTGAATTAGGGAAAAGTGATTGACAAGACTAGAAGGTGATGGGTGCAAGTCTTTCACAACAACTTTATAGCTTGTCTTACAACTTGAGCACACAACAAGATGAACAAGATGAACAAGTTCAAAAGATGAACACCTCAACAAACTTCATCAACTTCTTTAGCACATAAACACAACCACCGATTTTTTTTTCTTTTGGTTATCAACAACACACAACTTTCGGCCACTTCAAGTCACTACACAATGTTCAAGTTTTCAAGCTCAACTTTTGGATCTAGACACCTTAGTGTTGGTGAGAAAGAAACCAACACTAGAAACTCACTAAACAAGCAAAATAACACCTAGATCTAAACATACAACATCATTCTTGGTCTCAACTTTTAATGGACAGATTTTCAGAATTTCTTTTGGTGTTGTTTGTTCAAGCCGTGAACTAGCCCAAGATGGGTTATGTTGGAACACAACCGGTCTCGCTTTGATACCAAATGATACAAAATCAAACCAACAACACCAAGAGCTTCAAGTAGGCTCGGATTTCAGTCCAACAACACAAGAACAACAAGTTTAAGTTTCGGTTTTTCAGTCCAACAACACAAGAACAACAAGATAGATAACAATGCTAGTGAATCGAAAAGAGCCCCACACGAATTCACTAGACTTTAAGATAACAAAATCAACAACAACAACAAGATAAAGAAAGATAGATAACTTGACATATAACATTCAAGAAACTAAGAACCCTAACATCAAGAGAGGACCCTAAGTCTAATGAATATAAACACCAAGTTCTTACGAGGACCAAGAGGCACTCAACGACCTCAAAACCCTTGTTTCTAGCCAAAGAGACAACACAAGTATCCCTCTACTTGTGAGATAATAGGGGCGGCTTCTAAGAGTGAAGAGAGAGAGAAATGTTTAGTGTTTTTAGGTTACAAAAATCAGCATTCAAAAACTAAGGAATAACTCTCTAACATGTTCTATTTATACTACAAACAAAAGGGGTAAAATGACCCATCCGCCCTTGCTTCTTGTGCCAACCTTGAAGAGTAGTTTATTACACATTAAGACCTCTCTTCACACATAAAAACGTTTAGGTCCTTGGTTGGTTCAATCACCAACTCACACACGGCCATTTGCATGAACAAGGCTTGGAGTTCTTGTAATTCCCGAGCTTGGCTTCGTGTGAAAGGCCGTGTACCTGTGGAGGCTGCCCCAACCGTATCACATTATTTTATCCTTATCCTAAGATCATACTAGCGGTCACTCGCTAACCCCGCTACTAGCGGCTGTATTCCTACGCTATGTAGGAACTGACCGTTCTACTTCTTCTATATAGTGATTGACTCGGGATTAGCATTTGGATTAAAGTGGTGAGCTTCCATCCTTTCGTAAGGCATCATTTCATATTATGGATACTCCTAGACATTTTGGTTTTATTTTGGATATTGGTTTTGGCTATGATTGGAGGCATGTTCCAACCGAATTTCATTACTCTTTGTTCCCCAAGAGTTAAGGGAAGCAAAGAAGGAAGAGTTTGAGAACTTCAAGTAGGGGAGAATGTATATCAAGAAATATGCCTAAATTTTCACCAATTGTCAAGGTATGCTCTTGATTCAGTGGCTGACATGTGGGTAAGAATGAGGAAGTTCGCTTCAGGGTTGAATCTAAATTTAATTTTGGAGAGCAAAACTGCCTTGCTGATTAAGGATATGAACATCTCTAGGTTGACTATTCATATGCAGCAAGTGGAGAATAAGAAAAGGAAGCAGGTGTAGTTTGGGGATAGGCAGGGTAAGAGGAGCAAGTTTTCTGATCAGGGAGGTGCTCAATCTCAAGGTGGTCGAGATAGTGGCAAATGGCAAATGGTCTATATTATTCATTAGTATTTATAATATTTGGTGAATTTCTAAATTCAGTTCTATCATAATATGCATTCCTTAAATAAATACATAGAACTTCTCATTTTTTAAATAACTTAGGCTTTGATACCAATTGTCTAATAATTATTTTGTTATATATCCTATCCATAATTGTATCGTTTTATCTACATCTATTACACAGTCTAAGTCTAAGAAGTTATAATTTTTATTAATTATTTATTTTGGTGTCCATTTGTTATATTCATCCTTTAGATTATACCTTTTAAACCTATCTTTATAATAATATGTAGGTTTTCTCATTTCTGATGTACTAGGTGTTATATTTTCATCGTCTTTTTTATCAAGAGTGTTTATTTCCATGTTTGTATTTCCTAAGTTTTCTTTATTAATTACTTCTTATTTTTCATTAATTTTTAGCTTTTCTATATTTGTTAAGATTTCTGAATATGTTTCACTAACTTCCGAATCATAATTATCTGTTTCTTCAGCATCTATTGTATTTATTTCTATTTCATTAGTTTCTAATTCTTTATTTTCTATTTTTTCTTTAAATTGATTTATCTCAATTAATAATTTTTGTTCTTTATCCTTTCTTTTTTTTTCTTTCTATCTTTTTTCATACAGATCTTTTAGCATTTGTAGTTCTTTTTCTAATTCAGCAATCCTATTATTTTTAATTTCTTCTATTTTTCGTATTTCTTCTGTTGTCTGTTGTTTTATTTTATCTATTTTTTTTTCTGTTTATTTCTTTATTTTCTGTTGCTATTCTTACCATACCTATTAATTTATCTTCTAATTTTAATTCTTCTTTTTCTAACATTAAATATAAATGTTCACCTATTTTCTTATATCTTCTCCCTAAATTAGAAAATAATATTCTTATTTTTAATCCTTCGTGATTTTCATACGTTTTTTCATCTATTATGAATTCTTCTTTATTCATTTTATCTATTTAATGGTATATAAATCATGTTGATATATGTATTCTAGGTTATCTATTGGTGATTCTAAATATGATATTTCTTCCTTTTGTGCTTTTATTGATTTTTGACATACTCCAACAATTATGTTATATTGTAGTCTTTCTTTTCTTATTTTTAATTCTCTTCGTTTCTCAGATAATATTTATTTTAGTTCTTTATATTTTTGGAATTGGTCTATATTATTCATTAGTATTTATAATATTTTGGTGAATTTCTAAATTTAGTTCTATCATAATATGCATTTAAAAGGTATAATCTAAAGGATAAATATAACAAATGGACACCAAAAATAAATAATTAATAAAAATTATTACTTCTTAGACCTAGACTGTGTAATAGATGTAGATAAAATGATACAATTAGGATAGGATATATAACAAAATAATTATTAGACAATGGTATAAATACAACAGATACACCAGAATATATAGAAAGAACACTAATAGGAACAACAAAATTATGATTTTTAAATTTAACTGAAGAGAGCAAAAAGGTATTAAGGGCTGATAAAAAAACGGAAGGAACAACAATAATTAAACTAACACCTATAGACATATTGAAAAAATATGAAATGTCTATAAGAGATGAATTTAGCAGTATGGCAACAGAAGAAGAAGAACAAAACAAAGAAAAAGATACAAATAAGAGTTTAATGTTAAAACTAGCAATATCTAATATGTGTTATATAGATGAATATACGTGTGTATTTAAAGAATACTACTATAAGGGAACATACAATACAGAAGAAAGTAAAGAAGTAAGAAGATTATATTTTAGTAAATTATCTGAATCATTTAGTTCAAAAATAATAAAGAGTTGGGATGAAGCAAAAATAGTAGATACCCTCGGAGTAAGAATAAAATTTCTACAATAATGGTATAGAAATCTATGTGAAAAATACAGAGAAGAAATAAAAATGAAAAACCATTAATAAAGAATTTAGCATGTTGCAAGGATAAAATAACACCCCAATTTGGATGTGAAGAAAATTATTATAAGAAAAGAAAAAGACATAGGAAATATAAGAAGTACAGAAAGTCAAAATATAAGTATAAGAAACCAAGAAAAAGATATTATGTAAAAAATTATAAATATAAAAGACCATATAGAAAAAAAAAATCTATAAAAGAATGTACTTGTTATAATTGTGGAAAACTAGGACATTTAGCTAGAGATTGTAAAATGCCTAAAGACCCAAAAAACAAACAAATATCAGAAATAAAGATAGAAAATTCAGAATATATGCAAATAGATTATATAGATTACGAGTTAGAAAGTGACGATAGTATATATGAAATTTCGAAAAATGAAACAGATAATGAAATAGATAGTAAATCAGATGAATCAAATGACTGAAGAAAATATAAAAATAATAACAAAGGAAGAATATTTAAACGAAGAAGGAACATATCAGAAAATAATATTTGATAATAATATATTTGATGAGATAAAAGAAAAAGAATTAGATTTAAGTGTAGAAAAAATATTTAAAATACCAACAATAAAAAACATATTTAGTAGACGAAAAGAATACTACTACATAGTAAGCCAAAAAGAACATGTAATAGACTTTAGATATGCAAAAGGTAGAGCTAGTATACCACTAGTAACAAAAAGAATAATAAATAAAGAAATAAACGATATAAAAAGTAAAGACCCAATAAAATACGTACACCTTAGAGGAACGAAAATATTAATAAAAGCATGTTTTAGAGAAGGAATCGATACACCAATAGAATTATATTTAGCAGATGATAGAATTATAAAACCTATAGAAAAAAGTATAATAACTGCTATAAGAGGAAATCTAATATACCAAAAAGTTAAATTTATAATAAGTGCAAATTATTCAGTAGCAGCAACAGATAAAAATATAGATAAGTCATTAGTGCTATATTGGAAAATATCAAGAATAGAACTAACCTCAGGAAGTGAAATTTTTACAGCAAGATGTAAAAATCTATATGTATTAACAACAAAACATAAAATAATGGGAAGAAATAAAATTAATAAAATACAAATAGAAAGTCCTTTTGAACAATTTGTAAAAACAATTGATAACAATGATTATAGTTACAAAGACATAGATATAGAAGAAGATTTAGAAATAATAAATCATAGAATAAGCACAACAAAAAGAATAGCTCATGAAAAAACAAAATCATCAAGCTCATAAAAAAGAACAAGTTATGAAACAACTTCAACAGTTAATTTAAATTAATATTACATAACAAGAACAATAAATGAAAAAGAATATTTAATACTCTTAAACACAGGACAAGAAGAAAATTACATAGCAAAATATCTTGTAAAAAGTGAAGAAATAAAATCTACTAGTAATATATGCCCAGATCTACCAAGGAGTCTAATAAACATTAAAGATACGACAGAAAAAGAAATAATAATAGGAGTCAGAAAAATAAAAATAGAATTTGAAATAAAGGAAAAAATGCAAAAATCAGACATAATATTAGGAATAAAATGGTTAGAACAAGTAAAACCATACAATATAGAACATACACAATTATCTATAACATATAATATAGAAAAATTATTAATAAAAAGAGCTTTGACATGATATGAAAATATATGTACTTGTAAAAATAATAGTAGAAGGATATTATAATAGATACTATACACCTATGATAGATACAGGAGCAGAAGCCAACTTATGTAGATATAATTGTTTACCAGAAGACAAATGGGATAAGCTAAAAACACCAATAGTAGTCAAAGAATTTAATAATGAAGGAAGCTTAATTACCTATAAAGCTAGAAATATAAAAATACAAGTATGGGATAAGATATTAACAATAGAAGAGATCTATAATTATGAAATAACATCAAAAGATATGCTTTTATGAATGCCATTTTTAGATAAACTATACCCACATATAATAACTAAAGTACACTGGTGGTTTACAACACCATGTAAACAAAGGGTAAGAGTAAAAAGAGTTATTAATAAAATAAGAAAGAAAGTTGATTGGATAAAAGGAGGTGAAAAAATCACACAAAAATTAAAAAATATCAAAAATACTAGACACAATAGAACTAGTTATATTTTCAATAAATAAAGAAGAAATAACCATATTTTCAATAGATAAGGTAGAAATAATAAAGAAAAAATTAAGACAACTATACAGTGAAGATCCATTAAAATGATGGAAAAAACATAAGACTGCTGTAAGAATTGAACTAATAGATAAAAATAGTATAATAACCCAAAAACCATTAACATATAACTTTGATGATTTAAAAGAATATAATGAATTATTAGAAAAACAATACATACAAAAAAGTAATAGTAAACACAATAGCCCAACATTTATAGTAAATAAACACAGTGAACAAAAAAGAGGAAAAAGTAGAATGGTTATTGATTATAGAAACCTAAATGCAAAAACTATGACATATAATTATCCAATACCAAATAAGATATTAAAAATAAGAAAGATACAAGGATATAATTATTTTAGTAAGTTCGATTGTAAATCAGGATTTTACCATTTAAAGTTAGAAGAAGAATCTAAAAAATTAACTGCATTTACAGTGCCACAAGGATTTTATGAATGGAATGTGTTACCATTTGGATATAAAAATGCACCAGGTAGATACCAACACTTTATGGATAGTTATTTCAAACAATTACCTAATTTTATAGTATACATAGATGATATACTACTATATACAAAAACTAAAGAGGAACATTTAAAATTACTAGAACAATTTGCAGGTATAGTAGAAAATTCAGGAATAAGTCTAAGTGAAAAGAAATAAGAAATAATGAAAAACCAGGTAGAATTTTTACGAATACAAATAGATAAAAGTGGAGTAAGAATGCAACAACATATAGTACAAAAAATAATAAATTCAAAAGAAGAATTAGATACAAAAAAGAAATTACAATCATTTTTAGGATTAGTAAACCAAGTAAGAGAATATATACCAAAATTAGCAGAAAACCTAAAATCATTACAGAAAAAATTAAGAAAGGATGTAGAATATAATTACAACGAAGAAGATAAAAATATGTATAGAAAATAAAAATACTTTGTAAAGAATTACCAAAATTACAATTTCCAGACGAAAATAAAAAATTTACATATATAGTAGAAGTAGATACAAGTGAATATAGTTATGGAGGAGTACTTAAATATAGATATGAAGAAAAAAAATTAGAACATCATTGTAGATACTACTCAGGAACGTTTAATGAAATAGAAATAAAATGGAAAATAAATAGAAAAGAATTATACTCATTATATAAATGTTTATTAGCATTTGAGCCATATATTGTATATAACAAGTTCATTGTACGAACAAATAACACACATGTACAATGGTGGTTAACAAGAAAAATACAAAATTCAGTTACAACGAAGAAAATTCGGAGATTAGTATTGAATATATTAAATTTTACATTTATAATTGAAGTAATTAAGACTAACAAGAATGTTATTGCAGATTACATATCAATACAAAGCTACCCAAACTGATATTACAGAAGACGATACTCTAGGAAAGATACTCAAAACCCTAACTACGCTTTCACTGAAAGTGGATAGTATGGGAAATGAGATAGAAAAGCTAAAGACTAATGAAGTTAAATTGAAGTCTGAAGCTATGACTCAGATAACTCAGCAGTGTGCAGAGAAATGTCGATCGGAAGACAATAAAATTCCAGAGATAGAAGGAGACGTTGGGACACTCCAAGAAAACCCATAACATTTATCAATCTACTTCTGCAGGTACAAGCAAATGAGTTAGAAGGAACCCAAATATGAACTTGAACAAAATATTTGACAAGCCATTTATACCAAAAACACCAAAAGACCCTTTGTTTATATCCCCACAAACTATTACATAATTAGACAGCCTAAACCAAGACAAGACAACTTATAACCACATAACCAGAGCATATATTGAAAACATCCATCAGATACAAACCTACTTAAAACTTAAAACCAGAGCTACAAGCATTCGAACCAAATACGAACTATATAACCCAAAAGCTATAAGGATATAATAAGTTAATTGCCTTACCAAAAACTAACCCAAATCTAGTTAAAACCTGTTTCAGTTATGGACTACTCAATACTGTATATACCCAAGGCGGAAGTGAATTATCTGCTATACCAAAAATATATAAAACAATTACCACTTACAAAAAGATAACCAAGGGCAATCTATTTTTTGTAAAGTTCTATACGACACCAACAGAGATATTGTATGATGAAATTAAACTAGTTATACAAGTTGTGAAGATAGGAATGACCCGAGATATGATCATACCCAAAGATATTCAACAGCAAGTTGAAATACCCAAAATAGATATACCAGATTTTTATGCTAATAAAAGAATTATTGGAATATCCACAATTATCCAAGAATTAGCAAATAACTACCTAAACGGGAATCCAATATGGAGTTATTATTCAAGAGACTAGCTAATGATTTATTCAAATTCAAGAGAGTTAAGACAAGCAAATATGGAAGAAGTGCAAAGATGGATTATGACACTACTTAATCCAGAGAAATGACCAACTACCAGAGCAATTAAAGAAAAATTTATTTCAGATGAATTATTGACCAGATACTGTAAATTAATAGGGCATAAATACCCAAACCATCTATGTTCGAGATGTAACGGAGAAGATAACATTATTCTCGAAGTTCAACTAGAATAAAAGAAGATAACGACGCTAGCTGGAAGATATACAACAAAAGATATAAAGCAACACGGACCGATCAAGAAATAATAAAAGCAAGGAGACAAAGTATTAAAGATATGAAAAGGACATATGAAGAATGAGATAATTTCTCTTAACTTTAGATACGTAAATTGTTATGTAATATTTATTAGCTTTTAATAGCTTTGTTGATTTTTTTTTAGCAAAAAACCATTATTAGCTTTGTTTTTTGTAGAATAGCTTTAAGACTTTCTTTTTGTAAAGTCTTTTCTTCTTTTGTAAAGATGACAAATGTAAAGTAGGAACAATATAGAATAGTATACGCGTTTTCTCTTTTTAGGTTATAAATAACAGAAGCATTTGCTAAGTTAAGGAAAGACTTTCTACACGAAAAGCAAGCCTTCTTGTACACAATAAAATTTTCTCTCATATAATCAATAAAGATGTTCAGTTTTACACCAAGCTATGGATGAACAAAGCACAGATTTATCAAATCTACCAGAATAGGTATTTTCATTTATAATTATGAATAGCTAAATTCATAAATTCCTGACAATCATAAGTATAATAAAACAAGCTCATGTTAGTTACTTTATAGTAGAATTATTCAAAGAATAACATGTTAAGAAGTTTATTAGCAAAGTGGAAGGAGAAAAATTCCTAGAACTATGCCATCCTAAAGGTGAAATCGGTGAGGCAAAGAAACCGTGATAGGGGAGTAACCAGAGTAGAGGCGATGTTTAGAAAAAAAATATCCAGATTACCATGCTAATAGTGACCGAAGAACATGTTATTTAAGAATAATCTAGTATATAGTGATCTAAGATGATCATATTTTGTTATGTATATGATTGGAAGGAATATTTTAAAAAATAGCATCATATGAAAAATGAATAATTATTTACCTGATGAAATGATAGATGAATTTAAGATACTTATTTTATATGTACTTAAGGATATAGAGATAGTAGATATAAAGAAAATTATATGGAAAAAGGTATTTAATATTGAAGATGAAGAATTAGAAAATTGGATAGAAGATGAATTAGAACAAATACACTTAAATGACGATAGCTACTATTCATACCTAGATAATTATTATTCAGATTGATATTATACAGATTAAAATGTTAGAATATATTAGAAGAGTTAGAGAAAAACAAAGTTGACTATATAAAGAAATTAATTATAGGAATCAGCTTAAAAGAGAAAAAAGACAATTAGAAGAAAGATTACTTAAAATAAAATTAACCTTAGAAAAAAGAGATACAAATGATAGTTTATATAATACTATACATAAACAACAAATGTTAATGGATCACATAGATAACATAGAATTACATATCAAATATAATACGATTAGAATAAGTTATTACACAAAAATTTGTAAAATTACAACTACTATAGGACAAAATGATAAACTACGAATACTTAGAATATTGGAGACAAGATATGGAGCAAATAAGATTAATAGAAATACTTATGAAAAAGAATCTACTTGACTATATAAAAACTAGAAATATGGAACATATAGTATACCTTAAAAATAATATAGAAGAATTAATAAGGTTAAAATAAATAACTAAGGAATGCTATGACGTAGCATTTCAACAAACATAGTTATCCGCACAATTTGCACCCCTACAATTGGTATCAGAGTATTATGAGTAATAGCACTTCAAAGGGTCAAATTTCTTTCTGAATTGTTTCAAATTAATCAACCTTATATTCATTAAACTTTTGATCTAATATACCTATATCTTTAGAAGAAAAACATTTTTTTGGTGCCCTTGAGCCTTTAGTAGAGTTCCGGCGTGAGTAATTTAAAGTATAAACCACATAAATCCCTTCTATAGTGAAAGTATTTACATATAATCCCGTTAGGCTTTCTCTCTCCCTAATTTGTAAAATATACTTATACGTTAGATAGACCCTTATACATTGCTGGAATGTATGATAAAAAGATTTACCTATATTTAAGAATATCTTAATTAACGCCATTAATTACCATCATTATGTGATGTATGATTAAATATAGAAATTGAAATTTAAATTCAATTTTTTTTCAAACATCACTGTTAATTGTTCTCATTTTTGAATTATGTTCTTGAAAAAAAAAAGTCGTCGTCTTCTTTCTTCAATTCTCAAAAAAAAATATGAACATCCCCATATTGTTGCGTCATTCCGGTATTTGGGAGTAAAAAATTATTTATCAATCCTACAAAAGTGACACAATTATTGTTTCAGAAAGTATAATCTTCTTGAAATTGATTGCTACGATCGCGATGGAATTGAATATTGAAGAAGTTCGTAAAAAATTGAAGTAAAATACATTGTTGAAGGTAATTCTTCTCCCATTATCATAAGGAATGGCAATGGAGTGAGGGTTTATATGGAGTTGAAGAAATAATTTTTGGGATTTGTCAATACGGTATTTCATGCCCTGAAAAAATAAAAGCCAACTCAAATTAAGAGAGAAAAAGATAGCACCAAACTGATACATATTAAAGATAACATTATACAATAATTGCATATGTATGTGGGCACATTACACATTTAAAAAATAATCTGCAGTAATGTATAATGTCATACTATACATTTAAGTATCAACATTAAACATGTATACTTCTGTATCCTTATGAGAAGGTATAATGTAACCTTATACAATATTAATGATTTTTAATTATATAATACCAAATAATACATAAAATGCCTCTTAAATGTAATAAGAACTTCTTAATGTATAACATAATGAAATATATAGCAAAAGAATTATATTATACATTTGTCTTCCAAATATAACTAATGTATAATGCCTGATGTATTGTAACTTAGTAATACATTAAAATATAATCTTCCAAAATGTATAATATCACACTATACATATATAAAATACTCATATTATACATTAATTAACTACAAGATTATAATAATTTTAAGAAAAAATTAGTGTTATTGTAACATTACATTGGCTACACGATAATTAGGAAAAGGAATGATTAAACTTACGTGAATTGAAAGTGTACATCTTCAATTTCAATTATAAAAGTGACACAAATAGGAGGGGGATGAGAGAGTAATAAATCAATAAACTGTCTCTTAATTTTTCGAATTAGAAAAGTAAAATTGGATAACTTTTTTTTAATATAATAAATAATTATTTTATTTATTATTTTTACAGGAGTATTGGACAAGTAGAATTTTGAGGGAGTCTAGAAACTAACATTGGAAGCATCAGCTCCATTGATTAGTCCAAACCTTACCTTTTTCCTATATTTTTTTTTAAAGAAAAGCAGACAAGTGAAATAGTTTATATTGATTTCTCTGTGTGAGATTCTTTTTTCCCGCTAATCGAATTGTTAACTAACATTAATATTACATTAGCTTGATTGTAGGCGTAAATAAAGGAGCACATATATGGAGTAAAAATCAGTGCACTAAAATAGGAGCAAAATATGATATTTTGATATGTATGAGAGGGATGAGAGAAAAGAGTGAATTTAAGGGATTTAAGTAATTACTTTGGAATTTTTATAATTTCTCTTCCAATATGAGATTTTATGTAATAAGAAAAAGTTATTTTGTGTATATATGTAATTTTAGTAATTTAAACTTAGTGTTATTGGGCAAATTTGCACTTCTTTTGAAATATTTAGAGATGCACACCTATTTTATATTGGAGTTCTGTAGTTAATGGTAAAGACAAATATGAGACTTTTCCAGTAACAAACTTATAAAATAGATGAAAGGATCATTAGGTATGTCAGCTAAGGATAATAATTTTGAGATAAAATTTGATATTAATTTTATTCATGTTTAGTGTGAAGTATTTAGCTAATCGCAAGACTATTTTATCTCACTGTTTGTACTAAAATGATGAAATTACTATCCTATATGAAAGGCGGAACAAAATAGTCCCATTGAGATATTTCATGAATTGGATATCCTTATTTATCCTATCTCGTATAAGAATGAAAGAAATGGCAAAATTGAGCAATTTGCAAGTAGGTCACTTCAAAGGTTACGGATCTATTAAACTACTAATGCGTGTGCTGCGTGGTGTTGAAATAAGGAAGTTTCTCACGGAAGGAATCACTTCTATTGTTTACAGCTAATCGGTTATCCTAGCTAATGGAACCATCTATTGTTATAGTAATACCCGTGACTTATCTGGAATCTGCATGACATATTTGAGGTAATGCCCCCTTTCCTTATTTGCCACTAATTAAGAAAAAGTAATCTCCACATAACCACATTCAATATATATATACTCATAATGGTAATCCCAATTATATTTACATTAGTGCAGCTTTACATCCAATTCAAACGGTTCATACTTTATTTTTTTTTTAAATGAAGACAATCTTATAGTAATGTGGTAAACGAGTCCATGATAAATAAATCAAACATGCATCATTACTTGGTTACAAAAATTTCACCATCTCATTTGATTTATCTGCAATACGTGTCTTTCAAAAGATAAAACATGAAGTTTGCCTTTTTCGTTTGACACTGTGTCAGAGTTTTGCAAGAGAGACATTTGATGTTCACACATCCATGTGTAATAAGAGATGGAAAACAACTTACCCACATATTCAATGTGTACACTAGTTTATCGATTAAAGCAAAACAAAGTGCTCTAGCATATAGACTTCCTGACAAGCAACGTCCATAGAATTTGTTACTCCCTCAAGTCCACATTAATTTAATTTATGAGTCACTTTTTAATATTCATAATAACTTAATTGTTCAATCTTCAAGAGTTATTATAAATTTCTTCTATTGTTTCCCTTCACTTATATTTTCTAGTTGATGAGTTCAAGAGATAATTGTTCATATATATGATTTTAATTTTACTTTAGAAGAGCAAAAAAGATGATTTGCCACAGAGCCCATTCCTGTAGGGTTTCCCTTTATATTCCACCAGCCCTCAGTTACCTTCTCATACTACTGCCGTCGTAGCTGATTCACCATGAGAGCCAAGTGGAAGAAGAAACCTATGAGGAGATCGAAGAGTAAGCCCCGAAAGATGAGACAGACATTCAAGTAGAATCGTATTTCGCAGTTATGAGCTTTTGACATATCTCCGTTGCATTAGGATACTGCGTGTTTTTGTCTTGTTTTCAGTAGTTGCAGTTAAATTTCTGTAGTTACATTATGAGTTGTATTGAAAGTTGAAACAATGGAAGCTGTTTTTGGCTTAAGTTTTATGATATTTACTCTTTAATCAAAATTGAAAAAAGGGCAAAAATGAAAAATAGTGTTTAATTTATGTTCTAATTTTTCCGTTGTGTGCATTGTTCCATAAATTACGTTAATACTCCCTCTATCTCAAATTAGTTGACATGTTTTTTTCGCTTATTAATTCTTAAGGAAAAATTAATAAGAAGTACAAATTGACTAATATGAACTTATTTAATGGTGATTGGATGAATATTCTTCAATTTATATAAATATAATTATAAAAAATAATTAATTATCTCTTAAATTTTTAAATATATATCAACTATTTTGAGATAATTTTTTTCTTAACAAATGTACCCAATAATGTCAATGGAGTAGAGGGAGTAATGATTATTTAGCTTGAAAATTTACCCAACATGTCATTATTGATCTGATTTTAGCTCTTCTTTGAATCGTGCTACTCACATTACATGTGCACACCATAATTGGAGGATGTAGATCAAACAGGGATTTTAATAGTGATTCATCTATTACTGTATAAAAGAAATATTTACTATTAAATAGTTGAGAATAATAGCTTAATTGTCATTAAATTATATTTTTAGATGTAATTATTAGTGACAATTATATTTTTACACTCATTGTAAATATCTTTAAAGGGTATAGCAATATTGAATTCAACAACACTTAACTAATACCGATAAATCTTTTAACACTTTTTATTAAAATACATATTTATTACCGTTGAATTTTTTTTTATCGTAGTACTGTATATAAACCACTTGCACATCTGCTGACTTTAGATAATATCAAACTTCTAGACCCGAGCGAGAAGAAAATTCACATGCATATTCTCTGACTTTTGAATATCCCAAATTTCAAACCATCGAGCCAAAGAAAATAAAAAAAAGGACAGTAACGGTGTAGATATCATCATCTATTTTGATGTGACAATTACTAAACTAATATACTTCACATTATGACCTGCAGGAGTAATTAACGTAATTAGGTTAACGCAACAACCACATCCTGTGATTCGAAGGCTCCTATATATATTTCAAATCTTGATCCTTTATAAAAATTGATGAGCAGTGGTTGATATTTCATATTAAAAGAAAGGTACAATTAGTAGAGACCACAATTGATCCAATCGAACCTATCATATTGTTGTCTCCTTTTTCATATGCTCAACTATTGAATGAAATCTTTACAAAAGCAAGTAACGATAGCGGGTGCGTGAGGCTTTACATTACGTTTCAAGTAGTAATAAATAGGGTAAAATTCACAAGTAGCATACTTAAGAGCCTAATTACTAGTTTTATAGTAACAGTTTCATAATTACATTTTATAGCAACTTTTATTTTGTATTTTTACATAATGTTGCTGTAAAAATACATCTACAAAAAAATTACTGCACTTAATTAACTGAAATTAGTTGAACTATATATGGTATAATTACCAATCAAGTAAATATGTTGATTCCTTTTCCATTTAAAACACTTAAAAAATGTGACATCCGTTATAATCAAATAATTCAAATTTCAGTTTTTCACCATTAACAGTTGTATATTTTTTTTTCTTTCAATTTCTTCTAAACCAAACCTGTATTGCTTAATCAAATTGAACTGATTCTTATGCGAAATTAACAACAATTGCAAAACAAAGCAGTTATTCGATTGAATCAAATTCAATTGTTGATTCATCTGTTATATTTGTTTGAATTCAACTGTCAGTTGAAAATTCAACCCTTACTGCTGTTCAAGGTACTAACCATTATTGCTATTCAGTTCACTCTTTTTTTACCATTACTGATGTGCTTATCAAGTTTTGGTTGTTGTCGTTAATTTGTATGTGAAAAAATTGTAAAACAAATTAGAGTTATAATCAAGGCAGCAGTAAAATTGGAATTCAAGTATCTATTGCAAATTTCATCTTTAAAGTTGTTTCAATGGGAAAAAAATCAGTATTCGACTCTACTTTTGATGATCGTTTGTTGTTATATTGATTGTTTTAACAATATAATAATTATAAACAACTTTCGAATCGAAATACATTCAATTTTTTTTTTGAAATACTAGATAATTGATTGAACGGATGTTTCTGTTTGAAGTTGACGATATTCTATGAACCCAGATAAAAGTATAATATATCTTCGTCCATATGTATTTTTGATGTGTTTAATAATAATACTGCATATGTATTTGTGATACTGTTAATGGTAATGGTGCATATGTATTTTTTGTTTTGTTGTAGGAATTTTGATATATAAATGTATATTTGCAAAAATATTTTAGTTTAAGGTAATCTTGTGTGTATGTATTTTTTAATTGAGATGTTGGTTGTGTATCTTTGTTTGCACGTAAATCTGAAAAGTGTGTGTTATAAGAAGGGATATTTGATAAATTTGTATGTAACATATCAAATTACAAATTAGTTATGCTCCAAATGTATTTTTTTGCTATGCTTAGTTTTAACATTACATATGTATTTCATATGCGATATATGTAAACACTGCATATGTATTTTTGTTTTGCTTGTGGGAATTTGAGAGTATAAGTGTATATGTGATAATATGTTTGGTGCCTGTTTTACTTCCGTTTGATCAAATAGTTTGTGTATTTTGTATTTTAAAAATGAGAAGCATACCAGTCCTTGTAAAGAACTCTAGTCGATGGACGTACGAAAAGAACTTCAAAGAATATGTCACTGATGCTATACTGTTGAGCACATCAGCCACATTCGTTGAGCTGCACGATGTTTTGGCATCTCACTTAAGTGTGGATTTAACCCTCAAACGTATTCTAGTGGAGTATCAAATCACTCCTAATGCAGGGCAGATAAAAATACATAACGATATGGGTTTAAAAGTGTTTATATTGCAGAAAAAGCTGATACAAGACATGAATTGTCTTCCTTTATATGTAAGCATTTTGGATAAAGTTGTAGGGAGTAACTTGGCAAGTTCATCTATATGTGTTGCTGAAAGAGGAATCAACTGTAACAACTTGGAAACAGTGATAAATACAACAAATGAAGGAGATTTGGTGATTTGTGAAAATAAAGAAGCTTTAGATATTTTTGAGATGGATCTTGTTGAGGTGATTATCTCAGACCCACATCATAAGCATGTTGAGGAAGACCAGGTTTACTTGAGAAAAAGAATTTTAAAGTCAGTCATGAAGGACTATTCAATTAGGGAGAAGTTACAAACGCGCAGTAAAAGGTCAAGTAAGAAAACGTACGTACATTCTATATCTCTCAGATCTTGTTTAATATTAGTTTGGATATGTATTTTTAATCTAATAAATTATATTGTGTGCAGGTATACATTATTTTGCAAATCAAGAAACTGTGAGTTTTTAATGCGTGCATCAGGAATAGGAGAAACAAAATTATTTAGAATAAGAGAATTCAGACCTCAACATACATGCCCGGTGAAGGACAATATCTATCCAAAGGTGCATGCAACTAGTATGTTGATAGCTGGTATGGTTAAACAGAAATTCAAAAATCACAAAAAAAAATACAGTGCGACGGAAATAAAAAATGACATGAAGGAAGATTTTAGTATGGATTTGACATACACTTTATGTTGGAGGGAAAATGAAAGAGCGTTAGAAGAATTGAGGGGTAAGCCATCAGCATCTTATAGGAAACTGCCATCATACTTATATGTTCTGAATACTACCTATCCGGATTCACATATAAGAATGAAGAAGACAGATGATAATGCGTTCTTGTATGTATTTATCACTCTGCATGCATTCATTAAAGGATTTGATCATTGTAGACCAGTCATAGTTGTTGATGCTAGTCATCTGAGAGGAATGTATACTGGGGCATTTGTAACAACATGTACAACGAATGGAGTAGGTTAGTATCATTTAATTACTATAACTGATTGTATTTTTTTTGGCTTTCTGCTGTAGAGTTGAAAAATACATATATCCAATTCATATATACATATGTGTATATAATTAGATATATGTTCAAAGTTTTCTGAATGAAACATGTAAAATTGATTATGTTTGATAGTGAGGTTGATGAAAATTTTATTATATGTAATTGATACAATTTTTGGTAGATAAAATATATATTTTAATTGAACTATATTATAATAAATACATATGCAGTTCCTATCTATATTTAAATCGGCCTGCGCAGATTTTTTTTATATGCGCAAGTTATATATTTTCTTTGGCATATGTTGTGCTTGATTTTGAAAATTATGAATTATGTATACAGATCATATATTTCCTTTGGAATATGGTATGCTTGATTCTGAAAATGATGTATCTTGGACGTGGTTCTTCGAGAATCTAAAGAAAGCATACGGGGTTAGACAAAACATGTGTGTTGTGTCTGATAGGAATTCAAGCATCATAAAGGCTGTTGGTGATGTGTATGAAGATGTTCCACATTATTCATGTATGTGGCATCTATGGGGTAATGTGAAAAAACTTTACTGAAAATCACACGATGCATTATCGGAGATATTTTATACAATGGCCAAATCATATTCAAAGTCAGAATTTCACATGTTAATGGAAAAAGTTGAGGCAGATAATATGGGGGTGAAGATATATTTGGAATTGGCCGGTTACGAAAAGTGGGCTAGGTCGTATGCAACAGTTCACAGAGGATGGACTTTGACTTCAAATATTGCAGAGTCAATAAATGGAGTGCTTGTATCAGCTAGAGAATTGTCAATTTATGACTGTCTTGAGGAAGTTCGATTACTGTTTGCAAAATGGAATTGTGTAAATAGGCAGGAGGCTTCATATACCTTCACAACACTCATTGGAAAGTTTAATGACATACTCAGTGAGAACCAGGCTTTGTGTACCCGTATGACGATATGACCTTTTTGATTTGTGAAAATTTTAATTATGGAAACATAAATATGAAAGAATAAAATGCATAAAGTATCAATGTGAAAATACTTTCCATGCAGTTGTAAATAAATGAAAAGATATAAAACATAAAATATATGAACATTTAAAATACATAATATGTATTTTGCATATGTATATTGTTGTATTAAAAATTACTAACAACTGCATATGTATTTGGCTGCTCTGTAAAAATGTACTCTGCATATGTATTTTTATTACATAAATACTTTTTTATTTTTATGTCAGGTTGTACCAGCCACAGAATATGTATATACGGTACACGACAAATAAAAGCACTTCATTGTTTGCATAAAAAAAAGAAATGCTCATGTAATGCTTTTTAAATAGATGAGATACCATGTGCATATGCTTGTGCGGTGTTAGAGAAAAAGAATTTTGAGAAGGGGTCATACTGTTCTGATTTGTTTAAACCAAAAACAGTTTTAAAGACATATGATGTTCCAATCTACTCGTTTCCACACAGCGATGACTGGATAATTCCAGAGATCACACTTGCTGAAATAGTACTGCCTCCAAAATACAAAAGACCTCCAGGAAGACCTGCAAAGAAGGATCGTGGAAAATCATGTCGGGATATGTTTGGAAAGAAGAATATCAACTCATGTGGTGATTGTGGGGCTAAGGGTCACAATAGGCGCTCTTGTAGGAAATATCGCAAATGATACATTTCTTTTTCTGTATTGTTTCTTAATTTTTTTTCCCTTTTTTATAATGATGAACTAATTTAGTTTAGTTAATGCATTTATGAATCATTTGACAATTGAAAACAGTAATATCTGAATAATGGAGCTATATATGTTTCAAAATCTGTACATTACATATGTATTTTTAAGCAGCAGTTCATATATATTTTTGACATAGTAAATATATGTTAGGTTAAAGGTGGTAACTTTGATTAACAAAACAAGTATATGATTCGTAACTGTTCAAAGTTTTAAATATATGTGACATATAAATATATGTTTGAATTGCATAATGTTATTACTGTATATGAATTTATACTGTAAACATACATTTGATGTATAATACAAATGTATTTTTTTAAAAAAATATAATCACTACATATGTATTTTGTAACTATAGATAAACCTATAACTTCATAAAAAAGTCAAATTTATCTTTAATTCAAATTCTCAAGTATAATTATTTTAAATGAACACATATCAAAAATTAAATATTAGGTTTGATCAATATGTATTTTCCAACATCTTTATATTAACACGAAATATGTATTTTTTTGGGAAATATTTATAACGTATAATCCATATGTATTTTATAGTAAAATATCAACACTGCATATATATTTTGTAAATAACTGCATTAAAATGTCAAATTACACTTTAATTTAAATCTTAATTTATAATTATAGTTAATAAAAATATAGTAAAAATGCATATTAGGTATGTTGTAGTTGTATTTCTTAAGTGTTTGTTTCTAATATTTCATATGTTTTTTTTGCTGAAAAATAATTGATTTATACTACATATGTATTTTTAAGGATAATATGAAAACTACATATGTATTTTTTAACTAAATCTCACAGTAAAATGTTGAACTCCTTAAATCTAACACTACATGTTGTATTTAACAATATAGAAATGTGGTGGAAAACTTTAAAGAACAACAACAACATACTAAAATACATATTAGGAATGGTCCATATGTATTTTTGTAATATTTGGTTTTAACACTGCATATGTATTTTTATACGATATATGTATTTGTAAATGTAATATAAAAACTACACAAGTATTTTTTAACAAAATCTCACCATAAAAGGTAGAACTCCATGAAATATGAACAAATTCAAAACATATAATTACTTTGTACAATCAAAACCTACATCCATAAACTAGTTTCTAAAGTACAAAAAGTCAAAAATCAATAAACCATCATACATCAACAACTTCAGTGACACTAGTTATTCTACTTTGCATTGAAGGCCTCACGGGTGCTTCGACATCACTAATAAAATTTTCTTCTTATTTTTGAATCCCATAATCCCACAAAAGTGCAGCATATCTTGTACGGAGTGCGTTGGGGTCGAACTCAGACGCAATAACTTTGTGACCATAAGAAAGGAACTCTGCATACATAACCATAAACACACCACAGTCCCTACAAAAAAACAAATTTGATTAAATGATGAAATATATTTTGTACAAAGATACAGTTTTGGTATATGTAATTTCAAAACTTACAAGTTTCTACTGGGTTGTTGAGGCAAATCATATTGAAATAAAACATCAAACATATCTGAGGATTCTTTGTCTTTGTATCTTGGATGGCTTTGATGATCAATCCCTTTCTTAACATAAAAATCACATGCTTGGAGACACAATGAAATAATCTTTTCTATTTTCTCGATCTCAGCAAGAACAACCGTATAATGACCACTGAATTCATATGAATTATACAAGAATATACACCTCTCTGAAAATGATAAAACCGCGAGAACCTAGTGATGTTTTTCTTTTATATTGATCGGAATAAAAATGTCTTCGACTGTATGCCATGGAACTGCGAAATGCATACGAAACTCATTGATGTATTCTATAAGATGGTGCTCCTGACCTCCATCTTTAATATTTTGAGCATCCATAGAATATACATCATTCATCGATCTAATTAAGTTCATAAAGTTGCAGTCAACTGTACGGTATTTGTATGATTTGTTTGGCTCATTTTTATACCAACTGTGCGGCCCATACTTTGATTTCTTCCTTAAGTAGTAAAAGAAGACATCAATATGCTGCATTAGTGAATACGACAAACTTTAGAGCATTCAAAAAAATTGTATTCTAAATATTACAGTCTATGTAAGTAAAAAATACATATGCAATTTTTTATAATAATGTAGATGACTTGTGTATCAAAAATTGCATTCTTAAAGTTCAGTTACATGCAGACAATGTTATCTGCATAGTATATGCAATAATATTTGATGTAGTATACTATATCATACTTTGAATTCTTAAAAATACATACACGTTAAACCAAATGTATTTCAATGTAACCTAATATGTATTTTTAAGTATTGTTACAGACGAAATGGAAATTTTTTTATTTCAAAATAATAGACTACCGAGTCTGTCCATGTCTGATCTGCAAATTTCATCGTATAGAATCAGTTTTTGTCTTCCACAGTCTCAACACCAAAATGTATCTTTGAAATTTATGATTTTCCCCTCTTGTAATGATCCACTTTTCCTTTTCTGTGTATTTTAAGGATTTGGTAAACCATGAAAATATGTATTGATACAAAAAAATAATTTGTCACTATTCAAAAGAACAACCTCTTAGCAGTAGCTTTTAATAGGTCCGCAGAAATCCAGTCCGTGAAGTTCTTCACAATCTTTCTATCTTTTATCCCATCAATCGGGTGGGGGAATATGCGTATTACCCCTGCTGAGCTCCCTATATAATTGTAGAATATAAAAACTTAATAAATACAAACGTATTTGCAATACATATTACATAAAAAATTATATATATCTTATTGTACTTACCAACAGCTGAACCAAATTTTTCGGTGTATGGCGATTCCTTGAATTTTGATGGTCGTCTAATCCTTAACTTGGGTCTGGGAGTTTTTACTTCACGATTAGCGGATGGATGAATGATGATTCTTTTTTGATTGTAGACATTCAAGCTAGGTAGAAACTCATCCGGGATTGTGTTTTGTGAATCAGGCCACAATTTTTCATCCCTCTGTTCATCATTGGTTACTTCTTGTGTCTTAGAAGGTGTTCTAACTTGCTCCTCGGTATCAAGTTCTACCTCTGAATTAGTGATTCCTCTGTTGATCTAACAAAAAGATTGAAAAAAGAATATTATATTTTTTCCATCAAATTGAACCTAAATAAACTCAAAATATATAATAGTTAGATACATACTTGATCATGATCTTCAATAACAGTCTCAGAAGTTTTTGCATCCAAAATTTCATGATGAGATTCCTCTTGACGGTTTGACGATGGATGTATGATGATGCTTTGTATTTGATACACATTTAGGATAGGTAACATCTCATCAGGAATTGTGAATTGCGAATCAGACAAAATTATTTCATTAATTTTCTCATCGCTGATCTGCCAAAAAATGAAAGAAAAAATTTAATTGTCCTATTGATTATTACATGACATGAAGATAAAGTTAACATCACTATACATACTTGACAATCATGTTGAACAACCTTCTCAGAATGTAAGTAATCCAAATTTATACTTTGGAGAAGCTCATCAGGGATTAATTGTTGAGAATCAATTTCAACATTCATTTTTTCAGAATGCAAAACAGTGCACCCCTTGAAAACAAGTATAAAAATCAAAACATCAAACAAGCATGTACTTGTATCTATTTATATATGTGAATTCAAATGAATATATATATGAAACTTAATTATTTACCTTTTTACCAAGCAAATTTGCCTCCAATTTCTGATCAACCTCCAAACTTAATCGTTGTGGTGATTTTTCGGTACCAACATAATCCATATTTTGGAGTTCATGATCTTTATCTGCATGTTGTTGCTACAAATACATATACAAATTAAAATAACCTATTAATACTTGAGTCAAATTTTTTTTTTTTTGAAATTGAATATACATATTTATATATAACATCAAACTCAAAAATACATATTATAGAACATAACAAAATAATCATCCATTGTAAAAATACATATGCATTGTTAAAAAATACATATGAATAAAACTAAAAATACATATGTAGTTTTTAAAAATACATATGTAGTTTTAAAAAATACATATGCAGTGTTAAAAATACATATGAATAAACTAAAAACACACTGTGTCGCATGTTATAATATTTTTAATGAGCCAAATAATATTTACTATTACTAAGTCAATCTTCAATTCTATTGCAAATTTGTCAGTCTATTAACCTCAGCTATATTTTGAATATAAAATTCAAAAGTACAAATAAATATGTATTTGAAACTTTAATATTTACCTTTGTATCGTCAGAAATATTATCCGAAGATTGAACAAGATCAGGACTGAAATGTTGTCCAGATTGCTCTAACCCCCCCTTATCAACATTTGCTGCTTTATCAGCTTCAATATCTTCAACCTGCTCCTGAAAAAATTGTGTCCAATAACATAACGAGTTATTTTACAAAATATGTAGTATTTGTATAAGGCAGTCCAATAAGTATATATATTCAAATCAACTAAGATTTTCAAAGAAAAAATTTACCTTGCTTTGAGCAAATGCTTTCTTCAACTTTTTGAAGTTTTTTCTCATTAGACCACAAGTTCCTTTAAATTCGCGACAAACCTGTTTTGATAAAAAATCTATATACAATTTTTTTTTCATGAAAAACAAAATATTTGTCAAAAAAAAAGTACCTCATCGCGGAATGCATCTAAATCTTTCTTAGAAATAAAGGCTTGTTTGTCAACATGACTCTCAGGCTTTGACACAGTTACTTCCTCTACATGAATATCTGACTTTGAGTGTACCTGAGGAAAAATAACCCGAGCTGTTTGCTTTTCTTTCGCCGTTTTTGAAGAAGATGCCTGCCGTATTGGAATTGGCTTGAAAATTGGTGTCTTCATTCCATCAGCCTTTTCAGCACGAGGAGCTGGTGTCCTCGTTTAGGTATGCTCGTCAAAACTATCTTCTTAATTTTTCCTTAAAGGTTTCGTCACTACTGGTGTTGAGGAATCAACCTTCTGTTTCTTTTTTGAATGTTCGTTGCTCTTTCTTGGTGGTGGATCCTGGAAGTCGTCATCAGAATCAACAGAACGTTCATGTTGTGTTACATTCTTCTGTGGTATTTGCAATTTTGACAGCTCCTTTTTCGTTGGCTCTATGTTCTTAAAGACAACCTAGAAGAATAGGTAAATAATAAATGTTAAAGAATCAGTTAAACAATTGTAAATGAAAATATATATATATATATATATATATATATATATACTATAAAATACATATTAATACATATGTATTTATTAAGAACAAACCTTGCCATCGCCATTAAACATAGCATTCATTAAAACCTCAAAGCGTGAGCGAGGTGCAATCGTCTTCCAATTTAATAATCGGGGAATCCGATTATCAACCTTCGATGCAATCTTTGGTGGGACATTTGAACAACACTCGTAAGGCCACACTTGAATAGCCAGTGGCATTTCCTGAATCAAATAAAATTGACTACCAGATTTCAACCGATTGTTCAAACTTCTGGCTAAATCTTCAAAACATAAAGAACTCCATGAAAAATCCTTATATTTTTCACTATCGACCAAATCGAAATGAAGACGGGGTATTACCACAGTTTCAACATTAGATAAGACAAATGAATACAGGAAGTACAAGATTGTAAATTTCTCAGCATATGCATCATTGTTCTCCCCCCATACTCTCTCCGTGAATGCTAGAAATAATTGCCTTTTCTGTATAATTTTGCCCCATTAAAATACTTCTCAACCATCCTATTTGGTACACCCTCGTAAAAAATAAAGTCATACCTATTTGACACACAATTCAATCCAGTTATGATGGCAAATTCCCTAGGAGTAAAATTAAGAAAGGTCCCATTAGCACAAATTAAAATTCCAGAAGAAGAACTAACCTTCACGTCAAGCGTCATAACGCATCTGTACAATTGTGCTTGCACTACACATTGCTGCTTCTTCATAAAATAACCAAAAATATTTTTCTCGCAAAAGTTTTTAAACTGTTCCCTGTTTAAAATTGCGTATATGCTTCCATAAATATCTTTGTCACTGTAAGAACATATGTGTGGTGCAAATCTTGAAAGTTTTCTGACAATGAATATTTCATCCCGCATCACCTATAAAAAGAATCGTATAACATGCAGCCAACAAATCAATCATCCAATAAAAATAAAAAACATATAACAGGCATATGTATTTTTATCATATCAAAACTGCAACAAACACTGAAAAATACATATCAAATATACTAAAAATACATATAGTCAATAGACTGTTCTGATATTTAAGCTTAAACTAACATGCATATGTATTTTTATAGTATCAAAACTGAAACCAACACTAAAAAATACATATCATATATACTAAAAATACATATATCCAACAGATATCTGAACATCCTCATCAATACATATATCATCTTCACAAATCATCATTTAATCACAAAATATCATCATAACATCAAAATACATATTAATTACATAAAAAAAATACATATAACTTACAACTTTAACAACATCTTTACTTAGGGCAAAAATACATTTTACTCAAAAATACATTTAGAACAAAAAAATACCTCTTCCTCGCTAACATCTTCAGAATCATCATCAAAAGAGATCTGAACATCCTCATCAACCTTAGTCAAACCTTCAATTTCTTTCGCTTTCCTTTTCTTCTGGATTTTTTTGATTTTTTTCCTTCTGAGAAAGAGATTTCTTCAACGTTTTTTTTTTAAAAAAATTTCATCTTCAGTGGATCGTTGCGAAACTTCGACCTAATCTCCTCCGGTTTCTCAGATTTCTTCGACTGTAAAGAATGTGAAACAACTTTAACTACATCTTCTTGAGTTAATCCAAGATTAAAATATGGTCCACAATCATAGACTAAATTCGAATTACTTATACCACTATATGTTAGTGATTTTGGTGTTTATTCCGCCATTAAAATCAAAAATCTTAAATTCTGATTTTGAGATATATTAGAGTATGCTAATTCTGAAATTTATTCCAAAAAAAAAAGCTAACATGCAATAGTTAAATTAAGAGTTATCTGAAATAGATGAAGATAATATTTACTGATGATGCTAAAATCGTGCAAAGTGAAAAAAATTTGGAGCGGAAAGATAACGTTTAGGGCGAAAAAATGAAAAAAAATCTTTCAAAATAATGAAAGAGAAGGGTAATGGCATGAAAATAGGGAAACTGATAGTAACTTCTTCAAGTGGGTAAAAAGTAGGGACCACATAAAATAATGCTTTGGATGTTACAAAATGTAATTTAATAAAATTGTTGTTATTTTTTGTAATTTCATGCTTAAGTTTGATACTTTATGCATTTTTTCCTAATAAATAGTTGATGTCCATCATGCAAACGCGGGACCCGAAAATTGAAGATGGTGGGGACAACACTATTAACACAACAATGTCAATTATTATCTATAACATTTGGCTCGTAAATTTAGTGAGTCTATTAGGGATCGTTTGTTAGAGTGTATAAGAATAATGCAATATATGATGTATTAGTAATACTTGTATTGGTAATACTTGCATTAGTTATGCTTGTATTTTCTTATGCAATGTTTAGTTTGATGTATAAAAAGTAACTTGAATTACATAATTTCTATTTTTTTTTACCAAAAATACCCTTCATATGTATATTGGAAAGGATGCGGAATTTTTTTTGAGGAATAACTGTGTCCTTAATCATGCTAATGCATGCATTAAATCCATTGCACTACTAATGTCATGAATTTTGAGGTATATTAGTAATACACACCTCAATACACAATAGTGTATTACTATTGCCTTGCATTAGTTATACATAGGCTAAAAAATGTACCAAACAAGGTACTAATAATGCACAAGACTAATGCATGCATTATTCTTTTTAATACATTATACCAAAAGACATCTTAATGTAGTTAAGGGTGCTTAATGACACCCACAGACGACACACCTAGTTTGAAATTTTATGTATATGTGAAAATTTTGATAATAAGTTATTATTTAAATCAATTGATTAAAATAACATGTTTTTTATTTAAGAAACTCGAGTATGAACAATGTATCGCTATGCTCCTCACTTAACTCCGCTCTTTGATTTAGGATGGATCCGAACTGAACTAAGCTTGAAGATCTAATTATGAACTGGAAGCAAAAATACCGTAAAAATAACTTCTTTCTTTGAGGACTCTTTTGTAATAGCTTGATGAGCTGAACCAACAAGAGATATTACATTCTGCCCTCTGCTTCGAGCCTAGTCGAGAGTGATCTTCTCGATAGTCTCTTCCTTCCTAGAAATAGAACTCTAATTATCAAACTCGTCCCGTCTCCTTACTCGAGATATATGAGATAGCTCCGTAAAATAATAACTTCTAATAGATGAGTCCATTATCCTTTTGTTCTGAACATAACAAAATTAATATAAATGTGCTTCACAGTAATGTATTAGACTATATTTTATTTAAAAAATAAATGAATCAAAAATTAATTGACTGGTTGTGTTAAAGATAAAAATCGTTACTGATAGTAACCGTTTTTGACTTAAATTGTTACTGTTAGTAATGAATCTTTGCGACTCTACCACATTACAGTATTTATATGAAATCTTTCATTAATTCGTTATTATCAATCACATTTTAAGGCTAAAACATTACTCTAAATAATGATTCCATCAATATATATATATGTATATATATATATATATATATATATATATATATATATATATATATATTCTTTACATATAGTCAATGTTTAGCAAGTGTATAATCAATATATATACTGGTTAGTATAATGTTATATTTGATAAAAAAAATTAAAATAATAATGTAAGTATTCTTTGGTTAAGAGTGTGTTGAGAGGCAGGACGACTTCTGACCAAGTTCATCAGAAATTGCTAATTGGAGTAGGGACATCCGATAAAAAGAAAGTCAATAATAAATAAGTAATATCATAAATCTTAAAATATGTGCACACAATATTTTTGAATTTCAAAGTATTCGTATTTGTAGGGTAAAATATATTTTTAATTTAACGTGTGATCGTAGACAAATAAATCAATGACTCATACTAGTGATGTGTTTAAGCGTGATTGAATTTTCATTCGATTCACTATATATACTCGTTCAGTCAAACCTATGAGTATGATCCAACAAGTAATTCCCTCTCAGAAAGAGAGCTAGTCATTACATTAAAAATTATTTTCAACGTTTAGCTCTAGTCAAATAACTTTAGATATTTTACTAAATTTATTCTACCTAGAAAAGACCATTTTAGACGAGTACATTGTAATGACAAATTTAGATCTAATATTCTGTCGATTTAAAAATAAAATTCATATGCCTAAATTGTAATTCCCTCTCCGGGATCATTACTCATAATAATGACTTTAATGGCAGATTTTGTATAAATATCTTGATGTGGTAGAGTTGCAGAGTCTCTTTACTGATAGTAACATTTTAAGCTAAAAACCTTACTGTCAGTAACGGTTCCTACTTTAATGTCATCAACCAATTACTTTTTGATCCATTTATTTTTTTAAAATAAAATATAGTCTAATATGTTACTGACAAGTTCATTTATATTAGTTTTACAAAATTTTAATAAAACTTACTATTTTGGTGTAGTAATTTAAATAATAGCCTATTTTGGTCACAATTTCTATATATGTGCGTATGGAAATAGCTATAAATGGAACTGAAATGGCACATAAATTGACAAAATGTCTTAGGTGTAATTGGCAAAGTGCTGTATATTTCACCAAAAGTTTCACGATTGAATGGTGCTTAGGACAAATTTTAGAAGTTTTCTCTTTGTTTAGCATGTTTTCAACCATAATTTGTTCAACTCAAAAACCTACAAAATTAAGTGACTAATTGCAGGCGCTTAGAGTCAAACCCAGATACCTAATTAAGGACGAGGCAGAAGCCTAGACCAGTGGGCCAATTAGTATTTGTGTATGGCGGTATATGAAGTAATATAGGCGTTATTTCAATAAATACACTTACACACACTGAGCTCGTTTCGTTTCAATTTAAGGGTGTCAAACGGGCCGGGCTGACTCGGCCCTACCCGGCCCGATTAGCTAACCCGGCCCGGTAAGCCCTAGGGCTTTAGGGTTCCGGGTCCCGGGCCGGTTTTTTTGTTAAAATGGGCCCGGTTAACCCGGCCCGAATCAAGCCCGGTCCAGGCCCACCGGTTAACCGGCCCGGAAAAAAAAATTAAAAAAAATTTGATTTTGGGCCAAACTAGCCGTTGGCCCAACGGCTATATAGCCGTTTTTGGGTCCAAACAGCTAGTTTGGGCCCATTTAATAATAAAAAAAAAAAACTTTAAAAAATATTTTTTAATCCCCAAAAAAATTTTATAAATACCCTACAACTTCAAATCATTTTTCACATAATTTTTCACTCTCTCAAATCTCATTCTCTCTCAAATCTCAATTCTCAATTCTCTAATATTCAATATATTTAATTTCTTAAAGTGTTCACTTTAATTTTTTAATTTTCGTTTACAAAGTACGAGCGGAAGTTTCTAAACTCGCAATCTTCGGATACTTCCAAAATTTGGTATTGTCGTTCCATCTCTTACGTTTAATTTTTATTTATTGTATTAATTGTTTAATATTTAATTTTATTATATTTGTGTATTTTGAATATTTTTAGTTTAATTTAATTTATATTATGGATAAATTAAAAAACCTCGCTGCTAAAGGTGTTAAATTTTTTTGTCCCGGAAGCGGTAGTGGTAGTAAAAAGCGAATTACTAGCGGTAGAGGTAGTTCAAGTAATAGATATACCCGTGTGCCTTCGCCTCCAGTACTGCTTGGTACACCTTTTGAGGAAGAAATAGGTGTAGGTTCTCACGATATGGATTATGTAGAAGCTCAGGAAAATTACGGTATAGAAGAAGAAAATGAAGTAGATGCAGTTAATTTAGACGAAGATAATGAAAATATTGCTGAAACACCCGCAGTAGGAGATGCTAACGTTAGATCTGAATCAGTTAATCTCCCTTCCCGTCCTCCCAGTGCCCCAAAACCTCGTAAAAGAACTAGTATTTCATGGCAATTTTTTGAACGTATATCAGATATTGAGGTGCAGTGCAATATTTGTCAACAAATATATAAGCATAGAAGTGGAGGCAAGCAAGGGGGTACGGGTACGTTAACGAGACATATAGCTGAAGATCACAAAAGAGAGTTAAATATTGCAAAAGGTGGTGGGGATGTTGGTGGGTCAACGCAAACTAGAATGGACCCAACAACCGGTCAAGTAGCGAAAAAGTATAATAAATTGAGGGACAGGGAAGAAATAGCTAAAATGGTAGCTGTGGGTTGTTTGCCTTTTAGTTTTCCTTCTTCTGATGCTTTTATTCGTTATATACAAGCAATTTATAATCCTATGTTTAATGGTATTCCTAGAACTACTTTTCGATCTGATATTTTTAGACTCCATTCACAATATTGTTTTTATTTATCAACATTATTAAAAAATATTCAATGTAGATTGTCCCTAACTTCTGATCTTGGTCGTGCTGTAAATAAAAATGATTATTTAACCGTTACTTGTCATTGGATGGATAGTAATTTCGTGATGCAAAAACGTATTCTTGCTTTTTTATATGATGAAGATCGTAAACATACTGGACAATTTATTGCTGATTCTATTGTTAAAATTGCCGGATATTATGGTATAGAAAATAAAATTTTATGTATTGCTTTTGATAATGCTTCTAACAATAAGACTGCTATAACAAAAATAAAATCTACGCTATCTCCACCCTTGCCTGAAATTTTTCATATTAAGTGTTCATGTCATATATATAATTTAATTGTAAAAGATGGTCTTGAGTTTTTTGAGCTTTATATTGAAAAAATTCGTCTTGCCGTTGGTTTTATTCAAGGAAATAATCGTAGATCGAGAATTAGAGAATTTAAACTTAAATGTCAAGAAAATGGACTTACACCGATTTTGATGCCTGAGGAAATTGATACTAGATGGAATTCTACGTATGAATTTCTAAAAACTTGTTATAAATATAGAATTCCTATTACACTAGCTTTTAACCAACATTGCGGTTCATTTGCTGATTCTGCTGATTGCATGCTACATAATTCTGATTGGGTTGTAATTAATGATCTTGTTAAGTTTTTAGAAAAATTTTATGTAGCTACAGTTGAATTTTCCGGTGCTTACTATCCTACTGTTTGTAATATTTTGGCATATATAGCCGATATTTCTGGTTTGCTCCAACAATATAAAAATAAAGAAGGTTATAAAGAAGCTGTTGGCGCCATGTTTACGAAATTTTAAAAATATTTTTTCCCGATTCCCCCTATTTACTTGGTTGGTGCTATGCTAAATCCGTGCATGAAATATAATCATATGTGTCACTTTAGTACTCTTATTTATACTAACTTAGAAATAAATACTAACCATGATTCGGAACAAGTACAGCCTGATTTGTGGACGGCTACGGCTGATGCAAAGGATTATATAGAAAAATTATATAATCACCTATGCTGATTTATTTGATTCAGCCTTACCTACAAATATCACTTCAACTGTCGCTCCTCATCCTCCCGAGGAGCCATCATCTTCTAAAAGGCCGGCACATAGTGTTTTTTCTGATTCGTTTTATGATTTAAATTGTTGGAACAGTGTTGATGAGAGAACTTACACATCAACTTATCGGGAAGAGCTGAAATATTATCTTCGGACGGCACCAGAGGATCGCAGACGACGGATCAACACGCTGGATTGGTGGAGGAATAATGAATCACAATATCCTGTGCTTTCAAGATTAGCTAGAGATATCTTGAATGTTCCAATGTCAACCGTTGCATCAGAGAGCGCCTTCAGTCAGGGACGACAACAGCTTGGAGACAACCGACACTCATTGGGAAGCAATGCAATGAATGTTCTAGTTTGCCTCAGAGATTGGATTAGAGCGGAAAGAAGAAACCAAGGAATGGAACCGGAGCCGAGCGACGAGCTGAAACTTGAAGAAATTATGACTTCACGGGAGAACTCCGCAGAATCAAGTCCAATGCATGGTTTTGCCCCCGTTGACTTCGATTATCCTATGCAAGTTCCCATTAATATTAACATGAATGAGTTGGAAAAATGATGCATAATTTATAGATTTTTCATTCATGTAAATTATAAATTTTGGATCATTTTGCAATCAATAAAATTCCCCAAATTCATTCACTCCTTAGTCGTTGTTTTTTATTTTTTTTTATTTAACAATTTAAAATTTAAAATTGAATTTCTAGTTTTCTACTTTAAATTAAAAACTTACTTCTAATATATTATTAATTTACTACCAAATATTATTAATTTATTATATTAAGTAGCATATGTTTTGTATATTTGTGCATATATCATCTATAGAAGTGTATATTTAACGTATACATGTGTATATATTTTATAAATTAGTATATAAGTATATCTATACATATTGTAATGTATATATAATGTAGTATATTTTATAAGTAGTAGTATATATACATTTAATGGTGCGTATACACGTGTATATATCTTCTATTGAAGTGTATATTTAATGTATACATGTGTATATGTTTTATAAATTAGTATATAACTATACAAATATATATTGTAATGTATATACATTATAGTATATTTCATTTAAAGTATTACATATACATAGAATAGAGTGAATGGATCTTCTATAGACGTGTATATTTAACGTATACATGTGTATATATTTTATAAATTAGTATATAACTATACAAATATATATTGTAATGTATATATATTGTATATATCTCATTTAAAGTATTATATATACATAGAATAGAGTGTATATATGTGAATAGATCTTCTATAGACGTGTATATTTAACGTATACATTACTTTATGTTTTATAAATTAGTATATATATTGTAGTATATACTTTTTTTAAAGTAGTACATATATATTGAATGGTGCGTATATATGTGTATATATCTTCTATAGACGTATATCTTTAAAGTATACAAGTGTATATGTTTTATAAATTAGTATGTAACTATATATATATACATATTGTTGTATATATATATATGTATATCACTATACTGTAGTATATATTTTATTTAAAGTAGTACATATATATTGAATGGTGCATATATATGTGTATATATCTTCTAAAGTAGTATATATTTAACGTATACATGTGTATATGTTTTATAAATTAGTATATATATATATATTGTAGTGTATATATATATATATATATATTATACTATTATAGCATATGTTTTATTTAAAGTAGTACGTATAGTCATATATAATTATATATTGAATGGTACGTATATATGTGTAATTGTTTATACTTTATATATTTTTTTAAAAATATATATTGTATATTGGAGTGTATATAGTGTATATTGGAGTGTATATAGTGTATATTGGATTTTTTATTTATTTTTTAAACGGGTTTGACCGGTTTTTAACCGGGTTTGACCAGGTTTGACCGGGTCTTGGTGGGTTTGACCGGATTGGATTAAGTGGGCCGGGTTCGGGTGGGTTTTAATTTTTTTTACTGTTTGGCCGGCCCGGCCCGGCCCGATTAACCCCAAACCCGGCCCGCCACCGGCCCGGAACCCGGGTAAAATGGGAGGGCCGGTTCCGGGTTGGCCCGGCCCGGCCCGTTAGACACCCTTATTTCAATTTACATGTCTTGCCATTTGATAATTAAAAATGATCAAACAGTTAATAATTGGAGTACAATATCTCGATAAAGTTTGTGTTGGCATGCAGTTATGATCAAAGAGTTCAAATTAGAGTTCTCATATAAACTCCTAAGGGAAAAATTTAGGGCCCATGTAATGAGAACTGAGAATTATGTGCTATTACCTAGATTTAGAGACGTTTTGCTATAATTTAGCTGAAGCTTTCCCCCTCTATTTTGGGTTCTTCTGGCTAGCTGAAGCTTTATGCCTCTATTTTATTCTTTTTTTTTGCTCTCTGGTTAGCTGAGGCCTTGGCTTTCTATGTTCCAATTTTAACACATATAACAGACCACGAAGTTTATTTGTGATCTATCAAGTGTACACTGATTAGGATTAATATTTTTCTTCCATTGTTTATTTGTTATTTTGGAGGTTTGTGTTGTTTGCCACCCTCTTATGTAGTTGTTTTGTAGAACTACATGAATAGACGGACAACCTAGGAACCTGGGTGCAACTATCGTACGTAGTGATGAACAAAAATGAAAGTAAAATAAACATAAAAGAACAATGCACAAACATAATTTTTATGTGAAAACCCCTTGTTCAAGGGAGAAAAATTACGATCTACCTCGTAGGATTTCAAACCACTTCACTAAGATCAAGCCTTGGATATAGAATCCATGGTTCAAGGATTAACCTCTTAACCCTTCATCAACTTGTAATAATTCAATTACAATAAACTCCAATGGAATAACTCTGTTGCGCTTCTTGACACATCTAACTTTAACTGGATCAGTAATCAAGCTAACTCTAGCTTCTATGTTAACTAACTCTACATGACACTTTTATTGACAAGAACTCACTAAGAAAACCCCTACTAATAATTAACTAGAGCAGTTGTTAACATTTACAAACAGAAAAAAAAGACTCAAATACAACAAGAGCTTGAGACACAAAAGCCGGTTAAGTAGGTCCCTGTTGCAAATGAGGCTTTGAATCTGATAACTTCAAGAGAGATTTGATGTTGTTGTAATATGGAAGCTTAGATTTTCTTGTTGTAATATGTTGCATATATAAAAGGCAAGAAAACATCGGATGACTCTGATTAGCTAAAGCAAAAAGGTGTTACAGCTTTGCCACCAACTTCGTGCCAAACCTGTAATTTTTCAGTTGTAATGTTGACTAGGTGAAAGAGACGTGAACACGATCAACTTGGTTCCTAAGCAGTTGATGTTTTGTCATCAAAGACTATTTATGAACCAGGTCCCAAGTTGATTGTTTGTCAATCATCAAAATCAAGGACTTAACAATTTTCCCCTTTTTGATGATGACAAACCCATACTCAACTTTTCACAACTTTAGCCATACTTTAGTTGTCACAACTTCAGCCCTTCATTACTCACAACTTTATCCCTTCAACCACTACCCACTTCCCCCTGTCACTGATACCACTCTTCCAGATTCCTTCCCCTTGTCAATGTCAATGATACATTCCCCTTGCGTGTAGGGACCTGGTCCCTGCATCACTGCAGCACACACACTATACCTCAATATACACACACACACACACTATACCCTATCTTCCCTCTTTTGGTATCATCAAAGAAATAAAAAAGTAAACCAAGTAAAAGTAAGCACATATATTGTCGCATGGCCATTGAGTCTACACTGACATAAGCAAAGAAAATTAGAAAAAGTAAGAAGAATGATCAAACCAAAACAAATTTCATTCGTTAATCATTCAATAAAGAATCATGCACCATTCATAACAAAAGTATTATAAAACTAACTACGGGCAATGCCACTACAATAGAACATGAAGAAAAATAGAGCTTAATGAGAGATGAAACAAAGGAACTGATAATAATGGGACTTATTTGGACTAAAACAACTTTGCTTAAAGAAGTTAAGCAGGATGAGGAATAGGTTGAACATATATTTAGGTATATGGACCAGAAGGGGCATGGGATAATTAATGAAAGAGTAGGTGACCCTCTTATTTTTAGTTGCATGATTTTCAAAAATTGTGGATTTAAATCCTCAAATATGGCTTCCTGTTTCTTGACCTTGTCACACAGTAGTTCGTTTCAGCATGAGGACCCCCATTCTGAACTGGTCCCTCTTCATGACCCTTCATATTTGCAACCTTCAAGTAAACAATCTCAACATCTTTTTGTGCTAAGATAACGGTCATATATTTCAATCCCCTTGCAATCTGCTATGCAATTTGATCAAATCAGCTACCTCAAATTTTGACTTTACACTACTTCGCTTGGGGATGCACTTGTTATCCTCCAATGTGGACATTGTGAATATTAACTTTACTGACCCATCCTTAGGCCTACATGGAACTTCAAAGTATGAAAATACCATACTCAACCAAAACCTATTAGCTAAGCCAAGTTTATCATCCTTGTCCGTCATAACTTTATACATGTGTTCAATAATTATAGTGGGAAAGTTGACACGCTTAAACTTAGACAAGGCTTCCATAAGGAAGAGGTTGGGACCTGTAACAGTTGTTCGTTTCTTAGTTCTGGGAAGCAGGGCTTTGTTAACCAATTCAAATAGGAGATGAAATTATCTTTTCAAGGAAATATTTGTCAAATTCTTGATAATTGAATTATCTAGTTTACAACAGACCTCCAAAAACTTTACAGACCTATTCTCATCCTTTAGGGGCCTAGTCCTTTCAGTACTTCTAATATCTCTGCTAACACTTACTCATCTATAGCAATGTTCACATCTAGAACTTGGGTTGTCATATATAGGGAATCATCTGAAAAGGTAAGATTGTGATAAAATATTCTTACCTTATTTTCACGTAGAGGGGAACTAGAGGCTCAAATAGATGCTCCCAACTGTAGAACTTGACCATCTCAGTCAGATCAATTATGCCAAGTATGGCAGCAATATCTGGATAAGATAATCATCCTTTTAAGACTTATTTGGTCTTTGGAATTTCTTATCTCTCTTCTCTTGACATCATCTTCCCTTTTACTTTGGATAAAAGGCTTTTACACTAGGACAAGTTTCTTTAAAAGAAACTTTAGGCCCTTTTGAGGTCCTGCTAAATTTGGAACTGGGACCTAGTCCCTTAAAGATTGTCCCCCTTCCCTCTTTCTTTTTTCCACTACTAGTAGACACGGGCTTCTTTATCAGTACTCCCTTGGCTATTCTTTTCTTAGGTGAAGCAACACCACCACCCTTTAACTAATCCCTTGTACCATCCATACTCCTCTCAATATCCTTATCACTCTCATCATCAAAATTACTATTACTCTTATTTTTACTTTAAGTTCACTCTAATTTCTCTATAAGAAAAATCTTCTTTGGGGTATCTCAACCTCAACAATAACCTTCTTCTTTAGGATCTTCCTTTTTTTAGTGTTACATTTATTTTCAACAAGAGCATCCTCCGTTAACTTTTTGGAATTTGACCTGGTCCTATGTGTCTTTCCTTCTTTAGAAGAGAGCCTTACAGTGGAGAACACCGTTTGTTTGGTCAATTTCTATGACAAAGGCTTGTTATCATTTCTATAAATGCTCCCTTTATCTTTCTCATTCTTGTTAGGGAGATTGAGAATAGGGGTTAGGATAATAACATCCTCCTCAACCACATCAGAAAGATCATTTTGCCTCCTAGTTAACAGGGAGCCAGGGGTTTTATCCTATTTAGGAAGAGTGGGAGAACCAATTTCATAGGGAGGCTCCTCGCTCAGAGTTGTCAAACCTTAAATCACCATAGCCTCACTCATGGACAGGATATTTTAGGGTGTTCCTTTTTTCTTGGAGAGATCATCATCAAATATCTTTTCGTCTACAACATGGCTTTCTAGGTTGCTTGAGAAAATAAAATTTCTAAGACTTTTATCTTTAGATGCGAAAACTTGAGGAACAGGTTGGACTGATGATTTTAGGATAATTTTTCAGCCCTTTTCAATAGGTGTTGAGACGACTAAAACAGAAATAGATGGAGTTTTTTGTTCATCCCTCACTTGAGAAAAAGTCAAAAGAGTATTTTTATCAACCCGAGGAGTTGATAGACTAATATTAATGGGAAGTGAACTCGATTATAGAAAATAGGTTTTGTAGATCGAAATTAGTAAGATAGGATGGAGGAGAAGATATTAAAAGGGGTACAAACTCATTTGAAGAAGGTACTGATGAAGATGGGTTAGATGTGGTGATTGATTTTCTTAATGACTAGAGAGAATGTGAAGAGTGAGAGAGAATCAGAGAACTGATATGGTATAAACTAAAATTTTTAAATGAGAAGAGAGAGAACAAATTGGCTTTAAATAGAGAAGGAAGGAACAATTCATATTTAAAGAGGTATGGATGATGGGACATGTCCGATTGGATGGACATGACTTTTGGGCTTAAGGTATGCGTTGGTAGATTTTAAGAATGGGTGGGAAGTATATGTAGCACACCCAACCTTAATTTTAAAATACTAATCGTTAAAAAATGAAGCATGATACTAATCTGATAAGGGACCTTGTCCCTACATGATTTTTCAAAAATTAGTACATGAAGCTGTCTCGTCCTCATCTTTAATCTTCTTCTTCTTCTTCTTACCATGAGTGTATATTTGCATAAGATATGAGGCTGAATTAGATATATGAAACATTATCTTATAAGTATACCTATTTACTAATTCGTATCCATCTTACCGGAGTAAGAAATACAATATATAATTAATTTTGCCTTATCATACCTAACTTTATCCCGTTCTTTTTAAACTGGTCCCTGCCAAGAGCTTTAGTGAAGATATCAACTATTTGGTCCTCAGTGTTACAAAAAACCATTTTGAGTAATCCCTTCTCTATATTATCTCTGAGAAAATAATGTCTAATATTTATGTGCTTGGCCCTCTTGTGTTGAGCAAGATTCTTGGCCATATTGATAGAACTTGTATTGCTAAAGAATAAAGGAACACAATTTGGGAGAATTCCAAAATCTTCTAGTTGTTTCTTGATCTAAAGTAGCTGAGCACAACATGAAGCAACTTTTACATACTCAACTTCAGCAGTAAAAAGGATACTAAAATCTATTTCTTGGTACCCTAGGAAATCAAGAAGGACCCTAAGAAGTAATCCCTAAGGTGCTCTTCCTGTCAATCAAATACCCAGCATAGTTTGCATCTACATACCTAAACATCTCAAAGTTTTCATCAACAGTATTGAGAAGAACCAGGTTGGGGGTTCCCTTAAGGTATCTTAGAATCCTTTTGGCAGCCTTCAAAAGAGATTCCTTTGGACTTGCTTGGAATTTATCACATATCCCTAAACTGAACACAATGTCAGGTCTACTGGCAGTAAGGTAGAGTAATGAACCAATAATTCCTCTGTACATATTTTCATTTGCAGAGGGACCAAGTTTATTTAAGTCTAGTTTTGAAGATGTATGAATAAGAGTATTTATAGGTTTTGCATCCTCCATCTAGATATTTTTAACAACTCATAAATATACTTCTATTGGAAAATTATAGTGCCGATTGTACTTTGCTTTATTTGTAACATAAGGAAGAAACTGTGCTCTCCCATCATACTTTGCTTTATTTGTAACACAAGAAAGAAATTGAGCTCTCCCATTATACTTATTTCAAATTCACTACTCATCAACTTGGCAAATTTATCACATAGGGAACTGGTTATGGCTCCAAATATAATGTCATCAATATAGACTTGAACAATAATCAGGTTTCTCCCCCTTGCCCTTAAGAAGAGTGTGTTGTCAATCTTTTTCTTTTTGAAGCCATTGTTTAGTAAAATTTTGAGAGACTTTTATACCAATCCCCAGGAGCTTGCTTCAATCCATAAAAGCCTTTTCCAACTTAAACATATGATTTGGAAAGTCAACATCTTCAAAACCCGATGATTGCTTCACGTATACTTCTTCTTTCAGGAATCCATTTAGAAAGGTACTTTTCACATCCATTTGAAATTGTTTGAATTCCATGTAGGAACAAAAGGCAACAAGAATTCAAATTGCTTTCATTCTATCCACATGAGCAAACATTTCATCATAATTAATGCCTTCATCTTGGTTATAACCTTACACCACTAACCTAGCCTTGTTCCTAATAGTATTACTATGCTCATTTGCTTTGTTCCTGTAGACCCACCTCCTATGATAATTTTGTTAGAATGATGAGGGACTAGGTGCTACACCTTGTTTCTCTCAAAATTATGCAACTCTTTTTGCATGGAATTTATCCAATCAATATCTTTCATGGCCTTCTTCTCATTCTTTGGCTCAACTTGAGACAAGAATACTGAGAATGCATACAAGTTGCTTGTTTGATTCCTAGTTTGTATGCTTGAATCTAGAGGAGAAAATATACTATCAAGAGGATGTAAGGATTGATGCTTGCAGCTGGATCTTTGAGAAATAGGCTGACTTAAAATGGGACTAGTTTCCATGATTGATGCTGATTTGACGATCGTGCCGAGTTGATTTTTGAGACTGGGTGAGCTCTTGGCACTGGAGTTTCCCTTTTTCCTTCTATTTATCTATGTATAGTATTTTATTTTTGAGATAAATTATATTTGACGATTCATTACCTATGGTTTTCTTGTAGTAGCTCTTGTACCGACATTATTGAATCTTGGGATGGTTGTTGACCCTTTATCTATCTATTAGATATTTATGAATAATTTATTATTGTTTAACTCTTTAAATGTCAATTTTTGGATTTTATGCCATTTTCTACCATATTAGCTTATTGCGTACAGCATCAGGCTACAATTTAGCTTACCTACTAGCGGGATAAAGTAGGTGTCATCATGACTTATAAATTAGATCATGGCATTAGAGACTAGGTTTCACCAGTATTGTTGGTACACGAGCAAGTTTTTAGTAGAGTCTCGCAGATTGGAATGATGATTCCCATTTCTTATCTTTGGGTGGCTATAGGATACTCATAGGAGTTCTTTACTTCTTTCACTCATTTTATGCTAAGGGTATGAGTTGGTTTCTAAAGCATTCCTTTGGTTTCACTCTTTTGCAGATGGCTAGGATACGTGCTGCTACTACACAAGATGAGGGTCTCAAGATTAAGCCTAGGGATCCTAATATTATTCTTAAATGACCTAGAGGTCATGGACAACCTAGGGATGTGTCCCCAGCTAGGGGCCAGGAGAAAGGGCATTCACCAGACCATATTCTCTCTCCCGAGCCACAGATTCTTCCACCCTAGCTATTGGTAGTCCAGGGACTAGCCCAAGTTCCACTGAGGTTTATTTCTTCCTCAGTGCCTAAGGATGCTCTAGTTAAACTTTTGGGATTGGTTGGTGGTATTGTATGATGGTGCACAGTCTTCGAATCAGACTAGTGTTCAGGTGGGGTGCAGGTTGTAGCTGTGGCTCCCAAAGTTGAGGTTTCTCCTACACCAACGATTGTCCAGACGATAGTTTCCCAGTCAATAGTTTCTCAGTCGGTGGTTCCCTAACCGATAGTTGCTCAGCCAATGGTTTTCTAGCCTGGTATGTCTATTGAGGAGTAGAAAATTTTGGGTAGATTCTTGAGATTCCCTCTGCTTAGATTTTTTAGCACACCATGCGAGGATGTGTACGAGTTCCTGATTTCAAATGAGGATAGCCTCTATAATTTGGACCTAGTTGAGACTCTCAGTGTAGATTATACTACTTTTCAGTTGGACTTGGCATCTCAACATTGGTGGAGAGATTATCTTGATTCTAGTCTAGCTGGATCTTCCCTATTGACATGAACTTAGTTTTTTTGAGATCATCTTAGAGAAGTATATGCCCCGCAGTCTTAGGGATCAATTCTCAAGGTTGGAGCAGGGCTCCATGACTATTGTGGAGTATGAGGCTCAATTTTATAAGTTGGATAGTCATGCTATTTCTATTCTAACTACTGAGTATAAGAGGGGTTGTTTTCTTATTCGGGGATTGAGACTTCCTCTTCGTATACCTACATAGAGTTCGGTTGATGCGGGTAGGTCTTTTACTGAGGTTTTTAATCTTTCCCAGATTATGGAGGATATGTATCACTAGGCCCAAGGGGGAAGTGATAAGAGGCTGTATTATCATGGTGGTTTTAGTAGGAGCCATAGTGTCTCATGATTTAGAGGGAGTGGTTCTTAGGGTAGTACTCAGTCTAGTAGGACCGTTCAGGCTAATCTTTAAATTACTAATGGAGGCTCGTCTAGTTTTAATGATTATCCTAGCCAGGGTAGTGGTTAATCTTTGAGGGGTTCATTTTTTGGTTATTCTAGTCATGGTAGTTATTCAAGGTCAGCCAGTTCTTGTATTTTTAGTACTGCGCCTAGGGTATGTTATGATTATGGATCTTTTCATCATTTCTCGAAAGAGTGCCCCAGTCACAGAGTCATGGTCCCTTCAGTTCAGAGTATTCCACTAATTCAGGCAGTGCTGCCCTTAGCTAGAGGTGGTTTAAATGGTCATAGGGGTGGTCCCTAGGGTGCTTATTAAGGTTTTTAGTTAGGTAGGACATGAGATCTTCTAGGAGCCTAGACAGATGTTAGGCTTGGTCAGTTGTTATTGTACCTGCTAGACCCAAGATTGAGTCTTCGGATGCTGTTAGTATAGGTACGATTTTGGTATGCCACCAGTCGGCTTTTGGTTTATTTGATTCGGTATCCACTTATTCTTATGTGTATTCTTATTATGCCCCGTGATTAAAGTTATCTTGGGATTCAGTATCTATGTCATTATATATATCTACTCCCATGAGTGATTCTTTAGTAGTGTATCAAGTTTTAAATCATGTGTTGTGGTTGTTCAAGAGATTGATACTCATGTTGATCTTATTATATTGGACATAATGGCTATTGATGTAACTCTAGGCATGGACTGGTTATCCCAGCATCATGCAGTCCTGGATTATTTTTTCAAGACTGTTACCTTCGCCATGCCCGTCATACCTTTGGCCGTGTGGTAGGGAATAGTTAGCCGGAAGTAAACAGGGATTATTTGTTATATTCATGATACAAGGCTTATTTCTAGGAGTTGTGACTCATATCTCTCTTATATTTATGATATTAGCTTGGAGAGTCTGTTGCTTGACTCTATTTCTGTAATTTGTAAGTTTCTTGATGTTTTCCCTACTAATCTACCTGGTCTTCCTCTTGAGCATGGTATTGAGTTTGTTATTGATCTTGAGTTGCACACCCAACCTATCTCTATGGCTTCTGCCAAGCTTAAAGACCTAAATTCTCAGCTTCAGAACCTTCTTAGTAAGGGTTTCATTAGACCAAGTGTGTCTCTTTATGGAGATCCTGTGTTGTTTTTAAAGAAGAAATACGGTTCCATGCATATATGTATTGATTAGAGACAACTTAATAAGGTGTCCGTGAAGAGACGGTATCCTGTGCCTTGTATTGATGATATTTGACCTATTTTAATGAGTGACAGTGTTCTCTAAGATTGATTTGAAGTTCGGTTACCTTCAGTTGAGGATTCGGGCTTAGGATATTCCAAAGGAAGCCTTTAGGACCCATTATGGTCATTATGAGTTTCTAGTAATGTCTTTTGGATTGACTAATGCCCCGGTCACATTTATGAATTTGATGAATAGTGTGTTTAGGACTTAGTTGGATTCTTTTATTATTGTGTTCATCGACGACATCCTTGTGTATTTGAGGAGTAGAGAGAAACATATGCAGCATTTGAGGATTGTGCTCCAAACTTTTAGAGATCATATGATTTTTTCCAAATTCTCTAAGTGTGAGTTTTGGCTTGAGTCAGTGACATTCCTTGGGCATATGGTATCTAAGGATGGGAGTATGGTAGACCCGACGATGATGGAGTTTATTTGTGATTGGGCGACCGATCAAGAAATGCAAAGATAAGAGAAATGGTTAGTGATGATGACATAGGACTCAGAAAGTTCCTTCTCTCTTTTGAATCCCAGGGATTGTCTCAGGGAAGAGGACAATCCCTAAAAAATCCATCTTCATTGGTATTATTCAAATGCGAATATAGTCCTGATTGAAGTACATACCTATATCTCTAATTGAGGTTTATAGCTTCATCGGTTTGGCCGGTTACTATAAATGGTTAGTTGAGGGTTTTACTTATATTACAGCATCAATGACCCGATTAACTCAGAAGAAGGTTTTTTTTTGATGGATCGAGGAGTGTATGTCGATCTTTGGAAAGCTCAAGGTATTTCTTATTTTAGCTCCTAATTTATCTCTTCCTATAGAGGGTGAGGATTCACTATGTACTGTGATTCTTTTGGTGTCAATTTAGGTTGTGTATTGATGCAGTAGGGTCGTGTTATTGCTTATACATTGAGGTAACTAAAAGTACTCCAGCGTAACTACCTTAATCATGATTTGGAGTTGGCGGTAGTCATTTTCACTCATAAGATTTAGAGGCATTATCTTTATGGCATGCATTATGAGATTTTGACAGATCATCATAGTTTTTAGTATCTTATGACCTAAAGAGAGTTTAATTCTATATAGCATAAATGGTTAAAGTTTCTTAAAGATTATGACATCTGTATTTTGTATCATTCGAGAAAGGCGAATGTGGTAGCAGACACCTTGAGTTAGAAAATGGAGAGTATGGGTAGCTTGGCTTGCATTTTAGTTTCTCATATGCCATTGGCATAGGACTTTCAGTCCTTAGCAAACTTTATGGTACGACTTAACATTTAATACCCTAGGAGGATTCTTTTTAGTGTTAAGGTGAGGTCTTTACTATTTGAGTAGATTTGGAGTCGTTAGCTTAAGGATAAGAGGCTTTACATCATTCGTGATCAGGTGTAAAGTGGTGAGTCCAAGAGAGATACCATAGAATCTGAGGATGTTTTGAGATTTGATATCCATATTTGTGTTTCGAGGGTTAATGACTTGATTCAGTCAATTTATTTTAGAGCTCAGATATCCAGATAATCAATTCACCCGGGTACAACTAAGATGTATATAGATTTGAGGCAACATTATTGATGGAGTGGTATGAAGTGAGATGTGGCAAATTTTTAGCTTATTACCTATGTAGTCAGCAGGTGAAGGCTGAGCATTAGAGACTTGGTGGATTAATTTAGAGATTGCTCATCCCCAAGTGGAAATGGGAGTGGATTACCATGGACTTTGTTAGTGGTTTGTATCGTACTTACAGTGGTTCTGATGGTATTTGGGTCATTATGGATCGATTGACCAAGTCAGCACACTTGTTTCCTATTCTGATGTCCTCTAGTGTCGAGAGGTTCCCTCATATCTATGTTAGTGAGATAGTCTATCTGCATAGTGTTCCTATCTATCATTTCTGATCGAGGTTCGATGCTCACTTTTTAATTTTAGAGAACATTTTAAGATAAGTTAGGCACTCAGGTTGATCTTAGTACAACCTTCAATACTCAGACCAATGGGTAGTCAGATTGGACTATTTAGGTTCTCGAGGATATGTTTTGAGCCTATGTGATGGATTTTGGAGATTAGTGAGAGCAATATATAGCCTTGGCAGTGTTCGCATATAATAAAAACTACTAATCGAGTATTGATATGAGTCATATGACACCTTTTGAGGCTTTATATGGTAGGATATGTCGTTCTCCAATTAGATGGTTTGAGTCTTCTGAGATTAGTCCATGTGGTACTGACTAGCTTCAGGAGTCATTGGATAGAGTTCGAGTGATTTAGGATAGGTTGAGGAAAGCTCAGAGTAGGAATACGAATTATGCATATCATAGAATTTGGGCCTTTATATTTGGAGTTTGTGACCAGGTATTCCTCCGTGTATCGACCATGAAGGGTGTGATGAGGTTCAGAAGGAAAGGCAAGCTTAACCCAGATATGTTGGACCCTTTGAGATTCTTCGCACAGTTGGTGCTGGCTTATGAGTTTGCCTTACACCTAGATTTTGCTGTTTTACCTTCGAGATTCCATGTTTCTATGTTGCAACAATACATTCCATACCCTTATCACGTGCTTAGATGGGACTTAGTTCAATTGGACTAGCGGTGACCTTCGTGGAGGAGTTGGTGCTCATTTTGGCCAATGATGTTAAGTCGTGCGCACTAGAGATATTTCAGTAGTTAAAGTTCATTGGAGGCATCACCCAGTTGAGGAGGCTACTTGGTATATCAAGAGCGAGATCCAGACCCAGTATCCTCACCTGTTCAAGGCTTTAGGTATATCCTAATCCTTTAATTTTGCTGACAAAAGTTCTTTTTATAGTGGATATTGTAATGACCTTCTAGGTCATTTTCTATATTTCAGATTAGTTTCACTATTTAAAGCTTTTCTATAGCTGCCCAATGTCATTTATGACTTATTAGAACTGATAGTGTGGTTGTCGAGTAGTTCATTTGGTTTTAGAGCCAATTCCCTATTTTAAAGCCTTCGCTAGTTCAAATTGGCTATAGAAAGAAGACTTTAGTCAAATGACCTGGTATGCTAATTCTGATTGTTCTAACAACTCCCTAACGTCGATTTTAGGTTGGGTGGACCCTTGGTTCGGGTTTTGAGGCTCATGGACTCATTTTGGGCTTTTGGCCAGAAGTTAGAAATATGGAAAATAGGTGTGTGTCTCAATCCGAGACTGCCCCTAGTTGTAACATGGTGCTTAAAGTCACAAGTGACCCTAAGCTAACCCATGGTCTGGCATAACTCTAAGAATACTGGAAAAGTAACAAAATACTGGGTGGAAACTACTTGAGATAACTGATGGAAATAAAATGATGAATATACTAGATATCAACAAAAATCTTTAAATAAAACTGTCTGACAACAAATCATGCTGAAAATCTAAACATCTATCTGAAAGCCTATACATGATGATGAATTGTTGGGAAAAACCTCCAACTAACTCCAACTGACTGAAAGAAAATAAATAACTGATAGCTAGTCTTCACATAATGAGGACTCACCAATACTGCTGCTGAGTGGTATAAGAATGAGCTAAGTGCAATCTGGGTACTGTACGTCCTAACCTAGATTACTATATAGTGCAGGAAAGTATGCAATCAGTACATTGAATGTATTGAGTATGCGAGATGTGAAACCTGTTAGTCAATATGAATATGAATGCATGAAACATGATAAGCTGAATACCAGACCAAGTATATTCATGTATTATGGAGAATTGAATATCTAAAATAACTTAATACAAGGTCATCCATATCTGGAAAGAAACATTAGTTGAATATAAACTGGGGATTTTGGGAGCTAATAATAACCAACATAACCCAATCTAAGCAAATTAAGGTCCAACTAGTAACCCTAGTTGGAAGAGTGAGGGTACCTAGCCAAGGGTACCAACGTTGGCTGGCATGGATTCACTAATCTAATGTATCGAAGGACTAGGGTGTCAGTCCTAAACTTGAACTTAAGGACTTCTACTAAAGGTCTCAGTCCTCAACTAGCGGGTGAGCCTTCATCCCTGCGTTCAATCGGTGCTAAGTACTACTCCCAACTGATTGACACTGAAAACATGAACTGGATTTTTCATTATAATTACATTATGAAAATATCCCCAATGGATAGTTTGAGATGCTCAAGACATGTACACTGATATATGCATGATTCCCTAGGTATCAGGCGTTCATAACCCACCAGTACTAACTAATGCAACTGAACATTATACTATAATAAATCAATCATACTAGGGAATATTATGTTCCAAGCTAAAAACTCAGCGATGGATCATATTAAGGAAATTCATGATTTTTGAACATGGAAGATTTCACTCCTATGGGAATACATGAATTCATGGTGTAATTACAAAGTAAACTGAGTAAATTAAGAAAACTTCATATTTAACCTAGAACCTAAACTTGAGGATTTAGAAGTTTTTTGGACTCAATGGGCGGAAGGTACCCACTGATGAAATCCCACATACCTGGATATGGAAGCCTTGATGAACTCTCTAAAATTGGATTTGAAGATTGAAGAACCCTAATATTCTTTTAGAGATGAGAAAATTGCTTCTTTTCTTATTTTGGATTAATTTTAAGACATAATGTTGAATTTGGGGGAGTATAGGCTTTTATACCTCCCTTGAGGAAGCCTAAAAGACATGGGTTTGGAGTTAAAAGAATGGAAAATGACTAAATATCCCTTCGTAAATCATGTAGGAATTTTTTAGACACAGTCATCATGACTTGGGTAATGCCTCGTTACAAATGGTTACGATTCAGGATCTGAGTTATGGCTTGAGGACCTGACTTCTAAGTCCTTTCTATTATGATAACCACACCCCTCCTAAAGACTCTTTAGGTATGATGACTAGTCATTATGAAGGGTCATTGCCAATGGCTGAGTTCTTGGTTCTTCATTGTTGTGACAACAGGTCCACACACAATGACTCGATTAATCTGACAATGAGTCATGTGCTGGACTCATTACCACCGGGATGAATTTATCGGTCACTTACTGCCATGATAATGATTCTAGGACACGACTCATTCTAATAATGGGTTGTTTCCTATGCCGTTACCACTAGCATTTTTGACAGTGACTTAGGGAATATTCCATAACTTATCGACTTAAGGCAAGAGTAGTAGCATTTGAAAGCTAATTCAATATCCTATATTTTGGTGGGTCTAGAGATGAAAATTTAAGGTATTACAATATCTCTCCCTTAGGATCATTCAAACTCGAATGGAAGCAGAGGTACCAGGGAAAAGCTGAGATTTTACATTGAACACTTATGAGCTGAACCATGAACTGATATCTGATTCCGTAACTGATGCATGAACTGAACTGAACTCATGAATGCATGATATTACATGTAAATAATTAGATAGTCTGAGATATAAATGAAAGAATTAATTTATTAGGGAAACTATACCTTATGTTGGGACTGAGTTCGAAGAGAAAAGATAAGGGTACTTGGTCATCATATTTTCCTCTTCTTCCGAAGTAGCTACCTCAACTAACATATTTCTCCACAGAACCTTTACCAAGGTGACCTCTTTATTCCTCAGCCTACGAATCTGATGATCAAAGATCTCAACTAGGACCTCATCACAAAAGAGGCTACTTTCCATGCCAACCCTTTCTAAAGGGACCACTGAGGCTGGATCACCAATTCATTTCTTTAGCAAGGAAACATGGAAAATAGGATGCACTGACGCCAACTCTATAGGAAATTCCAAATCATAGGCTACCTTACTATAACGACTAAATATTGTAAGGACCAACATAACGGGGATTGAGCTTCCCTTTCTTACTAAACCTCTTCACCCTTTTTATGGGAGAAATTTTCAAGTAGACGAAATCACCAAGATCAAATTTAAGCTTCCTTTTCCTTACATTTGCTTAGTATTTCTAATGATTTTGAGAAGTTTTCAGCCTTTCTCATATCAACTAAATTTTATCCATTGTCTCATGTATTGAATTTTTCCCTATCAAACAAGCATCACGATCTTTAGCCAACAAATAGGAGATCTATACCTCCTATCATACAAAACCTCAAATAGAGCGCTCTGAATACGTTAGTCATAGCTATTTTTGTAAGTAAACTCAATCAAAGGCAAGTGATCATCCCAAGTATCTTTAATATCAATAACAAACACCCTCAAAATATCCTCTAAGGTCTGAATAGTCCTCTTTGCCTAGCTATCTGTCTATGGTTGAGAAGCTGTACTATGGTGAAATTAGGTACCAAGACCCTTCTGAAAAGTCATCCAAAATTGAGGGGTAAAATGGATTCCTCTGTCTAAAATAATGGTCAAAGAAACTCCATGCAATTTCATCTACCCACTGAGATAGTGTCTAGCATAATCTACGACTGCATTTGAAGTATTAATTGGCTAGAAATGAGCCGACTTAGTCATTTGGTCCATGATGACCCAAATGGCGTCATGTTGTCGACGTGTATGAGACAACCCTATAATGAAGTCCATATTTAGTACTTCCCACTTCTAAGTAGGAATACTGAATTCCTGAAGAGTACCACTAGTCCTTTAGTGCTCACCTTAAATTGTTGGAAATTTTGACATTTAGACACAAATTCTACAATATCCTTATTCATTCTATTTAACCAATAGACTTCCCGCAAGTCATGGAACATTTTAGTGGATCCAAAGTGAATAAAATATCGGGAAATATGAGATTATTATAACATCTTCTATCTCAAGTCATCCACATTTGGAACACATAATCTTCCTTGACAATGAAGAACACCATCTCCCCCTTGGGAGAAAACCTCAACCTTTATATTTTAAACTGCCTCTTTCAACTTTGGCAAAATTGAATACCAGGAAGATGGTTATGGAGTCACAATAGATGCAAGGGCACATGCTAGACAGGTTGAAGAAGTTGTACAAAGGAGAGAAGTTTAGCATAAAAAAACTGTACTTATTAAAGATACCTCATCATCCTAAAGTAACATGGAAGAAGCTGATCTTACAACCTTATATGTAGCCTAGTCATAGATTTAATTTGTGGCTATCTTTACAACAAATACTAGCAACTATTGCGAGACTAATGAAGATTGGTATTGATAATGCCCAAACTACAACTCTCGTTAGAAAGTGTAAGCGGTCGCTGTCGATTATAGAACCCAACTGGGTTGGGTGTCGAATCCCACAGGGAATACTTGGTCACTAAGTGTTGCAATTGTTAGTAGAATGTTGGTAAAAAATTTCACGGAAAAGGGGGGTTTTGATTTAGGCGTGAATTAATAATATCAAAGTAACGAATGAATGATTTGTTTAGTAAAGGTTAATCATAGAGAATAATAAGTTAGGGTTATGTCCACCTTGTAGTTTCTACTTCTCTATTAACTATGAGTAATGCGGAATTTAGAAATGCATGCACTTATAGAGAATCGTATTCTAATTCTAAATCAAAGTGTTTCCCAACCATCAAGGATTTATTTCACTTTAGCTCTCCCGAGCCTAAAGTGTATAATAAATGGTACAAATTCTCCAAGAAGTTAATCCGGTTAAGGCATTAACGTGTAAATAGAGGTTAGAAGCCCTATTTCCTTGCCACACTCTCTTTTCCAAACATGTAACTTTTCTCCCGAACAAGTTAATGCTATAATGGCATGTTCTCTATGTTTGCAACCATGAGAATTTAATTAAAATGAAGAGAGTAATGATATAAGTAGCATACACATCAAGAATTCACAAACTCATAGCAACAAATAGTATCTTACAAGGTTTCCATAACCCTAACAGAGAAGTTTAGCTACTCATGGATACGACGGAAATCAAAATTTACATAATCATCATACCACAACCTAGAACAATCTTGGTGATGGAAGTGATCTTAGCGTCACAAAGAGAATAACGTTTTTTCTCTAGCCGTTTTCCAAGTGTGAGCCGTGTTTCTCTTTCTAAACTTACAGAATCTCTCAACTGAATAATGACTAATGATCGAATGAATAATGATCCAAAGAATGCTGAAAAATTCAGCAAATAGGGTTTTTATATCATCCTTGTCCTACTAAGTTACTGCTGCATCCCTAAGTATTTAGAAATATTGATTTTGCCCGGGACAAGTTCTCCATGCATCACATTCAGTCCACAAGCTTCCAAAAGCTGCCTTCCCTCTTATATGAAGTTTTCCTTTGCTGCCCAAAGGTCCACAAAGTGCTGAAATCTTCATCATTAATACCTGAAAACATGCTAATCACATAGGTTAGCTCACTTAAAGGAAAATGGACTAAAAGTGCAGGAATTATATATTTTATCCTCCAAACTTAGCTAAAATATGGGTAAATTATGGTTCTTAGGGGTATAAATACGCCCAACATCACCACCCCACACTTAAAGCTTTGTTCGTCCTCGAAAAAAATATTACGTCCATGCAAACACCTAACTAGAATTTCCCAATAGCAACACAAAATGTTCAACAAGACATGCACGACAATTATTAACAGAGAGTTGGTTTCTTGATCACTACTAGAAATAATTCAACCTCCAACATAGACTCGTGAGGATGGTTAATTCATATCCACAAGTTAAGCCACAAAGAATCATATAACACTACCCAAAAATCATCAACCCTGTGTGTCTCACACAAGATATTACCCATGATCACTCACAGTTTTGCAATTTTCGAAACATGGGTATAAGACTCTCCTTGCTCTCACTTCTCACAAAGAATTCTTATGTTACAACTGATGACCATAGGCTTGCCCTTAGTGTAATGCTCTACTAATATTGGAATGCTAAACTTAGGATCAAATAGGTCTTTACAGGTTGTAATGTAGGCTAAGGGACAGGTAGGACTATTTTGGCCAGAAATAGTGACTATGTTCCCTAAGCGCTTTAATACACTACGTTATGTCATTAACACTCTCTTTTAAACAACCCCTCTCCTTTCATCTACCACCCCTTCTCACCTATTTTGTTATTCAATTATAAACACAACTATCTTTATATTTTTCTATTTTTTTTATATAAAACACCTCTATGATAGCCACCCCTTTTCACAACAATTTCAAGTACCAATACACTCTGAGGCATCACTCTCACCCAATTTCCTCTTATTTTGTCACATGACTCTACAATTTAAAGCGCTTAGGAATTTGGATCAAATTATGGTCTTGAAAAAAAATGGATTAGGCTACATATGAGGCTGTCAAAGAAAATAACTAAAGGCTCAAAAAGGGTTAACTAGGATAATGTACAAAGGTAGGTGAAAAGAAGGTAAACAATTACAGGCTGCCAAAGAAATGCCTAAATCATCTCCTAAACTCACACTCTTTATTTCGCTTTACACACACACCAGGCAAGTTCTAGCATTAGTCACAACACAGAATATACTATATCTTCACACACACAAGGCACAGGTCAACTTTATTGGGAGCAGTATAGACTCTTGACCCAACAGATGAATGAATTAAACCACACAATTATCACACAGTGAGTCATACTTAGAGCCTAAATGTCTCAATAGTAATGAATTAGCACAAACTCTTGTTATAATACCATGCCGTCTATCAGAATAATTTTATGCAAAATAATTTTTTTTTCGAAAATTTAACTAACTAATTACGACTAATTAGCAAAAACAAGAATAAATGTAGGCAAAGAAGTACCATACAACATACAAATACCAGCACCCCACACTTAGACTGGACACACTGCCCTCAGTGGAAAATAAATAAGGAGAACCTGATTAGTCGGACTCTTCCTCTATGTCTGGGGTCATATCCCTTGCGTCTGAATCATCATCAGAGTTGTCCTCCACGTCTGAGTCTGGCAGTCGGAGATTGTCGTTAGTTGGCACGTCATCATCGAGAGGTTCCTCAAAATGTACCCCTACTCCACACATAGCCCGCACATGCTCATTCATCGGGTAGTCATAATCAAACTGCTGAAGCTCTACATCAATTGGAACCCGATCCCCACTCATCATGGTGAACCGAGTCATGCCATTTAGATGGCAAAAGAAACTTTCATCCCGAGCATGTCTTTCTGCAGTGGTAAGGTTGATGCCATGACCAGTTTTAGGCTCTTTAACTTTCGTAAGATCAACCTTCTTTGGGTTGTGTGGAAGCTTATGATCTGCAGGTTCCTCTTCAATGTGCTCCTTCCTTAAGATCGCAGTCAACAAATTGCCAAAGCTGAAATGGGACCTTTTGTGCAGCCTAGCCTTACACATTGACGATCGTATAACCACACCAATATTGATGGGAATATTAGTCATCAGAGAGTACACCAAACATACTCTGTCATGTGTGATCTTTGTGTTCTGTGTACCAGGAATCAGGCAAGAGTTGACTATCCTCAACCATATACGAGCTTCTCTGTTCAAGGAAGCATACGGGAAGGTACTGTGCTGACCGTTATCCTTGTGACGAATCCACCGGGCCATGGACCTTGTTCCGCACAGTGTGTGTCTGATTGTCCTATAGGGAGGTCTGTGATAAAGCTCCTTAAGCGGTGATGGATCCATATATGGAAGACCCAGAAAAGAGTTGAAAAACTCCGCATTCAGTTGCAAGACTTGGCCCCAAATCTTCACTTCACTTCCGGTAGTCTTTGGGGACCAATTGGCATAGAACTCTCGCGTTAGATCAAGATTGCATTCCCCCATATCTCAGAAAATGAAATCAAGATTTAGTGCCATGATTTTCGCCAAAATGCGGGGCTCTCTCTTTGCTAGATTCTTCTTCTGCATCAAATCCACGTGAACATTTTTTTTCACTTTGTTGTTATTGTACCACTCCTTTCCTTCCTCCTCTAGGACCCATTTTATCCCAAAAGTGCGTCGAGGTATTTGTAGAGAGGAAAACTCAGCTTGATCTTTTCTTCCCCTTTTCTGACCTTTCTGCGAGGTGGTTACTTTTTCTTTTCCTTGTCGTCCTTTTGGGGCCATTCTACTTGAGATTAAAATAAAGTCATGTTAGCTTTATCTCGAAAGATTCAATCGATAAACAAACAGTAATGGCACCACCCCACACTTAATTTGTTAGCACAGACTAATTAAGTGAGTGATGTCGATTACTCAGACTTCATCGACATACATTTAGGCGATATGTTCCAACAACATGTTTAGCACAGTCATACTTTCATGTAATCTTTGAATATCCTTTCCAACTTTGTTTCATGTAATCTTAACTATACTTTCATGTTTGGATTAATGCACTTCTTGAATAAGACTACCACATAGAGATCGTATCAAGTTATTGCAGAGAAATAATCACAACATCATATGCTCGTGGTCAATCGTGATCGTTATCTCGATGAACGAGTCATTCAAACATTCAAGCTTTCAACTTTCACGATTACGCATTAACTTCACAATTTCAACTCCATAAAAATATGATAGTGTATAACAATCAAGTACAAGTCGGAACAATGTCAAGAACACCCACACGTATTCTTTTACTCAATCTAGATGTATCATAACAAACCAATCATATTCTTATCACCAAACACCACTTCAAAATCTAAAATACCATTATAAACGTAGTATTGCAACAACTACGGAATATAAAAGAATAACTTACTTGGTGATGGTTCGGGAAGATGATCTTGCAAGATTAGATGAGCAAAAAGAAAATTTTTGAGAGATTTGGGAAGCTTAGGCGGCGCCTAGGTTGAGCAAACAAGTGCATTTTGTTCTAAGGTTGAAGATCTATTTATAGACTAAGCCATGGGTCGGGTTGATCCATGTAAAATCGGGTTAGGAGACAAAAATGCATAAGTAGGCGGCGCCTAATGCTTTGCCTATGCTTAGCATAGGCGGCGCCTTTGTCAATGCCTAGTTGGGTATAGGTGGCGCCTTTGCCAATGCCTTGTTGAAACAGTGAGCATAGGAAATGGCATAGGCGGCGCCTATGGTATTGCCTAGATTTACATAGGCGATGCCTATGGTATTGCCTAGATTTGCATAGGCAATGCCTTGTCCGTTGCCTATGTGAGACAGTGAGCATAGGCAATGATATAGGCCTTGCCTTGTCCATTGCCTAGATTAGCATAGGCCTTGCCTTGTCTATTGCCTAGATTAGCATAGGCCTTGCCTTGTCCATTGCCTAGATTAGTATAAGCAATGCCTAACCAATAACATCTGCTCCATCATTCCTAGCTTACCACCCTTAGCATGGCTCACTTTCAAATAAAAATTTTATGACCAATCTCCTCCTTTATACATCTTTCACCTACACTTAATCAAAAACAACAAGAAAATGATTAGACAGATGGGTTGCCTCCCACCAAGCGCCTTAGTTTTGATCGTGGCTCGACTCTTCTTTTTGGATTTTTATTTAACAAAAACAAACTCCTAGTAAAACAAAACTATTAAAAACCATGGTTTGCCTCCCATGTAGCGCTTAATTTATTATCGTGGCACGACATAGTTATCTCGATTACTTTAGACTTCATCGAGATAGACGGTGGCTATATATTTTATCGAGTCAAGTGGACCGATATATGGCTTCACTCATTGGCCATTCACCTTAAAGACACCACCATCATTGTTTTCTAACTCTACTACTCCAGACGAGTAGACTTGGCTAATTTTAAATGGACCAGACCATCTAGACTTCAACTTACCTGGAAATAACTTTAGTCTGGAGTTGAAAAGAAGTACCAAATCACCCTTCTGTAAGTTTCGTTGGATAATCCTCCAATCATGGTACTTTTTCATCCATTCCTTGTAGAGGTCTGCTCTTTCATACGCGTGTAGACGAAATTCATCCATCTCATTCAGCTGTTCCAATCTCAGATTAATAGCATCATCCCAATTCAGGTTAAGCCACTTCAACTCCCACAACGCTTTATGTTCGAGCTCGATTGGCAAGTGACAAGACTTCCCATAAACTAGTTGGTAAGGTGACATACCAATTGGTGTCTTGAACGCAGTCCTATAAGCCCATAAGGCATCATCCAGCTTTCGGGACCAATCCTTCCTACTAGCATTTACAGTCTTAGCAAGGATCATCTTGATCTCCCGATTAGAAACCTCTACCTGCCCACTAGTTTGTGGGTGGTAAGGTGTAGCTACCTTATGTTGCTTGACCCCATATTTCACCAACACAGCTCTGAACAGCTTGTTGCAAAAGTGTGATCCTCCATCGCTTATGATGGTACGTGGTACCCCAAAACGAGAGAAGATATTTCTCTTTAAGAATGCTACAACACGCTTACCTTCATTATCAGCCAGCGCTACTGCTTCGACCCATTTGGATACATAATCCACAACAACTAGGATATATTTCCTCCCAAACGAATTCACAAATGGGCCCATGAAAGCAATACCCCATACATCAAATAGCTCTAATTCAAGAATTTTAGACATGGGCATCTCATGGTGCTTTGAAAGCCTCTGACACTGATCACATCTTCTCACAAAATCATAGGCATCCTTGAATAATGAAGGCCAATAATAGTCGCTTTGCAATACCTTCCTGGCTGTCCGATCACCTGCATGGTGACCCCCAACTTGGGAAGCATGACTTGCTTCCAAGATGCTAGGCACCTCCACATCAGAGATGCATCGCCTAATAACACCATCAACACATCATCGAAAAAGATACGGTTTATCCCAGAAGTAGTGTTTCACATCATGCATGAACTTTCTCTTTTGATGAAAGGAGAGATTCTCAAGCATCACTTTACTTACCACGTAGTTTGCAAAGTCTGCATACCACGGTAAGTCTTCCACCATAGCGGCTAGGATCTCTTCGTCGGGAAATACATCATCTTAAGGTCGGGTTGCGCTATGTGCGCACTCTCAAGTCTAGATAGATGATCAGCTACTTGGTTTTCGCAACCTTTTCTATCCTTTACCTCGAAATCAAATTCTTGAAGCAATAGCACCCACCGAATTAGCCTTGGCTTAACATCCTTCTTTGCCATTAAATATCTCAGAGCCGCATGATCTGTATGAACCACCACTTTGGTTCCCAACAAGTAAGAACGGAACTTTTCAAAAGCATAAACAACCGCTAGAAGCTCTTGTTCTGTGACGGTATAGTTCTTCTGGGATCCATTCAAGGCCTTGCTCGCATAGTATATTGGATAAAATAGCCTTTCTCTTTTCTGACCAAGTACATTACCCAAAGCTACCCCACTTGCATCACACATCACTTCAAACGGTAGAGACCAATCGGGTGCTACAATAATAGGAGCTTCAACTAGCTTCCCTTTGAGGCATTCAAATTCCTTCAAGCAATCTTCACCGAAGTCAAACTTTGCATCCTTCTCCAAAAGTTTGCATAATGGACTAGCAATCTTGGAGAAGTCTTTAATAAACCTCCGATAAAAACCTGCATGACCGAGGAAACTACAAACTCCCTTTACAGAAATTGGAGGTGGTAGTTTCTCGATAACTTCAATCTTGGGTCGATCTACCTCAATTCCTCTTTCAGAGACTTTATGCCCAAGAACAATGCCTTCCTTCACCATAAAATGGCACTTCTCCCAGTTTAGCACCAAGTTAAATTCAACATATCTCTGCAATGCCATACTCAGATTTGCCAAGCATGATTCAAACGACTCACCTACTACTGAAAAATCATCCATGAACACCTCCAAGGTGTCTTCAACCATATCAGAAAAAATAGACATCATACAACGCTGAAAAGTGGTAGGTGCGTTACATAACCCAAATGGCATACGTTTGAAAGCAAACGTACCATACGGGCATGTAAAAGTTGTCTTCTCTTGATCTTCAGGAGCAATGCAGATCTGATTATAGACGGAATAACCATCTAAGAAACAAAACCATCCCTTCCCTGCCAATCGATGAAGCATTTGGTCCATGAATGGCATTGGGAAGTGATCTTTTAGCGTCCACGAATTTAGCTTCCGGTAGTCCATGCACACTCTCCACCCTGTGATAGGTCTGAGTGGAATTAGCTCATTCTTTTCGTTTGCGACTACCGTCATGCCCCCTTTCTTGGGCATACATTATACCGGACTCACCCATTTACTGTCGGAGATTGGATACACCACCCCAGCATCTAACCACTTAATAATTTCTTTCTTCACCACCTCTTGCATAGGTGGATTCAAACGACGTTGATGCTCAATTGTGGGCACGCAATCTTCTTCGAGCTGAATCTTGTGCATACATATCCCAGGAGGGATACCAATGATATCAACAATAGTCCAACCAATGGCTCTATTGTATTTTTTTAGAACAGAGATGAGAGCCACTACTTGCTATTCACCTAAATCAGCCGTAACAATAACCGGAAGTGTATCACCACTTCCCAAAAATGCATACTTCAGGTGGCTGGGCAGCTCTTTCAATTCTAGCACTGGTGGTTCTTCAATGGATGGCTTTGCTGGTGGTGAAGGTCGATTCTTAAGATCAAGGTCCAGCTTCTTAGGAGCATGAGAATATGACCCTATTCCTGTTAGAGCACAAATAGTTTCTTCATATTCTTCAACATCCTCACGCTCAAAATTTATAAGCACAGTAGCCAATGGATCAACAATAAGCTGCTTCTCTACAGATAATTCTTTCTCATATTCATAATAAACATCATCTACAGAGAACACATTCATATATTTGGGCTTCTTCATTGATTTGCATACATCAAAACGGACCACTTCGTCATTCATCTGAAATAAAATCTCATTAGCTCTTAAATCAATAAGCACACTTCCTGTTGCAAGAAAAGGACGCCCCAAGATTATGGGAACTTTAGAATCCACCTCACAATCCAAAATAACAAAGTCTTCAGGAAAAATAAAGGTGGAAACCTTCACCAATACATCATATAAGATACCAACAGGTCGTTTTACCGACCTATCTGCCATCACGAGCCGCATATTGGTTGGTGTAGGATCACCCAACCCCAACTTTCTGTAAATCGATAGCGGCATCAAATTGATGCTAGCTCCCAAATTGCACAATGCCTTAGCAAAATCCAAAGATCCAACCGTGCCAGGAATAGTGAAAGCACCAAGATCTGCCTTCTTCTGAACTAACGATCTTGTAGCGATTGCACTATAATGATGAATATTATCTGCCAGCTTATAGCTTGCTGCCCGCTTCTTTGTCAAAAGTTCCTTCATGAATTTAGCGTACCCAGGCATCTGTTCCAGTGCCTCCACCAAAGGAACATTAATAGTCAGCTGCTTCAACATAGTCATAAATTTACTGAACCTGGTGTCATCAGCTTTCTTCTTTAGTCTCTGAGGAAAAGGTGGTGGTGGAAGGGGAATAGTTTTCTCCACCACTTCCTTTTTATCTTGCTTTAGATTATCAATCTTTTCAGGATGGTGACGTCTAAGTGTAGTGTCATGAACGTTCCGACTTTCAGCTTCTACAGAATCATCACAATCTGCTTCAATCACATTCTCTTCTATATTATCAACCACCTGCTTGCCTTTGGATGGATTTACCAACACCTTACCACTCCTGGTAGTAATAGCCATACATGATCCATCATTCCATGGATTTTGCACGGTGTCGCTAGGTAGGGTGCCAGTTTTTCTTTGATTGAGTGCCACTGATAGTTGACTCAATTGTTGTTCCAACTGTTTTATTGAAGTGAAATGCGAATCAACCAATTGATTTATTGAGGACAAATCATTTTTTACCTCTGTTACTCCCGTGTTGGTTGCCTCCACTCCTTTCAACATCTTAGCCATCATATCTTCCATGGACATCTTCCCAGAGCCAGATGCCGCCGCCTCGCGATTTCCAGGAGGAGCATACAAACCACTCCTGTCAGTCTTATTCTTGTATCTGTATTTATCATAATAGTTCCGACCTTGGTTTCCTTGGGCATTGCCTCGGAAACCCCCCTGATTATTCAAATAATTTGCTTCCTCCTCAGAATCGGATTCATCTCTTGCCTGTGATACAACGGCCTTAACCTTTTCGGTCTTCCCTGATAATAAATGCTTGGTAAGAAGATCCATCTGTATTTTCATGTGAGCCATATCCTGGTCACGTTCCTCTTCTCTTCGCTTTTGTTCTGCCGTCAAGCCAATAGATACGGTAGAGCTTGCTACCTCAGAATCCCTGGTATGCCAAGCTCTACTCTGCTTTGTCATACGATCTAGCATATCACTTGCCTCAAGAAAAGTAAGGTCCATGAATGACCCACCTGCAGAATTATCAACCACTGGCTTAGTCACCGAATTCAAAGACCTATATAATATCTCCATCAAGTGGATATTGGTCATCTGATGGTTTGGACACCACATAAGCTTCTTCTTGGACCTCTCCCATGTTTCGTGGAGAGCTTCAGTTGGAAGCTGTCGAAAATTACTGATCTCATCTCTTAATTGTGCTCTTTTGGATGGGGGAAAGAATTTTTCTAGGAAAGCGTCTTTCAGTTGCCTCCAATTAGTAATAGAATCAGGAGTTAGCCCGTTCAACCATAAAGTTGCCTCACCAGATAGAGACAATGGAAATAAACGCAGTCGAATTACATTCTGTACAACTCCTGGATTGTCAAACGACTTGCATGTTGAGATAAAGTTGATTAGATGTATATTCGGATCATCACCTGCAAGTCCACCAAATAACCCTTTGAGTTGTAATAGCTGGATCATGGTGCTAGTGATATTGAACTTGGCTCCGGGTGCCAAGGGCAGAGGAATAATAGCCCCTGTGGCACCAACCCTATCCAGATCGTCATCATCATCATCAAAAGAAGCCTGGACAGCTCGGCGTTCAAGTCTCATTCTAGCTTGATGATCTCTCCTGTTCACAGGTGCTGCCACCTCATCTGCACGCCGTGGATTAAGTAACTCATTATCACCCAGGTCCTCATCATCAGGATTTGTTGCCTGACCTGGGTTATCAATATTCTATTGATGCACTTGAGAAGCTGCCAACATAGCTAACCTAGCCTGCTCCTGTTGAGCAGTCCTTCTTTAAAAGTCACGTTGTGCATCCATTCTGCCAATAAGTTGTGGTTCAGGATTTATGGGTAATAATGGCTGACCAGATCTTCGTGTATTCGGCATGCACTCTACCAAACCTGAACAAAACAAAAACAACAAACAAGAAGTAAAATTCGAGAATCTTTGACCAAAGGGTCTAGTAACTATCACAAACTTAGTTGACAACCTTATTACCCGACAACGACGCCAAAATTTGATAACACCCAAACTACAGCTCTCGTTAGAAAGTGTAAGCGGTCGCTATCAAATATAGAACCCAACTGGGTTGGGTGTCGAATCCCACAGGTAATACTTGGTCACTAAGTGTTGCAATTGTTAGTAGACTGTTGGTCGAAAATTTCACGAAAAAGGGGTTTTTTGATTTAGGCGTGAATTAATAATATCAAAGTAACGAATGAACGATTTGTTTAGTAAAGGTTAATCACAGAGAATAATAAGTTAGGGTTATGTCCACCTTGTAGTTTCTACTTCTCTATTAACTATGAGTAATGCGGAATTTAGAAATGCATGCACTTATAGAGAATCGTATTCTAATTCTAAATCCAAGTGTTTCCTAACCATCAAGGATTAATTTCACTTTAGCTCTCCCGAGCCTAAAGTGTATAACAAATGGTACAAATTCTCCAAAAAGTTAATCCGGTTAAGGCATTAACGTGTAAATAGAGGTTATAAGCCCTATTTCTTTGTCACACTCTCTTCTCCAAACATGTAACTTTTCTCCCGAACAAGTTAATGCTATCATGGCATGTTCTCTATGTTTGCAACCATGAGAATTTAATTAAAATGAAGAGAGTAATGATATAGGTAGAATACACATCAAGAATTCACAAACTTATAGCAACAAATAGTATCTTACAAGGTTTCCATAACCCTAACAGAGAAGTTTAGCTACTCATGGATACGACGGAAATCAAAATAGACATAATCATCATACCATAACCTAGAACAATCTTGGCGATGGAAGTGATCTTAGCGTCACAAAGAGAATAACGTTTTTTCTCTAGCCGTTTTCCAAGTGTGAGCCGTGTTTCTCTGTCTAAACTTACAGAATCTCTCAACTGAATAATGACTAATGATCGAATGAATAATGATCCAAAGAATGCTGAAAAATTCAGCAAATAGGGTTTTTATAACATCCTTGTCCTACTAAGTTACTGCTGCATCCCTAAGTATTTAGAAATACTAATTTTGCCCCGGACAAGTTCTCCATGCATCACATTCAGTCCACAGGCTTCCAAAAGCTGCCTTCCCTCTTAGATGAAGTTTTCCTTTGCTGCCCAAAGGTCCACAAAGTGCTGAAATCTTCATCATTAATGCCTGAAAATATGCTAATCACATAGGTTAGCTCACTTAAAGTAAAATGGACTAAAAGTGCAGGAATTATATATTTTATCCTCCAAACTTAGCTAAAATATGGGTAAATTATGGTTCTTAGGGGTATAAATACGCCCAACATCAGGTATACAAGTCCCTAAAAACTGTGTGTTTTGTGAGGTAGATGATGAACTATTTGACCACTTATTCTTTGAGTGTAGCATCACAAAGGGCATATTGAGCAGACTACTAACATTGCTGGGTAAATATAGAAAAATTAGAAGCTGGAATGCAAAAGTGAACTGATTGGTGATAGGGATGAAACAAGCTGCAGGATTTAGAGAAGTAGTAGCAATAGTGTTCAACTTGATGATTTACTCAATTTGGACAGCCAGGAACACACTCAGATTTTAGAAGGGAATCTACTCTTGTGATAAAATTTGTAGACGAATTACACAAAATATACATATGAAAGGAAATTCTATAATTAAATGGCACGAATACCTGTAGAACCTTAATTCATATCCATGATGTAATCATAGGTAGTAGATACTAGATGTTTAAATGGTATGTAGATGAGTAGTATTAGGATATGAATGGTGATTGGTCAACAATCACCAAGGTATGTAATGAACAATTTTGGTAAAATAAAAATTCTGTTGACCAAAAAAATAGGATCTCTATCTTGGTTTTCCTTTACCTAGGCAACTAAAGAAGATTTCAAACCATTCTAAACCCAGACACTACCTTTGGCTGAATAAACCAATCGAACTCCTAATCTAGCAAGCTGCTGAACCTCACCAACTAACCTTTTCTTTTCATTCTCATGGTGAGCAACACTTTCAATAGAAAATCTTTTAAGGGCGTCAATCGCAACATTGGCCTTAATCAGATGGTACAAGACAGTCATATCATAGTCTTTTAGCAACTCTAGCCACCTTCACTGATAAAGATTTAGATCTTTTTGACTGAACACATACTAAAGACTCTTGTGATCAGTGAACACATCTGCATGAAAACCATACAAGTAATGACTCTATATCCTTAAGGTAAAAACAACTGCTGCCAACTCAAGATCATGAGTCGTGTAGTTCTTCTTATGAGGCTTGAGTTGTCTAGAGGCATATGCTATAACCTTTCCTTGCTGCATCAACACACAATAACTACCAACTCTAAAAGCATCACAGTACGCCAGAAAACCACTTGAACCCTTTGGTAGACTCAAAACTAGAGCAGTGGTGAGTTGAGTCTTCAACTCCTAAAACTTTTCTAACAAGAAAATTACCACTGAAATTTAACTTTCTTCTGAGTCAGTCTTGACATGGGAGAAGCAATAGAGGAAAATCCTTCAACAAACCACCTATAGTAGCTAGCTAAGCCCATGAAACTTTTGATATCTGATGGAGAGATGGGTCTAGCCCAGTTCTTTATTCCTTTGATCATTTTAGGATCAACTCAGATACCTTTATAAAAAATAATATCACCAAGGAATTCTACTAATTTCAACCAAAATTCACATTTGTTGAACTTACCAAATAATTGGTAATCTTTAAGGGTCTGTAAAACAATTCTTAAATAATCTTCATATTCACCCTCACTCTAGGATAAATGAGGATATCATCTGTGAAGACAATAATGAAAATTTCCAAGCACTGCTTGAACACCATGTTCATTAATTGCATAAAATATGTAGGAATATTTGTTAGTCCAAAAGACAACAAATTCAAAGTGACCATACCGAGTTCTGCAGGCTGTCTTCTGAATGTCACATTCTCTGACTCTGCATTGATGATAGACGATTCTGAGGTCTATCAAAGAAAATCAATTAGCACCCTAAAGTTGGTCAAACAAGTCATCAATACTAGGTATGGATACTTATTCATGATTGTGACTTTGTTGAAAACAGTAATCAATGCACATTTTGAGAAAACCATCTTTCTTGCATACGAAAATAACTGGAGCATCCCATGGAGAGACACTTGACCTGATGAAACTCATGTATAAGAGAGATTTTAATTATTATTTTAATTTCTTAAGCTCAGCTGGAGCAATTCAATAAGGTTGAATTAAAATAGGTTGGATATCTGGAAAGAGATCTATTCTGAATTCAATTTCTCGCTCAGGAGAAACTTCAAGAAGATCTCCAAGAAATAATTTTATAAATTCATTTACCACTAGAAATGACTCAATACTCATGATTTTTGAACTTGAGTCCTTTACTCAAACAAGACGACAGATACACCCTCTAGAAATCATCTTTCTTTCCTTGAGAAAAGAGACAAACTGACCTATAGGCACTGAGGTACTTGAAATACCTTGAATTTTGGACCTTTTAAATTTCTTAATCTTTGAGATTATTTCCTTGGTTACGACTTGACCATATGAGTCTTATGGTATCTTGACGGGTTTGGTGACCCTTGTCGTAAGTTATCTAGTGAAGGGTGTTTAGTTTCTGTCTTGATTATAACTTAGGGGATGTGATTCATTAAGGGTGGTGATGAGTCATTGGATGGAGTCAAAGGAAATCCAGTGTCTAACCTATTTGAGTTCTATATTGTATACGACTGGACCTTACTAGTTGTATTGTCTAGTTATGAGTTTGGTGGTTGAGTTCTAAGGTAGACAGTTTATGGGGGTCTTGGTCATTGTCTTGGTTATGACTCATGGTCACGAGTCACATGTTGTGGTTAAGAGTTGATGGTTGGCTCATAGCCAAAGGCAACATTTATTTAGCTTTTATGTTTGGGGCACTTTGGATATTTTCCACTTTAACCTCTTTGAAACCATGACTTAAAACCTTTCTTGGGACTTCATAGTGCCATCATTACCAATAAAACACTTCCAAAATTATCTCTTAAGCACTTTGTCCAAGAACAGGCTAGGGTTTCAAAGAAAGTGATCATTTAGGGTTCTAAGGGTGCAATCTCTTCCAAATTTCTTGGTATTTCAGGCATGTTATTTCATAAAAGCATATTATTGAGATATTATTTAAAGTATTATTCATGGAGTATTTTTATGGTTTTGAAATAAGGGTTGGGTTTTTTTTAATGATTATTGTCGATATATGTTTTTCCATGGTTTAATTATGTTTTCCCATGTTTTAAGTATGGTTTTGAACATGTGGGAACATGGGTGTGATGATTGAACTTGATAATGATAACTTTCTCTAAACTTTTAGCTTTTGGAGTGGTTATGACCCCAACCTTGTATTGTAAAATTTGTTAGAAGTTATGAAAAAGTTGGGAAGTTGAATTAGGGGTACAATGGAATCCCCAAAGTACTTGGTTTGACTTATTTTTTAAAACTAATGCATGATATAAGTGGTTAAATGGTTAAGGGTGGATTTGAAAAACCTGGTAGGGGTACACGGGAATCCCCCAAGTGTATTTACAATGAAAACCTTGCGGGGTACACGAGAATCCCCAAGTGATTTTAATAATAGAGTCTGCGGGGTACACAAGAATCCCCTAAGTGTTTGATAATGGCATTTCTTGCAAGCTGTAGTCGGTATGATGATACCACTTAATAATGCCTTACTAATTGACTCCTAGAATTGGTGGTTTGGTTATGTGCTAAATATTTTTATTGGGCAATAATGAGGGTTATGATAGCTAGCCGTGGAGGCGTGAGTCCAAAGGATGGACACTGGAAACTCATGTTTGCCGACATGAGGGTTGGTATTGATGGCCATATGCTTGTGAGGTACAAGGTAATCCCCTGAGTCTATCCATGTATATATGTACATAAAAGGAAAAGAGTACAAGGGAATCCCCGACCATCTATGATATCTCCAGTTCGTGCGGCTATATGCATTGGGGCCCGTTCAGAGGGTAACACTGGACCCATATAGTTCGTGGGTTGAATTATGATGGTAAAGCTACACAATGCAGGTTAAGGTTTTAAAATAAATGCTAAACCTTGTTCCCTATCTTAGAATGATATATATGTATATATTTTTTTGCATATGGTTTATGTGCATTGGTTTGATTTGGTTTGGATTAATGTCAATACTTTATCTTTATCCCTAAGTTACATGCTAGAGTTCATCCTGCTAACCGTCTTTGTGTGTTTTATCCCAACGCGATGCAGGAACCGACGATACTACCACTCCTTCTGCTCAGTGACTTGGTAATTCAGGGGCAACTTTTGATTCAAAATGAAGTGGTATGCTTCCAAACTCTAGAAGACCCTATTTCATGCTATGAATTTCTTTTAGTTTTGTTTTGGCTATCATCAGGGGCATGTCCTGACTGAATATTTTTTTTTTGGTTTTGATTAGAGGCTTTATTGGACTACTATGGGTGTGGGCGGTGTCGGTATTAGATTAGCATTGGTATTGGTATTTCCATTAGGATTGTTATTGGATTGTTAAGTGGTTGTGGATTTAATTTTTTGTTTTATACTCATTACAATGTCTTTAAATTAGTATTATCTTATCTTGTTATATGTTTAAAATTCACCCGACATGGGGTGAAGGATGGTCAATAGTTTAGGTGTTGGAGGTGGTCTCCATCCCTGGTTCGACTTGAGATACCCGAAATAGACATACCCTATTTTGAGTCGTGTCAGATTGGTATCAGAGCATAGGTTCATGGTCAATTGGGTGTCCACTAAGCCCTGTCGAGTAGGAGTCTCTTTTAAGGGTGTATAGCACGCCACACTCGTAAGGGAGAGGCCACGGGGCATTTAGGAATGTTTTTCTTTCTTGAGTTCTATTTTCGAGTTGTAGATTCTATGGTCTTTGATATCTCTAATTCCTATTCGCATTTTAGATCATGCCTATGAGAAGATCTGATATCCGTGGGAACCCTTTTGTCCTAACTAAGGATAATAGAAATAGAGTTCATTCTACACCGGGGGTTTAGACTAGGTCTAGGACAAATGTCTCTGATAGTCCTAATGGAGCTCCACCAGTTTCTCCTATCCTTCTTCATACGCATCAAGCTACTACGTCTAATGCTGAAATTCACCAGTCGATCTATTTACTCACTCAGTTGGTTGCCTCTCAGTCTGATTATGTGGATTCTGTTGCTCCATTGTTTGATGACACTAGAGTTGGTCAATTTATTAGGTTGAATCCTCTAGTTTTCATCAGTATTAAAGTTTAAAAGGATCCTTAAGTATTCATAGATGAAATGAAAAAGATATTTTGGGTGATGCATGTTACTGAGGTTGAAGGTGTGGAGTTTATAGCCTACCAGTTGAAGGTTGTATCTCATCAATGGTATGAAGAGTATAAGAAGATCATAGGTGTGGTTGTTGAGTTCATCCTATGGGAGGACTTTTCTAGAGCTTTTCTTGATCACTTTTTCCCTCAAGAGCTGAGGGAGGCGAAGGCAGAAGAGTTTATTAACCTAAAGAAAGGAAAGATGTTAGTCTAGGAGTATGCCTTTAAACTTCACCAGTTATTTTGGTATGCTTTAGAGTTAGTGTCTAGCATGAGATATAAATAAGGAAGTTCACTTTTGGGTTATTCTGAGACTGGATTTTGGAGAGTAAGGCTGCCTTCTTGAACAAGAACATGGATATTTCAAGACTTATTATGTAACTGCAACAAGTATAAGAAGATAAAAGAAAGAAAGTTGACATTAAAGAAAGGCAAAGCAAGAAATTCTAGCATTCAGATCAATGGGGAGGTCAATAGCAGAGTGGAAGGGATGGTGGAAAATGGTCCAAAAAAAGTGGGTCAATTCTTATAACTACTCGACAGCTTGTTCTCCCTATCCAAAGCGGTCTGGTGATAGGAATTTTTAGGGTGGCAATGGTTCTAGGGCATATATGGTGCCCAATATCAGGCTAATGCGGCCCAATTAGATCCATCATATCCTCTTTGCAGATTTTGTAGTCGATTGCATTGGGGTTTCTGTGATATGGGAAGGGACAAGTGCTTCAACTGTGTTCAACCAGGGCATATGCTTAGAAACTTTCCAGTGGCTAAGGTTGCTTCTAGGGCAAACTGAGTTTCGGTTGTCTCTTTATCAACTCCGACACAAAAGGGTTCACCATTTGGCTCTGGCACTAGTCAGAACTGACTCTATGCTCTCACTACCTATTATGAGTCTGAGGCATCGCCTGATATCACCACTGGTATGTTGGAACATTTTTCTCATAATATGTACTATTTATTTGATCTGGGGTCCACTCTTTCTTATGTGACCCCATTCATGGTTGTTCATTTTTGTTTTAGTCCTAAGTGTATTTTAGATCCCTTTTCTATTTCTACCCCGATGGGTGACTCTGTGGTTTCTAGGAGAGTCTATAGGGGTTGTGTTGTATCTATGGGTGGTCGGGAGATGTTCGAGGATCTATTTGAATTAGACATAGTTTATTTTGATGTCATATTGATGATGGATTGGTTGCAATCGTGCTATGCTTCCCTAGATTGTCGGACCCATACGATAATTTTTAAATTCCTTAATGATCCAGTTATTAAGTGAGAGGATGGTTCTCTAGCATCCAAGGGGAGATTTATATCTTATCTTTGAGCCTAGATGTTGATTTCTGAGGGATATCTATATCATCCGGTCTGGGTTAAAGATTCTAACTCGGGTGTCCTTATTTACATTTCATCCTAGTGGTGAATGAATTTCATGAGGTTTTCCCTGATGACCTTCCTGGTGTCCCTCCTTATAGGGAGAATAATTTTGGGATTAATCTTGTTCTGAACACTTGTCCTATGTCTATCCCCCTTTGTATAGAATGGCTCCAGATGAATTAAAGGAGCTTAAGGAGCAACTAAGGGATCTTTTAGACAAGGGTTTCATCCATCCTAGTCTGTCTCTGTGGATTGCACCTATTTTGTTCATGTGTAAGAAGGATGGGTCCCTTTGGATATGTATTGATTACTGGTAACTGAATAAGGTAACGATAAATAATAAATACCTTTTTCTGAGGATAGATGATTTGTAAGATCAACTTCGGGGAGGTATGTTTTTCTCCAAGATCAATCTTCGATCCGGTATCATCCGTTAAAGATTAGGGAGGTAAATATCCCTAAGACTGTCTTCCGCACCCGATATGGGCATCTTGAGTTCCTGGTTATGTCTTTTGGGTTGACTAATGCCCTAGTGTAATGACCCGATTTGCTGAATTGGAATACTACACGGTGCTTATGACCCCGAAGGATCACAAGCTAACCCATGACTAATATCTATAACTGTGTACTGCATAAGATAACATAATAATGCGGAAACATGCATTGAAAGGCCATAAGATTCGATCATGAACATATCTAAATAACATAACATCTGTGTGGGGTAATAGAGCACCCAAAATAAAACTGAAGTCTAAAACATGATAGTCTGTATCTAGTCTGAATCTAGTCTGAAAGCCTCTACTGTCTGAAGAATCTGAATAAGGAGTTGATGGGACACGTCCCCAACTAACTCCAACTAATAAGCAAATCAATGAGATACTAGAAAATCATTATGTCCTTGAAGGATGAGGACTCACTTCTACTCTGACTGCTGAATCTGGAACTCGTGTCTCTGAACCTATGGTGTTACATAAAAAGAAAGAACCATAGTGCGAATGCGTCAGTACATATGTACCGAGTATACATGTAAGGTAGGCTATATATAATGGTTCACATGCATGAATAATGCTAACTGACTATCTAACATGAACGTGAGAATACATGTATAAATACGCAACTGTGACTGATAACGTGATTTCATGATTTTTGAGTCTATTTATTGATAACGGACATGCTAGTAACTGATATGACTGATAACATGAAGAACTATATCTGAATAATGCTGATAACATGGGTGACTGTATCTGGGTATAACTGATAACGTGGGTGACTGTAGCTGATAGTCCTAAATTTGATGGAACTATATGAGTTTCGTACTGTATCTGAGTTGACTGTATCTGACAGTCCTAAAATCTGAAAAATTATCTGAGTTCTATTACTGAGACTGATTGACTGTATCTAACATTTCTAATTCTGTAACATGAAACTGTGGGAAGTAGTATCTAACCGACATGCCCAAAGGTGCTATAATAGCTGAGCTGGGGTCCAATCTATGCCCCGATTGGAAGGGTGTCAATACCACACCACTAGTAAGGACAACATATGAGTAACCCTCATATAACAGGTAACTCTAGCGAGAATGGTGGGAACCTTCACATAACAGGTTAAGCCACCTTATCTACCCTCATATAGCAGGCTACGATGTCTCAACCTATGCTGGCTACATAGTTCTGGAATGCAAGGATTGCTTCTAGGAATCACGCCTTCATATAACAGGTGATTTTCGACACTTGGGTTCACTCGGTGCTAATTCCTACTTCCATATGAATAGATACTGAACATGATTTACTGAATTGAACTGAGCATGGACTGAGTTACTGAATTTCCGTGGCTGACGGAATACTACTGATATCTGATAACTGACTGAGTTATGAGATCATGGAGATTTTTCCTGAGTCCCAAGACTATCTGAAGTCTAAGAGTTCATAGATTGACTGAGAGTATCATGAAAACATGACATGGATCTAGGAACACAGCTACTATTTTGGGTACAAGTACCCCCAGGACTCGATAGAAGGGAACTGACATAGCATGATTTACTTGAAGACTTGACTATCATCATAATACATACTACCTTCATAGGAGACTTTCATCAAACATGTAATAGGCATAAACTTGTACATACATGGGTATTTCATGATATCATGCTAGTTAGACAATTTTACTTCATCTAGGCATTTAATCAAACATATTGTAGGCATAATACATGTAAAGCACATCATACAACAATTAAACATCATGCTTCAATTCCAATTCCATCATACAAGGTTTTGTTCATGAGATTTCATAAATATTTATCTATACTAATCAACCCACATGGAATTTATCATCAAATCATGGAATAGAAATCAATTCCTCATTTATCAACATGAAAGAGAACATCCAAAGCATGAAAACATAAAGAAAATCCATAACTTGTATTTAAAAAGGATTCCTGGACCTCATGGATGAAAGAAATCCATTAATGAACACTATGCATACCTTAGATCGTGATTTAGTGAAGATTGATGGTGAAACCTTCTTGAAATTGGACCTTCTATGAAAACCCTAGCTTGAGTTCTTGAGAGTATTTGAGAAAAACATCAATATTTTGGATGAATAAGGGCTAAATCCCGTGTTTGGAAGCTTATATAGGGGAAAAATTGACCCTTTTATCCCTGGACACATAATTTAATTTTCAGTAAAATTTCCCGAATTGGGCCTTTGGCGCGACGCGGAGTTATCATGCCGTGTCACTGGAAATTGATAATTGGGAAATTACATGGTGGCACGACGTGGAGCTATCGCGTTGCCACCTTGTCTATGACCTGGAAGTTTGGTGTGATGCACCAGTACCACGGAGCAAACACTGGCATTTGACAATTGCCATTTGAGCTATCTCTGCGACGCGCTGAAGGCTCAGGTCAAACACTGTCTCACTAAAAAGGCTCTAATTCTTCGCCCGGGTGTCAGATTTGGGCGAATTATATATCGATGAAAAGCTTATTCAATTTATCACATGTTAGGAAGTGAAAATTATGGAAATACCACGTTTATAAGAATGAATTCTTATTTCAAAGCAATTTCTAACATCCTTGAGATGATTTTCAAGATAAGAAAAAGCACGGGTATTACACCTGGTGACCAACATGGACTTGATAAACAAAGTTTTTCTCCAGTTTTTGGATTTTTTCATAATTGTATTCATAGATTATATTCTGGTGTAGTCTCTATTTGTTCATAATTATATTCATATACGATATTCTGGTGTACTCTAAGAGAGAGGCAGATTATGCGGATCATCTCTGTATTGTATTTGAGACCCTGGAAGATCAACAATTGTATGCCCAATTTTTGAATTTTGAATTCTGGTTGAACACTGTCACATTTCTGGGATATGTCATATTAGTAGAGGAATCATGATGGATCCACCAAAAGTTGTAGTGGTTAAGAAGTGGCCTAGACCCGTGACTCCAAACGATATTCAGAGATTCTTGGGTTTAGCTGGTTACTACAAGAGATTTGTGGAAAATTTCTCTTCCATAGTTTCCCCATTGACTAAGTTGACTCTGAAGAAGGTAAAGTTCTTATGGTTTGATGCTCGTGAGGGTAGTTTTGAGAAGATGAAGGATAAACTAACTTTGGATATGGGATTGACTTTACCTGAAAGCATTGATGGATTTGTGGTCGATTATGATATATCCCATATGAGGCTTGGTTGCATTTGAATATAGTGTAGCAAAGTGATAACTTATGGCTCTAGATAATTGAAGGTTCATGAGAAAAATTATCTAACTTATGACTTTGAATTATTAGCTGTGGTGTTTGCATTAAAAATCTGGTGTCACTATTTGTATGGAGTGCATGTTGATATCTTTTCTATTCATAAAAGCCTATAATATGTGTTCTCTCAGAAAGAGATAAATCTCAGGCAAAGAAGGTGGTTTGAGCTACTCAAGGATTATGACATGAGTCTCCACTACCATCGAAGTAAAGCTAATGTGGTTGCTGATGCTTTTAGCAGGTTATCCATAAGAAGTATAACTTATGTGGATGAGGATAAATGGGAATTAGTGAAGGACATTCACCATTTTTCTAACCTTGGAGTTCATATCTTGGACTCGAAAGATGGCGGTGTGTTTTTTCAAGAGGTGGAAAAGTCATCTCTTGGTTCTGATGTGTAAGAGAAATAAGTATTGGATCCAATCTTAATGAAAATCAAGGGTGATGTAGGTAGGCAGAAAGTGATCGCCTTTGAGATTAGTGGTGATGGTACCTTATGGTACCAAGTGAGATTATATGTTCTCAATGTAGATAGGTTGCGAGAGAGAGTCTTGGCAGAGGCTCACAAGTCACGTTACGCCAATAATCCAGGTTCGACAAAGATGTATCATGATCATAAGGAAATCTATTGGTGTAATTATATGAAGTAAGATGTGGCCAATTTTATGGCTAAATACATTATGTGTCAATAGGTGAAGGTTGAGCATTTGCGGCCCATAGGGTTGTATCAAGAAATTGAGTTGCCTATATGGAAGTGGGAAGTGATCAACATGGATTTCATTATCGGTGTTCCCCGATATCGGAATCAGTTTGATTCGATTTGTGTCATCATTGATAGGATGATAGAGTCTGCTCAGTTCTTGCCGGTGAGGACTAATGTCTCTATAACAGCCCATATTTCCCTAGCATAATCTAAGTCCCAATACATGAGTATTCATATATGAAATTTTTGAAAAACTCATTATTTTTCAGTTTGGAGCCTACCATTGCGTAGGAAATTCAGTTACCTTTCCAATGATATAAAATTTGCCTAAATCTGATAATCGAGTAAGAAGTTATGGCAATTTTAAGTTTCAATCATTTAACACCGTCATTTTAAACCTTAGCGCGTCGCGGAGACAGTATAAATGACGATTGGTAATTTCCAGTGAAGCACCGCGAAACCACTGCATTGCGCAGTCAGCCAAAAACCTTATTGTCCTTTTCCAGTGTCCTATCGCAATAATAGCGCATCGCGCCGAGGGTGAATTTCATAATCAAAAGGGCACTGCTATTCCTCCGCGTCACGCCATGCCCTCAGTTCCTAGTTGTCAGTTTTCAGTGACACGACTCCATAGCGCCGTGTCAAGTCAGGTGCCCATTTTGGGAAAATTCGATGAAAAATTAATATTTCATCCAGGGATAAAACAGTCCTTTCCCCTTTTATTTTAGTCCGCCCAGGTGTGTTACTTAATCCCTAAAAACATTTATTTAAAATCATTTTTAAATTAATTTCCCCTAAATCAAAAGGCATTCTCTCCCAAACAAGAACCCTAGCTCTCAAATTCAAGGGTAATACTCAAGAATTCACCAAGAACTTCAAGAAATCCATCAATTAAGGTATGTTAGATGTTTATCCATGGATCCCTTTCATCCATGGAGTCCAAGCAACCCCTTTTAAATTAGGAAATTGTGATCTTTTCAAGTTATTGTGTTTTAAATGGTGATTTCACCCATGAATCTCCATGAACTATGATTCTATACCATGTTATCATGAAATTATTGTTATTATTTAATCCTCTATATTTTAATGTTATTATTTATTGAACAAGACCTCAATTTGACTATATTATGTCAGGTTCATGCTATTTCTATATGTTTTAGGACATTCTTATGAATGTTTTAAACCATGAAATAAAAGTGTTTGATAAAATGCCTACAATAATGATTTATTTAATAAGATCCTTCATGTTTTGGTCTTCCAGCTTTAGTGTCCTTTCAGTATTGTTGTTTTGAGTTCTGGGGTATTGAATACCCAAAAACTATAGCTGTTTATTTAGTCTAGTCTTAGTATATTCCATAAGAGTCTTCAGATTATATTATAAGCATTATCATAATAGTGAGATATCAATTATTCAACTCAGAACAGTCTAGTATTTCAGTGTGTTTTAGTTGGGAGTAGGATTTAGCACCGAGAGAGTGTAGGGATGGCGACTTCCCCTTCATATAGGTAGAGTCGTTAGTAGCAGTACCTATAATCCAGAACTACGTAGCCAGTGTAGGATATGAGTAGTCACCCACTAGATTAGGCTTGACTATCTCGCAGGGGTCACCCGTCAGTTCAGGCATGGCACCCTTAGTCCTTTGGACATTATATCAGTTTAGTGGATCCACACAACTATTGTTAGTACCTGTGGCGCAGTATTAAAACCCATCCAGCTGGGGTTAAAGGTTGGACCCCGATTATCTCAAATTGAGGAATGTCGATTAGATGATACCTCCTACAGTCTCAGATATAGTATCAATTACAGTCCCAATTACATTCCCAATTTAGTTATTCAGTCTTAGTGTTGCTTGACCATAGCACACAAATTTTAGTTATCTCTGTATTTCAGTTTATAGATTTTACTCAGTTATGTTATATGCTTGGTCATGCATCCTCAGTATTTACAAATTTCCATGCATTATTAGTATCTATAGATTCCATGCTCTCTACTCAGTACTCCATTCTTTACATACATATCCAGTAAATTATTAGTTCTGTACATGAAACCATGCATACCAGCCTACCTTATTTAGTATACCAGTACATTTAAAGTACTGATCTCATACCTTTTCTTTTGCACTATGATGTATTATATCATAGGTTTTGACGCTCAGTTCCCAGCTCATGATTAGACTTATTAGATTCTTAGCAGTAGCAGTGGTGATTCCTTATTCTTTGAGTACAGGCTTACTTTATTTCATATCTAAGTTAGTTGTTAGTTGGAGTTTGTTGGAGCCTGTCCCATCAACTAATATTCAGTCAGTCAGTTTTAGAGGCTTTTTAGACATTAGGGTCAGTTATTCAGTATTCAGATATTATAGTTAGCTATCCAGTTTATCATTATTTTATCAGATTCAGTCAATTATTTCTACAGACTCATATTCCAGTTTTAAATTCAGTTATTAAAACCTTATGGCATGTCAGTATTCTTCCGGATTTATGATCATGTTATTTAGTGCTCACAATAGGTACTAGCTCATGGGTTAGCTTATGGTCCCTTAGGACTGTAAGCACCGTGTCAAGACTAGGGGGTAGTCTCGGGACATTACAAACTTGGTATCAAAGCCTAAGGTTTTAAAGTGTCCTAGGAAGTTCGAAAGTTGTGTCGAGTAGAGTCTTGTGCATGGGTGTGTAGCGCGCCATACTTATGGATGAGAGGTTATAAGGCATTTAGGAAAACTTTCCCTTTTTTCATATTCATGTAATGCGAGTGAGGATGAGCTCAAGTTAGAGTACCTGTCTAATCCATTTCTTCCTTCCATATATGTAGAACATGCCTCCCAAAAAGAATGGAAGAAGAATAGAAACTCAGCCAACCCCTCAGCCCGTCCAGGCAGATCCCCTGGACGAACATGTCACTCACACAGAATTTAGGGTTGCGTTCACTACTCTAGCCAACTCCATAGCAGCACAAAATAAATGGCAAGCTACTGTTCTTGCCAACCCAGTGGCCAATACTACTGCAACCATAATTCAGGATTTCACCTAGATGAATCCTTATTCTTTCACGTGGTCCAAGTATGAAGAGGATCCACAGGAATTCTTAGATATGGTTCAGAAGGTAACTAATTCTATGGGGGTGATGTCAGCTCAGAATGCCGAGTTGGCTGCATATCAATTACAGGATGTAACCCATACTTGGTTTAAGCAGTGGAAATTTGATAGAGGTATTGATGCAGGGCCTATAGAATGGGAAGAGTTTTCCATGGCTTTCTTGGATAGATTCTTTCTATTAGAGTTGAAGGATGCCAAGGTGTTAGAATTTATTAATTTGAGGCAAGGAAACATGAGTGTGAGGGAGTATTCTCTCAAGTTCACTCAGTTAGCTAGATATTCTCCTCATGTGGTAGCTGACAGTAGGTCTAAGATGAGTAAGTTTGTGTTTGGCGTGTCTGATAGTATGGTCAAGGAGTGTAGGACCGCAATGCTGATTAGTGAGATGTATTTGTCTAGGATGATGGTCCATGCTCAATAGATAGATTAGAAAAATATTAAGGAGAGGGAGAGAGGAAATAAGAGGGCTAGGAAGGGTAGTTTTAATTTCAATCAGCCAATGTCAAAAGGTGGTAACCATCCTCAGTTTCATCAGAGGTCTTCAGCCCTATTACCTTCTTTAGCCAGTGCCCCAGTACCCAAATTCAGAAATGACAATAGGGATAGGGAACCAGTCTCTAAGTCCCAGGTCAGTGTTAGCAATGCTCATACCAATACTTTATGTCAGAAGTATGGAAGACACCATCAGGGTAAGTATAGAGTGGGTAGTGATGTGTGCTTTGAGTGTAAAAAGGTAGGCTATCGGATTTGGAAGTGTCGGGTAGTTGTTCAGAAAGGTAGGGAAACGTGCTAACAGGGCCAGTCCCATTAGTTGTCAGTTTCATCCGATCGCCGAACTTAGCAGGATGCCGCTTCCAATGCTACTAGTGGTCAGCGTCCGAATAGATTATATGCTTTTCAGTCCCGCCAAGATCAGGAAAATTCTCCTGACGTAGTTACTGGTATGTTTCAAATCTTTTACTTACATGTTTATGCTTTACTAGACCCTGGAGATTCTCTTTCTTTTGTAACTCCATTTATAGCTGTCAATTTTGGAGTCAATCCTAAAAATTTAGCAGAGCCCTTTTCAGTATCTACCCCAGTGGGCGTTTCCATTGTAGCCAGATAGGTATACAGGAACTGTTCGGTCATAATATCTTAAAAAGTTACTTTAGTTGATCTCATAGAGTTAGATATAATGGATTTTGACGTCATTCTCGGCATGGATTGGCTCCACTCATGCTATGCCTCAGTTGATTATAGAAACAGAATAATTCATTTTAAGTTTCCAAATGAACCAGTCCTTGAATGGAGGGGTAGTACTATAGCTCTTAGGGGTTAGTTGATCTTGTACCTTAGAGCCAGAAAGATGATATCGAAAGGGTGTATTTACCATCTAATGCGAGTCAAAGACTTAAACTCATAAACCCCTATTGTTGAGTCAGTCCTAGTAGTAAATGAATTCTCAGATGTTTTTCCTGAAGATCTTGTTCCTCCCGAAAGGGAAATCGACTTCGAAATAGACCTTCTCCCAGATACTCACCCTATATTTATTTATCCATACATAATGGCTCCAGCTAAACTAAAAGAACTAAAAGAATAGTTGAAGGATCTCTTAGATAAGGGATTCATCAGACCCAACATCTCCCCGTGGGGCGCACCTATTTTATTCGTACGTAAAAAAGATGGTTCTCTTAGAATGTACATAGACTACCATCAGTTGAACAAGGTCACAATCAAGAATAAATATCTATTTCCTAGAATCGATGACTTTTTCGACCAACTTCAGGGTTCCAGTTACTTTTCCAAGATAGACCTCAGATCAGGCTATCATCAGCTTAGAGTCAGAGAACGTAATATTCTAAAAATAACTTTCTGAACTCGATATGGTCACTTCAAATTTCTAGTCATGTCCTTTGGTCTTACAAATGCCCCAACAACCTTCATGGACTTGATGAACCAAGTGTTCAAGCAATACTTGGATATGTTTATCATAGTTTCATTGATGACATTCTAGTCTATTCTCGAAATAAAAGCAATTATGCAGACCATCTCAACATAGTGCTTCAGACTCTTAGAGCTCATTAGTTGTTCCCTAAATTTAGTAAGTGTGAATTCTAGATAAGATTACTAGTATTCCTTGGTCATATTATTTCCAGTGATGGCATTAGAGTTGATCCTCAAAAGACTAAAGCGGTGAGAAACTGGCCTAGACCCATCTCTCCATAAGATATTAGGAGTTTCTTGGGTTAAGCTGGCTATGACTGTTGGTTTGTTAAAGGGTTTTATTTTATTGCATCCCCCATATCCATATTGACATAGAAGAAAGTCAAGTTTTAGTGGTCAAATTCATGCGAGAAGAGTTTTCAGAAGTTGAAGACTCGACTCACCTCAGCCCTAGTCTTGACTCTACCAGACAGTTCAGATAGTTTTGTTGTGTACTGTGATGCATCCAGAGTAGGTTTCAGTTGTTTTCTCATGTAGAAAGAAAAGGTCATAGCCTATGCCTCCAGACATCTTTAACCCCATGAGAAGAATTATCCGACTCATGATCTTGAGCTAGCCGCTGTAGTGTTTTCCTTAAAGATTTGGAGGCATTAATTGTATGGGGTTCATGTAGATATGTTCACAGATCAAAAAAGCCTTCAGTATGTGTTCTCTAAAAAAGATTTGAATTTTCATTAGAGAAGATGGTTATAGTTATTGAAAAATTATGACATTAGTGTTCTATATCATTCGGGCAATGCCAATGTAGTAACTGATGCTCTCAGTGGAATGTCTATGGGCAGTGTAGCTCATGTTGAGGATGGTAAGAAGAAGTTAGCTCAGGAAGTTCATTAGCTTGCCCGACTAGGTATCCGTTTACTTGATTCAGCAGGAGGTAGTGTATGGGTGCAGAGTAGATCAGAGTCATCTCTAGTCACCAAGGTGAAGGAAAACTAGGATAGAGATCCCAGTCTAGTTAAATTGAAAGAATTAGTCAGAGATCAGAAGGTGGAGGTTTTCTCCCAAGGGGGAGATGGTGTTTTGCATTGTCAGGGTAGATTGTGTGTTCCTGGTGTAGATTATTTAAGAAAATGAATTCTTGTAGAAGCGCATGGGGCTTGTTACTCTATTCATCCAGGGGACACTAAGATTTACTGCGATTTGTGGGAGATCTATTGGTGAAGTGGGATGAAGAGAGATATTGCAGAGTTTGTAGCTAAGTACTCTACATGTTAGCAAGTTAAGGTTGAGCACTAAAATCCTAGTGGGTCCATGCAGGAGTTCAGTATACATGACTCTATTTGGGTTATCATAGACAGAATGACCAAATTAGCTCATTTCTTGCTAGTTCATACTTCTTATTCAGCCGAGGACTATGCTAATCTCTATCTCAGAGAGTTAGTTAGGTTGTACGGTGTTCCCTTATCTATTATCTCAGATAGAGGTACTTAATTTACCTCTTACTTATGGAAAGCATTCCAAAAGGATCTTGGTACCTAAGTCCACCTTAGTACAACCTTCCACCCTCAGAAAACGGTCAAGCAGAAAGGACCATTCAGACTCTTGAGGATATGCTGAGAGCATACGTTGTTGATTTCAATGGTAGTTGGAATGACCATTTTCCTTTGATTGAATTCACATACAATAACAACTATCACTCCAGTATCCGTATGGCTCCATTTAAGGCTCTCTATGGTAGGAGATGTAGATATCCAATTGGTTGGTTTGAAGTAGGTGAGGCAGTAGTAGTAAGGCTTGACTTGGTGTTTGATATGTTAAAAGAAGTTCAGTTGATCAGAGAACGGCTTAGGGATGCCCAAGGCCAACAAAAATAGTATACTGATGTGAGGAGAAAGGATCTTGAATTTGAGGTCGGTGACTTCGTGTACTTGAAAATTTCCCCTATGAAAGAAGTGAAGAGATTCTTCAAAAAAGGGAAACTCAATCCCCAATATGTCGGTCCTTTTAGAATTCTCAATCGTTTCGGAAAGGTAGCTTACAAGCTCGAGTTGTCTTCAGATTTAGCCTCAGTACACCCAGTGTTTCATGTCTCATTTTTGAAAAAGTGTATTGGTGATCCAGCTGTAGTTGTTCCCTTAGAAAGTATAGATATTTAGAACAGTCTTTCCTTTGAGGAAGTCCCAGTCAAAATTCTTGATCATCAAGTTCATAGACTAAGGAACAAAGAAGTTCCACTAGTGAAAGTTCTTTGGCGGAATCAGTCTGTTGAGGGATCCACTTGAGAAGAAGAGGCAGATATGCGAATCAAGTACCCTCATCTTTTCTCTGCAAATCCAGATTCAGTATAAGGTACCAATTTACTTAAGATTTTCTTTTCTATGTCATGCTCAATTTCAGCCGCACATCATGTTCATGTCAGTCGTGCATTCATGAATCATTGCAGTCATACATTCCATTCATCAAACATGCATATTAAGTGTGTAATCTCAGTCCACTAGTTCCCTCAGCTTAACCAGTTTCTTTCAGGAATGAATGATCCCAAGGGGCAGATATTGTAACACCCCATATTTCCCTAGCATAATCTAAGTCAAAATACATGAGTATTCATATATGAAATTTTTGAAAAACTTATTATTTTTTAGTTTAGAGTTTCCATTGTGTAGGAAATTCAGTTAGCTTTTCAACGATATAAAATTTGCCTAAATCCGATAACCGAGTAAGAAGTTATGGCGCTTTAAAGTTTCAGTCGTTTAACATTGTCATTTTAAACCTTAGCACATCGCGGAGTCAACATAAATGCCGATTGTCAATTTTCAGTGAAGCTCCGCAAAACCACCACATCGCGCCGTCAGCCAAAATCCTAATTGTCCTTTTCTAGTGTCCTGTCGCAATAATGGCGCGTCGTGCCAAGGGTGAATTTCAGAATCAAAAGGGCACCGCAAATCCTTTGCGTCGTGCCATGCCCTCAGTTCCTAGTTGTCAGTTTTCAGTGACACGACGCGATAGCACCACATCGTGTAAGGTGGCCATTTTGGGAAAATTTTATGAAAAATTAATATTTCATCCAGGGATAAAATAGTTGTAATACCCCAAAATTTCTTCAAGTCGAGTTTCATACTTAAGAAGAGTAAGGTCTGATTTCCTAAGTGAGAAATAATTCAGCTGTGTAGAATTTTTCTAATAGAATTTTTTTTTCATGTGGAGAATTGAATAAGCTTTCCGTCGATACTAAATTCGCTCAATTCCAACACTCAGGCGAAGAGTTAGAGCCATTTTAGTGAGACAGTGTACCACCTGGTACCTTGAGCATCGCGGAGTTAGCCAAAATGGTATCATCAAAATCCAGTGAGCCTCCACGATTCCACCACATTGCGGTGTATTTCCAATTTGCAACCAAGGTGGCAACACAATTTCCTCCGCGTCGCGCCATCAAACAGTTTCCCAATTGTCAAATTTCCAGTAAGCTGGCGCTATTATGGCGCGTCGTGCCAGCATGAAAAATTGGGATTTTCAGATTCCGTTATTTAATTCCAAAGGAATCTTAGACTTTTTCCATGACCCCTATTAGTCCGAAACACGAAGTAAAACGCCCAATAAGCCCTTATTCCATTATTTTCCTCACTTTTTTCTCAAGAACATTATATTTTCTCTCAAATGGTCAAGAATCCTAGACAAGAAATCAAGAACAAGACTAAGTATTTTATTCAAGAACCTTCAAGATAGAGTCTTCTAAGGTATCTTAGATGTTGATTCTTGGGTTCCTTCCACCCAAGAATCTCAAGAATCCTTTTCAAAATTTTGAGGTTTACGTATTTATGAGGTTTCATGATTTATGTGTATTAGATTTCATGAATTTGTATTTTTGGATTTTAATTCATGATTTAGACTACCAATTTCAAGAGTTGATTCTAGTATGTGATGAATTGTATGATGTTCATGATAAACCCTCTTCAAGTTGCATGATATTGATGTATTCATGATGATTAAGTATAGAATATGTGGTATAACTAAAGCATGCTCCCCATATGTTTGATAAAATGCTTAAGTAAAGATAATAGTTCCTATTTAGTATTTTAAGCATGAAATCCCCAATTTTGTGATAACTACTGCATGCCAAGCGTTTGTTGAAATGCCTTAGTGAATGTATTATGATAAGTTGCATGCATTCTTCTCCATGTGTATTCCTTATTGAACAACTATGAGATGTTAATATGCATTCCCTTAACATTTATACATGTTAGACATTCAAGTGACTGACGAGATATCGTATTGATTGTGTTGTGAATGAAAGTCCATAGTCATGATTATTGAAGAATTGTTATGTTTTAATTTTATGTATCGAGTTATGGGGGTATTTATACACGATAAATTAGCTACTGTCTAGAGCCAGTGTCAGTTTTCATGATAATCTGAATCATGCCATAATCCTTAGAACTCAGTCAGTTATAAAATTTAGTAATCTCAGACAGTTACAAAACTTAAGAAATCTCAGTAATCTAAGTATCATTAACATTCTCACTTTAGTTCAGTACTCAACTCAGATCTTAGTAGTATTCAAGAATTCAATTTTAGACCTCAGTAGAATTCAAGTAATCAATTCAGAACTTAGTATCATCCAGTCAGATAATGAGATTCAGAACTATTCCATTAGATAATGGAATTAAATAAACTTAGTCAAATCAGTCAAGTAAGATAACTAGTAATAGATTCATCTCAGTCTAGTACAGTCTAAGAATCAGTTTAGTGTATTTCAGTTGGGAGTAGGAACTAGCATCGCGTGAGTGCAAGGATGACAGCTTCCCCGTTTGAGAGGCAGAGTCGTTAGTAATAGTCCCTGAACTTCAGAACTGCATAGCCAGCGTAGGAACATGAGTCACCCATTAGATTAAGGATTGACTATCATATTGCCTTAGGCTTGACATCCTATTCAGGGTCACCCATTAGAGAGGTTTGACCATAGCAGAGGTTTTTACCCGTGGCACGGTATTGACACCCTTCCATCTGGGTTTACAGGTTGGACCCCACTAGATCATATTCGTAGCATGTCGGTTAAGTGAGAACTCCCATAGTTATAGTTTCAGTATCAGTCTTCAGAGTAGTACTCAAAAATCAGGACTGTCAGATACAGTCACCCATCTTAGTAAGGAACTAAGATAGTTCCATAGATTCATGGACCACCCTCTAGATAGGCCTAGTCTCACATAAAGTTAATTAGTCTCAGTACTAATAGAGTCGGAGATCACCCGTTAGATAGGCCTGATCTTAAACTCAGTCCGTCATTTCTATTATTAAAAGATTCAGAGATCTTTCACTAGAGAGGACTGATCTCAACTTCAGTACTCAGTTATCAATATTAGAATATTGAGTTATTCAGTATCTCAGTATTAGTAGTGAGTTCATATATCAGTAAAGCAATATTTGAGTATTAGTATTTAAAGTCACGATGATTTCAGTTACGGTTTGTGCATTCATGCATATATCCTCATTCAGTACTCTCATGTTATTTAGTTAAGCTATGTTTATACATAATCCCTTGCATTTAGTATTACCTCATATAGCATACCAGTACATTCAAAGTACTGATGCATACTTTTCTCTTGCGCTATGGTGTCTTATACCATAGGTTCAGAAGCGTGAGATCCAGAATACACTTAGCAGTCCAGACTTAATCAGCAGCAGTAGACGTAGCAGTGAGTACTCTTCGTTCAAGGATGATCCTTATTTTATTATAGCATTAGACTCAATTTATTTTTAGTAGACGAAGTTAGTTGGGGACATGTCCCATCAACTACACAGTTTAGGTAGTTAGAGGCTTTTCAAATAGAAATATCAGTATTCAGTGTTCAGTTTTGTGTATTTTAGATGTTTTGAACCTTATGGAAAGTTTCCGCCAGTTTTCCATATTTATTATATTATATTATGCAGTGCTTAGGTACAGATATCAGCACAGGGTTAGCTTGTGGTCCTTCGAGGCGTTCCAATTCCAGAAAATTAGGGTGTTACAACAGTCCTTTTCCACTTTATTTTAGTCTGCCCAGGTGTGTTACTTAAGCCCTAAAAACATTTTTTAAAATCATTCTTTAATTAATTTCCCCTAAACCAAAAGGCATTCTCTCCCAATCAAGAACCCTAGCTCTCAAATACAAGGGCAATCCTCAAGAATTCACCAAGAAATTTAAGAAATCCATCAATTAAGGTATGTTAGATGTTTATCCATGAATCCTTTTCATCCATGGAGTTCAAGCAACCCCTTTTAAATTATGAAATTGTGATCTTTTCAAGTTATTGTGTTTTAAATGGTGATTTCACCCATGAATCTCCATGAACTATGATTCTATACCATGTTACCATGAAATTATTGTTATTATTTAATCCTCCATGTTTTAATATTGTAATTAATTAAACAAGACCTTGATTTTACTCTATTATATCAGAGTCATGCTATTTCTATATATTTTAGGATATTTCTATGATTGTTTTAAACCATGAACTACAAGTGTTTGATAAAATGCCTACAAGAGTGATTTATTTAATAAGAGCCTTCATGTTTTGGTCTTCAAGATTTAGTGTCCTTTCAGTATTGTTGTTTTGAGTCTTGGGGGTATTGAATACCCCAAAACCATAGCTGTTTATTTATTCTAGTCTCAGTACATTCCAAAATAGTCTTTAGATTATAGCATTATCAGAATAGTCAGATATCAGTTATTCAACTCAGAACAGTCTAGTATCTCAGTGTATTTCAGTTGGGAGTAGGATTTAGCACTGAATGAGTGTAGGGATGGCGGCTTCCCCGTCATATAGGCAGAGTCGTTAGTAGAAGTCCCTATACTCCAGAACTATATAGCTTGCATAGGTTATGAGTAGGCACCCGTCAGATTAGGCTTGACTATCTCGTAGAGGTCACCCATCAGTTCAGGCTTGACACCCTTAGTCCTTTGGACATTATTTTAGTTTAGTGGATCCACACAACCATTGTTAGTACCCTTGGCTGTAATTCCCCGTCATTTTGGACTAGAATGAAAATCCGTCATTCCTATGCATAGACATTTTAAAAGCCTTGAATCCAATGTAAATTTAGTGTGTTAATCAATTATGTAGTATGGGAATATATTTGAGCATAAATTTAGATCATATAGGTCCCCTAACTCAAGTACAAGTTGAAAGCTTTCCTATCGTTCAAGTTTTAGTTAGCGTCAAAACTTGGGTAAACTTCAATCAAACATAACTAGTTTTATATGACTAATTGGGTGGTTTAATATATATCAAATTAAATATCTTTGAATTATCTTTCCAACGATACCAATTTTGCCCAAATACGATATCGGAGCAAAGAGTTATACCCATTTTACTCCAGCATGTCTGGCTGGAAAACTAGTGACGACATTTTGTGACAAGCTGTCACGCCCGTGATGGCCTATCAGCAATGTCGTCAGACCTGGGCATATTTCTGACCCTGGTGATAACATTTTGTGACAAGCCGTCATGCCCGTGATGGCCTATCACCAATGTCGTCAACCTTAACCCGAAACTCAAAATTTCACCCTTTTCTGACGACCTTTTTGATGACGTCATCACATTCTGACGATATTTCTGACGACGTCGTCAGCCTTAGGCAGAATCCAGCTTCTATGTGATGACATTTTTGATGCCATGTCATGAATTTCGTCAGCTTTTCTTTCCAGAACTTGAGGGACGTTTTAGTAAGGGTATTTTGGTCTTTTCCCTTTACTTCCCACGACTTATAACCCTCAAGGAACGTATTATCTTCCATTCTCTTTAGTTAAACATCTAAAAAATCTCTCTCTTATACTCTCAACCACAATATTAGGGTTTCCATCAAACTCATCTCTTAAAATCAAGATTCAAGCCTTTTTCCAAGATAATCAAGAATTAAGTTTCCCAATCCAAGAACTCTCTAGCAAATCATCAAGGTTTCCTTTCTAAGGTATGCGTGTGTTCATTCATGGATTCCTTTCATCCATGAAGTTCAAGAACCCTTTTCTAAAACTATATATTATGGTTTTCATGTTATGAATAGATTGTTGATCATGTTTATGTGTTGAATGATGCCAAGAGAGAATCTTTATGTGTTATTATGAATCTATGACATCATATGAGTTGAAAACATGTAAGTTTGATTATTTATGATGAGTAATTGTATGATTTACACCTATGCCTAAGTTGTGCATGTAAGGTGTTTGATAAAATACCTAAGAGACTAGAAATCATGCATTATAGCTAAATTGTGACTAAGGAAAAGATTCATAATAGGCCTCTATGATTCAATGTCACCCATGTTGATAATGTGTCTTGTGAACACTGTTGGATTACTCATGAACTAGTCTTATGGAATTATGCTATGCTTACTGGCAAAACCCACTCATGTACAAGATGTAGAATACCCATGTACTTCATGAAATTCCCCAAGTTATGATATTATGGATTGTGGTTGTAATATGTAATGAGCATGATATTGAAAGCTATGCAAGTATATACATGTTGTATGAAATTCCCTTCCATGAAATAGATTGTTGAGAACCATGCTCAGTATGAAATCCCTTATTTATGATATTGTGGATTATGGACTCTACTCTTATGATCAAGTCAGTCATGTGTGTTAGTTTCCTTCCATCGAGTCCTGGGGGTACTTTTACCCAAAAAATATAGCTGTGTGCCTACAGCCATGTCATGTTTTCACGATACTCTCAGTCAAGCCATGATCTATAGAAATCAGTCAGTCATGTGACTCAGGAAAAATCAGTAATCTCAGTAGTTCAGTATTCTCAGTAATCTCAGTGCTCAGTAACCTCAGTAATCATAGTAAATCTCAGTAACTTCAGTACTCTTAATCAGTCCTCATAACTTATTATATTCCATCCGTCATCAGAATCCAATAAAATTAGTTTTAGATCCGCTAAATAGTACTACTATTTTCAGTTCAGTTAATCTGTATCAGTTCTGCAAATCAGTTTAGTTAAGTTATTTAGTTAAGCCCAGTTATTTAGTTCAGTGTCTTTCAGATGGGAGTAGGATTCAGCACCGAGCGAACCTAGGGATAGGGGCTCACCCACTAGAATAGGACTGAGATCCCTAGAAGCAATCCCTAAGTTTTAGAACTATATTGCCAGCGTAGGTACAAGATGTCATTCGTTAGATAGGACTGACATACTCAGGGGTCACCCGTTAACACATTTATATATATAGGACTGATCCCAGGAGTCACCCGCTAGATTAGGACTGACTCCACAATAGATGTCTTTACTGGTGGCGCGGTACTGACACCCTTCTAGTAAGGGCAAAGATTGGACCCCAGTCAGCTTAGCTTGGGGCATGTCGGTTAGATGAACACATCCCACAGTTTTAGTTACAGATTTAGGACTATCAGATACAGTCAACTTAGTTCAGTAGTACAGATTCAGTACTGTTAGAGACAATCAGTCCTTATCATTATAAATAGACTTCAAGATCACCCATTAGACAGGACTGATCTCAACTATATTTAAACAGTATCAGAATCATTAGATTTAAAGATCACCCGCTAGATAGGACTGATCTCAAATTCAGTTACTTTATATAAAATAGAACTCAGATTGTTCTATCAGAACTTAGACTGTTAGATACAATCGCTCAGTATCACTTATATCGGTTAGGTCGATCATCACAGTTATATACGTTATATCAGTTTTCTGAACTCATGTATCAGTCATATTAGTTATCAGAATTCATGATATCAGTATTCAGTTTCAAGACTGTCAGACACATTCAACAAGACCTGTTCTTTATAATTTGAACTGTTAGAAATATTCATTCATCTATTTAGTATCTCAGTATCAGTACACTCATGTTGTCAGTATTCAGACTTAGTAGACAGTATCTCTACGAGTTCAGTTACAGTTATGTATTTATGTATGTATGTATTCTCACATTCATATTAGTCAGCATTGTTCATGCATATAACCCTTTGCATTTAGCCTACCTCATTCGTATACTCAGTACATTCAGATGTACTGACACATTTGCGCTATGGTGCTTTCTTTTATGTTACACCATAGGTTCAGAGGTACGAGCTCCAGATCAGCAGTATCATTCCAGTGTTCAGAGTTTGCAGTGAGTCCTTCTCATTCGAGGATGATATGATTATTGCTACATTTACTATTCAGTTTCTAGATGGAGTTAGTTGGAGACATGTTCCTTCAAATCCTTATTCAGTTCAGTTAGAGTCTTTCAGACTAGATGTCAGATTAGATATTCAGATCTCATTATATTCAGTATTTATGACTTGTTTTGGTATTGTTATACCTTTTTCAGACATTTTGTTATCAGACATTTATTTAGTTCGAACCTTATGGACTTTTATGTTCATGTTTCTGTATTTTATGTATATTATGCAGTATATAGGTACAGATATCCATCATGGGTTAGCTTGTGGTCCTTCGGGATCATGAGCACCGTGTAGCATTTTGGTTCAAAAAATCGGGGTGTTACAGTGGCATAGTATTAACACCTTTTCAGCTGGGGTTACATGTTGAACCCCGATTAGCTCAAATTAGGGAATGTCGGTTAGATGATACCTCCCACAATCTCAGATATAGTATCAATTACAATCCAGTTCATTTATTCAGTCTTAGTGTTGTTTGACCAAAGAATACACATTTCAGTTATCTTAGTATTTCAGTTTATAGATTTTACTCAGTTATGTTATATGCTTGGTCATACATCCTCAGTATTTATAGATTTCCATGCATTATCAGTATCTACGGATTCCATGGTCTCTACTCAGTACTCCATGTTTTATATGCATAACCAGTAAATTGTTAGTTCTTTTCATAAAACCATGTATACCAACCTACCTCATTTAGCATACCAGTAAATTCAAAGTACTGATCGCATACCTTTTCTTTTGTTCTATGATGTATTATATCATAGGTTCTGATGCTCAGTTCACGACTTATGATTAGACTTATCAGATCCTTAGCAGTAGCAGTGGTGAGTCCTCATACTTCGAGGATATGCTTACGTTATTTCATATCCCAGTTAGTAGTTAGTTGGAGTTAGTTGGGGCATGTACCATCAACTCATATTCAGTCAGTCAGTTTTAGTGGCTTTTTTGACATTAGAGTCAGTTATTCAGTATTCAGATATTACAGTTAGTTATACAATTTATCATTATTTTATCAGATTCAGTAAGTTATTTCTATAGACTTATATTTCAGTTTTAAATTCAGTTATTAAAACCTTATGGGATGTCAGTATTCTTTTGCATTTATGGTCATGTTATTCAATGCTCACAATAAGTACTAGCTTATAGGTTAGCTTGTGGTCCCTCGGGACTGTAAGCACCGTGTGACGACTAGGGAAAAGTCTCGGGTCGCTAAATTCTCAGTAGAGGATTATGCTAAATTATTTATTGAGAATATTGTGAAGTTGCATGGGGCACATGTTTCTATAATGTCAAATTGTGATTGCACTTTTGGTGTTCACTTTAGAAAGGTTTGGGGACTAAAGTGAGTCTTAGTATGGTTTTCCACCTACAATCGAATGAGTAAGTGGAAAGGACTATTAATAATTTGGTAGATATGCTCCGGGCTTGCGCGATTGAATATGGTGGTAGCTGGGTTGAACATTTGCTCTTATAGAGTTTGCGAATAATAATAGCTACCACTCTAGAATTAGGATGGCTCTATTTTAGGCCTTGTATGGTAGGAGGTGTATGTCTCCTATTGGGCGGTTTAAGGTCGGTGAGGTGGAGATATTTGGCCTGAATTTGGTTCACCAAGCCATGGAGAAGGTGAAAGTTATTCGGGATATACTCAAAGCCGCCCAAAGTCGCCGAAAGTCCTATGCGGATGTGAGGCATACAAATTTAGAGTTTAAGATTGAGGATAGGGTATTCTTTAAGTATCTCTCATAAAGGGGGTGATGCATTTTGGGAAAAAGGGGAAGCTCAGTGCCGGTATGTCGATTTATATCTAATCTTGAAGTGGGTTGTTAATGTTGCATATGAATTGAAGTTGACCTTTTGTTTGAACTCCATTCACATGGTGTTCACATATCTATGTTGAGGAAATGTGTGGGTGATCCATTGCTAATTATGCCTATCAAGAATATTGGTATTTTGGATTCCTTATCTTATGAGGAGATCCCGATTGAAATCTTAGCTCGATAACTTCGTCGATTGTAGACTAAGGACGTAGCTTCGGTAAAGGTTCTATAAATAAACCACATGGTTGAAGAGGCTACTTGGGAAGCCGAAGAGGACATAAAGTCCAAGTATCCATTCCTATTCCCTATTTCAAAAAATCATGCTTAAGGTATGTATTGTTCTTAACATCTTTCTTAAAGGAAGATTGTGAATTTCTTGGTAATCTATTTTTTATCTTAAAGGTAAGGGTAGAGATATTTGGGGGTTTAGTCGTGATCTAGTCAATGCCTTGTCCCATTATTTGAGGATGAATAATCCGAGTGGGGGAGAATTGAAACACCCTAAATTTTGGCACTTGGAAATTTCCTGAGCTTTGAGCTCACTGCCTTAGTTACAACTTGACCATACGAGTCGTATGGTGTCTTGACGGGTCTGGTGACTCTAGTCGTATGGTATCCTATAAAAGGTGTTTGGGTTTCTATCTTAATTATAACTTAGGGTAAATGAGTCGTTAAGGGTGGTGATGAGTCATTGGATAGAGTCGTAGGGAGTCTTGTGTCTAACCCATTTGAGTTATGTGTTGCATACGACTAGACCTTACGAGTTGTATGGTTTGGTTAAGAGTTGGATGGTAGAGTTCTAAGGTGGATAGTGTATGGAGGTCTTGGTCACTATTTTGATTACAGCTCGTAGTCATACGTCATATATTGTGGTTATGAGTCGATTGTTGACTCGTAGCCAAAGGCGACACTTTTTTAGTTTTTAAGTTGGGGGCAAATTGGACATTTTCAACTTTAACCCTTTTCACCCATGACTTAAAACCTTCCTTGGGACTTCATTATGCCATTATTCCTGATAAAATACTCCCAAAATTCTCTCTCAAACTCCCTGTTCAACCTAAGTCTATGGTTTCAAGGAGAGTGATCATCTATGGTACTAAGGGTGCAATCTCTTCCAAATTTCTTGGTATTTTAGGCATTTTACTCCTCCCTCATTATATTTTTCATTAAATCATGTTATTTAAAGTATTATTCATGTAATATTGTTATGGTTTTGAAGTAAGGGTTAGGGTTTTTTGAATGCTTATTGTCGATATATGTTTTCCCATGGTTTAATTAATATTTCCTATGTTTTATGTGTGGTTTTGAACATGTGGGTTCATGGGTACTGGGATTGAACTTGATAATGGTAACTTTATCTAAACTTGTGACTTTTGAAGTGGTTATGACCCCAACCCTGTATTGTAAAATTGGTTTGTAGTTATGAGGAAGGTAGAAAGTTGAATTAGGGGTACAATGGAATCCCCAAAGTGCTTGGTTTGACTTACTTTTTGAAACTAATGCATGATATAAATTGTTAAATGGTTAAGGGTATATTTGAAAAACCTTGTGGTACGGGAATCCCCCAAGTGAATTTTCAATGAAAACCTGCAGGGTACATGGGATCCCTCAACTGATTTTAATAATTGAGTCTGCGGGGTACACAAGAATCCCCTAAGTGTTGGCTAGACATTGCTTGCAAGATATAGTCGGTATGACGATACCACTTAATAATGCCTTAATAATTGACTCATGGAATTGGTGGTTTTGTTGCATTCTAAATTCTTTTAATGGGCAATAATGGGGGTCATGATAACTAGCCGTCAAGGTGTGATTCCGAAGGATGAACAGTGGAAACTCATGTTTAGTGACATGAGGGTTAGTCTTGATATCCATGTGATTGTGGGGTACAAGGAAATACCCTAAGTTTATTCACGTATATATGTATCATAAAGGGTGAAGTGTACAAGGGAATCCCCAGCCATATATGGTATCTTCGGTTCGTGAGGCTATACGCACTGAGGCCCGTTCAGTGCATAACACTAGACCCATATAGCCTGTGGGTTGAATTATAATGGTAAAGCTACATATTTGTTTTATTTGGTTTGTATTAATTGCATTACTTAATCTTTATCCCTGAGTTACATGCTAACATTCACCACGCTAATCATCTTCGAGCTCTGTATCCCCATGCGATGCAGTAATCGGCCATACTAACATTCCTCCTGCTCAGTGACTTGGTGATTCAGGGATAACTTTTGAGTCAGCCTGAAGTGGTGAGCTTTCATAATCCAGAAGACCCTATTTCATGCTATGGATTTCCTTGTGTCCTTATTATTTTTTTTTAGTTTTGTTTTGGCTATGGTTTAGGGTATGTTCCAACTGGATATTTTATTTTATTTTGGTTAGAGGCTTGTTGGAATACTATGGGCATAGGTGGTGTGGGTATTGGGATTAGCATTGGTATTGGTATTGGTATTGGAAGTGGGATTGGTAGTGGGTGGTTAATTCATTATGGATTTTGGTTTTGGTTATAGACTCATTACAATGTTTTTAAATTAGTATTATCTTATCTTGTTTTATGTTTGGAATTCATCCGAGATGGGTGAATGGTGGTCAGTGGTTTCCGTATTGGGGGTGGTCTCCATTCCAGGTTGGAATTGAGATACCCGACATGGCCAGGACCTGGTTCGGGTCATTTTAGGACTACCTTTCCTCTCTAAGACTGGTTCATTTGGAGACTAAAACTGGACTACTCTATTTTAACAATCAACTGAGGCATAGCAATAATGGAACCAATCCATGCCAGGAATAACATCAAAATTAGTCATGTCTAACTCTATAAGGTCGACCAAAATGGCCTTGTGGGATACTGTGAATGGGCAATTTCTATATGACCTTCTGGCTATGATTGAAATACTGACTGTAGAAACTGAGAAAGGCTTTGCTTGGATTTTGGGACTAACACGAATATCTACTTCTATATAGGGATCCTCCAAGGAAAGTGTGGCTCTGGGGTCTAACAATTCAAACACATAGGTATGAAAAATTTGTAACGTACCTGTGACCATGTCAGGAGAACCCTCCTGATCTTGTTGAGTCTAACGGGCATACAACCTATTATGACACTGTCCGCTAGTTGCACTATATGTAGCATCCTACTGAGTTAGGAGATAAACTTGAATGGCGGAAGAGTTAATCTAACTCTACTGACGAACATCCTTACCCCTTTGCACAATAATTGGATAATCCCTCATTCTATGGCCTAACTTGCCACACTCAAAACAAGCACCACTGCCCACCATGCACTCACCCTTGTGGTTTGAACTACACTTCATGCAAGTTGGGTTGGTGCGACCACTACTCACACTCTCCTGGGACTTAGAGAATGGTGCTTTATCACGAGTATCTTTTCTGAACTTTGGTACTGGAGCACTAGTAGAGGATGGATCTAGGGCAGAATATTTCTGGTGAAACTAAGAACGATTTCCACTATCCGATCTCTGGTGAGAGAAATTTCTTCTATCAGTTCTGGCCTTTTAATCTCCCTTTCCTTCTTTTTTATCTTCTTCTCCTTATTCTATTGATCACGGATAGTCAATCTAGAGAGGTCCATCTCCTTGACCAACATAGTCATCCTACACTCCTTAACCACATCCTTAAAAACACCGAACACAAACTTACTCATCCAGGCCTTAGAATCCAGCTAACATAGTCAGAGCATACCTTGCCAACTAAGTAAACTAGAGTGAATACTCCTTAACCCTCATACTGCCCTTTTTTAAGTTGATGAACTCGTACACTTTGGCTTCGTTTAACTCAAGTGGGAATAACCTATCCAAAAATACAGTAACGAACTCATCCCACTCCACTGGCCATGCATCTACACCTCTGTCCTCTTTCTACTTCTTAACCTTAGTATCATCCACTCTATACAGTTGGTAAGCATACAAATCAACACTTTCACTTGAAGTGAAACCTATGATTTCAGTCACTTTTTGATCACTATCTACAAACTACTATGGATCCTCCTTAGGCTTGGACCAAAGAACATCAGGGGATTCATCTAAGTGAAATCCAGGATTCTGATCGCTGCTGTATTCTCTGCTAGGTTGGCTGGTGTAATAACTTGCTAGTTATTCTGTGTAGTTATGGCTTGGGATAATTCTGTAAAAGTAGTGCTGAACTCAAAATGAGAGACCTATTCATTCAATGGGTCTTAGAGCTGGTGGCGGGACTTGTTGATTCCCATTTCACCATCCATTAGTTCTACTAGGAGGCATTATATGTAAATGGATAGATGAAGAGTTAGAAGAAAAAGTTTAATAGAGTTCACACTCAATCGCATGACATGAATCATGAAAGAAGTGAGAGCTTCCTAAAATATTTCATCGTCTTTCTCTCATAAGTATGGTGCACTTCACACCCATGAACAAGACTCTACTCAATGCGGCTTTCAGTCACCCTAGGACACTTTATACCTATTGCTCTAATACTAAGTTTTTCACGACCCAAGGCTACCCCCTAGTCGTAACATGGTGCTTAGAGTCACAAGTGACCCCAAGCTAATGCATAGTCTGGCATAACTCTAAGAATACAAGAAAAGTAACAAAAATATAGGGAGAAACCTAAGTGAGATAACTAATTGGAATAAATTAATGAATATACTAGATATTAACAAAAATTTAGAAATAAAATTGTCTGGCAACCAATCATGCTGCAAATCTAAACAAGTGTGTTAAAGACTCTAAAACATGATGAGTTGTTGGAACAAACCCCCAAAAAACTCCAACTAAATGAAATGAAATAGACTAAAAGAAAATAAATAACTGATAGCTGGTCCTCGCATTATGAGGACTCACCAATACTACTGCTGAGTGGTACAAAAATGGGCTAAGTACGATCTGGACATTGTACGTTTAGACCTATATTATCAGATAATATAGCATAGGAAAGTATGTGATAAGTACTTTGAATGTACTAAGTAGCGAGATGGGAAACTAATTGGTCAATCTAAACATGAATGCATGAAACATGATTAGCTGAATACAATGTTATAACACCCTAGGTTTTTAAACCTTAGAAAATTTCCTGGATTTTTGGTTTCTAGATAAGATACGACAAGAGGGAATGAGTCATACACTGGGGTATGAGAGGTATGGGTTGGTCATATGCTGACCAGTGTTGGATGGTGGGTTGAATCTTGTTCCTAGAATATATATGAGTCATATAGTGGATACGGGTCATTTGGTTTGCGTATTTACTTCTTAAACTTGGTAGCTTAACCTGGATTTGAATACGAGTGGCTCGTCATGAGCCGTAATCTAGGGTGCGATTTGTACCATGGACTTGTATGGTGGACATTATTTAATCTTCTTTTGATTCTATTCTTCCAGGGGTACGAGTCGTATGCTTTGGGTATAATTTAGTTTGGGTAAGTCATACATTGAACCTTTTTGGGTCCAAGGAGAATACCTAGGGTACAAGTACTGGGTAACACTCATATTGGAAGGTACGACTGGTATGATTAGTCATACCACCTGACGGGAAAATTATGCAGTTTAATTAAGGGCAATGTGGACATTTCCCTTCTTAACCTAATTTGGCCCCATGACTTTTAACACACTTGGGAGGTTATTTTCCCTATTATTCTCTTCATTAACACTTAGAAAACACTCTCTAATCCTCTCTTAAATTCTTTGGAAAATGAAACTAGGGTTTCATATTATGGATTAATTTTGGGGCTTGTGTTGGTAATTTCTCTCCATTATCTTCTTAATTAAAGCATGTACTCATCCCTCATTGTTAGTTCCAACTAAAGGCATGTTTTCATGGTATATTTATTGTATGGTTTTGGGGTTTTCAAATATGTGTTGGGATTTTGGTTATAATGGCTTGGTTATGATTTTCTTATGTTTTAATTGTTTTTATTCATGTTTTAATGGTGGTTTTGGCTATTCGGTTTCATGGGAATGGTCACATGGTAATTGGTTTAGTTTTGGAAATACTATGCCTCCAATATGTTTTATAAAATACCTATGGTAATGTTTTTACTATATTTTTGGGTTTTTTCATGGAACTATTGCATGGTATGATTTGGTAATGGAACCCTAAATGGTTTAAATGTTTTGGTGGTCATAGTTATAGTAAATTGAACATTGTTGTGGGGTTTAATGGAATCCCCCGAGTAAACATGTTAATGGACAACTTGTGGGGTGCATGGGACTCCCCCAAGCAAACATAACAGAACACTTGTGGGGTACATGGGACACCCCTAAGTTAACTTGGTAATTGAGTACACAGGAATCTCTTTAGTTGGTATGACGATACAACTATTAATAGCCTTTGTTAATAATGAATGGAATAATAGATTGGTTGGTTGGAAATGATTTTAATTGGGTAAAAATAGTGGCGTGTGATAGCTAGCCGTGAAAGTGGGAGTTCAATGAACGAACAATGGAAACTCATATTTTCCAGCATGAAGGGTTGGTCACGGTGACCATTTATTATACTCTGAGGTACACGATAATAATCTAAGTACACTGTACATATGTATCAAGGAGAGCAGAGGGTACTTATGAATCCCCTACTCTTATGGTATCTCAGCTTCGTGCAGTTATAGGAATTGAGTCCCATTCAGGGGGTTACACTGGACCCATATAGCCCGTGGGTGGTATAATGCCCCGATTTTATGAACCGAAATGCTACACGGTGCTCATGACCCCGAAGGACTACAAGCTAACCCATGACTGATATCTGTACCTATAACTGCATAATATACATATAAAATGCGGAGACATTAACAAAAAGGGCGTAAGGTTCAATCTTGAATAATAAAATATCTGAAATAAGGTGGTATCATAGTACCAAAACAAAACTAAAAATACTAAAGTCTAAATCTAAAAACTCCATAATCGTTTGAAAGCCTCTAAACTGTCTGAATAAGGAGTTGAAGGAACATGTCTCCAACTAACTCCCTAAACTGAAAATAAACTGAAATACTGGAGTAATAAATGTAACGATCATGTCCCCGAAAGATGAGGACTCACTGCTTACTGAAATGCTACCGCTGATCTAGAATCTACACCTAAGAACCTATGGTGTAACATAAAAAGAAAGCACTATAGGGCAAATGCGTCAGTACAACTAAAGTACTGAGTATACGTGGGGGTAGACTAAATGTATGGGGTTTATATTCATAAACATGCTGACTAATATGAACGTGAGAATACATACGTACATACATATGTAACTGCTGTTGGACTAGTAGTGATACTGACTACTTGAGTTTGAACTCTGACAATATGATTTTGTTTGAACTCTGACAATATGATTTTCGTGATACTGAGATACTGAATGACTGATAACATGGATGACTGTATCTAATAGTCCAAATTCTGAGGAAAACTATCTGAGCTCCAAACTGTATCTGAACATCTAAGTCTGATATCAGTCCTAGCTAACAAGTGATCTCTGAAATTGATAATGAGAATACTCGACTGAATCTGAGATTGAGATCAAGCCTGTTTGTCGAGTGACCTCTAGATCTAATAATAAGCATCTGAATATGGGACCAAGACTATCTGAAAATATGGTCTAGGAATCAATGGAACTATCTGAGTTTCTTACTGATATCGATGACTGTATCTGACAGTCCTGATTCCGGATTTCTACTTTGAAGGCTGATACTGAAACTGTAACTGTGACTGTAACTGTAGGAGGTAGTAACCTAACCGAAATACCCCGATACTGTACTAGTAGGGCCCAATATTTTCCTCGATTGGAAGGGTGTCAATACCGTCCCACGGATAGAGACCTCTACTATGGTCAAGCCTCTCTGACGGGTGACCCTAAACAGGAAATCAAGCCTAAGGCAATATAATAGTCAAGTATAGCCTTAATCTGACGGGTGAATGACGTCCTATGCTGGCTACGCAGTTCGGGAGTATAGGGATTGCTGCTAAGGGCTCTGCCTTTATAATGGGAAAACCTGCCATCCCTGCACTCGCTCGGTGCTAGTCCCTACTCCCTACTGAAAGACTCTAAAAAAGATTAACTGTGCTGAACTGACTAACTGAACTGAACTGATTTATAAACTGATTAACTGAGCAGATAATATATCCTTAGCTGAACTAAGCTGAATTCACTGAGCTTCGTTGACTGACCAAAAAGCTACTTGAGATCTGAGGTCTGACTGAGAGTACTGAAACTATTGGGACTACTGAACTACTGAGATTTCTGAGTTTTTCTGAGTCACGTGACTAACTGAAATCTATGGAGCATAGCTTGACTGAGGATGTCTTGAAACATGACACTAGCTCTAGGCACACATCTATAGTTTTCGGGTACAAGTATCCCCAGGACTCGATGGAAGAAAACTGACACACATGACTAACTTGATCAAAAGAGTAGAGTTCATAATTCACAATATCATAAGTAAGGATTTCATAATAAGAATGATTCTCAACAAACTATCACATGATCAGGAATGCACACAATATGTATATACTAGCATGGCTTCAATAACATGGTCATTCCATATCACAACAATATCATGAGCATCTCATACAATATCTTCAATTCAAGACAATAGCATGGGGATCACGTTGAACATAAACTTAGAACATAGAATAGTCATTTAGGACTTATTGTGTCATAAAAGCATGATTTCTATTCCCTTAGGAATTTTCACAAACACCTTACATTCACATCTTACGCATAGGTGGATTCATCAAGATTACAAATATTCAACCACCAATTTCACATATTTATACATTAAATAGTACCATATCCTCACACAAAACATACAAAGATGCCATCTTAGGCATCATCAAACTCCAACCACATGAACATCAACCACCAACAACATAAAAATCATAATACATAATTTATAAGATGGCTCTTGAGCTTCATGGATGAAAGGAGTCCATGAATCAACTCACGCATACCTTAGAAGGAAGATGCTTGATGATTGACGGAGGGATTTCCTTGAAATTGGATCTTCAAGCTTAATTATGCAACCCTAGTTGTTTTGCTCCTATGGTTCTCTTGGATAATGAACTTAAGATATTAGTAGGGTTGTAATATAATTAGGATCTATATATTTCGTAGGGTTAAGTTTAGGGACGTGTAAGGAGTGTTAATAGACGTAATTACCCTAAAAATAACTCAAAATTGAGTGTTTTTACCACTTGGATTTGACTTAGGCGGCGCCCAAGTAATTGCACAAGCCAGGTTGGGCGGCGCCTAACCAATCGCTTCAGTTTGGTTGGGCGGCACCTAACCAATCGCATACCCTTACTGTCTCTCACAAAAATGGGCATAACTTTTTGCTCGGGTATAGGATTAAGGCAAAATTGGTATCGTTGGAAAGGTAATTCGATTCTCTCAATATGACCATTAAAAAATCAAACACTAAAACTTGATGGATTCAATAACTCTTAGCTTGTATTACGTTATGTGACTCATATGAACATGATTAATGCATCATAAGCTATCTTATTGCTAGGATACTTATTGTAAGTCATGTACTCAAGTATGAATCACAGGATAGGATATTTCATTTGTAGGAAAAAATGGTTCATTTCCTAGCTTAGAAACATGCGGGGTATTACAATATCTCCCCCTTGGGAACATTCGTCCTCAAATGAAAATTAACTAAGGTTGGAGAGATGATAAGATGAAGTACATACAAGACATACACTACTGAAACATGGGTTCATGAATGACATGACTGAAAGCTGAGCACAACATACTGAACATGCATATCTGATGCATGGGAAGCTGATTCATGAACATAAGACTGAGGATTCTAATAAAGTGAGTTTTCTCAAAATGAGAAAGCATATTTGATGCACAACTGAAAGGGTGAATACATGAATATCTGATGCATGATTACATGTCTGACATAATATGTAAATGTATGAGTGAAGATACTGATAAATAGTACTTTCTCTACTGAACACGTATATCTAATGCCTGAATATCTGACTGAGATGACTCTTGAAAGCTTGACTGATTATTCCATGGCACTTGATAACTAATTTATAACGGGAACATGAAATCATTAAGAAAATGTGGGGTATCTCCCCCTTGGGAAACTATGTCCCTCTAGGAATGTTTACCTTGCTGAGATACTGGGGTGATGCACAGGGCTTCTACGAACTAGATTATAACTAAACTTTGGAGAGCTGAGACTAATGCATGATGCATGAACTGAACTAGACCTGCTAATGTTACTGACTAACTCATGTGGAAACTTAAGATCAAACGAGCGCAAGATATCTAACAATGCATACAATGATCATGAAAAACTTGTATCGTACCCGACTTTAGGTTAGGGAAACTTTCTGGATCATGGTGAGTCTGGAGTGAATAGAGTCGATTCTGACGCTGTCCACTATTAGTGCTGGGATTTGCGTCCTGCTCACGCGAATCTCTTCCTTTCTGAGCTAACACTTTACACTCCCGCATTCTGTGTCTTGGCTTACCACACCCAAAACATACCTGAATATTAGCTCTGCATATACCTAGATCATTCTTGCCACACTTTCCACAAAGAGGATAAGTACGCTCACTTCTAACACTACTATGGGCTTTGGAGCCTGGAGCCCCACCATGACTAACATCTCCAAAGTTAAGTATGGGCACCTTAGCTGAAGATGGAACAGGGGCTGAATTTTTCTGACTATGGTGAGAACGATTACCACCCTGTGACCCAACCAGAGAAAAGCTGTAACTACCTATTCTAAATATCTTATTAGATCTCTCCCTCACCTTAGACTTATCTTCCTCTATCTGCTGAGCATGCATCATTAACCTACCAAGGTCCATGTCCCTATTGAGCATAGCTATTCTACACTCTTTCAATACTAACTAGGACACACCAGTCACAAACTTACTTATACTCGCTCTAGGGTCAGCTATCAAGTTGGGAGCATACTTAGATAACTGGTTGAACTTAAGATAATACTCCTTCACTGTCATGGAGCCTTGTCTCAGGTTCATAAAATATTCTACCTTAGCTTCTCTCATGTCTAACGGGAAAAACTTATCTAAGAAGGCATCCTAAAATATCTGCCAAGTCATAGGAGTTGCATCTTCCCCTCTACTCTTCTTCCACAACACTACCCAATCATGATCAATATCTTTCAGCCTATAGGACGCTAATTCCACACTCTTTTCCTATGACAAATGCATGATTTAGGTGATCTACTTTACCACTTCTAGATACAGCTGTGGGTCCTCACCTGTTACTGACCCAAAGAATTCTGGAGGGTTCATTCTCATAAAATTTTTGATTCTGGCTGCAGCGGAATCCCCATATTGCTGGGGTAGGGCTGTAGTCTGTCGGTTGCCCTGAAAATTAGTGGTCACAGCCTGGGCTAGCGCCTGAAAAGCTTCCCAAAATTCTTCATGTGACACATTCTCATTCAAAGGATCTGCGGGCTGCGGGGCTGACTGATTCCCTGTTCTCTTCTTAGGAGGTATGTTCTGCAAATAGAAGAGGAACAAGGATTAAACTGAGAGTTCAACTTGAGCTTTTGCTCACTGGCATGATATGAGTACTGAAAGAAAGGAAACTGTTCCTAAAACATCTTATAGCCTCCCGTACATTAATATGGCATGCAACACACTCATGTTCAAGACACTACTAGATATGGCTTTCAGACTTCCTAGCATTCTATTAAACCTTAGGCTCTGATACCAAGTTTATAACACCCTAATTTTCTTAACCGAAATGCTACACGGTGCTCATGACCCCGAAGGACCACAAGCTAACCCATGACTGATATCTGTACCTATAACTGTGTAATATACATATAAAATATGGAAACATAAAAGAAGAGGGCGTAAGGTTCAATCTTGAATAATAAAATATCTGAAATAAGGTGGTATCACAGTACCAAAACAAAATTGAAAATACTAAAGTATAAATATGAAAACTCCATAATCTTCTGAAAGCCTCTAAACTGTCTGAATAAGGAGTTGAAGGAACATGTCTCCAACTAACTCCCTAAACTGAAAATTAACTAAAATACTGGAGTAATAAATGTAACGATCATGTCCCCAAAAGATGAGGAATCACTGCTTATTGAACTGCTACCGCTGATCTAGAATCTGCACCTAAAAACCTATGGTGTAACATAAAAAGAATGCACCATAGCACAAATATGTTAGTACAACTAAAGTACTGAGTATACATGGGGGTAGGCTAAATGCATGGGGTTTATATGCATGAACATGCAGACTAATATGAATGTGAGAATACATATGTACATATATATGTAACTGCTATTGGACTCGTGGAGATACTGACTACTTGAGTTTGAACTCTGACAATATGATTTTCATGATACTGAGATACTGAATGACTGATAACATGGATAAATATATCTAACAATCCTAATTCTGGGTAAAACTATCTGAGTTTCAAACTGTATCTGAACATCTAAGTTTGAGATCAGTCTTAGCTAACGAGTGATCTCTGAAACTGATAATGAGAATACTCGACTGAATCTGAGATTAAGATCAAGCCTATCTGCCGGGTGACCTCTAGATCTAATAATAAGCATCTAAATATGGGACCAATCCTATCTGATGGGATGGTCCAGGAATTAATGGAACTATCTCAGTTCCATACTGAGATCGATGACTGTATCTGACAGTCCTAATTCCTGATTTATACTCTGAAGGCTGATACTAAAAATGTAACTGTAACTGTGACTGTGACTATGTGAGGTAGTAACCTAACCGAAATACCCCAATACTGTACTGGTGGGGCCCAATCTTTTCCCTGATTTGAAGGGTGTCAATACAGTACCACAGGTAAAGACCTCTACTATGGTCAAGCCTCTCTGACGGGTGACCCTGAACAGGAAATCAAGCCTAAGGCAATATAATAGTCAAGTATAGCTTTATTCTAATGGGTGACTCCTGTCCTGTGCTGGCTACGTAGTTTTGGAGTACAGGGATTGCGGCTAACGGGTCTGCCTTTAAAATGGTAAAAACTGCCATCCTTGCACTCGCTTGGTGCTAGTCCCTACTCCTAACTAAAACTCTCTAAAAAAGATTAACTATGCTGAACTGACTAACTGAACTGAACTGATTTATAAACTGATTAACTGAGCTGATAATATTTCCTTAGCTGAACTAAGCTGAATTCATTGAGCTCCGTTGACTGACGAAAAAGATACTTGAGATCTGAGGTCTGACTAAGAGTACTGAAACTACTGGGACTACTGAACTACTGAGATTTCTGAGTTTTTCTGAGTCACGTGACTAACTGAAATCTATGAAGCATAGCTTGAATGAGGATGTCTTGAAACATGACAATTTCTCTAGGCGCACAGCTATAGTTTTCGGGTACAATTACCCCTAGGACTCGATGGAAGAAAACTGACACACATGACTGACTTGATCATAAGAATAGATTCCACAATTCACAATATCATAAGTAAGGATTTCATAATAAGAATGATTCTCAACAAACTATCACATGATCGGGAATGCACACAATATGTATATACTTGCATGGCTTCAATAACATGGTCATTCCATATCACAACAATATCATGAGCATCTCATACAACATCTTCAATTCAAGACAATGGCATGGGGATCATGTTGAACATAATCTTAGAACATGGAATAGTCATTTAGGACTTATTATGTCATAAAAGCATGATTTCTATTCCCTTAGGTATTTTCACAAACACCTTACATGCACATCTTACGCATAGGTGGATTCATCAAGATTACAAATATTCAACCACCAATTTCACATATTTATACATTAAATACCACCATATCCTCACACAAAACATACAAAGATCCCATCTTAGGCATCATCAAACTCCAACCACATGAACATCAAACACCAACAACATAAACATCATAATACATAATTTATAAGATGGTTCTTAAGCTTCATGGATGAAAGGAGTCTATAAATAAACTCACGCATACCTTAGAAGGAAGATTCTTGATGATTGACGGAGGAATTTCCTTGAAATTGGATCTTCAAGCTTAATTATGCAACCCTAGTTGTTTTTTTCCTATGTTGATCTTGGATAATTAACTTAAGATGTTAGTAGGGTTGTAATGTAATTAGGAGCTATATATTTTGTTTGGTTAAATTTAGGGACGTGTAAGGAGTGTTAAAAGACATAATTACCCTCAAAATAACTCAAAACAGAGTATTTTTGGCACCTGGAACTGACTTAGGCGGTGCCCAAGTAATTGCACAAGCCAGGTTGGGCGGTGCCTAACCAATCGCCTAATTTTGGTTGGGCGGCGCCTAACCAATCGCATACCCTTACTGTCTCTCACAAAAATGGGCATAACTTTTCGCTCGAGTATTGGATTAAGGAAAAAATGGTATCATTGGAAAGCTAATTCGATTCTCTATAATTGGTGGGTAGAAATATGCAGAAATACCTCATTAACATAGAGTTATACTCGTTAAAATATGAACCTTACAAAATTGAACACTAAAACTTGATGGATTCAAAAACTCTTAACTTGTATTACCTTAATTGACTCATATGAACATGCTTAATACATCATAAGCTATATTATCGCTAGTATACTCATTGTATGTTATGTACTCAAGTATGAATCATAGGATAGTAGATTTCATATGTAGGAAAAATAGTTTGTCTCCTTGCTTAGAAACATGCGAGGTATTATAGGTAGTTTTAGGACAGTTAAGCTACACATAACCAGGGTAATTGTATCAAATACATGCTAAAACCAGTTCCCTATTCCTGACATGGTTATATATATGTATGGTTTGTATGAATATAGTTGATTTACTTTGTTTTACTAGTTGTCATTATTTTATCCTTATCCTGAGTTCATGCTAGCGTTCACCCGCTAACCCATCTTCAGGATACTGTATCCCTATGCAATGCTGGATGTCAGGAATTGGTCGTCCTACTCCTCCTTCATAGTGATCAAATTTTAGGATCAATTTTTGGATTGAAGTGGTAAGCTTCCCTCTTTTCGAAAGGCTCTATTTTATGTTATGGACATTTTTATATACTTTGGTTATTTTATGGATATTGGTTTTGGCTATGGTTGGGGGCATGCCACAATCAGATATTGTTTTTTTTTGGTTAGAGGCTTTTCTGGAACTACTAAGGGTTGGTATGGGCGGGATCAATACTAGTGTCAGCCTTGGTTCGACACTGGTATTGAGGCTAATATCATTGGACTAAATTTTTCACTGTTCCATCCTCTTTTATTTTGGGATTATATATAATTATTATGAAACTTATATGGTATTGTTCTGGAATATGGTTTGGTTTGGTATTTGTTATCGATTGGTATTGGATGGTTGGGCTAATTTCAGTGGTCACGGTCATAGACTCATCCCAAAGTCTTGGATTTTATTATAATGCTATATTATTATATGTTTGGAATTCATCTGACATAGGATATACATAGGTTAGTTGGGTTGGGTAACGGGGGTGGTCTCCAGTCCTAGTTGGACTTGGGATTCCTATTACAACTCGACACTGGTTTGGTTTGTGTCAAGTTAGTATCAGAGCTTTAGGTTCATGGTCAATTTAGAGTCCACAAAGCGGTGTCTAGTAGAATCTCTTTTAGAGGTGTGTAGCATGCCACAGTCGTAAGAGATAGTATGCAAGGTATTTAAGAATGTTTCACTTCTTGGTATTCTATTTTCAAGCTTGGAGTGAAAGTCCTATAATTTTCTCTAATCCCTATTCGTTCGCTTTTCAGATCATGCCTTGATGATCAAAAACACAAAGAAACTCTTTTATCCTATCTGGGGATGATATGGAATGGAAATAGGGTACCCATACTTGGTCTAAGGGTCAAGTTCCTGATAGTTTTAGAGTTTGATGGGTTGCTACTTGTCCTCTTCAGGGTGAGGTGACAAATGCGGAATTTTGTCAATCGGTTTATACTATTGCTTAGTTGGTTGCTGCTCAGGCTGAGTGGGATACATTTGGTGTTTCATCTGCAGAGGCCACAAGGGTTGTCCAATTTATGATGATGAATCCTCCTACTTTTACTGGTGTAAAGGTGGAGGAGTATCCACAGGGTTTCTTGGAAGAAATAGAGAAAACTTTTAGGGTTATGCAGGCCACAAAATGGAAGGGGTAAATTTTACATCTTATTAGCTCAAGGATGTTTTGTACCAATGGTACAAGGAGTGGGATAGGGATAGAGGTGATGTTGAAGAGTTGTCCTTATGGGAGACTTTTTCAAATACTTTTTTGGATTGCTTCTTTCCTTAGGAGCTGAGGGAAGTAAAGATGGAGGAGTTTTTGAATCTTGAGCATAGAAAAATATCTGTTAAGGAATATGCCTTAAAAGTGTATCAATTGTCAAGGTATGCTCCAGAATTAGTATTGGATTTGAGGGCGAGGATGAGAAATTTCACTTCCAGGCTATACTGGATTTTATAATTGAAAACAAGATTGCATTTTTGATTAAGGATATGGATATTTTGAGGTTGGTGGTTCGTATGCAAAAGGTGGAGGATGAAAAGAAAAAATAGGATAAATTTATGGAAAGGTAGGGAAAGAAGTTCAGGTTTTTTGAATAAGGTGGTGGGTAACAACAAGGTGGTCGAGATGGAAGTAAGTGGCCAAAGAAAAAGTGGGGGAGATCTGGTTCCTTCTATTTTGATAGTGCTCCTTACCAGAAGCCTTCGGGTGATAGGCGTCAGTAGGGTTGTGATAATTTTTGGGCATTGGGTGCCCAATCTCAGGTGACTGGGGCATAGTTGGCTTCGTCATGACATTATTTCCAGTTTTGTGGTCATCTTCATCTATTTTTTTATGATGAAGGGAGGGACATGTGTTTTAAATGTGGTCAGCCAGGCCATATGCTTAGGAATTATCATATTGGCAAGGGTTCTTTAGGAGTGATCAAAGCTCTGGTTGCTTTATCTTCTGCTCTTGCCAGTGGTGCTGACTCTGCTTCTTCTCCTGTTTTTAGTACTAGCACTGGTCGGAATAGGTTATATGCTCTTACATCCCTATAGGAATCTCAGGCATCACCTGATATCATTACTGGCACATTATAACTCTTTTGTTGTGAAGTGTATTATCTACTTGATATGGGGTCCACTCTTTCTTATGTGACCCCATTTGTGGCTGTGTGTTTCAGTTTTAATCCTCTGGTTATTTCAGATCCATTTTCAACTTATACCTAGTAGGTAACTCGTTTATTTCTAAGAGAGTCTATAGGATATGCATGGTATCTATTGGTAATAGGGAAACTTTGGTGGATTTATTTGAACTTAGATTCCATAATGAACTGATTATAAAGTGGGAGGGTGGTTCCCTAGCTCCCAGGGGGAAGTTCATTTCTTATCTTATAGCTTGGAGATTAATCTCTAAATGGTGTCTTTATCCCTTGGTCTGGGTTAAAGATTCTAACTCACAGGGTCCTTCTTTACATTTTGTTCCGATGGTAAGTGAGTTTCTTGAGGTCTTTCCGGATGATATTCCCAGTTTTTCTCTGGATAAAAGGGTTGATTTTAGTATTGATTTGGTTCCAGACACTCGTTCAGTATCTATTACTTCTTATAGAATGGCTCCGGCTGAGTTGAGAGAACTCAAGGAGCAGCTTAAGATTCTTTTGGATAAATGGTTTATACATCCTAGTATATTCACGTGGGGTGCACCGGTGTTTTTTATGTGCAAGAAGGCTGGTTCCCTTCAGACATACATTGACTATTGGCAGTTGAATAAGGTACCAGTTAAGAACAAGTATCCTCTTCCAAGTATAGATGACTTATTTGATCAGTTGCAAGGTGCCAAGTTCTTTTCTAAGATAGATTTTTGGTCTAGGTATCATCATCTTAAGATTAAGGAGGATATCCCTAAGAAAGCTTATCATACTCGGTATGGGCACTTTGAATTCTTGGTGATGTCATTTAGTTTGACTAATTCCCCTGCGACGTTCATGGATTTGATCTATAGGGTTTTCAGTCAGTTCTAGAATCTTATTGTCATTGTGTTTATTGATGACATCTTGGTGTATTCTAAGAGTGAGGTGGATCATGCCAATCACCTCTGTGAGGTGTTGCTGACCTGAAAGAAAAAATAGTTGTATGCCAAGTTCTCCAAGTGTGAGTTTTGGTTGACCGCTGTGACTTTCTTGGGTTATATTATTTCTAGTGAGGGGATCATGGTGGATTCAAAAAAAGTGGAAATGGTTAAAAGGTGGCCTAGAGCCAGGACTCCAACCAATATTTAGAGTTTCTGGGATTTGTCTGGATATTATAGGCAACTTGTGTAAATCTTTTCGACAATTGCTACCCCACTGACTAAGTTGACTCAAAAAAAGGTAAAGTTTTATTTTGAATGCATGTGAAGGGAATTTTGAGAGTATTAAAGATAATCTAACATAGGCTTTGATTTTTACATTGCCTGAAGGTAATGAGGGGTTTGTAGTTTATTATGATATGTCTCGGGTGGGACTAGGTTTTGTTTTAACACATTATGGATTGGAGATTGCTTATGCTTCTAGGCAGTTAAAAGTGCATGAGAGAAACTATCCAACTCATGATTTTGAGTTATTGGCGGTGGATTTTTATTTGATAATCTTGCGTCATTATTTGTATGGAGTGCACGGGGACATCTGTTCTGATCATAAGAGTCTACAGTATGTGTTTACTCAAAATAAGCTAAATCTCAGGTAGAGGAGATTGTTGAAGCTTCTCAATGACTATGATATGAGTCTTGACTACCACCCAGGTAAAGCTAACGTGGTTGCTGATGCTCTTAGCAGGTTTTTCGTTGGGATTTTAGCTCATGTGGAGAAAGGAAAGAGGGAATTGGTAAGGGATATTCACCGCTTGGATAATCTTGGAGTTCATTTCTTGGACTTCAAGAATAGTGGGGTAATGGTATAGGAAGTGGTTCAGTCGTCTCGTAGTGCAGATATTAAGGAAAAACAAGTGCTGGATCCTGTCTTGATGAAGATCAAGAGTGATGTTAGTGGACAAAAGGTAATGGTATTTGAGATTGGTGGTGATGGTACTTTACGATACCAAGAGAGGTTATGTGTTCCTGATGTCAATGGTTTCCGACAAAGGATTTTGGCTATGTTGTACATCCCGATTCATCAAAAATGTATCATGATCTCAAGGAGATATATCGGTGGGGTGGCATGAAAAGGGATGTGGCTGATTTTTTTGCCAAGTACATGGTGTGCCAACAAGTGAAAGTTGAGCATATGAGGCCTTGTGGGTTGTATCAAGAAATTGATTTTCCTGAATTAAAATAGGAGGTAATCAATATGGATTTCATTACCAGTCTTCCTCGGTCTCAGAGATAATTTGATTCGATTTAGGTTATCTTGGATAGGATGACGAAGTCAACTCACTTCTTTCCAGTGAGGATTGCCTTTTCAATGGAGGATTATGCAAAGTTATATCATCATGAGATTGTTAAGATGCATGGGGTACCTGTTTTGATTATCTTTGATCGTGGTACATAATTTTTATCTCAGTTTTGGTCGTCTTTTCAGAAAGGATCGTGGAATAAGGTTAGTTTGAGTACTGCTTTTCATCCTCAGACTGATGGGCAAGTAGAGAGGACTATTCAGATGTTGGAGGATATTCTTCGGGTGTGCGTTATTAATTATAGTGGCAATTGGGTTGAGCATCTGCCTTTGGTATAGTTTGCTTACAATAATAACTATCATTCTAGTATTGGTATGACCCTTTTTGAGGCATTGTATGGTAGGAGGTATAGATCTCTTATTGGTTTGTTTGAGCTTTGTAAGGCAACTATGTTTGGTACGAATTTGGTTTATCAGACCATGGAAAACGTGAAGGTGATTCGGGATAGGATTAAGGCTGCTAGAAGTCGCCAAAAGTCCTATACAGATGTAATGCCCCAAATCTGGTACCCGGAACACCACACAGTGCTCATGACCCTGAAGGATCAGAATCTAACCCATGATTGATATCTGTACCTGAACACTACATAATATACTGTATAAATATGGAAATAAAGGCTGTAAGGACGTAAGGTTCAAAACTGTAACATAACTGATAAAACATAACATCTGGAGGGGGTATGAAATAACCAAAATAACTGGAATAAACTGTCCAAATATACTATAGTCTGAAAAGCCTCTAACTGACTGAATTGCCTGAATAAAAAGTTGACGGGACATGTCCCCAACAAATCCAACTAATAAATTAATGAGATAATAAAGTAATGGTCATGTCCTCGAAGGATGAGGACTCACTGCTAACTCTGACTGCTGAGACTAGAATGCTACTGATGCCCTGGAGCTCATGCTTCTGAACCTATGGTATAAAACACCATAGCGCAAATGCGTTAGTACATTTGAATGTATTGGTATGCATGTGAGGTAGGCTGAATGCAAAGGGTTCACATGCATGAACTATACTAACTAACTGAATAACATAAACGTGAGAATACATGCATAAATACATAATAACTGTAACTGAGTTCGTGATAACATGATTAATGAATATGAGTACTGATAACATGAGATGCTGGTAACTGTATAACTGAAATAACTAATACTGAGAGACTTATCTAATAGTCTAGTTTTTGATAGAACAAGCTGAGTTCTGTATTGTTCTGAGTTGACTGTATCTGACAATCCTGAATACTGTAGAACTATCTAAGTTCTAGTACTGAGACTGAATGTCTGTATCTGAAAGTTTTGATTTTGTACTGAAATTGTGGAAAGTAGTCATTTAACAGACATGCCCCAAATATGCCATTATGGCTGAGTTGGGGTCCAATCTGTAACCCCAATTAGAAGGGTATCAATACTGCGCCACTGGTAAGGACAATATGTGAGTAACCCTCGTATAATAGGTAAATCTAGTGAGAACGGTGGGAATCCTCATATAACAGGTTAAGCTACCTCATCTGCCCTCCTATAACAGGCTATGATGTCTCAACCTACGCTGGCTAAGTAGTTCTGGAATGCAAGGATTTTCTTCTAAGAATCACACCCTCATATGATAGATGGGTTCCCATCCTTGGGTTCGCTCGGTTCTAATTTCTACTCCCATCTAAATAGACACTGAACATGATTAACTAAACTGACTGTACTGAGTTAACTGAATTTTCGTGGACTGACGAAATGCTACTGAGATTACTAAATTTCCTGAGACATGAGACTGACTAAATTCTATGGATCATGTTTTGAGTGAGAGTATTTTCAAAACATGACACTGGCTCTAGGCACACAACTAATTGTCGGGTACAATTACCCCCAGGACTCGATAGCATAAAACTAACAAAGCATGACTTTCTTGAATACATGACCAATATCGACAATCCATAATATAATAAGATGGGGATTTCATGAAGTACAAGTTCTAAAGCACCACAATGGCTACACATATATCCATAATTCATTGACGAAGACATTTCATCAAACAGTTAACATGCATGAACTTGTACATGAATGGGGATTTCATATTATCATACTAGAATGACACTTTTCCTTCACATAGGCATTTAATCAAATACATGGGAAGCATGCTTTGATTATACAATCATCAACACATCTAATAATCATGGATGCACACATCAACGTGTAAATTTAAGGGTTCATCATGATTATTATGCAAATCATCACATCCTAGGGTCAATCATTGAAATATGTAATTTCAAACATGAATCAAAACCCCACAACATCATGAACATGAATTTTAATTCAATTTAAATCATGAACATTCATAAATACACAGATCTTGGATTTTGAAAAGAGATTCTTGAGCTTCATGGGTGAAAGGGACCCATGAATCAACACATGACATACCGGGGTTGTGAGTTTCTTGAAGTTCTTGGACTTGAAGAACTTGAATCTCTTAGTTTCTTGAAGAAGGATTTGGATATTGTTCTTGGGGATTATCTTTGAGACAAAACCCTAATTTGATGTTGTGAATGAATAATGAACTTATTAGCCTTGGTCTGATTTAATTAGGGGTTAAAATGGGTCGAAAAATACCCAAATATCGTTTAAAAATGACTTTAAATTCATTGAATGGGACCAGCGATGGCTCGTACGATGGTCCGTCACTGGCTTGACGGTCCGTCATTTTGACCGTCGTATGTGGACCAAAAAAAACTCACTGCCTTATAGCGACGACTTGGGCGATGGTCCGTCGCAAGTTCGACGGTCCGTCAACCTATCCATCACACCTTATCCAAAAGGTTGACTCACTGCCTTGGCTGCAACGGTCTAGGCGATGGTCCATCGCTAGATCGGCAGTCCGTCAACCTTGCCATTGCATGTGGGTAATTCTGACAGCTCTGAGTAAAACATCCATAACTTTTTACTTCGATACCGTATTTGGCCTAAATTGGTATCGTTGGAAAGATAATTCAATTTCTCATATGATAAAATATGAAAATCTTAAAAATTACACATTTAAAAAAATGGATTCATACTTCAAAGTAAGTTTCTAACATTCTTGGGACGATTTTAAGGTGTAAATACTTAGAGTTTGAGGTTGGGGATCAGGTGTTCCTAAGGGCATCTCCCATAAAGGGAGTAATGTGGTTTGGTAAAAAGGGGAAGCTCTGTCCCCAGTTTGTTGGTCCTTATGCAATTTTGTAGAGGGTTGGTAATGTGGCTTATGAATTGGAGTTTCCTTCTAGTTTGAGCTCCTTTCATCCATTATTTTATGTCTATATGTGGAGAAAGTGCATTCCTGATCCTTCTTCAGTTGTTCTTTTGAAAGGATTGGGTATCTCAGATTCTCTGTCTTATGAAGTAGTCTCGGTTGAGATTTTGGATCGACAGGTTTGTCGGTTTTGAACCAAGAATATGGCCTCAGTTAAGGTTCTATGGTGGAACCATAAGGTGGATGAGGCTACATAGAAAGTAGAAGAGGACATGAAGTCCAAATATCCGCATCTATTTTTGCTCTTGGGATTTGTGCGAGAGGTATGTGTTCTTCAACATACTTTTGTTTTCAAACTTAATTAAAGGAAAGATTAATATCTTTGTATCTTTATTTTGGGACTTGGTTAATGGCTGGAATGATATTTGATAATGCAAATGAATCGTTCTTGGTGTTACCCTACTTTGCCCGTCATTCAGGGACAAATGTTCCTCGTAGGGGAGACTATAACACCCTAGGTTTTTGACCCTTAGAAAATTTCCTGTATTTTGTTTTTTGGATAGGATAGGACTAGGGGGAATGGGTCGTACACTAGGTTATGAGTAGTATGGTTTGGTCGTATGGTGGGTTGAATTTGGTTCTTCGAATGGATACGACTTGGTGGATATGAGTCATATTGATAGATACGGGTCGTTTGGTTTGGTTCTTTCCTTCACTTAATCTTAGACTTGGTAGCTTAACTTTGATCAGAGTACGAGTGGATCACCATGAGCTGTAAACCAGGGAATGAATCATACCATGGTCTCATACAATGGACAATGTTTAATCTTCTTTTGATTCTATTCTGCCAGGGGTACGGGTCGTATGCTTTGGGTACGAGTTAGTTTGAGTAGGTCATACCTTGGATAGTGTTGGGTCCAAGGGGGAGGCCTAGGGTACAAATGGTGGGTGCCGCTCATATTGAAAGGTACGACTGGTATGGTTAGTCATACTGTCACGCCCCAAAATCCCATCGGGCCGGACTGGCACCCAAAGCCGAGAAGGCCCGGGAGAACCCGTTCAAATACCTGTACTTTCACTTACATGTCACCAAAAATTTGGACAGCACTTCGTTGCATATAGAAGAATCTAATTACCTGTATCAGCACAACACGGACAAATATATATATATAACACTTGGCCGTCGGGGCCACCACATATACAAATATAACATGACTATATAAACTTCCATGACTTTACCCTTCCTTATGTCTACAAAGCCTCTAGGATATACATGACATAACTAGGGTCGGGACAAACCCCCGCCCACACATGACTCCTGTACAATAACAAAACATAAAGAGCCGACTCGGAAAGCTCCGAAGCAAACTGGAGCTCACCAACAATAGTTGTATGACCTGGCTCCTACTTGTGCGGTGTATAAGCTGAGGTACCTGTGCCTGCAGCATGAAATGCAGGTCCCCCGTGGGGGACGTCAGTACGAAATATGTACTGAGTATGTAAAGCTATAGATAATCACATATGATATAGGAGCTCAATAGAAATCAGAAACAAGTGAATAAAGCGTAATAGGAGTGGACCACATTTACTAGAACTTGTGACAACCTGTACATTGCATTTATTCAATCACTTTACCTTCGTTCTTATCGTCTTTGTAATCATTACTGTACTGTACTGTGACCATTAGGCTGGCTCCAGTACATATCAACTGGGCTCGACCCATGCTAGGCTTATGCCCCTGGGATACCACCCATAAACACATAAATAGGGATCGACCCATGCTAGGCTTATGCCCCTGGGATACCACCCGATAAGAGAGAACTTCCATCACTTAGTTCAATTAATCTTTGAGATTGTTATTTCGTTCGCCACCACATTTTTGATACTTTGAAACAATGATACATCAATAGGAGACATATAAATAGACCATCAATGCAATAACAATGAAGTAAGAACTCATTGGCACATCAATGAAGTGTTTTGGAGTCATCAATGCCATAACAATAAAGTAGGAACTTATTGGTATATCAACAATGTGTTTCAGAATCATCAATATCACAATAATAAAATAGGAGCCTTTTGGTATATCAATGAAACATTTTGACACTTTATAGGATGGCAACAACTTCGTTGGTAACGTGGAACAATACATATTTTTGGACGACCTCGGAATCTTACTTGATGGAACATTGGTGTTTTCATGCCAAAGAACATTGTTAGAGTATGCTTTACATACCTCGTCGTAGATTCGGATACCAATTCAACACAACTTCCCGCATTGACAAATCACTTATCTACAATAAAATGTTTGGCATCTAGTATTAGCAACCCAACACCACAATTCTCTTCCATAATTCCATACAACCAATATTTGCAAAACATTCCAAAAACCAACTTGAACAATAGGTTTATGTGTATATATATATATATATATATATATATATATATAAAATCATAATTTCAATACCACATCATCAATACCAAATCCCTTCACAATTCAACATAATCCAACCATGCACAAGAATAATCCAACATCATTTCCCAATCATCTTTCAACAACAATCAAATAACATACTTCTTATGCTCACATGCATATATATATATATACATATCCATATAAATAACACCAACATAATTTACATCCTTACCATAAAATGGACCTTTTGTTTTCGAAGTCCTGTTGGCACAAATAAGGGGTGCTTCTCGAAGCCCTCGAGACGGTGAACTCAACTACGGAATCAATTTGGACTTTCTACGGTTGAATCACAAGATAATTGTAGTTGAAATTAGGCTAGGGTTCCTTATTCTTCAATAATTGGATGATGAATGATGGATACTAGGCTAATTATATGTATATAATGACCAATTTTCGTCCATGAGGTGATGGAAAATGACCATATTGCCCTTAAAAATTTAAGTAAATCCGAATCTGTCCATGATGGACTGTTTTGATAGGCTAAAGTAAATCGACCATAACTCTTTTCTCCAATATCGGATTTGGGTGAAATTGGTATAGTTGGATAGATAATTGAAAGAGATTTCATTTCATATAAAGTAGGCCACCCAGTTCGTCCTGTACAAGGAGTTATGATCGTTTGAAGTTGACCCTCAAAAACTGTTTTGATAGGATGAAGTAAAACGAGTATAACTCCTTACTCAGATGTTGGATTTTGATGAAACTAATTGCATTGGAAAGAAGACTCAAAGATATTTCTTTTGATATGTGGTAGCTCTCCCAGTTCATTATATTAAGGGAGTTATGATCGTTCAAAGTCGACCCAAAAAACTGGCAGGCCTCAGTAGTTTGTGTGCAGGAAATTTTCCTGCACATTTACTATTCACCATATCCCGGCCACCGTTTTATAGTTTCGAACGTGCTCGATTATATCCGAAACCTATCCGTTTTTGGAAATCTTTATATCGTTGGAAAGATTATTCAATAACCTTCGTATGGAACCATCGACGGGCAAATTCTGGTATAAATAAAATAAAAAATTAATTCCATATAAATAAGACCAATCACGTACGTGAATACGCCAATACATGTACTTAAATACGGGGTGTTACATCCTTCCCCCCTTTAGGACATTCGTCCTCTAATGTTAGCGTAGTTATTCAACCAAAACAAGTTCAAGTCCCCCATTAACATTCACATCATCACATAAATACTATGCATATATAAACAAAAACTTACTTTTTAATGTTCTAACTCCGTTTCTTGAACTTCCTCTTCATCTTTGAACAAATGAGGGTACTTAGATTTCATTGCTTCCTCAGCTTCCCATGTAATCTCTTCCCTTTGTTGATTTCTCCAAAGTACTTTCACCGATGCTACTTCTTTATTTCTCATCTTCTTAACTTGACGATCTAATATAGCAATAGGCATCTCCTCATAGGTAAGATCTTCTGTTACTTGCACATCTTCAGTAAAAGTAATAAGGGACGGATCTCCGATGCACTTTCAAAGCATCGATACATGAAATACTGGATGCACTGATGAGAGTTCCTGGGGTATCTCTAATTCATAAGCAACTTGCCCACATCTTCGAATAATCTTATACGGGCCTATATATCGTGGACTCAACTTTCCTTTCTTGCCAAATCTCATCACCCCTTTCATTGGCGATACCTTCAAAAATACCCAATCGCCTAACGAAAATTCTAGCCCTCTTCTTCTACTATCCGCATATGACTTGTGTCGACTTTGGGCTGTTTTCAACCGTTGCTGAATCACCTTGACTTTTTCTATGGCTTGATACACAAGATCCGGTCCGAACATAAGAGTTTCACCCGCTTCGAACCATCCTATTGGTGATCTACACTTCCTCCCATATAAAGCTTCATATGGTGCCATTTTGATACTTGAATGATAGCTATTATTGTAGGCAAACTCAATAAGAGGTAAATGATCATCCCAGCTGCCTTTAAAATCTATAACACATGCTCGTAGCATATCTTCAAGTGTTTGAATGGTGCGCTCTGCTTGTCCATCCGTCTGAGGGTGAAAAGCTGTACTCAGATTCACTTTTATTCCCAAACTCCGTTGGAAAGACTTCCAAAAGTTTGCGGTAAATTGAGTTCCCCGATCCAATATAATAGAAGTTGGCACTCCATGTAATCGGACTATTTCCTTAACATACAACCTCGAATATTCTTCAACTGTGTAAGTGGTCTTAACGGGTAAGAAATGTGCGGATTTAGTAAGCCTATCCACAATCACCCATATAGAATCAAATTTCCGAGCTGTACGAGGCAAACCTGTACCAAAATCCATGTTGATCATGTCCCACTTCCAAATTGGAAGATCTATGCATTGCATATAGCCTCCGGGCTTTTGATGTTCCACTTTAACTCGTTGACAATTTAGACATTCAGCTACAAATTCTGCGATGTTCCTTTTCATGTCATTCCACCAATACATATCTTTCAAATCTTGATACATTTTGGTTGATCCTGGATGAATGGAATACCTTGAAAAATGTGCCTCTGTCATAATTTTCTTTCTTAGCCCGTCTACATCCGGCACACACAATCGGTTTTGGCACTGAAGTACTCCTTCTCGCGTAAGCTCAAATGCCTTGGTCGCACCACTCTGAACGTTTTCCTTAAGCTGTAATAAAATAGGATCTGCATATTTCTTCTCTTTCACTTCAGCTACTAATGAAGATTCCGCAGCATTATGTATGATAAGCTCTTTATTCGATGTTTCAAGAAGGCGAACTCCCAAACTAGCTAACTGGTGAAGATCTTTAACCATCCCTTGACTTTCTATAGGCACCATCATAGCCTTACGACTTAACACATCAGCTACCACATTCGCTTTCCCTGGATGGTACAAGATATCAACATCGTAGTCCTTTAATAGTTCAAGCCATCTCCGTTGCCTTAAATTTAGATCCTTCTGATTAAAAATATATTGCAAGCTCTTATGGTCAGTATATATATCAACATGAACCCCATATAAGTAGTGGCGCCATATCTTTAAAGCAAAGATAACCGCTGCCAGCTCAAGATCATGTGTGGGGTAATTTTTCTCATGTGGCCTCAATTGCCTTGAGGCATATGCTATCACCTTACCATGCTGCATTAATACACATCCTAAACCAATTCTCGAAGCATCGCAATACACTGTATACCCTTCTGTACCTTCTGGAAGTACCAACACAGGTGTAGAAGTCAACTTATTCTTCAATTCTTGGAAACTCTCCTCACACGCATCATTCCACTGGAACTTGGATGCTTTATACGTTAGCTTGGTTAAGGGTGCTGAAATGGAAGAAAAGTCTTTTACAAACCTTCTATAATAACCGGCCAAGCCGAGAAAACTACGAATCTCCGTAGGCGTTGTGGGCCTTGGCCAGTTCTTCACAACTTCTATCTTTTGAGCATCAACCTTTATCCCTTCACTAGATATAATATGACCCAAAAATGCCACCGACTTTAACCAAAACTCACATTTAGAGAACTTTGCATAAAGCTTACAATCACGAAGAGTCTGCAATGCCTGTCGTAAGTGATTGGCATGGTCCTCTTCTGATCTAGAATAAACTAGAATATCATCTATAAAAACTATCACAAATACATCCAGGAATGTCTTAAACACCCTATTCATCAAATCCATAAAAGCTGCAGGTGCATTAGTTAGCCCAAATGACATAACTAGAAACTCATAATGACCATACCGTGTTCGGAAAGCTGTCTTGGGTATATCCTTCTCTTTGACCCTCACTTGGTGGTAACCTGACCTCAAATCAATCTTAGAAAAACACTTGGCGCCCTGTAACTGATCAAATAAATCATCAATTCTTGGGAGAGGATATTTATTCTTAATAGTCACCTTATTCAATTGCCGATAATCAATACACATCCTCAGCGAGCCATCCTTTTTGCGCACAAATAACACTGGTGCTCCCCAAGGGGAAATACTAGGCCTAATGAACCCCTTTTCTAGCAAATCTTTCAATTGCTCTTTCAATTCTCATAATTCTGCTGGGGCCATTCTATACGGAGGAATGAAGATTGGTTGGGTGACTGGTATTACATCAATACCAAACTCTACTTCTTGTTCAGGAGGCAAACCTGGAAGATCTTCAGGAAATACATCAGGAAATTCATTTACCACCAGAACAACGTGAAGAGTTGGTGGATCCTCTTCTGTATCCCTTACTCTAACTAAATGATATATGTATCCCTTGGAAATCATTCTTCTTGCCTTAAAATAAGAAATAAATCTACCTCTTGGCGCGCTAATTTCACCTTTCCATTCAAGGACTGATTCATTTGGAAAATGGAAATATACCTTTTTCGTGCAGCAATCAATTGTGGCATAACAAGACGCCAACCAGTCCATACCCATTATAACATCAAAATCTACCATTTCTAACTCCACAAGATCAACCATCGTATTACGACCACAAACAGTTACTATGCAGTTTTGATAAACCCTTCTAGCTATAATAGATTCCCCGACCGGTGTGGACACTTCAAATGGCTTAACTAATAGTTCGGGTATTCTTTCGAACTTTCCAGCAACCAATGGAGTAACATAAGATAATGTAGAACCGGGATCAATTAAGGAATATAAATCGAATGAAAATATAGACAACGTACCCGTAACCACATCTAGGGAAGCCTCTAAATTCTGTCGATCCGCTAGAGCATACGTACGATTTTGAGCCCCGCTAGAACTCGTGGCTCCTCTATCACCTCTAACACGACCCATTGGCTGTGCACCCCTTCCTGAATAAGGCATCGATGATGATGATGCAACAAATGACCCTGTAGGTCGTAACATACCCCCTATGTCCCTTCGTGGGCATTCCCTCATCATATGCCCCGACATACCGCACCAAAATCAAACATTGGTCCCCAGCCGACATGCGCCCAAATGATACCTTCCACATTTATTGCATGGCTCTCGAGGAGGTCTCGATTGGCTCATATTCCGTTGCCCTTGGTAACCCACTGATCGCGAACTATGACCCTCACTTCTTTTCCCAAATTGACTACCTCTGAACCCCTGATGCTGTGGTGGAGCACTAGCTACAGAATAAGAAAATAATGGCCTAGGTGGTCTAGCAGAAAATTGAGGTCTAAAACCTCCCTGTGGCGCCATAAACTGCCCTGTAGATCTGGCCCTCTTAGAAGATCCGCTTTCAAATTCCTGTGTTCTTCTTCTTTGCCTCTGATCTTCCATTTTCTGTGCAAATGCTTGGATTCTAGCTATATCCATGTCTTTATTCAGTGCAGCAATAGTACAATCCCTAACCAAATACGGATCCAATCCATTCACATACCGATGAACTCTGTCATCCATAGTAGCTATAACATTAGGAGCATATCTGGACAAGGAATTAAATCGAAGACTATACTCCCTCACACTTGTATTACCCTGTCGAAGATTTAAGAACTGATCCGCACGGGCCTGACGAGTCTCATATGGAAGATAATGATCAATAAATGCCTCTTTGAACTCTTTCCAAGTAGCTGGGGGTGCATCAATGCCCCTTGACCATTTCCAGTCTTCATACCAATATATAGCCTCACCTTTGAATCTATACGCGGCTAACTCCACTGTCTCTCTGCCCGCTACATGCATCACCTCTAGGGCCCTTTAGATCTGATCAATAAAGTCCTGCGGATCTTCGTTAAGATTGGATCCGGTAAAAGTAGGCGGATCCATCTTAAGAAAATCCTGTGTTCGAAGACTAGCCGCCCTATCTATACCACTATGACCTGCAGTAGGAATAACTTTCCCTTGAGCTTGCCCAACAACTATACGAGTCAAAAGTTGCACTGCATTTCTAAGATCTTGATCAACAACATTAATAGGTGGCTCTGGGGATATAGTTCTCCTCCCCCTTATTTCTTCCGGACTGGGGGAAGTTTCTGATGCATGCTCAGCTGGAGCCTCACTTTGATTAGCTGGTATAGTGGGTGACTTACTAGTCCCCTCTCCGGCAGCCACATCTACTTGCTTACCGGTATTCTTGCTTCTGGTAACCGGCATCATTACTATAATAAGAGAAACAAACTGATTCAGTGGTCAACTATGACTTCATATACAATATAAGCTCTATCGCACGATCTAAGACATGAAGAAAAGAAACAATTCCTAAATGTCCATAGCCTCCTGTTTATAGATGTGGTGCACAACACACCGATAAACAAGACTCTACGTAGACACGGCTTTGTAGACTCACTAGGACGAACCACTCTGGTACCACTTTTGTCACGCCCCAAAATCCAATCGGGCCGGACTGGCACCCAAAGCCGAGAAGGCCCGGGAGAACCCGTTCAAATACCTGTACTTTCACTTACATGTCACCAAAAATTTGGACAGCACTTCGTTGCATATAGAAGAATCTAATTACCTGTATCAGCACAACACGGACAAATATATATATATAACACTTGGCCGTCGGGGCCACCACATATACAAATATAACATGACTATATAAACTTCCATGACTTTACCCTTCCTTATGTCTACAAAGCCTCTAGGATATACATGACATAACTAGGGTCGGGACAAACCCCCGCCCACACATGACTCCTGTACAATAACAAAACATAAAGAGCCGACTCGGAAAGCTCCGAAGAAAACTGGAGCTCACCAACAATAGTTGTATGACCTGGCTCCTACTTGTGCGGTGTATAAGCTGAGGTACCTGTGCCTGCAGCATGAAATGCAGGTCCCCCGTGGGGGACGTCAGTATGAAATATGTACTGAGTATGTAAAGCTATAGATAATCACATATGATATAGGAGCTCAATAGAAATCAGAAACAAGTGAATAAAGCGTAATAGGAGTGGACCACATTTACTAGAACTTGTGACAACCCGTACATTGCATTTATTCAATCACTTTACCTTCGTTCTTATCGTCTTTGTAATCATTACTGTACTGTACTGTGACCATTAGGCTGCCTCCAGTACATATCAACTGGGCTCGACCCATGCTAGGCTTATGCCCCTGGGATACCACCCATAAACACATAAATAGGGATCGACCCATGCTAGGCTTATGCCCCTGGGATACCACCCGATAAGAGAGAACTTCCATCACTTAGTTCAATTAATCTTTGAGATTGTTATTTCGGTCGCCACAACATTTTTGATACTTTTAAACAATGATACATCAATAGGAGACATATAAATAGACCATCAATGCAATAACAATGAAGTAAGAACTCATTGGCACATCAATGAAGTGTTTTGGAGTCATCAATGCCATAACAATAAAGTAGGAACTTATTGGTATATCAACAATGTGTTTCAGAATCATCAATAGCACAACAATAAAATAGGAGCCTTTTGGTATATCAATGAAACATTTTGATACTTCATAGGATGGAAACAACTTCGTTGGTAACGTAGAACAATACATGTTTTTGGACGACCTCGGAATCTTACTTGATGGAACATTGGTGTTTTCATGCCAAAGAACATTGTTAGAGTATGCTTTACATACCTCGTCGTAGATTCGGATACCAATTCAACACAACTTCCCGCCTTTACAAATAACTTATCTACAATGAAATGTTTGGCATCTAGTATTAGCAACCCAACACCACAATTCTCTTCCATAATTCCATACAACCAATATTTGCAAAACATTCCAAAAACCAACTTGAACAATAGGTTTATGTGTGTATATATATATATATATATATATATATATATAATCATAATTTCAATACCACATCATCAATACCAAATCCCTTCACAATTCAACATAATCCAACCATGCACAAGAATAATCCAACATCATTTCCCAATCATCTTTCAACAACAATCAAATAACATACTTCTTATGCTCACATGCATATATATATATATACATATCCATATAAATAACACCAACATAATTTACATCCTTACCATAAAATGGCCCTTTTGGTTTCGAAGTCCTATTGGCACAAATAAGGGGTGCTTCTCGAAGCCCTCGAGACGGTGAACACAACTACGGAATCAATTTGGACTTTCTACGGTTGAATCACAAGATAATTGGAGTTGAAATTAGGCTAGGGTTCCTTATTCTTCAATAATTGGATGATGAATGATGGATACTAGGCTAATTATATGTATATAATGACCAATTTTCGTCCATGAGGTGATGAAAAATGACCATATTGCCCTTAAAAATTTAAGTAAATCCGAATCTGTCCATGATGGACTGTTTTGATAGGCTAAAGTAAATCGACCATAACTCTTTGCTCCAATATAGGATTTGGGTGAAATTGGTATAGTTGGATAGATAATTGGAAGAGATTTCATTTAATATAAAGTAGTCCACCCAGTTCGTCCTGTACAAGGAGTTATGATCGTTTGAAGTTGACCCTCAAAAACTGTTTTGATAGGCTGAAGTAAAACGAGTATAACTCCTTACTCAGATGTTGGATTTGGATGAAACTAATTGCATTGGAAAGAAGACTCAAAGATATTTCTTTTGATATGTGGTAGATCTCCCAGTTCATTATATTAAGGGAGTTATGATCGTTCAAAGTTGACCCAAAAAACTGGCAGGCCTCAGTAGTTTGTGTGCAGGAAATTTTCCTGCACATTTACTATTCACCATATCCTGGCCACCGTTTTATAGTTTCGAACGTGCTCGATTATATCCGAAACTTATTCGTTTTTGAAAATATTTATATCGTTGGAAAGCTTATTCAATAACCTTCGTATGGAACCATCAACGGGCAAATTCCGGTATAAATAAAATAAAAAATTAATTCCATATAAATAAGACCAATCACGTACTTGAATACGCTAATACATGTACTTAAATACGGGGTGTTACACATACCCCTTCACGAGAATTTTATGCATTTAAGTAAGGACAATATGGACATTTCTCCACTTATCCTAATAAGGCCCCATGACTTTTAACTCACTTGAGAGGTTATTTTCCCTATTATTCTATTTATTAACACTAAGAAAATACTTTCTAATCCTCTCTAAAGTTCTTGGGTAAAAAAAGCTAGGTTTTCATATTAAGGATTAATTTGGGGCTTGTGTTGGTAATTTCTCTCCATTATCTTCTAAATTTAGGCATGTACTCTTGCTTTATTGTTAGTTCCAACTAAAGGCATGGTTTTCTACAATGTTTTCATGGCATAATTTATTGTATGGTTTTGGGATTTTCAAATATGTGTTGGGGTTTTTGGTTATAATGGCTTGGTTATGGTTTTTCCATGTTTTCATTGTATTTTTACATGTTTTAATGGTGGTTTTGGATAATTGGTTGCATGGGAATGGTCACATGGTAATTGGTTTTGGTTTTGGAAATACTATGCCCCCAACATGTTTGATAAAATGCCTATGGTAATGTTTTTACTATATTATTGTATTTTTAATGGAACTATTGCATGGTATGATTTGATAATGGAACCATAAATGGTTTAAATGTTTTAGTGGTCATGGTTATGGTTAATTGAACATCCTTGTGGGGGTACAACGGAATCCCCCAAGTAAACATGTTAATGGACAACTTATGGGGTGTATGGGACTCCCACAAGCAAACATAATGGAAAACTTATGGGGTACATAGGAATCCCCCAAGTTAACTTGGTAAATGGGTACACGGGAATCCCTTTACCACAAAAAGGTTTGGCTAAGGACAATAATTGTAAATTATAGTTTGTATGAAGGTACCACTATTAATATCCTTGGTTAATAATAAATGAAATAATAGGTTGGTTGGTTGAAAATAATTTTAATTGGACAATAATGGCGGGGTGTGATAGCTAACCGTTAAAGTGGAAGTTCAATAAACGAACATTGGAAACTCATGTTTGCTGACATGAGGGGTTATTTATTGTGACCATTTATGATACTATGAGGTACATGTGAATCCTCTCAGTACACTGTACATATGTATCATGGAGAGCTGAGGGTACTTGGGAATTCCCTACTCTTATGGTACCTCTAGATCATGCGATTACATGCATTGGGCTCGTTCAGGGGGTTACAATGGACCCATATAGCCCGTGGGTGGATTTAGGATGGTACGCTACACATACCTAGGTTAATGGTTTCAAATGCATGGTAAACCCGGTTCTCTTTTCCAGGCATGGTTATATATATACGTATGGTTTGTATCCATATGGTTGGTTTATTTGATTTTACTGGATGCCATTATTTTATCCTTATCTTGAGTTTATGCTAGAGTTCACCCGCTAACCCATCTTCCTGCTGTATCCCCACGCGATACAAGAACCGACCGTGCTACTTCTTCTATATAGTGATTGGGTTTTTGGATTGAAGTGGTGTGCTTCCATTTTCCAGAAGGCTCCATTTCATGTTTTGGACATTTTCATATACTTTGGTTATTTTATGGATATTAGTTTTGTCTATGGTTAGGGGCATGTCCCAACCAGATATTGGTTTTCTTTTGGTTAGAGGCTTTGGTGGAACTACTATGGGTTGGTATGGGCGAGATTAGTATTAGTGTCAGCCTTAGTATCGAAATTGGTATTGGGGATGATATCGTTGGACTAAATTTCTCACTGTACCATCTTATTTTACTTTGGGATTATATATAATTATTATGGAACTTATATGGTTAAGGTTCTGGAATCTGGTTTGGTTTGGTATTGGTTATTGGTTGGTATTGGACGGTTAGGCTCGTTTGGGTGGTCACAGTCAAAAACCCATCCCAGAGTCTTGGATTTTACAATAACACTATCTTGTTATATGTTTGAAATTGAAATTCATCCAACTCAGGATATGCGTAGGTTAGTAGGGTTGGGTAACGAGGGTAGTCTCCAATCTCGGTTAGACTTGGGATGCACATTATAACAAGGACCTGGTTTAGGTCGTGTCATGTGTATAATTGAATAACTGAAATAACTTAATACACGGTCATGCATATCTGAACAGAAACATAAGCTAAACATAACTTGAGGAGTGTGGGAGCTAACAATAATTGACATACCCCAATCTCAGCGAATCACTGTCCAACTTGTAACCTAAGTTGGAAGTGTGATGGTACCTTGCCAAGGGTACCAACATTGGATGGCATGGATCCACTAAACTAATGTGTCAAAGGACAAGGGTGTCAGTCCTCAACTTGTGGGCGATCCCTCATAACCTATGGTGATATCATAGTTTTGGAACTTAGGGACTTCTACTAAAGGTCTCATTCCTCAACCGGTGGCTGAGTCTTTATCCCTACGTTCACTTTGTGCTTAGTACTACTCCCAACTAAACGACTCTGAAAACATGAACTGAATTTCTTATTATAATTACATTTTGAAAATATCCACAATAGATAATCTGAAGTGCTCAAGACATATACACTGGTATATTCTTGATTCCTTAGGTATCTGCTATTCATAACCCACCAACTCTAACTAATGCAACTGAACATGATAATATTAAAAACTGATCATAATAGGTAGCTGTTTGATTCAAGCCCAAAATTCAATGATAGATCATATTAAGGAAATTCATGATTTTTAAACATGAAAGATGTCACACTTATGGGAAGACATGTCATCATGGTGTAATTGTAAAGTAAATTTTGTAAATTAATGAAACTTTATATTTGACCTAGAACTCAAACTTGAGGGAAAGTAAACTTGAGGATTTAGGAGTTTTTGGGACTCAATGGGTGGAAGGTACCCATTGATGAAATCCCACATACTTGGAGATGGAAGACTTGATGAACTTTATGAAATTAGACTTAAAGATTGAAGAAACCTAATATGATTTTGGAGATGAGATAATCACTTTATTTCTTATTGTGGTAATTTTAAGACTTAAATGGTCACCTGAGGGAAATTTAGGCTTATATACCACCACTGAGGAAGCCTAAACGAAGTGGGTTAGGAGTTAAAATAATGGAAATGACTAAACAACCCTTCATAAATTATACCAGAATTTTTGGGATACTATCGTCACGACTCGTTACAACTGGTCATGAGTCATGACATGAGGACCAGAGTTTTGAGTTCTTTCTATTATGACAACGACTCCCCTCCTAACGACTCATTAGATATGATGACTAATCATTAAAGGGTCGTCGCCAGGGGCTGAGTTCTTAGTTCTTCACTGTTTTGACAATGGGTCCTCACATAACAACTCATTTAGTCTGACAATGGTTAGTGTGCTTGACTCATTGCCACTAGGCTGAATTTCTTTGTCACTTACTACCATGGCCACGAGTCTAGGCCACGACTCGTTACATATGATAACGGGTGTTTCCTGAGCCGTCATTAGTGGCAGTTTGATAGTGCCTTTAGGAATTTTCCATAACTTTTTACTACGACCTTGAATTAAGATGAGACTAGGAGCATTGGAAAGCTAATTCAATGGCCTATCTTCTAGTGTGCCTAGACCTAAAAATTTAGGGTATTACAGTGTGGGACTCACTTTTCATTGAAATGAACTTGAATGAGAATTTTGACTGTTTTATTGAGTCCGGAAAGCCAAATTTGATAGGGTAGCATAGTTTATTAGCATATACGGGATACTGAATGAATCTCGAGGGGTTGGCAAAGATTTAGTGAAATTACAAGTCTATAGCTAGTGCATGATATTCCATGTAATCGCTAAAGTTGCAAGCACTTTAGCTGCTTATTGGGAATTTTAACTACCCTAGCTCAGTGTCACGACCCAAAATGAGTCGTGGTCATGATGGGCATCACAAACCATGAAGGTCCGAGAGCCCTTCTAACTTGCAATCATACACCATTCATATACAAAGATAAAATGCGGAAATAAACGACATTACGGAACCATGGTCAAACTCTGAATTCAACTTAATCAATAATGAAGGAATTCCATCAACCTCTAGACAACATCTATATTAGTCTGCGAAATCTCTATTAAATACGAAAATAGATAAAACTATCTGAAAACTGGGACAAGGCTCCCATTGGACCTAAATCAAAATAAATAACATATGTTTGAAATGAAATAGTCCTTCCGAAATAGAGAAGGCTCACCAACTGCACACTTCACTTTTGCCTGAAACAAATCTACGGCTAAGTAGGACCCCAAGACTGAGCCTCAAACCCTAAAATATAGGGGGACAATACAATTGTACTGGTATGTGAAACAACTCAAAATAACATGTTTTTATACAAAATATATGAGAGCTTTTCATGCTGTAAAAAATAATAATATAAGTAAAAGAAATCGTACTTGGGCATACCTTTAAGACTTCAAACAAGTTTGTCACACTGACCCACTCTTATTATTCTTTTGAGCTAGTCGGTACACCCTACAAATATGTAGTCCCATGGGCTATTTGGGACTCTCCTATGACTCAGAAGTCGAGCCTCCAATCCCAGTAGACGCCAGGATTTGGAGCTGGTGATACCCCCCATGTGAGCACACCCCAGGAATCCCCCCATGTGAGATCGTCCTAATTATTTTTTATTATCCTCCTATGTAGGATACAATATCATAACACCCACATCGGCAATTACGATTTCTAGAGATGATCCCTTACACTCAAATGCCTTCTTCGGGTAACCTACTAGCTCTCTTAAGCCCAACTTTTAGTTCTTTAAAACAACATGCTTCATGCATTCAAAACATTCGAAAATAATTATCTTGTAAAGGGTATATAATTACTGGGTATCATCATTCCCTGACTTGCAAGTCAATTAAATGACATCATATCAATCTGTAGCCCATTTCACTTATTATCATATTAGTGACCAACCTAACTTTTAAACCTCAGATGTGAGAGTTATACATTAAATCTTTCATTCAACATCTTCATCAAAACCTTCTCCTCCCAATTGCACAATCAATAGGTGGTCACCTCATATTTGAAATTTCTTAAAGGCCAAGGAAAATTCTAATTTGACACAATAACCATTTACCATATGAAGACATATGCTCAACATGTCATAAAAAGTATCAAACCATAATCATTTCACAAACATTCGCACATTGGTTTACATTTAGAAAGTTCATGCTTTTAAACAACCCATAACAAGAAAAATTGACAATATCATGATAAAATAAGGAATTTTGATCATTCATGCTCTCATTCAAACTTTATAAACATACGAATTCGAATATACATTGTTACAGTTCAACTTCAATGAAGAGTGGTTCAAGACAATTTATATTTCATCAAAACAGTCCCATGATACATATTTTTCGAAAATAATACCAAACAATTCATTATAAATCATAATTAGGCCTCTTTAATCTTGATAAAACATTTAAACTTATGTCCAAGGTGTTTAGAGTAGTCCCACATACCTTATATCCATAGTTTCGAAGAGTTGATCCCTAGCCTTGACTCCTTTCTTGATGATCATGACTTAGAAGAAGAGTTCTTGATCTATGAGAGGGAAGTTTTGGTTTGTGTTGAGAGAATATGAGTGGTTTAATGATGTGTTTTTCCCTAAACACCTTTTAATTTCGTGTTATGGCTGAGATGGGACAAGGAAAAATACCGAAATGCCCTCCCCAGGGTCGGATATATTTAAAAAATACAAACTGGGCACCGACGCGTTACCTAACCTGTTACGTTGAGATCGCATTGGTCCACTATTTCATCGATTCTATCATCGATGTGGTGCATCGACATCACGTCGGTTCACTATTTTATCGATGCGGTACTCGATACGGCATGCCGACTTCGCGTTGGGAGACTGTTTTAAAAATTCAAACACCCCTCTAACGATGCCCGAATATTCCAAAACTTCTAAGAGACACCGCCTTCACTTACCCGAACATGAATCAAATAAAAAATTCATACCTCTAGGTTGGAAAAATCAATTTAAAAATTACAAAAGTTTAGGAGCATAAAACATGACTAGGTTCTTTTGATACTTAGGAAATTTTCTTTTCAAATGTTTAACTCCTTAAACATGCTACGGAGTAAGGTATTAAATTGGGGATATCACAGTGTGTTACATTATCCCCCTTTGGGATCATTCATCTCCGAATGATGTCTCGGAACACATATAAACATGATTTTTCAGGCATACTAGGGAAAGGATAAAGAGATTAGGATGCAAATCATACCATTTAAGTCTTCATAAATTGTATCAAAGAGAGTTGGGTATCTAATCCGCATATCATCTTCTAATTCCCAAGTGGCTTCCTCAGCTTTTTGATTCCTCGAAAGTACCTTAACTAAAGCTACTTCCTTGCTTCTCAACTTCCTGACTTAATGATCTAAAATAGCAACGAGTTCTTCTTCATATGACAAGGAGTCTTTCACATGGATTTTCTCTATGGGATAAACTAGGTAATGATATCCAATGCACTTTTTCAACATGGACACATGGACTACTGGATGAATGGAACCCAGACTTGCAGGCAATTCTAACTCATAAGCGACTTCACCTATCCTTCTCAGAATCTAATATGGTCCTATATAGCGAGGACTCAACTTTCCTTTCTTCCCGAAATGCATGACTCCCTTCATAGGGGATACTTTTAGAAATACCCAATCACCAACCTCAAATTCCAAATCCCTTATTCTAACATCGGCATAGAATTTTTGATGACTCTGAGCTGTCTTGAGCCATTCTCTAATGATTTTCACCTTCTCCAATGCTTGGTGAACAAGCTCAGGCCAAAAAAACCGTATTTCACCCACTTCATACCACCCAAATGGTGACCTACATCTTCTCCCATAAAGTGCCTCAAAAGGTGCCATCTTAATGCTGGCATGATAGCTATTATTGTAGGCAAACTCTATCAATGGAAAATGATCTACCCAACTAACTTTGAAGTATATTACACAAGCCCTCAACATGTCCTCAAGGGTCTGAATGGTGCACTCAGCTTTCCCATCTGCCTGAGGGTGGAATACAGTACTCAGGTTCACCTGGGTACCTAAACCCCTCTGAAAAGATCTCCGAAACTGCAAAGAGAATTGTGTACCTCAATCGGATATAATGGATACCGGTGCCCCATGAAAACAAACTATTTCCTCAATATACAGCTTGGCATAATCATCTCCCGAATAGTTAGTCCCCACAGGAAAAAATAGGTTGACTTGGTCAACCGGTCTACAATTACCCAAATAGAATCATACTAGTTTCGGGACCTCGGAAGTCCCATTATGAAGTCCATATTGATCATCTCCCACTTCCACATTGGCAAATCTATCTCTTGGGAAGTACCACCTGGCCTCAAATGTTCTACTTTAACTTGTTGGCAATTCAAACACTTGGAAACAAAATCAGCCACATAACGCTTCATATTATTCCACAAATATGTAGCTTTAAGATCATGGTACATTTTTGTAGAGCCTGGGTGAACAACGTACCTTGAAGTGTTAGCCTCGTTAAGAATTCTTTTCTGCAATCTATCCACATCTGGCACACATAGCCTACCCTGATATCTCAAAATCCTTTCACCGCCAATTTCAAAAGACATCACCTTCTGTTGACCCACATCTTTCTTGATATGCATTAAGATGGGGTCTTCAACCTGCTTCTCCTTAATTTCTGTACAAAGGGATGATTTATCTATTTCATGCACAACTACCCCTCTATCTTCAGAATCCAAAAGTCGTACCCCTAGATTTGTAAGCCGGAGAATATCCTTCACCATCTCTCTTTTTCCTTCCTCAATATGAGAAAGAATGCCCATAGATAGTCTGCTGAGGGCATCGGTCACCACATTCTCCTTGCTCGGATGATAGTGTAGGCTCATGTCATAATCCTTCAATAGTTCCAACCACATCTTTTTCCTAAGATTTAACTTTTTCTGTGAGAAAACATACTGCAAACTTTTGTGGTCAGTAAATCTATCAACATATACCCCATAAATATAGTGCCGCCATATTTTAAGTATGAACAGGTGTGGTAGTCAACTTGTCTTTAAACTTCTCAAAACTATTCTCAGAAGAGTCAGACCAAACAAATTTCACCTTTTTCTGTTTCAAACTGGTAAGTGGGGAAACTATGGAAGAAAGAATCTCTAGGAACCTCCTGTAATACCCTGCCAAACCCAAGAAGCTCTGAATATCGATTGGAGTCGTAGGTCTTGGCCATTTTCTCACTGTCTCAATCTTTTAGGGATCAACCTTAATCCCCTCACTAGATACAATATACCCCAAGAAAGAAATAACATTAAGCCAGAATTCATACTTGGAAAATTTTGCATGCAACTTATGATCTTTGAGAGTCTAAAGAATAATTTGGAGGTGATTGGCATATTTCTCCTCACTCTTAGAATAAATCAAGATGTCATCAATGAAAACTATGACAAACAAATCAAGAAACTGATGGAACACCCTATTGATTAGTTCCATGAAAGCTGCAGGGGCATTAGTAAATCTAAAGGACATTACTAAGAATTCATAATGGCCATATCAGGTTCAGAAAGCTATTTTAGAAATATCACCCTCCCTAACCTTCAACTGATGGTACCCTAAACGAAGGTATATCTTTGAAAAACACTTAGCACCCTAAAGTTGGTCAAAGAGGACATCAATTCTAGGAAGGGGATATTTATTTTTGACAATAACCTTATTCAACTGGTGATAGTCTATACACATATGGAGGGAACCATATTTCTTATGCACAAAAAGTACAGGTGCACCCTAGGGAGAGACACTAGGATGGATAAAGCCTTTATGAAGAAGATCTGCCAGTTGCCCTTTCAACTCTTTCAATTCAACAGGTGCCATCCTATATGGCGGAATAAAAATGGGATGGGTGTCCGACAATAAATCAATACCAAAATCTATCTCCCTATTAGGTGGTATCCCTGGGAGATCATCGGGAAAGACTTTTAGGAATTCATTAACCATATGGATAGATTGAAGAGAAGGACTTTCAATATTAGAATCTTTTACACGAATAAGATGACACAAACAACCCTTAGATATGAGTTTGCGGGCTCTGAGGTAAGAGATGAATTTCCCTCTAGGTGCTAAATATTTCCCCTCCTATTCTATCAACGGTTCATTTAAAAAAGAGAAAGTAACCTTTTGGGTTCTACAGTCTAGCATGGCATAACTCGAATGAAGCCAGTTCAATCCTAGAATAACATTAAAATCAACCATATCAAGATCTATGAGGTCTTCCATTGTATCACAGCCACAAATAGACACAACACAATTATTTATACTCTCTTAGCTACAACAAAATCACCTACAGGTGTGGAAATAGAGAAAGGTTCTGCACTAGCTTTGAGCTCAAACTAAAAACCAACAACCACATATGGGGTCACATAAGACAAGGTAGACCCGGGATCAAGTAACACATATACATCATGGAAAAAGATTCGTAACATACCCGTGACTACATTTGGTGAGGCCTCTGCCTCCTGACGATTAGAAAGGGCATACAACCAGTTGCGACCACTCCCAGTAGCTGAAGCAGCATCCTTAAGAGGTGGTGGTGCTGCGGAATTTTCTTGGGAACTAGTACCTCAATATTTTTTCTCAAGGAACAATCCCTATGAATATACCCTGGATGAACACATGAATAGCACATGTTACCATTGAAAAGACATCTCTCCGGATGGTTCTTCCCACAAGTATCGCAACGAGGGTGTGTCCTGGATGACTGAGCTACACTACCCTGGGAATGAGTTCCTTGCATTCTCGATCTATGACTAGGCTTAATACTTTGAGACTTCCAATCAAATGGAGGTCTAGGTGCTGGGGCGCTGGATGAATACTGAACATTACCCCAAGTATTTCTCATTATCCACCTGTTACCCTAATCTCCATCCTGACATTGACTAATGTTTTGGTCTACTGGTCGAGCCCTCTTAGCCTGTCTATCCTTCTCCCTTACTTCAGCAGACCTATTTTTCTCAACCTCAACCTGTTGCATGTGAATTGATAGTCTGGAGAAGTCCATATCCCTGTTCAACATTGCTGTAATACCCCAAAAAATGCAAATCAATATTAGTTCCACATTTCAAGATTATTCATAGTACATCATGGTTCTTTGGTAGTTTCATGATCAAGGTTGATGTGAATTAAGGTCTGAAATACATCCTAGCTATTAGGCGAATCAAAACATTCCTTACCGATTGAATTTTTGAGAGGGATATTGCTAGAGTCAAATTCAAATGAACATATCTCTAGTTATACAATGAATTTTTTTACTCATGACCTACCAGAAGATATATAATTAAATTATCTTTCCAATGATACCAATTTTACCAAAATCCAATATTCAAGTAAAAAGTTATGGTTGTTATACAGTGAGCTGTCCGGACAACCAAACTGCGATGGGAAGGCCGACGGATCATCGCGCCTGCGATGGATCATCGCCCAAACCATCGCTATTGAGGCAGTAAGCCTGTTTTCTGGCCAAAAAGTGATGGGTTGAAGGGACGGTCCATCCCCAGGATGACGGTTCGTCGCTCAAACTGTTGTGGTCCTCCGTTTAGCGATTTTAAGTTATTTTTAAAAGAATTTTTAGATCATTTTCCACCCTTTTAACCCCTAATTCCATAAATTGAAGAACATAAATCCTCTTTCATCTTCAACATCAAAATTAGGGTTTCTCACAAGATCTCTCTCCTTAACAAGATTCAAATCCTTCTTCAAGAAACTAAGATATTCAAGGTCTTCAAGTTCAAGAACCATCAAGAAAACATCAAGATTTGTGTTTCCCAATCCAAGAATGTTCAAGAAACATTAGATGTATTTCAAGATCAATCCTTAAGGTATGTTAAGTGTTCATCCTTGGGTATGCTTCTACCCTTGGAGTTTAAGAATCTCTTTCAAACTACAAGTTATTTGATTTTATAGATCTCATGTCTGATCTAAGTTTAATCTTGATTTTGATCTTAAATTTGGATTTTTATTCCATGATCTATCTCAAGCTTCATTAAAATTAGTTAATTGTGGTATAATTTATATGAACTTCATGATGAACTCTTGAATTACAAGTTGGATGGAGTATCCATGATTTGGATTCAAGTGTATTCATAACTATAACGTTGATTAAGTTCCTAATCCATGATTAAGTGCAAGATTTATGTGGAATTAGTTATTATATGTGTAGTATCATGTGAATTCATTTTAGTACCTTAAAATTGTGAAGTTGGTGTTGAAATTATGATACTTATGTGTTGATTAGTATTATGTGCAAATACTATACCTTCCAAGTGTTTGATGAATTGTTCATGTGAATTAAACAAGAGAAATTATATCATGTAAGCATGTATACTAGATCATTCTATTCAAGTGTTTGATAAAATGCCTCTGTAGTTGCATTATGAACAAATGTGCATTGTTATGCTTTGGAAGAACATGTGATACTCTACCTTTATGCTATCGAGTCCTGGGGTATTTAATACCCGAAATTTTTTTTGTGTGCCTAGAGCTTGTGTCAGTTTTAAAGATACTCTCAGTCAAGCTATGATCAATAGAATTCAGTCAGTCACATGACTCAGGAAAACTCAGTAAATTCAGTATCAGCCAAGAAATCTCAGTAATCTGAGTAATCTCAATCAGTTATCAAATCTTCGTAGTATTCCATCAGTCCACAAAACTTAGTGAAATCAGTCCAAGATCAGTTCAGTATCTATTCAGATGGGAACATGATTCAGCACCGATTGAACCCATGGATGAGGGCACACACTGACAGTAGAGGGTGTGACCTTAGAAACAATCCTTGCATTCCAGAACTATGTAGCTAGCATAGGTTGAGACATCAACACTAATAGTTGAGGGTTGATGAGGTGGGTTAACACTGTCAAATAAGGGTCCCACCATTCTCCATTGGGGACCTTGCCAGATAAGGGCCACTAATACCTTTTTCTTACCAGTGGCGCGGTATTGACACCCTTCTAATTGGGGTTTTAGATTGGACCCCAACTCAACTATATTGCTTTATTTGTGGCATGTCGGTTAGATGACTACCTCACATAGTTTCAGTCTCAGTATCAGTAATAAAACTCAGATAGTTCTTCAAATTTTAGGACTGTCAGAGACAGTCACCCAGTTCAGTACGAAACTAAGTTAGTTGTATAAGAATTAGGACTGTCAGACATAGTCACCCAGTATCAGTTATATCAATTATCAGTAATCCATGTTATCAGTACATTCAGTATTCAGAATCCCCATGTTTTAGTTACAATTATGTTTTCATGCATGTATCCTCACACAGTCATGTTCATGTTTATGTTATCAGTCTGTTATAGTTCATGCATATGAACCCATGCATTCAACATACCTCACTTTGTGTACCAGTACATTCTCACATACTGACACATACTTTTCTTTTGCGCTGTGGTGTTTTATACCATAGGTTCAGACGCTCAGGTTCCCGATCACTCTTAGCAGTTCAGATTCCAGCAACAGTAGATTAGCAGTGAGTCCTCATCATCCGAGGATAACATGATTGTTCCATTATTTTATTATTTCAGTTCATTTCAGTAGATGGATTTAGTTGGGGACATGTCCCATCAACTCCTTATTTCATATAGTTTAGAGACTTTCAGACTAGCATGTTCAGATAGTTATTTCAGTTCTTTTGGTATTGATATACTGTATTCCCAGATGTTATGTTTTATCAGATATTTGAACCTTATGGCTTTTCAGCCTTTTATTCCATATTTATAGAGTATATTATGCAGTGCTTAGTTACATATATCAGTCATGGGTTAGCTTGTGGTCCTTTGGGGTCATGAGCAACGTGTAGCATTCGGGGTACCATACTCGGGGTGTTACAAACTTGGTATCAAAGCCTAAGGTTCAATAGTGTCCTAGTAAGTCTGAAAAGTTGCATCTAGTAGAGTCTTGTACATGGGTGTGTTGTGTACTATACTTATGTACAAGAGGCTATGAGATGTTTCCCTTTTTTCAGTATTCATATTATGCCAGTGAGCATGAGCTCAAATTTAACTCTCAGTCTAATCCAATTCTCCTTTTCATTTACTAAACATGCCTCCCAAAAGGACTAACAAAAGGAGAACTGAGAATCAGTCAGCACCTCCGTCCGTTCAGGCTGATTCCCTGGATGAGCATGTTTTTCATAAAGAATTTAGAACCACATCCCTTAATTTATCTGACTCAATAGTAGCTCAGAGTAATCAGCAGGCTATTGTCCTACCCAGGCATATGATTTATGCCCAGTAGATTGAGGTAGAAAAACATAGAAAGAGACAAAATAAGAGAGAGAGAACAAGTAATTTCATTTTTGCTTAGTCTAAATCAGAGCTGGGTAACCTTTATTAGTTTCTACCAAAGTCATCCATTCTAGTTCCTGCCTCAGCCAGTGCTCCAGTCCCTAAGTTTAGAAATGGTAACAGTGATAGGGAGCTAGGCTCTAAGTCTCAGGGCAGTGTAGAATTTGCCCGAACCAATCCCTTTTGTCAGATTTATAGTAAGAACCACAAGGGTATGTGTAGAGCCGATAATGATGTGTGTTTTGGATTTGGTAAGCCAGACCATAGAGTCAAATACTGTCCCTAGTCAGGTTTTCAGGGACAACGTAACTGTTCCTCAGCTTAATTTAATCACCCGAATCAGCAGGGTGCCACATCTAGTGCTACTAGTGGCCAATGCCCAAATAGACCCTATGATTTTTAGTCCCGAAAGGATTAGGAAAATTCTCCTGATTTGGTCATGGGTACATTGCAAATCTTTAAGGTATATGTTTATGCTTTGCTAGATCCAGGAGATCCCTTGTCTGTTGTTACGCCCTATATAGCAGTAGGTTTCAGAGTCAGTCCCAAAATCCTAGTAGAGCTGTTTACAGTCTCTACCTCAGTGGGTAAATGATCATAGCCTGGTAGGTATACAGGAACTGCCCGAACATGGTATCTCAAAAAGGCACATCAAAAGACTTAGTCAAATTAGAGATGACTGATTTTTAATATTATTCTCGGTATGGATTGGCTTCATTCTTGCTATGCCACAGTCGATTGCAGAAGTAGAATTGTCCAGTTTAAAATTTTGAATGAACCTGTACTTGAGTGGAAGGGTAGTAATTCAGCATTCAAGGGTCAGTTTGTTTCCTACCTACGGGCTTGGAAAATGACATCTAAGGGATGTGTCTATCATCTTGTCCGAGTTAAGGACTCTAGTTCCAAAACTCCCAGTCTTGAGTCAGTTCCAGTAGTGAATGAATACATAGATGTCTTTCCCGAAGATCTTCCAGGAATTTCTCCTAAAAGGGAAATAGACTTTGGCATTGATCTTCTTCCAGATACTCAGCCTATATCTATTCCTCCATACAGAATAGCACCAGCAGAACTCAGGAAACTGAAATAACACTTGAAGGATCTCCTAGATAAGGGATTCATCAGGCCCAGTGTGTCCACATGGGGTGCACTATTCTTATTCGTGTGCAAGAAGGACGGTTCTCTTAGAATGTGCATAGACTACCATCATCTCACTAAAGTTACATTCAAGAACAAGCATCCACTTTCCAGAATCGATGGCTTGTTTGACCAACTTCAGGGTGTCAGTTAATTTCTCTAAGATAGACCTGAGATCAGGCTAACATCAACTCAGAGTCAAAGAATGTGACATTCTGAAAATAGATTTTTGAACTCGATATGGTCACTTCAAATTCTTAATCATGTCCTTTGGTTTTACCAATGCCCTAGCAGCCTTCAGGGACTTGATGAATCGTGTGTTCAAGTAGTACTTGGACATGTTCATCATAGTCTTCATAGATGACATCCATGTCTATTTGTGCAATGAGTGTGATCCCGCATACCATCGCAGAATAGTATTACAGACCCTCAAAACCCATCAGTCATCAAGATATTTATTCATGCCCCACATGTCAGTAGTATGATCATCACTCATATTCGTGCCCCTCATTGAAAATCATGTACACTTACAGTTCCTAGTATAAAGATTTTCAGTACACTCTATGTTATGAATCATGTTCCATGAGTACAGAAATTTTAGAATCAGGTCATACAACTCATGACTCATGCACTCATGTCATGCTTTACAGTATTCTTAGCTCATATGACTCATTCTCCACTCCTTATGATCAGCCAAACTCAGACTACGTCACGTATACCCTCAGTTTAGATCCCTTGGTGAATTCATTGGGATGATGTTCTAAGCCTCAAGTATCAGATATAAAGTCAGTTCAGTAATCAATACCCAGTAAATGACTCAGATTGTCCTACAGAACCACGACTTTCAGCTATCAGTTACTTAGCCATCAAAATTCAGTACTTCAGTAACAGTCTAAGCCTCAGTTATTAGAAACCAGTATTCAGTCCCAGCGACAGTCTTAGTTATAGTTACAATCTCAATTACCGTCTTAGCTACAATCTCAGTCCTAGTCCTAGTCCAGTAATTAGGTCAGTAAATCAGTTCAGTTTTGGGGTTACTCGACTATAGTGTACAGTTATCAGTCACTCAGTTGTCATTATTCCAGTACCTCATTTTACAAGACTATTCTAGAATCGTGTTGTACTCCTGGTGTTGTATTCTCAAATAATATAGTTACCCTTAATTCATGCTCAGTTATATCATGTCACTCAGTCAGTCCTTATCTCCTATGCATAATGCTCTGCAGTTTCAGTCCAATTATTAAAGACTAAGTAAACCTCCATCTTGTAGACCCAATATTCAGCTATCAGTCATTTAGTTAATCATATAAGTTGGTATATTTAGGCATTCATGCTCAGCGCTCATGAGAATATTTTAGTAGTCTCAGGTGAAGAGGAAGCACTTCAGTTAGGTATAAGTTTTTAGTATGAGTTAGATCGATCAGCCAGTAATTCAGTTTAGCAAACAGGAAACAAGTTCATATGGTGCAGTTTTCCATCTTTCCTCCTAGTCATACTATCAGAAATCTCAGGAATGTAACTATTCCAAGATACAAAGTCCCAGTAGTTGCAAGATCACCTCAGTTCATGTATCATGTCTCAGTTTTAGATCCTAGATATTCATTCATAATTAAGTTCGTACGTGCCCGGTGCATCGTCCTAGTTTTCCTCAGTATCTAAGTCAAGTCAGTATTCTTCTAGGGACATAATATCCCAAGGAGGAGATGCTCTATAACCCATGATCTATCATGTCCTAAACTCTCCAGTATCTCTTCATGTAATGAATCTAGTTTGGAGTGGTGGGTACTCATAGGTTGACCCTCTAACCCCAATCTCATCCGTAATGCCATGTACTCAATGGCTCAGCTCAGTTCACGATACCCAGTCCACATAACCGTTACAGACTCAATCATGTTATCATGTTCCCATTCATGTATGTTTAGAAAGGATCTTGAGTTTGAGATTGAGGACTTCATGTACTTGAAAAATATCTCCTATGAAAGGAGTGAAGAGGTTCGGAAAGAAAGGAAAGCTCAGTCCCTGATATGTGGGTCCCTTCAAATTTCTCAGTCGCTTTGGCAAAGTAGCTTATGATCTTGAATTTCCTTCAGATCCAGCCTCAGTTCATCTAGTGTTTTATGTCTCCTTTCTTAAGAAGCTCATAGGTGACCCAGCAGTTGTAGTCCCTATAGAGGGCATAGATGTTCAAAATAGTCTCTCTTATGAGAAAATTCAAGTCGAAATTCTTGACTACCAAATTTGCAGACAGAGGAACAAAGAAGTCCCTATAGTCAAAGTTCTTTGGCGGCATCATTCCGTTGAGGGAGATACTTGGGAAGCAGAAGCACACATGCGAACCAGGCACCCTCACCTCTTCTCCGTAAACTCAAACTCAGTTCAAGGTAATAGTTTTCCTTAAGCTTATTCAGTTTCATGATCAGATTTCTATTAAAAACTTGGTACCAAGTACCATTGCATATGCATTCACGCATTCATGTGTCCTCTCAGTCACGTATTCATGCATCAGCTATGCATGTTTAGTATGAGAAATTTTAGCATATCAGCAATCCTAGTCATGCATTCATGAATCAGCTCAGTCATGTACCCATGCATCAGATGTGCATATTTAGTATGAAAACTCAGTATATAAGTAGTTTCAATTATACCCTCATGGTGCAGTTGTGCATGTCCAATATGTACTTTTAGTTTATCATTTCTCTCAGTCTAATCAGTCTCATTCGAGGATGAATGTTCCCAAGGAGGAGATATTGTAATACCCCCAAAAATGCAAATCAATATTAACGCCATGTTTCAAGCTTATGCATAGTACATCATGGTTCGGTAGTTTCATGCTCAAGGTTGATGTGAATTAAGGTCTCAAATAAGTCCTAGCTATTAGGCGAATCAAAACATTCCTTACTCATTAAATTCTTGAGAAGGATATTTCTATAGATTACGTAAAATGATCATATCTCCCATTATACAAAGAATTTTTGAGCTCAAGAACCACCAACAGATAGATAATTGAATTATATTTCCAATGATACAAATTTTTCCAAAATCCCATATTGGAGTAAAAAGTTATGTCCATTTTATAGTGAGTTGTCCGGATTGCCAAAGTGCGACGGGAAGGCCGATGGACCGTCGCCAAACCATCGCAACTAAGGCATTAAGCCTATTTTCTGGCAAAAAAGTGACAGTTTGAAGGGAAGGTCCGTCCCCAGGGCGACGGTTCATCGTCTAAACCGTCGTGGACCTTCGTTTAGCAATTTTAAGTCATTTTTAAAAGGATTTTTGGATTGTTTTCCACCATTTTAACCCCTAATTCCATCAATTGAAGAACATAACTCCTAATTCATCTTCAACATCAAAATTAGGGTTTCTCTCAAGATCACTCTCCTAGAAGAAGGTTCAAATACTTCTTCAAGAAACTAAGATATTCAAGTTCTTCAAGTTCAAGAACCATCAAGAAAACATCAAGATTTGTGTTTCCCAATCCAAGAATGTTCAAGAAACTTTAGATGTCTATCAAGATCAAGATTTAAGGAGTTCAAGAATCTCTTTCAAACTACAAATTATTTGATTTTATCTCATGTTGGATCTAAGTTTAATCTTTATTATGAAGTTAAATTTGGATTTTTATTCCATGATCTATCTTAAGCTTCATGAAAATTAGTTAATTGTGGTATGATTTATATGAATTTCATATTGAACTCTTAAATTACAAGTTGGATGGAGTATCCATGATTTATATTTAACTGTATTCATAACTATAATGTTGATTGGGTTCCTAATCCATGATTAAATGCAAGATTTATGTGGAATTAATTATTATCCATGATTTCATATTCATGTTAGAACCTTAAAATTGTGAACTTGGTGTTGAAATTGTGAAACTCATGTGTTGGTTAGTATTATGTACAAATACTATGCCTTCCAAGTGTTTGATGAATTGTTCATGTGAATTAAATATGAGAAATTATATCATGTAAGCATGTATACTAGCTCATGCCATTCAAGTGTTTGATAAAATGTCTTTATAGTTGCATTATGAACAAATGTGCATTGTTATGCTTTGGAAGAACATGTGATGCTCTACTTTTTAGCTATTGAGTCCTGGGGTATTTAATACCCGGAAATTTAGTTGTGTGCCTAGAGACAGTTTCAGTTTTAAAGATACTCTCAGTCAAGCCATGATCAATAGAATTCAGTCAGTCACATGACTCAGGAAAACTCAGTAAATTTAGTATTAGACCAGAAATCTCAGTAATCTCAGTCAGTTATCAGATCTCTGTAGTATTTCACCAGTCAACAAAACTCAGTGGAATCAGTACAAGATTAGTTCAGTGTCTATTTAGATGGGATTAGGATTCAACATCGAGTGAACCCAAGGATGAGGGCACACACTGACAGTAGAGAGTGTGACCCTTAGAAGCAATTCTTGCATTCCAAAACTATGTAGCTAGCATAGGTTGAGTCATCAACACTAATAGTTGAGGGTTGATGAGGTGGGCTAACACTGTCAGATAAGGTTCCCACAAATCTCCATTAGGGATACTACTAGCTGAGGGTCACTCACAGCTTGTCCTTACCAGTGGTACGGTATTGACACCCTTCTAATTGGGGTTACAGATTGGACCCCAATTTAGCTATATATTTATTTATTTGGAGCATATCGGTTGGATGACTACCTCCCGCAGTCTCAGTCTTAGTTTTAGTAATAGAACTCAGATAGTTCTTCCAATTTTAGGACTGTCGGATACAGTCACCCAGTTCAGTACGGAACTCAGTTAGTTCCATCAGAATCAGGACAAATAGACACAGTCACCCAGTATCAGTTATACCAATTATCAGTAATCAATGTTATCAGTATATTCAGTATTCAGAATCCCCATGTTTTAGTTACAGTTATGTTTTCATGCATGTATCCTTACGCAGTCATGTTCATGTTCAAGTTATTTGTCAGTTAAAGTTCATGCATTTGAACCTATGCATTTAACCTACCTCACTTTGCGTACCAGTACATTCTCACGTACTGATGCATACTTTTCTTTTGCACTATGGTGTTTTATACCATAGGTTCAGATGATCATGTTCCTGATCGCACTTAGCAGTTCAGATTCCAGCAGCAGTAGATTAGCAGTGAGTCCTTATCATTAGAGGATAACATGATTGTTCCATTATTTTATTATTTTAGTTCAGTTCAGTAGATTGAGTTAGTTGGGGAAATGTCCCATCAACTCCTTATTTCAGATAGTTTAGAGGCTTTCAGACTAGCATGTTCAGACAATTATTTGAGTTGTTTTGGTATTGATATACTGTATTCCCAGATGTTATATTTTATTAGATATTTGAACCTTATGGCCTTTTATCCTTTTATTCCGCATTTATATAGTATATTAGGCAGTTCTCAATTATAGATATCAGTCATGGGTTAGCTTATGGTCCTTTAGGGTCATGAGCACTGTGTAGATTCCGGGGTACCAGACTCGGGTCATTACAATTTCCCCCTTGCACTCTTACACCAAGTCATATGAAAGACCGGATGTAAACTTCCTCATACGGGCACTTAGGTTTCCTGCCAACTCAGGAGAATAAGGGCTAGTTGATTGAATTTCAGAGTGTACTCCTTGATGCACTTCTTTCCATGCTTTATGTTCATGAACTCCTCCACCTTTGACTCGCTCAAATCCTATGTAAAGAATTGATCTAGGAAGGCTTCCATAAATTCACCCCACACAGAGGGCTCATTATTCTCACCCTTCGAATCTTCCCACTCATTGTACCACTGATTTTGTACTTCCTTAAGTTGATAAGACACTAGTTCAACCCCTTCCACTTCATCCACATGTATCACCCTAAAAATCTTTTCCACCTCGTCCATAAAATCTTGTGGATCCTCCCCTACCTTTGTTCTCGTAAACATAGATGGGTCCAGCCTCATAAATGACTCACCCTAGTAGTCTTAGATGCACCAGACACAGACCCAATATCCTTCGACTGTCGAGCTTATGAAGTCACCAACTATGCAAGCATGTGCATTGACTATCTAAACTCGGCATTTTATACCTCTCTCTTGGGAGATTGGGTGCGGGTAGTCCTAGACCGGGGATCCCTAGGTGCCTTAGGTAGGATGGACTGGTAGGAGGGACTCCCGGAGCAGCAACAAATTTAAGAGTGTGAGCCCTGTTGCGTGTCCTCATCCCATAAGTGTGATGGACATCATCAGTTTAGGCGTTTTAATCATTGGAGTGGCGCGGAGGCATGATAGCTTTTCTGAAATACAAGAGACCAATGATTAGGGGACATTTTAGACTCCATAACATGAACTAAATCACAAAGAAAAGAGACATTCCTAAACACCTAGTAACCTCTTGCTTATAAGTGTGGTGTTCTACACACCCAAAAATAAGACTCTACCCGATGCGACTTCGCAGACACCCTGGGACCATGAACTGTGATTTGATACCAAGTTTGTCATGACCCGAAATGGACCCTGGCCATAACGGGCATCCCAAACCATAAAGGTCCGAGAGCCCTTCTAACTTGCAATCATACACCATTTGTATACAAAGATAAAATGCAGAAATAAATGATATTACGAGACCATGGTAAAACTCTGAAGTCTACTTAATCAATAATGAAGGAATTCCATTAACCTCTAGACAACATCTATATCATTCTGTGAAATGTCTATTATATACAAAAATAGATAAAACTGCCTGAAAACTGGGACAAGGCCCCCAGTGGACCTAAATCAAAATAAATAACATACTTCTGAAATGAAATAGGCCTTCCGGAATAGAGAAGGCTCACCAACTGCACACTTCACTTCTGCCTAAAACAAATCTATGGCTTAGAAGGACCCCTAGACTGAGCCTTAGACCCTGAAATATAGGGGGTCAATACAATTCTACTGGTATGTGAAACAACTCAAATAACATGTTTTTATACAAAATAAATGAGAGCTTTTCATGATGTCAAAATAATCATATAAGTAAAAAAAATCGTACTTGGACATACCTTTAAAACTTCAAACAAGTTTGTCACACTGACCCACTCTTATTATTCTTTTGAGCTAGTTGATATACCCTACAAATATGTAGTCCCACGGGCTATATGGGACCCTTCTATGACTCGGCGATCGAGCCTCTAATCCAAGTAGCCACAAGGATTTGGAGCTGGTGAGATATCCCCCATGTGAGCACACCCTAGGAATCCCTCTATGTGAGATTTCCTAATTATTTCTTTATTATCCTCCTATGTTGGATTCAATAGCATAACACCCGCATAAATAATTATGATTTCCAGCGATGAGCCCTTACACTCAAAAGCCTTCTTCGGGTAACCTACTAGCTCTCTTCAGCTTAACTTTTAGTTCTTTAAACCAACATGCTTCATTTATTCAAAACATTCAAAAAAAATATCTTGTAAAGGGCATATAATCACCAAGTATTGTCATACCCTGACTTGCAAGTAAATCAAATGACATCATATCAATCTGTAGCTCATTTCACTCATTATCATATTAGTGACAACCCTAACTTTAAAACCTCAAATGAGAGGGTTATGCATTAAATCTTTCATTCAACATCTTCATCAAAACCTTCTCCTCCAAATTGCAGAATCAATAGGTGGTCACCTCATATTTAAAATTTTTAAATGACCAAGGAAGATGCTAATTCGACACAATAAAAATTTACCATGTGAAGACATATGCTCAACATGTCATAATTTGATACCGCAGAAAAAATTTTCCGTTAAGATCTCGGACGAAAATGTGTTGAATTCTGTACTTTATCGTGATTAATAATTTTTCTGTGTGGAATTTCTGGATATACCACCCGTCATTGCATAGAGAATTGAATAAGATTCTCAACGATATATGGATCATCCAAAATGGACACTGGAGTGACGAGTTATGATCATTCCAATCTAACCATGAATAGTGGTGAACAGTAAATGTGCAGGAAAAAAATACCGAGGCCAGGCAAATTTTAGGGTCAACTTCAAATGATCATAACTCCTTGTACATAATGATTTGGGTGAGCTACTATATATCAATAGAAATCTCTGAAAGTCCTCTTTCCCACGAAATTGGTTTCATCCAATTTTTCTATCGGAGAAAAAAGTTATGGTTGATCTACTTCAGCCAATCAAAACAGTCCACCAAAGAACAGATTTGACATTATTTGATTTTTAAGGATATTTTGGTCATTCCCACTCCAATCCATCCAGGTAAACCATGGATTTAAGTACCTTAAGAGCATTCAATAGCTCATTTTTCTCTAAAATTTCTTAAGGCTCTAACCCCAACCCTACTACTCCAAATTTCATCCTTCTATGTCTCTTGATTGAATTGTAGAAATTTTAAATTGATTTGGGATTCGAGTTGATCATGTTAAGGTCTTCGAGAAGCACTCTTTATTTTCGTGAATAAAGTTCTGGAGTTGGAAGTTCATATTCATCTTCCATTTTTAGGTATGTGGGGCTTTGAGCAAGATTATACTTTTGATCTTGTGCCCGGTATTTTTGTTGAATTACATTGACAAGAGATTTTACATGTTTCACCATGAATTGGAAATATGGTTTTATATCTTATATTATTGTCCATGAGCTATGGGATTATCTCATCCGATATGTGTATGATGTTGAGATGGAATTATGTCCAAAAACTATTTGATTATGAGAGTATGATGATTTAATTTGTTAAGCCTTGATTTATACTATCATTCCACTATTTCCTTATTATGAATTTATAATTGATATTGGAAATTCTATATCCATACTATGGGTTGATGTCTCAAGTACCTTTAAATGAGAGTTGGATGGCAAATTGAGAAATGTTGATATTGAAGTTGCAATGAGTCTTGGTATTTTTCGGATGGTTTTGATGAGTTAAATTGTTCAAAATATTATGTATTGAGTCTTCATATCCTTGTCCAAATGTCGAGTCGGTTATGGTTCAATGCATTGATACCTTGTTGATGTTGAGGAAGATTAAAATATTTTGAGCTAAAATATGTTGACTTAGGAATCCACAAATTGATATGATTTGATAAATAAGAAAGATATTTGATTTAGTCTTTATGACATACCTTTGTGATGTTGTGGTGGATTTCCTAACACGTTCTGAGCTTATCGGGGAGTAGTACTTAGCACCGAGAGGGAAATTTGGTATTTCCCAAAACCTATGTGCCACCGTAGGATTGTTTGATGATGATATTATTGGCCAGAGAGCCCGATAGTGATTATTGTGGTTTTAAGGTCGTACTCCCTGGAAAAGAGTATGACGCTCCCACCAATGGGAGTTTCAACCGTTGGTATTCCACGTAGCTCACGTGGGGTTGTCGGTTAGAGGAAACTTCCCTGTCCATAAGAGTCATGTTTATTGAAATACCGAGTTACTTCGAGTTTTGATATGGTAAGTCAAGTTTCCTATGATGATCTATAATGATTTATGAGGTTTTTCTCCTGCATTTTCTATCTAAGATGTTATGAGTTGCATGATTCAATGTCACTCAAGCCAGGTGTGTCATTATGGTCCGTATGTACGTTTTTACGAAATTTATGATATTATTTATATTTTGCATGCGCCCCTACATACTCAGTACGTATCTTGTGCTGACCCATATATTTATCTATGGGATACATTCTTACCATGATCTAGGTTCAAGTACTCAGCCACAGCCGCGACAGTGATGTCCGAGTGCCGCATCTACGTTCCTTCAGTGGTGAGTCCTCATGGTTCGAGGATCAAGTTTCTAGTTTTGGTACTATTGTTTTGTGATCCCTTTGGTATTTTGAGTCAGTTGGGGGTTTGTCCCAATGGCTCGTGATTTTTCTGTATAGAGGCTATGTCAGACTAGTGTATTATTGGGTTGGTTTGTGTATAGACATTCCATATATGTATAGTCTAATGATATTCCGTGCCATGTGCGATGTGATATGATATGTACATATATATATATCCTTAGCATAGCATGTATTTGTTATGTTGGAACCCAAGGGTAGTGTTTTGGCTTAAAGGATTAGCTTGAGGCTACGTGTAGCCTTGGGTACCGTGTCGCATCTCGAGATGATATTTCGGGGAGTTACAAACTTTATATGAAAGCCTAAGGTTGTGAAGAGTCCTAGGGAGTCTGACAAGCCGCGTTACGTAGAGTCTTGAGCATCGGTGTGTAGCGTGCCACACCTATTTTCAAGAGGCTGCGGGGCATTCTAGGAAAAGTCATTTCTTTCTTTCTACAAGATTCTATCATGCTTATAACTGTTTCCTTCTCCTGTTAATTTGTGTGTTCTTACGAAAGAAAATGCCTCCACGTCGAGTTCGCAAAAACAACAACCAACCTTAACTCGTTAATCCATTACACGAGACGGTATCCCATGTTGAATTTTGGGTAGCTTTTTAGATGCTAGCCCAAGCAGTTACCGCCAATACTCAGGTCAACGCTCTACCTCTGTAGGATAATAATTTTGCAGCAGCACGAATTCATGATTTTATGCGGATGAATCCGCCAGAGTTTCATGGGTCGAGAGCAGGTGAGGACCCGCAGATGTATGTTGATGAAATAAAGAAAATTACATAGATTGTGCACGTGAACGAGGAAGAAAGTATGTAGCAGGCTTCTTATCGGTTGAAGGATATTGCCTATGATTGGGTGCAGATGTAGAATAAGGGTAGAGAGGAAGATACTGCTCCGGTGACTTGGCAATTGTTCCAAGATTCTTTCTTGGATAGATTCTTTCCTCTTGAGTTACGGGAAGCTAATATAGAGGACTTTATGAATTTGAGACAAGGCTCCATGTCGGTTAAGGAGTATTTTATTAAGTTTAATCATCTATCGAAGTACGTTTCCAATATGATGGCTGACTCGAGGACTAGTATGAGCAAGTTTCTAACTGGGGTGTCGAGTTATGTGGTGAAAGAATATAGATCTGCTATGATTAATAGGGAGATTGATCTTCCTAGGTTAATGATTCACGCCCAACAGATTGAGTCAGACAAGATAAATGAAAGAGAAAGAGTAAGAGGGATTAAGAGAGTCAGATCGGAGCAACATGGGTTTGGTCAGACTAGATTCTCCAGAGGGAGTCGCCCTCAGTTTCAGAGATGTCCATTTATACCTGCGCCTTCCTCATCTAGTGCTTCTGTATATCGGGATAGGTAGGGGCTCGAGAATAGGTCGGTCCCTTCCAGGTCTCAGGACAGTGTAAGCAATCGGCCTCATTCTCCTTCATGTGCTAAGTGTGGTAAAAACCATTTTGGGGAGTGTTATATGGGGCAGCGAGGTTGTTTTGGTTGTGGAAAGTTAGGCCACATACTTAGAGACTGCCCGTATGCTAGACAGTGGAGTCATGATGCCCGTCCCCAGAGTCAGGCTACCAATGCCCCGCCTCCCGCAACCCGTCCAGTTCCTCTTTAGGGTGCTTCATCTAGTACTACCGATGATCAATGCCAAAATCGTTTCTGTGATATACCACCTCATCAGGAGAAGGAAGACTCTCCCGATGTTGTCACTAGTATGCTCCATGTTTTCTATTTTGATGTCTATATGTTGATGGACCCCGGTTTGAGTTTTTCTTATATGACACCTCTGGTTGCTGTAAATTTTGAAATGGATCCTAAACTAATTTCTGAGCCTATTTTGGTTTCTACTTCGGTAGGAGAGTCTGTCATTGCTAAGCGGGTGTATAAGAAATGTCCCATTACTATCTTTCATCGGGTTATGTATGCTGATTTGATTGAGCTAGATATGGTTGACTTTGATATCATTCTGGGTATGAATTGGCTTCACTCATGCTATTCGTCTATTGATTGTCGTGCCCGTGTGGTCAAGTTTCATTTTCCTGATGAACCTATCCTTAAATGGTTCGGGAGTTCTGTGATTCCTAAGGGTCATTTCATATCCTACCTCAAAGCTATGAAGTTGATTTCCAAGGGTTGCATCCACCATTTGGTTTGGGTTAAAGATACTAAGTCTGAAACCCCGACAATTCAGTCAATTAATGTTGTTAATGAGTTTCTTGATATCTTTTCGGAAGATCTCCTTGGAATACCTCTTGATAGAGAGATAGAGTTCGGGATTAACCTTCTTTTTGATACTCAGCCTATTTCCATTCCTCCATATCGCATGGCTCCCGCAGAACTTAAAGAGTTGAAGGAGCAATTGAAAGATCTTTTAGACAAAAGCTTTATCAGACCTAGTGTGTCCCCGTATGGTATACCTGTCCTGTTTGTGCGTAAGAAAGATGGTTCTATATGGATGTGTATTGATTACCGACAGCTTAATAGGGTTACTATCAAGAATAAATATTCGCTTCCTCAAATTGATGATTTATTTGATCAATTGCAAGGTGCGAGCTACTTTTCAAAGATAGACCTCAGATCCGGTTATCACCAACTTAAGGTTAGGGAATGTGATATCCCCAAGACAGCCTTTTGAACCCGTTACAGTTATTTTGAATTTCTAGTGATGTCTTTCGGGTTAACTAATGCTCCAGCAGCTTTCATGGATCTTATGAACCGTGTATTCTGGCCATATCTGGATTTATTTGTAATAGAGTTCCTTGATGATATTCTTATTTACTCCCGAAGTGAGGGTGATCATGCGGATCATCTCCAAATCGTGTTGGAAACTCTTCGAACTCATCGATTATATGCTAAGTTCAGTAAATGTGAGTTCTGGCTAAACTCTGTAGCCTTCTTGGGTCATGTTGTTTCCTCCGAAGGTATTAGAGTTGATCCTCAAAAGATAGAGGCTATAAAGAGTTGGCCTAGACCTATTTCTCCTTCTGATATCTGAAGTTTCTTGGGTCTAGCTGGTTATTATCATCGTTTTGTTGAAGGGTTTTCATATATTGCGTCTCCTATGATCCGTTTGACACAAAAGAAAGTGAAGTTCCTGTGGTCCGAATCTTGCGAGAAGAGTTTTTAGGAGTTGAAGACTCAACTCACTTCAGCCCTTGTGTTGACTTTGCCTGACGGTGTTGATTGTTTTGTGGTGTATTGCGATGCTTCCAGAGTCGGTTTGGGTTGTGTATTAATGCAAAAGGGCAAGGTTATAGATTATGCTTCCAGGCAGCTAAAGCCTCACGAGAAGAATTATCCTACCCATGACCTTGGATTAGCTGCCATGGTTTTTCCTTTGAAAATCTGGAGACATTATTTGTATGGTGTCCATGTCGACGTCTTTACAGACCATAAGATCTTGCAGTATGTATTCACCCAAAAGGAGTTGAATCTTAGGCCCATGAGGTACATCGTTTGGCTAGATTGGGGGTTAGGTTGTTTAGTGATGCTGAGGGTAGTATAGGAGTGCAAAATGGTTCTGAATCCTCTTTAGTTTCGAAAGTGAAGGAGAAGCAAGACAGGGATCCTACCTTGGTCAGGTTAAAAGAGTCAGTTAAAAACCAAAAGGTGGAGGTTTTCTCCTAAGAGGGAGATGGTGTGTTGAGACTCCGAGAAAGATTATGTGTTCCTGATGTTGATAACTTGAAGTAGAGGATTATTGCGGAAGCGCATGGTACGTGATACTTCATCCAACCTGGTGCTACTAAGATGTACCATGATTTGTGGGAAATCTATTGGTGGAACGGTATGAAGAGGAACATAGCAGAATTTGTGGCAAAGTGTTCAACATGTCAACAGGTTAAAATAGAGCATCAAAGGCCCAGTGGCGTGATGCAAGAGTTTAGCATTCCTACTTGGAAATGGGAAGAAGTGAATATGGACTTCATAGTTGGTTTGCCTCCTTGTCGCCATCATTATTCGATTTGGGTTGTCGTAGATAGGCTAACAAAATCACCTCATTTTTTGCTTGTGCATTCATCGTATACAACTGAAGATTATGCTAGAATATATATTCGGGAACTAGTCAGACTTCATGGAATCCCTTTGGCTATTATTTCTGACAGAGGTAGTCAGTTTACCTCTCAGTTTTAGAAATCTTTCCAGAAGGGTCTCGGTACCCAAATTCATTTAAGTTCTGCTTTCCATACGCAAATAGATGGTCAGGCCGAGCGGACCATTCAAACTTTAGAAGATATGTTGAGGGCTTGTGTGCTTGATTTTAAAGGTAGTTGGGATGAGCACTTAGCATTAATCGAGTTTGCTTACAATAACAGTTTTCATGCTACTATTGGAATGGCCCCGTTTGAAGCTTTGTATGGTAGAAGGTGTAGATCACCCATTGGTTGGTTTGAAGTTGGTGAGGATGTCGCGACTGGACCGGATGTGGTGTTCGAGGCCATGGAGAAGGTTATGTTAATTCGAGAAAGGTTGAAAATCGCCCAAAGTCGTCAAAAATCATACATAGATGTAAGGAGGAAAGACCTTGAATTTGATGTTGGTGATTTAGTGTACTTAAAAGTTTCACCCATGAAAGGGGTGAAGAGATTTGGAAAGAAAGGGAAACTAAGTCCCCGTTACATTGGTCCCTATAAGATTGTGGATCGCATTGGGAAGGTAGCGTATAAGGTTGAATTGCCGCAGAGTTATCTAACGTCCATCCGGTTTTCCATGTTTCTATGCTTAAGAAGTCTATTGGTGATTCTGTTATGATTGATCCTTTCAAAAGCTCAGGTATTCAAGATAGTCTTTCATATGAAGAGATTCCGGTTGAGGTTTTTGACTTTCAAGTTCGTAGGCTAAGAAACAAGGAAGTTCCTTTGGTTAAAGTGCTTTGGCGAAATCAATCCGTGGAGAGTGCTACTTGGGAAGCCGAAGCACATATGCACGCCAAATATCCCCACCTCTTTCCTATGAATCCTGAGCATGTCAAAGGTATCGTTCTCTTTTGATTTAATCCTTATTGCTATGTTTATCTTGGCTTGTGTGTTTTCTACGATATCCAAAAAAATCTAGAATGGAGTATATGCTTTTGAAAAATGATTTTTATATATATACTCATTTAATAGTATTCTTGACCTACCTATCAACATTCGAGGATGAATGTTTCCAAGGGGGAGATGATGTGATGCCCCGGAAAAAATTTTCCGTTAAGATCTCGGACAAAAATGTGTTGAATTTTGTTCTTTATCGTGATTAATAATTTTTTTGTGTGGAATTTCTGGATATGCGATCCATCATCGCATGTATCATCGAATAATCTTTCCAACTATATGTGGATCATCCAAAACGGACACTCGAGCGATGAGTTATGATCATTCCAATCTAACCATGAATAGTGGTAAACAGTAAATGTGCAGGAAAAAAATACTGAGGCCAGGCAAATTTTTGGGTCAACTTCAAATGATCATAACTCCTTATACATATTGATATGGGTGAGCTACAATATATCAACAAAAATCTATGAAAGTCCTCTTTCCAATGAAATTGGTTTCATCCAATTTATCCATCGGAGACAAAAGTTATGGTCGATATACTTCAGCCTATCAAAACAGTCCACCAAAGGACAGATTTGACATTATTTTATTTTTAAGGGTATTTTGGTCATTCCCACTCCAATCCATCCGGGTAAACCATGGATTTAAGTCCATTAAGAGAATTCAATAGCTCATTTTTCTCCAAAATTTCCTAATGCTCAAACCCCAACCCTAGTACTCTAAATTTCATCCTTCTATGTCTCTTGATTGAACCGTAGAAATTTCAAATTGATTTAGGATTCGAGTTGATCATGTTAAGGGCTTCGAGAAGCACCCTTTATTTTCGTGAATAAAGTTCCGGAGTCGCAAGTTCATATTCATCTTCTATTTTTAGGTCTGTGGGGATTTGAACAAGATTATCCTTTCGATCTTGTGCCCGGTATTTTTGTTGAATTACATTGACATGAGATTTTACATATTTTACCATGAATTGGAAATATGGTTTTATATCTTATATTATTGTCCATGAGCTATGGGATTATGTCATCCGATATGTGTATGATGTTGAGATGGAATTATGTCCAAAAACTATTTGATTATGAGAGTATGATGATTTAATTTGTTAAGCCTTGATTTATACTATCATTACACTATTTCCTTATTATGAATTTATAATTGATATTGGAAATTCTATATCCCTACTATGGGTTGATGTCTCAAGTACCTTTAAATGAGAGTTGGATAGCAAATTGAGAAATGTTGATATTGAAGTTGCAATGAGTCTTGGTATTTTTCGGATGGTTTTGATGAGTTAAATTGTTGAAAATATTATGTATTGAGTCTTCATATCCTTGTCCAAATGTCAAGTCAGTTATGGTTCAATGCATTGATACCTTGTTGATATTGAGGAAGATTAAAATATTTTGAGCTAAAATGTGTTGACTTAGGAATCCACAAATTGATATGATTTGATAAATAAGAAAGATATTTGATTTAGTCTTTATTATACACCCTTGTGATGTTGTGGTGGATTTCCTAACACGTTCTGAGCTTATCGGGGTGTAGTACTTAGCACCGAGAGGGAAATTTGGTATTTCCCAAAACCTATGTGCCACCGTAGGATTGTTTGATGATGATATTATTGGCCAGAGAGCCCGATAGTGATTATTGTAGTTTTAAGGTCGTACTCCCTGGCAAAGAGTATGATGCTCCCACCAACGGGGGTTTCAAACGTTGGTATTCCACGTAGCTCACTTGGGGTTGTCGGTTATAGGAAACTCCCCTGTCCATAAGAGTCATGTTTATTGAAATACCGAGTCACTCCGAGTTTTGATGTGGTAAGTAAAGTTGACTGTGATGATCTATAATGATTTATGAGGTTTTTCTCCTACATTTCCTATCTAAGATGTTATGAGTTGCATGATTCAATGTCACTCAAGCCAGGTGTGTAATTATGGTCCGTATGTACTTTTTTACGAAATTTATGATATTTTTTATATTTCGCATGTGCCCCCACATACTCAGTACATATCTTTTGCTGACCCACATATTTATCTATGGGATACATTCTTACCATGATGTAGGTTCAGGTACTCAGCCGCAGCCGTGACAGTGATATCCGAGTTCCGCATCTACGTTCCTTCAGTTGTGAGTCCTCATGGTTCGAGGACCAATTTGCTAGTTTTGGTGCTGTTGTTTTGTGATCCCTTTAATCTGTTGAGTCAGTTGGGGGTTTTTCCCAATGGCTCGTTGATTTTGCTGTATAGAGGATATGTCATACTAGTGTATTGTTGGGTTGGTTTGTGTATAGACATTCCATATATGTACAGTCTAACGATATTCCGTGCCATGTGCGATGTGATATGATATGTACTTATACATAAATCCTTAGCGTAGCGTGTATGTTGTTGTGTTGGAACCCAAGGGTAGTGATTTGTCTTAAAGGGTTAGCTTGAGGCTACGTGTAGCCTTGGGCACCGTGTGGCGTCTCAGGATGATATTTTGGGGCGTTACACATAAACAGTATCAAACCATGATCATTTCACAAACATTCGCCCATTGGTTTTCATTTAGAAAGTTCATGCTTTTAAACAACCCATGACAAGCAAAATCGACATTATCATAATAAAAGAGGAAATTTTGATCATTCATGCTCTCATTCAAACTTTACAAACATACAAATTTGAATATACATTGTTACAGTTCAACTTCCATGAAGAGTGGTTCAAGATAACATTTATATTCATCAAAACAATCCCATCGTGCATATTTTTTGAAAACAATATCGAACAACTCATTATAAATCATAGTTGGGGATCTTTAATCTTGATAAAATATTTAAAATTATGCCCAAGGTTCTTAGAGTAGTCCCTCATACCTTATATCAACAGTTTCGAAGAGTGGATCCCTAGCCTTGACTCCTTTCTTGAAGATCTTGACTTAGAAGAAGAGTTCTTGATCTATGGAAGGGAAGTTAGGGTTTATGTTGAGAGAATATGATTGGTTTTATGATGTTATTAGCCCTAAACACCTTTTAATTTCATGTTATGGATGACATGTGACAAGAAAAAAGATCAAAATGTCCTCCCAAAGGCTGGATATATTTAAAAAAATGTGAACTGGGTACTGACGCGTTACCCAACGCGACACATCGAGATTGCATAGGTCCACTATTTCATCGATGCTATCATCGACACGGCGCATTGATATCGCGCCAGTTCACTATTTCACCGATGTGATACTTAATGCGGCGTGCCGATTTCATATTGGGCCACTATTTTAAAAATCCAAACACCCCTATGACGATGCCCGAAAATTCCAAAACTTCTCTGAGACACCCCCTTCACTTCCCCAAACATGAATCAACTCAAAAATTCCTACCTCTAGGTTGGAAAAATTAATTTAAAAATTACACAAGTTTAGGAGCTTAAAATATGACTAGGTCCTTTTGATACTTAGGAAATTTTCTTTTCAGATGATTAACCCCCAAAACATTCTACAGAGTAAGGTATTAAATTGAGGATATCACAAGGTGTTACACTCAGCTAACAAGTACCACTTTAGCGACACCTGGGCACTTTAGCAAGCCTAAGGTCTACTGTAGTAGCCTGGCTTGTAGGGACGGGTACCGTTTTAGAGACACCCTGGCGCTTTAGCGATGACCACTAAATCAGCCCAGGACCTCCATTAGCGGCACCTAGTACATATAAATGCCCCTTTTTGTTCAATTTCTTCCCACTTTTCACCCATTATCAATAGAGTAAAACCCTAAATAGTTTGGAAACCTAGGAGAAATATTTATGTGTGATTTTATAGCTTGGGTAAAGTTCATTTACACAATTCTTCATCAAATTTGTGGTAAGATTCCATTAATATCATGGTTGATTTCTCCATCCTTTTTTAAAATTCCTAGAATCTTAGTGGCTTGATTGTAGCACCATTAGAGCTCAGAACTCTCCCATTTTTCGAATAAATATCCCTTAAGTATAGAGGGATATTGTGTTGGTTTCGAAAGTACGATTCCTCAAATGGGTCCCATATATGATTTTTATGTAATTACAAACCCATATCATAATAGTGCAATATAGGTATTATTTATTCTCATTTGGATGAGTAAATTGTGATTTTGATAGCATGGCATCTTGTGGAAACTTATCAAAAACAAAAATTGATGGTTTAACAGATACTTCGGGCTTTGTTTTGGCGTCCAGATAGGCTAGATTTATCCTCTTATTTACTAAGATATTTCATAGTTCATTATGATATTATTCTACATATGGAATGGTATTTAGGTATTGGTAGTATGATTGATAATATTTGGGTTAGTTGGACTATTTAGGCTATCTTGAAATAATAATTTAAGCGTAATTGACTTAGGTTCTTCTGTTTTGGGATAAATTAATATCATAAGGCTATTTATTCCTTAATTAATATCTAGATATAAGTTTATATACCCTAGCCTAGTGTGGGGTAGAATTTGCCTAAAATGGATTTCGGAGATTAGAAGTGGGCTTATCTGACCTATCTTAGTCTAAGACTTATGTTAGCTTTTGTATGCTTATTTATCCATGATATACCCATATTAATGCTTAATTTGGCATTTTAATGAGATTACATCCTTATTGATTATGCTAGTTTGGTATTTTAGAGATAGTGCTAAGTCTGAGTAAGTTTCGATGAATAATTTTTGTGATTTAGTGATATGGCATATGATTACGATTTATTTTCATGGTCTATTAATGATGATGTTGATAGTATGAGTTTCTTTTCAAGTCAGGCAATTGATGATGATGTTGATAATATGAGTTTCGATTTAAGTCTGGCATTTGATGATGATGTTGATAGTATGAGTTTTAGTTCAAGTTTGGTAAATGAAAAAAATAATGATGATTCTATTGAGTTTCATTTCAAGTCTAGCCTTTTGGGAGTTGTTCATTATATGATATGGTTCAAAAAGATTCTGGGTTATAGCATGGTAATTGATAATTTATTATCACAGGGTTATTTAATTTCCTTGATTGTACCTTCCAAGCTTATGGGGGCATGTGTTGAGTTATTTACATTTTGCATGTAGTGGCTTATATGGGCCGATATTGAAGTTATAGCTGCTTGATCTTTGCATTAAAATTTTGTATGCAATTATTTATATATGCACAGAAGTGTTGGAGATTATTTCTAGGTTTTCCCAATTATCTTGACTTAGTTTACTTTATCTCGTATCGTATTGTATTTAAATCATTACTCTCAGTTGATCGATGATGCCTACTTGAAATACCTAGACTTTGAGCCTTGGAGGAAAAACAACTCTTGTTGTCTCTGAGTTGGGCATGACTTGGGACTTGAATCGTACCCTTGGTCATAATAAGTATCCTTCTCCCTCTTCCTTTTCATACCTTGAGAAACATGTTAAGTTAGAATACCGTATTCAATACAAAAAGGCCATACCTTAGTCGTAACCAATGCATACGAGTCATATACTACTCAACCATATAGAGTAAAGTATCAACACCAAGTAGAGTATTTTGGTCATGAGTGAAGCTTATGATTGGAGGGTGAGTCATACCCTTTGGTCATGACTCAATGGCACCCTCTCATACCCACAACAATGTGGTTGACCTAGGAGAATCCTAGGGTATGAGTTAGGGTACCACTCATACCATAGGTCACGATTGCCGTATGAACTGTAAGGGGGAGTCGTACCCCTGCACTAGTGGACTTTCCAGATTTTAACCAAAGATATTTTTTTCATTTACCTTGTCTAAAACCCTAAACACTCTCATTATATATGTAATTTTATCCTCCTAAGTCTACATTTATAAGACTCAAGCGATCCTAGACACTCGAAAGGCTTCTTGGAGAAAGATTGGAGGCTAGAGTTTTGAGGTGTTCATCTAGTGTCAAAGAAGAGTCAAGATTTTTGGTGTGACATCTTGTTTAAGGAATTTATCCATTCATCTTTTTAAATAACTCTAAACCCATGTATTTCACACTTGGATTAGTAAGTGTACAAAGTGGTTTTGAATCAAATGAAAAGGGTTTTGTTACCTAACAATGAATAATGATGATTCTTTGTTATACTTATGTTGATACATATTATTGATGGTAGATTATATGTGGGTGATTGTTATATGTTGTTTAACATGAGGGTCTTGAGTTACCCTAATCTTGATGATATTTACCGTGAAAATAGCCTTGTTGAAGGTACACACATAAGGTGTTTATGAAAATGTCTAAGTAAGTTATCTAGTAATATGTTGGTGGTGTAATGATCTATAGAAATGGCCTAACGATTATAAATAATTGATAATGATATTGTGAAAGTCATTATAAGTCATATAAAATATAAAGATAACCTTGTTAAACTAATACCCAATAAGTGGTTAAAGTTCCTCAATATGTAGTTGAACATGGTTTGTTTGTTGAACCCAAGTGTGGTAAGAATGTGGTAATAGATTGTGAGGGTCTTGTTGACCATGAGCTGAGTTGTACGATTAATTGAATGAAGGCATTGGTGTATTGAAATGGTTAAGCAATGAAGTCTCCCATAAAGACCAAATGGTTATCTATAATATTAAATTGGCTAAATAGTTAAAGTACTTAAGTGTTGTATTGAATGTATGATTGATCCATGAGTAAAGGGGGGATAAAGTCCCATTTTTAACTAATGATAGTATGATGGCTTGAGGTTGAAGTTGCTTACCAGATGAATGTATTGAGGTTAGAGTCCTTTTTCCAATGAAATTGCTTGTGGTTAAAGTCCCTTGCTCAAAGAGATCTCTTCAGGTGATAGTACCTTGTCGAATGCATGAGCACGTGGTTAAAGTCCCTTTCTTGAATGAATATAAGTATGTATAGAGTTCCTTGTGGAATGAATATGTATGCAGTTAAAGTCCTTGATTAATGAATGAGTGAGCATGGTTGAAGTCCTTTGTCTAAGTGTATGCGATTTTGGTTAAAGTCATGTGCAAAGTGTGAAATGCTGAACCTATAAGTGTGCAGGGTGGAAGTCCCACTTCATACCCAATAAATGAATGTTTGAGAATGTTAATGAGCCTTGGCATCTTAATTGGCATGTAATATATCTATATGTATGGTTAAGTGTATGAACGTGATAAAATGTGATATACTAATTTGTTATTGTTTGATGTTGTATTTCATCACCTATCCTAGATTTACATGCTATGGTTCCAACCACTAACCATCTCCAGATGCTATGTCCCCACGTGACGTAGGGGCCAGAGCATTATTTTCTTTTCCTGTGTAGTGATTAAATGATCAGGCGGTTCGTACATTGACTTGAAGGGGTGAGCTTTCTTACATTTAGAAGGCATTCATCTCTTAGTCCTTAGCTTTAGAATTGGTTTGGCTATAGTTGAGGGTTTGTCCTGATATATACATTTATTGACTTCGGTTTTGTATAAAGGTATTATGAACAGCTTCTAACTTGGGCATATTCAGATAGTTTTTTAAATCTCATGAAGTTTTTAGACTTGATTATGCTATAACTCTTAATATTTATTCTATCATATTATACGGTTGGATCTTACTCAACCCTTGTGATATTGATGAGTAGGTTGGGTTATAGGGAAACCTCCAGTACATGTGTGCTTGAGGTGCCCATACGACATGGGTTGGTTTTGGGTCATGTCAAGTTAGTATCAGAGCCAGGTTCATAGTCAGTTAGTTATTCACAATACTGTGTGAACTAGAGTCTCTTTTATGGGTTTGAAGTACACTACACTTATAAAAGAGAAGCTATGAGACATTTTAGGAAATGTTTCCCTTTATTGTGTTTTAATCTCAATCTATAAATTCTACGGTCTTGAATTCCTCTAATTCAGTTTGCTTTCTTTCAGACCATGCCTCAAAGGAGATTTGAGACTCTGGAAAACACTACTGAGGATCCTATGGATGAAGATCATTCAACTTTTAGAGTTTAGACTTGGGCTAGAGATGTGGTATCTGTCCATCCTCATGGGTTTACACCCACCAACCCTACTCATGCGAGTGGCATTCCTCCTTAGACACTTTAAAGGGTTGCACTAATGCAGAGCTTCATCGCTCTATTAATCTCTTAAATCAATTGGTATCCTTTTAAGTAGAGCGTGGTGCTCTGACTACCATTCCTTTTGAGGACAAAAGAATCGACCAATTTATGAGGTTAAGCCCTCCTATGTTCTTTAGTACGAAGGTTAAGGAAGACCCTTAAGGCTTCATTAATGAAATAGAGAAGATCTTCCGAATCATGAATGCTATGGAGATTGAGGCCATTGAATTTGATTCCTACCAATTGAAAGACATAGAATACTAATGGTACAAAGTGTGAGAGTTATATAGGTGTGTTGTTTATAGCCCCACTTATGGGAGGACTTCTCTGAGGCTTTTCTTGACCGATTCTTTCCTCGAGAGTTGAGGAAGGCTAAGGCGGAAGAGTTTGTAAACTTAAAGCAAAGGAGGATGTCCGTTCAAGAGTATGCCTTAAAATTCAATGTATTGTCAAGGTATGCTACCGAGATGGTTGCTAGCATGAGGGCTAGAATGTGTAAATTTGTCTCGGGATTATCTCGTAAGCTAGTTCTTGAAAGAAAGTCAGCCTTGTTTATTGAGAACATTGACATATCTATGTTGATTGTGTCTATGCAAAAAGTAGAAGACGAGTAAAAACAACAAGTTATGCTTAGTGAGAAGCAAGGAAAGAAGTTTGGGCCTTTCAAGAGTATTGGTGGAGATGGTGGCAAATGGCTATGAAAGAAGGGGGGAGTTTGCGTTCATTCTCCTCGTCTAGTGTTTGATCTCTTTGACTGAAGTTTTTGGGTGGTCATCGCTCCCTATTTAGTGATGGGTCCCAGGAACAGGGTGCATAATTCAGACTAGTAGTGCCCAGTTTACTCCACCCTGACCTTCATGCAAATTCTGTGGTCAGAGTCATCATGGTCAGTGTAAGCAAGGGAAAATATGATGTTTCATTATGGTCAAGTTGCACACGTGCAACATGAGTTCCCTATCTAGAAGCTTCTTGGGCCAACAGGGCCTCTGTTGCTACTCCCTTTACTCCCACACCAAAGGGTTCTATGTCTGCTGCTTCTTTTATTTCTAGCACCAGCCCTGGCTAAAATCGCTTGTATGCATTTTATATTCGCTAGGATTCAAAGGCGTCTCCTGATGTTTCCATGAGTATATTGAAAATTTTCTCCTATGATGTGTATTGATTACTTGATATAGGGTCTACTCTTTCTTATGTGAATATGGCTATGCATCTTAATTGTGGTCTCAAGAGTCTGTCGGTTCCTTTTTCTATTTCTACCTCAATACGAAACTCTTTGATTGTTGAGAGAATCTATAGAGGGTGTGTGATATCTATTGGCATTAAAGATACTCAAGTTAAATTAATAGAGTTAGACATGGTTGATTTTGATGTTATCCTAGGGATAGATTGGTTGCATTCGTGTTATGCTTCTTTAGTTTGTCGTACCCGTAGGGTCATGTTTAAATTCCCTAATGAGCCGGTCATGTTATGGGAATGTGGTTCTTTAGTGCCTAAGGGAAGGTTTATTTCTTATCCCAAAGCCCAAAGGTTGATTTCATAAGGGTGTTTGTAATATTTGGTCCAAGTTAAAAATTCTAACTCGGAAGATCCTTCTCTATAATCCGTTCCCATGGTTAATGAGTTTCCCGAGGTGTTTCCCGATGATTTTCTCTGTATTCCTCCGAATAGGGAAATTGATTTTTGAATTAACCTTGTTCTAGACACTCGTTCGATCTACATCCCTCCTTATAGAATGTCTCCGATGGAGTTGAAAGAACTTAAGAAGCAATTGAAGGACCTCTTAGATAAGGTTTTATCCATCCTAGCGTGTCTCCTATGGGTGCTCTCGTGTTGTTCGTGTAAAAGAAAAATGGTTCCCTTCATATGTGTATCGATTATCGTCAGTTGAACAAAGTAACCATAAAGAACAAATATTCTCTTCCTAGGATCGATGATATGTTTGATCAACTTTAAGGTACAAAGTGTTTCTCTAAGATTGATCTTAGATCAGGTTCTCATCAACTTAAAATTAGGGATGCGGATATTCCTAAGATTTCCTTTAGAACCCGGTATGGTAACTATGAGTTTCTTGTCATGTCCTTTGGGTTGACCAATGCCCTGACGACAATCCTAGATTTGATGAATAGGGTCTTTCGTCCGTTCTTGGATATGTTTTTCATTATTTTCATTGATGATATTTTAGTGTACTCTAAGAGTGAGGTGGATCATGTAGATTACCTCCATTCCATGTTGCAAACTTTAAAGGATCATCATTTGTATGCAAAGTTCTCCAAGTGCGAGCTTTGGTTGAAAGTCGTTGATTTTCTTAGTCATGTCATCTCTCGTGAAAGGATCATGGTGGATCCCCAAAATATTGCGATGGTTAAGAAGTGGCCTAGACCTATGACTCCAACTAGCATTTGGAGCTTCTTGGGTCTAGCCAGTTATTATAGAAGGTTTGTGGATACCTTTTCTACTATAGCTTCCCTATTGACCAAATTGACCCAAAAAAAGGTCAAGTTCTTATGGTCTGATGCATGTGAGGGTATTTTTGGGAAGCTGAAAGATAAATTGACTTCGACTCTGGCTTTGACTTTGCCCAAAGATAATGATGGATTTGTGGTTTATTATGATGCTTCTCAAGTCGGTCTTGGTTTCATGTTGATGCAACATAGTAGGGTGGTGGCCTATAATTCAAGGTAATTAGATGTTCATGAAAACAACTACCCCACCCATGACTTAGAATTGTTGGCCATGGTTTTTTCTTACAAAATTTGGCAGCATTAACTCTATGGTGTTCATGTTGATATCTTCTCTGATCATAAAAACCTCCAATATGTATTTTCCGAAAAGGATTTGAATCTTTGGCAAAAAAAGTGGCTTTAGCTATTGAAAGACTATGATATCAGTCTTCATTACCATCCTGGTAAGGCGAATGTAGTTGCCGATGCACTTGGTAGGTAGTCTATGGGGAGGCTGGACCATGTTGATAAGGATAATCAGGAATTGGTGAGAGAGGATCACCGATTGGCTAATCTTGGATCTTGACTTGTGGACTCTTAGGATGGTGGTGTGATGTTGGGTGTATTTATGCACTCTAGTATGACTATTCTAGCTTAATTATTCTTGTTTTAAGGATAATTCGTGTTCTTTCTGTGTTAATATGGTATAAATAAGCATTTAAGTGTCCAAGTATGTGATAACAATGTTCAACATGTTTTCCAAATAAGTTTATACTTAATTTAGTTATTTAGAGTTCAACCCGGAAAACTAGTTTAACTAACTTGAGCTAGATGTGTGTCTAGTTGGGTTCATTTGGTTCTAATGTGTTTAATTTGTTCCAAACAGTTTAAATGTGTAATTATGAGTGGAACAACTTGTTTGTAATGTTCAATGTTCAATTTGATTATGTTAAGAGTCGGAACATAAAAGTGAAGATCATTGCAAATTAGCCTTATTTTAGCTCTGGTTTTGATTCATCATTGAGGATATTGTGTTGTTTTAATCTCTAATATGTGGTGTGTGATTATGTAGCTGGATTTGTGAGCTGAATATGGTGATATATTGATGATAAAAAGGCTTGAAATTCATTGAAATTACAATACAAAAGGCATGGAAAAAAGAAGGGATGATCAATACTTAGATAGAATTTTGCAAGTTAATTCCAGTGGGCCAATGCGCTGAGTATCGCTCCGCGACACTGTGTTCTTCTGTTAAATTCTTTGCCGACATAGAGATTTATGCACAATAATATTATAATATATTTCCCAACTGGGAATCTTATGGGAATCTTGGTGGGAATATTTTGGGGACCGTGTTCACTTCTTAATCCTACTAGGTTAAGGGTTATTATTTTATACCCACTTAGTGGGAATCTATAAAAGGAAAACAATTTTGTGACAATTTGTGGACAACTTTGGGGATTATTTTTGGTGGAACCACTTGGGAACAAACTTGGACATTCTTGAACGTAATTGGAATTATTTTGATACAGCTGCTACTTCTGTTGGTTTTTATTATTTTTTATTTAGTTTTTAATTATATCATAACATGTATTCAATTATTTGGATCATGATTATGAATATTATCAGCTAAAAACCCATTTTTTGGGGTTAAAGCAAAGAACATGAGTACTATTGTTTTGGATTAAATTTGTTTTTTTTGTTTTTTCATTGTTGGTTGTTTGTTTATTCTTGTTTAATTATTTTATGGATTGATCACCCGTAAAATACAAATATTGTCGAGATTGTGATCTCAGGAGTGAGAATAGGGAGATAGAGCATGGGAATAATCAAATATTGAGTTTTTATTCTTTTATAAAATAATGAATTGAACTTAGCACCTAGGACAGGGATGTACTTAGGAGCCTTACTTGATTCAACATAGGATGATAGCTTTAATTCACTTAATTGGATTATTACATACCCGCTCTATGATGTCGTTGTAATGTCCATATTAGCTATAATATTAGAGGTTGGAAAATCATGATCATGCAATTAAACATACGAATCAACAACCAAGATAAGTAAATTAGTGGATGAAGTTCAATAACATTGTATGATTGTTCAAAGTGCTTTAACCCTGGGCTTTCTCCTATCGATTGTCTCAAGTACTTTATTTCTGCATTGTTTATTTTATTTTTAGTTTACAATTATTCAACACTCCTTTTGGTTACTTTGTATCAATTGTTAAACTAGAATTAGATAGTTGTCGACACAAGTCCCTATGGCATTGATACTTGGCTTCTTGAAGGCCACTTTACTACTTGGACGCTGTCAAGTTTTTTGCGCCATTGCCGGGGACTTGTAAATTGGCAACTTTCTTATTTTTAGTTTAGCTATATTGAGTTGTACATAGTTTAGTAATTTTTATTTTTGTTTTCTTTATTCTTTTTTTATTTCTCACATTATTTTTGAGATGTTAGTCTTGGATAGACAGTTTTTGAGCGATGATAATTCTTGTCATTATTGTGGGGGACCCCACCATGAGGCTTATTGTCCATATTTTGATCCAAGCATTTGGAGCGGACGACCTGCTTGTTTCCAACCTGTGGATCAACCCACAAGTTTGTGTGTGGTTTGTTATAGTCTGTATCACTCTGCAGATATTTGTAATTTTAATCTTGATTCAGTCATGTTTATGGGCAATGCTCAACAGACAATTAAGGAGGTAGAGGTAGAGTTGACTTCTCAACTGGTTGCAGACAAAGTTGCTGATAATTCGAGGAAATCTGAGTACTCGAGAACTAAAGATGTTGAACATGTTAAGGGGATACAACCACCACTACAAGAATCGCAACCACTCGATTGTCATTTTTCTTTTGAGACTAAAATATAGAACGTAAATATGAGTGAGGGTGTTGAAGATAGTGTAAATTTTAGAAGTAGGAGTGGCTGGGCCTCACTCAAAGCACTTTTTCACATTATGTTTAAATGATGTCTTGTCAGTGGAATCATCGAAAATAGTGGGAGTGTAAAGATGTGGAATAAGAATCCTATATTCTTGATTTTTCACCAGTGGAGCAGCATAAAAACACACCTCACCTCAACGACGAGTGATTTACCATGCACATTCTCTTACTTATTTTCTTAATCTTTGTACCACCTCCCTATGAGTTAGTCAAAAAGATGGATGCGAAGTAGGGGGTGAAATTTCTATCCTCAAGGTGGAGGAAAAAGTTGATTGGGTCATGACGCAATACTAAATTAGGCTCTTCTGGGGAGGGAACCCGAGCTAAGGTATGTTTTCTTTTCAGTTTAAATTTGGAACTGGGACCTAGTCCCTTAAATATTGTCCCCCTTCCCTCTTTCTTTTTTCCACTACTAGTAGACACGGTCTTCTTTATCAGTACTCCCTTGGCTATTCTTTTCTTAGGTGAAGCAACACCACCACCCTTTAACTAATCCCTTGTACCATCCATACTCCTCTCAATATCCTTATCACTCTCATCATCAAAATTACTATTACTCTTATTTTTACTTTAAGTTCACTCTGATTTCTCTACAAGAAAAATCTTCTTTGGGGTATCTCAACCTCAACAATAACCTTCTTCTTTAGGATCTTCCTTTTTTTAGCGTTACATTTATTTTCAACAAGAGCATCCTCCATCAACTTTTTGGAATTCGACCTGGTCCCATGTGTCTTTCCTTCTTTAGAAGAGAGCCTTACAATGGAGAACACCGTTTGTTTGGTCATTTTCCATGACAAAGGCTTGTTATCATTTCTATAAATTCTCCCTTTATCTTTCTCATCCTTGTTAGGGAGATTGAGAATAGGGATTAGGATAATAACATCCTCCTCAACCACATCAGAAAGATCATTTTGCCTCCTAGTTAACAGGGAGCCAGGGGTTTTATCCTATTTAGGAAGAGTGGGAGAACCAATTTCATAGAGATTCTCCTCGCTCAGAGTTGTAGAAGCATCCCGAGCACTGAGAAGCTTTTTGTGGGAGGGGATTTCAAGGGGCATATTGGGTCTTTGCCAAGAGGATATGATAATGTGCATGACAGTTTCAATTTTGTTGAGAGAAATAAATGAGGAGTTTCTCTATTGGATTTTTCTAGGGCTTTTGGGTTATGGATAGCAAGTTTGAGCTTTCCAAAGAAGGAGGATCACCTTATTACATTTCGTAGTTCAGTGGCCAAGACTCAGATAGACTTTTTGCGTCTTAGAAAAGAGAATAAAACACTATGTAAAGACTATAAATTCATACCTAGAGAGAATCTCTCGGCCCAACATAGGTTGTTGGTGTTAGACTTGTATATCAATAAGGGAAATAAGAAGAAAAGTGGGGAGGCTCAGCCCAGGATTAAGTGGGGTAGCTTGACTTTGCCTTGTGCTTTGGAGACGGAGGAGAAGTTGAAGAGTAGGATAGTATGTGGGAGACGACTGTCAGTTACATTAGGGAAACTACTAGAGAGGTGTTGGGTGTATCAAAAGGTCGATCTGGCAAACATCAAGGAGATTGGTGATAGAATGAAGAGGTCAAGAGAAAGGTAGAGTCTAAGAAGGTGGCTTATGCTAAGTTGGCTGGGAGCAAGGATGATGAGGAAAGGAAGACGAATAAGAAGGAGTATAAGGTAGTTAGAAGAGAGGCTAAGTTAGTGATTATGGTGGCTAAGTCAACAACTTTTGAGAGCTTGTATGCGGCTTTAGAGGAGAAAAGCTGAGATACGAAATTTTATAGGATAGCCAAGGCTAGGGAGAAGAGGGCTCATGACCTTCACCAAGTGAAGTTCATCAAAGGAGAGGATGGTATAGTGTTGGTTGAGGATGCCCTCATTAGAGAGAGGTGGCAGTCTTATTTTCATAAACTTTTGAATGATGAGGGGGGTAAAGGTTTTATGCTGAGAGACTTGGAGATATATGAGGAGGGTCATTATTATAGTTATTGTATGTGTATCGAGGTTGAGAAAGTCAAGAAATCTATTCGCAGGATGCGGCGGGGTAGGGCAACGGGGCCAGACGAGATTCCAGTAGATTTTTAAAAGAGCACTAGTGTGGAAGGTTTGGAGTGGTTGACAAGGTTGATTAACCTTATTTTTAGGGAAGCTAGAATGCCTGAAGCATGGAGGTGGAGCACGATGATTCTAGTGTATAAGAACAAGGGAGACATTTAGAGTTGTAACAATTATAGAGGTATTAAGTTGCTGAGTCATACTATGAAGGTTTGAGAAAGGGTGGTAGAGTTGAGGATGAAGAGGAACATGACGATATCCTAGAATTATTTAGGGATCATGCCAGGTCGCTGGACTACTAAGGCCATTCATATTATCAGGATATTAGTGGAGCAGTTTCGGGAGAGGAAGAAGGACTTGCATATGGTGTTTATTAATTTGGAGAAGGCGTATGACAGAGTTCTCAGAAATATTCTATGGAGGTTCTTAGAGGCTAAAGGGGTGCCTGTGGCATACACTAGGTCAATTCAGGATATGTATGATGGTGCGAAGACTCGTGTAAGGACGGTGGGTGAAGATTGGGTTTCACCAGGGATTGACTCTTAGCCCATTTTAATTTCCCTTGGTGATGGATATTTTGATGTGACATATTTAATGAGAGGTGCCTTGGTGTATATTATTTATAGATGATATGGTTCTGATTGACGAGACTCGGGGTGGAGTTAATAATAAGTTGGAGATTTGGAGACAGATGCTTGAATCTAAAGGTTTTTAGTTAAGTAGAACGAAGATGGAGTACTTGGACTATAAGTTCAGTGATAGGTCGCAAGAGGATAGAGAGGTTGTGAAGCTGAACTCTCTGGACATTTAAAAGAGGGAGAGTTTTAAGTATCAGGGGTCTATAATTTAGGATAATGATGAGATTGATGAGGATGTCACACATTGTATTGGGGAAGGGTGGTTGAAGTGGAAGCTCACTTCGGGAGTCCTCTGTGATAAGAAGGTGCCCCCAAAGCTTAAAGGCAAGTTCTACAGAGTGGTAGTCCGGTCGTCTATGTTGTATAGAGCGGAGTGTTGGCCAGTTAAGAACTCCCACATCCAATAGTTAAAGGTGGCAGAAATACGAATATTGCGATAGATGTGTGGACATACTAGGAAAGATAGGGTGAGGAATGAGATTATTCAGGAGAAGGTGAGAGTTTCCTCGGTGAAGGATAAGATATGAGAAGGGAGGCTACGATGGTTCGGGCATGTGATAAGGAGGGTCCCTGATGCTCCAGTGCCGAGGTGTGAGACTCTCGCTATGGATGGTTTTAGGAGGGGTAGAGGTAGAATGAAGAAATATTAGAGAGAGGTGACTAGGAATGATATAGAGAAGTTATACCTTACAAAGGACATGACCCTTAATAGAAATATATGGTGGATGCAGATTAGGGTAGAGGGTTAGGGGGTAGGAGCACATCGATAGTAGTAGGGGAGCGCTTCTTTGGGGCTGGAGTTTCTGGTTCGTAGTGTTGTAGCTGTAGTTTTATCTTGGGGCTAGTGGTGTTGGTTTATTTTGCATCCCATACTAGTCTATTATGAACGTATATTTTGTGTTTATTATACTATTATTTTGTTTTAGGTACCATACTAGTTTATATGCGCTTACTTTTTATGTTTGTTATACTATTATTTGTCCTAAGCCCGGGGTCTATCAAAAATAGCCTTTCTACTTTTCCTGAGGTAGTGGTATGGTCTGCATATACTCTACACTCCCCAGACCCCACTAGGTGGGAATACACTGGGTATGTTGTTGTTGTTGTAGTGTTGGAGCTTATTTCCAGGTTTAACCTATTATCTTGACTTAATATGCTTTATCTCGTATCTTATCATATTTATATCACAATTTATTTCAGTCGACCAATGATTCTTACTAAGTACTTGTGGTTTTTGATACTCATACTATAATTCTGTACTTTTTTGGTGCAGATTAGAGTACTAGTTGCCACTGCTGATTTGACGATCATGCCGAGTTGATTTTTGAGACTGGGTGAGCTCTTGGCACTGGAGTTTCCCTTTTTCCTTCTATTTATCTATGTATAGTATTTTATTTTTGAGATAAATTATATTTGACAATTCATTACCTATGGTTTTCTTGTAGTAGCTCTTGTACCGACATTATTGAATCTTGGGATGGTTGTTGACCCTTTATCTATATATTAGATATTTATGACTAATTTATTATTGTTTAACTCTTTAAATGTCAATTTTTGGATTTTATGCCATTTTCTACCATATTAACTTATTGCGTGCAGCATCAGGCTACAATTTAGCTTACCTACTAGCGGGATAAAGTAGGTGTCATCATGACTCATAAATTAGATCATGGCATCAGAGACTAGGTTTCACCAGTATTGTTGGTACACGAGCAAGTTTTTAGTAGAGTCTCGTAGATTGGAATGATGATGCCCATTTCTTATCTTTGGGTGGCTATAGGATACTCTTAGGAGTTTTTTACTTCTTTGACTCATTTTATGCTAAGGGTATGAGTTGGTTTCTAAAGCATTCCTTTGGTTTCACTCTTTTGCAGATGTCTAGGACACGTGCTGCTACTACACAAGATGAGGGTCTCAAGATTAAGCCTAGGGATCCTAGTATTGTTCTTAAATGACCTAGAGGTCATGGACAACCTAGGGATGTGTACCCAGCTAGGGTCCAGGAGAAAGGGCATTCACCAGACCATATTCTCGCTCCCGAGCCACAGATTCTTCCACCCTAGCTAGTGGTAGTCCAGGGACTAGCCCAAGTTCCACTGAGGTTTATTTCTTCCTCAGTGCCTAAGGATGCTTTAGTTAAACTTTTGGGATTGGTTGGTGGTATTGTATGATGGTGCACAGTCTTCGAATCAGACTAGTGTTCAGGTGGGGTGCAGGTTGTAGCTATGGCTCCCAAAGTTGAGGTTTCTTCTACACCAACGATTGTCCAGACGATAGTTTCCCAGTCAATAGTTTCTCAGTCGGTGGTTCCCTAACCGATAGTTGCTCAGCCAATGGTTTTCTAGCCTGGTATGTCTATTGAGGAGTAGAAAATTTTGGGTAGATTCTTGAGATTTCCTCTGCTTAGATTTTTTAGCACACCATGCGAGGATGTGTACGAGTTCCTGATTTCAAATGAGGATAGCCTCTATAATTTGGACCTAGTTGAAACTCTCAGTGTAGATTATACTACTTTTCAGTTGGACTTGGCAGCTCAACATTGGTGGAGAGATTATCTTGATTCCAGTCTAGCTGGATCTTCCCTATTGACATGAACTTAGTTTTTTTGAGATCATCTTAGAGAAATATATGCCCCACAGTCTTAGGGATAAATTCTTAAGGTTGGAGCAGGGCTCCATGACTATTGTGGAGTATGAGGCTCAATTTTATAAGTTGGCTAGTCATGCTATTTCTATTCTAACTACTGAGTATAAGAGGGGTTGTTTTGTTATTCGAGGATTGAGACTTTCTCTTCGTATACCTACATAGAGTTTAGTTGATGCGGGTAGGTCTTTTACTGAGGTTTTTAATATTTCCCAAATTATGGAGGATATGTATCACTAGGCCCAAGGGGGAAGTGATAAGAGGCTGTATTATCATGGTGGTTTATTTAGGAGCCATAGTGTCTCACGATTTAGAGGGAGTGGTTCTTAGGGTAGTACTCATTCTAGTAGGACCGTTCAGGCTAATCTTCAAATTACTAATGGAGGCTCATCTAGTTTTAATGATTATCCTAGCCAGGGTAGTGGTTAATCTTTGAGGGGTTCATTTTTTGGTTATTCTAGTCATGGTAGTTATTCAAGGTCAGCCAGTTCTTGTAGTTTTAGTACTGCACCTAGGGTATGTTATGATTATGGATCTTTTCATCATTTCTCGAAAGAGTGCCCCAGTCACAGAGTCATGGTCCTTTCAGTTCAGAGTATTCCACTAATTCAGGCAGTTCTGCCCTTAGCTAGAGGTGGTTTAAATGGTCATAGGGGTGGTCCCTAGGGTGCTTATTAAGGTTTTTAGTTAGGTAGGACATGAGATCTGTTAGGAGCCTAGACAGATGTCAGGCTTGGTCAGTTGTTATTGTACCTGCTAGACCCAAGGTTGAGTCTTCGGATGCTGTTAGTATAGGTACGATTTTGGTATGCCACCAGTCGGCTTTTGGTTTATTTAATTCAGTATCCACTTATTCTTATGTGTATTCTTATTATGCCCCATGATTAAAGTTATCTTGGGATTCAGTATCTATGTCATTATATATATCTACTCCCATGAGTGATTCTTTAGTAGTGTATCAAGTTTTAAATCATGTGTTGTGGTTGTTAAAGAGATTGATACTCATGTTGATCTTATTATATTGGACATAATGGCTATTGATGTAACTCTAGGCATGCACTGGTTATCCCAGCATCATGAAGTCCTGGATTATTTTGTCAAGACTGTTTCCTTCGCCATGCCCGTCATACCCTTGTCCATGTGGTAGGGAATAGTTAGCCGCAAGTAAACATGGATTATTTGTTATATTCATGATACAAGGCTTATTTCTAGGAGTTGTGACTCATATCTCTCTTATATTTATGATGTTAGCTTGGAGAGTCTGTTGCTTGACTCTATTTCTGTAATTTGTAAGTTTCTTGATGTTTTCCCTACCAATCTACCTGGTCTTCCTCTTGATCATGGTATTGAGTTTGTTATTAATCTTGAGTTGCACACCCAACCTATCTCTATGGCTCCTGCCAAGCTTAAAGACCTAAATTCTTAGCTTCAGGACCTTCTTAGTAAGGGTTTCATTAGACCAAGTGTGTCTCTTTATGGAGATCCTGTGTTGTTTTTAAAGAAGAAATATGGTTCCATGCATATATGTATTGATTAGAGATAACTTAATAAGGTGTCCATGAAGAGACGGTATCCTGTGCCTCGTATTGATGATATTTGACCTATTTTAACGAGTGACAGTGTTCTCTAAGATTGATTTGAAGTTCGGTTACCTTCAGTTGAGGATTCGGGCTTAGGATATTCCAAAGGAAGCCTTTAGGACCCATTATGGTCATTATGAGTTTCTAGTAATGTCTTTTGGATTGACTAATGCCCCGGTCACATTTATGAATTCGATGAATACTATGTTTAGGCCTTAGTTGGATTCTTTTATTATTGTGTTCATCGACGACATCCTTGTGTATTTGAGGAGTAGAGAGAAACATATGCAATATTTGAGGATTGTGCTCCAAACTTTTAGAGATCATATGCTTTTTTCCAAATTCTCTAAGTGTGAGTTTTGGCTTGAGTCAGTGACATTCCTTGGGCATATGGTATCTAAGGATGGGAGTATGGTAGACCCGACGATGATGGAGTCTATTTGTGATTGGGCGACCGATCAAGAAATACAAAGATAAGAGGAATGGTTAGTGATGATGACATAGGACTCAGAAAGTTCCTTCTCTCTTTTGAATCCCAGGGATTGTCTCAGGGAAGAGGCCAATCCCTGAAAAAGCCATCTTCATTAGTATCATTCAAATGCGAATATAGTCCTGATTGAAGTACATACCTATATCTCTAATTGAGGTTTATAGCTTTATCGGTTTGGCCGGTTACTATAAATGGTTAGTTGAGGGTTTTACTTATATTGCAACATCGATGACCCGATTAACTCAGAAGAAGGTTTGTTTTTTTATGAATCGACGAGTGTATGTCGATCTTTGGAAAGCTCAAGGTATTTCTTATTTTAGCTCCTAATTTATCTCTTCCTATTGAGGGTGAGGATTCAGTATGTACTATAATTCTTTTGGTGTCAATTTAGGTTGTGTATTGATGCAGTAGGGTCGTGTTATTGCTTATGCATTGAGGCAACTGAAAGTACTCGAGCGTAACTACCTTAATCATGATTTGGAGTTGGCGGTAGTCATTTTCACTCATAAGATTTAAAGGCATTATCTTTATGGCATGCATTATGAGATTTTGATAGATCATCATAGTTTTTAGTATCTTATGACCTAAAGAGAGTTTAATTCTATATAGCATAAATGGTTAAAGTTTCTTAAAGATTATGACATCTATATTTTGTATCATCCGAGAGAGGCGAATGTGGTAGCAGACACCTTGAGTTAGAAAATGGAGAGTATGGGTAGCTTGGCTTGCATTTTAGTTTCTCATATGCCATTGGCATAGGACTTTCAGTCCTTAGCAAACTTTATGGTATGAATTAACATTTAATACCCTAGGAGGATTCTTTTTAGCGTTGAGGTGAGGTCTTTACTATTTGAGCAGATTTGGAGTCGTTAGCTTAAGGATAAGAGGCTTTACATCATTCGTGATCAGGTGTAAAGTGGTAAGTCCAAGAGAGATACCATAGAATCTGAGGATGTTTTGAGATTTGATATCCGTATTTGTGTTTCGAGGGTTGATGACTTGATTCAGTCAATTTATTTTAGAGCTCAGATATCTAGATATTCAATTCACCCGGGTACAACTAAGATGTATATAGATTTGAGGCAACATTATTGGTGGAGTGGTATGAAGTAAGATGTGGCAAATTTTTAGCTTATTACCTATGTAGTCAGCAGGTGAAGGCTGAGCATTAGAGACTTGGTGGATTAATTTAGAGATTGCTCATCCCCATGTGGAAATGGGAGTGGATTACCATGGACTTTGTTAGTGGTTTGTATCGTACTTACAGTGGTTCTGATTGTATTTGGGTCATTATGGATCGATTGACCAAGTCAGCACACTTGTTTCCTATTCTGATGTCCTCTAGTGTCGAGAGGTTCCCTCATATCTATGTTAGTGAGATAGTCTATCTGCATAGTGTTCCTATCTATCATTTCTGATCGAGGTTCGATGCTCACTTTTTAATTTTAGAGAACATTTTAAGATAAGTTAGGCACTCAGGTTGATCTTAGTACAACCTTCAATACTTAGACCGATGGGTAGTCAGATTGGACTATTTAGGTTCTCGAGGATATGTTTTGAGCCGATGTGATGGATTTTGGAGGTTAGTGAGAGCAATATATAGCCTTGGCAGTGTTCACATATAATAAAAACTACTATTCGAGTATTGATATGAGTCATATGACACCTTTTGAGGCTTTATATGGTAGGATATGTCGTTCTCATATTACATGGTTTGAGACTTCTGAGATTAGGCCATGTGGTACTGACTAGCTTCAGGAGTCATTGGATAGAGTTCGAGTGATTTAGGATAGGTTGAGGAAAGCTCAGAGTAGGAATACGAATTATGCATATCATAGAATTTGGGCCTTTATATTTGGAGTTTGTGACCAGGTATTCCTCCGTGTATCGACCATGAAGGGTGTGATGAGGTTCAGAAGGAAAGGCAAGCTTAACCAAGATATGTTAGACCCTTTGAGATTTTTCGCACAGTTGGTGCTGGCTTATGAGTTTGCCTTACCCCTAGATTTTGCTGTTTTACCTCCGAGATTCCATGTTTCTATGTTGCAACAATACATTCCAGACCCTTATCACGTGCTTAGATGGGACTTAGTTCAATTGGACTAGCGGTGACCTTCGTGGAGGAGTTGGTGCTCATTTTGGACAATGATGTTAAGTGGTGCGCACTAGAGAGATTTCAGTAGTTAAAGTTCATTGGAGGAACCACCCAGTTGAGGAGGCTACTTGGTATATCGAGAGCGAGATCCAGACCCAGTATCCTCACCTGTTCAAGGCTTTAGGTATATCCTAATCCTTTAATTTCGTTGACAAAAGTTCTTTTTATAGTGGATATTATAATGACCTTCTAGGTCATTTTCTATATTTCCGATTAGTTTCACTATTTAAATCTTTTCTATAGCTTCCCAATGTCATTTATGACTTATTAGAACTGATAGTGTGGTTGTCGAGTAGTTCATTTGGTTTTAGAGCCAATTCCCTATTTTAAAGCCTTCGCTAGTTCAAATTGGCTATAGGAAGAAGACTTTAGTCAAATGACCTGGTATGCTAAATCTGATTGTTCTAACAACTCCCTAACGTCGATTTTAGGTTGGGTGGACCCTTGGTTCGGGTTTTGAGGCTCATGGACTCATTTTGGGCTTTTGGCCAGAAGTTAGAAATATGGAAAATAGGTGTGTGTCTCAATCCGAGACTGCCCCCTAGTTGTAACATGGTGCTTAAAGTCACAAGTGACCCTAAGCTAACCCATGGTCTGGCATAACTCTAAGAATACTGGAAAAGTAACAAAATACTGGGTGGAAACTACTTGAGATAACTGATGGAAATAAAATGATGAATATACTAGATATCAACAAAAATCTTGAAATAAAACTGTCTGACAACAAATCATGCTGAAAATCTAAACATCTATCTGAAAGCCTATACATGATGATGAATTTTTGGGAAAAACCTCCAACTAACTCCAACTAACTGAAAGAAAATAAATAATTGATAGCTAGTCTTCGCATAATGAGGACTCACCGATACTGCTGCTGAGTGGTATAGGAATGAGCTAAGTGCAATCTGGGTACTGTACGTCCGAACCTAGATTACTATATAGTGCAGGAAAGTATGCAATCAGTACTTTGAATGTATTGAGTATGCTAGATGTGAAACCTACTAGTCAATATGAATATGAATGCATGAAACATGATAAGCTGAATACCAGACCAAGTATATTCATGTACTATGGAGAACTGAATATCTAAAATAACTTAATACAAGGTCATGCATATCTGGACAGAAACATTAGTTGAATATAAACTGAGGATTTTGGGAGCTAATAATAACCGACATAACCCAATCTAAGAAAATTAAGGTCCAACTAGTAACCCTAGTTGGAAGAGTGAGGGTACCTAGCCAAGGGTACCAACATTGGCTGGCATGGATTCACTAATCTAATGTATCGAAGGACTAGGGTGTCAGTCCTAAACTTGAACTTAAGGACTTCTACTAAAGGTCTCAGTCCTCAACTAGCAGGTGAGCCTTCATCCCTGCGTTCAATCGGTGCTAAGTACTACTCCCAACTGATTGACACTGAAAACATGAACTGGATTTTTCATTATAATTACATTATGAAAATATCCCCAATGGATAGTTTGAGATGCTCAAGACATGTACACTGATATATGCATGATTCCCTAGGTATCAGGCGTTCATAACCCACCAGTACTAACTAATGCAACTGAACATTATACTATTATAAATCAATCATACTAGGGAATATTATTCTTCAAGCCAAAAACTCAGCGATGGATCATATTAAGGAAATTCATGATTTTTGAACATGGAAGATTTCACTCCTATGGGAAGACATGAATTCATGGTGTAATTACAAAGTAAACTGAGTAAATTAAGAAAACTTCATATTTAACCTAGAACCTAAACTTGAGGATTTAGAAGTTTTTTGGACTCAATGGGCGGAAGGTACCCACTGATGAAATCCCACATACCTGGATATGGAAGCCTTGATGAACTCTCTAAAATTGGATTTGAAGATTGAAGAACCCTAATATTCTTTTAGAGATGAAAAAATTGCTTCTTTTCTTATTTTGGATTAATTTTAAGACATAATGTTGAATTTGGGGGAATATAGGCTTATATACCTCCCTTGAGGAAGCCTAAAAGACATGGGTTAGGAGTTAAAAGAGTGGAAAATGACTAAATATCCCTTCGTAAATCATGTAGGAATTTTTTAGACAGTCATCACGACTTGGGTAATGCCTCGTTACAAATGGTTACGATTCAGGATCTGAGTTATAGCTTGAGGACCTGACTTCTAAGTCCTTTCTATTATGAAAATCACGCCCCTCCTAAAGACTCTTTAGGTATGATGACTAGTCATTATGAAGGGTCATTGCCAATGGATGATTTCTTGGTTCTTCACTGTTGTGACAACAGGTCCACACACAATGACTCAATTAATCTGACAATGAGTCATGTGCTGGACTCGTTACCACCGGGATGAATTTATCGGTCACTTACTGCCATGACAATGATTCTAGGACACGACTCATTCTAATAATGGGTTGTTTCCTATGCCGTTACCACTAGCATTTTTTACAGTGACTTAGGGAATATTCCATAACTTATCGACTTAAGGCAAGACTAGTAGCATTTGAAAACTAATTCAATGTCCTATCTTTTGGTGGGTCTAGAGATGAAAATTTAGGGTATTACAATATCTCTCCCTTAGGATCATTCAAACTCGAATGGAAGCATAGGTACCAGGGAAAAGCTGAGATTTTACATTGAACACTTATGAGCTGAACCATGAACTGATATCTGATTCCGTAACTGATGCATGGACTGAACTGAACTCATGAATGCATGATCTTACATGTAAATAATTAGATAGTCTGAGATAGAAATGAAAGAATTAATTTATTAGGGAAACTATACCTTATGTTGGGACTGAGTTCGAAGAGAAAAGATAAGGGTACTTGGTCATCATATTTTCCTCTTCTTCCCAAGTAGCTACCTCAACTAACATATTTCTCCACAGAACCTTTACCAAGGTGACCTCTTTATTCCTCAGCCTACGAATCTGATGATCAAAGATCTCAACTAGGACCTCATCACAAAAGAGGCTACTTTCCATGCCACTCCTTTCTAAAGGGACCACTGAGGCTGGATCACCAATTCATTTCTTTAGCATGGAAACATGGAAAATAGGATGCACTGACGCCAACTCTATAGGAAATTCCAAATCATAGGCTACCTTACTATAACGACTCAATCTTGTAAGGACCAACATAATGGAGATTGAGCTTCCCTTTCTTACTAAACCTCTTCACCCTTTTTATGGGAGAAATTTTCAAGTAGACGAAATCACCAACATCAAATTTAAGCTTCCTTTTCCTTATATTTGCTTAGTATTTCTAATGATTTTGAGAAGTTTTCAGCCTTTCTCATATCAACTAAACTTTATCCATTGTCTCATGTATTGAATTTTTCCCTATCAAACAAGCATCACGATCTTTAGCCAACAAATAGGAGATCTATACCTCCTACCATACAAAACCTCAAATAGAGCGCTCTGAATACGTTAGTCATAGCTGTTTTTGTAAGTAAACTCAATCAAAGGCAAGTGATCATCCCAAGTATATTTAATATCAATAACAAACACCCTTAAAATATCCTCTAAGTTCTGAATAGTCCTCTTTGCCCAACTATCTTTCTGTGGTTGAGAAGTTGTACTATGGTGAAATTAGGTACCAAGACCCTTCTGAAAAGACATCCAAAATTGAGGGGTAAAATGGATTCCTCTGTCTAAAATAATGGTCAAAGAAACTCCATGCAATTTCATCTACCCCCTGAGATAGTGTCTAGCATAATCTACGACTGCATTTGAAGTATTAATTGACTAGAAATGAGCCGACTTAGTCATTAGGTCCATGATGAACCAAATGGCGTCATGTTGTCGACGTGTATGAGACAACCCTATAATGAAGTCCATATTTAGTACTTCCCACTTCTAAGTAGGAATACTGAATTCCTGAAGAGTACCACTAGGCCTCTAGTACTCACCTTAAATTGTTGGAAATTTGGACATTTAGACACAAATTCTACAATATCCTTATTCATTCTATTTAACCAATAGACTTGCCGCAAGTCATGGAACATTTTAGTGGCTCCAAAGTGAATAGAATATTGGGAAATACGAGATTATTATAACATCTTCTATCTCAAGTCATCCACATTTGGGACACATTATCTTCCTTGACAACGAAGAACACCATCTCCCCCTTGGGAGAAAACCTCAACCTTTATATTTTGAACTGCCTCTTTCAACTTTGGCAAAATTGAATACCAGGAAGATGGTTATGGAGTCACAATAGCTGCAAGGGCACATGCTAGACAGGTTGAAGAAGTTGTACAAAGGAGAGAAGTTTAGCATAAAAAAACTGTACTTATTAAAGATACCTCATCATCCTAAAGTAGCATGGAAGAAGCTGATCTTACAACCTTATATGTAGCCTAGTCATAGATTTGATTTGTGGCTAGATTTACATCAAATACTGGAAACTATTGTGAGACTGATGAACTATTTGACCACTTATTCTTTGAGTGTAGCATCACAAAGGGCATATTGAGCAGACTACTAACATTACTGGGTAAATATAGAAAAATTAGAAGCTGGAATGTAGAAGTGAACTGATTGGTGATAGGGATGAAGCAAGCTGCAGGATTTAGAGAAGTAGTAGCAATAGTGTTTAACTTGATGATTTACTCAATTTGGACAGCCAAGAACACACTCAGATTTTAGAAGGGAATCTACTGTTGTGATAAAATTTGTAGAGGAATTACACAAAATATACATATGAAAGGAAATTCTATAATTAAATGGCACGAATACCTATAGAACCTTAATTCATATCCATGATGTAATCATAGGTAGTAGATACTAGATGTTTAAATGGTATGTAGATGAGTAGTATTAGGATATGAATGGTGATTGGTCAACAATCACCAAGGTATGTAATGAACAATTTTGGTAAAATAAAAATTCTGTTGACCAAAAAAATAGGATCTCTATCTTGGTTTTCCTTTACCTAGGCAACTAAAGAAGATTTCAAACCATTCTAAACCCAGATACTACCTTTGGCTGAATAAACCAATCAAACTCCTAATCTAGGAAGCTGCTGAACCTCACCAACTAACTCTTTCTTTTCATTCTCATGGTGAGCAACACTTCCAATAGAAAATCTTTTAAGGGAGTCAACCGCAACATTGGCCTTAATCAGATGGTACAAGACAGTCATATCATAGTCTTTTAGAAACTCTAGCCACCTTCACTGATAAAGATTTAGATCTTTTTGACTGAACACATACTAAAGACTTTTGTGATCAGTGAACACATCTGCATGAAAACCATACAAGTAATGACTCTATATCCTTAAGGTAAAAACAACTGCTGCCAACTCAAGATCATGAGTCGTGTAGTTCTTCTTATGAGGCTTGAGTTGTCTAGAGGCATATGCTATAACCTTTCCTTGCTGCATCAACACACAATAACTACCAACTCTAAAAGCATCACAGTACACCACAAAACCACTTGAACCCTTTGGTAGACTCAAAACTAGAGCAGTGGTGAGTTGAGTCTTCAACTCCTAAAACTTTTCTCACAAGAAAATTACCATTGAAATTTAACTTTCTTCTGAGTCAGTCTTGACATGAGAGAATCAATAGAGGAAAATCCTTCAACAAACCACCTATATTAGCTAGCTAAGCCCATGAAACTTTTGATATCTGATGGAGAGATGGGTCTAGCCCAATTCTTTATTCCTTTGATCATTTTAGGATCAACTCAGATACCTTTATAAAAAATAATATCACCAAGGAATTCTACTAATTTCAACCAAAATTCACATTTTTTGAACTTACCAAATAATTGGTAATCTTTAAGGGTCTGTAAAACAATTCTTAAATAATCTTCATATTCACCCTCACTCTAGGATAAATTAGGATATCATCTGTGAAGACAATAATGAAAATTTCCAAGCACTGCTTGAACACCATGTTCATTAATTGCATAAAATATGTAGGAACATTTGTTAGTCCAAAAGACAACAAATTCAAAGTGACCATACCGAGTTCTGCAGGCTGTCTTCTGAATGTCACATTCTCTGACTCTGCATTGATGATAGCCGATTCTGAGGTCTATCAAAGAAAATCAATTAGCACCCTAAATTTGGTCAAACAAGTCATCAATCCTAGGTATGGATACTTATTCATGATTTTGACTTTGTTGAAAACAGTAATCAATGCACATTTTGAGAAAACCATCATTCTTGCATACAAAAATAACTGGAGCATCCCATGGAGAGACACTTGACCTGATGAAACCCATGTATAAGAGAGATTTTAATTGTTATTTTAATTTCTTAATCTCAGCTGGAGCCATTCTATAAGGTTGAATTAAAATAGGTTGGATATCTGGAAAGAGATCTATTCTGAAGTCAATTTCTCGCTCAGGAGAAATTTCAAGAAGATCTCCAAGAAATAATTTTATAAATTCATTTACCACTAGAAATAACTTAATACTCATGATTTTTGAACTTGATTCCTTTACTCGAACAAGACGACAGATACACCCTCTAGAAATCATCTTTCTTGCCTTGAGAAAAGAGACAAACTGACCTATAGGCACTGAGGTACTTGAAATGCCTTGAATTTTGGACCTTGTAAATTTCTTAATCTTTGATATTATTTCCTTGGTTACGACTTGACCATATGAGTCTTATGGTATCTTGACGAGTTTAGTGACCCTTGTCGTAAGTTGTCCAGTGAAGGGTGTTTAGTTTCTGTCTTGATTATAACTTAGGGGATGTGATTCATTAAGGTTGGTGACGAGTCATTGGATGGAGTCAAAGGAAATCCAGTTTCTAACCTATTTGAGTACTATATTGTATACGACTGGACCTTACTAGTTGTATTGTCTAGTTAAGAGTTTGGCGGTTGAGTTCTAAGGTAGACAGTTTATGGGGGTCTTGGTCATTGTCTTGGTTATGACTCATCATCACGAGTCACATGTTTTGGTTACGAGTTGATGGTTGGCTCATAGCCAAAGGAGACATTTTTTTAGCTTTTATGTTTGGGGCACTTTGGATATTTTCCACTTTAACCTCTTTGAAACCATGACTTAAAACCTTTCTTGGGACTTCATAGTGCCATCATTACCAATAAAACACTTCCAAAATTATCTCTTAAGCTCTTTGTCCAAGAACAGGCTAGGGTTTCAAAGAAAGTGATCATTTAGGGTTTTAAGGGTGCAATCTCTTCCAAATTTCTTGGTATTTCAGGCATGTTACTCCTCCCTCATTATCAATTTCATAAGAGCATATTATTTAAAATATTATTCATGGAGTATTTTTATGGTTTTGAAATAAGGGTTGGGTTTTTTTGAATGATTGTTGTCGATATATGTTTTTCCATGGTTTAATTATGTTTTCCCATGTTTTAAGTATGGTTTTGAACATATGGGAACATGGGTATGATGATTGAACTTGATAATGGTAACTTTCTCTAAACTTGTAGCTTTTGGAGTGGTTATGACCCCAACCCTGTATTGTAAAATTTGTTAGAAGTTATGAAAAAGTTGGGAAGTTGAATTAGGGGTACAATGGAATCCCCAAAGTTCTTGGTTTGACTTATTTTTTAAAACTAATGCATGATATAAGTGGTTAAATGGTTAAGGGTGGATTTGAAAAACCTGGTAGGGGTACACGGGAATCCCCCAAGTGTTTTTACAATGAAAACCTTACGGGGTACACGAGAATCCCCAAGTGATTTTAATAATAGAGTCTGCGGGGTACACAAGAATCCCCTAAGTGTTGGATAATGACATTTCTTGCAAGCTATAGTCGGTATGATGATACCACTGAATAATGCCTTACTAATTGAGTCCTAGAATTGGTGGTTTGGTTATGTGCTAAATATTTTTATTGGGCAATAATGAGGGTTATGATAGCTAGCCATGAAGGTGTGAGTCTGAAGGATGGACACTGGAAACTCATGTTTGCCGACATGAGGGTTGGTATTAATGGCCATATTCTTGTGAGGTACAAGGTAATCCCCTAAGTCTATCCATGTATATATGTACATAAAAGGCAAAGAGTACAAGGGAATCCCCGACCATCTATGATATCTCTAGTTTGTGCGGCTATATGCATTGGGGCCCGTTCAGAGGGTAACACTGGACCCATATAGTTTGTGGGTTGAATTATGATGGTAAAGCTACACAATGCAGGTTAAGGTTTTAAAATAAATGCTAAACCTTGTTCCCTATCTTGGAATGGTATATATGTATATATGTATATATTTTTTTGCATATGGTTTATGTGCATTGGTTTTATTTGGTTTGGATTAATGGCATTACTTTATCTTTATCCCTAAGTTACATGCTAGAGTTCATCCTGCTAACCGTCTTTGTATGTTTTATCCCAACGCGATGCAGGAACCGACGATACTACCACTCCTTCTGCTCAGTGACTTGGTAATTCAGGGGCAACTTTTGATTCAAAATGAAGTGGTATGCTTCCAAACTCTAGAAGACCCTATTTCATGCTATGAATTTCTTTTAGTTTTGTTTTGGCTATCATCGGGGGCATGTCCTAACTGGATATTTTTTTTGGTTTTGATTAGAGGCTTTTTTGGACTACTATGGGTGTGGGCGGTGTCGGTATTGGATAATCATTGGTATTGGTATTTCCATTAGGATTGTGAAGTGGTTATGGATTTAATTTTTTGTTTTATACTCATTACAATGTCTTTAAATTAGTATCATCTTATCTTGTTATATGTTTAAAATTCACCCGACATGGGGTGAAGGATGGTTAATAGTTTAGGTGTTGGAGGTGGTCTCCATCCCTGGTTGGACTTGAGATACCCGAAATGGACATAACCTAGTTTGAGTCATGTCAGATTGGTATCAGAGCATAGGTTCATGGTCAATTGGGTGTCCACTAAGCCGTGTCGAGTAGGAGTCTTTTTTAAGGGTATGTAGCACGCCACACTCGTAAGGGAGAGGCCACGGGAAATTTAGGAATGTTTTTCTTTCTTGACTTCTATTTTCGATTTGTAGATTCTATGGTCTTAGATATCTCTAATTCCTATTCGCATTTTAGATCATGCCTCTGAGAAGATCTGATATCCGTGGGAACCCTTTTGTCCTAACTAAGGATAATAGAAATGGAGTTCATCCTACACCGGGGGTTTAGACTAGGTCTAGGACAAATGTCTCTGATAGTCCTAATGGAGCTCCACCAGTTCCTCCTATCCTTCTTCATACGCATCAAGCTACTACGTCTAATGCTGAGATTCGCCAGTCGATCTATTTACTCACTCAGTTGGTTGCCTCTCAGACTGATTGTGTGGATTCTGTTGCTCCATCATTTGATGACACTAGAGTTTGTCAATTTATTAGGTTGAATCCTCTAGTTTTCATCAGTATTAAAGTTTAAAAGGATCCTCAAGTATTCATAGATGAAATGAAAAAGATATTTTAGGTGATGCATGTTACTGAGGTTGAAGGTGTGGAGTTTATAGCCTACCAGTTGAAGGTTGTATCTCATCAATGGTATAAAGAGTATAAGAAGATCATAGGTGTGGTTGTTGAGTTCGTCTTATGGGAGGACTTTTCTAGAGCTTTTCTTGATCATTTTTTTCCTCAAGAGCTGAGGGAGGCGAAGGCGGAAGAGTTTGTTAACCTAAAGAAAGGCAAGATGTTAGTCTAGGAGAATGCCTTTAAACTTCACTAGTTATTTTGGTATGCTCTAGAGTTAGTGTCTAGCATGAGATATAGAATAAGAAAGTTCACTTTTGGGTTATTCTGAGACTGGATTTTGGAGAGTAAGGCTGCCTTCTTGAACAAGAACATGGATATTTCAAGACTTATTATGTAACTGCAATAAGTATAAGAAGATAAAAGAAAGAAAGTTGAAATTGAAGAAAGGCAAAGCAAGAAATTCTATCATTCAGATCAATGGGGAGGTCAATAATAGAGTGGAAGGGATGGTGGAAAATGGTCCAAAAAGAAGTGGGTCAATTCTTCAAACTACTCAACAGCTTGTGCTCCCTATCCAAAGCGGTCTGGTGATAGGAATTTTTAGGGTGGCAATGGTTCTAGGGCATATATGGTGCCCAATCTCAGGCTAATGTGGCCCAATTAGCTCCATCATATCCTCTTTGTAGATTTTGTAGTCGATTGCATTGGGGTTTCTGTGATATGGGAAGGGACAAGTGCTTCAACTGTGTTCAACCAGGGCATATGCTTAGAAACTTTCCAGTGGCTAAGGTTGCTTCTAGGGAAAACTGAGTTTCGGTTGTCTCTTCATCAGCTCCGACACAAAAGGGTTCACCATCTAGCTCTGGCACTAGTCAGAACTGACTCTATGCTCTCACTACCTATTATGAGTCTGAGGCATCGCCTGATATCACCACTGGTATGTTGAAACATTTTTCTCATAATATGTACTATTTATTTGATCTGGGGTCCACTCTTTCTTTTGTAACCCCATTCATGGTTGTTTATTTTGGTTTTAGTCCTAAGTGTATTTTAGATCCCTTTTCTATTTCTACCCTGATGGGTGACTCTGTGGTTTCTAGGAGAGTCTATAGGGGTTATGTTGTATCTATGGGTGGTCGGGAGATGTTCGAGGATCTATTTGAATTAGACATGGTTTATTTTGATGTCATATTGATGATGGATTGGTTGCACTCGTTCTATGCTTCCCTAGATTGTCGGACCTATACGATAATTTTTAAATTCCCTAATGAGCCAGTTATTAAGTGAGAGGATGGTTCTCTAGCACCCAAGGGGAGATTTATATTTTATCTTCGAGCCTAGATGTTGATTTCTGAGGGATATCTATATCATCTGGTCTGGGTTAAAGATTCTTACTCGGGTGTCCTTATTTACATTTCATCCTAGTGGTGAATGAATTTCATGAGGTTTTCCCTGATGACCTTCCTGGTGTCCCTCCTTATAGGGAGAATAATTTTGGGATTAATCTTGTTCTGAACACTTGTACTATGTCTATCCCCCTTTGTATAGAATGGCTCCAGATGAATTAAAGGAGCGTAAGGAGCAACTAAGGGATCTTTTAGACAAGGTTTTCATCCATCCTAGTTTGTCTCTGTGGATTACACATATTTTGTTCATGCATAAGAAGGATGGGTCCCTTCGGATATGTATTGACTACTGGTAACTGAATAAGGTAACGATAAATAATAAGTACCTTCTTCCGAGGATAGATGATTTGTAAGATCAACTTCGAGGAGGTATGTTTTTCTCCAAGATCAATCTTCGATCCGATATCATCCTATAAAGATTAGGGAGGTAAATATCCCTAAGACTGTCTTCCTCACCCGATATGGGCATCTTGAGTTCCTGGTTATGTCTTTTGGGTTGACTAATGCCCTGGTGTAATGACCCGATTTGCTGAACTGGAATACTACACGGTGCTTATGACCCCGAAGGATCACAAGCTAACCCATGACTAATGTCTGTACCTGTGTACTGCATAAGATAACATAATAATGAGGAAACATGCACTGAAAGGCCATAAGGTTCGATCATGAACATATCTAAATAACATAACATCTGTGTGGGGTAATAGAACACCCAAAATAAAACTGAAGTCTAAAACATGATAGTCTGTATCTAGTCTGAATCTAGTCTGCATCTAGTCTGAAAGCCTCTACTATCTGAAGAATCTGAATAAGGAGTTGATGGGACACGTCCCCAACAAACTCCAACTAATAAGCAAATCAATGAGATACTAGAAAATCATTATGTCGTTGAAGGATGAGGACTCACTTCTACTCTGACTGCTGAATCTAGAACTCGTGTCTCTGAACCAATGGTGTAACATAAAAAGAAAGCACCATAGTGCGAATGCGTCAGTACATATGTACCGAGTATACATGTAAGGTAGGCTATATGTAATGGTTCACATGCATGAATAATGCTAACTGACTATCTAACATGAACGTGAGAATACATGCATAAATACGCAACTGTGGCTGACAACATGATTTCGTGATTTCTGAGTCTATTTATTGATAACGGACATGCTAGTAACTGATATGACTGATAACATGAAGAACTATATCTGAATAATGCTGATAACATGGGTGACTGTATTTGGGTATAACTGATAACGTGGGTGACTGTAGCTGACAGTCCAAAATTTGATGGAACTATATGAGTTTCGTACTGTATCTGAGTTGACTGTATCTGACAGTCCTAAAATATGAAAAATTATCTGAGTTCTATTACTGAGACTGATTGACTGTATCTAACATTTCTGATTCTGTAACATGAAACTGTGGGAAGTAGTATCTAACCGACATGCCTAAAGGTGCTATAATAGCTGAGTTGGGGTCCAATCTATGCCCTGAATGGAAGGGTGTCAATACCACACCACTGGTAAGGACAACATATGAGTAACCCTCATATAACAGGTAACTCTAGCGAGAACGGTTGGAACCTTCACATAACAGGTTAAGCCACCTTATCTACCCTCATATAGCAGGCTACGATGTCTCAACCTATGCTAGCTACATAGTTCTGGAATGCAAGGATTGCTTCTAGGAATCACGCCTTCATATAACAGGTGAGTTCCCACACTTGGGTTCACTCGGTGCTAATTCCTACTTCCATATGAATAGATACTGAACATGATTTACTGAATTGAACTGAGCATGGACTGAGTTACTGAATTTCCGTGGCTGACGGAATACTACTGATATCTTATAACTGACTGAGTTATGAGATCATGGAGATTTTTCCTGAGTCCTAAGACTATCTGAAGTCTAAGATTTCATAGCTTGACTGAGAGTATCATGAAAACATGACATGGATCTAGGAACACAGCTAATATTTTGGGTACAAGTACCCCCAGGACTCGATAGAAGTGAACTGACATAGCATGATTTACTTGAAGACTTTACTATCATCATAATACATACTACCTTCATAGGAGACTTTCATCAAACATATAATAGGCATAAACTTGTACATACATGGGGATTTCATGATATCATGCTAGTTAGACAATTTTCCTTCATCTAGGCATTTAATCAAACATATTGTAGGCATAATACATGTAAAGCACATCATACAACAATTAAACATCATGCTTCAATTCCAATTCCATTATACAAGGTTTTAGTCACGAGATTTCATAAATATTTATCTATACTAATCAACCCACAAGGAATTTATCATCAAATCATGGAATAGAAATCAATTCCTCATTTATCAACATGAAAGAGAACATCCAAAGCATGAAAACATAAAGAAAATCCATAACTTGTATTTAAAAAGGATTCTTGGACCTCATGGATGAAAGGAATCCATTAATGAACACTATGCATACCTTAGATCGTGATTTAGTGAAGATTGATGGTGAAACCTTCTTGAAATTGGACCTTCTATGAAAACCCTAGCTTGAGTTCTTGAGAGTATTTGAGAAAAACATTAATATTTTTGATGAATAAGGGCTAAATCCCGTGTTTAGAAGATTATATCGGGGAAAAATTGACCCTTTTATCCCTGGACACATAATTTAATTTTTAGTAAAATTTCCCGAATTGGGCCTTTGGCGCGACGCGGAGTTATCGTGTCGTGTCACTGGAAATTGACAATTGGGAAATTGCATGGTGGCACGACGTGGAGCTATCACGTTGCCACCTTGTCTATGACCTGGAAGTTTGGTGTGATGCACCAGTACCATGGAGCAAACACTGGAATTTGACAATTTCTATTTGAGCTATCTCTGCGACGCGCTGAAGGCTCAGGTCAAACACTATCTCACTAAAAAAGGCTCTAACTCTTCGCCCGGGTGTCAGATTTGGGCGAATTATTTATTGATGAAAAGATTATTCAATTTAACACATGATAGGAAGTGAAAATTATGGAAATACCACGTTTATAAGAATGAATTCTTATTTCAAAGAAAGTTCTAACATCCTTGAGATGATTTTCAAGATAAGAAAAAGCACGGGTATTACACCTGGTGACCAACATGGACTTGATAAACAAAGTTTTTCTCCAGTTTTTGGATTTTTTCATAATTGTATTCATAGATGATATTCTGGTGGTCTCTATTTGTTCATAATTATATTCATATACGATATTCTGGTGTACTCTAAGAGAGAGGCAGATTATGCAGATCACCTCTGCATTGTATTTGAGACCCTGAAAGATCAACAATTGTATGCCCAATTTTTGAATTTTGAATTCTGGTTGAACACTATCACATTTCTGGGATATGTCATATTAGTAGAGGAATCATGATGGATCCACCAAAAGTTGCAGTGGTTAAGAAGTGGCCTAGACCCGTGAATCCAAACGATATTCAGAGATTCTTGGGTTTAGCTGGTTACTACAAGAGATTTGTGGAAAATTTCTCTTCCATAGTTGCCCCATTGACTAAGTTGACTCTGAAGAAGGTAAAGTTCTTATGGTTTGATGCTTGTGAAGGTAGCTTTGAGAAGATGAAGGATAAACTAACTTTGGCTATCGGATTGACTTTACCTGAAAGAATTGATGGATTTGTGGTCTATTGTGATATATCCCATATGAGGCTTGGTTGCATTTTAATATAGTGTAGCAAAGTGATAACTTATGGCTCTAGATAATTGAAGGTGTATGAGAAAAATTATCTAACTTATGACTTTGAATTATTAGCTGTGTTGTTTGCGTTAAAAATCTGGTGTCACTATTTGTATGGAGTGCATGTTGATATCTTTTCTATTCATAAAAGCCTATAATATGTGTTCTCTCAGAAAGAGATAAACCTCAGGCAAAGAAGGTGGCTTGAGCTACTCAAGGATTATGACATGAGTCTTCACTACCATCGAAGTAAAGCTAATGTGGTTGTTGATGCTCTTAGCAGGTTATCCATAAGAAGTCTAACTCATGTGGATGAGGATAAACGGTAATTAGTGAAGGACATTCACCATTTTTCTAACCTTGGAGTTCATATCTTGGACTCGAAAGATGGCGGTGTTTTTTTTCATGAGGTGGAAAAGTCATCTCTTGGTTCTGAGGTGTAAGAGAAATAAGTATTAGATCCAATCTTAATGAAAATCAAGGGTGATGTAGGTAGGCAAAAAGTGATGGCCTTTGAGATTTGTGGTGATGGTACCTTATGGTACCATGTGAGATTATATGTTCTCAATATAGATAGGTTGCGAGAGAGAATCTTGGAAGAGGCTCACAAGTCACGTTAAGCCAATCATCCTGGCTCGACAAAGATGTATCATGATCATAAGGAAATCTATTGGTGTAATAATATGAAGTAAGATGTGGCCAGTTTTATGGCTAAATACATTATGTGTCAACAGGTGAAGGTTGAGCATTTGCGGCCCATAGGGTTGTATCAAGAAATTGAGTTGCCTATATGGAAGTGGGAAGTGATCAACATGGATTTCATTATCGGTGTTCCCCGATATCGGAATCAGTTTGATTCGATTTGTGTCATCATTGATAGGATGGTAGAGTCTGCTCAGTTCTTGCCGGTGAGGACTAATTTCTCTATAACACCCCATATTTCCCTATCATAATCTAAGTCCCAATACATGAGTATATGAAATATTTGAAAAACTCATTATTTTTCAGTTTGGAGCCTACCATTGCGTAGGAAATTCAGTTATCTTTCCAATGATCAGTTATCTTTCCAATGATATAAAATTCACCTAAATCTGATAATCGAGTAAGAAGTTATGGCGATTTTAAGTTTCAATCATTTAACGCCGTCATTTTAAACCTTAGCGCATCGCGGAGCCAGTATAAATGACAATTGGTAATTTCCAGTGAAGCACCGCGAAACCACCGCATCTCGCAGACAGCCAAAAACCTAATTGTCCTTTTCCAGTGTCCTATCGCAATAATAACGCATCGCGCCAAGGGTGAATTTCAGAATCAAAAGGGCACCGCGATTCCTCCGCGTCACACCATGCCCTCAGTTCCTAGTTGTTAGTTTCCAGTGACACGACTCTATAGCGCCGTGTCGAGTTAGGTGCCCATTTTGGGAAAATTCGATGAAAAATTAATATTTCATCCAGGGATAAAACAGTCCTTTCCCCTTTTATTTTAGTCCTCCCAGGTGTGTTACTTAAGCCCTAAAAAAATTTATTCAAAATAATTTTTTAATTAATTTCCCCTAAATCAAAAGGCATTCTCTCCCAAACAAGAACCCTAGCTCTCAAATTCAAGGGTAATACTCAAGAATTCACCAAGAACTTCAAGAAATCCATCAATTAAGGTATGTTAGATGTTTATCCATGGATCTCTTTCATCCACGGAGTCCAAGCAACCCCTTTTAAATTAGGAAATTGTGATCTTTTCAAGTTATTGTGTTTTAAATGGTGATTTCACCCATGAATCTCCATGAACTATGATTCTATACCATGTTATCATGAAATTATTGTTATTATTTAATCCTCTATATTTTAATGTTATTATTTATTGAACAAGACCTCAATTTGACTATATTATGTCAGGTTCATGCTATTTCTATATGTTTTAGGACATTCTTAGGAATGTTTTAAACCATGAACTAAAAGTGTTTGATAAAATGCCTACAATAATGATTTATTTAATAAGATCCTTCATGTTTTGGTCTTCCATCTTTAGTGTCCTTTCAGTATTGTTGTTTTGAGTCTTGGGGGTATTGAATACCCAAAAACCATAGCTGTTTATTTAGTCTAGTCTTAGTTTATTCCAAAAGAGTCTTCAGATTATATTATAAGCATTATCATAATAGTGAGATATCAATTATTCAACTCAGAACAGTCTAGTATTTCAGTGTGTTTTAGTTGGGAGTAGGATTTAGCACCGAGCGAGTGTAGGGATGGAGGATTCCCCGTCATATAGGTAGAGTCGTTAGTAGCAGTCCCTATAATCCAGAACTACGTAGCCAGTGTAGGATATGAGTAGTCACCCACTAGATTAGGCTTGACTATCTCGCAGGGGTCACCCGTCAGTTCAGGCATGGAACCCTTAGTTCTTTGGACATTATATCAGTTTAGTGGATCCACATAACCATTGTTAGTACCTGTGGTGTAGTATTAAAACCCTTCCAGCTGGGGTTAAAGGTTGGACCCCTGATTATCTCAAATTGAGGAATGTCGATTAGATGATACCTCCTATAGTCTCAGATGTAGTCTCAATTACAATCCCAATTACATTCCCAATTTAGTTATTCATTCTTAGTGTTTTTTGACCAAAGCACACAAATTTCAGTTATCTCAGTATTTCAGTTTATAGATTTTACTCAGTTATGTTATATGCTTGGTCATGTATCCTCAGTATTTACAAATTTCCATGCATTATTAGTATCTATAGATTCCATGCTCTCTACTCAGTACTCCATGCTTTACATACATAACCAGTAAATTATTAGTTCTGTACATGAAACCATGCATACCAGCCTACCTTATTCAGTATACCAGTACATTTAAAGTACTGATCTCATACCTTTTCTTTTGCACTATGATTTATTATATCATAGGTTTTGACGCTCAGTTCCCAGCTCATGATTAGACTTATTAGATTCTTAGCAGTAGCAGTGGTGATTCCTTATTCTTTGAGTACAGGCTTACTTTATTTCATATCTCAGTTAGTTGTTAGTTGGAGTTTGTTGGAGCTGTCGCATCAACTAATATTCAGTCAGTCAGTTTTAAAGGCTTTTTAGATATTAGGGTCAGTTATTCAGTATTCAGATATTATAGTTAGCTATCCAGTTTATCATTATTTTATCAGATTTAGTCAATTATTTCTACAGACTCATATTCCAGTTTTAAATTCAGTTATTAAAACCTTATGGCATGTCAGTATTCTTCCGGATTTATGATCATGTTATTTAGTGCTCACAACAGGTACTAGCTCATGGGTTAGCTTATGGTCCCTTAGGACTGTAAGCACCGTGTCAAGACTAGGGGGTAGTCTCGGGACATTACAAACTTGGTATCAAAGCCTAAGGTTTTAAAGTGTCCTAGGAAGTTTGAAAGTTGCGTTGAGTAGAGTCTTGTGCATGGGTGTGTAGCGCGCCATACTTATGGATGAGAGGTTACAAGGCATTTAGGAAAACTTTCCCTTTTTTCATATTCATGTCATGCGAGTGAGCATGAGCTCAAGTTAGAGTCCCTGTCTAATCCATTTCTTCCTTCCATATACAGAACATGCCTCCCAAAAAGAACGGAAGAAGAATAGAAACTCAGCCAACCCCTCAGCCCGTCCAGACAGATCCCCTGGATGAACATGTCTCTCACACAGAATTTAGGATTGCGTTCACTACTCTAGCCAACTCCACAGCCACACAGAATAAATGGCCAGCTACTGTTCTTGCCAACCCAGTGGCCAATACTACTGCAACCATAATTCGGGATTTCACCTAGATGAATCCTTATTCTTTTACGTGGTCCAAGTCTGAAGAGGATCCACAGGAATTCTTAGATATGGTTCAGAAGGTAACTAATTCTATGGGGGTGATGTCTGCTCAGAGTGCCGAGTTGGCTGCATACAATTACAGGATATAACCCATACTTGGTTTAAGCAGTGGAAATTTGATAGAGTTATTGATGCAGGGCCTATAGAATGGGAAGATTTTTCCATGACTTTCTTGGATAGATTCTTTCTATTAGAGTTGAAGGATGCCAATGTGTTAGAATTTATTAATTTGAGGCAAAGAAACATGAGTGTGAGGGAGTATTCTCTCAAGTTCACTCTGTTAGCTAGATATTCTCCTCATGTGGTAGTTGACAGTAGGTCTAAGATGAGTAAGTTTGTGTCTGGCGTGTCTGATAGTATGGTCAAAGAGTGTAGGACCGCAATTCTGATTAGTGAGATGTATTTGTCTAGGATGATGGTCCATGCTCAATAGATAGATTAGAAAAATATTAAGGAGAGGGAGAGAGGAAATAAGAGGGCTAGGAAGGGTAGTTTTAATTTCAATCAGTCAATGTCAAAAGGTGGTAACCATCCTCAGTTTCATCAGAGGTCTTCATCCCTATTACCTTCTTTAGCCAGTGCCCCAGTACCTAAATTCAGAAATGACAATAGGGATAGGGAACCAGTCTCTAAGTCCTAGGTCAGTGTTAGCAGTGCTCATACCAATACTTTATGTTAGAAGTATGGCAGACACCATCAGGGTAAGTATAGAGTGGGTAGTGATGTGTTCTTTGAGTGTTAAAAGCCAGGATATCATATTTGGAAGTGTCGGGTAGTTATTCAGAAAGGTAGGGATGCGTTCTAATAGGGCCAGTCTTATCAGTTGTCAGTTTCATCCGATCGCCAAACTTAGCAGGATGCCGTTTCCAATGCTACTAGTGGTCAGCGTCCGAATAGATTATATGCTTTTCAGTCTCGCCAAGATCAGGAAAATTCTCCTGACGTAGTTACTGGTATGTTTCAAGTCTTTTACTTACATGTTTATGCTTTACTAGACCCTGGAGCTTCTCTTTCTTTTGTAACTCCATTTATAGCTGTTAATTTTGGAGTCAATCCCAAAAATTTAGCAGAGCCCTTTTCAGCATCTACCCCAGTGGGCGTTTCCATTGTAGCCAGATAGGTATACAAGAACTGTTCCGTCATAATATCTTAAAAAGTTACTTTAGTTTATCTCATAGAGTTAGATATAATGGATTTTGACGTCATTCTTGGCATGGATTGGCTCCACTCATGCTATGCCTCAGTTGATTATAGAAACAAAATAATTCATTTTAAGTTTCCAAATGAACCAGTCGTTAAATGGAAGGGTAGTACTATAGCTCTTAGGGGTTAGTTGATCTTGTACCTTAGAGCCAGAAAGATGATATCGAAAGGGTGTATTTACCATCTAATGTGAGTCAAAGACTTAAACTCATAAACCACTATTCTTGAGTCAGTCCCAGTAGTAAATGAATTCTCAAATGTTTTTCATGAAGATCTTGTTCCTCCCGAAAGGGAAATTGACTTCGAAATAGACCTTCTCCCAGATACTCAGCCTATATTTATTTATCCATACATAATGGCTCCAGATGAACTCAAAGAACTAAAAGAATAGTTGAAGGATCTCTTAGATAAGGGATTCATCAGACCCAATATCTCCCCGTGGGGCGCACCTATTTTATTCATACGTAAAAAAGATGGTTCTCTCAGAATGTACATAGACTACCATCAGATGAACAAGGTCACAGTCAAGAATAAATATCCATTTCCTAGAATCGATGACATTTTCGACCAACTTCAGGGTTCCAGTTACTTTCCCAAGATAGACCTCAGATCAGGCTATCATCAGCTTAGAGTCAGAGAACGTAACATTCTAAAAATAACTTTCTGAACTTGATATGGTCACTTTAAATTTATAGTCATGTCCTTTGGTCTTACAAATGCCCCAACAACCTTCATGGACTTGATGAACCAAGTGTTCAAGAAGTACTTAGACATATTTATCATAGTCTTCATTGATGACATTCTAGTCTATTCTCAAAATAAAAGCAATTATGCAGACCATCTCAACATAGTGCTTTAGACTCTTAGAGCTCATTAGTTGTTCCCTAAATTTAGTAAGTGTGAATTCTAGATAAGATTACTAGTATTCCTTGGTCATATTATTTCCAGTGATGACATTAGAGTTGATCCTCAAAAGACTAAAGCGGTGAGAAACTGGCGTAGACCCATCTCTCCATAAGATATTAGGAGTTTCTTGGGTTTAGCTGGCTATTACTGTTGGTTTGTTAAAGGGTTTTCTTCTATTGCATCCCCCATATCCATATTGACATAGAAGAAAGTCAAGTTTTAGTGGTCAAATTCATGCGAGAAGAGTTTTCAAAAGTTGAAGACTCGACTCACCTCAGCCCTAGTCTTGACTCTACCAGATAGTTCAGATGGTTTTGTTGTGTACTGTGATGCATCTAGAGTAGGTTTCGGTTGTTTTCTCATGTAGAAATAAAAGGTCATAGCCTATGCCTCCAGACATCTTAAACCCAATGAGAAGAATTATCCGACTCATGATCTTGAGCTAGCAGCTGTAGTCTTTTCCTTAAAGATTTGGAGGCATTAATTGTATGGGGTTCATGTAGATATGTTCACAGATCACAAAAGCCTTCAGTATATGTTCTCTAAAAAATATTTGAATTTTCATTAGAGAAGATGATTATAGTTATTGAAAAATTATGACATTAGTGTTCTATATCATTCGGGCAATGCCAATGTAGTAACTGATGCTCTCAGTGGAATGTCTATGGGCAGTGTAGCTCATGTTGAGGATGGTAAGAAGAAGTTAGCTCAGGAAGTTCATTAGCTTTCCCGACTAGGTATCCGTTTACTTGATTCAGCAGAAGGTAGTGTATGGGTGCAGAGTAGATCAGAGTCATCTCTAGTCACCAAGGTGAAGGAAAAGTAGGATAGAGATCCCAGTCTAGTTAAATTGAAAGAATCAGTCAGAGATCAGAAGGTGGAGGTTTTCTCCCAAGGGGGAGATGGTGTTTTGCGTTGTCAGGGTAGATTGTGTGTTCCTGGTGTAGATGATTTAAGGAAATGAATTCTTGTAGAAGCGCATGGGGTGTGTTACTCTATTCATCCAGGGGACACTAAGATTTACTGCGATTTGCGGGAGATCTATTGGTGAAGTGGGATGAAGAGAGATATTGCAGAGTTTGTAGCTAAGTACTCTACATGTCAGCAAGTTAAGGTTGAGCACTAAAATCCTAGTGGGTCCATGCAGGAGTTCAGTATACATGAATCTATTCGGGTTATCATAGACAGAATGACCAAATTAGCTCATTTCTTGCTAGTCCATACTTCTTATTCAGTCGAGGACTATGCTAATCTCTATCTCAGAGAGTTAGTTAGGTTGTACGGTGTTCCCTTATCTATTATCTTAGATAAAGGTACTTAATTTACCTCTTACTTATGGAAAGCATTCCAAAAGGATCTTGGTACCCAAGTCTACCTTAGTACAACCTTCCACCCTCAGAAAACGGTCAAGCAGAAAGGACCATTCAGACTCTTGAGGATATGCTGAGAGCATACGTTGTTGATTTCAATGGTAGTTGGGATGACCATTTGCTGTTGATTGAATTCACATACAATAACAACTATCACTCCAGTATCCGTATGGCTCCATTTAAGGCTCTCTATGGTAGGAGATATAGATCTCAAATTGGTTGGTTTTAAGTAGGTGAGGCAGTAGTAGTAAGGCTTGACTTGGTGTTGGATATGTTAAAAAAGTTTAGTTGATCAGAGAAAGGCTTAGGGATGCCCAAGGCCAACAAAAATAGTATGCTGATGTGAGGAGAAAGGATCTTGAATTTGAGGTCGCTGACTTCGTGTACTTGAAAATTTCCCCTATGAAAGAAGTGAAGAGATTTTTCAAAAAAAGGAAACTCAATCCCCGATATGTCGGTCCTTTTAGAATTCTCAATCATTTCAGAAAGGTAGCTTACAAGCTCGAGTTGCCTTCAGATTTAGCCTCAGTACACCCAGTGTTCCATGTCTCATTTTTGAAAAAGTGTATTGGTGATCTAGCTGTAGTTGTTCCCTTAGAAAGTATAGATATTCAGAACGGTCTTTCCTTTGAGGAAGTCCCATTCGAAATTCTTGATCATCAAGTTCACAGACTAAGGAACAAAGAAGTTCCACTAGTAAAAGTTCTTTGGCGGAATCAGTCTGTTGAGGGAGCCACTTGAGAAGCAGAGGCAGATATGCGAATCAAGTACCCTCATCTTTTCTTTGCAAATCTAGATTCAGTATAAGGTACCAATTTACTTAAGATTTTCTTTTCTCTGTCATGCTCAATTTCAGCCGCACATCATGTTCATGTCAGTCGTGCATTCATGAATAAGTTCAGTCATGCATTCCATGCATCAAACATGCATATTAAGTGTGTAATCTCAGTCCACTAGTTCCCTCAGCTTAACCAGTTTCTTTCGGGAATGAATGATCCCAAGGGGGAGATATTGTAACACCCCATATTTCCCTAGCATAATCTAAGTCCCAATACATGAGTATTCATATATGAAATTTTTTCAAAACTCATTATTTTTTAGTTTAGAGTTTCCATTGTGTAGGAAATTCAGTTAGCTTTCCAACGATATAAAATTTGCCTAAATCCGATAATCGAGTAAGAAGTTATGGCGCTTTAAAGTTTCAGTCGTTTAACATTGTAATTTTAAACCTTAGCACATCGCGGAGTCAACATAAATGTCGATTGTCAATTTTCAGTGAAGCTCCACAAAACCACCGCATCGCGCCGTCAGCCAAAATCCTAATTGTCCTTTTCCAGTGTCCTGTCGCAATAATGGCGCGTCGTGCCAAGGGTGAATTTCAGAATTAAAAGGGCACCGCGAATCCTTTGCTTCGTGCCATGCCCTCAGTTCCTAGTTGTCAGTTTTCAGTGACACGATGCGATAGCACCGCATCGTGTAAAGTGGCCATTTTGGGAAAATTTGATGAAAAATTAATATTTCATCCAGGGATAAAATAGTTGTAATACCCCGAACTTTTTTCAAGTCGAGTTTCATACTTAAGAAGAGTAAGGTCTGATTTCCTAAGTGAGAAATATTTAAACTGTGTAGAATTTTTCTAATATCAACTTTTTTTCATGTGGAGAATTGAATAAGCTTTCCGTCGATACTAAATTCACCCAAATCCAACACTCAGGCGAAGAGTTAGAGCCATTTTAGTGAGACAGTGTACCACCTGGTACCTTGATGCATTGCGGAGTTAGCCAAAATGGCATCATCAAAATCCAGTGAGCCTCCACGATTCCACCGCATTGCGGTGTATTTCCAATTTTCAACCAAGGTGGCAACACAATTTCCTCCGCGTCGCGCCATCAAGCAGTTTCCCAATTGTCGAATTTCCAGTAAGCTGGTGCGATTATGGCGCGTCGTTGCAGCATGAAAAATTGGGATTTTCAGATTCCGTTATTTAATTCCAAAGGAATCTTAGACTTTTTCCATGACCCCTATTAGTCCTAAACTCGAAGTAAAATGCCCAATAGGCCCTTATTCCATTATTTTCCTCATTTTTTTCTCAAGAACATTATATTTTCTCTCAAATGGACAAGAATCCTAGCCAAGAAATCAAGAACAAGACTAAGTATTTTATTCAAGAACCTTCAAGATAGAGTCTTCTAAGGTATCTTAGATGTTGATTCTTGGGTTCCTTCCACCCAAGAAGCTCAAGAATCCTTTTCAAAATTTTGAGGTTTACGTATTTATGGGGTTTCATGATTTATGTGTATTAGATTTCATGAATTTGTATTTTTGGATTTTAATTCATGATTTAGACTACCAATTTCAAGAGTTGATTCTAGTATGTGATGAATTGTATGATGTTCCTGATAAACCCTCTTCAAGTTGCATGATATTGATGTATTCATGATGATTAAGTATAGAATATGTGGTATAACTAAAACATGCTCCCCATATGTTTGATAGAATGCTTAAGTAAAGATAATAGTGCCTATTTAGTATGTTAAGCATGAAATCCCCAATTTTTTGATAACTACTGCATGCCAAGCGTTTGTTGAAATGCCTTAGTGAATGTATTATGATAAGTTGCATGCATTCTTCTCCATGTGTATTCCTTATTGAACAACTATGAGATGTTAGTATGCATTCCCTTAACATTTATACATGTCAGACATTCAAGTGACTGACGAGATATCGTATTGATTGTGTTGTGAATGAAAGTCCATAGTCATGATTATTCAAGAATGGTTTTGTTTTACTTTTATGTATCGAGTTATGGGGGTATTTATACACAATAAATTAGCTACTGTCTAGAGCCAGTGCCAGTTTTCATGATAATCTGAATCATGCCATGATCATTAGAACTCAGTCAGTTACAAAATTTAGTAATCTCAGACAGTTACAGAACTTAAGAAATCTCAGTAATCTAAGTATCATTAACATTCTCACTTTAGTTCAGTACTTAACTCAGATCTTAGTAGTATTCAAGAATTCAATTTTAGACCTTAGTAGAATTCAACTAATCAATTCAGAACTTAGTATCATCTAGTCAGATAACGAGATTCAGAACTATTCCATTAGATAACGGAATTAAATAAACTCAGTCAAATCAGTCAAGTAAGATAACCAGTCATAGATTCAGCTCAGTCTAGTACAGTCCAAGAATCAGTTTAGTGTATTTCAGTTGGGAGTAGGAACTAGCACCGCGTGAGTGCAAGGATGACAGCTTCCCCGTTTGAGAGGCAGATTCGTTAGTAATAGTCCCTGAACTTCAGACCTGCATAGCCAGCGCAGGAACATGAGTCACCCATTAGATTAAGGCTTGACTATCATATTGCCTTAGGCTTGACATCCTATTCAGGGTCACCCATTAGAGTGGTTTGACCATAGCAGAGGTTTTTACTCGTGGCACGGTATTGACACCCTTCCATCTGGGGTTACAGGTTGGACCCCACTAGATCAGATTCGGGGCATGTCGGTTAAGTGAGAACTCCTATAGTTGTAGTTTCAGTATCAGTTTTCAGAGTAGTACTCAAAAATCAGGACTATCAGATACAGTCACCCATCTTAGTAAGGAACTAAGATAGTTCCATAGATTCATGGACCACCCTCTAGATAGGCCTAGTCTCACATAAAGTTAATCAGTATCAGTACTAATAGAGTCGGAGATCACCCGTTAGATAGGCCTGATCTCAAACTCAGTCCGTCATTTCTATTATTAAAAGATTCAGAGATCTTCCGCTAGAGAGGACTGATCTCAACTTCAGTACTCAGTTATCAATATTAGAATATTGAGATATTCAGTATCTCAGTATTAGTAGTGAGTTCATATATCAGTAAAGCAGTATTTGAGTATTAGTATTTAAAGTCACAATGATTTCAGTTACGGTTTGTGCATTCATGCATATATCCTCATTCAGTACTCTCATGTTATTTAGTTAAGCTATGTTTATGCATAAGCCCTTAAATTTTGTCTTACCTCATATAGCATACTAGTACATTCAAAGTAATGACACATACTTTTTCTTGCGCTATGGTGTCTTATACCATAGGTTCAGAAGCGTGAGATCCAGAACACACTTAGCAGTCTAGACTTAATCAGCAGCAGTAGATGTAGCAGTGAGTCCTCTTCGTTCGAGGATGATCCTTATTTTATTATAGAATTAGACTCAATTTATTTTCAGTAGACGGAGTTAGTTGGGGACATGTCCCATCAACTACACAGTTCATATAGTTAGAGGTTTTTCAAATAGAAATATCAGTATTCAGTGTTCAGTTTTGTGTATTTTAGATGTTTTTAGCCTTATGGAAAGTTTCCGCCAGTTTTCTATATTTATAATATTATATTATGCAGTGCTTAGGTACAAATATCAGTACAGGGTTAGCTTGTGGTCCTTTGAGGCGTTCCGATTCCAGAAAATTAGGGTGTTACAACAATACTTTTCCACTTTATTTTAGTCTGCCCAGGTGTGTTACTTAAGCCCTAAATTTTTTTTTTAAAATCATTCTTTAATTAATTTCCTCTAAACCAAAAGGCATTCTCTCCCAATCAAGAACCCTAGCTCTCAAATTCAAGGGCAATCCTCAAGAATTCACCAAGAAATTCAAGAAATCCATCAATTAAGGTATGTTAGATGTTCATCCATGAATTCCTTTCATCCATGGAGTTCAAGCAACCCCTTTTAAATTATGAAATTGTGATCTTTTCAAGTTATTGTGTTTTAAATGGTGATTTCACCCATGAATCTCCATGAACTATGATTCTATACCATGTTACCATGAAATTATTGTTATTATTTAATCCTCCTTGTTTTATTGTTGTAATTAATTAAACAAGACCTTGATTTTACTCTATTATATCAGAGTCATGCTATTTCTATATATTTTAGGATATTCCTATGATTGTTTTAAACCATGAACTACAAGTGTTTGATAAAATGCCTACAAGAATGATTTATTTAATAAGAGCCTTCATGTTTTGGTCTTCAAGATTTAGTGTCCTTTCAGTATTGTTGTTTTGAGTCTTGGGGGTATTGAATACCCCCAAACCATAGCTGTTTATTTAGTCTAGTCTCAGTATATTCCAGAATAGTCTTCAGATTATAGCATTATCAGAATAGTCAGATATCGGTTATTCAACTCAGAACAGTATAGTATCTTAGTGTCTTTCAGTTGGGAGTAGGATTTAGAAATGAATGAGTGTAGGGATGGCGGCTTCCCCATCATATATGCAGAGTCGTTAGTAGAAGTCCCTATACTCCAGAACTATATAGCTTGCATAGGTTATGAGTAGTAACCCGTCAGATTAGGCTTGACTATCTCGCAGAGGTCACCCATCAGTTCAGGCTTGACACCCTTAGTCCTTTGGACATTATTTTAGTTTAGTGGATCCACACAACCATTGTTAGTACCCATGGCAATAATACCCCACATTTTGGACTAGAATGAAAATCCGTCATTCCTATGCATAGACGTTTTAAAAGCCTCAAATCCTATGTAAATTTAGTGTGTTAATCAATTATGTAGTATGGGAATATATTTGAGCATAAATTTATATCATATAGGTCCCCTAACTCAAGTACAAGTTGAAAGCTTTCCTATCGTTCAAGTTTTAGTTAGCGTCAAAACTTGGGTAAACTTCAATCAAACATAACTAGTTTTATATGACTAATTGGGTGGTTTAATATATATCAAATGAAATATCTTTGAATTATCTTTCCACGATACCAATTTTTCCTAAATACGATATCAAAGCAAAGAGTTATACCCATTTTACTCCAGCATGTCTGGCTGGGAAACTAGTGACGACATTTTGTGACAAGCCGTCACGCCCGTGACGGCCTATCAGCAATGTCGTCAGACCTGAGCATATTTCTGACCCTGGTGATAACATTTTGTGACAAGACGTCATTCCCGTGATGTCCTATCACCAATGTCGTCAACCTTAACCCGAAACTCAAAATTTTACCCTTTTCTGACAACCTTTTTGATGACGTCGTCACATTCTAACGACATTTCTGACGACGTCGTCAGCCTTAGGCAGAATGCAGCTTCTGTGTGATGATATTTTTGATTCCATGTCATGAATGTCGCCAACTTTTCTCTCCAGAACTTGAGGGACGTTTTAGTAAGGGTATTTTAGTTTTTTCCCTTCACTTCCCACGACTTATAACCCTCAAGGAATGTATTATCTTCCATTATTCATAGTTAAACATCTAAAAAATCTCTCTCTTACACTCTCAACCACAAGATTAGGGTTTTCATCAAACCCATCTCTTAAAAGCAAGATTCAAGCCTTTTTCCAAGATAATCAAGAATTAAGTTTCCCAATCCAAGAACTCTCCAGCAAATCATCAAGTTTTTCTTTCTAAGGTATGTGTGTGTTCATTCATGGATTCCTTTCATCCATGAAGTTCAAGAACCCTTTTCTAAAACTATATATTATGGTTTTCATGTTATGAATGGATTGTTGATCATGTTTATGTGTTGAATGATGCCAAGAGAGAATCTTTATGTGTTATTATGAATCTGTGACATCATATGAGTTGAAAACATGTAAGTTTGATTATTTATGATGAGTAATTGTATGATTTACACCTATGCCTAAGTTGTTCATGTAAGGTGTTTGATAAAATACCTAAGAGACTAGAAATCATGCATTATAACTAAATTGTGACTAAGGGAAAGATTCATTATAGGCCTCTATGATTCAATGTCACCCATGTTGATAATGTGTCTTGTGAACACTGTTGGATTACTCATGAACTAGTCTTATGGAATTATGCTATGCTTACTTGCAAAACCCACTCATGTACAAGATGTAGAATACCCATGTACTTCATGAAATTCCCCAAGTTATGATATTATGGTTTGTGGTTGTAATATGTAATGAGCATGATATTGAAAGCTATGCAAGTATATATATGTTTTATGAAATTCCATTCCATGAAATAGATTGTTGAGAACCATGCTCAGTATGAAATTCCTTGTTTATGATATTGTGGATTATGGACTCTACTCTTATGATCAAGTTAGTCATGTGTGTTAGTTTCCTTCCATCGAGTCCTGGGGGTACTTTTACCCAAAAAATATAGCTGTGTGCCTACAACCATGTCATGTTTTCACGATACTCTCAGTCAATCCATGATCTACAGAAATCAGTCAGTCATGTGACTCAGGAAAAATTAGTAATCTCAGTAGTTCAGTATTCTCAGTAATCTCAGTGCTCAGTAACCTTAGTAATCACAGTAAATATCAGTAACTTCAGTACTCTTAATCAGTCCTCAGAACTTATTATATTCCATCCGTTATCAAAATCCAATAAAATTAGTTTTAGATCCGTTAAACAATACCACTATTTTCAGTTCAGTTAATCTGTATCAGTTCTGCAAATCAGTTTAGTTAAGTTATTTAGTTAAGCCCAGTTATTTAGTTCAGTGTCTTTCAGATGGGAGTAGGATTCAGCACCGAACGAACCTAGGGATGGGGGCTCACCCGCTAGAAAAGGACTGAGATCCCTAGAAGCAATTCCTAAGTTTTAGAACTATATTGCCAGCGTAGGTACGAGATGTCATTCGTTAGATAGGACAGACATACTCAGGGGTCACCCGTTAGCATATTTATATATATAGGACTGATCCCAGGAGTCACCCGCTAGATTAGGACTGACTCCATAATAGATGTCTTTACTGGTGGCGCGGTACTGACACCCTTCTAGTAAGGGCAGAGATTGGACCCCAGTTAGCTTAGCTTGGGGAATGTCGGTTAGATGAACACATCCCACAGTTTTAGTTAGAGATTTAGGACTATCAGATACAGTCAACTTAGTTCAGTAGTACAGATTCAGTACTGTTAGAGACAATCAGTCCTTATCATTATAAATAGACTTCAAGATCACCCATTAGACAGGACTGATCTCAACTATTGTTAAACAGTATTAGAATCATTAGATTTAAAGATCACCCACTAGATAGGACTGATCTCAAATTCAGTTACTTTATATAAAATAGAACTCAGATAGTTCCATCAGAACTTAGACTGTTAGATATAATCGCTCAGTATCATTTATATAGGTTAGGTCGATCATCACAGTTATATCAGTTATATCAGTTCTCTGAACTCATGTATCAGTCATATTAGTTATCAGAATTCATGATATCAGTATTCAGTTTCAAGACTGTCAGACACAGTCAACCAGACCAGTTCTTTATAATTTGAACTGTTAGAAATATTCATTCATCTATTCAGTATCTCAATATCAGTACACTCATGTTGTCAGTATTCAGACTTAGTAGTCAGTATCTCTACGAGTTCAGTTACAGTTATGTATGTATGTATGTATGTGTTCTCACGTTCATATTAGTCAGCATTGTTCATGCATATAACCCTTTGCATTTAGCCTACCTCATTCGTATACTCAGTACATTCAGATGTACTGACACATTTGCGCTATAGTGCTTTCTTTTATGTTACACCATAGGTTCAGAGGTACGAACTCCAAATCAGCAGTAGCATTCCAGTGTTCAGAGTTTGCAGTGAGTCCTTCTCATTCGAGGATGATATGATTATTGCTACATTTACTATTAAGTTGCTAGATGGAGTTAGTTGGAGACATGTTCCTTCAAATCCTTATTCAGTTCAGTTAGAGTCTTTCATACTAGATGTCAGATTAGATATTCAGATCTCATTATTTTCAGTATTTATGACTTGTTTTGGTATTGTTATACCTTTTTCAGACATTTTGTTATCAGACGTTTATTTAGTTCGAACCTTATGGACTTTTATGTTCATGTTTCCGTATTTTATGTATATTATGCAGTATATAGGTACAGATATCCATCATGGGTTAGCTTGTGGTCCTTCGAGGTCATGAGCACCCTGTAGCATTTTGGTTCAGAAAATTGGGGTGTTATAGTGGCATAGTATTAACACCTTTCGAGCTGGGGTTACAAGTTGAACCCCGATTAGCTCAAATTAGGGAATGTCAGTTAGATGATACCTCCCACAGTCTCAGATATAGTATCAATTACAATCCTAGTTCATTTATTCAGTCTTAGTGTTGTTTGACCAAAGAATACACATTTCAGTTATCTTAGTATTTCAGTTTATAGATTTTACTCAGTTATGTTATATGCTTGGTCATACATCCTCAGTATTTATAGATTTCCATGCATTATCAGTATCTACGGATTTCATGGTCTCTACTCAGTACTCCATGTTTTATATGCATATCCAGTAAATTGTTAGTTCTTTTCATAAAACCATGTATACCAACCTACCTCATTTAGCATACCAGTATGTTCAAAGTACTGATCGCATACCTTTTCTTTTGTTCTATGATGTATTATATCATAGGTTCTGATGCTCAGTTCTTGACTTATGATTAGACTTATCAGATCCTTAGCAGTAGCAGTGGTGAGTCCTCATACTTCGAGGACATGCTTACTTTATTTCATATCTTAGTTAGTAGTTAGTTGGAGTTAGTTGGGGCATGTACCATCAACTCATATTCAGTCAGTCAGTTTTAGTGGCTTTTTTGACATTAGAGTCAGTTATTCAGTATTCAGATATTACAGTTAGTTATACAATTTATCATTATTTTATCAGATTCAGTAAGTTATTTCTATAGACTCATATTCCAGTTTTAAATTCAGTTATTAAAACCTTATGGGATGTCAGTATTTTTTTGTATTTATGGTCATGTTATTCAATGCTCATAATAAGTACCAGCTTATAGGTTAGCTTGTGGTCCCTCGGGACTGTAAGCACCGTGTGATGAATAGGGAAAAGTCTCGGGTTGCTATATTCTCAGTAGAGGATTATGCTAAATTATTTATTGAGAATATTGTGAAGTTGCATGGGGCACATGTTTCTATAATGTCAAATTATGATTGCACTTTTGGTATTCATTTTAGAAAGGTTTGGGGACTAAAGTGAGTCTTAGTACGGTTTTCCACCTACAATCGGATGGGTAAGTGGAAAGGACTATTAATAATTTGGTAGATATGCTCCGGGCTTGCGCGATTGAATATGATGGTAGTTGGGTTAAACATTTGCTCTTATAGAGTTTGCGAATAATAATAGCTACCACTCTAGAATTAGGATGGCTCTATTTTAGGCCTTGTATGGTAGGAGGTGTATGTCTCCTATTGGGTGGTTTAAGGTCGGTGAGGTGGAGATAATTGGCCTGAATTTGGTTCACCAAGCCATGGAGAAGGTGAAAGTTATTCGGGATATACTCAAAGCCGCCCAAAGTCTCCGAAAGTCCTATGTAGATGTGAGGCATACAAATTTAGAGTTTAAGATTGAGGATAGGGTATTCCTTAAGTATCTCTCATAAAGGGGGTGATGCATTTTGGGAAAAAAGGGAAGCTCAGTACCGGTATGTCAGTTTGTATCTAATCTTGAAGTGGGTTGTTAATGTTGCATATCAATTGAAGTTGACCTTTAGTTTGAACTCCATTCACATAGTGTTCACATATCTATGTTGAGGAAATGTGTGGGTTATCCATTGCTAATTATGCCTATCAAGAATATTGGTATTTTGGATTCCTTATCTTATGAGGAGATCCCGATTGAAATCTTAGCTCGATAACTTCGTCGATTGTAGACTAAGGACGTAGCTTCGGTAAAGGTTCTATAAATAAAACACATGTTTCAAGAGGCTACTTGGGAAGCTGAAGAGGACATAAAGTCCAAGTATCCATTCCTATTCCCTATTTCAAAAAATCATGCTTAAGGTATGTATTGTTCTTAACATCTTTCTTAAAGGAAGATTGTGAATTTCTTGGTAATCTATTTTCTATCTTAAAGGTAAGGGTAGAGATATTCGGGGGTTTAGTCGTGCTCTAGTCAATGCCTTGTCCCATTATTTGAGGATGAATAATCCGAGTGGGGGAGAATTGAAACACCCTAAATTTTGTCCCTCGGAAATTTCCTGAGCATTGAGCTCACTGCCTTAGTTACAACTTGACCATACGAGTCGTATAGTGTCTTGATGGGTCTGGTGACTCTAGTCGTTAAGGGTTGTGATGATTCATTGGATAGAGTCGTAGGGAGTCCTGTGTCTAACCCATTTGAGTTTTGTGTTGCATACGACTAGACCTTACGAGTTGTATGGTTTGGTTAAGAGTTGGATGGTAGAGTTCTAAGGTGGATAGTGTATGGGGGTCTTGGTCACTATTTTGATTATAGCTCGTAGTCATACGTCATATATTGTGGTTATGAGTCGATTGTTGACTCGTAGCCAAAGGCGATACTTTTTTAGTTTTTAAGTTGGGGGCAAATTGGACAATTTCAACTTTAACCCTTTTTACCCACGACTTAAAACCTTCCTTGGGACTTCATTATGCCATTATTCCTAATAAAATACTCCCAAAATTCTCTCTCAAACTCCCTGTTCAAGCTAATTCTATGGTTTCAAGGAGAGTGATCATCTATGGTACTAAGGGTGCAATCTCTTCCAAATTTCTTAGTATTTTAGGCATTTTACTCCTCCCTCATTATCTTTTTCATTAAATCATGTTATTTAAAGTATTATTCATGTAATATTGTTATGGTTTTGAAACAAGGGTTAGGGTTTTTTGAATGCTTATTGTCGATATATGTTTTCCCATGGTTTAATTAATATTTCCCATGTTTTATGTGTGGTTTTGAACATGTGGGTGCATGAGTATTAGGATTAAACTTGATAATGGTAACTTTATCTAAACTTGTGACTTTTGAAGTAGTTATGACCCCAACCCTGTATTGTAAAATTGGTTTGTAGTGATGGGGAAGGTAGAAAGTTGAATTAGGGGTACAATGGAATCCCCAAAGTGCTTGGTTTGACTTACTTTTTGAAACTAATGCATGATATAAATTGTTAAATGGTTAAGGGTATATTTGAAAAACCTTGTGGTACGGGAATCCCCCAAGTGAATTTTCAATGAAAACCTGCAGGGTACACGGGATCCCTTAACTGATTTTAATAATTGAGTCTGCGGGGTACACAAGAATCCCCTAAGTGTTGTCTAATGACATTGCTTGCAAGATATAGTCGGTATGACGATACCACTTAATAATGCCTTACTAATTGACTCATGGAATTGGTGGTTTTGTTGCATTCTAAATTCTTTTAATGGGCAATAATGGGGGTCATGATAACTAGCCGTCAAGGTGTGATTCCGAAGGATGAACAGTGGAAACTCATGTTTAGTAACATGAGGGTTAGTCTTGATATCCATGTGATTGTGGGGTACAAGGAAATACCCTAAGTTTATTCACGTATATATGTATCATAGAGGGTGAAGTGTACAAGGGAATCCCCAGCCATCTATTGTATCTTCGGTTTGTGAGGCTACACGCACTGAGGCCCGTTCAGTACATAACACTAGACCCATATAGCCTGTGGGTTGAATTATAATGGTAAAGCTACATATTTGTTTTATTTGGTTTGTATTAATTGCATTACTTAATCTTTATCCCTGAGTTACATGTTAACATTCACCACGCTAATCATCTTCGAGCTCTGTATCCCCATGCGATGCAGTAATCGGCCATACTAACATTCCTCCTGCTCAGTGACTTGGTGATTCAGGGATAACTTTTGAGTCAGCCTGAAGTGGTGAGCTTTCATAATCCAGAAGACCCTATTTCATGCTATGGATTTCCTTGTGTCCTTATTATTTTTTTTATTTTTGTTTTGTCTATGGTTTAGGGTATGTCCCAACTGGATATTTTCATTTATTTTGCTTAGAGGCTTTGTTGGAATACTATGGGCATAGGAGGTGTGCGTATTGGGATTAGCATTGGTATTGGTATTGGTATTGGTAGTGGATGGTTAATTCGTTGTGGATTTTGGTTTTGGTTTTGGTTATAGACTCATTACAATGTTTTTAAATTAGTATTATCTTATCTTGTTTTCTGTTTGGAATTCATCCGAGATGGGTGAAGGGTGGTCAGTGGTTTTCGTATTGGGGGTGGTCTCCATTCCAGGTTGGAATTGAGATACCCGACATGGACAGGCCCTGGATCGGGTCATTTTAGGACTACCATTCCTCTCTAAGACTGGTTCATTTGGAGACTAAATCTGGACTACTCTATTTAAACAATCAACTGAGGCATAGTAATAATGGAACCAATCCATGCCAGGAATAACATCAAAATTAGTCATGTCTAACTCTATAAGGTCGACCAAAATGGCCTTATGGGATACTGTGAATGGACAATTTCTCTATGACCTTCTGGCTATGATTGAAATACTGACTGTAGAAACTGAGAAAGGCTTTGCTTGGATTTTGGGACTAACGCAAATATCTACTTCTATATAGGGAGCCTCCAAGGAAAGTGTGGCTACGGGGTCTAACAATTCATACACATAGGTATGAAAAATTTGTAACGTACCCGTGACCATGTCAGGAGAACCGTCTGATCTTGTTGAGTCTAACGGGCATACAACCTATTATGACACTGTCCGCTAGTTGCACTATATGTAGCATCCTACTGAGTTAAGAGAGAAACTAGAATGGCGGAAGAGTTAATCTAACTCTACTGACGAACATCCTTACCCCTTTGTACAATAATTGGATAATCCCTCATTCTATGGCCTAACTTGCCACACTCAAAACAAGCACCACTGCCCACCATGCACTCACCCTTGTGGTTTGAACAACACTTTATGCAAGTTGGGTTGGTGAGACCACTACTCACACTCTCCTAGGACTTAGAGAATGGTGCTTTATCACGAGTATCTTTTCTGAACTTTGGTACTGGAGCACTAGTAGAGTATGGATCTAGGGAAGAAGATTTCTGGTGAAACTAAGAACGATTTCCACTATCCGATCTCTGGTGAGAGAAATTTCTTCTATCAGTTCTGGCCTTTTAATCTCCCTTTCCTTCTCTTTGATCTTATTCTCCTTATTCTATTGATCACGGATAGTCAATCTAGAGAGGTCCATCTCCTTGACCAATATAGTCATCCTACACTCCTTAACCACATCCTTAAAAACACCGGACACAAACTTACTCATCCAGGCCTTAGAATCCAGCTAACATAGTCAGAGCATACCTTGCCAACTGAGTAAACTAGAGTGAATACTCCTTAACCCTCATACTGCCCTTTTTTAAGTTGATGAACTCCTACACTTTGGCTTCGTTTAACTCAAGTGGGAATAACCTATCCAAAAATACAGTAACGAACTCATCCCACTCCACTGGCCATGCATCTACACCTCTGTCCTCCTTCTACTTCTTAACCTAAGTATGATCCACTCTATACAGTTGGTAAGCATACAAATCAACACTTTCACTTGAAGTGACACCCATGATTTTAGTCACTTTTTGATCACTATCTACAAACTACTATGGATCCTCCTTAGGCTTCGACCAAAGAACATCAGGGGATTCATCTAAGTGAAATCCAGGATTTTGATCGCTGTCGTATTCTCTGCTAGGTTGGCTGGTGTAATAACTTGCTAGTTATTCTGAGTAGTTATGGTTTGGGATAATTCTATGAAAGTAGTGCTGAACTCAATATGAGAGACCTATTCATTCAATGGGTCTTAGAGCTGGTGGCGGGACTTGTTGATTCCCATTTCACCATCCATTAGTTCTTCTAGGAGGCACTATATGTAAATGGATAGATGAAGAGTTAGAAGAAAAAGTTTAATAAAGTTCACACTCTATCGCATGACATGAATCATGAAAGAAGTGAGAGCTTCCTAAAATATTTCATCGTCTTTCTCTCATAAGTATGGTGCACTTCACACCCATGAAAAAAACTCTACTCAATGCGACTTTCAGTCACCCTAGGACACTTTAGACCTATTTCTCTAATACTAAGTTTTTCACGACCCAAGGCTACCCCCTAGTCGTAACATGGTGCTTAGAGTCACAAGTGACCCCAAGCTAATGCATAGTCTGGCATAACTCTAAGAATACAAGAAAAGTAACAAAAATATTGGGAGAAACCTAAGTGAGATAACTAATTGGAATAAATTAATGAATATACTAGATATTAACAAAAATTTAGAAATAAAATTTTCTGGCAACCAATCATGCTGCAAATCTAAACAATTGTGTTAAAGCCTCTAAAATATGATGAGTTGTTGGAACAAACCCCCAAAAAACTCCAACTAAATGAAATGAAATAGACTAAAAGAAAATAAATAACTGATAGCTTTTCCTCGCATTATGAGGACTCACCAATACTACGGCTGAGTGGTACCAAAATGGGCTAAGTATGATCTGGACATTGTACATTTGGACCTATATTATCAGATAATATAGCATAGGAAAGTATGTGATAAGTACTTTGAATGTACGAAGTGAGCGAGATGGGAAACTAATTGGTCAATCTAAACATAAATGCATAAAACATGATTAGCTGAATACAAAACCAAGTATGTATATGTACTGTGTTATAACACCCTGGTTTTTTAAACCTTAGTAAATTTCCTGGATTTTTTGTTTCTAGATAAGATACGACAAGAGGGAATGAGTCATACACTGGGGTATTAGTGGTATGGGTTGGTCATATGCTGACCAGTGTTGGATGGTGGGTTGAATCTTGTTCCTAGAATAAATATGAGTCATATAGTGGATACGGGTCATTTGGTTTACATATTTACTTCTTAAACTTGGTAGCTTAACCTGGATCTGAATACGAGTGGCTCGCCATGAGCCGTAATCCTAGGTGCGATTTGTACCATGGACTTGTATGGTGGATATTATTTAATCTTCTTTTGATTCTATTCTTCCAGGGGTATGAGTCGTATTCTTTGGGTATAATTTAGTTTGGGTAAGTCATACATTGAACCTTTTTGGGTCCAAGGAGAATACCTAAGGTACAAGTACTGGGTAACACTCATATTGGAAGGTACGACCGGTATGATTAGTCATACCACCTGACGGGAAAATTATGCAGTTTAATTAAGGGCAATGTGGACATTTCCTTTCTTAACCTAATTTGGCCCCATGACTTTTAACACACTTGGGAGGTTATTTTCCCTATTATTCTATTCATTAACACTTAGAAAACACTCTCTAATCCTCTCTTAAGTTCTTTGGATAATGAAACTAGGGTTTAATATTATGGATTAATTTTGGGGCTTGTGTTGGTAATTTCTCTCCATTATCTTCTTAATTAAAGAATGTACTCATCCCTCATTGTTAGTTCCAACTAAAGGCATGGTTTTATACAATGTTTTCATGGTATATTTATTGTATGGTTTTGGGGTTTTCAAATATGTGTTGGGATTTTGGTTATAATGGCTTGGTTATGATTTTCTTATGTTTTAATTGTTTTTATTCATGTTTTAATGGTGGTTTTGGATATTTGGTTTCATGGGAATAGTCACATGGTAATTGGTTTAGTTTTGGAAATACTATGCCCCCAATATGTTTTATAAAATACCTATGGTAATGTTTTTACTATATTTTTGGGTTTTTTCATGAAACTATTGCATGGTATGATTTGGTAATGGAACCCTAAATGGTTTAAATGTTTTGGTGGTCACAGTTATAGTAAATTGAACATTCCTGTGGGGTTTAATGGAATCCCCCAAGTAAACATGTTAATGGACAACTTGTGGGGTGCATGGGACTCCCCCAAGCAAACATAACAGAACACTTGTGGGGTACATGGGACACCCCTAAGTTAACTTGGTAATTGAGTACACAGGAATCTCTTTAGTTGGTATGACGATACAACTATTAATAGCCTTGGTTAATAATGAATGGAATAACAGATTGGTTGGTTGGAAATGATTTTATTTGGGTAAAAATAGTGGCGTGTGATAGCTAGCCGTGAAAGTGGGAGTTCAATGAACGAACAATGGAAACTCATATTTTCCGGCATGAATGGTTGGTCACGGTGACAATTTATTATACTCTGAGGTACACGAGAATCATCTAAGTACACTGTACATATGTATTAAGGAGAGTAGAGGGTACTTATGAATCCCCTACTCTTATGGTATCTCTGCTTCGTGCAGTTATAGGAATTGAGTCCCATTAAGGGGGTTACACTGGACCCATATAGCCCGTGGGTGGTGTAATGCCCCGATTTTATGAACCAAAATTCTACACGGTGCTCATGACCCCGAAGGACTGCAAGCTAACCCATGACTGATATCTGTACCTGTAACTGCATAATATAGATATAAAATATGGAAACATTAACAAAAAGGGCGTAAGGTTCAATCTTGAATAATAAAATATCTGAAATAAGGTGGTATCACAGTACCAAAACAAAACTGAAAATACTAAAGTCTAAATCTGAGAACTCCATAATCGTTTGAAAGCCTCTAAACTGTCTGAATAAGGAGTTGAAGGAACATGTCTCCAACTAACTCCCTAAACTGAAAATAAACTGAAATACTGGAGTAATAAATGTAACGATCATGTCCCCGAAAGATGAGGACTTACTGCTTACTGAACTGCTACCGCTGATCTAGAATCTGCACCTAAGAACCTATGGTGTAACATAAAAAGAAAGCACCATAGCGCAAATGCGTCAGTACAACTAAAGTACTGAGTATACGTGGGGGTAGGCTAAATGTATGGGGTTTATATTCATAAACATGCTGACTAATATGAACGTGAGAATACATACGTACATACATATGTAACTGCTACTGGCCTAGTAGAGATACTGACTACTTGAGTTTGAACTCTAACAATATGATTTTATTTGAACTCTGACAATATATTTTTCGTGATAAGTAGATACTGAATGACTGATAACATGGATGACTGTATCTAATAGTCCTAATTTTGGGGAAAACTATCTGAGTTCCAAACTGTATCTGAACATCTAAGTCTGAGATCAGTCCTAGCTAACGAGTGATCTCTAAAATTGATAAAGAGAATACTCGACTGAATCTGAGATTGAGATCAACCCTGTCTGTCGAGTGACCTCTAGATCTAATAATAAGCATATGAATATGGGACCAAGCCTATCAGACAATATGGTCTAGGAATCAATGGAACTATCTGAGTTCCTTACTGATATCGATGACTGTATCTGACAGTCCTGATTCTGGATTTCTACTTTGAAGGTTGATACTGAAACTGTAACTGTAACTGTGACTGTAACTGTGGGAGGTAGTAACCTAACATACATGCCCCGATACTGTACTAGTGGGGCCCAATCTTTGCCCTGATTGGAAGGGTGTCAATACCATCCCACGGATAGAGACCTCTACTATGGTCAAGCCTCTCTGACGGGTGACCCTGAACAGGAAATCAAGCCTAAGGCAATATAATAGTCAATTATAGCCTTAATCTGACGGGTGAATGTTGTCCTGCGCTGGCTACGCAGTTCTGGAGTACAGGGATTGCTGCTAAGGGCTCTGCCTTTATAACGGGAAAAACTGCCATCCCTGCACTCGCTCGGTGCTAGTCCCTACTCCCTACTGAAAGACTCTAAAAAAATATTAACTGTGCTGAACTGACTAATTGAACTGAACTAATTTATAAACTGATTAACTGAGCAGATAATATTTCCTTAGCTGAACTAAGCTGAATTCACTGAGCTCCATTGACTGACCGAAAAGCTACTTGAGATCTGAGGTCTGACTGAGAGTACTGAAACTACTGGGACTACTGAACTACTGAGATTTCTGAGTTTTTCTGAGTCACGTGACTAACTGAAATCTATGAAGCATAGCTTGACTGAGGATGTCATGAAACATGACAATAGCTCTAGGCACACATCTATAGTTTTCGGGTACAAGTACCCCCAGGACTCGATGGAAGGAAACTGACATACATGACTGACTTGATCATAAGAGTAGAGTTCACAATTCACAATATCATAAGTAAGGATTTCATAATAAGAATGATTCTCAACAAACTATCACATGATCAGGAATGCACACAATATGTATATACTTGCATGGCTTCAATAACATGGTCATTCCATATCACAACAATATCATGAGCATCTCATACAACATCTTCAATTCAAGACAATAGCATGGGGATCACGTTGAACATAAACTTAGAACATGGAATAGTCATTTAGGACTTATTATGTCATAAAAGCATGATATCTATCCCCTTAGGTATTTTCACAAACACTTTACATTCACATCTTACGAATAGGTGGATTCATCAAGATTACAAAGATTCAACCACCAATTTCACATATTTATACATTAAATACTACCATATCCTTACACAAAACATACAAAGATGCCATCTTAGGCATCATCAAACTCAAACCACATGAACATCAACCACCAACAACATAAAAATCATAATACATAATTTAGAATATGGATCTTGAGCTTCATGGATGAAAGGAGTCCATGAATCAACTCACGCATACCTTAGAAGGAAGATTCTTGATAACTGACGGAGGGATTTCCTTGAAATTGGATCTTCAAGCTTAATTAGGCAACCCTAGTTGTTTTTCTCCTATGGTTCTCTTGGATAATGAACTTAAGATGTTGGTAGGGTTGTAATGTAATTAGGATCTATATATTTTGTAGGGTTATGTTTAGGGACGTGTAAGGAGTGTTAAAAGACTTAATTACCCTCAAAATAACTCAAAATGTAGTGTTTTTTCCACTTGGAACTGACTTAGGAGGCGCCCAAGTAATTACACAAGCCAGGTTGGGCGACGCCTAACCAATCTCCTAATTTTGGTTGGGCGGCACCTAACCAATCGCATACCCTTACTGTCTCTCATAAAAATGGGCATAACTTTTTGCTCGGGTATTGGATTAAGGCGAAATTGGTATCGTTGGAAAGATAATTCGATTCTCTCAATATGACCCTTAAAAAATCGAACACTAAAACTTGATGGATTCAAAAACTCTTAGCATGTATTACGTTAAGTGACTCATATGAACATGATTAACGCATCATAAGCTATCTTATTGCTAGGATACTTATTGTAAGTCATGTACTCAAGTATGAATCAAAGGATAGGATATTTCATTTGTAGGAAAAATGGTTCGTTTCCTAGCTTAGAAACATGCGGGGTATTACAATATATCCCCCTTGGGAACATTCATCCTCAAATGAAAATTAACTAAGGTGGGAGAGATGATAAGATGAAGTACATACAAGACATACACGACTGAAACATTGGTTCATGAATGACATGACTGAAAGCTGAGTACAACATACTGAACATGCATATCTGATGCATGGGAAGCTGATTCATGAACATAAGACTGAGGATTCTAATAAAGTGAGTTTTCTCAAAATGAGAATGCATATCTGATGCACAACTGAAAGGATGAATCCATGAATATCTGATGCATGATTACATGTCTGACATGATATGTAAATGTATGAGTGAAGATACTGATAAATAGTACTTTCTCTACTGAACACGTATATCTAATGCCTGAATATCTGACTGAGCTGACTCTTGAAAGCTTGACTGATTATTCCATGGCACTTGATAACTAATTTATAACGGGAACATGAAATCATTAAGAAAAGGTAGGGTATCTCCCCCTTGGGACACTATGTCCCTCTAGGAATATTTACCTTGCTAAGATACTGGGGTGATGCACAGGGCTTCTACGAACTAGATTATAACTAAACTTTGGAGAGCTGAGACTAATGCATGATGCATGAACTGAACTAGACCTGCTAATGTTACTGACTAACTCATGTGGAAACTTAGGATCAAACGAGCGCAAGATATCTAACAATGCATACAATGATCATGAAAAACTTGTATCGTACCCGAATCTAGGTTAGGGAAACTTTCTGGATCATGGTGAGTCTGGAGTGAATAGAGTCAATTCTGACGCTGACCACTATTAGTGCTGGGATTTGCGGCCTGCTCACGCGAATCTCTACCTTTCTGAGCTAACACTTTACACTCCCGTATTCTGTGTCCTGGCTTACCGCACCCAAAACATACCTGAATATTAGCTCTGCATATACCTAGATGATTCTTTCCACACTTTCCACAAAGAGGATAAGTACGCTCACTTCTAACACTACTATGGGCTTTGGAGCCTGGATCCCCACCATGACTAACATCTCCAAAGTTAGGTATGGGCACCTTAGCTGAAGATGGAACAGGGGCTGAATTTTTCTGACTATGGTGAGAACGATTACCACCCAGTGACCCAACCAGAGAAAAGCTGTAACTACCTGTTCTGAATATCTTATTAGATCTCTCTCTCTCCTTAGACTTATCTTCCTCTATCTGCTGAGCATGCATCATTAACCTAGCAAGGTCCATGTCCCTATTGAGCATAGCTGTTCTACACTCTTTCAATACTAACTCGGACACACCAGTCACAAACTTACTTATATTCGCTCTGGGGTCAGCTATCAAGTTGGGAGAATACTTAGCTAACTGGTTGAACTTAAGATAATACTCTTTCACTGTCATGGAGCCTTGTCTCAGGTTCATAAACTCTTCTACCTTAGCCTCTCTCATGTCTAACAGGAAAAACTTATCTAAGAAGGCATCCTAAAATATCTGCCAAGTCATGGGAGTTGCATCTTCCCCTCTACTCTTCTTCCACAACACTACCCAATCATGATCAATATCTTTCAGCCTATAGGACGCTAATTCCACACTCTCCTCCTCTAACAAATGCATAATTTGGGTGATCTACTTTACCACTTCTAGATACAGCTGTGGGTCCTCACCTGTTACTGACCCAAAGAATTTTGGAGGGTTCATTCTCATAAAAAATTTTATTCTGGCTGCAGCTGAATCCCCATCTTGCTGGGGTGGGGCTGTAGTCTGTCGGTTGCCCTAAAAATTAGTGGTCACATCCTGGGCTAGCGCCTGAAAAGCTTCCCAAAATTCTGCATGTGACACATTCTCATTCAAAAGATCTGCGGGCTGCGGGGCTGACTGATTCCCTGTTCTCTTCTTAGGAGACATGTTCTGCAAACAGAAGAGGAACAAGGATTAAACTGAGAGTTCAACTTGAGCTTTTGCTCACTGGCACGATATGAGTACTGAAAGAAAGGAAACTATTCCTAAAACATCTTATAGCCTCCCGTAAATAAATATGGCGTGCAACACACTCATGTACAAGACACTACTAGATGTGGCTTTCAGACTTCCTAGGACTCTATTGAACCTTAGGCTCCGATACCAAGTTTGTAACACCCTGATTTTCTTAACCGAAATGCTACATGGTGCTCATGACCCCGAAGGACCACAAGCTAACCCATGACTGATATTTGTACCTATAACTGTGTAATATACATATAAAATACGGAAACATAAACAAAGAGGGCGTAAGGTTCAATCTTGAATAATAAAATATCTGAAATAAGGTGGTATCACAGTACCAAAACAAAAATGAAAATACTAAAGTATAAATATGAAAACTTCATAATCTTCTGAAAGCCTCTAAACTGTCTGAATAAGGAGTTGAAGGAACATGTCTCCAACTAACTCCCTAAACTAAAAATTAACTAAAATACTGGAGTAATAAATGTAACGATCATGTCCCCAAAAGATGAGGAATCACTACTTACTGAACTGCTACCGCTGATCTAGAATCTGCACCTAAAAACCTATGGTGTAACATAAAAAAAAGCACCATAGCGCAAATACATCAGTACAACTAAAGTTCTGAGTATACGTGGGGGTAGGCTAAAGGCATGGGGTTTATATGCATGAACATGTAGACTAATACGAATGTGAGAATACATACGTACATATATACGTAACTGCTACTGGACTCGTGGAGATACTGACTACTTGAGTTTGAACTCTGACAATATGATTTTCATGATACTGAGATACTGAATGACTGATAACATGGATGACTGTATCTAACAATCCTAATTATGGGTAAAACTATCTGAGTTCCAAACTGTATCTGAACATCTAAGTCTGAGATCAGTCTTAGCTAACGAGTGATATCTGAAACTGATAATGAGAATACTCGACTGAATCTGAGATTGAGATCAAGCCTATCTGCCAGGTGACCTCTAGATATAATAATAAGCATCTGAATATGGGACCAAGCCTATCTGACGGGATGGTCCAGGAATTAATGAAACTATCTGAGTTCCTTACTGAGATCGATGACTGTATCTAACAGTCCTAATTCCTGATTTCTACTCTGAAGGCTGATACTAAAACTGTAACTGTAACTGTGACTGTGACTATGGGAGGTAGTAACCTAACCGGCATACCCCGATACTGTACTGGTGGGGCCCAATCTTTGCCCTGATTTGAAGGGTGTCAATACCGTGCCACAAGTAAAGACCTCTACTATGGTCAAGCCTCTCTGACGGGTGACCCTGAACAGGAAATCAAGCCTAAGGCAATATAATAGTGAAGTATAGATTTATTGTAATGGGTGACTCCTGTCCTGTGCTGGCTACTCAGTTCTGGAGTACAGGGATTGCTGCTAACGGGTCTGCCTTTAAAATGGGCAAAACTGCCATCCTTGCACTCGCTCGGTGCTAGTCCCTACTCCTAACTGAAACACTCTAAAAAAAGATTAACTATGCTGAACTAACTAAATGAACTGAACTAATTTATAAAATGATTAACTGAGATGATAATATTTCCTTAGCTGAACTAAGCTGAATTCACTAAGCTCCGTTGACGGATGGAAAAGCTACTTGAGATCTGAGGTCTGACTAAGAGTACTGAAACTACTGGGACTACTGAACTACTGAGATTTCTGAGTTTTTCTGAGTCACGTGACTAACTGAAATCTATGAAGCATCGCTTGAATGAGGATGTCTTGAAACATGACACTTTCTCTAGGCACACAGCTATAGTTTTTGGGTACAAGTACCCCCAAGACTCGATGGAAGGAAACTGACACACATGACTGACTTGATCATAAGAGTAGAGTCCACAATTCAAAATATCATAAGTAAGGATTTCATAATAAGAATGATTCTCAACAAACTATCACATGATCGGGAATGCACACAATATGTATATACTTGCATGGCTTCAATAACATGGTCATTCCATATCACAACAATATCATGAGCATCTCATACAACATCTTTGATTCAAGACAATGGCATGGGGATCACGTTGACCATAATCTTAGAACATGGAATAGTCATTTAGGACTTATTATGTCATAAAAGCATGATTTCTATTCCCTTAGGTATTTTCACAAACACCTTACATTCACATCTTATGTATATGTGGATTCATCAAGATTACAAATATTCAACCACCAATTTCATATATTTATACATTAAATACCACCATATCCTCACACAAAACATACAAAGATCCCATCTTAGGCATCATCAAACTCCAACCACATGAACATCAACCACCAACAACATAAACATCATAATACATAATTTATAAGATGGTTGTTAAGATTCATGGATGAAAGTAGTCTATAAATAAACTCACGCATACCTTAAAAGGAAGATTCTTGATGATTGACGGAGGAATTTCCTTGAAATTAGATCTTCAAGCTTAATTATGCAACTCTAGTTGTTTTTTTCCTATGGTGATCTTGGATAATGAACTTAAGATGTTAGTAGGGTTGTAATGTAATTAGGATCTATATATTTTGTAGGGTTAAATTTAGGGACGTGTAAGGAGTGTTAAAAGACTTAATTACCCTCAAAATAACTCAAAACGGAGTGTTTTTGGCACTTGGAACTTACTTAGGTGGTGCCCAAGTAATTGCACAAGCCAGGTTGGGCGGTGCCTAACCAATCGCCTATGTTTGGTTGGGTGGTGCCTAAACAATCGCATACCCTTACTGTCTCTCACAAAAATGGGCATAACTTTTCTCTCGGGTATTGGATTAAGGCAAAATTGGTATCGCTGGAAAGCCAATTCGATTTTCTATAATTGGTGGGAAGAAATATGCATAAATACCATATTAACATCGAGTTATACTCGTTCAAATATGACCCTTACAAAATCGAACACTAAAACTTGATGGATTCAAAAACTCTTAACTTGTATTACCTTAATTAACTCATATGAACATGCTTAATACATCATAAGCTATATTATCAATAGTATACTCATTGTATGTTATGTACTCAAGTATGAATCACAGGATAGGAGATTTCATATGTAGGAAAAATGGTTTGTCTCCTAGCTTAGAAACATGCGGGGTATTATAGGTGGTTTTAGGATAGTTAAGCTACACATAACCAGGTTAGTGGTATCAAATGCATGCTAAAACTGGTTCCCTATTCCTGACATGGTTATATATATGTATGGTTTGTATGAATATAGTTGGTTTACTTTGTTTTACTGGTTGTCATTATTTTATCCTTATCCTGAGTTCATGCTAGCGTTCACCCGCTAACCCATCTTCAGGAAACTGTATCCCTATGCAATGCTGGATGTCAGGAACTGGTCGTCCTACTCCTCCTTCATAGTGATCAAATTTCAGGATCAATTTTTGGATTGAAGTGGTAAGCTTCCCTCTTTTCGAAAGGCTCTATTTTATGTTATGGACATTTTTATATACTTTGGTTATTTTATGGATATTGGTTTTGGCTATGGTTGGGGGCATGCCACAATCAGATATTGTTTTTTTTGGTTAGAGGCTTTTGTGGAACTACTAAGGGTTGGTATGGGCGGGATCAATACTAGTGTCAGCCTTGGTTCGACACTGGTATTGAGGCTAATATCATTGGACTAAATTTGTCACTGTTCCATCCTCTTTTATTTTGGGATTATATATAATTATTATGAAACTTATATGGTATTGTTCTGGAATATGGTTTGGTTTGGTATTTGTTATCGATTGGTATTGGATGGTTGGGCTAATTTCGGTGGTCACGGTCATAGACTTATCCCAAAGTCTTGGATTTTATAATAATGCTATATTATTATATGTTTGGAATTCATCTGACATAGGATATACATAGGTTGGTTGGGTTGGGTAACGGGGGTGGTCTCCAGTCCTAGTTGGACTTGGGATTCCTATTACAACTCAACACTAGTTTGGTTCGTGTCAAGTTAGTATCAGAGCTTTAGGTTCATGGTCAATTTGGATTCCACAAAGCTGTGTCTAGTATAGTCTCTTTTAGGGGTGTGTAGCATGCCATAGTCGTAAGAGAGAGTCTACAAGGTGTTTAAGAATGTTTCACTTCTTGGTATTCTATTTTCAAGCTTGGAGTGTAAGTCCTATAATTTTCTCTAATCCCTATTCGTTCGCTTTTCAGATCATGCCTCGATGATCAGAAACACAAAGAAACTCTTCTATCCTATATGGGGACAATATGGAATGGAAATAGGGTATCCATACTTGGTCTAAGGGTCAAGTTCCTGATAGTTTTAGAGTTTGATGGGTTGATACTTGTCCTCTTTAGGGTGAGGTGACAAATGTGGAATTTTGTCAATCGGTTTATACTATTTCTTAGTTGGTTGCTGCTCAGGCTGAGCGGGATACATTTGGTGTTTCATCTGCAGAGGCCACAAGGGTTGGCTAATTTATGATGATGAATCCTCCTACTTTTACTGGTGTAAAGGTGGAGGAGTATCCACAGGGTTTCTTGGAAGAAATAGAAAAAACTTTTAGGGTTATGCAGGCCACAAATATGGAAGGGGTAAATTTTACAGCTTATTAGCTCAAGGATGCTGTGTACCAATGGTACAAGGAGTGGGATAGGGATAGAGGTGATGTTGAAGAGTTATCCTTATGGGAGACTTTTTCAAATACTTTTTTGGATTGCTCCTTTCCTTAGGAGCTGAGGGAAGTAAAGATGGAGGAGTTTCTAAATCTTGAGCATAGAAAAATGTCTGTTAAGGAATATGCCTTAAAAGTGTATCAGTTGTCAAGGTATGCTCCAGAATTAGTATTCGATTTGAGGGCGAGGATGAAAAATTTCACTTCCGGGATATACTGGATTTTATATTTGAAAGCAAGATTGCATTTTTGATTAAGGATATGGATATTTTGAGGTTGGTGGTTCGTATGCAAAAGGTGGAGGATGAAAAGAAAAAATAGGATAAATTTATGGAAAGGTAGGGAAAGAAGTTCAGGTTTTTTAAATAAGGTGGTGGGTAACAACAAGGTGGTTGAGATGGAAGTAAGTGGCCAAAGAAATAGTGGGGGATATCTGGTTCCTTCTATTTTGATAGTGCTTCTTACCAGAAGCCTTCGGGTGATAGGCGTCAGTAGGGTTGTGATAATTTTTGGGCATTGGGTGCCCAATCTCAGGTGAGTGGGGCATAGTTGGCTTCTTCATGACATTATTTCTAGTTTTGTGGTCATCTTCATCTATTTTTTTATGATGAAGGGAGGGACATGTGTTTTAAATATGGTCAGCCAGGCCATATGCTTAGGAATTATCATATTGGCAAGGGTGCTTCAGGAGCGATCAAAGCTCTGGTTGCTTTATCTTCTGCTCTTGGAAGTGGTGCTGACTCTGCATCTGCTCCTATTTTTAGTACTGGCACTGGTCGAAATAGGTTATATGCTCTTACATCCCTATAGGAATCTCGGGCATCACCTGATGTCATTACTGGCACATTATAACTCTTTTGTTGTGAAGTGTATTATCTACTTGATATGGGGTCCACTCTTTCTTATGTGACCCCATTTGTGGCTGTGTGTTTCAGTTTTAATCCTAAGGTTATTTCAGATCCATTTTCAATTTATACCTAGTAGGTAACTCGTTTATTTCTAAGAAAGTTTATAGGATATGTATGGTATCTGTTGGTAATAGGGAAACTTTGGTGGATTTATTTGAACTTAGATTCCATAATGAACTGATTATAAAGTGGGAGGGTGGTTCCCTAGCTCCCAGGGGGAAGTTTATTTCTTATCTTAGAGCTCAGAGATTAATCTCTAAATGGTGTCTTTATCCCTTGGTCTGGGTTAACGATTCTAACTCAGAGGGTCCTTCTTTACATTTTGTTCCAATGGTAAGTGAGTTTCTTGAGGTCTTTCCGGATGATCTTCCCAGTTTTTCTCTAGATAAAAGGGTTGATTTTGGTATTGATTTGGTTCCAGACACTCGTTCAGTATCTATTACTTCTTATAGAATGGCTCCGGCTGAGTTGAGAGAACTCAAGGAGCAGCTTAAGATTCTTCTGGATAAGGGGTTTATATATCCTAGTATATTCACGTGGGGTGCACCGGTGTTGTTTATGTCCAAGAAGTATGGTTCCCATCAGACATACATTGACTATTGGCAGTTGAATAAGGTACCAGTTAAGAACAAGTATCCTCTTCCAAGTATAGATGACTTATTTGATCAGTTGCAAGGTGCCAAGTTCTTTTCTAAGATAGATTTTTGGTCTAGGTATCATCATCTTAAGATTAAGGAGGATATCCCTAAGAAAGCTTATCATACTCGGTATGGGCACTTTGAATTCTTGGTGATGTTAGTTAGTTTGACTAATTCCCCTGCTACGTTCATGGATTTGATCTGTAGGGTTTTAGTCAGTTCTAGAATCTTATTGTCATTGTGTTTATTGATGACATCTTGGTGTATTCTAAGAGTGAGGTGGATCATGCCAATCACCTCTGTGAGGTGTTGCTGACCTTAAAGGAAAAATAGTTGTATGCCAAGTTTTCCAAGTATGAGTTTTGGTTGACCGTTGTGACTTTCTTGGGTTATATTATACTAGTGAGAGGATCATGGTGGATTCAAAAAAAGTGGAAATGGTTAAAAGGTGGCCTAGACCCATGACTCTAACCGATATTTAGAGTTTCTGGGATTTGGCTGGATATTATAGGCGGCTTGTGGAAATCTTTTCGACAATTGCTACCCCACCGACTAAGTTGACTCAGAAAAAGGTAAAGTTTTATTTTGAATGCATGTGAAGGGAATTTTGAGAAGATTAAGGATAATCTAACATAGGCTTTGATTTTTACATTGCCTGAAGGTAATGAGGGGTTTGTAGTTTATTATAATATGTCTCGGGTGGGACTAGGTTTTGTTTTAACACATTATGGATTGGAGATTGCCTATGTTTCTAGGCAATTAAAGGTGCATGAGAGAAACTATCCAACTCATGTTTTTGAGTTATTGGCGGTGGATTTTTATTTGATAATCTTGCGTCATTATTTGTATGGAGTGCATGGGGACATCTTTTCTGATCATAAGAGTCTACAGTATGTGTTTACTCAAAATGAGCTAAATCTCAGGTAGAGGAGATTATTGAAGCTTCTCAATGACTATGATATGAGTCTTGACTACCACCCAGGTAAAGCTAACGTGGTTGCTGATGCTCTTAGCAGGTTTTTCGTTCGGAGTTTAGCTCATGTGGAGAAAGGAAAGAGGGAATTGGTAAGGGATATTCACCGCTTGGATAATCTTGGAGTTCATTTCTTGGACTCCAAGAATGGTGGGGTAATGGTATAGGAAATGGTTCAGTCGTCTCGTAGTGCAGATATTAAAGAAAAACAAGTGTTGGATCCTGTCTTAATAAAGATCAAGAGTGATGTTAGTGGACAAAAGGTAATGGTATTTGAGATTGGTGGTGATGGTACTTTATGATACCAAGAGAGGTTATATGTTCCTGATGTCAATGGTTTCCGACAAAGGATTTTGGCTGAGGCGCATAAATCGTGCTATGTTGTACATCCCGATTCATCAAAAATGTATCATGATCTCAAGGAGATGTATCAGTGGGGTGGCATGAAAAAGGATGTGGCTGATTTTTTTGCCAAGTGCATGGTGTGCAAACAAGTGAAAGTTGAGCATATGAGGCCTTGTGGGTTGTATCAAGAAATTGATTTGCCTTAATTAAAATGGGAGGTAATCAATATGGATTTCATTACCTGTCTTCCTCGGTCTCAGAGATAATTTGATTCGATTTAGGTTATCTTGGATAGGATGACGAAGTCAGCTCACTTCTTTCCAGTGAGGATTGACTTTTCAATGGAGGATTATGCAAAGTTATATCATCATGAGATTGTTAAGATGCATGGGGTACCTGTTTTGATTATCTTTGATCGTGGTACATAATTGTTATCTCACCTTTGGTCGTCTTTTCAGAAAGAATCGTGGAATAAGGTTAGTTTGAGTACATCTTTTCATCCTCAGACTGATGGGCAAGTAGAGAGGACTATTCAGATGTTGGAGGATATTCTTCGGGTGTGCGTGATTAATTATAGTGGCAATTGGGTTGAGCATCTGCCTTTGGTATAGTTTGCTTACAATAATAACTATCATTCTAGTATTGGTATGACCCTTTATGAGGCATTGTATGGTAGGAGGTATAGGTCTCTTATTGGTTTGTTTGAGCTTTGTAAGGCAGATATGTTTGGTACGAATTTCGTTTATCAGACCATGGAAAACGTGAAGGTGATTCGGGATAGGATTAAGGCTGCTAGAAGTCGCCAAAAGTCCTATAATGATGTAATGCCCCAAATCTGGTACCCGGAACACCACACAGTGCTCATGACCCTGAATGATTAGAAGGTAACCCATGACTGATATATGTACCTGAACACTACATAATATACTGTATAAATGTGGAAATAAAAGCTGTAAGGACGTAAGGTTCAAAACTGTAACGTAACTGATAAAACATAACATCTGGAGGGGGTATGAAATACCCAAAACAACTGGAATACACTGTCTGAATATACTATAGTCTGAAAAGCCTCTAACTAATTGAATTGCCTGAATAAAAAGTTGATGGGACATGTCCCCAACAAATCCAACTAATAAATTAATTAGATAATAAAGTAATGGTCATGTCCTCGAAGGATGAGGACTCACTGCTAACTCTGACTGCTGAGACTGGAATGCTACTGATGCCCTGGAGCTCATGCTTCTGAACCTATGGTATAAAAAACCATAGCGCAAATGCGTTAGTACGTTTGAATGTACTGGTATGCATGTGAGGTAGGCTGAATGCAAAGGGTTCACATGCATGAACTATACTAACTAACTGAATAACATAAACGTGAGAATACATGCATAAATACTTAATAACTATAATTGAGTTCGTGATAACATGATTACTGAATATGAGTACTGATAACATGAGATGCTGGTAACTGTATAACTGAAATAACTAATACTGAGAGACTGTATCTAATAGTCTAGTTTCTGATAGAACAAGTTGTGTTCTGTATTGTTCTGAGTTGACTGTATCTGACAATCTTGAATACTATAGAACTATCTAAGTTCTAGTACTGAGACTGAATGGCTGTATCTGAAAGTTTTGATTTTGTACTGAAATTGTGGAAAGTAGTCATCTAACAGACATGCCCCAAATACGCCATTATGGCTGAGTTGGGGTCCAATCTGTAACCCCAATTAGAAGGGTGTCAATACCGTGCCACTGGTATGGACAATCTGTGAGTAACCCTCGTATAATAGGTAAATCTAGTGAGAATGGTGGGAATCCTCATATAACAGGTTAAGCTACCTCATCTGCCCTCCTATAACAGGCTATGATGTCTCAACCTACGCTGGCTAAGTAGTTTTGGAATGCAAGGATTTTCTTCTAAGAATCACACCCTCATATGATAGATGGGTTCCCATCCTTGGGTTCGCTCGGTTCTAATTTCTACTCCCATCTAAATAGACACTGAACATGATTAACTGAACTGACTGTACTGAGTTAACTGAATTTCCGTGGACTGACGAAATGCTACTGAGATTACTAAATTTCCTGAGACATGAGACTGACTAAATTCTATAGATCATGGCTTGAGTGAGAGTATTTTCAAAACAGGACACTGGCTCTAGGCACACAACTAATTATTGGGTATAATTACCCCCAGGACTAGATAGCATAAAACTAACAAAGCATGACTTTCTTGAATACATGACCAATATCGACAATCCATAATATAATAAGATGGGGATTTCATGAAGTACAAGTTCTAAAGCACCACAATGGCTACACATACATCCATAATTCATTGACTAAGACATTTCATCAAACAGTTAACATGCATGAACTTGTACATGAATGCGGATTTCATATTATCATACTAGAATGACACTTTTCCTTCACATAGGCATTTAATAAAATACATGGGAAGCATGCTTTGATTATACAATCATCAACACATCTAATAATCATGGATGGACCCATCAACGTGTAAATTTAAGGGTTCATCATGATTATTATGCAAATCATCACATCTTAGGGTCAATCATTGAAATATGTAATTTCAAACATGAATCAAAACCCCACAACATCATGAACATGAATTTTAATTCAATTTAAATCATAAACATTCATAAATACATAGATCTTGGATTTTGAAAAGAGATTCTTGAGCTTCATGGGTGAAAGGGACCCATGAATCAACACATGACATACCTGGGTTGTGAGTTTCTTGAAGTTCTTTGACTTGAAGAACTTGAATCTCTTAGTTTCTTGAAGAAGTATTTGGATATTGTTCTTGGGGATTATCTTTGAGAGGAAACCCTAATTTGATGTTGTGAATGAATAATGAACTTATGAGCCTTGGTCTGATTTAATTAGGGGTTAAAACGGGTCGAAAAATACCTAAATACCGTTTAAAAATGGCTTAAAATTCATTGAATGGGACCAGCGATGGCTCGTACGATGGTCCATCACTGGCTTGACGGTCCGTCATTTTAACCGTCGTATGTGGACCAAAAAAAACTCACTTCCTTATAGCGACGACTTGGGCGATGGTCCGTCGCAAGTTCGACGGTCCGTTAACCTATCCATCGCACCTTATCCAAAAGGTTGACTCACTGCCTTGGCTGTAACGGTCTAGGCAACGGTCCATCGCTAGATCGGTGGTCCATCAACCTAGCCATTGCACCTGGGTAATTCTGACAGCTCTGAGTAAAACATCCATAACTTTTTACTTCGATACCGTATTTGGCCGAAATTGGTATCGTTGGAAAGATAATTCAATTTCTCATATGATAAAATATGAAAATCTTAAAAATTACACATTTAAAAAAATGGATTCATACTTCAAATTAAGTTTCTAACATTCTTGGGATGATTTTAAGGTGTAAATACTTAGAGTTTGAGGTTGGGGATCAGGTATTCCTAAGGGCATCTCCCATGAAGGGAGTAATGTGGTTTGGTAAAAAGGGGAAGCTCTGTCCCCAGTTTGTTGGTCCTTATACAATTTTGTAGAGGGTTGGTAATGTGGCTTATGAATTGGAGTTTCCTTCTAGTTTGAGCTCCTTTCATCCATTATTTTATGTCTATATGTGGAGAAAGTGCATTGTTGATCCTTTTTCAGTTGTTCTTTTGAAAGGATTCGGTATCTCAGATTCTCTGTCTTATGAAGTAGTCTCGGTTGAGATTTTGGATCGACAGGTTCGTCGGTTTTGAACCAAGAATATGGCCTCAGTTAAGGTTCTATGGTGGAACCATAAGGTGGATGAGGCTACATAGAAAGTAGAAGAGGACATGAAGTCCAAATATCCGCATCTATTTTTGCTCTTGGAATTTGTGCGAGAGGTATGTGTTCTTCAACATACTTTTGTTTTCAATCTTTATTAAAGGAAAGATTAATATCTTTGTATCTTTATTTTGTGACTTGGTTAATGGCTGGAATGATATTTGATAATGCAAATGAATCGTTCTTCGTGTTACCCTACTTTGCCCGTCATTCGGGGACAAATGTTCCTCGTAGGGGAGACTATAACACCCTAGGTTTTTGAACCTTAGAAAATTTCCTGTATTTTGGTTTTTGGATAGGATAGGACTAGGGGGAATGGGTCGTACACTAGGTTATGAGTAGTATGGGTTGGTCGTATGGTGACCAGTGTTGGATGGTCGGTTGAATTTGGTTCTTCGAATGGATACGACTTGGTGGATATGAGTCATATTAATAGATACAGGTCGTTTGGTTTGGTTCTTTCCTTCACTTAATCTTAGACTTGGTAGCTTAACTTTGATCAGAGTACGAGTGGATCACCATGAGCTGTAAACCAAGGAATGAATCATACCATGGTCTCATACAATGGACAGTGTTTAATCTTCTTTTGATTCTATTCTGCCAGGGGTACTGGTCGTATGCTTTGGGTACGAGTTAGTTTGAGTAGGTCATACCTTGTATAGTGTTGGGTCCAAGGGGGAGGCCTAGGGTACAAATGGTGGGTGCCGCTCATATTGAAAGGTACGACTGGTATGGTTAGTCATACCTCTTCACGAGAATTTTATGCAGTTTAAGTAAGGATAATCTGGACATTTCTCCACTTAACCTAATAAGTCCCCATGACTTTTAACTCACTTGGAAGGTTATTTTCCCTATTATTCTATTTATTAACACTAATAAAATACTTTCTAATCCTCTCTAAAGTTTTTGGGTAAAGAAAGCTAGGTTTTCATATTAAGGATTAATTTGGGGCTTGTGTTGGTAATTTCTCTCCATTATCTTCTAAATTTAGGCATGTACTCTTGCTTTATTGTTAGTTCCAACTAAAGGCATGGTTTTTTACAATGTTTTCATGGCATAATTTATTGTATGGTTTTGGGGTTTTCAAATATGTGTTGGGGTTTTTGGTTATAATGGCTTGGTTATGGTTTTTCCATGTTTTCATTGTATATTTACATCTTTTAATGGTGATTTTGGATAATTGGTTGCATGGGAATGGTCACATGGTAATTGGTTTTGGTTTTGGAAATACTATGCCCCCAACATGTTTGATAAAATGCCTATGGTAATGTTTTTACTATATTATTGTATTTTTAATGGAACTATTGCATGGTATGATTTGGTAATCGAACCATAAATGGTTTAAATGTTTTAGTGGTCATGGTTATGGTTAATTGAACATCCTTGTGGGGGTACAACGGAATCCCCCAAGTAAACATGTTAATGGACAACTTATGGGGTGTATGGGACTCCCACAAGCAAACATAATGGAAAACTTATGGGGTACATAGGAATCCCCAAAGTTAACTTAGTAAATAGGTACAAGGGAATCCCTTTACCACAAAAAGGTTTGGCTAAGGACAATAATTGTAAATTATAGTTGGTATGAAGGTACCACTATTAATAGCCTTGGTTAATAATAAATGAAATAATAGGTTGGTTGGTTGAAAATAATTTTAATTGGACAATAATGACAGGGTGTGATAGCCTACCGTTAAAGTGGAAGTTCAATAAACGAACATTGGAAACTCATGTTTGCCGACATGAGGGGTTGTTTATTGTGACCATTTATGATACTATGAGGTATATGTGAATCCTCTCAGTACACTGTACATATGTATCATGGAGAGATGAGGGTACTTGGGAATTCCCTACTCTTATGGTACCTCTAGATCATGCGATTACATGCATTGGGCTCGTTCAGAGGGTTACAATGGACCCATATAGCCCGTGGGTGGATTTAGGATGGTATGCTACACATACCTAGGTTAATGGTTTCAAATGCATGGTAAACCCGGTTCTATTTTCCAGGCATAGTTATATATACGTATGGTTTGTATCCATATGGTTGGTTTATTTGATTTTACTGGATGCCATTATTTTATCCTTATCTTGAGTTTATGCTAGAGTTCACCCGCTAACCCATCTTCGAGCTGTTGTATCCCCACGCGATGCAAGAACCGACCGTGCTGCTTCTTCTATATAGTGATTGGGTTTTTGGATTGAAGTGGTTTGCTTCCATTTTCCAGAAGGCTCCATTTCATGTTTTGGACATTTTCATATACTTTGGTTATTTTATGGATATTAGTTTTGTCTATGGTTAGGGGCATGTCCCAACCAGATATTGGTTTTCTTTTGGTTAGAGGCTTTGGTGGAACTACTATGGGTTGGTATGGGCGAGATTAGTATTAGTGTCAACCTTAGTATCGACATTGGTATTGGGGATGATATCGTTGGACTAAATTTCTCACTGTACCATCCTATTTTACTTTGGGATTATATATAATTATTATGGAACTTATATGGTTAAGGTTCTGGAATCTAGTTTGGTTTGGTATTGGTTATTGGTTGGTATTGGACGGTTGGGCTCGTTTGGGTGGTCACAGTCAAAAACCCATCCCAGAGTCTTGGATTTTACAATAACACTATCTTGTTATATGTTTGAAATTGAAATTCATCCGACTCAGGATATGCGTAGGTTAGTAGCGTTGGGTAACGAGGGTAGTCTCCAATCTCGGTTAGACTTGGGATGCACATTATAACAAGGCCCTGGTTTAGGTCGTGTCATGTGTATAATTGAATAACTGAAATAACTTAATACAAGGTCATGCATATCTGAACAGAAACATAAGCTAAACATAACCTGAGGAGTGTGGGAGCTAACAATAATTGACATACCCCAATCTGAGAGAATCACTGTCCAACTTGTAACCCAAGTTGGAAGTGTGATGGTACCTTGCCAAGGGTACCAACATTGGATGGCGTGGATCCACTAAACTAATGTGTCAAAGGACTAGGGTGTCAGTCCTCAACTTGTGGGCGATTCCTCATAACCTATGGTGATATCATAGTTCTGGAACTTAGGGACTTCTACTAAAGGTCTCATTCCTCAACCGATGGCTGAGTCTTTATCCCTACGTTCACTTTGTGCTAAGTACTACTCCCAACTAAATGACTCTGAAAACATGAACTGAATTTCTTATTATAATTACATTCTGAAAATATCCACAATAGATAATCTGAAGTGCTCAAGACATATACACTGGTATATTCTTGATTCCCTAGGTATCTGCTATTCATAACCCACCAACTCTAACTAATGCAACTGAACATGATAATATTACAAACTGATCATAATAGGGAGTTGTTTGCTTCAAGCCCAAAATTCAATGATAGATCATATTAAGGAAATTCATGATTTTTGAACATGAAAGATGTCACACTTATGGGAAGACATGTCTTCATGGTGTAATTGTAAAGTAAATTTAGTAAATTAATGAAACTTTATATTTGACCTAGAACTCAAACTTGAGGGAAAGTAAACTTGAGGATTTATAAGTTTTTGGGACTCAATGGGTGGAAGGTACCCATTGATGAAATCCCACATACCTGGAGATGGAAGACTTGATGAACTTTATGAAATTAGACTTGAAGATTGAAGAAACCTAATATACTTTTGGAGATGAGATAATCACTTTATTTCTTATTGTGGATTAATTTTAAGACTTAAATGGTCACCTGAGGGAAATTTAGGCTTATATACCACCACTGAGGAAGACTAAATGAAGTGGGTTAGGAGTTAAAATAATGGAAATGACTAAACAACCCTCCATAAATTATACCAGAATTTTTGGGATACTATCATCACGACTCGTTACAACTGGTCATGAGTCATGACATAAGGACCAGAGTTTTGAGTTCTTTCTATTATGACAACGACTCCCCTCCTAACGACTCATTAGGTATGATGACTAATCATTAAAGGGTCGTCGCCAGGGACTGAGTTCTTAGTTCTTCACTGTTTTGGCAATGGGTCCTCACATAACAACTCATTTAGTCTGACAATGGTTAGTGTGCTCGACTCATTGCCACTAGGCTGAATTTCTTTGTCACTTACTACCATGGCCACGAGTCTAGGCCACGACTCGTTACATATGATAACGGGTGTTTCCTGAGCTGTCATTACTGGAAGTTTGATAGTGCTTTTAGGAATTTTCCATAACTTTTTACTACGACCTTGAATTAAGATGAGACTAGGAGCATTGGAAAGCTAATTCAATGGCCTATCTTCTAGTGTGCCTAGACCTAAAAATTTAGGGTATTACAGTGTGGGACTCACTTTTCATTGAAATGAACTTGAATGAGAATTTTGACTATTTTATTGAGTCCGGAAAGCCGAATTTGATAGGGTAGCATAGTTCATTAGCATATACGGGATACTGAATGAATCTCGAGGGGTTGGCGAAGATTTAGTGAAATTCCAAGTCTCTATCTAGTGCATGATATTTCATGCAATCGCTAAAGTTGCAAGCACTTTAGCTGCTCATTGGGCATTTTAACTACCCTAGCTCAGTGTAACGACCCAAAATGAGTCGTGGTCGTGATGGGCATCACAAACCATGAAGGTCCGAGAGCCCTTCTAACTTGCAATCATACACCATTCATGTACAAAGATAAAATGCAGAAATAAACGACATTATGGAACCATGGTCAAACTCTGAATTCAACTTAATCAATAATGAAGGAATTCCATCAACCTCTAGACAACATCTATATTAGTCTGCGAAATCTCTATTAAATACAAAAATAGATAAAACTATCTGAAAACTGGGACAAGGATCCCAGTGGACCTAAATCAAAATAAATAACATATGTTTGAAATGAAATAGGCCTTCCGGAATAGAGAAGGCTCACCAACTGCACACTTCACTTTTGCCTGAAACAAATCTACGGCTAAGCAGGACCCCAAGACTGAGCCTCAAACCCTAAAATATAGGGGGACAATACAATTGTACTGGTATGTGAAACAACTCAAAATAACATGTTTTTATACAAAATATATGAGAGCTTTTCATGATGTAAAAAATAATAATATAAGTAAAAGAAATCGTACTTGGACATACCTTTAAGACTTCAAACAAGTTTGTCACACTGACCCACTCTTATTATTCTTTTGAGCTAGTCGGTACACCCTACAAATATGTAGTCCCATGGGATATTTGGGACCCTCCTATGACTCAGAAGCCGAGCCACCAATCCAAGTAGACGCCAGGATTTGGAGCTGGTGATACCCCCTATGTGAGCACACCCCAGGAATCCCCCCATGTGAGATCGTCCTAATTATTTTTTATTATCCTCCTATGTAGGATACAATATCATAACACCCACATCGGCAATTACGATTTCCAGAGATGAGCCCTTACACTCAAATGCCTTCTTCGGGTAACCTACTAGTTCTCTTAAGCCCAACTTTTAGTTCTTTAAAACAACATGCTTCATGCATTCAAAACATTCGAAAATAATTATCTTGTAAAGGGCATATAATCACTGGGTATCATCATTCCCTGACTTGCAAGTCAATCAAATGACATCATATCAATCTGTAGCCCATTTCACTTATTATCATATTAGTGACCACCCTAACTTTTAAACCTCAGATGTGAGAGTTGTGCATTAAATCCTTCATTCAACATCTTCATCAAAACCTTCTCCTCCCAATTGCAGAATCAATAGGTGTTCACCTCATATTTAAAATTTCTTAAAGACCAAGGAAAATTCTAATTTGACACAATAACCATTTACCATATTAAGACATATGCTCAACATGTCATAAAAAGTATCAAACCATAATCATTTCACAAACATTCGCACATTGGTTTACATTTAGAAAGTTCATGCTTTTAAACAACCCATAACAAGCAAAATTGACAATATCATGATAAAAGAAGGAATTTTGATCATTCATGATCTCATTCAAACTTTATAAACATACGAATTCGAATATACATTGTTACAGTTCAACTACAATGAAGAGTGGTTCAAGACAACTTATATTTCATCAAAACAGTCCCATGATACATATTTTTTGAAAACAATACCAAACAATTCATTATAAATCATAATTAGGGATCTTTAATCTTGATAAAACATTTAAACTTATGTCCAAGGTGTTTAGAGTAGTCCCACATACCTTATATCCATAGTTTCGAAGAGTTGATCCCTAGCCTTGACTCCTTTCTTGATGATCATGACTTAGAAGAAGAGTTCTTGATCTATGAGAGGGAAGTTTTGGTTTGTGTTGAGAGAATATGAGTGGTTTAATGATGTGTTTTTCCCTAAACACCTTTTAATTTCATGTTATGGATGAGATGGGACAAGGAAAAATAACGAAATGCCCTCCCCAGGGTCGGATATATTTAAAAAATGCAAACTGGACACCGACGCGTTACCTAACCTGTTACGTTGAGATCGCGTTGGTCCACTATTTCATCGATGCTATCATCGATGTGGTGCATCGACATCGCGTCGATTCACTATTTTATCGATGCGGTACTTGATACGGCATGCCGACTTCGCGTTGGGAGACTGTTTTAAAAATTCAAACACCCCTCTAACGATGCCCGAATATTCCAAAACTTCTAAGAGAAACCGCCTTCACTTACTCGAACATGAATCAACTCAAAAATTCATACCTCTAGGTTGGAAAAATCAATTTAAAAATTACACAAGTTTAGGAGCATAAAACATGACTAGGTTCTTTTGATACTTAGGAAATTTTCTTTTCAAATGTTTAATTCCTTAAACATGCTACGGAGTAAGGTATTAAATTGAGGATATCACAGTGTGTTACATTATCCCCTTTGGGATCATTCATCTCCGAATGATGTCTCGGAACACATATAAGCATGATTTTTCAGGCATACTAGGGAAAGGATAAAGAGATTAGGATGCAACTCATACTATTTAAGTCTGCATAAATTGTATCAAAGAGAGTTGGGTATCTAATCCGCATATCATCTTCTAATTCCCAAGTGGCTTCCTCAGCTTTTTGATTCCTCAAAAGTACCTTAACTAAAGCTACTTCCTTGCTTCTCAACTTCCTGACTTAATGATCTAAAATAGCAATGAGTTCTTCTTTATATGACAAGGAGTCTTTCACATGAATTTCCTCTATGGGATAAGCTAGGTAATGATATCCAATGCACTTTTTCAACATGGACACATGGACTACTGGATGAATGGAACCCAGACTTGCAGGCAATTCTAACTCATAAGAGACTTCACCTATCCTTCTCACAATCTAATATGGTCCTATATAGCGAGGACTCAACTTTCCTTTCTTCCTAAAATGCATGACTCCCTTCATAGGGGATACTTTTAGAAATACCCTATCACCAACCTCAAATTCCAAATCCCTTATTCTAACATCGGCATAGAATTTTTGATGACTCTGAGCTGTCTTGAGCCATTCTCTAATAATTTTCACCTTCTCCATTGCTTGGTGAACAAGCTCAAGCCAAAACAACTGTATTTCACTTCATACCACCCAAATGGTGACCTACATCTTCTCCCATAAAGTGACTCAAAAGGTGCCATCTTAATGCTGGCATGATAGCTATTATTGTAGGCAAACTCTATCAATGGAAAATAATCTACCCATCTAACTTTGAAGTATATTACACAAGCCCTCAACATGTCCTCAAGGGTCTGAATGGTTCACTCAGAGTGCCCATCCGACTGAGGGTGGAATGCAGTACTCAGGTTCACCTGGGTACCTAAACCCCTCTGAAAAGATCTCCAAAACTACAAAGAGAATTGTGTACCTCAATCGGATATAATGGATACCGGTGCCCCATGAAAACAAACTATTTCCTCAATATACAACTTGGAATAATCATCTCCCGAATAGTTAGTCCCCACAGGCAAAAATAGGTTGACTTGGTCAACCGGTCTACAATTACCCAAATAGAATCATACTAGTTTCGGGACCTCGGAAGTCCCATTATGAAGTATATATTGATCATCTCCCACTTCCACATTGGCAAATCTATCTCTTGGGAAGTACCACCTGGCCTCAAATGTTCTACTTTAACTTGTTGGCAATTCAAACACTTGGAAACAAAATCAGCCACATAACGCTTCATATTATTCCATAAATATGTAGCTTTAAGATCATGGTACATTTTTATAGAGCCTGGGTGAACAACGTACCTTGAAGTGTTAGCCTCGTTAAGAATTCTTTTCTGCAATCTATCCACATCTCGCACACATAGCCTACCCTGATATCTCAAAATCCCATCACCACCAATTTCAAAAGACATCACCTTCTGTTGACCCACATCTTTCTTGATCTACATTAAGATGGGGTCTTCAACCTGCTTCTCTTTAATTTCTATACAAAGGGAAGATTTATCTATTTCATGCACAACTACCCCTCTATCTTCAGAATCCAAAAGTCGTACCCCTAGATTTGTAAGCCGAAGAATATCCTTCACCATCTCTCTTTTTCCCTCCTCAATATGAGAAAGAATGCCCATAGATAGTCTGCTGATGGCGTCGGTCACCACATTCTCCTTTCTCGGATGATAGTGTAGACTCATGTCATAATCCTTCAATAGTTCCAACCACATCTTTTTCCTAAGATTCAACCTTTTCTGTGAGACAATGTACTGCAAACTTTTGTGGTCAGTAAATATATCAACATATACCCCATAAATATAGTGCCTCCATATTTTATGTATGAACAGGTGCGGTAGTCAACTTGTCTTTAAACTTCTCAAAACTATTCTCAGAAGAGTCAGACCACACAAATTTCACCTTTTTCTGTGTCAAACTGGTAAGTGGGGAAACTATGGAAGAAAAAATCTCTAGGAACCTCCTGTAATACCCTGCCAAACCCAAGAAGCTCTGAATATCGATTGGAGTCGTAGGTCTTGGCCATTTTCTCACTGCCTCAATTTTTTGGGGATCAACCTTAATCCCCTCACTAGATACAATATACCCCAAGAAAGCAATAACATGAAGCCAGAATTCATACTTGGAAAATTTTGCATGCAACTTATAATCTTTGAGAGTCTAAAGAATAATTTGGAGGTGATTGGCATATTCCTCCTCACTCTTAGAATAAATCAAGATGTCCTTAATGAAAACTATAACAAACAAATCCAGAAACTGATGGAACACCCTATTGATTAGTTCCATGAAAGTTGCAGGGGCATTAGTCAATCTAAATGACATTACTAAGAATTCATAATGGCCATATCAGGTTCATAAAGCTATTTTAGAAATATCACCCTCCCTAACCTTCAATTGATGGTACCCTAAACGAAGGTCTATCTTTGAAAAACACTTAGCACCCTAAAGTTGGTCAAAGAGGACATCAATTCTAGGAAGGGGATATTTATTTTTGACAATAACCTTATTCAACTGGTGATAGTCTATACACATATGGAGGGAACCATATTTCTTATGCACAAAAAGTACAGGTTCACCCTAGGGAGAGACACTAGGATGGATAAAGCCTTTATCAAGAAGATCTGCCAGTTGCCCTTTCAACTCTTTCAATTCAACAGGTATCATCCTGTATGGCGGAATAAAAATGGGATGGGTGTCCGACAATAAATCAATACCAAAATCTATCTCCCTATTAGGTGGTATCCCTGGGAGATCATCGGGAAAGAATTTTAGGAATTCATTAACCATATGGATAGATTGAAGAGAAGAACTTTCATTATTAGAATCTTTTACACGAATAAGATGACACAAACAACCCTTAGATATGAGTTTGCGGGCTCTGAGGTAAGAGATGAATTTCCCTCTAGGTGCTAAATATTTCCCCTCCTATTCTATCACCGGTTCATTTAAAAAAGAGAAAGTAACCTTTTGGGTTCTACAGTCTAGCATGACATAACTCGAATGAAGCCAGTTCAATCCTAGAATAGCATTAAAATCAAACATATCAAGATCTATGAGGTCTTCCACTGTATCACAACCACAAATAGACACAACACAATTATTATATACTCTCTTAGATACAACAAAATCACTTACAGGTGTGGAAATAGAGAAAGGTTCTGCAATAGCTTTGAGCTCAAACTAAAAACCAACAACCACATATGGGGTCACATAAGACAAGGTAGATCCGGGATCAAGTAACACATATACATCATGGAAAAAGATTCGTAACATACCCGTGACTACATCTGGTGAGGCCTCTACCTCCTGACGGTTGGAAAAGGCATACAACCAGTTGCGACCACTCCCAGTAGCTGAAGCAGCATCCTTAAGAGATGGTGGTGTTGCAGAATTTTCTTAGGAACTAGTACCTCCAACATTTTTTCTCAAGGAACAATCCCTATGAATATACCCCGGTCGACCACATGAATAGCACATGTTACTATTGAAAAGACATCTCTCCGGATGGTTCTTCCCACAAGTATCGCAGCGAGGGTGTGTCCTGAATGACTGAGCTACACCACCCTCGGGCTGAGTTCCTTGCATTCTCGATCTATGACTAGGCTTAAAAATTTGAGACTTCCAATCAACTGGAGGTCTAGGTGCTGGGGCGATGGATGAATACTGAACATTACCCCAAGTATTTCTCATTATCCACCTGTTACCCTAATCTCCATCCTGACATTGACTAAAGTTCTGGTCTACTGGTCGAGCCCTCTTGTCCTGTCTATCCTTCTCCCTTGCTTCAGCAGACCTATTTTTCTCAACCTCAACCTGCTGCATGTGAATTGATAGTCTGGAGAAGTCCATATCCCTGTTCAACATTGCTGTAATACCCCAAAAAAATGCAAATCAATATTAGTGCCACGTTTCAACCTTATGCATAGTACATCATGGTTATTTGGTAGTTTCATGATCAAGGTTGATGTGAATTAAGGTCTGAAATACGTCCTAGCTATTAGGCGAATCAAAACATTCTTTACCGATTGAATTTTTTAGAGGGATATTACTAGAGTCAAATTCAAATGAACATATCTCTAGTTATACAATGAATTTTTTTACTCATGACCTACCAGAAGATAGATAATTAAATTATCTTTCCAACAATACCAATTTTACCAAAATCCAATATTCGAGTAAAACGCAATGGATGTTATAAAGTAAGCTGTCCGGACAACCAAACTGCGATGGAAAGGCCGACGGATCATCGCGCCGGCGATGGACCATCGCCCAAACCATCTCTATTGAGGTAGTAAACCTGTTTTCTGGCCAAAAAGTGATGGGTTGAAGGGACGGTCCATCCCCAGGATGACGGTTCGTCGCCCAAACTGTTGTGGTCCTCCGTTTAGCGATTTTAAGTTATTTTTAAAAGAATTTTTAGATCATTTTCCACCCTTTTAACCCCTAATTCCATAAATTGAAGAACATAAATCCTCTTTTATCTTCAACATCAAAATTAGGGTTTCTTTCAAGATCTCTCTCCTAGAACAAGATTCAAATCCTTCTTCAAGAAACTAAGATATTCAAGGTCTTCAAGTTCAAGAACCATCAAGAAAACATCAAGATTTGTGTTTCCCAATCCAAGAACATTCAAGAAACATTAGATGTATTTCAATATCAATCCTTAAGGTATGTTAAGTGTTCATCCTTGGGTATGATTCTACCCTTGGAGTTTAAGAATCTCTTTCAAACTACAAGTTATTTGATTTTATAGATCTCATGTTGGATCTAAGTTTAATCTTGATTTTGATCTTAAATTTGGATTTTTATTCCATGATCTATCTCAAGCTTCATTAAAATTAGTTAATTGTGGTATAATTTATATGAACTTCATGATGAACTCTTGAATTACAAGTTGGATGGAGTATCCATGATTTGGATTCAAGTGTATTCATAACTATAATGTTGATTAAGTTCCTAATCCATGATTAAGTGCAAGATTTATGTGGAATTAGTTATTATATGTGTAGTATCATGTGAATTCATTTTAGTGACTTAAAATTGTGAACTTGGTGTTGAAATTATGATACTTATGTGTTGATTAGTATTATGTGCAATTACTATACCTTTCAAGTGTTTGATGAATTGTTCATGTGAATTAAACAAGAGAAATTATATCATGTAAGCATGTATACTAGATCATTCTATTCAAGTGTTTGATAAAATGCCTCTATAGTTGCATTATGAACAAATGTGCATTGTTATGCTTTGGAAGAACATGTGATACTCTACCTTTATGCTATCGAGTCCTGGCGTATTTAATACCCGAAAATTTTGTTGTGTGCCTAGAGCCAGTGTTAGTTTTAAAGATACTCTTAGTCAAGCTATGATCAATAGAATTCAGTCAGTCACATGACTCAGGAAAACTCAGTAAATTCAGTATCAGCCCAGAAATCTCAGTAATCTCAATAATCTCAGTCAGTTATCAAATCTTCATAGTATTCTATCAGTCCACAAAACTTAGTGAAATCAGTCCAAGATCAGTTTAGTATCTATTCAGATGGGAACAGGATTCAGCACCGATTGAACCTATGGATGAGGACACACACTGACAGTAGAGGGTGTGACCTTAGAAACAATCCTTGCATTCTAGAACTATGTAGCTAGCATAGGTTGAGACATCAACACTGATAGTTGAGGGTTGATGAGGTGGGTTAACACTGTCAAATAAGGGTCCCACCATTCTCCTTCGGGGACCTTTCCAGATGAGGGCCACTAACACCTTTTCCTTACCAGTGGCGCGGTATTGACACCCTTCCAATTGGGGTTTTAGATTGGATCCCAACTCAACTATATTGCTTTATTTGTGTCATGTCGGTTAGATGAGTACCTCACATAGTTTCATTCTCAGTATCAATAATAAAACTCAGATAGTTCTTCAGATTTTAGGACTGTCAGAGACAGTCACCCAGTTCAGTACGAAACTAAGTTAGTTGTATAAGAATTAGGACCGTCAGACACAGTCACCCAGTATCAGTTATATCAGTTATCAGTAATCCATGTTATCATTACATTCAGTATTCAGAATCCCCATGTTTTAGTTACAGTTATGTTTTCATGTATGTATCCTCACACAGTCATGCTCATGTTTATGTTATCAGTCTGTTATAGTTCATGCATATGAACCCATGCAATCAGCATACCTCACTTCATGTACCAGTACATTCTCACATACTGACACATACTTTTCTTTTGCGCTATGGTGTTTTATACCATAGGTTCAGACGCTTAGGTTCCCGATCACACTTAGCAGTTCAGATTCCAGTAGCAGTAGATTAGCAGTGAGTCCTCATCATTCGAGGATAACATGATTGTTCCATTATTTTATTATTTCAGTTCATTTTAGTAGATGCATTTAGTTGGGGACATGTCCCATCAACTCCTTATTTCATATAGTTTAGAGACTTTCAGACTAGCATGTTCAGATAGTTATTTTAGTTCTTTTGGTATTGATATACTGTATTCCCAGATGTTATGTTTTATCAGATATTTGAACCTTATGGCTTTTCAGACATTTATTCCATATTTATAGAGTATATTATGCAGTGCTCAGTTACATATATCAGTCATGGGTTAGCTTGTGGTCCTTTGGGGTCATGAGCAACGTGTAGCATTCGGGGTACCATACTCGGGGTGTTACAAACTTGGTATCAGAGCCTAAGGTTCAATAGTGTCCTAGGAAGTCTGAAAAGTTGCATCTAGTAGAGTCTTGTACATGGGTGTGTTGTGTACTATTCTTATGTACAGGAGGCTATGAGATGTTTTAAGAACTGTTTCCCTTTTTTCAGTATTCATATTATGCCAGTGAGCATGAGCTCAAATTTAACTCTCAGTATAATCCAATTCACCCTTTCATTTACTAAACATGCCTCCCAAAAGGACTAACAAAAGGAGAACTGAGAATCAGTCAACACCTCCGTCCGTTCAGGCTGATTCCCTGGATGAGCATGTCTTTCATAGAGAATTCAGAACCACATCCCTTAATTTATCTAACTCAATAGTAGCTCAGAGAAATCAGCAGGCTATTGTCCTACCCAGGCATATGATTTATGCCCAGTAGATTGAGGTGGAAAAATATAGAAAGAGAGAAATAAGAGAGAGAGAACAAGTAATTTTAATTTCACTCAATCTAAATCAGAGCTGGGTAACCGTTATTAGTTCCTACCAAATTCATCCATTTTAGTTCCTGCCTCAACCAGTGCTCCAGTCCCTAAGTTTAGAAATGGTAACAGTGATAGGGAGCTAGGCTCTAAGTCTCATGGCAGTGTAGCATTTTCCCGAACCAATCCCTTTTGTCAGATTTATAGTAAGAACCACAAGGGTATGTGTAGAGCCGACAATGATGTGTGTTTTGGATTTGGTAAGCCAGGCCATAGAGTCAAATACTGTCCCTAGTCAGGTTTTCAGGGACAACGTAACTGTTCCTCAGCTCAATTTAATCACCCGAATCAGCAGGGTGCCACTTCTAGCGTTACTAGTGGCCAATGCCCAAATAGACCTTATGTTTTTAGTCCCGAAAGGATTAGGAAAATTCTCTTGATTTGGTCACGGGTACATTACAAATCTTTAAGGTATATGTTTATGCTTTGCTAGATCCAGGAGCTCCCTTGTCTGTTGTTACGCCTTATATAGCAGTAGGTTTTAGAGTCAGTCCCAAAATCCTAGTAGAGCCCTTTTCAGTCTCTACCTCAGTGGGTAAACGATCATAGCCTGGTAGGTATACAGGAACTGTCCGAATATGGTATCTCAAAAAGTCACATCAAAAGACTTAGTCAAACTAGAGATGACTGATTTTGAATATTATTCTCGGTATGGATTGGCTTCATTCATGCTATGCCACAGTCGATTGCAGAAGTAGAATTGTCCAGTTTCAATTTTCAAATGAACCTATACTTGAGTGGAAGGGTAGTAATTCAGCATTCAGGGGTCGGTTTGTTTCCTACCTACGGGCTAGGAAAATGACATCTAAGGGATGTGTCTATCATCTTGTATGAGTTAAGGACTCTAGTTCCAAAACTCCCATTCTTGAGTCAGTTCCAGTAGTGAATGAATACGTAGATGTCTTTCCTGAAGATCTTCCAGGAATTCCTCCTAAAAGGGAAATAGACTTTGGCATTGATCTTCTTCCAGATACTCAGCCTATATCTACTCCTCCATACAGAATAGCACCAGCAGAACTCAGGAAACTGAAATAAAACTTGAAGGATCTCCTAGATAAGGGATTCATCAGGCCCAGTGTGTCCCCATGGGGTGCACTATTCTTATTCGTGTGCAAGAAGGACGGTTCTCTTAGAATGTGCATACACTACCATCAGCTCAATAAAGTCACATTCAAGAACAAACATCCATTTTCCAGAATCGATGGCTTGTTTGACCAACTTCAGGGTGTCAGTTAATTCTCTAAGATAGACCTGATATTAGGCTAACATCAACTCAAAGTCAAAGAATGTGACATTCTGAAAATAAATTTTCGAACTCGATATGGTCACTTCAAATTCTTAATCATTTCCTTTGGTCTTACCAATGCCCTAGCAGCCTTCAGGGACTTGATAAATTGTGTGTTCAAGCAGTACTTGGACATGTTCATCATAGTCTTCATAGATGACATCCATGTCTATTTGTGCAATGAGTGTGATCCTGCGGACCATCGCAGAATAGTATTACAGACCCTCAAAACCCATCAGTCATCAAGATATTTATTCATGCCCCACATGTCAGTTCTATGATCATCGCTCATATTCGTACACGTTATTGAAAATCATGTACACTTACAGTTCCTAGTATAAGGAGTTTTAGTACACTCTATGTTATGAATCATGTTCCATGAGTACAGAAATTTCAGAATCAGGTCATACAGCTCATGAATCATGCACTCATGTCATGCTTTACAGTATTCTTAGCTCATATGACTCATGCTCCACTCCTAATGATCAGCCAAACTCAGACTACGTCACGTATACCCTCAGTTTAGATCCCTTGGTGAATTCGTTGGGATGATGTTCTATGCCTCAAGTATCAGATATAGAGTCAGTTCAGTAATCAATACCTAGTAAAGGACTCAGATTATCCTAAAGAACCACAACTTTCAACTATCAGTTACTTAGCCATCAGAATTCAGTACTTCAGTAACAGTTTAAGCCTCAGTTATCAGAAACCAGTATTTAGTCCCAGCGACAGTCTTAGTTATAGTTACAATCTCAATTACCATCTTAGCTACAATCTCAGTCCTAGTCCTAGTCCAGTAATTAGGTCGGTAAATCAGTTCAGTTTTGGGGTTACTCGACTATAGTGTACAGTTATCAGTCACTCAGTTGTCATTATTCCAGTACCTCATTTTACAAGACTATTCTATAATCATGTTGTACTAATTGATGCTCAGTTATCTCATGTCACTCAGTCAGTCCTTATCTCCTATGCATAATGCTCTGCAGTTTTAGTCCAATTATTAAAGACTAAGTACACCTCCATCTTGTAGACCCAGTATTCAGCTATCAGTCATTTAGTTAATCATATAAGTTGGTATATTTAGGCATTCGTGCTCAGCGCTCATGCAAATATTTTTAGTAGTCTCAGGTGAAGAAGAAGCACTTCAGTTAGGTATAAGTTTTTAGTATGAGTTAGATTGATCAGCCAGTAATTCAGTTTAGCAATCAGGCAACAAGTTCATATGGTGCAGTTTTCCATCTTTCCTCCTAGTCATACTATCAGAAATCTCAGGAATGTAACTATTCTAAGCTAGAAAGTCCCAGTAGTTGGAGGATCACCTCAGTTCATGTATCATGTCTCAGTTTTAGATCCTAGATATTCATTCACAATTAAGTTCGTAGGTGCCCGGTGCATCGTCCTAGTTTTCCTCAGTATTTAAGTCAAGTCAGTATTCTTCTAGGGACATAATATCCCAAGGAGGAGATGCTCTATAACCCATGAGCTATCATGTCCTAAAATCTCCAGTATCTCTTCGTGTAACGAATCTAGTTTGGAGTGGTGGGTACTCATAGGTTGAACCTCTAACCCCAATCTCATTCGTAATTCCATGTACTCAATGGCTCAGCTCAGTTCACGATACCCAGTCCACATAACACGTTACAGACTCAATCATGTTATCATGTTCCCATTCACGTATGTTTAGAAAGGATCTTGAGTTTGAGATTGGGGACTTTATGTACTTGAAAAATATCTCCTATGAAAGGAGTGAAGAGGTTCAGAAAGAAAGGAAAGCTCATTCCCTGATATGTGGGTCCCTTCAAATTTCTCAGTCGCTTTGGCAAAGTAGCTTATGATCTTGAATTTCCTTCAGATCCAGCCTCAGTTCATCTAGTGTTTTATGTCTCCTTTCTTAAGAAACGCATAGGTGACCCAGCAGTTGTAGTCCCTATAGAGGGCATAGATGTTCAAAATAGTCTCTCTTATGAGAAAATTCAAGTCGAAATTCTTGACTACCAAATTTGTAGACAGAGGAACAAAGAAGTCCCTATAGTCAAAGTTCTTTGGCAGCATCAGTCCGTTGAGGGAGATACTTGGGAAGCAGAAGCACACATGTGAACCAGGCACCCTTACCTCTTCTCCGCAAACTCAAACTCAGCTCAAGGTAATAGTTTTCCTTAAGCTTATTCAGTTTCATGATCAGATTTCCATTAAAAACTTGGTACCAAGTACCATTGCATATGCATTCATGCATTCATGTGTCCTTTCAGTCACGTATTCATGCATCAGCTATGCATGTTTAGTATGAGAAATTTTAGCTTATCAGCAATCCTAGTCATGCATTCATGAATCAGCTCAGTCATGTACCCATGCATCAGATGTGCATATTTAGTATGAAAACTCAGTATATAAGTAGTTTCAATTATACCCTCATGCTGCAGTTGTGCAAGTCCAATATGTACTTTTAGTTTATCATTTCTCTCTGTCTAATCTGTCTCATTCGAGGATGAATGTTCCCAAGGAGGAGATATTGTAATACCCCAAAAAATGCAAATCAATATTAGTGCCATGTTTCAAGCTTATGCATAGTACATCATGGTTCGGTAGTTTCATGATCAAGGTTGATGTGAATTAAGGTCTCAAATAAGTCCTAGCTATTAGGCGAATCAAAACATTCCTTACTGATTAAATTCTTGAGAAGGATATTTCTATAGATTACGTAAAATGATCATATCTCCCATTATACAAAGAATTTTTGAGCTCAAGAACCACCAACAGATAGATAATTGAATTATATTTCCAATGATACAAATTTTGCCAAAATCCCATATTGGAGTAAAAAGTTATGTCCGTTTTATAGTGAATTGTTCGGACTGCCAAAGTGCGACGGGAAGGCCGACGGACTGTCGCCAAACCGTCGCAACTGAGGCAGTAAGCGTATTTTCTGGAAAAAAAGTGACAGTTTAAAGGGACGGTCCATCCCCAGGGCAACGGTTCATCGTCTAAACCATCGTGGACCTCCGTTTAGCAATTTTAAGTTATTTTTAAAAGGATTTTTGGATTTTTTTCCACCCTTTTTAACCCCTAATTCCATCAATTGAAGAACATAACTCCTAATTCATCTTCAACATCAAAATTAGGGTTTCTCTTAAGATCACTCTCCTAGAAGAAGGTTCAAATACTTCTTCAAGAAACTAAGATATTCAAGTTCTTCAAGTTCAAGAACCATCAAGAAAACATCAAGATTTGTGTTTCCCAATCCAAGAATATTCAAGAAACTTTAGATGTCTATCAAGATCAAGATTTAAGGAGTTCAAGAATCTCTTTCAAACTACAAGTTATTTGATTTTATCTCATGTTGGATCTAAGTTTAATCTCTATTATGAAGTTAAATTTGGATTTTTATTCCATGATCTATCTTAAGCTTCATTAAAATTAGTTAATTGTGGTATGATTTATATGAATTTCATATTGAACTCTTAAATTACAAGTTGGATAGAGTATCCATGATTTAGATTTAAGTGTATTCATAACTATAATGTTTATTGGGTTCCTAATCCATGATTAAATGCAAGATTTATGTGGAATTAATTATTATCCATGATTTCATATTCATGTTAGAACCTTAAAATTGTGAACTTGGTGTTGAAATTGTGAAACTCATGTGTTGGTTAGTATTATGTACAAATACTATGCCTTCCAAGTATTTGATGAATTGTTCATGTGAATTAAATAAGACAAATTATATCATGTAAGCATGTATACTAGCTCATGCCATTCAAGTGTTTGATAAAATTCCTATATAGTTGCATTATGAACAAATGTGCATTGTTATGCTTTGGAAGAACATGTGATGCTCTACTTTTAAGCTATTGAGTCCTGGGTATTTATTACCCGAAAATTTAGCTGTGTGCCTAGAGCCAGTGTCAGTTTTAAAGATACTCTCAGTCAAGCCATGATCAATAGAATTCAGTCAGTCACATGACTCAGGAAAACTCAGTAAATTTAGTATTAGACCAGAAATCTCAGTAATCTCAGTCAGTTATCAGATCTTTGTAGTATTTCACCACTCAACAGAACTCAGTGGAATCAGTCCAAGATTAGTTCAGTGTCTATTTAGATTGGAGTGGGATTCAACATCGAGTGAACCCAAGGATGAGGGCACACACTGACAGTAGAGGGTGTGACCTTTAGAAGAAATTCTTGCATTCCAAAACTATGTAGCTAGCATAGGTTGAGTCATCAACACTGATAGTTGAGGGTTGATGTGGTGGGTTAACACTGTTAGATAAGGGTCCCACAAATCTCCATTAGGGATACTACTAGCTGAGGGTCACTCACAGCTTGTCCTTACTAGTGGTATGGTATTGACACCCTTCTAATTGGGGTTACAGATTAGACCCCAACTCAGCTATATTTCTTTATTTGGAGCATATCGGTTGGATGAATACCTCCCGCAGTCTCAGTCTTAGTTTTAGTAATAGAACTCAGATAGTTCTTCCAATTTTAGGACTGTTGGATACAGTCACCCAGTTCAGTACAGAACTCAGTTAGTTCCACCAGAATCAGGACAAATAGACACAGTCACCCAGTATCAGTTATACCAATTATCAGTAATCAATGTTATCAGTATATTCAGTATTCAGAATCCCCATGTTTTAGTTACAGTTATTTTTTCATGCATGTATCCTTACGCAGTCATGTTTATGTTCAAGTTATTTGTCAGTTAAAGTTCATGCATATGAACCTATGAATTTAACCTACCTCACTTTGCGTACCAGTACATTCTCACGTACTGATGCATACTTTTCTTTTGCACTATGGTATTTTATACCTTAAGTTCAGACGATCATGTTCCCGATCGCACTTAGCAGTTCAGATTCCAGCAGCAGTAGATTAGTAGTGAGTCCTTATCATTAGAGGATAACATAATTGTTCCATTATTTTATTATTTTAGTTTAGTTCAGTAGATGGAGTTAGTTGGGGAAATGTCCCATCAACTCCTTATTTCAGATAGTTTAGAGGCTTTCAGACTAGCATGTTCAGACAATTATTTGAGTTGTTTTGGTATTGATATACCATATTCCTAGATGTTATATTTTATTAGATATTTGAACCTTATGGCCTTTTATCCTTTTATTCCGCATTTATATAGTATATTAGGCAGTTATCAATTATAGATATCAGTCATGGGTTAGCTTATGTTCCTTCGGGGTCATGAGCACTATGTAGAGTCTGGGGTACCAGACTCGGGTCATTACAATTTCCCCCTTGCACTCTTACACCAAGTCATCCGAAAGACCGGATTTAAACTTCCTCATACGGGCACTTAGGTTTCTTGCCAACTCAGGAGCATAAGGTCTAGTTGATTGAATTTCAGAGTGTACTCCTTGATGCACTTCTTTCCTTGCTTTATGTTCATGAACTCCTCCACCTTTGACTCGCTTAAATCCTATGGAAAGAATTGAACTAGGAAGGCTTCCATAAATTCACCCCATACAGAGGGCTCATTATTCTCACCCTTTGAATCTTCCCACTCATTGTACCACTAATTTTCTACTTCCTTAAGTTGATAAGACACTAGTTCAACCCCTTCCACTTCATCCACATGTATCACCCTAAAAATCTTCTCCACCTCGTCCATAAAATCTTGTGGATCCTCCCCTACCTTTGTTCCCGTAAACTTAGATGGGTCCAGCCTCATAAAATGACTCACCCTAGTAGTCTCAGATGCACCAGACGCAGACCCAATATCCTTCGACTGTCGAGCTTGTGAAGTCACCAACTATGCAAGTATGTGCATTGACTGTCTAAACTCGGCATTTGATACCTCTCTCTTAGGAGATTAGGTACGGGTAGTCCTATACCGGGGAGCCCTAGGTGCCTTAGGTAGAATGGAATGGTAGGAGGGACTCCCGGAGCAGCATCAAATTTAGGAGTGTGAGCCCTGTTGCGTGTCCTCATCCCATAAGTGTGATGAACATCATCAGTTTAGGCGTTTTGATCATTGGAGTGGCGTGGAGGCATGATAGCTTTTCTGAAATACAAGAGACCAATGATTAGGGGACATTTTAGACTCCACAACATGAACTAAATCACAAAGAAAAGAGACATTCCTAAACACCTAGTAACCTCTTGCTTATAAGTATGGTGTTCTACACACCCAAAAATAAGACTCTACCCGATGCGATTTCGCAGACACCCTGGGACCATGAACTGTGATTTGATACCAAGTTTGTCATGACCCTAAATGGACCCTGGCCGTGATGGGCATCCCAAACCATAAAGGTCCGAGAACCCTTCTAACTTGCAATCATACACCATTCGTATAAAAGATAAAATGCAGAAATAAATGATATTACGAGACCATGGTAAAACTCTGAAATCTACTTAATCAATAATGAAGGAATTCCATTAACCTCTAGACAACATCTATATCATTCTGTGAAATGTCTATTATATACAAAAAATAGATAAAACTGTTTGAAAACTGGGACAAGGCCCCCAGTAGACCTAAATCAAAATAAATAACATACTTCTGAAATGAAATAGGCCTTCCGGAATAGAGAAGGCTCACCAACTGCACACTTCACTTCTGCCTAAAACAAATCTATGGCTTAGAAGGACCCCTAGACTGAGCCTTAGACCCTAAAATATAGGGGGTCAATACAATTCTACTGGTATGTGAAACAACTCAAATAACATGTTTTTATACAAAATAGATGAGAGCTTTTCATGATGTCAAAATAATCATATAAGTAAAAAAAAATCGTACTTGGACATACCTTTAAAACTTCAAACAAGTTTGTCACACTGACCCACTCTTATTATTCTTTTGAGCTAGTTGATATACCCTACAAATATGTAGTCCCACGGGCTATATGGGACCCTTCTATGACTCGGCGGTCGAGCCTCTAATCCAAGTAGCCACCAGGATTTGGAGTTGGTGAGATAGACCCCATGTGAGCACACCCTAGGAATCCCTCTATGTGAGATGTCCTAATCATTTCTTTATTATCCTCCCATGTTGGATTCAATAGCATAACACCCGCATAAATAATTATGATTTCCAGCAATGAGCCCTTACACTCAAAAGCCTTCTTCGGGTAACCTACTAGCTCTCTTAAGCCTAACTTTTAGTTCTTTAAAACAACATGCTTCATATATTCAAAACATTCAAAAAAAATATCTTGTAAAGGGCATATAATCACCAGGTATTGTCATACCCTGACTTGCAAGTCAATCAAATGACATCATATCAATTTGTAGCTCGTTTCACTCATTATCATATTAGTGACAACCCTAACTTTAAAACCTCAAATGAGAGGGTTATGCATTAAATCTTTCATTCAACATCTTCATCAAAACCTTCTCCTCCAAATTGCAGAATCAATAGGTGGTCACCTCATATTTAAAATTTTTAAATGACCAAGGAAGATGCTAATTCGACACAATAACAATTTACCATGTGAATACATATGCTCAACATGTCATAATGTGATACCCCGGAAAAAAATTTCCGTTAAGATCTCGAACGAAAATGTGTTGAATTCTGTACTTTATCGTGATTAATAATTTTTTTGTGTGGAATTTCTGGATATACGACCCGTCATCGCATAGAGAATTGAATAAGATTTCCAACGATATATGGATCATCCAAAATGGACACTCGAGCGACGAGTTATGATCATTCCGATCTAACCGTGAATAGTGGTGAACAATAAATGTGCAGGAAAAAAATACCGAGGCCAGGCGAATTTTAGGGTCAACTTCAAACGATCATAACTCCTTGTACATAATGATCTGGGTGAGCTACTATATATCAACAGAAATATCTGAAAGTCCTCTTTCCAACGAAATTGGTTTCATCAAATTTTTCCATAGGAGCAAAAAGTTATGGTCGATCTACTTCAGCCAATCAAAACAGTTCACCAAAGAACAAATTTGACATTATTTGATTTTTAAGGATATTTTGGTCATTCCCACGCCAATCCATCTGGGTAAACCATGGATTTAAGTCCATTAAGAGCATTCAATAGCTCATTTTTCTCTAAAATTTCCTAAGGCTCAAACCCCAACCCCACTACTCCAAATTTCATCCTTCTATGTCTCTTGATTGAACTGTAGAAATTTTAAATTGATTTGGGATTCGAGTTGATCATGTTAAGGTCTTCGAGAAGCACTCTTTATTTTCGTGAATAAAGTTCTGGAGTCGGAAGTTCATATTCATCTTCCATTTTTAGGTATGTGGGGCTTTGAGCAAGATTATCCTTTAGATCTTGTGCCCGGTATTTTTGTTGAATTACATTGACATGAGATTTTACATGTTTTACCATGAATTGGAAATATGGTTTTATATCTTATATTATTGTCCATGAGCTATGGGATTATGTCATCCGATATGTGTATGATGTTGAGATGGAATTATGTCCAAAAAGTATTTGATTATGAGAGTATGATGATTTAATTTGTTAAGCCTTGATTTATACTATCATTCCACTATTTCCTTATTATGAATTTATAATTGATATTGGAAATTCTATATCCCTACTATGGGTTGATGTCTCAAGTACCTTTAAATGAGATTTGGATGGCAAATTGAGAAATGTTGATATTGAAGTTGCAATGAGTCTTGGTATTTTTCGTATGGTTTTGATGAGTTAAATTGTTTAAAATATTATGTATTGAGTCTTCATATCCTTGTCCAAATGTCGAGTCGGTTATGGTTCAATGCATTGATACCTTGTTGATGTTGAGGAAGATTAAAATATTTTGAGCTAAAATGTGTTGACTTAGGAATCCACAAATTGATATGATTTGATAAATAAGAAAGAGATTTGATTTGGTCTTTATGATAGACCCTTGTGATGTTGTGGTGGATTTCCTAACACGTTTTGAGCTTGTCGGGGAGTAGTACTTAGCACCGAGAGGGAAATTTGGTATTTCCCAAAACCTATGTGCCACCGTAGGGTTGTTTGATGATTATATTATTGGCCAAAGAGCCCGATAGTGATTATTGCAGTTTTAAGGTCGTACTCCCTGGCAAAGAGTATGACGCTCCCACCAATGGGAGTTTCAACCGTTGGTATTCCACGTAGCTCACGTGGGGTTGTCGGTTATAGGAAACTTCCCTGTCCATAAGAGTTATGTTTATTGAAATACCGAGTCACTTCGAGTTTTGATATGGTAAGTCAAGTTTCCTATGATAATCTATAATGATTTATGAGGTTTTTCTCCTACATTTTCTATCTAAGATGTTATGAGTTGCATGATTCAATGTCACTCAAGCCAGGTGTGTCATTATGGTCCGTATGTACGTTTTACGAAATTTATGATATTATTTATATTTTGCATACGCCCCTACATACTCAGTACGTATCTTGTGTTGACCCACATATTTATCTATGGGCTACATTCTTACCATGATCTAGGTTCTGGTACTCAGCCACAGCCGCGACAGTGATGTTCGAGTGTCGCATCTACGTTCCTTCAGTGGTGAGTCCTCATGGTTCGAGGACCAAGTTGCTAGTTTTGGTACTGTTGTTTTGTGATCCCTTTGGTATTTTGAATCAGTTGGGGGTTTGTCCCAATGGCTCGTGATTTTGCTGTATAGAGGCTATGTCAGACTAGTGTATTGTTGGGTTGGTTTGTGTATAGACATTCCATATATGTACAGTCTAATGATATTTCGTGCCATGTGCGATGTGATATGATATGTACCTATATATATATCCTTAGCATAGCATATATGTTGTTGTGTTGGAACCCAAGGGTAGTGTTTTGGCTTAAAGTGTTAGCTTGAGGCTACGTGTAGCCTTGGGCACCGTGTGGCATCTCGAGATGATATTTTGGTGAGTTTCAAACTTTGTATCAAAGCCTAAGGTTGTGAAGAGTCCTAGGGAGTCTGACAAGCTGCGTTACGTAGAGTCTTGAGCATCGGTGTGTAGCGTGCCACACCTATGATCAAGAGGCTGCGGGGAGTTCTAGGAAAAGTCATTTATTTCTTTATACAAGATTCTATCATGCTTACAACTATTTCCTTCTCCTGTTAATTCGTGCATTCTTACAAAAGAAAATGCCTCCACGTCGATCTCGCAAAAACACCAACCAACCTCAACCCGTTGATCCGTTACATGAGACGGTATCCCATGCCAAATTTTGGGTAGCTTTTCAGATGCTAGACCAAGCAGTTACTGCCAATACTCAGGCTAATGCTCCACCTCTGTAGGAAAATAATTTGGCAGCCACACGAATTTATGATTTTATGCGGATGAATCCGCCAGATTTTCATGGGCCGAGAGCATGTGAGGACCCATAGATGTATGTTGATGAAATAAAGAAAATTACACAGATTATGCATGTGACCGATGAAGAAAGTATGGAGCAGGCTTTTTATCGTTTGAAGGATGTTGCCTATGACTGGGTGCAGATGTAGAATAAGGGTAGAGAGGAAGATACCGCTCCGGTGACTTGGCAATTATTCCAAGATGATTTCTTGGATAGATTCTTTCCTCTTGAGTTACGGGAAGCTAAGATAGAGGACTTTATGAATTTGAGACAAGGCTCCATGTCGGTTAAGGAATATTTTCTTAAGTTTAATCAGCTATCGAAGTACGCTCCCAATATGATGGCTGACTCGAGGACTAGTATGAGAAAGTTTCTAACTGGGGTGTCGAGTTATGTGGTGAAAGAATGTAGATCTTCTATGATCAACAGGGAGATTGATATTCCTAGGTTAATGATTCACGCCCAACAGATTGAGTCAGACAAGATAAATGAAAGAGAAAGAGTAATAGGGATTAAGAGAGTCAGATCGGAGCAACAGGGGTCTGGTCAGACTAGATTCTCTGGAGGGAGTCGCCCTCAGTTTCAGAGATGTCCATTTATACCTGTGCCTTCCTCAGCTAGTGCTTCTGTATATCGGGACAGGTAGGAGCTCGGGAATAGGTCGGTACCTTCCAGGTCTTAGGACAGTGTAAGCAACCAGCCTCATTCTCCTTCGTTTGCTAAGTGTGGTAAAGACCATTTTGGGGAGTGTTATATGGGGCAGCGGGGTTGTTTTAGTTGTGGAAAGTTGGGCCACATACTTAGAGACTGCCCATATTCTAGACAGCGGAGTCATGATGCCCGTCCCCAGAGTCAGGCTACCAGTGCCCCGCCTCCCGCAGCCCGTCCAGTTCCTCTTCAGGGTGCTTCATCTAGTACTACTGACGATCAATGCCAGAATCATTTCTGTGATATACCACCTCGTCAGGAGAAGGAGGACTCTCTCGATGTTGTCACTAGTATGCTCCATGTTTTCTATTTTGATGTTTATATGTTGATGGACCCTGGTTTGAGTTTTTCTTATGTGACACCTCTGGTTGCTGTAAATTTTGAAATGGATCCTGAACTAATTTCTGAGCCTATTTTGGTTTCTACTTCGGTAGGAGAGTCTGTCATTACTAAGCGGGTGTATAAGAAATGTCCCATTACTATCTTTCATCGGGTTATGTATGCTGATTTGATTGAGCTAGATATGGTTGACTTTGATATCATTCTGGGTATGGATTGGCTTCACTCATGCTATTCGTCTATTGATTATCGTGCCCGTGTGGTCAAGTTTCAATTTCCTGATGAACCTATCCTTAAATGGATCGGGAGTTCTGTGATTCCTAAGGGTCATTTCATATCCTACCTCAAAGCTAGGAAGTTGATTTCCAAGGGTTGCATCCACCATTTGGTTTGGGTTAAAGATACTAAGTCTGAAACCCCGACCATTCAGTCAATTAATGTTGTTAATGAGTTTCTTGATATCTTTCCAGAAGATCTCCCTGGAATACCTCTTGATAGAGAGATAGAGTTTGGGATTGACCTTCTTTCTGATACTCAGCCTATTTTCATTCCTCCGTATCGCATGGCTCCCGTAGAACTTAAAGAGTTGAAGGAGCAATTGAAAGATCTTTTAGACAAAAGCTTTATCAGACCTAGTGTGTCCCCGTGTGGTATACCTGTCCTTTTTGTGTGTAAGAAAGATGGTTCTTTGTGGATGTGTATTGATTATCGATAGGTTAATAGGTTTACTATCAAGAATAAATATTCGCTTCCTCGAATTGATGATTTATTTGATCAATTGCAAGGTGCGAGCTACTTTTCAAAGATAGACCTCAGATCCGGTTATCACCAACTTAAGGTTAGGGAATGTGATATCCCCAAGACAGCCTTTTGAACCCGTTACGGTCATTTTGAATTTCTAGTGATGTCTTTCGGGTTAACTAATTCTCCAGCGGCTTTCATGGATCTTATGAACCATGTATTCTGGCCATATCTAGATTTATTTGTTCTAGCGTTCCTTGATGATATTCTTATTTACTACCGAAGTGAGGGTGACCATATGGATCATCTCCAAATCGTGTTGGAAACTCTTCGAACTCATCTATTGTATGCTAAGTTCAGTAAATGTGAGTTTTGGATGAACTCTGTAGCCTTCTTGGGTCATGTTGTTTCCTCCGAAGGTATTAGAGTTGATCCTCAAAAGATAGAGGCTATAAAGAGTTGGCCTAGACCTATTTCTCCTTCTGATAGCTGAAGTTTCTTGGGTCTAGCTGGTTATTATCATCGTTTTGTTGAAGGGTTTTCATATATTGCGTCTCCTATGAGCCGTTTGACCCAAAAGAAAGTGAAGTTCCTGTGGTCCGAATCTTGCGAGAAGAGTTTTCAGGAGTTGAAGACTCGACTCACTTCAGCCCCTGTGTTGACTTTGCCTGACGGTGTTAATTGTTTTATGGTGTATTACGATTCTTCCAGAGTCGGTTTGGGTTGTGTATTAATGCAAAAGGGCAAGGTTATAGATTATGCTTCCAGGCAGCTAAAGCCTCACGAGAAGAATTATCCTACCCATGACCTTGGATTAGCTGCCATGGTTTTTGCTTTGAAAATCTGGAGACATTATTTGTATGGTGTCCATGTCGACGTCTTTACAGACCATAAGATCTTGCAGTATGTATTCACCCAAAAGGAGTTGAATCTTAGGCAGAGATGATGGTTAGAACTATTGAAAGATTATGATATGAGCGTGCTATATCATCTGGGCAAGGACAATGTAGTAGCAGATGCCCTTAGTCGGATGTCCATGGGTAGCGTAGCACATGTGGAGATTGGTAAGAAGGAGTTGGCCTATGAGGTACATCGTTTGGCTAGATTGGGGGTTAGGTTGTATAGTGATGTTGAGGGTAGTATAGGAGTGCAAAGCGGTTCCGAATCCTCTTTAGTTTTGGAAGTGAAGGAAAAGCAAGACAGGGATCATACCTTGGTCAGGTTAAAAGAGTCAGTTAAAAACCAAAAGGTGGAGGTTTTCTCCCAAGAGGGAGATGGAGTTTTGAGACTCCGAGAAAGATTATGTGTTCCTGATGTTGATAACTTGAAGTAGAGGATTATTGCAGAAGCGCATGGTACGTGATACTTCATCCATCCTGGTGCTACCAAGATGTACCATGATTTGTGGGAAATCTATTGGTGGAATGGTATGAAGAGGAACATAGCAGAATTTGTGGCAAAGTGTTCAACGTGTCAACAGGTTAAAATAGAGAATCAAAGGCCCAGTGGCGTGATGCAAGAGTTTAGCATTCCTACTTGGAAATGGGAAGAAGTGAATATGGACTTCATAGTTGGTTTGCCTCCTTCTCGTCGCCATCATGATTCGATTTGGGTTGTCGTTGATAGGCTAACAAAATCAGCTCATTTTTTGCTTGTACATTCATCGTATATAACTGAAGATTATGCTAGAATATATATTCGGGAACTAGTCAGACTTCATGGAATCCCTTTGGCTATTATTTCTGACAGAGGTAGTCAGTTTACCTCTCAGTTTTAGAAATCTTTCCAGAAGGGTCTCGGTACCTAAATTCGTTTAAGTTCTGCTTTCCATACGCAAACAGATGGTCAGGCCGAGCGGACCATTCAGACTTTAGAAGATATGTTGAGGGCTTGTGTGCTTGATTTTAAAGGTAGCTGGGATGAGCACTTAGCATTAATCGAGTTTGCTTACAATAACAGTTTTCATGCTACTATTGGAATGGCCCCGTTTGAAGCTTTATATGGTAGAAGGTGTAGATCACCCATTGGTTGGTTTGAAGTTGGTGAGGCTGTTACGACTGGACCGGATGCGGTGTTCGAGGCCATTGAGAAGGTTAAGTTAATTTGAGAAAAGTTGAAAACCGCCCAAAGTCGTCAAAAGTCATACATAGATGTAAGGAGGAAAGACCTTGAATTTGATGTTGGTGATTTAGTGTACTTAAAATTTTCACCCATGAAAGGGGTGAAGAGATTTGGGAAGAAAGGGAAACTAAGTCCCCGTTACATTGGTCACTATAAGATTGTGGATCGCATTGGGAAGGTAGTGTATAAGGTTGAATTGCCCGCGGAGTTATCTAACGTCCATCCGGTTTTCCATGTTTCTATGCTTAAGAAGTCTATTGGTGATTCTGTTATGATTGATCCTTTCGAAATCTCGGGTATTTAAGATAGTCTTTCATATGAAGAGATTCCGGTTGAGGTTTTTAACTTTCAAGTTCGTAGGCTAAGAAACAAGGAAGTTCCTTTGGTTAAAGTGCTTTGGCGAAATCAATCCGTGGAGAGTGCTACTTGGGAAGCCGAAGCAAATATGCGCGCCAAATATCCCCACCTCTTTCCTATGAATCCTGAGCATGTCAAAGGTATCGTTCTCTTTTGATTTAATCCTTATTGCTATGTTTATCTTGGCTTGTGTGTTTTCAACGATATCCAAAAAAATCTAAAATGTAGTATATGCTTGGGAAAGATGATTTTTATCTATATACTTATTTCATAGTATTCTTGACCTACCTATCAACATTCGAGGATGAATGTTTCCAAGGGGGAGATGATGTGATGCCCCGAAAAAAAATTTCCGTTAAGATCTCGGACGAAAATGTGTTGAATTTTGTTCTTTATCGTGATTAATAATTTTATTGTGTGGAATTTCTGGATATGCGATCCATCATCGCATGGATCATCGAATAATCTTTCCAACGATATGTGTATCATCCAAAACGGACACTCGAGCGATGAGTTATGATAATTCCAATCTAACCGTGTATAGTGGTGAACAGTAAATGTGCAGGAAAAAAAAACTGAGGCCAGGTGAATTTTTGGGTCAACTTCAAACAATCATAAATCCTTATAAATAATGATATGGGTGAGCTACTATATATCAACAGAAATCTATGAAAGTCCTCTTTCAATGAAATTGGTTTCATCCAATTTAGCCATCGGAGACAAAAGTTATGGTCGATATACTTCAGCCTATCAAAACAGTCCACCAAAGGACAGATTTGACATTAATTTATTTTTAAGGGTATTTTGGTCATTCCCACTCCAATCCATCCGGGTAAACCATCGATTTAAGTCCATTAAGAGAATTCAATAGCTCATTTTTCTCCAAAATTTCCTAATGCTCAAACCCCAACCCTTCTACTCCAAATTTCATCCTTCTATGTCTCTTGATTGAACCGTAGAAATTTCAAATTGATTTGGGATTCGAGTTGATCATGTTAAGGGCTTCGAGAAACACCCTTTATTTTCGTTAATAAAGCTCCGAAGTCGCAAATTCATATTCATCTTCCATTTTTAGGTCTGTAGGGCTTTGAACAAGATTATCCCTTCGATCTTGTACCCGGTATTTTTGTTGAATTACATTGACATGAGATTTTACATGTTTCACCATGAATTGAAAATATAGTTTTATATCTTATATTATTGTCCATGAGCTATGGGATTATATCATCCGATATGTGTATGATGTTGAGATGGAATTATGTCCAAAAAGTATTTGATTATGAGAGTATGATGATTTAATTTGTTAAGCCTTGATTTATACTATCATTCCACTATTTCCTTATTATAAATTTATAATTGATATTGGAAATTCTATATCCCTACTATGGGTTGATGTCTCAAGTACCTTTAAATGAGAGTTGGATGGCAAATTGAGAAATGTTGATATTGAAGTTGCAATGAGTCTTGGTATTTTTCGGATGGTTTTGATGAGTTAAATTGTTGAAAATATTATGTATTGAGTCTTCATATCCTTGTCCAAATGTCGAGTCGGTTATGGTTCAATGCATTGATACCTTGTTGATGTTGAGGAAGATTAAAATGTTTTGAGCTAAAAGGTGTTGAGTTAGGAATCCACAAATTGATATGATTTGATAAATGAGAAAGAGATTTGATTTGGTCTTTATGATAGACCATTGTGATGTTGTGGTGGATTTTCTAACCCGTTCTGAGCTTGTCGGGGAGTAGTACTTAGCATCGAGAGGGAAATTTGGTATTTCCCTAAACCTATGTTCCACCGTAGGGTTGTTTGATGATGATATTACTGGCCAGAGAGCCCGATTGTGATTATTGCAGTTTTAAGGTCGTACTCCCTGACAAAGAGTATGAAGCTCTCACCAACGGGGGTTTCAAACGTTGGTATTCCACGTAGCTCACGTGGGGTTGTCGGTTATAGGAAACTCCCCTGTCCATAAGAGTCATGTTTATTGAAATACCGAGTCACTCCGAGTTTTGATGTGGTAAGTAAAGTTTCCTGTGATGATCTATAATGATTTATGAGGTTTTTCTCCTACATTTCCTATCTAAGATGTTATGAGTTGCATGATTCAATGGCACTCAAGCCAGGTGTGTCATTATGGTCCGTATGTACTTTTTTACGAAATTTATGATATTATTTATATTTTGCATGCGCCCCTACATACTCAGTACGTATCTTTTGCTGACCCACATATTTATCTATGGGATACATTTTTACCATGATGTAGGTTCAGGTACTCAGCCGCAGCCGTGACAGTGATGTCCGAGTTCCGCATCTACGTTCCTTTAGTTGTGAGTCCTTATGGTTCGAGGACCAATTTGCTAGTTTTGGTGCTGTTGTTTTGTGATCCCTTTAATCTGTTGAGTCAGTTGGGGGTTTTTCCCAATGGCTCGTTGATTTTTCTGTATAGAGGATATGTCAGACTAGTGTATTGTTGGGTTGGTTTGTGTATAGACATTCCATATATGTACAGTCTAACGATATTCCGTGCCATGTGCGATGTGATATGATATGTACTTATACATAAATCCTTAGCGTAACGTGTATGTTGTTGTGTTGGAACCCAAGGGTAGTGATTTGGCTTAAAGGGTTAGCTTGAGGCTACGTGTAGCCTTGGGCACCGTGTGGCATCTCAGGACGATATTTCGGGGCGTTACATATAAACAGTATCAAACCATGATCATTTCACAAACATTCGCCCATTGGTTTTCATTTATAAAGTTCATGCTTTTAAACAACCCATGACAAGCAAACTCGACATTATCATAATAAAAGAGGAAATTTTGATCATTCATTCTCTCATTCAAACTTTACAAACATACAAATTTGAATATACATTGTTACAGTTCAACATCCATGAAGAGTGGTTCAAGACAACATTTATATTCATCAAAACAATCCCATCGTGCATATTTTTTGAAAACAATATCGAACAACTCATTATAAATCATAGTTGGGGATCTTTAATCTTGATAAAATATTTAAAATTATGCCCAAGGTTTTTAGAGTAGTCCCTCATACCTTATATCAACAGTTTCGAAGAGTGGATCCCTAGCCTTGACTCTTTTCTTGAAGATCTTGACTTAGAAGAAGAGTTCTTGATCTATGAAAGGGAAGTTAGGGTTTATGTTGAGAGAATATGATTGGTTTTATGATGTTATTAGCCCTAAACACCTTTTAATTTCATGTTATGGCTGAGATGTGACAAGGAAAAAGATCAAAATATCCTCCCAAAGGCTGGATATATTTAAAAAATGTGAACTGGGTACTGACGCGTTACCCAACGCGACACATCGAGATTGCATCGGTCCACTATTTCATCGATGCTATCATCGACACGGTGCATTGACATTGCGTCAGTTCACTATTTCACCGATGTGATACTTAATGCGGCGTGCCGATTTCATATTGGGCCACTATTTTAAAAATCCAAACACCCCTATGACGATGCCCGAAAATTCCAAAACTTCTCTGAGACACCCCCTTCACTTCCCCAAACATGAATCAACTCAAAAATTCCTACCTCTAGGTTGGAAAAAATAATTTAAAAATTACACAAGTTTAGGAGCTTAAAATATGACTAGGTCCTTTTGATACTTAGGAAATTTTCTTTTCAGATGATTAACCCCCAAAACATTCTACAGAGTAAGGTATTAAATTGAGGATATCACAAGGTGTTACACTCAGCCAACAAGTACCACTTTAGCGACACCTGGGCACTTTAGCAAGCCTAAGGTCTACTGTAGTAGCCTGGCTTGTAGGGACGGGTACCGTTTTAGAGACACCCTGGCGCTTTAGCTATGACCACTAAATTAGCCCAGGACCTCCTTTAGTGGCACCTAGTACATATAAATACCCCTTTTTGTTCAATTTCTTCCCACTTTTCACCCATTATCAATAGAGTAAAACCCTAAATACTTTGGAAACCTAGGAGAAATATTTATGTGTGATTTTATAGCTTGGGTAAAGTTCATTTACACAATTCTTCATCAAATTTGTGGTAAGATTCCATTAATATCATGGTTGATCTCTCCATCTTTTTTTAAAATTCCTAGAATCTTAGTGGCTTGATTGTAGCACCATTAGAGCTCAGAACTCTCCCATTTTTCAAATAAATATCCCTTAAGTATAGAGGGATATTGTGTTGGTTTTGAAAGTACGATTCCTCAAATGGGTCCCATATATGATTTTTATGTAATTACAAACCCATATCATAATAGTGCAATATAGGTATTATTTATTCTCACTTGGATGAGTAAATTGTGATTTTGATAGCATGGCATCTTCTGGAAACTTATCAAAAACAAAAATTAATGGTTTAGCAGATACTTCGAGCTTTGTTTTGGCGTCCAGATAGGCTAGGTTTATCCTCTTATTTACTAAGATATTTCATAGTTAATTATGATATTATTCTACATATGGAATGGTATTTAGGTATTGGTAGTATGATTGATAATATTTGGGTTAGTTGGACTATTTAGGCTATCTTGAAATCATAATTTAAGCGTAATTGACTTAGGTTCTTCTGTTTTGGGATAAATTAATATCATAAGGTTATTTATTCCTTAATTAATATCTAGATATAAGTTTATATACCCTAGCCTAATGTGGGGTAGAATTTTCCTAAAATGGATTTCGGAGATTAGAAGTGGGCTTATCTGACCTATCTTAGTCTAAGCCTTATGTTAGTTTTTGTATACTTATTTATGCATGATATACCCATATTAATGCTTAATTTGGTATTTTAAAGAGATTGCATCCTTATTGATTATGTTAGTTTGGTATTTTAGAGATAGTGTTAAGTCTGAGTAAGTTTCGATGAATAATTTTTGTGATTTAGTGATATGGCATATGATTACGATTTATTTTCATGGTCTATTAATGATGATGTTGATAGTATGATTTTCTCTTCAAGTCAGGCAATTGATGATGATGTTGATAATATGAGTTTCGATTTAAGTCTGGCATTTGATGATGATGTTGATAGTATGAGTTTTAGTTCAAGTTTGGTAAATGACAAAAATAATGATGATTCTATTGAGTTTCATTTCAAGTCTAGCCTTTTGGGAGTTGTTCATTATATGATATGGTTCAAAAAGATTCTTGTTTATAGCATGGTAATTGATAATTTATTATCACAGGGTTATTTAATTTCCTTGATTGTACCTTCCAAGCTTATGGGGGCATGTGTTGAGTTATTTACATTTTGCATGTAGTGGATTATATGGGCCGATATTGAAGTTATAGCTGCTTGATCTTTGCGTTAAAATTTTGTATGCAATTATTTATATATGCACAGAAGTGTTGGAGATTATTTCTAGGTTTTCCCAATTATCTTGACTTTGTTTACTTTATCTTGTATCGTATTTTATTTAAATCATTACTCTCAGTTGATCGATGATGCCTACTTGAAATACCTAGACTTTGATCCTTGGAGGAACAACAACTCTTGTTGTCACTGAGTTGGGCATGACTTGGGACTTGAATAGTACCCTTGGTCATAATAAGTACCCTTCTCCCTCTTTCTTTTCATAACTTGAGAAACATGTTAAGTTAGAATACCGTATTCAATACAAAAAGGCCATCCCTTAGTCGTAACCAATGCATACGAGTCATATACTACTCAACCATATAGAGTAAAGTATCAAAACCAAGTAGAGTATTTTGGTCATGAGTGAAGCTTATGATTGAAGGGTGAGTCATACCCTTTGGTCATGACTCAATGGAACCCTATCATACCCACAACAATGTGGTTGACCTAGGAGAATCCTAGGGTATGAGTTAGGGTATCACTCATACCATAGGTCACGATTGTCGTATGAACCGTAAGGGGGAGTCGTACCCCTGCAGTAGTGGACTTTCCAGATTTTAACCAAGGATATTTTTTTCATTTACCTTGTCTAAAACCCTAAACACTCTCATTATATATGTCATTTTATTCTCCTAAGTCTACATTTATAAGACTCAAGCGATCCTAGATACTCGAAAGGCTTCTTGGAGAAAGATTGGAGGCTAGGGTTTTGAGGTGTTCATCTAGTGTCAAAGAAGAGTCAAGATTGTTGGTGTGACATCTTGTTTAAGGCATGTATCCATTCCTCTTTTTAAATAACTCTAAACCCATGTATTTCACACTTGGATTAGTAAGTGTACATAGTGGTTTTGAATCAAATGAAAAGGGTTTTGTTACCTAACAATGAATAATGATGATTCTTTCTTATACTTATGTTGATACATATTATTGATGGTAGATTATATGTGGGTGATTGTTATATGTTGTTTAACATGAGGGTCTTGAGTAACCCTAATCTTGATGATATCTACCGTGAAAATAGCCTTGTTGAAGGTACACACATAAGGTGTTTATGAAAATGTCTAAGTAAGTTTTCTAGTAATATGTTGGTGGTGTAATGAGCTAGAGAAATGGCCTAACGATTATAAATAATTGATAATGATATTGTGAAAGGCATTATAAGTCATATAAGATATAAAGATAACTTTGTTAAACTAATACCCAATAAGTGGTTAAAGTTCCTCAATATGTAGTTGAACATGGTTTGTTTGTTGAGCCCAAGTGTGGTAAGAATGTGGTAATAGATTGTGAGGGTCTTGTTGACCATGAGTTGAGTTGTACGATTAATTGAATGAAGGCATTGGTCTATTGAAATGGTTGAGCAATGAAGGCTCCCATAAAGACCAAATGGTTATGTATAATATTAAATTGGCTAAATGGTTAAAGTACTTAAGTGTTGTATTGAATGTATGATTGATCCATGAGTAAAGGGGGGATAAAGTCCCATTTTAAACTAATTATAGTATGATGGCTTGAGGTTGAAGTTCCTTACCAGATGAATGTATTGAGGTTAGAGTCCTTTTTCCAATGAAATTGCTTGTGGTTAAAGTCCCTTGCTCAAAGAGATCTCTTCAGGTGATAGTACCTTGCCGAATGCATGAGCACGTGGTTAAAGTCCCTTACTTGAATGAATATAAGTATGGATAGAGTTCCTTGTGGAATGAATGTGTATGCAGTTAAAGTCCTTGATTAATGAATGAGTGAGCACGATTGAAGTCCTTTGTCTAAGTGTATGCGATTTTGGTTAAAGTCATGTGCATAGTGTGAAATGCTGAACCTATAAGTGTGTAGGGTGAAAGTCCCACTTCATACCCAATAAATGAATGTTTGAGAATGTTAATGAGCCTTGGCATCTTAATTGGCATGTAATATATCTATATGTATGGTTAAGTGTATGAACGTGATAAAATGTGATATACTAATTTGTTATTATTTGATGTTGTATTTCATCACCTATCCTAGAGTTACATGCTATGGTTCCAACCACTAACCATCTCCAGATGCTATGTCCCCACGTGACGTAGGGGCCAGAGCATTATTTTCTTTTCCTGTGCAGTGATTAAATGATCAGGCGGTTCGTGCATTGACTTGAAGGGGTGAGATTTCTTACATTTAGAAGGCATTCATCTCTTAGTCCTTAGCTTTAGAATTGGTTTGGCTATAGTCGAGGGTTTGTCCCGATATATACATTTATTGACTTCGGTTTTGTATAGAGGTATTGTGAACAACTTCTAACTTGGGCATATTCAGATAGTATTTTAAATCTCATGAAGTTTTTAGACTTGATTATGCTATAACTCTTAATATTTATTCTATCATATTATACGGTTGGATCTTACTCAACCCTTGTGATATTGATGAGTAGGTTGGGTTATAGGCAAACCTCCAGTACATGTGTTCTTGAGGTACCCATACGACATGGGTTGGTTTGGGGTCATGTCAAGTTAGTATCAGAGCCAGGTTCATAGTCAGTTAGTTATTCACAATACCGTGTGAACTAGAGTCTCTTTTATGGGTTTGAAGCACACTACACTTATAAAAGAGAAGCTATGAGACATTTTAGGAAATGTTTCCCTTTATTGTGTTTTAATCTCAATCTATAAAGTCTACGGTCTTGAATTCCTCTAATTTAGTTTGCTATCTTTCAGACCATGCCTCAAAGGAGATCTGAGACTCTGGAAAACACTACTGAGGATCCTATGGATGAAGATCATTCAACTTTTAGAGTTTAGACTTGGGCTAGAGATGTGGTATCTGTCCATCCTCATGGGGTTACACCCACCAACCCTACTCATGCGAGTGGCATTCCTCCTTAGCCACTTTAAAGGGATGCACTAATGCAGAGCTTTATCGCTCTATTAATCTCTTAACTCAATTGGTATCCTTTTAAGTAGAGCGTGGTGCTTTGACTACCATTCCTTTTGAGGACAAAAGAATCAACCAATTTATGAGGTTAAGACCTCCTATGTTCTTCAGTATGAAGGTTGAGGAAGACCCATAAGGCTTCGTTAATGTAATAGAGAAGATCTTCTGAATCATGAATGCTATGGAGATTGAGGCCATTGAATTTGATTCCTACCAATTTAAAGACATAAAATACTAATGGTACAAAGGGTGAGAGTTATATAGGTGTGTTGTTGATAGCCCCACTTATGGGAGGACTTCTCTGAGGCTTTTCTTGACCGCTTCTTTCCTCAAGAGTTGAGGAAGGCTAAGGCGGAAGAGTTTGTAAACTTAAAGCAAAGGAGGATGTCCTTTCAAGAGTATGCCTTAAAATTCAATCAATTGTCAAGGTATGCTACCGAGATGGTTTCTAGCATGAGGGCTAGAATATGTAAATTTGTCTCGGGATTATCTCATAAGCCAGTTCTTAAAAGAAAGTCAGCCTTGTTTATTGAGAACATTGACATCTCTATGTTGATTGTGTATATGCAACAAGTAGAAGATGAGTAAAAACAACAAGTTAAGCTTAGTGAGAAGCAAGGAAAGAAGTTTAGGCCTTTCGAGAGTATTGGTGGAGATGGTGGCAAATGGCCATGAAAGAAGGGGGGAGATTGCGTTCATTCTCCTCTTCTACTGTTTGATCTCTTTACCTAAAGTTTTTGGGTGGTCATCGCTCCCTATTTAGTGATGGGTCCCAGGAACAGGGTGCATAATTCAGACTAGTAGTGCCCAATCGACTCCACCCTGACCTCCTTGCAAATTCTATGGTCAGAGTCATCATGGTCAGTGTGAGCAAGGGAAAAAATGATGTTTCATTATGGTCAAGTTGCACACATGCAACATGAGTGCCCTATCTAGCAGCTTCTTGGGCCAACAGGGCCTCTGTTGCTACTCCCTTTACTCCCACACCAAAGGGTTCTATGTCTGCTGCTTCTTTTACTTCTGGCACCGGCTCTGGCTAAAATCGCTTGTATGCATTTTATATTCGCTAGGATTCAAAGGCGTCTCCTGATGTTTCCACGAGTATATTGAAATTTTTCTCCTATGATGTGTATTGATTGCTTGATCTAGGGTCTACTCTTTCTTATGTGACCCCGTATATGGCTATGCATCTTGATTGTGGTCTTAAGAGTCTGTCGGTTCCTTTTTCTATTTCTATCTCAATACTAAACTCTATGATTGTTGAGAGAGTTTATAGAGGGTGTGTGATATCTATTGGCATTAAAGATACTCATGTTAAATTAATAGAGTTAGACATGGTTGATTTTGATGTTATCCTAGGGATAGATTGGTTGCATTCGTGTTATGCTTCTTTAGATTGTCGTACCCGTAGGGTCATGTTCAAATTCCCTAATGAGCCGGTTATGGTATGGGAATGTGGTTCTTTAGTTCCTAAGAGAAGGGTTATTTCTTATCCCAAATCCCAAAGGTTGATTTCATAGGGGTGTTTGTAATATTTGGTCCAAGTTAAAGATTCTAACTCGGAAGATCCTTCTCTATAATCCGTTCCCATGGTTAATGAGTTTCCCGAGGTGTTTCCCGATGATTTTCTCTGTGTTCCTCCGGATAGGGAAATTGATTTTCGAATTGACCTTGTTCTAGGCACTCGTTCGATCTACATCCCTCCTTATAGAATGTCTCCGATGAAGTTGAAAGAACTTAAGAATCAATTGAAGGACCTCTTAGATAAGGTTTTATCCATCCTAGCGTGTCTCCTATGGGTGCTCCCGTGTTGTTCATGTAAAAGAAAAATGGTTCCCTTCATATATGTATCGATTATCGTCAGTTGAACAAAGTAACTATAAAGAACAAATATTCTCTTCCTAGGATCGATGATATGTTTGATCAACTTTAAGGTACAAAGTATTTCTCTAAGATTGATCTTAGATCAGGTTCTCATCAACTTAAAATTAGGGATGCGGATATTCCTAAGATTGCCTTTAGAACCCGGTATGGTAACTATGAGTTTCTTGTCATGTCCTTTGGGTTGACCAATGCCCTGACGACAATCCTAGATTTGATGAATAGGGTCTTTCGTCTGTTCTTGGATATGTTTTTCATTATTTTCATTGATGATATCTAAGTGTACTCTAAGAGTGAGGTGGATCATGCAGATCACCTCCATTCCATGTTGGAAACTTTAAAGGATCATCATTTGTATGCAAAGTTCTCCAAGTGTGAGCTTTGGTTGAAAGTCGTTGATTTTCTTAGTCATGTCATCTCTCGTGAAAGGATCATGGTGGATCCCCAAAATATTGTGATGGTTAAGAAGTGGCCTAGACCTATGACTCCAACTAGCATTTGGAGCTTCTTGGGTATAGCCAGTTATTATAGAAGATTTGTGGATACCTTTTCTACTATAGCTTCCCTATTGACCAAATTAACCCAAAAAAGGTCAAGTTCTTATGGTCTGATGCATGTGAGGGCAGTTTTGGGAAGCTGAAAGATAAATTGACTTCGACTCTGGCTTTGACTTTGCCCAAAGATAATGATGGATTTGTGGTTTATTATGATGCTTCTCAGGTCGGTCTTGGTTGCATATTGATGCAACATAGTAGGGTGGTGGCCTATAATTCAAGGTAATTAGAAGTTCATGAAAACAACTACCCCACCCATGACTTAGAATTGTTGGCCATGGTCTTTTCTTTGAAAAGTTGGCAGCATTAATTCTATGGTGTTCATGTTGATATCTTCTCTGATCATAAAAGCCTTCAATATGTGTTTTCTGAAAAGGATTTGAATCTTTGATAAAAAAGATGGCTTGAGCTATTGAAAGACTATGATATCAGTCTTCATTACCATCCTGGTAAGGCGAATGTAGTTGCCGATGCACTTGGTAGGTTGTCTATGGGGAGGCTGGACCATGTTGATGAGGATAATCAGGAATTGGTGAGAGAGGATCACCGATTGGCTAATCTTGGATTTTGACTTGCGGACTCTTAGGATGGTGGTGTGATGTTGGGTGTATTTATGCAGTCTAGTATGACTATTCTAGCTTAATTATTCTTGTTTTAAGGATAATTTGTGTTCTTTCTGTGTTAATATGATATAAATAAGAATTTAAGTGTCCAAGTACGTGATAACAATGTTCAACATGTTTTCCAAACAAGTTTATACTTAATTGAGTTATTTAGAGTTCAACCCGGAAAACTAGTTTTACTAACTTGAGCTAGATGTGTGTCTAGTTGGGTTCATTTGGTTCTAATGTGATTAATTTGTTCCAAACAGTTTAAATGTGTAATTATGTGTGGAACAACTTGTTTGTAATGTTCAATGTTCAATTTGATTATGTTAAGAGTCGGAACATAAAAGTGAAGATCATTGTAAATTAGCCTTATTTTAGCTCTGGTTTTGATTCATCATTGAGGATATTGTGTTGTTTTAATCTCTAATATGTGGAGTGTGATTATGTAGCAGGATTTATGAGCTGAATATGGTGATATATTGATGATAAAAAGGCTTGAAATTCATTCAAATTACAATACAAAAGGCATGGAAAAAAGAAGGGATGTTCAATACTTAGACTGAATTTTGGAAGTTAATTCCAGTGAGCCAATGCGCTGAGTATCGCTCCGCGACACTGTGTCTTCCGTTAAATTCTTTGCCAACATAGAGATTTATGCACAATAATATTATAATATATTTCCCAACTGGGAATCTTATGGGAATCTTGGTGGGAATATTTTGGGGACCGTGTTCACTTCTTAATCCTACTAGGTTAAGGGTTATTATTTTATACCCACTTAGTGGGAATCTATAAAAGGAAAACAATTTTGTGACAATTTGTGGACAACTTTGGGGATTATTTTTGGTGGAACCACTTGGGAACAAACTTGGACATTCTTGAACGTAATTGGAATTATTTGGATGCAACTGCTACTTCTGTTGGTTTTTATTATTTTTATTTAGTTTTTAATTATATCATAACATGTATTCAATTATTTGGATCATGATTATGAATATTATCGGCTAAAAATCCATTTTTTGGGGTTAAAGCAAAGAACATGAGTACTATTGTTTTGGATTAAATTTGTTTTATTTGTTTTTCATTGTTGTTTGTTTGTTTATTCTTGTTTAATTATTTTATGGATTGATCACCCGTAAAATACAAATATTGTCGAGCTTGTGATCTCAGGAGTGAGAATAGGGAGATAGAGCATGGGAATAATCGAATATTGAGTTTTTATTCTTTTATAAAATAATGAATTGAACTTAGCACCTAGGACAGGGATGTACTTAGGAGCCTTACTTGATTCAACATAGGATGATAGCTTTAATTCACTTAATTGGATTATTACATACCCACTCAATGATGTCAATGTAATGTCCATATTAGCTATAAGATTAGAGGTTGGAAAATTATGATCATGCAATTTCCCATATGAATCAACAACCAAGATAAGTAAATTAGTGGATGAAGTTCAATAACATTGTATGATTGTTCAAAGTGCTTTAACCCTGGGCTTTCTCCTATCGATTGTCTCAAGTACTTTATTTCTGCATTGTTTATTTATTTTTAGTTTACAATTATTCAACACTCCTTTTGGTTACTTTGTATCAATTGTTAAACTAGAATTAGATATTTGTCGACACGAGTCCCTGTGGCATTGATACTTGGCTTCTTGAAGGCCACTTTACTACTTGGACGCTGTCAAGAGTTTTGCTCCATTGCCGGGGACTTGTAAATTGGCAACTTTCTTATTTTTAGTTTAGCTATATTGAGTTGTACATAGTTTAGTAATTTTTATTTTTGTTTTCTTTATTTTTTTTTGTTTCTCACGTTCTTTTTGAGATGTTAGTCTTGGATAGACAGCTTTTGAGGGATGATAATTCTTGTCATTATTGTGGGGGACCCCACCATGAGGCTTATTGTCCATATTTTGATCTAAGCACTTGGAGCGGACGACCTGCTTGTTTCCAACCTTTGGATTAACCCACAAGTTTGTGTGTGGTTTGTTATAGTCTGTATCACTCTGCAGATATTTGTAATTTTAATCTTGATTCAGTCATGTTTATGGGCAATGCTCAACAGACAATTAAGGAGGTAGAGGTAGAGTTGACTTCTCAACCGATTGCAGACAAAGTTGCTGATAATTCGAGGAAATCTGAGTACTCGAGAACTAAAGATGTTGAACATGTTAAGGGGATACAACCACCACCACAAGAATCGCAACCACTCGATTGTCATTTTTCTTTTGAGACTAAAATATAGAACATAAATATGAGTGAGGGTGTTGAAGATAGTGTAAATTTTAGAAGTAGGAGTCGTTGGACCTCACTCAAAGCACTTTTTCACATTATGTTTAAATGATGTCTTGTCAGTGGAATCATCGAAAATAGTGGGAGTGTAACGATGAGGAATAAGAATCCTATATTCTTGATTTTGCACCAGTGGAGCAGCATAAAAACACACCTCACCTCAATGCCGAGTGATTTACCATGCACATTCTCTTACTTATTTTCTTAATCTTTATACCACCTCCCTATGCGTGAGTCAAAAAGATGGATGCGAAGTAGGGGGTGAAATTTATATCCTCAAGGTGGAGGAAAAAGTTGATTGGGTCATGACGAGATACTAAATTAGGCTCTTCTTGGGAGGGAATCCAAGCTAAGGTATGTTTTCTTTTCAGTTTATAGTTGTTATTTCACATAGTTTTTTATTTTTGATTGAGGTCACAGGTTAATAGGAAGTCTGAGTACCATAAACCTGATCTAAGAAGCATGACAAAGACTGAGTGTGGGGTTCCCATACCTTCTCTATGTAAAAAGATGCTACTAGCTAGGCCTAGAGGCCTCAGGGAGTATTTCTATCTCTTACTTTTAAGTTCACTTTCGGGATAAAGTAGATTTTTAAGTGTGGGGTGGGGAAATTCCCTAATTTTTTGCTCAATTTAATTTTTTTTTAGGATGGGAATAAGTGAGATATTTGAGTTGGTGCTATTTTGATTACATGGTGCAAGTGTTCTGTTTCGGTAAAAGAATATGGAATAAGTGAATTGCTACTTTTGAGACTCTTAGGCTCATTTTGTGGCTCTTGTACTTTTTGGCTTAAAATTTGAATTCATGTTATTGTTTGGTTGGGAGTTTATGATTTTCCTATTGAGTTAAGTATGTGCCATGTGTGATGTGAGGTATTTGTATATTCCTTGTTGCATATGATGTCTAGAACTAGCTCGGTGTGTGTGCAAAGCAAAATAAAAAGTGTGTGTTTAGGAGATGATTTAGGCATTTCTTTGATAGACTTTTTTTATACCTTCTTTTTGACCTACCCTTGTTCATAATCCTAGTTAAACTCCTTTGAGCCTTTAGTTTTTTCTTTATAAGCCTCATATGTAGACTAATCCCTTCTTTTATAGACCTTAATTTGATCCAAAAAAGCTCCTAGGCACTATAATGATAAATTAATTGAGTAAGGAGTTTGAGAAATAAGAGGGAAAAAGGTGAATTTGATGCCCCAAGGTAATAGTTATTGGTATTGATAAGTTGATGTCTGGTGCATGGGTGTGATAGACATAATGCTAGAAATACTACCATGGTTGTGAAAAAGAGAAATAAAAAAATGGTAATAAGCAATACTTCCACCATGGGTTTGAGAATATGCTCAAAAGAGACCCACCATGTGTTTGTTAAAATTCTTAAAAGAGATAGGGAAAACCAAAAGATATGGGTAGATAAAAGTGGTGTAAATTTTTTGTTAAAGAGTGGTCTTAAAAGAAAAAAGTAGTGTATCAAAGCACTTAGAGAGGATAGTCACTATTCTTGGCCAAAATAGTTCATACCCATCCCTTAGCCTACATTACAACCCAAGAAAGACCTATTTGATCCTAAATTTCACATTTTAATATTAGTGGAGTATGATACTAAGGGCAAGCCTATGGTTCATTATGTGTAACTTGTGGATTCTTTATGACAGTGAATGTAATTTGATTCTTGTACCCACAATGTTATAAATTGTATTTATATGAGTGATTATGAGTAACTCTCTTGTTGTGAGGGCACATGTTTGATGAATGTGGGTGATTTGTATGACGTCCTTGATTGAGAATTTTGCATGAGTTTGCCAACTAGGTGAGTAAATTCTTGAGGCTAGGATGTTTTGGAGTAGTGTTCATGAGCTTTCAATTGTGTAAATAACACGCTTCGTGAAGAAAATTGCATTTTGTGTAGTCATTGTAGTAGTAGCTTGAGTGTGTTTTATGTAGTAGAAGCGTACAAACTCCTCAACTTATGATGCTTAGAGTAAAGAGTTGTTCAAAGACGAACAAGGATTTAAGTGTGGGGTGATGATGTTGGGTGTATCTATGCACTCTAGCGTGACTATTCTAGCTTAATTACTCCCATTTTAAGGACAATTCGTGTGATTTATCTGTTAATATAATATAAATAAGCATTTAAGAGTCCAAGTACGTGATTACAATGTCCAACGTGTTTTCTAAATAAGGGTTATTATTTTATACCCACTTAGTGGGAATCTATAAAAGGAAAATAATTTGGTGACAATTTGTGGAAAACTTTGGGAATTATTTGTGGTGGAAACACCTGGGAACAAACTTGGATATTCTTGGACGTAATTGGAATTATTTGGAGGCGGCTTCTACTTCTTTAGATTTTTATTATTTTTTATTTAGTTTTTAACTATACCATAACCTGTATTTAATTATTTAGATCGTGATTATGAATATTATCGGCTAAACACCCTCTTTCCGGGCTTAAATCTAAGAACAAGAGTAATATTGTTTTGGATTAAATTCATTTAATTTGCTTATCATTGTTGGTTGTTTTTTTATTCTTGTTTTAATTATTTTATGAATTGATCACCCGTAAAATACATATATTGTCGACCTTGTGATCTCGGTAGAGGGAATACAGAGATAGAACATGGGAATAAATAAAGTTTGGGGTTTATTCTTCTATAAAATAAAGAATTGAACTTAGAACCTAGGACTGGGATGTACTTAGGAGCCTTACTTGATTCAACATAGGATGATAACTTTAGTTCACTTAATTGGGTTATTACATTCTCGCTCAACAATGTAGTTGTAATGTTCATATTAGGTAAAATATTAGATGTTGGGAAAGCATGATCATGGAATTAACCCTAAATATCAACAACCAAGATAAGCAAATTAGAGGATGAAGTTCAATAACATAGTATGATTGTTCAAAGTGCTTTAACCCTGGTCTTTCTCCTATCGATTTCCTCAAGTAATTTATTTCTGCATTGTTTATTTTATGTTTAGTTTACAATTATTCAACACTTCTTTTGTTTACTTTATCTCAATTGCTAAACTAGAATTGGATAGTTCTCGACACAAGTCCCTGTGAGATCGATACTTGGCTTCTTTAAGGCCACTTTACTACTTGATAAGACCAAGTACACTTGCGTGTGCGCTTGGGAGCTGTCATGGCCTATTTGTGAATTCGATATCTCAATCGTCTGTCATTGTTGAGATAAAGAAAAAGTAAGTCTTGGACCCCAACTTGATGAAGATCAAGAGTAATATGGGCAAACACAAGGTCGCCGACTTTGTGATTGGTTGTGATGGTATCTTGAGGTACCAAGGTAGGGTATGCCTTCCTAACATCGATGGATTGCGATAATGGTTCATGGATGAGGCTCATAGGGTCCGTTATGCTATTCATCCTAGTTCCACCAAGATGTGTCATGACCTTAGAGAGTTCTAATGGTCGAATAATATGAAGCGTGATATTGCTAGTAATGTGCCTAAGTGTATGGTGTGACAACAAGTAAAGGTTGAGCACTTAAGGTCCGATGGCCTATACCAAGAGATTATGTTGCCCGAGTGGAAGTGGGAGATAATCAATATGGATTTTGTTACCTGTCTTTCTATATCCTAGAATCAATGTGATTCTATTCGGGTTATTGTTGATAGAATGACCAAGTTTGGTTATTTCTTTTTGGTGAGAACTAATTTCTCGGTGAAAGATTATGCTAAGTTGTATCTAGCGGAGATTGTGAAGTTACACGGTGCTCTGATGACTATTATTTCAAATCATGGACCTCCATTTTCATCCCACTTTTGGAAGTCGTTCCAAAAGGGTTTGGGTACTTGAGTGTGACTTAGTACCGCTTTCCTCCCCTAAATAGATGGTCAAGCGGAAAGAACTATCCAAACATTGGAGGATATGTTGTAGGCTTATGTAATTGATTAATGTGGTGGTTGGTATGACCATTTGCCTTTGATTGAATTCACCTAAAATAATAGCTACCACTCTAGCATTGGCATGGAGCCTTTTGAGGCATTATATGGTAGGAGATGTCGATCTCTTATTGGGTGCTACGAAGTTGGCGAGGGTAAGTTGCTTCGGCCCGATTTAGTTTAACAAGACTTAGAGAAGGTAAAGTTGATTCATGATAGATTGAAAACCGCTCAAATTTGCAAAAAAGTCCTATGCGGATGTGAGGCATAAGGACTTATAGTTTAATGTGGAAGATTGTGTATTCTTGAAAGTGTCTCCTATGAAGGGAGTGATGAGGTTCGATAAAATGGGAAGCTTAGTCCTTGATATGTTGGTCCCTAATTGATTGTGAAGGGGGTTGGCAATGTTTTCTACGAGTTGGATTTGCTTTCTAGTATGAACTCCATTCACCCGATTTTCTATGTGTCTATGTTGCGGAAATGTGTGGGTGACCCTTCCATGGTTGTTCCCTTAGAAGATGTTGGTATATCGGACTCTTTGTTTTATGAGGAGATCCCAATGAGGATCTTAGATCCGCAAGTTCACCGATTGAGAACAAAATAAGTTTCTTTGGTAAAGGTTATATGGAGGAACCAAAAGTCAAAGGAAGCTACTTGTGAGGCGGAAGAGGACATAAAGTCCAAGTATCTTTATTTATTTCCCATTCTGGGAGCTTGTGATGGAAGTATGTGTTAAGCTCCTTGACTTAATGTACGTCTTGATAGGCGATGGGTTGAAGCCCCCAAGCTTTGAATTGATTTATGTCCTTATTAGACAATGGATTAAAGCTCCCAATGTGTGAATTGATTTGTGTCTTGTTGGACTATGGGTTTAAGACCCTAATGCTTTGAAATCGTGTGTGTTGTGTTATGATGATTTTAAGTCTCTAGTGCCTTGATTTGATTCATATTCATGATAGATGAAGGGGTAAAGTCCCCAATTCCTTGAGCTGATCTATATCTTTGATGAGTTGATGAACAAAATAAGTTTCTTCGGTAAAGGTTATATGGAGGAACCGAAAGTCGAAGGAAGCTACTTGTGAGGCAGAAGAGGACATGATGTCCAAGTATCTATATTTATTTCCAATTTCGGGAGCTTATGATGGAAGTTTGTGTTAATCTCCTTGACTTGATGTACATCTTGATAGGCGATGGTTTGAAGTCCCTAATCTTTGAATTGATTGATGTCCTTGTTAGACAATGGATTAAAGTTCCCAATGTGTGAATTGATTTGTGTCTTGTTGGACCATAGGTCTAAGACCCTAATGCTTTAAAATCGTGTGTGTTGTGTTATGATGATTTTAAGTCTCTAGTTCCTTGAGTTGATTCATTGTCTTGGTAGATGAAGGGGTAAAGTCTCCAATGATTTTAAGTTGCTCGATATCTTTGACGAGTTGATGGGCAATGGGTTGGAGTTCTAAGAGCAATGAAATGAAGTGGTTGGTCGATGATGATCATGGTATGCGATGTGTTGTACCCTTGTTGTGTGATTGTTTCTAACTTGTGTAAGGGTTTCTTGATGCATGGTGCATGGTGTTTCTACCTTTTGTAATTGCTTACCTTACCCTTCATTCGCGGATGAATGATCCCAAGTGGGGGAGAATTAGAACACCTAAAGTTTGAGCCATTGAGAAACAACAACTCTTGGTGTCTTTGAGTTGGGTACGACTTGGGACTTGAGTCATACCCTTGGTCACGAGTTTTACCCTTATCCCCCTCTCTTTTCATACCTTGAGAATAATGTTAAGGTAGAATACTATCTTCTATACAACAAGGACATCCTTTAGTTGTAACCAATGCATACGAGTCCTATACTACTCAATCGTATAGAGTAAAGTCTCAAAACCAAGTAGACTGTTTTGGTCATGAGTAAAGCTTATGATTGGAGAGTGATTCATACCCATTGGTCATGACTCAATGGTGTCCTCTCGTACCCACAAAAGTGTGGTTTACCTAGGAGAATCCTAGGGTATGAGTTAAGGTACCACTCGTACCCTAGGTCACGATTGCCATAGGAATCGTAAGGGGGAGTCGTACCCCTCCACGAGTGGACTTTCCACCTTTAACCAAGGACCTTTTGGTCATTTTCCTTGTCTAAAACCCTAAAACCTCTCAATATATAAGGCATTGTATCCTCCTAAGACTTCATTTACAAGACTTAAACACTCTTAAACACTCTAAAGGCTTCTTGGAGCAAGATTGGAGGCTAGGGTTTGGAGGTGTTCATCAAGTGTCAAGGAGGAGTCAAGATTGTTGGTATGAAATTTTTTTTAAGGTATGTGTATCTTTACCTATTTAAATAACTCTAAACCCATGTATTTCATACTCGTATTAGTAAGTGTACATGGTGGTTTTCAATCAAATAAAAAGGGTTTTGGTACCTAATAATGAACAATAATGATTCCTGCTTAAACTTGTGTTGATACATGTTATTGATTGTAGACTGTATATGCCGGTGATTATTATATATTTTTTAATATGAGGGTCTTGAATACCCCTAATGTTGATGATATTTACTATAAAAATAACCTTGTTGAAGGTACACACATAAGGTGTTTGTGAAAATGTATAAGTGAGTTGTCTAGTAATATGTTGGTGGTGTAATGAGCTAGAGAAATTGCCCAATGAGTATAAATAATTGATAATGATATTGTGAAAGGTATTTTAAGCCATGTAAGATGTGAAGATAACCGTGTTAAACTAATGACCAATAAGAGGTTGAAGTTCCTCAATATGAAGTTGAACTTGGTTTGTGTGTTGAACCCAAGTATTGTAAGAATGTGGTAACAGATTGCTAATGAAATGTGAATAGATTGTAAGGGTCTTGTTGACCATGATTTGATTTGTATGATAAATTGAATGAAGGCATTGAACTACTGAAATAGTTGAGAAATGAAGGCTCTCATAAGGATGAAGTGGTCATGTATAGTATTGAATTGGATAAATAGTTAAAGTCCTTAAGTGTTGCATTGAACGTACGATTGATCCATAAGTAAAGGGAGGATAAAGTTCCATTGTCTACTAATGATAGTGTGATAGCTAGAGGTTTAAGTCCCTTGCCTTATGAGTGGATTGAGGTTAGAGTCCCTTGCCCAATAAAATTTCTTTTGGTTAAAGTCCTTTTCTCAAAGAGATCTCTTGAGGTAATAGTACCTTGCTGAATGCATAAGCAAGTGGTTAAAGTACCTTTCTTGAATGAATATGAGTATGGATAGAGTTCCATGTGGAATGAATGTGTATGCGGTTAAAGTCCTTGGTTAATGAATGAGTAAGCATGGTTTAAGTCCTTTGTCTAAGTGTATACGATTGTGGTTAGAGTTCTATGCATAGTATGAAATGTTGAACCTATAAGTGTGAAGGGTCGAATTCCCCCATTTCATTCCCAATGAATGAATATTTGAGAATGTTGATAAGCCTTGACATCTTGATTGGCATGTAATATATCTATATGTATGGTTAAGTGTATGAACGTGACACAATGTGATATATTGATTTGTTGTTTTTGATGATGTACGTTAACACCTATCCTTGAGTTACATGCTAGTGTTCAAACCACGAACCATCTATGGATGCTACGTCCCCACACGACGTAGGGAGAGAAGCATCTTCTTCTTCTCCTGCACAGCGATTAGACGATCAGGTGATTCGTGCATTGGCTTAAAGGGATGAGCTTCCTTAAATTCAGAAGACATTCATCTTATTCCTTAGCTTTAGACTTGGTTTGGCTATAGTCGGGGGCTAGTCCCGACATATAAATTTATTAACTTTGGTTTTGTATAGAGGTATTGTGAAAAATTGTGAACTTAGGCATATTCGACTAGTTTGTTTAATCTTATAAAGTGTTTATACTTGATAAAGCTATGACTCTTAATATTTATGCTATCATATTATATGGTTGGATCTTATTCAACCCCCGTGATGTTGATGAATAGGTAGGGTTACCGGGCGACTTCCGCTACATGTGTTCTTGAGGTTTCCATACGACCTGGCCTAGTTTCGGGTCATTTTACTACTGAGTACCCATGGTTTTTGATACTCATACTAAAGCTCTAGACTTTTTTGGAGTAGATGCGAGTACTAGTTCTGTCGTTGATTCGATGATCGTGCTGAGTTTATTTCAGAGATTTGGATAGCTCTTGGAGATAGAATTCCCCTTATTCCTTCAATGTGTCTATGTATAATCGTTAATTTTTTAGACAAATTATTTTTAATTATTCAGTACCTATGGTTTTGTTGTATAGCTCTTGTACTGACATTATTGAGTCTTGGGATGGCTGTTGACCCTTTGTCTATCTATTTGACATTTAAAGTGTTTTATTGATTTTTAACTCTTTAAATATTGATTTTGCGTATTTTAGGCTATTTTCCACCAAGTTATCCCATTGTGTGTATTTTCGGGCTATAGTTTGACTTACCTACTGACAGAATAATGTAGGTGCCATCATGACACATAAATCGGGCCATGACACTCCTCTAGTCTCAATAGATTATGGTATAATTCATCGCATAGCACCACTATAATAAGACATGTGACACATCAATAATATCAATCTAAACCCCTCACTCAGGCATCATGATAATGGTAAGGCATATAATGCTCAAATAAGGCCAATAATATCAATTCAAGCACCCCACTCAGACATGATGATAACAATAGAAAAATAATTCTCAAATATGACCAATAATATCTATCAAAGCAGACATCATGAAAATAATAAGAAAATACCAGCCCCTACACGAGAATAACAATAATAAAAATCCTTAAGTGAATAATAACATTCAGATAAGCCCCACATGACAACATAATAATAATAAAATAGGTTTTCATTATTCCTACTCGTAACACCATTAGACTAAATTCTTAGAAGGAGACTTATACTAGTGGTTAGGAATTTCCTAAAGTTTACCTTCATTCACTTACCTAATATCTAAGTCAAGATTCCTTTTATAACTAATTTACTATACTATCATTGGTTATATCCTAAGAGATTACAAACCCGAATAATTACATTAAATACTATAAATTTATTTTTTGTATTAACTTATGCGTGTCTTGTTTCTGTTATTATCCTTTACTATCTATTATTATAGTATTACCTTGTTGTTACATCCTTTTATGGGTTTTGTTCGTTATATTGTGATTTGTCCTGACGCGGGGGTCTATCGAAAACAGCCTCTCCATTTCATCTAAGGTAGTGGGATGGACTACGTACACTTTACCCTCCCCAAACCCACTTGATGGGCATAGACTGTGTATGTTGTGGTTGATTTTTTTTGTTGTTGTTTATAGCCTAAGTGCTTACAAAATTCCGAATCATTCTGTCAAAATCCACTAAGCATGATTCATGTTGTGAAATAGAACTTCATTATCAATTTACTCAAGATAAGTAAGTCACCTATATATAATTTACCATAAACATATTAACAAGTAGAGATAACAATAAAGAAGTCCATTTCATTATTTCATCCCATACTAGACTCTGGTACCTAAATAGAAGCTTTCTATCTCATCTAACCAAGACCCCAAATCCTTAGTGATTCACAAAACACTAGCAATAAATACACAACATAGAAACATCTCAGAAAAAAGTTAAGATAACTCTCAACTTGCCTTAAAGAGGATTCACAAATTCAAAGAACAGTTCGAAGAATCATGTGAAAGCTCTACTCCCTTGAATTATTACCAAACATATTCACTCTAATTGATTATGGTATCTACAGGTAAATAAAAGATCAGCGATACTCATATCGATACACTTTAGTTCTTAGTTTATAATCACCTCTAAAATCAACCCCCAAAATAAAAGAGTAAAACAAAAATTTATTAAAGAATCACTTTATCCATACCTTCAGGGTTCCAACTCTAAAATACCATAAAAATAGAGTAAATCGGATTAGAAATCATCAAAAAATAATTATTTTATTTTATTAGGAAAACACCAAATTCTCAAATTTATAATCAAATATTTGACGGTGAAAGTATAAATTAATCAATAGGATAATGAAATACTATTTTTCGAGACTCACTCAAGGTTTAAATCTAGAAAAACCACTTGAAATCAATTCAATTAAAGATCCTAATGTTTAAAAATAGTAAAAATAATTTTTGATTCTCAACATTGGATAAAAGTCATGAAAAACGAAATAGAAATTTTTGAAAAATGAGAAAAATTAAGGTAGAATCATATATACATTGATTATACGAGAAACATTCATTGAAAATCACCACAAATGGAGTTTTCTAGATCCCAAAATGTCAATATTACTAAAAATTTACGATATGTTAATTTAAGCATTGTCCAGATGAAACTTTTGTTCTACAAATATGCGGGATCCCCACTGCATTCATGAAGAATAATTTTTTCATTGAATATTAAATAAAGAGGTCCTTTTTTATGTTCGTGGTGTACCCATCACTTACATAAAGGAGAACCTCCACACCAAGAAATCTGCAATTGCTATCCGTACTAAAAGGGTCATATCTCCCTTATATTAACTCAAAATTGTCTATTCTTTTTATGTTTATTCTAAAATTTCAATACAATATCTAATGATCCTAATAAAATATTCAATATATTTCATTACATTATGATAATTCAATTAAAACTCAATGACATAAAATTTTAAAATTCGAACAAGTACCCAGAACTCATCTGAAACGTCCCCAATGCAAACCAATAGTGCTACTAGGTGAATTCAACATTTCAAACTTAGTAGAACTATCAAATTTACCGAAATATATCCTTATAAATAAATTATCTCTAAAACTAATAATAAATCAAATAAAAGACAATATTTCAACCAAATACTCAAAAATTACCAAAGGGCCCCGAAGCCTATAACAACTATGCTACTAACCTAACATGGATGTGTCAAATATAATGAAACTAAGCAAATCACCATTTCCAATTATCCAAATCATCGTTACACTGAAAATAGGAAGTAAAAACCTCACCTATTTTACTTGTGTGATTTTTAATAAGTTCTAAGCTAGCCTAATATTTAATGAATTTTTAGGTTGTACTACTCTAGAAAAATTTAGTATTGGTATCAGAATTGGTGGAAATATTTGACTAGATTTCTAGATAGATAATGAGTTTAGAAAATCGTAGAAACTTTTGACAAATAAAACAAAGTTATAGAAGTCATATTATAGAGCTTACCATGGAAGAATTGGTTCTCGATGTTGTAATTCGAGGAGTTTATTGTGAAATGGAAAAAACTAGGAAGAGGTCCCAGGTTTCTTCTCTAAACCGATATAGTGGAAAATGAAACCACTGCAGTGGAAAGGGTTCCTATCACACACCATTTTTCTCGCTAAAAGTGGGATTCGACGTGACAAACTCTTTTTAGGATGGTTCAAAGAGAAGAGTAGATGCTTAAAAAGTTTAGGTTCATTAGGACACCATTATAAACTAATTACTAACTATTTAATTAGTCTACATCAACAAAAATTGGGTAGGAGTACAAGTTACCTCGAAGAAAACTTGTTAAGCACCTTTTGAGGTCCACAAATGTGGATTCCGGCTGAATTTATATATTATGTGAGGAATTACGCAATAAACAGAGGCCGAATAACTTTATTAACCTAAGATCTACTAAGTGATGTAATTAAGAATACTTTCAACTAGTGTACGTATCATACAAAGAATGAAAAATACAAAAATGCGAGATTCACCTTTTGCGACATGCAAATATTAAGTGAAAAGTACCATAATTTGTATATTCTTCATCTTCCTCAAATTATAGACTCAGATGAACTCCTTTTCTTTATAGTATATCCAGTAAAGAAAATATACATTCTTAAATCAAAATAATAATAAACTACAAAAAATGATATACGTGTTAGTAAGATGTGTCACCTTAATTTGATGATAAATTTAATGTAAGAAAATAAACAAACTGACAACTTCTAAACTTAAAATTTGAGAGAGAGAGAAAGTGGAACCAGGTATGACAAAGCCGAAATGGGACCAATATGATGTTACTCCCTCTATTCCAATTCGTATGCGGCTCTCTTATATGACTTAAGACAAGACAAAAGGAATTTGTAAAGAAACTTATTTAAGAGTACTAAATAAAATATTTTTAGCATTTGAAAGTCATGTAAAGAAAAAAATATATATGTATAATATAAAGGGTGTATCGAAGCATGTGGATAATTTACTATAGTATTAAAATTTGTCAAGTCTTTGAGACTTTTAAAAGAGTGACACATAAAATTAGAAAAGAAGGGAGTAACGATGTGTTTTATATTTTCTAATAAAGCTCTATGTTTTTCATACGACAAGTCAGATATTGCCTATCTTTTGTGCCATCATTTTCCAAATGTACATGACTCCCGATTGGGTGACGACTCCATTTGAGCTCTTCTTCGTGCATTGTCTTCTTCAGCCTCGTGATTGGCCTCCAAGTAATGACAATTCATTGTAGTGTACATGTAAAACTATTCAAAGAGGTGACAATACGTTTTCTCTTAATCTTTAACTAAATAAAGAAAATATAAAATAATAAAATAATAGAGATATTCATGATTGAATTAAACATGTAAAGAGGTTCAACCAAGACAATATAGAAAAATTCTTAGATTCATTATTCTATAAAGGCTAAAACATTTATTGAAAGAGAAAGAAACTAAAACAAGGTGGTGTAATGGAGGCAAAAGAATAATTCACTTGATCAACAACATATATGGAGTAGCTCTAATATCCTTGAAATTCTAATGCATTAGTCTTCGAAAAAAGAGATGCACTCTATTATTTTCCATTCTTTCTGGTGTAATCCGAGAAGTAGATATAAGAAAGGAAATACAATGGGTTGATGTGCCAAGGCCACCGACTTTAACAGCTTGTTTGGATGGTGGTTTGTCATGGTTTCATAATGCATGGTACAGTATGGTATGGTATGGTACAGTATGGTATAGTACAATACTATGTTTGGATAGACTGTATCGTTCATGTCAAGCCCCAAATCCCATTAGAGCGGACTGGCACCCGTAGCCGAGGAGGCCCAGGAGAACCCGTTCATAACCTATACTTTCACATTTACATTACTTATGAAAATTGGAAATTTGGGCAGCACTTCGTTGTAAATAGAAGAAAACAGTACCTGTATCAGCCCAGCAAACACGCATATATATATATAAATAGTAATTGGCCGTCAGAGCCATCACGTCTATCAACCAAACACTCCTATGGCTGTACAATATGTCTACAAAAGCCTCTACATGGATACACAACTGAGTTAGGGTCGGGACAAACTCCCACCCACAAAAGACTTTTATACAAATACCAAAAATACATATAGAAACGACTTGGGATTCCCCGAAACAACTGGAGCTCACCACTATCAACAGAATATCCTAGCTCTTACTGCGGAGGTGTACGACCTAAAGTACCTGTTCCTGTAGGCATGAATACAGGTCCCCCGTGAGGGACGTCAGTACGGAAATATGTACTGAGTATGTAAGGCAGTGAGTATCAAGATGAGATACAAAAGATCAACAGAACCCAGATACCAGTGAATAAACAGTATGAGTAGACCACACTTAAAAGAGCTGATGGGATACCTGCACATTACTTTCATATCATTACTTCCCGTATTCCTTATCAATACATAACATATGTCATACAATGGCCAACTGATCAGTGGTACTAATACAATACATCAGGGACCACCCCTGGAATAGCATATATACATAATCTTTATAATACAATGTCCAACTGATCAGTGGTACTAATACAATACATCATATCATCAATTTAAAATAAAGACATTCCATTTCTTAATTCAATTAATCTTTGAGATTGGTTACTTTGTGGTCACACCTTATGGAACTTGAAACCATGATACCTCAATAGGAAAACCATGTAAATAGGTAATCAATATCATGAAAATGAAGTAGAGAATCATGGATACCTCATTAAACCATTTCGGAGTCAACAATAGTATATGGACATTTTTTTGATTAGCCGGACATCTTAAAAGTGAAAACAAGTTCAATTGGTAGTGTCGAAGATCATATGATGTTATTATGTTTCATGTGTCGTAGTACAATGTTGGAAGCTTACTTGAGAGTGCCATGGGTCATTATTCATGTCAAATATTATATAGAGTATGTCTTACATACCTTGATATAACCACTTCAATACAAGTCCAACTTGACTTCCCGTACTCTTCGAACACTTATCTACAATAAGTCATTTGTGGCAAACTAGTATTAGCAACCAAACCTTACCATTTAGGTATTAACTTCACCAAATAATGTCTAGGAAGTAATCCTTTAACTCGTCAAAAATAGTGCTACATACATCCTCTTATACTCTTATTACATTCACATATCATGCATTTTCATGCAATATCCCTCAACATCACTCTTAGCCTTTATTTCCCCTCTTAATCACCATCCAATACCAACATGATCACTAGGAATACATAACTACTAATATAATGATATATCATCACAATTCATCCTCCATAATCCAATACAACAACTTCCATAATTTACTACTAACAATTTATACAAAACAATTCATAACTATGTTTCTAGTTATCTTCCAACATCAAGACAATACTCATAATCCCTTATCAATACTTATTCATGAATAAGAATCAAGAATAAACAATATTCATACCTTAACAATGAACTCTTGTATTTAGAATCCTCCTTACATAACCATGGGGTGCTTCTCGAAGCTGTCGAGATGGTGAACACACCTACGGAACCAATTCGAAATTTCTACGGTTGAATCACAAAATATTTGAAGTTGAAATTAGGCTAGGGTTTCACCTTCTCTTAATAATTGGATGATATAAGATATATATGAGGCTAATTGTATATTTATAAAGATCAATTTTCGTCCAAGAGGTAATAGAAAATGACCATTTTTCCCTAAAAATTTAAATAAATCCGAATCTGTCCCCAATGGACAGTTTTGCTTGGCTGAAGTAAATCGATCATAACTCTTTCCTCCGGTATCGGATTTGGGTGAAACCAATTGCATTGGAAAGATAATTCAAAGGGATTTCATTTTCATATAAAGTATACCACCCAGTTCTTCCTGTACAAGGAGTTATGGTCGTTTAAAGTTGACCCAAAAATCTGTCCCAAAATTCTGTTTTTTTTTTTGATAGGCTGTAGTAAAACGGGTATATCTCCTTACTCAGACATTGGATTTCGATGAAACCAATTTCATCGGAAAGAAGACTCTCAGAGATTTTCGTCGATATATAGAATATCACACAGTTATTTTTGTACAAGGAGTTATGATCGTCTAAAGTTGATCCAAAATAAAATTGCCTAGCTGCAGTAATTTTCCTGCAGATTTACTGTTCACGGGCTTCCCGGCCACCGTTTTGAAATTTCGAATGTGCTCGCTTATATGAAATACTCCTATTTTTTGGGCAAACTTCATATCGTTGGAAAGCTTATTCCAATACCTACACATACAAATATTGACGGGATACTTCCGAACACCATAAACTTAATTTAACCCATACGCAAGCCTTTAGGACTCCATATAATCGCGATAAGTGTACGAAAAAATTTACGGGGTGTTACATTCTCCCCCCCTTAAGAACATTTTTCCTCGAATATTAGCATAGTTACTCAATTAAGACATGTCCAAGCTTACAATTAACATATTCATCATCATAACATACTTGCATAAAAATAAACATTTACCTATTATTGTTCTTCTTCCGTCTCATGAACTTCCTCCTCATCGTTGAATAGGTAAGGGTACTTAATCTTCATCGCTTTCTCGGCTTCCCATGTGATCTCCTCAACTTGTTGATTCCTCCAAAGTACTTTTACCGATGCTATCTCTTTATTCCTTATCTTTTTAATTTGGCGATCAAGAATAGCAATAGGCATTTCTTCAAATGTGAGATCTTCTGTAACTTGTACATCTTCCATAGTAGTGATGTGCGATGGATCTCCGATGTACTTGCGAAGCATCGAAACATGAAATATGGGATGAACTGCTGAGAGCTCTTGAGGTAGCTCTAACTCATAAGCAACTTGTCCAAATCTTTGAATGATCTTGTACAGACCTATGTATCGTGGACTTAACTTTCCTTTCTTTCCAAACCTCATCACTCCTTTCATTGGTGATACTTTCAAGAATACCGAATCGTCGATAGAAAACTCAAGTCCTCTTCTTCTAACATCCGCATAAGATTTGTGTCGACTTTGAGCTGTTTCAAGCCGTTGTTGGATCACTTTAACCTTCTCCATTGCTTGATAAACAAGATCCGGTCCAAACAAGACCGCATCACCTGCTTCAAACCATCCTATTGGCGATCTACACTTTCTTCCATACAATGCTTCATATAGTGCCATTTTGATACTTGAATGATAGCTATTATTGTAGGCAAACTTGATAAGAGGTAGGTGATCATCCCAGTTGTCTTTGAAATCTAATACACATGCTCGTAGCATATCTTCAAGTATCTGGATGGTACGTTCCGCTTGTCCGTCCGTTTGAGGATGAAAATCCGTACTTAGATTTACTTGTGTCCCCAAACTCCTTTGAAAAGACTTCCAGAAATTCGCGGTAAATTGGGCTCCTCGATCGGATATAATGGAAATTGGAACTCCATATAACCGAACGATCTCCTTAATATACAACTTCGCATACTCTTCCGCCGTATAAGTTGTCTTAACTGGTAAGAAGTGCGCGGATTTGGTAAGCCTATCAATGATCACCCATATGGAATCAAACTTCCGAAATGTACGAGGCAAACCCGTGATGAAATCCATATTGATCTTGTCCCACTTCTAGACTGGAAGATCTATACATTGCATGTAACCACCGGGTTTCTGGTGTTCTACTTTGACTCTTTGACAATTCGGACATTCAGCTACAAATTCGTCAATATTCTTCTTCATGCCATTCCACCAATATATTGCTTTTAAATCTTGATACATCTTAGTCGACCCTGGATGGATGGAATACCTTGAACAGTGTGCTTCTGTCATAATTCTCTTTCTTAGCTCAACTACATTAGGTACACATAAACAATTCTGACACTGAAGCACTCCTTCTCGCGTAAGCTCAAATGCCTTTGTCGTGCCACTCTGCACATCCTCCTTAAGATGCAATAAAATTGGATTTGCATACTGGTTCTCTTTTACTTCAGCTATCATTGAAGATTCCGCTGCATTACGTACAATAATCTCTTCATCTGGAGTTTCGAAAAGTCGAACTCCCAAATTATCTAGTTGGTGAAGATCCTTAAACATCCCCTGCTTTTCTATAGATGCCATTTTAGACTTACGACTCAGTGCATCCGCTACCACATTCGCTTTCCCTAGATGATACAAGATATCAACATCGTAATCTTTCAACAATTCAAGCCATCTCCGCGGCCTCAAGTTTAGATCTTTCTGACTGAAGATATATTGCAGGCTCTTATGATCGGTATATATGTCAACATGAACCCCATATAAGTAGTGGCGCCATACCTTCAAAGCAAATACAACTGCAGCTAGCTCAAGATCATGCGTGGGATAATTCCTCTCATGTGGTCGCAACTGTCTAGAGCCATAGGCTATTACTCTACCATGTTGCATTAATACGCATCCTAAGCCAATTCTCGAAGCATCACAGTACACTGCATACCCTTCTGTGCCTTCAGGAAGTACCAATACCGGTGTAGAAGTCAACTTGCTCTTCAGATCTTGGAAACTCTTTTCACAGGCATCATTCCATTGAAACTTGGAGGCTTTATGCGTCAACTTAGTCAAGGGTGCAGAAATAGAAGAAAAACCTTCAACAAACCTTCTATAATAACCTGCCAACCCGAGGAAACTATGAATCTTCGTAGGCGTCGTGGGTCTTGGCCAATTCTTCACAGCCTCAATCTTCTGAGTGTCAACTTTTATGCCTTCACTGGATACAAGATGGCCCAAAAATGCCACTGACTTGAGCCAAAACTCACATTTAGAAAACTTTGCATACAGCTTACGATCAGGAAGAATCTGCAACGCCTGCCTTAAGTGATTAACATGATCCTCTTCTGATCTAGAGTAGACCAGAATATCATCTATGAAAACTATCACGAACACATCTAGAAACGACTTAAACAGCCTATTCATCAAATCCATTAAAACTGCGGGTGCATTTGTCAGCCCGAATGACATAACCAGGAATTCATAATGACCATACCGTGTTCGGAAAGCTGTCTTGGGTATATCTTTATCCTTGACTCTCACTTGATGATATCCTGATCTCAAGTAAATCTTGGAAAAACACTGGGCACCCTGCAACTGGTCAAATAAATCATCAATTCGGGGAAGAGGGTATTTATTCTTGATAGTCACCTTATTCAATTGCCTATAGTCAATACATATCCTCAGCGAACCATCTTTCTTATGCACAAACAATATTGGTGCTCCCCAAGGGGACATACTAGGCCTGATGAATCCCTTCTCTAGCAAGTCTTTCAGTTGCTCTTTCAATTCTCGCAACTCTGCTGGTGCCATTCTATAAGGAGGAATTGAGATTGGCTGTGTGTCTGGCAAAATATCAATACCAAACTCCACTTCTCGTTCAGGAGGTAAACCTGGTAGTTCTTCAGGAAATACATCAGGAAATTCATTCACAACCGGAACGGTCTAAAAAGTTGGCGGCTCTGCCTCTGTATCCTTTACTCTAACCAAATGGTATATGTACCCCTTGGGAATCATTTTTCTTGCCTTAAAGTAAGAAATAAATCTACCTCTCGGCGCGCCAACATTACCCTTCCATTCAAGGACTACCTCATTTGGGAAATGGAAATATACCTTCTTAGAACGGCAATCTACTGTAGCATAACAAGACGCTAACCAATCCATGCCCATAATAACATCAAAATCTACCATTTCTAACTCAACAAGATCGGCCATCGTATCACGACCACAAATATTCACAACACAATTTCGATAAACATTCCTAGCTATAAGAGATTCCCCCACTGGCGTTGATACTTCAAATGGCTTGGCTAATAATTCGGGTGTTCTTCTGAACCTTCCCGCAACCAAAGGATTAGCATACGATAATGTAGAAACAGGATCAATTAAGTCATACACATCAAATGCAAAGATGGACAACGTACCTGTAACCATGTCTGGAGAAGCCTCTAAATTCTGCCGATCTGCTAGGGCATACACACGGTTCTGAGCTCTTCTAGAACTAGCTGCTCCTCTATCACCTCTACCGTGACCCATAGGTTGTGTACCCCTACTCAAAGAAGGCACCGATGATGACGCAGCAGCTGATCCGGTAGGTTGTGTTATACCACCTGTGGTTCTGCGTGGGCAATCTCTAGCCATATGCCCCGGCTTACCTCACCAAAAGCAATTGTCCGTTCCAAGCCGACATTCGCCAAAGTGAAATCTTCTACATATGGGGCACGGGTGTCGTGGAGGTCTCAATTGACTCATACTCCCTTTCCCTTGATACCCCACTGTTCGCGAACTCTGATTTTTACTGCTTTGCCCGAACTGATTACCTCTGAACCTTTGAAATTGTGGTGGAGCACTAATTGCAGGATAAGAAGATAACGAGCTAGGAAATCTATGAGAGAACGAAGGCCTAAAACCTCCCTGAGATGCAATAAACTGCCCTATAGCTCTGGCCCGCTTAGAATATCCTTTTTCTGATTCCTGGGTTCTTCTTCTTTGCCTCTGATCTTCCATTTTCTGAGCGAAATCTTGTATCCTCGCTATATCCATGTCCTTGTTCAAAGCAGCAATGGTACAATCTATAACCAAGTATGGTTCCAATCTATCCACATAGTGATGAACTCTGTCATCCATAGTAGCTACCATATTAGAAACATATTGAGACAAGGAGTTAAATCGAAGACTATACTCCCTTACACTCATATTACCCTGACAAAGATTTAAGAATTGATCTGCGCGGGCCTGACGAGTCTCAAATGGAAGATAATTATCAATAAATGCATCTTTGAACTCTCCCCACGTAGTTGGAGGTGCATCAATACCCCTAGATCGTTTCCAATCCTCGTACCACAATATAGCCTCTCTTTTCAGTCTATATGCTGCTAGCTCAACCATCTCTTTACCGGATATGTGCATAACATCTAGAGCCCTTTGGGTTTGATCGACAAAGTCCTGCGGGTCTTCGTTAATATCTGATCTGGTAAAAGTAGGAGGATCCAGTTTCAGAAAATCCTGTGTCCGAAGGCTAGTTGCTCTATCCGTACCACTAGAACCCGTGGTAGGAATAGCTTTCCCTAGAACTTGACCGGCAACTATACGCGTCAGAAGTTGTACTGCATCCCTCAAATCTCGATCAACAACATTAATAGATGGCCCTTCCGGAGGAGAAGAAGCTCCTGATATATGCTCAGCTTGAGACTCACTTTGTTCAGCTTGTGCCGGTGGTGAGTTACTAGTACCTTCTCCGGCCACTACATCTACTCGCTTCCACTTATTCTTTCTCCTTGTAACCGGCATCGTTACTATAATAAATAAAATAAAAACAATTGGATTAAGCGATCGATTATGACTTTATCTCTAATATAGGATCTATTGCACGATCTAAGAAATGGAGAATGGAAACAATCCCTAAATGTCCAATAGCCTCCTGTTTATAGATGTGGTGCACAACACACCGATAAACGAGATTCAACGTAGACATGGCTTTGTAGACTCACTAGGACGAACTTCTCTTATACCACTTCTGTCAAGCCCCAAATCCCATTGGAGCGGACTGGCACCCGTAGCCGAGGAGGCCCGGGAGAACCCGTTCATAACCTATATTTTCACATTTACATTACTTATGAAAATTGGAAATTTGGGCAGCACTTCGTTGTAAATAGAAGAAAACAGTACCTGTATCAGCCCAGCAGACACACACACATATATATAAACAGTAATTGGCCGTCAGAGCCATCACGTCTATCAACCAAACACTCCTATGGCTGTACAATATGTCTACAAAAGCCTCTACATGGATACACAACTGAGTTAGGGTTGGGACAAACTCCCGCCCACAAAAGACTTTTATACAAATACCAAAAATACATATAGAAACGACTTGGGATACCCCGAAACAACTGGAGCTCACCACTATCAACAGAATGTCCTGGCTCTTACTGCGGAGGTGTACGACCTAAAGTACCTGTTCCTGCAGGCATGAATACAGGTCCCCCGTGAGGGACGTCAGTACGGAAATATGTACTGAGTATTTAAGGCAGTGAGTATCAAGATGAGATACAAAAGATCAACAGAACCCAGATACCAGTGAATAAACAGTATGAGTAGACCACACTTAAAAAAGCTGATGGGATACCTGCACATTACTTTCATATCATTACTTCCCGTATTCCTTATCAATACATAACATATGTCATACAATGGCCAACTGATCAGTGGTACTAATACAATACATCAGGGACCACCCCTGGAATAGCATATATACATAATCTTTATAATACAATGGCCAACTGATCAGTGGTACTAATACAATACATCATATCATCAATTTAAAATAAAGACATTCCATTTCTTAATTCAATTAATCTTTGAGATTGGTTACTTTGTGGTCACACCTTATGGAACTTGAAACCATGATACCTCAATAGAAAAACCATGTAAATAGGTAATCAATATCATGAAAATGAAGTAGAGAATCATGGATACCTCATTAAACCATTTTGGAGTCAACAATAGTATATGGACATTTTTTTGACTAGCCGGACATCTTAAAAGTGAAAACAAGTTCAATTGGTAGTGTCGAAGACCATATGATGTTATTATGTGTCATGTGTCGTAGTACAATGTTGGAAGCTTACTTGAGAGTGCCATGGGTCATTATTCATGCCAAATATTAGATAGGGTATGTCTTACATACCTTGATATAACCACTTCAATACAAGTCCAACTTGACTTCCCGTACTCTTCGAACACTTATCTACAATAAGTCATTTGTGGCAAACTAGTATTAGCAACCAAACCTTACCATTTAGGTATTAAATTCAACAAATAATGTCTAGGAAGTAATCCTTTAACTCATCAATAAGAGTGCTACATACATCCTCTTATACTCTTATTACATTCACATATCATGCATTTTCATGCAATATCCCTCAACATCACTCTTAGCCTTTATTTCCCCTCTTAATCACCATCCAATACCAACATGATCACTACGCATACCTAACCACTAATATAATGATATATCACCACAATTCATCCTCCATAATACAATACAACAACTTCCATAATTTACTACTAACAATTTATACAAAACAATTCATAACTATGTTTCTAGTTATCTTCCAACATCAAGACAATACTCATAATCCCTTATCAATACTTATTCATGGATAAGAATCAAGAATAAACAATATTCATACCTTAACAATGAACTCTTGTATTTAGAATCCTCCTTACATAACCATGGGGTGCTTCTCGAAGCTTTCGAGATGGTGAACACAACTACGGAACCAATTCGAATTTTCTACGGTTGAATCACAAAATATTTGAAGTTGAAATTAGGCTAGGGTTTCACCTTCTCTTAATAATTGGATGATATATGATATATATGAGGCTAAGTGTATGTTTATAAAGACCAATTTTCGTCCAAGAGGTAATAGAAAATGACCATTTTGCCCTAAAAATTTAAATAAATCCGAATCTGTCCCCAATGGACAGTTTTGACAGGCTGAAGTAAATCGATCATAACCCTTTGCTCCGGTATCGGATTTGGGTGAAACCAATTGCATTAGAAAGATAATTCAAAGGGATTTCATTTTCCTATAAAGTATACCACCCAGTTCTTCCTGTACAAGGAGTTATGGTCGTTTAAAGTTGACCCAAAAATCTGTCCCAAAATTCTGTTTTTTTTTTATATAGGCTGTAGTAAAACGGGTATATCTCCTTACTCAGACATTGGATTTGGATGAAACCAATTTCATCGGAAAGAAGACTCTCGGAGATTTTCGTCGATATATAGCAGATCACACAGTTGTTTTTGTACAAGGAGTTATGATCGTCTAAAGTTGATCCAAAAAAAATTGCCTAGCTGCAGTAATTTTCCTGCAGATTTACTGTTCACAGGCTTCCCGGCCACCGTTTTGAAATTTTGAATGTGCTCGCTTATATGAAATACTCCTCTGTTTTGGGCAAACTTTATATCGTTGCAAAGCTTATTCCAATACCTACACATACAACTATTGGCGGGATACTTCCGAACACCATAAATTTAATTTAACCCATACGCAAGCCTTTAGGACTCCATACAATCGCGATAAGTGTACGAAAAAATTTACGGGGTGTTACAGTTCACTACTATTTAATAATAATTTTTTTTGTTTCGTTTGGTTTGTAGGTAAAAATTATAACATATTAAGGTTGTAAATAATATGAGGTAAAGGGTAAAATAGGAATAGAAAATACTATATGAGGGAATAGTTGGAAAAATAAATAAGAAAACCATGCAAAACCACCAAATCGGTGGTTCAAAAAATTATCCTATTCCATGATTCTCAAACCATGAAATGTTACCATACCATACCATGCCTTTTAAAAAACCATCAAAACAAACATGATAGACATGGTACCCATACCATACCATACCACAGAAAACTACCATCCAAACAAGCTGTAAGACTCTATGCTGTTTATGAAAATAATATAAAAACAGACATTTAGTAGTATAGCTAAAAGTAAAATTTCTGACTAAAAAAATTAAGTTATGACTACATGCTCTAATAAAAATTCGAAGTAGTCAAATGAGAACCTTAAACATACACTAATTTCTATGCCTTAAAGTCCATGCATCGGGGTACGTTCAGGATGAAAGTGATAAAACACATTCAAATTTTTTGCTATTTTTTTAAAAAATCAAAGAACAAGTATCATATATTCAAAAACTATATAAATTAAGAGAAATGTACTTAAATAAGGAAAGTATAGACTCCAGATGCATAAGTTTATGTGAAAGTAATGTTGATTAGTCTATTAAATTTTACTAACAAATATTTGTACATAAAGATATCATATCCAAAGAAAAATAAACGACGTACTGAAACATGTCCCTTTTTTTAATAGACAATATCATTTGATTTAACAAACTAAGTTCTTAATTATTTTTATTTCACCAAAATAAGGAAATATTCTCTACAGAATCATCACACAAATTCCACATCACATATTTAAGCTTTAAAATCATAGTAGAGAAGGAGTAAGAGTCTAACACTTTTCATATTAAAATGACAATATGACGCCTCTACAGCTACTTGCAAAAGAGTGCTTTGTAAGTTTTAGAGCTATCAAAATTTCATCCAAATATATTGATGTTCCTAGTAGATGTTGAATACATCAACCATAGGCAAAAGCACGAGGAACTTCAAAACGAAAGAGAGAGAGATTACGACCTCGACTTTGGCCAGAATACATGGTGGTGTAAAAAAAGGAAGGAGCTCTTTCTCCCTGGATATGCAGCAACCTAACTAGCTTTTTCATATATTTTTTTCGATTGGCTCTAGGATTAGCATTTTAAAGTAGGGAAAAAGGAAGAAAAGACGTTCGGGTGGGATTTTGCAAAGGAAGAGAATAATTTTGAGTAATTTTCTTGTAAAAATAAAATTATCTTCTTCCATGTAAAGAAAAATAGTTAAAACGATTTTTTCTGAGAAAGGAGAAAAAGGGGACATTAGGTGGAGTAGAGTAGAAAAAAATGATTTGATGGGAGTAATTTTGGGAGAAAATATATTGTTCCATCAAAAAAAAAATATTTACGAGGATTTTATGGATATAAAAAGATTTGTCAAAATTTTGAATATGAAATTTAAATTTTGAGCTTGTTTAGGACTAAGTAATATCTACCAAATTATATAAAATGGATACCTACTAAATTACTAAATGAAGAAAAATAATACTAAATATTAAATAAATCATTATATTTTATATATATAAAAAATGATTCACAATAAAAGAATAGTTACTCTTAAAATATTTGACCAAATACTTTTAAAATAGAATAAAAGAGAAATGCAAATGATTGAGTAAAGAATGACTTTGCAAGTAAAGAATATGATACAATAATACTCATGCTAAAAGCAATTGAAAATAAAAATCATATAGGGTGTGTTTGGTATGAACGAAAATGTTTTCCTGTTTTTTTATGTTTGGTTGGCTTATATGTTTTGAAAAATATTTTCCAAACCAACTTATTTTCCTTAAATCTAAGGAAAACGACTTCCCTTCAAAAAGTAAGGAAAACATTTTCCAAAACACTCTTTCAACCTCACTTTAATATTAGAATGTTCATACAATTCTCAAAATCATCTACCCCGCCCCCTGCCCCCAATACCCTATCGCCCCGACACTACCCCTATCCCACCCGATCTCACCCTACCCCTAACCCTACCCCCACCCTACCCCATACCCCTATCCCCACCCCCACTCCCAAAATTCAATTGTTTTAAAAAGTATTTCAAATTTTTTCTTAGTCCATCCCCTACTCCCACCCTACCCCTACCCCTACTAGCCTCCCTCCAAAAATAATATCTACATTTTATTAAAAGATTCAAACATTTATCTTACCCCCCTCCCCCTTACCAGCCCCCTCTCTCATCCCTTCCCCTCACCTCCCCAACCTTACAACAAGAACAACAAAACTAGTGTATTCTCACAAAGTGGGGTCTAGGGCCCCCAACCTTAAAAAATAAATTATTTTTAAAAAAAATTCAGTTTTTTTCTTACCCCTTCCCCCTTCCTCCTCACTCCCCTACCTTGACCCCCAGATCCTACTAACTCCCATCCCCCTTCCCCCCCCTCCCCAACCAATTTTTTAATTTTTTTCTTAACAAAAGAAATTCAAAAATTTTTCTTAGCCCACCCCTACTACCTATTCTGACACCTCCACCCACCCGCCAACCAACCCCCTTCCCAAAAAAGGATTTAATTTCTTAATTTTTTTTTTTAAAAAAAGTCTAAAATGTATTTTTACGCTTTTAGCTCAACACTAAAATGTAATTTTTGGAAAATATTTTTTCATTCACCAACCAAATACTAGAAAATATTTTTCATCCACCAGCCAAACATAAGAAAACAAGTAAGAAATCAACTTGTTTCCAGGAAAACATTTTCTAGGAAAATATTTTTCATGGAAAATATTTTCCTTCATACCAAACACACCCATAATAATAATTACAATAATAATAGTTAAATAATGTGTATAACATCTTTTGTAACCACTTTTTTTTTGGTTAAAGAAAAAAGTTAGAAATAGTGATATTGGCCTTATGAACATAATAGATGCTTGAACGAGTAAAATGGTGAAAAGGAGGGTCGGTTAGGTGTCAACAACTGCCTCGTCGTTTCTAAGGAATGATAAAGAATTATCGAGCAACAAAAGTTGATATAGTAGTCAATTTTATCCTTTCGAGAAAATAATTTGTTAAAATTAAAGCAACGGAAGGTGGTTTTAAAATAGTGTAGTCGATACTTTTATTTTAAGTCACCTACATATCTCTGGTTTTATAAGAATCATCCAATATGTTGTTCAAGATTTAGGGATTTACAATATTTCAAAAGAATATTAATTATAAAAGGTATGGACAACAATAATAGGATTATGGGTCAATGAGATTTAAGTGGACGGGATTAAGCAACGATGTGGATAAAAGTATGAAAAAAATAAATGGTGAGCGTGTTTTCAAGTTGAGTTTTCGCGATGGATGTATGAACAAGATTGTATTTTGAAAATAAGAGAAAAAATTATTTATGTTTGTCACTCCTTCCTTCGTTACCTGCATACTTTTCAGTATAATAGATAAAAGAGTTAGAGCATGTAGGTCATATAAAAAATAAGAAATCATTGTAAATATCCAAACATGATGCAATTTTTCATTTAGACCCTAAGTACTTTGCTATAAGACGGTAAGGATGTATTTAAGCTATGATGTCTTAGGACCATGATAAGCAGAAAGTAAAACATAAAGTCATGAAAATAATGCCTTTGAACTATAACACCTTAGGGTAATCATATAGGGGTAAAGAAAATGCATATATTATATGGTTGGGTTGGTTGTTAGTCCTGTCAATGCAATGTCTTGTGGTTTAGCTGTCGGGCCTGTCAATATTGTATCGGATTAGCTGTCGGGCCTATCAATGTAGTATTGGATTGACTTACGAGCCTATCAATGCAGTGTCGGATTGGTTGTCAGGACTATCAATGCTGTGTCAGATTGATTGTCAGTCATATCAGCGCAGTGTTGGAATGACTATCTGACCTGTTGATGTAGTGTCTAATGGGCTGTCGATCCTATCAATGCAGTATCGGATTGGATTTCAAGCCTATCAATATCATATAGTATTGAAGAGATAGAGTAGCTTAGCCTTATCTCCATGTTGAAGTCGTAGTGGGACTTTTTATGATATTTATCATTCAAGTTGTCATGGAATGATTCCTTCCTTTTGTACTTGCACCCAAAGAAAATTGTAGGTCAAAAAGTAATGTTGATTCAAACATTTTGCTCAGCTTGAATCCTTGTCATTGTTTTTATTCCATAGATGGATTGAGACTTGCACTGCATCATAGTGAAATTTCAGAGGATTCCTAAAAAATTTCTACTCTTGTTTAGGATAAAAAATACCCTTTGTATGTCCTTGTGAATCGATATATAGCTTCCTTGTGAAATTTTGAGATTTCCTAAAAAATTATGCCCCAATTATAATTTTTGGAGTCATATATTCCCCACTTCACTCAAAGAACATATTAGTTCAGGAGAAATAGTTATCCTACATCTGAACATCGTGATCTCAATTTGAATCTGCCTTTATATGCTTAAGTGTATGGCTTATTACCTGATACTTTAGAGGTGTATGAATTTGAGTGAAGTGTTTGAATTAGATATAGAGGAAAAAGGAAAAAAAAATTAGATTGAAATTAGACTCGAGAGTGGGCTACCTACGTATCCAAATGAAAGTCAGGTCAAACGTAGTTCATGGATACAAAGAAAGGTAAATAAAATAGAAAAAAATTATTAGCCATAAGGCAGATAAATGGAGAATGATGACATTTTGCTTGAGAGAAATATGGTCTATCCTTATCATTCCACATGATGTTTTATACTTCTTTCACGAACGTCTTTGAAATATTAGTTAGATCACCTTGAAATCCTTGAATGTAGATACAATTTCTCATACCTCATGTCGTGAATACCTCTGGAACACAGATTCTCACCCAACCTTTTTTTAAGTCATGAAACTTTTGCTGACATATATATAGATCTACTCTCCACTTTCAAGAGTGGTGCACACTGAAAGAGGTGTGTATAAGGCGAGAATACAGAGATACATTACAAAAAGTATTTTTCTTTAGGGGAGATGAAAGAGGGATGAAATCTTTTTGGAGATTGAGCATATTTGTCATATAGAAGATTTTCAATCGAGTCGATGTTTAAATGCTAGAAAGCCTTTGAATAAAAATAGTAAATTTAACAAAACATAAGTCAATGTACCCAATAAGAAAAGAGATTGTATGACTATATGAGTCATTTTATCAAAGACGACTTTAGGATAAATGGGTGGATTAGAACTTATGCTTGAGAAGTGAATTGATATCAAAAAATAGAGGATAGGATCTAAACAAGACATAGATACTAAGTTTATACTTATAGTTGATGAGGTGAACAACTAAATTATGTTACAATATTAAAATAAGGATATAAATAACTAAAGAAATTTTATTTTTAAAAAATGAGAGGTTGAAGATTGAAAAGTTTTAAAAATTTAGAAAGAATTAGTTCAATTGAGACATTTAGTATGAAACAATTGAGAATTTAAAAGATTGTGAAAAATTATTTGAATAATCTAAAAAAATATTCTAGTTTTCACTCTTTTGACATTATGAAAAGGTGAAAGAAAGGGAGAATAACTATTTGAGTAATAAAAATTATTTCACATTTTTAATACTAGGATATTATGTAAAAAAAAATGAAAAAGAAAGAAAGCATCCTTATAAAGAATTGCCTATGTATCTTGTTAGATCAAGAATCCGATAAGACAGAGTTTAAAAATTGAATCTTATAGAAATTTGAAGAGCCGGTGGATATAGATTATGGATAAAATAATCAAGGAGGGTTGCCAAATACAATAGTAAGAATAAATTAAGAAAAACTAACAAATTCAGTATATTCATATAGGTTATGAAGACACCCTAGATTTATCAGAATGTATATTCCTTAGTAAAAAAAATATACAGTTAAACTCTAGAGAATAAAGAGTAATTTCTTCATAAGGTTCTCTTAAGCGGACAACTTGAGCGCAGAAAAGCTTATGACTATCAACGCACCGCTGATCGACCAGTTCATAAAGCATTTTCAAAAGGGTCTTTTAGGAATGAACATTCGTACAACCATGAAATTGTTCTTAAAAAATAAAAAGAGGTTCCAAGTGAAAAAAACATGAGCAAAATTCTAGTTATAAAAAGAAGTAACACATAACAGATAACAAGAAAGCAATAACATGTTGAAAAATATATAAGAAAAATAAATAAATACATAATTAATGATATATAGAAAAAAATAAGATAACATATCAAGCAAAGGAAAAAAAGATAAATAGATAGACATGAAAATATATATGCTATTTTAGAGAAAAAGACAAAGAAAGACAAATTGGATGAACATCTAATAACGACAACTCAAAATAGCTATTAAGCAAATAAATAAGGGAAAAGGCAAAGGAATTAACATGTAACAATACCAATCAAAATGTCAAAATAATTATTTTAAAAAATAAATAAAGAGTAAAAGAATAGGGAAATCAAAATAACATAAAAAATACAGTTAAGAAAAATATAAATAAAATCCCATATAACACACAAATTCGTCTCACGAAAAGTGATATTCGACGGTACAACTCTATTTATAATGGGTGTAAAGACAAGAGTCTCCACCTAATGAATTAAGGTACGTTAGAGAACTATTCTATTACAAACTTATTTTATTTACTTAGCCCAATTCACCAGAAATCGGGTAAAGGTTCAAGTTATCTCGAAAGGAAGGTGTTAGGCACCTTTTGAGGACCACAAATATGGGTTTCGATCGAATTCATATTTTGTGGGGATGTTTACGTGATAAACAAAGGTTGACTATTTTATTAACTTAATACTACTAAGTGATAGAAATAATAAATAAATAAGACATTAACTTAATTATTTTTAGTGATCAATTATCTAGGTGATAAAATAAAAAATCCAGATCAGACAAGCAAGAAGACAAAAGAGACACAATATATGTAGAAAAATAATATTTAAATAATTAAACCTAAACCGTCCCAAAGAATTAAACATCTATAGCAAAGAAAAAAAAGAAAATAAATTCAAAAGATTTGAAAAAAGAATTTATTTTTAAATTTATTCAGATTAGTTCCCGTCTTATCAACGGGTTACAATGTCGTATGTCGAATCGTCGAATTCTTCTTGGGACAACTTTCATCATTTTTGATCTATCTACCTACCACACCTAGTTTGTTTATTAAAATTAAATGTGTTTTAAAAAAATAATAAAACTAGCATTCCCTGAAATGCCTATCTGTCCTAACATAATAACAAAGAGGCACTGGACTTACTATTTTGGATTTGGATCTAGATAAAAGAAAGCTAGGCTTCCTAATTAGACTCGAGATTCACATCAAACTAAACAGCGACGACTAGCACTTAGCAAATAATGGGCTCATAAAATACCTCTTGATTAGTTATAGATGATTAGGCAACACACATGCTAAACGAACATACGAGTGGTACCATAGAATCTTACCCTAGGTAGTCATCCAATGACTAGACACTGTGCATTATACGATTACCCTTGCTCTTCTCGTACCATCTCTATATGACTCTTTTGGAGTTTACTCGTACCTTGGATATAAAATGACCAAGAACGCACTGATTAACATACAAGTAAGGCCCCTAAACTGCACCCACATCATACGACTAGTAATCTCAAGTCATATGATGACCAGAGGGTTCAAACTAAAAAAATCTCTAATGGTCAAAACCCAAGGCATTTCAGTTTGTGATTTGGCTGAGGAGAATTCTAGGATACTTAGACTTAATCGGGTTGTGCATTGTACAGAGGATAAGCAAGGTTTGAGAATTGTGGATGTGTTCGGTATGCGGTAGTCATTTGGTAGTGGGGTCTGATATAACACTTTTGTACGTTGTAAGGAGATATCGGGTATGGTATTAGAGATTATGGATATGGTGATGGAGGTGGAGTTGGGGTTTGGTAACTTAGAACACTCTTGGAAAGCTGGGCTACTGTAATACCCCGTCTCTAAATGTTTTTGTCCATCATACGACTAGTCCCTTGAGTCGTATGCATAATATACGAGTCGGATATTAAACTCATACCCAAGATAGATACGTTTTTTATGAAGCCAAGTCATAAGTTCAACAATGTATACCTCATAAGATTCTGTCCAAGTTATGAGAGGAGGATAGTAGTAGTATGAGGATGGTACAACTCATAAGTTATGACTTGTATGTTGATCAGCGTGTACCCTCCTAGATTCTTCCAAGATTACGAGTCATAAAGACTAGTTGTAATTTTCCATACGAGTCATATGGTCAACTCGTATGGACTGGTGACAAATTCTGTAATGTTCAGTTAAAGAGCTTTCTTGTCTTTTCCTCTCTTATAACTTCTACCCAGGACCTATAACCCTCAAAGAGGCTTATTTCCCCCCTAAATCTCAAACACATAAAGCTTTAATCTCCTCTCCTATACTCAAGAACAATAACTTGGGTTTCTTCTTCAAATTCATATTTCAAGTCCCAAGTTTAAGTCTACTTTATCAAGTCAAGAAGTTCAAGTTTTGTAGGGTATTTATCAAAGGGTTCCTTCCACCCCTTGAGACCTAAAACCCTCTCTTAGTTTAAAAGATTGAATTTTATACTATTTTATGAAAATATCCATGAAATTTATAAAGTTAATCCATGAACTTCTTTGTAAATCAAAGTCTAGCTATGCCAACATGTTTTCCCATGTTATTTAAGTTATTTTAAATTTTGAATTTCAATATTCCATGCCTTAGACCCTTGATTTAATGAAGGGTTATTAATTTATGAAATAAACATGGAAATATGTTGTCTTCCCATGTTTAACACATTCCCATATTCAAATTCATGTATTTTAGCAATTATTGAAATTTACTATCTTTTAGGCCTCTGAATTATAATTTCTTATCATTGTCTAAATATTGTTGTCGTATTTTTGTAATCATTCAAGTTATGAACACCCGATATCTATATGCCCTTACATGATTTTTGTTTTCAAATATCAAGTCAGTCAGACCATGGTATTATTATCCTATTCAGAACATCATGTTCATGCTGAGCACTTACAAGTACAATACCATGTCATGCTAAATGACTAATACTACTAGTGTCATTCAGTTGGGAGTAACACTTAGCACTAAGTTAATGCAGGGATGCTGACTCCCCCGTCAGTAGAGGCATGAGTCGTTAGTAGAAGTCCCTAGGTTCCAGACCTACAATGCCACCGTAGATTATGAGGAGTCCCTCGTCAGTAGAGGCATGACACCCTCATTCTTCGGGATATTATCCTTATGGATCTGCATTGTCAGTCATGTGTTGGTACCCCTGGTAAGGTTCCAGTACCCTTCTAACTAAGGTTACAACTTGGGACCTAGTAGCTTAGATTGAGGCATGTCTATTGTAGTCAACTCCCACAGTTTCAGTGCAATTTTTTTCAGAATAGATCAGTTCAAGTTTGCATGACCAAGTGTACAAATTTCAGATGTTCAGTTACTTAGATTGTAGTTATTTAGATTTAAGACTATTTCAGTATATGCTTATGCTTGTTCTTGCATTCTCAGTTTTACATGTTCATGCATCAATGTTCAGTTGACTTATGTATTTTAGTAAGTCCTTATCTCACGTACCAGTAAATTCAAATATTGATTGCATACACTTCTTTTGTTCTATGTTGTCATATAACATAGGTTTAGACCATACTTAGGAAGTCCAACATTATCCAGCAGTAGTAGTGGTGAGTCTTTTTCTACCGAGGACATGACATATTTTATCATTATTTAAGTATCTATTCATGTTTTGTCAGTCGGAGTTAGTTGGGGGTCTGTCCCATCAACTCCTCATGATTTCTAGAGGTTTTCAGAAAGTTAGACAGTAAGTTAGTTTTTAGTTTTTATCAGTTATTTCAGACAGATAAATGTTTATTCAGTTTCAGTCTATTCGGTTGTTTTAGATATGTTGGATTATAATTTAGTAATTGTGATTACAATATCTTATCAGTTTATCTTCCACATATGTGGTTCTAGTATTATGTTATTCAGTGCTCACAGTAGGTACCAAATCATGGGTTAACTTGTGGTAACTTGTGGCCGTAAGCACCGTAGTCGCGACCAGAGGGTAGCTTTGGGTCGTAAAAAAACTTGGTATCATAGCCTAAGGTTTTAAGTATCCTAAGAAGTCTGAAAGCCACATTGAGTAGATTATTTTGCAATGGTGTGAAGCGCACCACACCTACAGAAAAAAGGATACGAGACATTTTTTGAAAAGTTTCCCTTCTTTAAGTATTCATGTCCTACGAAAGAGCATGAGCTCTATTGATTTCCTTTTTCTAACTCATCCTTCATTCCTTTTATAGTCAATTCCTCCTAGACGAAACAACAAAAGAAGAAATAGGTATCAGCGTGCATCACCACCTGATCAAGAAGATCCCTTGAATGATCATGTATCTCACTCTGAGTTTAAGGTTGCTTTCATGGACTTATCCCATTCTATATCTACTTAGAAAAACCAATAGGATATTGCACTAGCTAATCCAGTGAAAAATAAAACTGTAGCTAGGATTCAAGAGTTCAATCGTATGAATCCCCCATTATTTTCTGGGTCTAAGTCTGAGGAGGTTGTTGCACTCAAGCGCACATGCAAGTGTACGTGGTCTCGCAAAGTAATATAGTGTCCCTTTCACAAGATATGTACCGATCCCACAGGGAATAGTGTTAAACAACTATGAAATTCTAGTTCATTATTAAGATTAACTTAGTGCAAGCGTAACCAAAATAGTTTTGAAATTGATAAACTAAAAGTTAGATAACGGTGTATAAAGTAAAGACTTGAGACAATCAATGGAGGAAAGCCTAGGTTTAAGACACTATGATACTGAACTTCATTCGTTAGATTGCTTATATTGTTTATTGATTCATAGGGTTTATCGCAACATCATGGTCTCCCGACCTATAATAGTTTACCTAACTTGAACATTACAACTACATCGTTGAGCGGGGATGTAATAATCAAATTAGATACATGAAGCTATCATCCTACATGTGAACCAAGCAAGAATTCTAGGTACATCCCTATCCTAAATGCTAATTCAAATTCCTAATTTTCTAAAAGAATAAAAACCTTATTCTATTTATCCCCACGTTCTATCTTTCTATTCCTCCTCTCGAGATCACAAGGTCGACAATATATATATTTTAAGGGTTGAGAATCCTTAAAATAGTTAAAATAAGGATGAACAAACAACCAAATATGATAAGAAATCTAAACAAATTGAATTCACAATGATAACAAACATGTTCTTGGCCTTAACCCCGAAAAAGGGGCGTTTAGCCACTAATAGACATAACCATAATCCAAATACTTGAATACATGGTTAAATATATTAAAAAAATAAAGTTAAAGTATATAAACCCTAAAAAACATGTGTATCAGACTCCTCAATCTCCCAAAGATGTCCAAAAGTGTTTCCAACAAGTACACAAAGTCCTATTTATAGACATGCCAATTTGGCCGTGTATAGGATTTGCAACGCATCGCTTTGGTCAAGACTACTGAAGGGACTGGAGTAGGGCATTAGATATCTAATGGAGAGAGTGATGAATCTAGTTGGATATATTGTGGATGGAGTGGCACATCGCAGACCAAACGCTTAGGCTCATTAGAAATTGCCTCTTGACGCCTATATTCTTCTAAGTGTTTCTCCTTCCATCCCTTGCCTTGTGGTGTTGTTTTCCTTTGGTTTATAACTTATATTTCATAATTATATCAGAATAATCAACTCACCAAGCATACTAAATTATCATACATAAAATATTATATCTCAAAACAGCACAACATCCACAACGATTAACTAAAAATACTAGCTAAGACCAAGCTCGTCCCCATTGATCGTTAACTTATTGTTCCGACTCTTGACTTAATCCAATTGACATTTTCACATTACAAACAATTTTTCCCATATATAATTAAATAATAATAACCTTAGGAACTTATTAAAAAATTTATAATCCACCATGATATACTAGAACAACACCTAGCTCAAGCTAGTCAAACTAGTTTTCTCGGTTGAACTCTAAATGATCAATTTAAACCCAAACTTGTTTGAAAACACCTTTAAACATTGTAATTAAATACTTGAACACTTATATGCTTATTTATATCAATATCAAAACATAAAGAACTCAAGAAGTCCTCAAAACAAGGCTAAATAAGCTAAGATAGTAACACTAAAGTGCATAAATACACCCAACATCACCACCCCACACTTAAAGCCTTGTTCGTCCTCGAAAAACTCTTTAATCTAAGCATCATAAGATGAGGAGACTCCAAATTTCTGCAACACGCAAAAAACTTCAAGATAGTACTATAATGACTATGTAGAATACAAGTTCCTACACTAAGCATGTTACAACACAATTGACAATTCAAGAATACCACTCCAAAACATCCTAGCCTCAAGAATTGACTTACCTAGGTGGAAAACTCATGCATATTGTTCAATCAAGGAAATCATACAAATCCCCCAACTATCATCAAACATATTCCCTCACCACAAGAGAGTTACCCATATTCACTCACATAAATGGACTTTATAACAAAATGGGTTCAAGAATCAAATTACGCTCACTCTCCCAAGAAATTCACAAGTTACACAGGATGAAGCATAGGCTTACCATTCGTGTAGTACTCCACTAACATCAGAATGATGAAGTTTAGGATCAAATAGGTGTTTAAAGGTTGTAATGTAGGCTGCGGGATGGGTAGGAACTATTCTGGCTAGTAATAGTGACTATTTTCCCTAAGCTCTTTAATACATCACATTTTGTTCAATCAATTCACCTTTAAAAACTACGTTACACCACTTTGATCTACCACATCTTCTATTTTGCCTCATCTCATTATGATTATTGACATACACTATGGTGGGAGTATTCTATGCACAACTTATTCAAATTGAATTTTTTTTATTCTTTTTATTAGTCAACTCCTAACCACAACACCTATCAAATTTACACACCAATAACTTTAACTTTGGGGATTCACTTTCAAATTTTCTCCTCTATTTTTTCAGACTCCTCACTCAATTATTTTTTTCACTAAGTGCTTAGGAGCTTTTGGATCAAATTCAGATCTATCAACAAAAGAATTAGGCTACATATGAGGCTGCCAAAGATAATAAGCTAAAGACTCAATAGGGCTAACTAGGATTATGCACAAGGGTAGGTAAAAATAAGGTATAAACTTGGCTATCAACGAAATGCCTATATCATCTCCTAAACCCACACTCTTTATTTCACTTTGCATACACACCAGGGAAGTTCTATGCATCACATGCCACAAGGAATATACAAACACCTCACACACACGTGGAACATGTTTAACCCAAGAAGGATCAACATAGACTCTTAACCAAACAACCACGTGATTTCAAATTAAGTCAACAAGTACGAAAGTGATAATCATGAGCCTAGGAGTCTAAAAAGTAGTCATTCACACAATCAATATTCTTTTTACAACTAAAACAATTTCATTATGTAATCAAATATAGAACCAAAAAGAACATCTTGCTTATTTCTAACACAAATTTTTTTAAATTTACCCTAATTATGGGAATTTACCCACCTCACTTAAAATCTACTTTGTCCTCAAAGTATACTTTATTGGTAGAGATAGAAATACTCCCTAAGGCCTTTAAGAATAGCTAGTAGCATCTTTATATAGCATCAAATATAGCACCAACAAGAACATTTTGCTTATTCCTAACACAAAATTTTTTAAATTTACCCTAATTATGGGAATTTACCCACCCCACACATAAAATCTACTTTGTCCCCAAAGTATACTTTATTGGTAGAGATAGAAATACTCCCTAAGGCCTTTTACACTAGATATTAGCATCTTTGTACATTAAGAGGGTCTATGGACCCCATACTTAATCTTCTCCATGCTCCTTATCTTAGGTTTTTTGGTACTCAGACTTGTGACTCAACAAAAACAATAACTAGTGAAGTAAAAACTAAAAATACTGAAAATAAAACATACCTAAACTTAACTTGAGTTTTCTCCCAAGAAGAGCCTGATTTAGTGTCGCGACCGACCCAATCTCTGACTCAACCGTATTTCTTCATCAACCATATTCCTTCATCCTCTTTCTCATACTCGGACACCATCTTCTTATTTGTTTCTAAACTCTTGAGTATGAACTCTCAAGGTCAATAACTTCTTCAACTTAGCATTTTCAGGCTCATCAATTTGTATCATGTCGGGCTTAGGTATTGGACACTTGGGCTAATCAAGGAGGTAGTCTGAAGAGGTCTTTTATGGAATAGAATCCACCACCTTACACTTATCCTCTTTGACCACAGTAATCATACAAAAATCTCCATAGTGGGAAATTGTCCTGAGCAGTTGTACACTTTAAAATCGCCTCTTTATCATCCAACCGCATTATGAGTGTTCCCTTTCTCACATTAATCAACGCTCCTCCCTTTACTAAAAATAGATTTCCCAAGATAAATATTACTTTTTCATCTGCCTGAAAATATAAAATAATAAAATCACCAGGAATAATAAACTTACCAACCTTGATGAGAACATCCTCTATGATTCCTTCTGGATAGGCTAGGGTCTAGTATGCTAACAGAAGTATCATTACGCTCGGTCTTGGATTTACCACGCCTAAGTTATTGAACAAGGAGATGGGCATCAAATTGACATTTGCCCCTAAATCACTCAGTTCATAGATTACCTCACTGTTGGCAATTTGAATGAGGAGAGTAAAACTCCCAGGATCTTTGAGTATTTGTGGAATCTTCTGCATTACTACAGAACGACTCTCATCAGTGAGTGCTACTGTCACAACATCCTGTTGCTTAACTGTATAAGTGACCATATTATTCAAGTACTTATCGTACTTAGGCATTCCCTGCAAAATAGCTAAAAGAGGTAAGTTAATGTGCAGCTCTTTGAATATGTCAAAGAACTTCTTGAAGCATACATCCTCCTTTGCCTTAATATTCTTCTGTGGGAAAGGTAGTGGTGGGATCTTCTTTACCTCTTGAACAACTTTGTTTTAGAGTACTTAAACCTTCTCAAATTTTTAGTAACTTGTTCAGAACCCTGTTGAGTAGTCAACTGTGCATCTACCTCCTTAGTTTTATTTTGAGGTCCTTCAATAATATGTTTACCATTCCTCAAAATGATTATTATTACTTGTTTAGGATTTTCAGTATCACTTGGCAAACCACCTTAAGGTTTGGTAGTTTATGCCTTAGCAAAATGGCCAATTTGCAACTTCAACCTCCTTGTAGCTACTTTCTGGCTCTTTATATCTACTACCAATTTCACTTCAGTAGCCATCATTTGCTTCAACATCTCTTCTACATTGTTGTTCTGAGTCGTGGCCTGATTATTCTGAACTTGCTGCTGCTGAAACTGCTGCTGGTTGTTCCATAAAGTATTTAGTGGCTGAGTTTACCAATTTTGATTGTAGGCATTCCTAAATGGTTCGCAGCACACATAGCCCTTGAATTCCCACTATTACCATAAACCTTACACCAACCCGCAGTCTATTGAATTACTTTAACTGTGGCTGCAGGCTGTGTAACCCCCAACTTAAATTTTCTTATATAATTTTATAGAGCAGCAATTTGGGTGGATATAACAACAAATTGATCCACTTCCAATACACCTGTAACCCTTTTTGTAGTATTTCTTGAGTGTAAATGCGATTCTGGATTTACTTGTGCAATTTGGTTCAACAAGGTATACAACTCATCATATGTCATCTCCAGAGCTTGACCACCTGCACTGAATCTAGAATTTTTTTTGTGTTATGGTCAAGTGCTTCAACAAAAGTATGAGCTAATACCTCATTGAACAACTGATGGTGTGGACATTCCTGAATAAACGCTTTGAACCGCTCCCAAGCATGATATAAATTCTTATCTGGCATTTGTTTGAAGAACACAATCTCTATGCAAAGTGTCAAAATCTTGCCAGATGGAAAGAATTGGATGAGGATTTTCTGGGCTAAGTCATCCCATGTTGTGATTGAATTTGCCAGCTCAACGTTCAATCACTTTTTTGCTTCACCCAATAGTAAAAAGAGGAATAGTGTAAGCCTAACATAATCAGCTAACACACCCGTAGGTATGAATGTTTCACTGATCTATAGAAAGTTTTACAAATGGATTTGTGTATCATAAAGTGAAAGCCTGTTAAACTGCCACTGCTGATCAAAGTTGCACCATTTTTTGTTTCATCTTAAAATTACCTCCAGTAGCCAGTTACTGAAAAAGAGAGGTCAAATTTGTCAGAAATAGGATTTCCACTTCTCTAACTGTCCTGCGGCCTTGTTATTTTTTATCCATAAGAGTAGGATTAACTTTATCTGCTTCAATTTGTGGGATACGAGAGAGAAGGATTGCTTCTCTTCTTCGATGATAAAAGCATTGCTCGGGTTTTAGGCTTGGTTCTACCAATTCCCTATCCCTTGCGATCTTACTAGTTTGAAAACCTATTGTATGCAAATAAAAAACCAAGAACAATCATAAATCTCCAAATAAATCTAAAAAGTAAAGTTAAAACAAAATTAGTTGCCAATTTACAAGTCTTCGACAACGACACCAAAAACTTATTGCACCCAAGCGCACACGCAAGTGTACGTAATCTCACCAAGTAATATAGTGGCCTTTTAACAAGCCAAGTATCAATGTCACATGGACTAGAGTTAAGCCACTACCAAATTCTAGTTCACTATTAAGATTAACTTAGTGCAAGCGTAACAAAAAGAGATTGTAAAATCATAAACTAAAAGTAAAGTAAACGATACATAAAGTAAAGAATTGAGACAATCAAGTTAAGGCACTATGAATAATCTTACTATGCTATTGAACTTCATTCATTAGATTTCTTATCCTAGTTATTGATTCCTAGGGTTTATTGTATGATCATGGTCTCCTGACCTCTAATCGTTTACCTAAATTGGATATTACAACTACATTGTTGTGAGAGGATGTAATAATCCAATTAGATTCATGAAGATATCATTCTACATATGAACCAAGCAATGCATCTAGGTACATCCCTGTCCTCTATGCTAATTCAATTTTTTTATTTCATAAAAGAATAAGAACCTTACTCTATTTATCCCCATATTCTATCATCCTATTCCCTCTCCCGAGATCACAAGGTTGATAATATATATATATTATAAGGGTCACAAATCCTCAAAATATTTAAAATAAGGAAGAATAAACAACCATATATGAAAAGCAATCTAAACAAATTCAATTCACGATGATAACAAATATGTTCTTGGCCTTAACACCGAAAAGGGGGCATTCAACCACTAATAGACATAACCATAATCCAAATACTTGAATACATGATTAAAAAACATGTGCAAAAGCCTCCTCAAGCTCCCAAAGAAATCCAAAAGTGTTTCTGTAACGCCCTGAATCTGGTACCCAGAATGCTACATGGTGCTTATGACCCCGAAGGACGATAAGCTAACCCATGACTGATATCTGTACCTGAACACTGCATAATATACTGTGTAAATATGGAAATAAAGGTTGTAAGGTCGTAAGGTTCAAAAATGAGACACAATATCTAATAAAATATAACATCTGTGTGGGATATGAAATACCGAAAACAAACTAATAAACTGACTAAACATGATAGTATGAAAAGCCTCTAACTGTCTGAATAAGGAGTTGATGGGACATGTTCCCAACTAACTCCAACTACTGAAATAAACTAAGTACTGAAATAATAAGATAATGTTTATGTCTTCGAAGGATGAGGACTCACTGTTGACTCTGACTGCTAAGTATTGGAATGCTACTGATGCTTTGGAGATTGTGCTTCTAAAACTATGGTATAAAATACCATAGAACATATGTGTCAATACAATTTAATGTACTGGTATGCATGTGAGGTAGGCTGAATGCAAAGGGTTCACATGCATGAACTATACTAACTAACTGAATAACATGAATGTGAGAATACAAACGTGAATACATAATAACTGTAACTTAGTTCATGATAACATAATTACTAAATATGAGTACTGATAACATAAGATACTTATAGCCATATAATTGAAATAATTAATACTGAGCGACTGTATCTGACAGTCTAATTTATGATGGAACTAGCTGAGTTTCATTTTGTTCTAAGATGACTGCATCTGACACTCCTAAATTCTATATAACTATCTACATTCTATTACTAAGACTGAATGATTGTATCTGACAGTCCTGATCTGTAACTGAAATTGTGGGAAGTAGTTATCTAACTGACATGCCCTAAATAATGTAATATAGTTGTTTTAGGGTCCAATCTGTAACCCCAATTGGAAGGGTGTTAATATAATTTCACTGGTAAGCACAAGCTATGGGTGACCCTGATCTAATAGTGTACCCAAAAGAGAATGGTGGGACCCTCATCTGACAGTGTTTATCCACCTCAACAACCCTCATCTGACAGTGTTGATGTCTCAACCTATGTTGAAAACATATTTCTTGAATATAAGGACGACTTCTAAGAATCACACCCTCATCTGACAGTGTGAGTTCCCATCCTTGGGTTCACTCGGTGCTAATTCCTACTCCCATTTGAATAGACACTGAACATAGATTACTGAACTGAACTAGATTGAATTAACTGAGTTTCCATTGACTGGCGGAATAGTACTGAGATTACTGTATTACTGAGCTTTCCTGAGTCACATGACTGATTGAGTTCTACGGATCATGGCTTGACTGAGGATATCGTGAAAAAATGAAACTAACTCTAGGCACATAACTATATTTTTTGGGTACAAGTACCCCCAGGACTCGATGGGAAGAAATTGACAAAGCATGACTTTCTTGAATACATGACCAACATCAAAATCCATAATACAATAAGGTAGAGATTTCATGAAGTACAAGTTATAAAGAACCACAATGGCTACATATATATACATACTTCATTGACTAAGACATTTCATCAAAAACTTGACGCGCATAAACTTGTACATGAATGGAGATTTCATATTATTATAATAGTATGACACTTTTCCTTCACATAGGGTTTTAGTCAAACACATGGGGAGCATGCTTTGGTATACCATCATCAACACATCTAATAATCATGGATATATCAATCAAATTGTAAATTAAAGGGGGTTTATCATGATTATTAAGAAAATTTTCATATACTAAGGTCAATCATTGGAATATGTAATTTAAAATATGAATAAAAACCCCACAACATCATGAACATGAATTTCAATTCTATTTAAATCATGAACATTCATAAATACACAAATCTTGTATTTTGAAAAGAGATTCTTGAGCCTCATGGGTTAAAGAGACCCATGAATCAACACATGACATACCTTGATACTTGATTTGGGAATATTGATGAAAGAATCCTTGAGATTTGAATCTTGAATTCAAAATCCCCCTTCTTGTTCTTGAGAGAATTTGAGAGAAAGGAATGTATTTTGGTGAAATAGAGGCTGAATTCAGTATTTATGGATCTTTGGGGTGAAGGGAAAATACCAAAATACCCCTCCAAAACCATTTAGAAAATACTGAATTCTAACGGCTGACGATATTGGCCTGATGTCGTCACATATATGATAAGCCGTAAGCTCATGTAGTCACTTGATGCTGGAATTTATGAATTTCTGCCTAAGGCTGATGACATTAGCTGATAAGTCATCAGATCTGTGATAAGCCGTGAACTAATGTCGCCACTTAGTTGCCAGGCTAACATGCTAGAGTAAAATGGGTATAACTTTTTGCTTCGATATCGGATTTGGGTGAAATTGGTATAGTTGTAAAGATAATTCAATTATATATATGTTGGTGGGTTATGAGAAAAAAATTCATAGTATAATAAGATATATTCCCATTTGAAGTTCACTATACCAATATCCTTCCCATGAATTCAATCGGTAAGGAATGTTTTGATTCACCTAATAGCTATGATGTATTTGAGACCTTAATTGACATAAAACTTGATCCTAAAACTACCAATGAATCATGATGTACTATGAATAAGCTTGAAATATGGTGCTAATATTGATTTGCATTTTTTGGGGTATTACAATATCTACCCCTTGGGAATATTCATCCTCGAATGAGACTGATTAGACTGAGAGAAATGATAAATGAAAGTACATACTGGACATGTACAAATAAAGCATGATTTCATGAATGACATGACTAATAAGCTGGTTTTATCATATTGAACATGCATTTCTGATGCATGAATACATGACTGAGCTGACACATGAATGCATGATTGAATATGTAATGGTACTTGGTACCAAGTTTATAATGGAAATCTAAACATGAAACTAAATAAGATTAAGTAAAATTATTACCTTGAGCTGATTCTGAGTTTACATAGAAGAGCTGAGGGTACTTGGTTGACATGTCTTCTTCTGCTACCCAAGTAGCTCCCTCAACGGACTGATTTCGCCAATAAACTTCGACCAGAGGGACTTCTTTGTTCCTTAGTCTACGAATCTGGTAGTCAAGGATTTCAACTAGAATTTATTCATAAGAGAGAAGGTTCTAAACATCTATGCTCTGAATAGGGACTACATTTGTTGGGTCACCTATGCACTTCTTGAGCAAAGAGACATGAAAGACTGGGTGAACTGAGGCTAGATCTGAAGGCAATGTGAGGTCATAAGCTACTTTGCCGAAGCGACTGAGAATTTTGAAGGGACCGACATATCTGGGACTAAGCTTTCCCTTCTTGCTGAATATCTTCACTCTCTTCATGGGAGAGATCTTTAGATAGACAAAGTCACCAATTTTTAACTCGATATCCTTTCTGCGTACATTTATATAAGACTTCTGTTGGCTCTGAGCAACCCAAAGTCTCTCTCTAATTAACTGAACTTTTTCTAAGGCATCAAATACCAAGTCAGGCCCTATGACTGAGGCATCACTAACTTCAAACCAACCAACTGGAGATCTGTATCTCCTACCGTAAAGAGCTTCGAAAGGATCCATATGAACACTGGAATGATAGCTGTTGTTGTATACAAACTTAATCAATGGCAAGTGGTCATCCAAAATTTCCTTGAAATCAATTGCACACGCCCTTAGCATATCCTCCAAGGTCTGAATGGTCCTTTCTACTTGACCATCTGTCTGGGGATGAAAGGTTGTACTGAGATGAATTTGGGTACCAAGACCCTTTGGAATGCTTTCCAGAAGTGAGAGGTTAATTGGGTACCTCTATCTAAAATAATGGACAACGGAATATCGTGTAATCTGACCAAATCCCTAATATAGAGTTTGGCCTAGTCCTCGGCTGAATAAGAGATATGAACTGGAAGGAAATAAGTTGATTTGGTCTTCCTATCTACAATGACCCAAACTAAATCATACTGATGGCGAGTACGTGAAAAACCCATCACAAAGTCCATGTTCACTTCTTCCCATTTCCAGGTGGGAATAATGAACTCTTGCATAGAACTACTAGGCTTCTGATGCTCTATTTTAACCTACTGAGATGTAGACAACTTAGCTATAAACTCTGCAACATCTCTTTTAATCCTACTCCATCAATAGATCTTCTGCAAGTCGCAGTATATCTTTGTGGCCCTAGAATGAATACAGTAGCGCACACCATACACTTCTACAATAATTCACTGTCTCATGTCATCTACACCTGGAACACAAAGATGACCCTGACAACGCAGAACACCATCTCCCCCTTGGAATAAAACCTCAACCTTCTGATCCTTGACTGACTCTTTCAACTTGACTAGACTGAGATCTCTATCTCGCTTTTCTTTTACCTCGAAAACTAGAGATGATTCTGAACTACTCTAAACTTATACATTACCCTCCTATGTATCAACTAAGCAAACACCTAGTCTAGAAAGATGATGGACTTCCTAAGCTAACTTCTTCTTACTGTCCTAAATATGAGAAACACTATCCATAGACAGTCTGCTGAGAGTGTCAGCCACTATATTATCCTTTCCTGGATGATAAAGGACACTCATGTCATAATCTTTCAAGAGCTCTAACCACCTTCTCTAGTAGAGGTTAAGATATTACTAAGAGAATACGTACTGAAGGCTCTTATGGTCTGTGAACACATCTACATGAACACCGTATAGATAATGCCTCTAAATCTTTAAGGGAAATACTATGGTTGCTAACTCAAGATCATGATTTGGATAATTCTTCTCATAGGGTTTAATCTATCCGGAGGCATAGGCTATGACCTTACCATGCTGCATAAGGACACAACCCAAACCTACTCTGGATGCATCATAATATACTACGATTCCATCTGAACCATCTAGAAGAGCTAGGACTAGAGCTGAGGTGAGTCGAGTCTTCAGCTCCTAAAAACTCCTCTTGGAAGGATCTGAACACTGAAACTTGACCTTTTTTTGAGTTAATTTGGACATAGGGGATGCAATAGAAAAAAATCCCTCAACATCTATAACAGCCAGTCAAATCCAAGAAACTCCTGATATTTGATTGAGATACAGGGCGAGGCTAGTTTCTTACCGCTTCGGTCTTTAGAGGATCAACCCTAATGCCATCAGTGGAAATGATATGACCAAGCAATGCTACTGACCTTAGCCAAAACTCACACTTACTAAATTTGGAAAATAACTGATGATATCTGTGAGTCTGGTGTACAATTCTGAGATGGTCTGCATGATCATGCTCACTGCGGGAATAGACCAAAATGTCATCTATGAAGACTATGATGAACATATCTAAGTACTTCTTGAAAACTTGGTTCATCAAGTCCATGAAAGCTGCTGGGGCATTAGTAAGACCAAAGGACATAACTAGGAATTCGAAGTGACCATATCAAGTTTGGAAACCTATTTTCAGAATGTCACATTCCTTGACTCTGAGCTGATGATAGCCTGATCTGAGGTCTATCTTAGTAAAATAGTTGGCACCCTAAAGTTGGTCAAACAAGTTGTCATTATAGGGAAGTGGATACTTGTTCTTGACCGTGACTTTATTGAGGTGACGGTAATCAATGCACATTCTTATAGAACCATCTTTCTTGCACAAGAATAAGACTGGTGCGCCCTACGGGGACATGCTGGTCCAGATGAACCCTATATCAAAGAGATCCTTCAACTGCTCTTTCAATTCTCTGAGTTCTGCAAGTGCCATTCTATATGGCAGAACAGATATAGGCTGAGTATCTAGAAAAAGATCAATGCCAAAGTCTATTTCCCTTTTGGGAGGAATTTTGGGAAGATTTTCAGGAAAGACATCTGAATATTCATTCACGAATAGGAGTTTTGGAACTAGTATCCTTAACTCGAACAAGATGATAGACACATCCTTTAGACATCATTTTCCTTGCCCGAACCTAGGAAACAAGATAACCTCTGAACGTTGTAGTACTACCCCTCCACTCTAGGACAGGTTCATTTAGAAATTAGAACAAAACTATTCTATTTCTGCACTCGACTATGGCATAGAAGGAGTGAAGCCAATCCATGCTGAGAATGACATCAAAATTAGTCATCTCTAATTCGACTAAGTCTGCTGAAGTGACTTTCTAAAATATCATAACCAGACAATTCCTGTATACCCGTTGGGATATGATGGTCTTACCCACTAGGGTAGAGAATGAAAAGGGTTCTGCTAGAATTTTAAGACTGATTCCAAAATTGCCTGCTATATAAAGAGTAACAAAACACAAGGAAGCACCTGGATTTAGCAAAGTGTAAACATGTAAGTCAAAGATCTGTAATGTACCAATAACCATATTAAGAGAATTTTTCTAATCCTGTCGAGAGTGGAGAGCATAAAGTCTGTTTGGGTATTGCCCACTAGTAGCACTGGAAGTGGCACCCTGCTGATTTGGGCAACCGAACTGAGCTGAGGAACGGTACTGCTGACCCTGATAACCTGACTATGGACAATCTTTGACTCTGTGTCCTGTATTACCACATTCAAAATAGACATCACTGCCAGCTCTGCAAACATCCTTGTGGGTCTTACCACAAGTCTGACAAAGGGGATTAGTTCGGGCATTGCTGACACTTCCCTGAGACTTAGATCCTGGTGCCCTATCTCTATTACTATCCCTAAACTTGGGAGATGCAACACTAGCTGAAAAAAAAGCTAGCACTGATGACTTAGGATGAAACTAAGAATGGTTTCCTCCTTCTAATTTGGACTGGGCAACGTTGAAACTACCTGTCCTTGCTCTCTTATTCTGGTTCTCCCTCATTTTAATCTCTTGCTCCTCTATCTGCTGAGCATGAATCATAAGCCTGACTAAATTTATGTTACTATTCAACAACGCAGACCTACACTCATTAACCACACTATCATTCACCCCAGAAATAAACTTACTCATCTTGGCCCTGCTGTCAGCAACTACATGAGGAGAATATCTGGCTAATTGAGTAAAATTAATATAATACTCTTTCACCACCATGTTTCCCTATCTGAGGTTGATGAATTCTAACACCTTATCTTCTCTTAGCTCTAGGAGAAAGAACCTCTCTAAGAATGCGGTGACAAACTCCTCCTACTCTATAGGTCCTGCATCAACTGATCTTTCTGACTTCCACTACTTGTACCAAGTTTGGGAAACATCCTGCAACTGATATGCAGCTAGATCAACACTCTCACTAGGAGTAACCCCCATGATGTTTGTAACCTTTTGAATGCGATCGATGAATTCCTGAGGGTCCTCATCTGACATAGACCCAAGAAAGGATGGAGAATTCATTAGGGTAAAGTCCTGAATCCTGGCTTTAGCTGAATTGACCACTAGGTAGGCCGAAACAATAGGTGGTCATTCATTCTAAGCAGCAACTGACTGAGCAAGAGTAGTGAATGCAGCTCTGAACTCTGCATGAGAAAAATGTTCGCCCAAAGGATCTTCGGGATGAGGGGCTGGCTGATTCTCGTTTCTTATTTTAGGAGGCATGTTCTGTAGAAGAAAGGAAGAAATGGATTAGACTGAGAGATTATCTTGAGATTATGCTCACTGGCATGACATGAATACTGAAAGAAGGGAGACTATTCCTAAAACATCGTATAGCGTCCTGCTCATAAATATGGCGCGCAATATACCCATGTACAAGACTCTACTAGATGTGAATTTTAGACTTTCTAGGATACTATTGAACCTTAGGCTCTGATACCAAGTTTGTAATGCCCCAAATCTAGTACCCAAAATGATAAACGATGCTCATGACCCCGAAAGACCACAAGCTAACCTATGACTGATATCTATACTAGAACACTACATAATATACTATGTAAATACAAAAATAAAGGCTGTGAGGACATATGGTTCAAAATTGAGACACAATATCTAATAAAATATAACATATGCGTGGGGTATGAATTACCTAAAACAAACTAATAAACTGACTGAACATGATAGTCTGAAAAGACTCTAACTATCTGAATGAGAAGTTGATGGGACATGTCCCCAACTAACTCCAACTACTAAAATGAATGAAGTACTGAAATAATAAGATAATGCTCATTTCCTCGAAGGATGAGGACTCATTATTGACTCTGATTGCTGAGTACTGGAATGCTACTGATGCTCTGGAGATCGCGCTTCTGAACCTATAGTATAAAACACCATAGCGCAAATGTGTCAGTATGATTGAATATACTGGTATGCATATGAGGTAGGCTGAATGCAAAAGGTTCACATGCATGAACTATACTAACTGACTGAACAACATGAATATAAGAATACATGCGTGAATACATAATAACTATAATTGAGTTCTTGATAACATGATTACTGAATCTGAGTACTGATAACATAAGATACTGATAGCCATATAACTCAAATAACTAATACTGAGTGACTGTATATGACAGTCTAGTTTCTGATGGAACTAGCTGAGTTTCATTCTATTTTGAGGTGACTGCATCTGACAGTCCTGAATTCTGAAGAACTATCTGAGTTCTATTACTAAGACTGAATGACTGTATCTGACAGTCCTGATCTATAACTGAAACTGTGGGAAGTAGTCGTCTAACCGATATGCCCCAAATAACATAATATAGCAGTATTGGGGTTCAATCTATAACCCTAATTAGAAGAGTGTCAATACCATGCTACTGGTAAGGACAAGCTGTGGGCGACCCTGATCTGATAATGTCCCCAAAAGATAATGGTGGGACCTTCATTTGATAGTGTTTATCCACCTCAACAACACTCATCTGACAGTGTTGATATCTCAACCTATATTGGCTACATAGTTCTGAAACGCAAGGATGACTTTTAAGAATTACACCCTCATCTGAAAGTGTGTGTTCCCATCCTTGGGTTCACTCGTTGTTAATTCCTACTCCCATATGAATAGACACTGAACATGTATTATTGAACTTAACTGGACTTAATTAACTGGACTGAATTAACTGAGTTTCCGTTAACTTACGGAATAGTACTGAGATTACTGTTTTACTGAGCTTTCTTGAGTCATATGACTGACTGAGTTTTATGGATCATGGCTTAACTAATGATATTATGAAAACATAATACTAACTCTAGGCACACATCTATATTTTTTGGGTACAAGTACCCCCAGAACTCGATGGGAAGAAATTGACAAAGCATGACTTTCTTGAATACATGACCAACATCAAAATCCATAATACAATAAGGTAGAGATTTCATGAAGTACAAGTTATAAAGAACCACAATGGCTACACATATATCCATACTTCATTGACTAAGACATTTCATCAAAAACTTGACGTGCATAAACCTGTACATGAATAGAGATTTCATATTATTATACTAGTATGGCACTTTTCCTTCCCATAGGCATTTAGTCAAACACATGGGAAGCATGCTTTGGTTATACTATCATCAACACATCTAATAAAAATGGATACATCAATCAACTTATTAATTTAAGGGGGTTTATCATTATTATTAAGCAAATCTTCGTATACTAGGGCCAATCATTGGAATATGTAATTTAAAGCATGAATCAAAACCCCACAACATCATGAACATGAATTTCAATTCTATTTAAATCATGAACGTTCATAAATACACAAATCTTGTATTTTGAAAAGATATTCTTGAGCTTCTTGGGTGAAAGGGACCCATGAATCAACATATGACATACCTTGATACTTGATTTGGGAAGATTGATGGAAGAATACTTGAGATTTAGATCTTGACTTGGAAATCCCTCTTCTTGTTCTTGATAGATTTTGAGAGAAAAGAATGTATTTTGGTGAAATGGAGGCTGAATTTAGTGTTTTTGGAGCTTTGGGGTGAAGGGAAAATACCAAAATACCTCTCCAAAACTATTTGGAAAATGCTGAATTCTACGGCTGACAATATTAGGCTGATGTCGTCACATATATGATAAGCCCTTAGCTCATGTCGTCACTTGATGCTGTAATTTATTAGTTTTTTCCTAAGGTTGACTACATTAGCTGATAAGTCGTCAGATATGTGATAAGCCGTCAGCTAGTGTAGTCACTTAGTTGCCAAGCTAACATGCTGGAGTAAAATGGGTATAACTTTTTGTTCCGATATCGGATTTGGGAAAAATTGGTATCATTGGAAATCTAATTCAATTATATATATTTTGGTATGTCATTAGCTCAAAAATTCATAGTATAACAAGAGATATGCTCGTTTGAAGTTTATTATACCAATATCCTTTCCAAGAATTCAATCCGTAAGGAATGTTTTGATTCACCTAATAGATAGGACGTATTTGAGACCTTAATTGACATAAAACTTGATCATTAAACTACCAAATAACCATGATGTACTATGAATAAGATAAAAATATGGCGCTAATAGTGATTTGCATTTTTCAGGGTATTACAATTTCCAGTAAGTACACAAAGCCTGATTTATAGACATGCCAATTTGGCTGTGCGTGGGATTTGCAACGCGTCATATTGGTAATGTCTACTAGAGTTTGTGGTGAACAATTTTGGATATCTCATGGAGGGAGTGGAAATTTATAAACTAAAAGTAAAGTAAACGGTGGGTAAAGTAAAGACTTGAGACAATCAATGGAGGAAATCCCAGGGTTATGGGACTATGAAAAATCGTACAACATTATTAAACTTTATTTGTTAGATTGATTATCTTGGTTATTTATTCGTAGGTTTTATCTCATGATCATGGTCTCCCGACCTCTAATCGTCAATCTAAATTGGATATTACAACTACACCATTGAGCGGTGATGTAATAATCCAATTAGATGCATAAAGCTATCATCCTACATATGAACCAAGTAAGGCTTCTAGTTACATCCCTGCCCTAGATGCTAATTCAAATTCCTTATTTTATAAAAGAATAAGAACCTTACTCTATTCATCCCCATGTTCTATGTTTCTATTCTCCCTCCCGAGATCTCAAAGTTGACAATATATATATATATATATATATATATATATATATATATATTATAAGGGTTATGAATCCTCAAAATAGTTAAAATAAGGATGAAAAAATTACCAAATATGATAAGCAATCTAAAAAAATTCAATTCACAGTGATAGCAAACATCTTCTTAGCCGTAACCCTAAAAATGGTGTGTTTAGCCACTAATAGACATGGCTGAAATCAAAATACTTGAATACTTCATTAAATATATTCAAAAGCTAAAATTAAATAATATAAACCATAAAAAATATGTGCAACATCCTCCTCAAGTTCCCAAAGGTTTCCAAAAGTGTTTCCAACAAGTACACAAAATCATATTGATAGACATGCCAATTTGGCCGTGGGTGGGATTTTCAACACGTCGCATTGGTCAATCCTACTGAAGGGAGTGGAATGAGGTATTGGATATATCATGGAGAAATTGGAGAATCGCGGCCTAAATGCGTAGGCTCACTGAAAATTGCCTCTTGACGCCTATATTCTTTTAAGTATTTCTCCTTCCATCCCTCACCTTGTGGTGTTGTTTTTCTTCTGTTTATAACTAGTATTTCATCAATATATCACCATAATCAACTAAAAAATCACAATAAATTATCATACATCAAATATTATAATTCCAAAAAACACAACATTCCCAACGATTAACTAAAAACACGAGCTAAGACCAGGCTCGCCCACATTGATCTTCAACTTATTTTTCCAACTCTTGACTTGATCCAATTGAACTTTAAACATTAAAAAAAGTTTTTCCACATATAATTATGAAATAATAATATTCGAAACTTATTCAACACATTAAAATCCACCATGATAGACTAGAACAACACCTAGCTCAAGCTAGTCAAACTAGTTTTTTTCGGTTTAACTCAAAATTATCAATTTAAACCTGAACTTGTTTGAAAAACCCTTTAAATATTGTAATTACATACTTGAACACTTATATGCTAATTTATATCAACATAAAAAAATAACTTAAGAAGTCCTCAAATTAAGGCTAAATAAGCTAAGATAACAACCCTAAAGTGCATAAATACACCCAACATTAGAGGATCCACGGGAGTTTTTGGATATGGTTCAAAGGGTTGAAGACATCATAGGTGTCACTTATAGTGAGAGTGTATACTTGTCTATATATCAGTTATAGGTGTAGGTCACACCTGGTTTAAATAGTGGAAGTAAGACAAGGATACAGAAGCTGGGCCTATGGAATGGGAGGAGTTTTCCATGACATTATTAGATAGGTTCTTCACTAGAGTTGAGGTATTTTAAGGTTAAGGAGTTCATAAACTTGAAGTAGGGTAGTATGAGTGTGAAGGAGTACTCACTCAAGTTCACTCAGTTGGCGAGATATGCTCCTACTGTAGTGGATGACAATAGGTCTAGGATGAGTAAGTTCATATCTGGTGTATCTGATAGTGTGGACAAGTAGTGTAGGACCTCCATGTTGATTAAGAATATGCACCTGTCTATACTTATGGTTCATGCTCGGCAGATTGAGGAGGAAAAACTTAAAGAGAAATAAAGAGAGAAAATAAGAGGGATAGAATAGGTAGTTTCAATTTTTTTCAGCCAAAGTCGGAAGGCGGTAACCAATACCAGTTACTAGAAATTTTCAGACCAATCTCCATCGTTATCCAGTGCGCCAGTGCCTATGTTCAGGCAGGATAGTCGGGATAGAGTGCCAGGCTCTAAGTCCCAGGGTAGTGTGAACAGTGGTCAAACTAATCTACTCTATAAGAGGTGTTGTAAGAATCATTAAGGTGAGTGTAGAGTTTGAAGTGATATTCATTTTGGGTGTGGTAATAAAGGCCACAGGATTAGAGATTTCCCCGTAGGTGTGTGGAAGGGAAGGAACGATCGTCAGTAGGGTCAGATAAGCTCTTTAGTAGCACCAGCAGGTCACCCGACTCAGCAAAGTACTACTTCCAATACCATTAGTGGATAGCGCAAAATTAGATTGTATACCCTCCAGACTCGCTAGGATCAGTAAAGTTCTCCTGATATGGATATAGGTACATTACAAGTTTTCCATCTGCATAAATATGTCTTGTTATACCCTAGAGGTTCACTTTTTTTTGTTGCTCCTTATATAACTATTGACTTTGGTATCAGTCCTGAAATATTAGTAGAGAAATTCTCAGTGTCTACCCCAATGGGTAATTCTATTATATCCAGATGGGTATACAAAAACTGCCCAGTCATAGTGTCTAAGAAAGTTACTTTCAGTTGATCTTATAGAGTTAAAGATAACTGATTTTGATGTCATTCTCAACATGGATTGGCTCCACTCATGTTATGCCTCAATTGACTATAGAAATAAAGTTTTTCAATTCCATTTTCCTAATGAACCAATTATCAAATGGATGGGTAGTACTTCAGTGCTTAGAGGTCAGTTCATTTCATATCTCAAGGCAAGAAAGATGATATCCAAGGGGTATTTTTAATATCTCATACAATTAAAGGACTCAAGTTCTTAAAAAATCAGTCTTGATTCAGTTTTTGTAGTAAGTGAATTTTTAGATGTGTTGTCAGAGGATCTTTCCAGAGTTCCTCTCAAAAGGGAGATAGACTTTAGAATAGATCTCCTTCCAGATACCCAACCTATTTAAATTCCCCCTTACAGAATGGCTCCAGCTAAGCTTAAGGAATTAAAGGACCCATTAAAAGATATCTTAGGTAAGTGTTTCATCAAGCCTAACATTTCCCCATGGGGCACTCCAGTTTTTTTTTTATATAAGAAATACGGTTCTATTAGAATGTTCGTTGACTACCGCCAGTTGAACAAAGTCACAATCAAGAATGAGTATCCTCTCCCAAGAATTGATGACTTGTTTAACCAATAATAGGGTGTAGGTTATTTCTCTAAAATAGCCCTCAGATCTGTCTATCATCACTTAGAGTCAAAGAATGTGACATTTTAAAGGAAATCTTCAGGACTTGGTATGGTCACTTCAATTTCCTGGTTATGTCCTTTGGACAAACAAATTCCTCTGTAGCTTTCATGGACTTTATGAATAGGGTTTTCAAACATACTTGGACATGTTCATCATAGTCTTCATTGATGACATCCTTTTCTGTTCCTATTGTAAGAATGATCATACAGACCATTTGAGAGTTGTTTTGCAGATCCTTAGCGATCATCAGTTATTCACTAAGTTCAATAAGTGTAATTTTTTTTGAGATCAATAGCTTTACCTGATCATATAGTTTCTGGTGATGGAATCCTAGTTGACCCTGAAAAGATTAAAGTAGTGAGAAACTGTCCTAGACCCATCTCTCTATTAGATATCAGGAGTTTCTTGGGTTTAGCTGGCTATTACAAATGGTTTGTTGAAAAGTTTTCTTCTATTGATTGTCCCATGTCTCAACTGACTAAAAAAAAGTCTAATTTCAGTGGTCAGATTCCTACGAGAAGAGTTTTCAGAAGTGGAAGACTTGACTCACTTCTTCCCTAGCGTTGACTTTACCAGATAGTTCGAATGGATTTGCAGTATACTGTGATGTTTCTGGAGTTGGTCTAGGATATGTGTTAATACAGAGAGGTAAGGTCATAGCCTATTTCTCTAGTTAGTTTAAACCTCAGGAGAAGAATTACCCAACCCATGATCTTGAGTTTGCAGTTGTGGGTTTTGTCGTAAAGATTCAGAGGCATTATCTTTATGGGGTTCATGTGGATGTGTTCACGAATCACAAGAGTTTACAATATGTTTTCATGCAGAGAGGTCTAAAACTTTGTCAGAAAAAGTGGCTTGAACTATTATAAAATTATGACATGAGTGTGTTGTATCATCTAGGCAAGGCCAATGTAGTGGCTGATGCCCTTAGTAGATTTTCTATTTGTAGTGTTACTCATGTCGAGGATGATAAGAAAAATTTAGTCCATGTGGTTCATCAGCTTGCTAGATTAGGTGTTTGGTTGGCTAATTCAGCTAAAGGTAGAATATGGCTTTAGAATGGTTCGAAATCTTCATTGGTTGCCGAAGTGAAAAAAAAGCACAATAGTGATCCTAGTTTGGTCAAGTTGAAGAAGACGGCTAGAGATTATAAGGTAGAGGTTTTCTCCCAAGTGGGATATTGTGTGTTTCATTATCACGGTAGATTATATGTTCCATGTGTTGGTAGTTTGAGACAACGAATTTTACTAGAAGCTCATGGTATGCATTATTCTATTCATCATGGAGGTACTAAGATGTACCATGATTTGCGGGAAATCTATTAGTGGAGTGGTATGAAGAAAGATATTGCAGAGTTTGTGGCTAAGTGTTTGAATTGTTAGTAGGTTAAGGTTCAGAACCAAAGGCCTAATAGTACACTTCGGGAGTTTATCATCCCCACTTGAAAATGAGAGGTGGTGAACATGGATTTTGTAACAGCGTTGCCTCACATGCATCATCAACATAATTCAATATGGGTCATTGTAGATAGGATGACCAAGTCAGCCCATTTCTTGCCAGTTCATACTTCATATTCAGCTGAGGTTACACTAGACTCTATTGCAAGGAGTTGGTTGCATGGGCTTTCGCTGTCTATCATTTTAGATAGGGGTACTAAATTTACCTATCAGTTTTGAAATAGTTTATCTATCATTCCGTTGTCATCCCTAAGTCCCTTTGCCTTATATCTACATAGGACGTTTGGAGACTTTGGGTGGTCTTAATACTATCTAGAATCACCTTCACCTTTTCCATAGCATAGTGAACCAAGTCGAGACCATACAACTTATTCTGACCAAGCTAGAACCACCCAATAGAAGACCTACACCTCCTGCCATACAAAGCCTCGTACGGATCCATCCCAATGCTAGCGTGATAGCTATTATTAGATGTAAACTGAATAAGAGGCAAATAGTCAATCCAACTACCACCAAAATTTATCCCTCAAGACCTCAACATATCTTCCAAAGTCTGCATCATCCTCTCTGCTTGTCTATCCATCTGAGGGTGGAAAGCAGTGCTAAGGTTCACCTTTGTACCTAAGCCTCACTGAAGGAAAACCAAAAGTGAAATGAGAATCAAGTACCTCAATTAGAAATGATGCAAATTGGAGCACCATGCAACTCTACCATCTCCTTAATGAAGAGATTAATATAATCCTCTTCCAAATAATTAGTCCTCACTGGCAAGAAGTGAGAGGACTTAGTCATCCTATCCATGAGACTCAAATATAATCAAACTAATGATAGGGTCGCAGATGACCAGTAATGAAATATATATTAATCACTTCCCATTTCCACACAAGCAACTTAATCTCTTGAGACAACCCACCAAGTCTTAAGTACTTCTCATTCACTTGCTGAAAAATCAAACACTTAGCCACAAAATTGGCCACATCCCTTTTCAAGTTATTCCTCTAATAAATTTCTATTAATTCATGATGATACAAGTGAGGAAAAATCAAAATCCTATGATGAATATGATGAGAGCAGGAGTGAGGAGCATGTTGCTCCTATTGATATCCAACCACCACCACCATCTCAAATCCCATTATCCATCGAACCTTCTTTGGTGAATATCATTAAACGGTGGGGGTAGCCTAGAATACAGGATACAGGGGATAAAAGTAAACCCATCCATAGGAAAATAAATATGGGGATACATCTGGAGAGAAGGTTGATTGTGGCTGGCATATTTGAGATTCCTGAGTTTGAGGCCCAGTTCTAAAAATACCATTTTTGTGGATGACCACGACTCCTAGAAAATTCATTCTTATATCAGTGCGGGATTTCAATGCATCTTAGAAAGAAGAAATAAAGATACAATATGGAAGGGTGGTGAGCCAATTACTTATTGACTATTATAGGAGTTCAGGTGAACATCTCCTCGAAGACTATTTCAAAAATTCTGTATGGATCTAATTTTCAACCACTAGTGAATACGGTCAAAGTTTATATCGCATGGATGAAATAGGAAAAATAAAAAAGAAACAAATGGGTAATACAGATAAAATGATGCATTTCTGATGGATGATGAGTATTATTACTGCGAATGGAGAAGAAGCTAGTCGGGTAGTTGGTGGTCATTGAATTTATAGTAGAATACAAAGACCACACTGAACTTTGAGGCAAAGATGTGGAGGAATATTACCCGTCATAGGTTGTGTCCAACAACTGGGGACAACATACTTAGTGCATTATTCATAACATTAATAGCTGGACTCATGAATAGGTATGAGTTTGATGTTGCACAGTTCATTACTAAAGAGATATGTGACCAAGCAGTGGGTACTGATGTGTTTCTGGAATTCCTATAATTGTTGACTCAAATATTCTTAGAGGAGGGGGTACCAAAACTCTTGAATATAGATCAGTATATTGAGACAAATAACACCACTGACTTAAGGTTGATTTAGGATGGAACAAATCCTATGTCAAAACAGGCCAAACAAGGAGCAACATTGCCAGCTGAGGTTCTTCAGAACAGGGATGCGAGTACTAAGGTTGCTGGATTCACTAAGGTAGATGATACTCTATTTGGGGGTGGGCCATATGAGACCCAGCCTTTTGATGCGGCAGGTACATCCAACCCATAGACTGCTGCACCACGTCTATCCACATCCAAACTATTTTCTGTAGGATATGTTATCATTCCATAGGCATTATGAAATCAGATGATGAAAATATTAAGAACTGTAGAGACGAATGTGTGGTTGATAGAGTAGGGCATAAATCCATGGGTTGACAAAAGACCTGAAGAAGAAAGCATAAAGATATAAAGGAGATTGGATGGTTTCTTTATGAGGTTCACTCATTATTTTGAAGGTGTTCAATGCCCTGACATAGCAGAAGTCAAGGCTAAGGTAGCAGAGCTAAGAAAAATGGTTAATGAATTACATAAGCATCTGATTTACCCAATGCCAATTATTATGGAGACCCAGCCAAATGAAAAGACTAAAAATATCTGGGTTGTTGATGATGAGACCCCGAGAGCTGCTAATAAGAGTAATAAGAAAAATAAGAAGAGAAAAAGAAAAAGAATCAAGGATGATGATGTGGAGATAGTGGTGCGAGAGAGTATCAGAGTTAGAAGCACCGATAAGTGAGGGTTAAAGGGAAGAATGTTGGTGCTAATAGTTTGAGGTCGACCACAGATATTGAGAGGGGCAGTGATACAACCCCGATACCAAATATACAACTAAGTTCACCGGCCATAACTGGTGCCACAATTGTGGAGGATGTCCTAACATCTTATGGGTCTACTATTGAGGAGAGTGAGGTCTGATCTAAGGGCCCCCATGATGATCCAGTATGAGCTGGCGCCTAGGGCACCCTGGTATTTCCTAGACCCCTATATATATTGCTAAATTCACTAGGGATAGTCCATAGGATTTTGTTCAGGGAGAGGGTGTACCACAGTCTCCATGGGTTATGGTTGCCCTTTTTCAAAACTCATAGGCCATAATTTTAATGATGAACCAATATGTTTGTATTTTTGAATTGTTTTGTGATGCTTAATTGAGAAAATTGTGCAAATTTGAGATTGGGATACGGAGGTTACAACAGTGATTCGAGGCTATCAACCCTTGTCTAACAACTCGAGACTTAGAAGTTGAGAGTTGTTCTAAAGTTATAGACAAGGAACAAGAAGGCGACATCCTGAAACTCACAAGGTAAAGGGTGAGATCTATCAACACATTCACAATATGGTTAATAGTACATAGCTTGTCAACTTTGCATGCAAAACAGTAGTTTAGGTCGATTGAACACGAGAATCTTACGTAGTTGTGAAGCAAGGGGGAACATAGTCCTAATGTTTATCTTCTATTATTTGGAAATTCAAGATTGAAATTTGTCTACTTGTTAGTGTTGACTTTCAATTCTCCCCATTTACCTTTTCGCACTACTCGTCAATTTTGTCAAGTTTGAGATACTGTTCAATGTATTCCCTGTGGGTTCGACCCAAACCTGAGTTGGGTTACTATATTTGGTATCTATTGCAACATACTTCTTTAGAGGTTAGTGTTGGGAGACATCAATAGAACATAAAGTTAAAATTTGAGAGAAAAAGAGTAGGATCAGGCATGACAAGGCTAAAACAGACACAATGCGGTATTATTCTCTCTATTTCAATTTCTATATCGATGCTCATAAACTCCTTAACAAAAGACGAAAGAAATTTTTAAGGAAACTTATTTAAGAGTACTAAATAAAATATTTTTATCAGTTAAAAGTCATGTAAAGAAATATATATATATATATATATATATATATATATATATATATATATGTATAATATAAAGGTTGTAACGAACCATGTGGATAATTTACTATAGTAGTAAAAGTTGTCAAGCCTTTGAGTTTCTTAAAAGAGTCACATATAAATTTAGAAATGAATGGAGTAAGAAGGTGTTTTATATTTTCTAATAAAGCTATTTATATTTCATACGAGAAGTCAGATATAGCCTATCTTTTTTTCTATCATTTCCCAAAAGTACTTGACCCTCGATGGGGTGATGACTCTATTTGAGCTCTGTTTCACGCGTTGGATCCTTACCCCTCATGGTTGGCCTCCTTTTCCCACATGGTTGGCCTCCATGTAACGACATTTCATAATAGTGTACTTATAAAAATATTCAAAGAGGTCATAGTACATCTGTTCTTAATCTTTAACTAAATAAAGGAAAATTAAAATAATAAAACAATAAAGCTATTTGTGATTGAAATAAACATGTAACGAGATTCAGCAAAGACGATATAGCAAAAAGATACAACAATAATATACTTCGGTTCATTATTCTGTAAAGGATAAGAAAATTGTCGAAAGAGAAAGAAACTAAAACAAGGTGGTAAAAAAAAGGCAAAAGAATAATTCACTTAATCAACAACATATATGGAGTATCTTTAATATCCTTGAAATTCTAGTTCATTAGTCTCCGAAATAAGAGATGTACTCCATCATTTTCCATTCTTTCTGGTGCTATCTGAGAAGAAGCTATATGAAAGAAAATGTGACGGGCTAATGTGCCAAGGATACTGACTTTAAGACTATGGTGTTTATGCAAATGAGATAAAAATAGACATTTAGTAGTATGACTAAGAATATAACTTGCAACTAAAAAATTTAAGTTTTGACAACATGTTCTAATAAAAAGTCAAAGTGAAAAATTACATTAGTCATATGAGAACCTTAAATATAAACTAATTTCTATACCTTAAAGTCCACGCATCAGGGGACGTTCATGGTGAAAGTGATATACCACATCCAAATCTTTTTATTACTTTTTAAAAATCAAAGAACAAGTATCATATATATATAAAACTGAATAAATCAAGAGCAATATACTTAAATAAAAAAAGTATAGCCTCCTGATGCATAAGTTATATCAAAGTAATGTTCATTAGTCTATTAAGTTTTATTAACAAATATTTGTACATAAAATATATAATATCCAAAAGAAAAATAAACAACATACTGAAACATGTCCCTTTTTAATATACAGTATCAGTTGATTTAACAAAATAAGTTCTTAATCATTTCTATTTCAACAAAAATAAGGAAACATGCTCTACCTAACCATCACACAAATAACACATCACATTGTTAAGTTTTAAAATCATAGTAGAGAGGGAGTAAGAGTAATAATTTTTGGATTAAAATGGCAATATGATGCCTCTACCGCTACATGCGAAAGAATGTTTTGTAAATTTCAGAACTATCAAAATATTATCCAAACATATTGAAGTTCTCAGTAGATGTTGAATACCACAATCACAGACAAAATCATGAGGAGCCTCAAACTGAATAAGAGGGAGAATACAACCTTGACTTTTTCTAGAAAACATGGTGGTGAAAAAAAAGGAAGGAGCTTTTTCTCCATGAATTTGCAACAACCAAACTAGCTTTTTTATTTTTTTCTATTGGCTTTAGGATTAGCATTTTAATGTAAGGGGGAAGGAAGAAGAGACATTGGGATGAGATTTAAAAATGGAAGAGAATCATTTTGAGTAATTTTCTTGTGAAAATAAAAGTATCTTCTTCCATATAAAGAGAAATAATTTGAAAGATGTTGTCTGAAAAAGAAAAAAAAATGGGACATTAGTTAGATCTGAATATAAAAAAAATGATTTGCTGGGAGTAATTTTGGGACAAAATATATTGTTCCATATAAAGGAAATACTTATGAGGATTTTAATGATATGAAAAGCTTTGAAAAATTTTGAATACGAAATTTAAATTTTGAGCTTGTTTAGAATTAAATAAATATCTACCAAAATATATAAAGTGGGTAACTATTATATTACTAAGTGAACCAAATTAATACTAAATATTAAATCAATCATTATATTTTATATATATGGAAAATGATTCACAATAAAAGAATAAAACTCTTAAAATATTTGATCAAATACTTTTAAAATAGAATAAAAAAGAAATGCAACCGATTAAGTAAGCAATGACTTTGCAAGTAAAGAATATGATATAATAACAATGCTAAAAATAATCGATAATAATAATTAAATAATACTAATTATAATAATAATAGTTAAATAATGTGAATAGCATCTTTTATCAGAACTTTTTTTTGGTGAAAAAAATAAGTGGAAAATAGCGATTTCGGCCTCACGAACAAAATAGATGCTCAAATAAGTAAAATGATGAAAAGGAGGGTCAAAATTGGATTTCAACAATATCGTTGTTGCGGTAGCCCCAACAGTATCTCGAATCAGCTATAAAATAGAGAAACTTTACAATTTAAAAATCCAAAAAATATTTTTCATACATATTTTTTAAAAAAATGAGTAAGGTCTTTGCAAGGGGCGTTTTCTATAAATAAAATTCATAGAAATCACTAGAAACTTATCCATGATAGAAATTAGTGTTTAGTCCTATTCATGAAATTAATGCAAACTTGTGAGAATGAACATAAAATTTGTAGAGAACTTTTAAGGTGTTCAAAAATACTAATGGGAGCATAATCTTAGTTGTTCATGCTAAATGAAGTAGGGTTAATGAGGTTTAAAGGTAGAAAAATTCTAAGATTATGAATTAAGAAAAAATTATTCTTAAAAATTGTTAATTATTAATCAGAGTGGTTAAAAGGGATGAATTATTAAAATTAGTGTATCATCTTGTTGTTAAATAACAAGAACAAGTTAAAAGGGAAGAAAAGGAAAGCTTGAGACTAGAGGTGAGTTTGAGCAAGGAATCAATGTAGGTCATAATTTATTGTAGCAATTAGATTTGCTTGACTCTATGCTTATACGTAAATTAAGTATTTGTGATGACTTTCAAGCACTGCTTCAGAATGGACTGCATTGTATATTCATACACATTGATATTTTTGAAATAATAATGAAAATTTTATGAAAATCATGATGTTCATGATGATGTTGATGAGATATAGAAGAGAAAGAGAATATTTGCAATCTTACATTCATACATTCATTCATGTGTATTGAAAGTTTAGTTATAATTTTATGTTGTGATGCAAATTGTTGGTGAATTTTACCAAGTGTAAATATACATGTGAATGAGTTTGTATTCCCTCTAAATTGAAGAGTCATAATTGTGTATTTGACTTAATTATATGTTTTGTGATGATCATTTTGCATCTATTTGATTTACATATTTATATGATGTCGGGTTGAGTCGACCTATGATGCATACTAGTACTAGTTGATGTACTAATGCTACTTGTGATCTTGGTATTTGAGACATTTGAGTCAAGACCTTGACTTTAGCCAGTAGTTCTAGACTCAAGTTCAAGGGTGAGAACCATGATCATGCACAACCTTTGAATCTTCTGATTTTGGTTTATGTCCCTTGCTTTGGGACTAAGACTTTCCATATATTTCCTTATGTACTTTGATAATTATTTTAGTTGCCTATTTGGACATTGTTGTTCTTGTAAGGTGACTTTAGGTCCCAGGGTTTTAATAAATAGATTTTTTGCACTCTATTAGTGGTTGACTAATTTCATTGACTTGATATTGATTTCTCAAAAAATTAATAAAGACAATCTAGACTTGAAGTAGCATAAAGTGAATATAAATATGGTAATGGGTTACTTGAGGATTTAGTTTAAGCGTGGTTCTCCCACTATAAGTTAGGATGGGTGCCAATTATGACCATTTAGGTTTTGACAAAGACGGTATCAGAGCATTAAATTCATAAATCTCATCTTACAAGAATGGGTCTGGTAGAGTCCGATGGAATGGTATGGAGACATATGTACTTTTCTTCAGAAGGGATCTAGGAAAATAATACCTTTCTTTCTTATTGTCATGTTATTACTTGATTCCAATTGGAACTGACATGTCAAATTTATATCTAACTCATTCACTCTTATTCACTTATGGTGAATTCTTCTTCCATGAGAGTTGCAAATCCGCACTAGTAGCAGTGACAGCATCGACAAATACACTAATAGCTAGGGCCAAAGTTAGATGTAGGCCTCAACTTAGGGGTACAACTAGAAGATAAGGATGGAGGGAAAAACTTGTCAGGGGTAAAGCCTAAATAGTCAGAGGACTAAAAATATAGAGATCACCATTTCCTGTCCCACAAGAAGATTCCTCAAAACTTGGTTAGAATGAATAAGTGGTAGTTGAGCAGGAAGAGACAGTAGTTCCAAAAAATATAGTGATAGCACCAAATGGTTCAGCCCTAGTGCATTTATCTGTGGAAGTGATTCAGTAAGTGTTGGGATTTATGAGTAGCATAGCTTGCACTATCCATAGTCTAATTTTTCTAAATATACCACCCCTATTCTTACATCATGCAGCTATGGTAGTACCAAGAAGGGACAAAAGCTTTAAAATAAGGGTTTATATCCAGTAGGTTCTTGGGATAGTGATGACTGATGATGAACATGGACTATTCAACGGGTTCATGAAGATGAAGATCCCAGTCTTCCAAGGCACAAATTCTAAGGATGCATTCAATTTTTGACATATTTTCATGAGCGTTTTCACAAAATGGGCATAGTTGAAAGGTTTAGTATGGTATTTATATCTTTTCATCTATAAACTGAATCCAAGCAATGATGGAGTTCATTTGTAAAAATACAAAGCTGCATTACCGCTACTTACTTGGTTATAATTTCAGAATGTATTCCTTGAGAAATATGTTCCCTATAATTATTGTGATAAAAAAAAGATATGAGACCCCGTAAAATTTTGATCATTTTAGTTTTGACCCTCCCACTCGCGTAATGTAAATTTTTACTTGAATTATGTTTAAAGATGCTTAAAAGGTGTTTTGGGAAAGTTTTAATATTTTTGGTAGGGGTGCGGGGCTTCTTTGGGACTCCGAGGCAGTGTACCTCAGTGATAGTGGTGTGCCACACTATTGGATCTCCACGATAATAGCGTGGTATGGAGGCTAGCCTCCGCGATATAGGCATGCCATGCTGCTATGTTAAAAATGCCAAATTTTTATTTTTTCCACTTGGAGTAAGGGGCTTTTGATCTTTTTACCCCTTGTATGACTTATACATACTTCGATAACCCTTTTCATTCAGTTTTCAAGATCAAAAGCATTACTTCTCTCTTCTTATTTCCCAAGCAAAGAACATTAAAGGTTTTACAAGAATTTCATTCTCTAAGATCCAAACTATTAATGCACTTTAAATTATTCTATATTGCAAGCAAGTTTCTCATCCCTAACTTGTATTTTTACATTGTGGCATTTATTTAATTAATATTCATATGATTTAAATTGTGGGTTTGTAATTGGGTTGAGAGTTTTTTATGTTATTACTTGTCCCATATTTTAAATTGATTATTCATGCTTTAATTGATGATTTTTGGGACTTAATGTTACATTATTCAAAGAGTTGAAATGGTTTTTCCTAAATTGATGGAATTTTTTCATGATAATGGTATTAACCTCAAGCCACATCGTAAATTTGGTTTGGAATATGGATAATTGCATGATTTAACTTATCTTTGAACCCATTGCATTATATTAAAGGAGAAAAGGATGTAAATAGATTCTGGATGATCTTGGTTGTCATGGTCTATACTTTAAATAGAACTTGGGAGTCAATTTTGTTATATGAATTGGTTTTTCATAGTTAGATATAAATTGTAAGCATATTGGTATGACGATACCAAGTTGGCAAATGCCTTAATGAATGACTATTGGGTAAATGGTTGGTTTATGTATAAACTATTTAAATTGAGCTTAAAGAGAATTGTGTAGCTCATCGTGAAGGTGTTTGTCCTGGGGGTATCAATACTAGAAACCACATTTGCTGTCTTTATAGATCTATGTGTCCGAGTTCTTTGTGCACATATTATATTATATTATATTATATATATATATATATATATTGGGTGGGCTATAGCCTTGGACCCTTTATTCTTTCCTTAGTTTTCCTCGATTCGTGCGGCTAACACGCATTAGGGAACTTTTAGTAAGGGGAGCTGGACCCATATAACAATGTATGCCTTTAGGACAGAGTGAGCTACACAGTTCAGGTTAATGTTTTAAACTATCATGTTAATTGACCCTTGTCCCTATCCTGATATCCTATAGATGTATATATAACTATTGTGCATGTGGTTTTGACTAGTTTAGGAAATTTGTATTATTTTATCCCTTTACCTAACTTACATTCTTGTGCTCGCCCCAATGACTATCCCTAGATGCTGCATCATTTTAAGATGTAGGGTCCGAGTGTTTTTCTGTTGCTCCCGTACATCATTAGGTGGTTGAGTACTTCTGTTGGTCAGCTATGATGTGGTGAGCCTCTATCCTTCAGAAGGCCATGTCAGTTAATTGTTCTTTCTTTATCGTCATAGTACTTATGGATTAATATTTTTCATAGTTAGGGGCATGTCCCTACATTGTTGGTATTTTTGGTTTTAGAGGCTTTTGGAACATAAGTGGGATGTTGTTGATGTATTATTTTGAATCTCTAGAACTTATTTTAGTGTCATTAGTTTATCATTAGTTTTTGTTGGCTTCCGCTATTTTCCTTTTATGTGGTCTTGAGGTAATGCTAATGGGGTGGTCTTCTGTCTATGGCGGGCTTGAGATTACTTGTCACAACCAGTCCTGGGTATAGGTCATACCAAGTTTTCTATCAGAGTATAGTTCAGGGTCATTGGGTATCCACAAAGCCATGTCGAGTAGAGTTCCTTTATGGGTGCGTAGTATGTCACACTTATAAGGGGATGTTACAAGGCATTTAGGAATGTTTCCCTCATTTGTATTCTATATTGGGATATAGAGTCTAGTTTCTATGAATATTTTCTAACTCCTGGCTTACTCGTGTTTTAGATCATTCCTTCCCAAAGATGTGGCGGTTGCAGAAACTCTGCTGGAAACTCTGTCCCACCTGAGGAAAGTGTAGAGGTGACTTGCCTTACTTATAGAGTGTAGACTCATTCTAGGGTCCTTACTCCTGATTTTACCACTTCAAGAGGGGTTTCATCGGTCCTCACTAGTCCCTCTCGAGATTTTAGGGCTGGTAATACTCATGCTCAGTCACCTCAGGGAGATTCTCTAATGTGGAGTTCCATTAGTCTATTCATATGCTTTCCCAACTGGTGGCATCACAGTCTCATCGATCTGATCATGTTGGTCCTATTGTTAGTTCATTTAAGGTCACTCGAGTTGGCCAGTTTATGATGTTGAATCCCCCAACCTTTATAGGCTCTAAGGTTAATATGATCCTTAAGGGTTTATTGATGAAATAGAGAAATTTTTTAAGGTATGCGTGCTACTAATATAGAAGGTGTGGAGTTTGCTTCCTATCAGTTGAAAGATTTGGATTACCAATGGTATAAGGAGTGGAAAGTGATGAGGGGTGATGATGCTAAACAAGTAGTGTGGGATAATTTTTGGGTGTTTTTCGTAATTACTTCTTTTCTCAGGAGTTGAGAAAGGCTAAGGCTGAAGATTTTGTGAACTTGAAGCAGGGTAAGATGAGTGTTAAGGATTTTGTTCTAAAGTTCTAGCAGTTGTCTCATTATGCTCAAAATCTGGTGTCTAATATAAGATCCCGAATGATGAAGTTTGATTCTAGGTTATCCCATAATTTGGTGTTAGAGTGTAAGTCTGTTATGTTTAATAATTACATAGAAATATCTAGGTTAGTGATTTATATACAACAGGCTGAAGATGAGAAAAAGAATTAAGTAGAGATGGAAAACAAGCAGAATAAAAAGTTTAGATAAGTAGAGCAGGTTTCAAATAAACAAAACAGTGGAAAATGATAGGTAGTGGACTGAGAAGAAGAATTGGGGAAATTCATATTTGTCTGCCAGTGCCCCTTATCCTAAGCCAGAAGATGATCATTGTTTTCAGGATATCAAAGTTCCTAAGGTACAGGGTGCCTAGTCTCAGGCTAGTAGAGCTCCGCTAGTCCCACCTTACCCTTCTTGTGGTTTTTGAGGGAAACTTCATCGAAGATATTGCAAGGAGGGGAGAAATCAATGCTATAATTGTAGTAATACTAGTCATATGCAACGAGATTGTCCTTCAGCTAGGGTTTCCACTGGAGCTAATAAAGTCTCGGTTGCTACTTCTTTGACTTTTGCTCCTAAGGGTGCCACTTCATGTATCGACACTGACCAAAATTCTCTGAATGCAGTTGATACTCGTCAGGGATTTAAGGCATCACTAGACGTTGTCACTGGTATGTTATAGTTGTTCTCCTGTGATGTCTATTTTTTAATTGATCCGGGTTTTACCCTATCATATGTGACCCCTTATATGGATGTACACTTTGGTTTTGGTCCTAAAAAGTTTTTTGACCCCTTTTCTGTTTCTACTCTAGTGGGTGATTCTCTTTTTGCTAGAAAAATCTATAGGGTTGTGTGGGAGCTATCTGTCATAGAGAGTCATTAGTGAATTTGATAGAATTGCTTATGGTGGATTTCGACGCTATCTTGAGGATGGGTTTTCATTCATTCATTCCATTGCTTCTCCATTCATGATGTTAACTTAGAAAAATGTTATAATTTTGTGGTTCAATGCTTATGAAAGTAGTTTTGAGAAGTTGAAGGATATGTTGTCTGTAATTATTTTGACCTTGTCGAGGGTACTGATGGTGTTGTTGTGTATTCTGATGCATTTTGAGTGGGTTTGGGTCGTGTTTTGATGCATCATGGTAAGGTTGTGGCCTATGCTTCAAGGCATCTTAAGGTTTACGAGAGGAATTACTTGACTGGCGATATAGAGTTAGCGGCTGTGGTTTTTGCATTAAAAATTTGGTGCCATTATTTAAATGGGGTGCATTTAGATATTTATTCAGACCATAAAAGCTTACAGTATGTGTTTATGCAGAAGGAATTGAATTTATGTAAGAGACCGTGGCTCGAATTGTTTAAGGATTATGATATGAGTTTGCAGTACAATCACGATAAAGTTAATATTATTGCTGATGTTCTTAGCTGGTTGTCTATAGGGAATTTCTCACACATTGATAAGGATAAAAAGGATTGGTTGAGGATATTCAGAAGTTGGCTAACGTGGGAGTTCATCTCTTGGACTTTGAGGATAGAGGGGTAATTTTTCAAGAAGTGGTAAAATCATATCTTGGTGCTGAGGTGAAGGAGAAAAAAACTTTGTATCCAATACTTATGTAGATTAAGGATAATATGGGTTAGCAAAAAGTTATGGCTTTCAAGATTGGGGGAGATGGAATCTTGAGGTAGCAAGGAAGGTTGCATGTTCCTATTGATGATAGGCTATGGGAAAGGATCTTGACTAAGGCTCATGAGTCTTGATACACAGTTTATCCGTGTTCAACTAATATGTATCATGACTTGAAGAAAATCTACTAGTGGAATAATATTAAGAGGGATGTCACAAACTTTGTGGCTAAGTGTATGGTTTGTCAGCAAGTTAAGGTAGAGCAACTGAGGCCTAGTGGAATGTCGGAAGAGATAGAGTTGCCTATGTGAAAATGAGAGATGATTAATATGGATTTTATTATGAGTCTTCTGTGGTCTCAAAAGAATAATTCCATTAGGGTCATTGTGGATAGGATGACTAAGTCTACTCATTTTTTTCCTATGAGTACTGACTATTCAGGAGAGGATTATGCTAAGTTGTTCATTCAGGAGATAGTAAAGTTTTATGGCATGCAAGTGTCTATCATTTCAGATTGAGGCATGATGTTTTCATCTCATTTTTTACGTTTGATTTTAAAAGGTTTGGAGTACTCAGGTGAAGCTTAGCACCACTTTCCACCCTCAAATAGATGGATAAACAGAGAATGCTATCAAACTTTAGAGAATAAGATAAGTGCCTGTGTGATTGATTATAAAGGTAGTTGGGTTGATTATTTGCCTCTTATTGAGTTTGCTTATAATAATATTTATCATTCTTTCATCCAAATGGCACCTTTTTATTCTCTTTATGGTAGGAGGTGCAAGTCTCCTATTGGATGGTTTGAGGTAGTTGAGACTAGGTTGTTTGTCCCTAACTTGGTTCACCAAGCCATAGAGAAGGTGAAAGTAATTAGATAAAGGCTTAAGACTTCTCAAAGTCGTTAAAAGTCTTATGAGGATGTGAGGATATAAGAGTTGGAGTTTGAAGTAAGTGATTAGATGTTTTTAAAGGTGTCTCCTCTGAAAGGAGTCATGAGATTTGGGAAGAAGGGAAAGCTCAGTCCCCATTACATTAGTCCGTATCAAATTTTGAAAAGGATTGGTAATGTCACTTATAAGTTAGATTTTCCTGTAAGTTTAGCTTTGATTCATCCTATGTTTCATATCTCCATACTAAAAAAAGTATGTTGGTGACCCTTCTTTGATAGTGCCTGATAGGGATGTTGGTGTCCCAGATTTGTTGTCCTATGAGGAAGTCCCGTTTGAGATATTGGATAGCCAAGTTCATTGATTGAGGAACAAGGATTTAGCTTTAGTGAAGGTTCTTTGGAGAAATCAAAAGGTTGAAGAAGCTACATGGGAAACTGAGGAAAATATGAGAGCCAAGTACCTATTCTTATTCCTCAAGTTGGATGAAAATTCTTAAGGTATGAGTTCGTTTCCCACATATCATTTTTTTAATTTGTCCTTGGATTCATAAATATTCTTGTGATTATCATGCTAAAAATGTCCTAACTTCTCACTCGAGGATGAATGATCCTAAAAGGAATATAATGAGAGACCCCATAAAATTTCAATCAACTTAATTTTGACCCTTCATGTGCGTAATGTTAACTTTTGACTTGAATTACTTTTAGATATGTGAAAAGGGTGTGTTGGAAAGGTTTTGGACTTTCGGAAAGGGTTCAGGTCTACTTTCAAACTCCGAGGAAGTGTACCTCCGTGATAGTGGTGTGCCATGCCACTGGAGATCCACGATAGCAGCGTGGCATATAGGCTATCTGACATGATCCGAACTAAGGCCTAGTTATGTTGGGTATCTCAAGTGCAACCAGTACCAAAGACCACCCCTAATAACAAACTATTGACCTTCTTACTCCCCATGTCGGATGAATTCCAAACATATAACAACATAAGAGGATATATATTTAAAGACATTATGATAAGTTTATAACCAAAACCAACCACCAATGACCAAACAGGGAGCCAATACCAATATTATTACTGATAGCAATACCGATATCGATACTGATACCGATACAAATACCGACCATGTCCACAGTAGTTCGACAAATCCTCTAATCAAAACCAAAGAATATCAAGTTGGCACATGACCCTGACCATAGCCAAAACTAAAACCATAAGGAATAGTAAGGACATAAAGAAAGCCATACAATGAAATGGGGTCTTCCAAAGTATGGAAGTTCACCACTTCAGTCTAACTCATGAGCTGATCCCAAATGCTAGTCAATGTGCAGGAAAAGTAAAAGTACAGCCAATTCCTACATTGTGTAGGGATACAACATCCGAGATGGTTAGCAGGGTGAACGCTAGCATGTAAATCAGGGATAAGGATAAAATAATGCTATCAATTCAAACCAAGTAAAACCAAAGAACATGTACATATCCATGCATATCCATGAATATACACATATATAATGTTGGGATAGGGAACAGGCTTAGCAAGAGATTTTAAAAATATAACCTGATTTTGTGTAGATTTACCGTCACAATTCCACCCATGGGCTATATGGGTCCAGTGTTAACCCTCTGAATGAGCACCAATGCGTGTTAACTGCATGAACCGGAGAAATCATAGATGGCCGGGGATTCCTTTGTACCCTTCACCCTCCATGATTTATATATACAAATATAAAGTTAGAGGATTTCCTTGTACCCCACAAGTATTTGGTCATCAATACCAACCCTAATGTAGGCAAACATGAGTTTTCAGTATCAGTCTTTCAGACTCACACCTTCACGGCTAGCTAATACAACTCCCATTATTGCCAAATTAAAACATTTAACACATAATCCAACCACCAATTTCAGGAGTCAAATATTAAGGCATTATTAAGTGGTATGATCATACCTACCATAGCTTGCAAGTAATTTCATTATCCAACACTTAAGGGATTTCTATATACCCCGCAGACTCCATTATAAAAATCACTTAGGGGATTCCCGTGTACCCTATAAGGTTTTTAAGATCATTATCGTCAAATTAACTAATTAAGCCATGCATTAGTGTCAATAAATAATTTAAGCAAAGTGATAATGCATAAAACAAAATCAATTATACAAATGGGTTGAGGTTATCACCGATTTCCAAACAAAATAATAAATTCAAGGATTCCTTTGTACCCCTATTTCCATCTACCATTCCCATGCCCCCCAATGCATTTACTAACAATCAATTTAAGTACAATAGTTTCATAAATATCATGGAAAAAGAATTTAAGCAATTTATATTACAAACCCTCAACCTATAGTTCAAAACCCAACATCAATATCTCATGAACAATACCTCAAATCACATGCTTTTACAAAATGGACAATGAGTGAAGAGTAACATGCCTGAAATACAAAGAAATTTTGAAGATATACCTCCCTTAGAACCCTAGATGACCAATTATTTTGAAACCCTAGACTTAACTTGAACAGAGTGTTCGAGAGAGAATTTGGGAGTGTTTTATTAGGAATGATGTGATAATAAAGTCCCAAGGAAGGCTTTCACTCGTAGTGTCTAAGGGGTTAATGTGGGAAATGTCTAAAGTGCCCTCAACTTAAAAACAAAAAAAGTGTTGCCTTCTGATTATGAGTCAATCATCGACTTGTAAACACTTTATGACTCATTGCAACAAGTCATAACCATGACAGTGACTTGGATACCATACACTGCAGACCATACTACTTGACCAACCTATTTGTAATGGGACCCAATGACTCGTAGGGTCCAATCGTAAACAACACAGAAACCAAATTGGGGCATACATTGGACACCCTACGATTGAACCTAATGACTCATAACATATCCTTATGACTCATAGTGGCCACTCATACTTAGAGAAAAATAATACCACAAACTTATATGATTTAGTTATGACTCATCCTAACGACTTGTCACGCGTGTTTACTACTCATTCCCTAAAGTTGTATCCAGAGCATAAACTTCAACACCCCTTACTGGTCACCTGACGACTAGGGTCACCTGACCTATCAAGACACCCTTCAACTCGTGGGGTCAAGTCATAACCAAAGCAGTGACCTTAATGCTCAAGAAATTTTCCAGGGCTAAATTACAGGGTTTTTTAATCCTCCCCCACTTGGATCATTCATCCTTGAATGATTGGACAAGGCAACTGTTAGCATGATTTGACTCCATATTCCTCTACTCTTATCTTTAACAAACTCGAAAAATAAAGATTCTAAGAAAACCACTCTTTCATTTATCAAAGTAAGAAAACAAAGATATTAGGAACAACACATACCTTAAGAACGATTTTATCAAATAGGGAATAAGAGCGGATACTTGGACTTCATGTCCTCTACGGCTTCCTAAGTAGCTTCCTCAAACATTTGGTTCCACCATCGAACCTTTACCAAAGCTATGTCCTTTGTCTTTAACCGATGGATTATCCATTCCAAGATTATAAATGGGACATCCTCATAGTACAGGGAATACGATACACCAATGCTCTCTAATAGAACAACCGACAAAGGATCACCCATGCATTTTCATAACATGGACCCATGAAACACCAAGTGAATGAAACCCATACTAGAGGGAAAATCCAACTCATATGTAATATTACCAACCCTTCACAGTATCAAATATGAGCCAACATATCGGGGACTGAGTTTTCCCTTCTTTCCAAACCGCATCACTCCCTTTACTGGAGACACCTTCAAGAACACCCAATATTTATCATAAAATTCCAAGACCCTTTGCCTCACGTCCGCATAAGACTTTTGGCGACTTTGAGTGGTCTTAAGACTATCCCAAATTTCCTTCATCTTTTCCATAGTTTGGTGTACCAAATTTGGGCCAAACATCTCAACCTCACAAACTTTGAACTACCCAATAGGAGAGTTATACCTCCTACCATACAATGCCTCAAACGAGGCCATACCAATGCTAGAATGGTAACTGTTGTTATAAGCAAATTCAACGAAAGGTAGGTGGTTGACCCAGATACCACCAAAATCAATTACACATACACGGAGCATGTCTTCTAATGTCTAAATGGTTCTTTCCGCTTGCCCATCCCACTGCGGGCAGAAAGCAGTACAAAGGCCCACCTTAGTTCCCAAGACTCTCTGAAATGAATGTACAAAGTGTGATGAGAACAGAGTACCACGATCCAAAATAATAGAAATAGGAGCACCATGAAACATCATAATCTCTTGGAGAAACAACCTCACATAATCCTCGACAGAATAATTAGTTCTTTCCAGCAAGAAGTGAGCTGACTTAGTCATCCTATATGGGGGAATAAAGATTGAACGAGTGTATAGAACAAGATTAATCCTAAAATCAATCTCCCTATCTGTAGGAATACCTGGAAGATCATCAAGGAAAACCTCATGGAAATAATTTATCACAGGAACAGATTTTATGGAAAGACCCTCCAAGTAATAATCTTTAACCCAAACCAAATGGTAAAGACATCCTTTGGAAATCAATTTCCAGGCTCTAATATACGATATAAACCTTTCCTTAGGTTCTAGGTTACTCTTCTCCCATTTGTTAATTGGCTTATTAGGGAATTTAAAAATGACCTTATGGGTCCGACATTCTAAACAAGCATAGCATGAGTGCAACGTATCCATCCCTAATATGCTATCAAAATCAACCATGTCTAAATCTATCAGATTTAGCATAGTTTATCTACCACCAAATAACACCACACAACCGCTATAAACTCTTCTATCATCCATAGTGTCACCTATCGGGGTACAAATAGAGAAGGGGTCTGGAATACACTCAGGACAAAAAACAAAATGCACATCCACAAATAGGATCACATAAGAAAGAGTAGACCCTGGATTAAGTAAATTGTACACATCATGGGAAAAGACTTTCAATATACCAATAATGACATTCGGAGATGCCTTAAACTCAGGATGGGCAATGAGAGCATAGAGATGATTCCAATTAGTGCCAGAGCTAGAAGGGTCACCCTTTGGTGCATGAGTTGATGATGAGGCAACAAAAACTTTGTTAGCTCTATAAGCAACCTTACAAATGAGACAGTTCCTTAGCATATGCCCTGGCTGACTATATTTGAAACACCTATCCCTTCCCTCGTCACAAAACCCATAATACAACTGACCACAAAACCTACATGGAGGAAATAATGGAGTTGACTGAGACCCACAAGCCTGCGATTATGCAACCTGTGCCCTAGAATAAAAATTATTGAGATTTAAGATCTTAGTCTCGATATCACAAAAAAGAACAACAAGAAAGGGAAATATTCCTACATGCCTCGCAGCCTCTCAATTATAAATATGGCGTGCTACACACCTATACACGAGATTCTATTCAACACGGATTTGTTGGACACCCAATTGACCATGAACCTAGCACTTTAACACCAATCTAACATAGGCAAAACCAGGTTCTGGTCATATCGAGTATCTCAAGTCCAACCATGACCGGAGACACCCCTAATACCCAACCATTGACCTTCTTACACCCTACGTTTGATGAATTAAGAACATATAACAAGATAAGAGGATATCAATTTAATGATATTATAATAATTTTATAACAAAAATGAACCACCAACGACCAATCAACCAACCAATTCTAATACTAATACCGATACTGATACCGCCCATATTCCCAGTAGTCTAACAAAGCCTCTAATCAAAACCAAAGAATATCCAATCAAGATATACCCTAGACTCTAGAAAAAACCAAAACCAAAAGGAATAGTAAAGACATCAAGAAATCCATAGCATGAAATGAGGTCTTTCAAAGTTAGGAAACTCATAACTTCAGTCAGACACGTGAGCTGATCCTGAATCCTAGTCAATGTGCAGGAGAAGTAGAAGAATGGATAGTTCCTTCTTCGCGTTGGGATATAGCGTTTGAAGATGGTTAGTAGAGTGAACACTAGCATGTAACTCATGGACAAGGATAAAATAATGTCATAAATTCAAACAAAAAAACATGTACGCATCCATGCATATCCATGTATATACATATATATAATGCTGGGATAGGGAACGGGCTTAACATGAACTTTTAAAACCTTAACATAAGTTTGTGTATCGTTACTGTCACAATTCCACCCAGAGTTTATATGGGTCTAGTGTTACCCCCTAAATGAGCCCCAGTGCGTGTTAGCCACATGAATCAGAGACATCATTGATGGCCGGGGATTCCTTTGTACCATTTTTTCCTCCATGATACATATATATGAATATACACTTTAGTGATTTCATTGTACCCCACAAGTACATAGTCATCAAGACCGACCCTTATGTCGTCAACTATGAGTTTCCAGTATCAGTCCTTCAGACTCACACATTCACGGCTAGCTAACACAACTACCATTATTGCCCAATTAAAATATTTAACACATAATCCAATAAAAAATTTTAGGAGTCAAATATTGAGGCATTATAAAGTGTTATTGTCATACTAACATTAGCTTAAAAGTAATTTCATTAGCCAACACTTAAGGGATTCTCATGTACCCTGCAAACTCCATTATAAAAATCACTTTGGGGATTCCCGTGTACCCCACAAGGTTCTCAAGACCATTATCGTCCAATTAACCAATTAATACATGCATTACTATCAATAAATAAATAAATCCAAGTGATAGTGCATAAACCAAAATCAATTATACAGGTGGGTTGAGGTTATTATCGATTTCCATACCAAATAATCAATTAGGGGATTCTTTTATACCCCTATTTCCATCCACCATTCACATGCACCCAATGCATTTACCAACCATTTATTTAATGTAATATCCTATAAAATTCTAAGCTCATTTCATCTTTTAGTTGCAACCTTAAGTTTTTCAAGGCTTAAGATTTTACACTATGTGTTGAGTACTTAGTCATTTTCAAGACCCCTAAACTTCATGGATTTTTTTTATATTTTCAACCTTGAGACATTGGTTTTTGGGTTAAGACATGTTTGGGGTTGTTAAAGGTATGTCTCGGGAGAGTTTTTAGATTTTTAGACAAGCATATGGTCGTGATTAGAAAATGGAAATAGTACACCCTCGCGATTAGCCATTGATGCGGGGCTTTCTCTACCAGACTGAGTGTCATGGCCAGGGATTTTACCGCTAAAATGAGTGTCAAAAATCGGGGCTTGCTCCACTAGACTGAGGGTCGCGGCGTAGGGATTGCTCCATCAGAGGGATGTCCGCGGCGCACCAGTGGTTTTTGGTCTAGCTCTTTGGTCATTAAACTAAGGGGTAATTGGTTTTTTTCCCTCAACCCACGTAGTCCATAACACGAATGGGATCAATTATAGGGGAATTATTTACCATTTTCTCTCAAAATTACTCTTAATAAGCCCTCCTTCTTTCCCAAGAATAACATCCAAGTCCCTTTCTCAAGTAATCAAGAGTTCAAGCTTTCAAGTTTAAGAAAACCTCAAGAAATCTTCAACAAACTATCTATTGAGGTATGTGGGTATTCATCAATGGTTCCTTTTCACCCATTGAGCCCGAAAACCCTATTTTTACTCACAAGAATAAATCTTATCCTACTTCAGGAAATTAATCCATGAATTTCTTTCTAAATCCATTACAAGATATATCAACAAGTATTTCTAAGTGAATTACGTTATTTTGATGTTTTGAACTCCAAGTTTCCATGTCATAGTCCATTGACTTTATGTTAAATCCCCAATTTACGAATTGAGCCATGCAATCAGGTTGTTTTCTTATGTTTAAGACATTCTTATGTTCAAGTTTGTTCTTCTCACTTGGTTTGGTGAGATGTTAATTTCTTGGGTCTTTGAACCATGATTCCATATTACAGTTTTAAGCTTTGATATCATAGTCATGATTATTTAGTGTTGGATGGTTATGAACACCCCATACCTATGTATTTTAAATGATATTCAGATGTTAAAGTAATAAGTTAGTTAAGACATGAACCTTATCATTATACTCTGATATTTATGATCATGATGAGTACTATTGGAAATAATGTCCAGTTAAAGTTAGTTAAGTTCAGTACTAGTGTCATTTAGTTTGGCGTAGGATTTAGCCCAGAGAGAACCTAGGGATGGGGGCTAGTTAGGATAGGTTCATTAGTAGAAGTCCCTAATTTTAAGAACTACGTAGCTAACATTGGATTATGAGATATCACCCGCCTGTTTAGGACTGACACTCATTTAGGGGTCACCTACCAGTTTAGGAGTGACTCCCAAGTCCTTTAGGACATTAGATTAGTGGATCCAAATAGCCAGTGTTAGTACCCATGGCATGGTAGTGAGACCATTGTAACTGGGGTTGTAAGTTTGACCTTGGTTATCTCATATTGGGGCATGTTGGTTATATGATAACTCCCACAGTTTTAGTCAATATTTTAGTATATCTCATCTCTGTTTTGCTTGACCAAGTTTACATATTATTAGTTATTCTATTATAAGGATTTTAGTCTTTTAGATTTTAGATTATCTTAGTAACATGTTTGTACTTGGTCTTGCATTCTCAGATATTACATGCTTATGCATTCATGCTCAATTATCACATAAATTTTAGTCAGTTCTTATCTCACATACCAGTACATTCAAAGTACTGACCGCATACTTTTATTTGAACTATGTTTTCTTATAACATAGGTTTAAATGCTCAGTTTTCCGACTGTTCTTTGATAACTCAGCGTTACCCAGCAGTAGTAGTGGTGAGTCCTCATCCATCGAGTGAATAATGTGTTTTATTAGTTATTTTAGTATTTACTTATATTTGGTCAGTCAGAGTCAGTTGGGGTTTTGTCCCATCAACTTTTAATGATGTTTAGAGGCTTTCAAATGATTAGTTAGATAGTCACTCTGTTCTTTAAGTTTTTATCAGTTGTTTTAGACAGATAATTTAGTTTCCAATATTTCTATCAGATATTTCAGATATGTCATTTCTATGTATTTCAGTATTTAGATTTATAATATCTTATCAACCTATGTTCCACACATGTGTTGTATTACTATTTTACTCAGTGCTCAAAGTAGGTACCAGCTCATCGGTTTTCTTATTGTCACTTGTGTCCGTAAGAACCATTGTTGCAATTAGGGGGTAGCCTCTGGTCATGAAAAAACATGGTATCAAAGCATAATGTTTTAAAGTTTCCTAGGGTATCTGAATTCCACGTTGAGTAGGGTCTTGTGCATGGGTGTGAAGAGCGCCATACTTATGGGCAAAAAGCTATGAGATATTTGAGAAAATTTTCCCTTCTTTCTCTTTTCATATCATGTGAAAGAGTATGATCTCTATTTAATTTCTCTTTCTAACTCATCCTTCATTCCATCTACAGATAATGCCTCCTAAAAGAAATAATAAAATAAGGAATAGGGATCAACCTGCACCACCGGTTCAGTAAGATCCCCTGAATAAGCATATCTCTTATGCCAAATTCAACGATTCTTTCACTATCCTAGCCCATACTGTAGATGCTAAAAAAAACCACTAGGTTATTTCCCCAACCAATCCAGTGGCAAATACAGCTGCAACTAAGATTCGAGATTTGACTCGGATGAATCCCCCTCTATTTTCAGGATCCAAGTCTTAGGTAGATCCACAAGTGTTTTTGTATATGGCACAAAAAATGACAGATATCAAGGGCATCACTTAGAGTGAGAGTTTAGAGTTGGCTGCATATTAGTTTTAGGATGTAGCTCACACCTGGTTTAAGAAGTAGAAGGAGGACTGACTTATTGATGCAAGGCTAATAGAGTGGGAGGAGTTTTCCACAACTTTCTTAGACAATTTATTTCCCCTAGAGTTGAAGGAAGATAAGGTTCAAGAGTTCATAAATTTGAAGTAGGGTAATACGAGTGTTAAGGAGTACTTGCTTAAGTTAACTTAGTTAGAGAGGTATGCTCCTACTATGGTGGTGGATAACAGGTCTAGAATAAGTAAGTCTATATTTGGTGTAGCTGATAGTGTTATCAGAGAGTGTAGGACATTCATGTTGATTAATGAGATGAACCTATCTAGACTTATGGAATAAGAGTTCTAGAATAGGAAGTTTCAACTTTTCTTAACCAAGGTCATAAGGTGGTAATCATTCTCAGTTCCATCAGAAATATTCTGCCCCACCTCCATTTTCAGCTAGTGTGTCAGTGCCTATGTTTATGAAAGATAGTCGGGATAGAGCGCTAGGCTCTAAGTCCTAAGGCAGTGTGCACGGTGGTTGTACTAATTTGCTTTGGAAAAAATTATGATACAAATCATTAGGGTGAGTGTAAGGCTGGTAGTGATATGTATTTTGGGTATGGAAAGCCATACCACAAGATCTGGGCGTGTACAATGGTGGCTAAGAGGGGAAAAATTCATTCCAATAGGTCCAGTCCAATCTTTTATTAGCTCTAGTAGGTCGCACAACTCAGCAGGCTGCCATTTTTAGTGAAACCATTGGGCCACCTTAGAACAATTTGTATGCTCTCCAGACTCGGCATGATAAGGAAAATTCTCCTTATGTGGTAATGGGTACGTTACAAGTCTTCCATCTCCATGTTTATGCATTGTTAGATCCCAGATCTTCACTTTCTTTTGTAACTCCATATATAGCCATCAACTTCGGTGTCAATCCCAAAACATTTGTAGAACCTTTCTTATTTTCTACCCTGGTGGGTAAATCTATCAAAGCTAGGAGAATATACTAAAATTTCCCGATCGCAGTGTCTCAAAAAATAACATCAATTGATCTTATAGAGTTAGAGTTGACTAATTTTTATGTCATTCCTGGCATGGATTAGCTTCACTCATGCTATGCTCTGTTGACTGTAGAAATAGAGTCGTTCAATTTTAGTTTTCTAATGAACCTATTATCAAATGGAGGGTAGTACTTCAGTACTTAGGGGTCAGATTATTTCCTATCTTAGAGAAAGAAAGGTGATATCCAAGGGGTGTATTTACCATTTTGTTTGAATCAAACTCAAATTTTGAGGCTTTGATTATTGAGTCAATTCCACTAGTAGATGAATTTTCAGATGTGTTCCCTAAAGATCTTCTTAGAGTTCCTCTCAAGAGGAAAATCAACTTTGGAATAGATCTCCTTTTAGACACCATCCCATATCTATTCCACCTTATCAAATGGCTCCAGTTGAGCTTAGGGAATCAAAGGAATAGTTAAAATATTTGTTACATAAGGGTTTTATCAGGCCTAGTCTTTCCCTATAGGGTTCTCCAGTCTAGTTCATGCATAATAAAGATTGTTCTTTTAGAATGTGCATCGACTACCATTAGTTGAACAAAGTCCCATAAAGAATAAGTATCCACTCCCCAAAATTGATGACTTGATCGACTAACTTCAGGGTGCTAGTTATTTCTCTAAGATAAACATCAGATCTGGCTATCATCAACATAGATTCAGATAATATAACATTCTAAAGGCAACCTTTAGAATTCTGTATGGTCACTTCAAATTTCTAGTAATGTTTTTTGGACTAACAAATTCCCCTGCAGCTTTTATGTACTTGATGAATAGGGTGTTCAAGAAGTATTTAGACATGTTCATCATAGTCTTCATTGATGATATCCTTGTATATTTCCATAGAGAGAATGATTATGCTAGTAATTTGAGTGTTGTGTTGCAAACCCTTAGGGATCATCAGTTATTTGCTAGGTTCCGTAAGTGTGAATTTCGTCTAAGATCAGTAGCTTTCCTTGGCCAAATATTTTCTGGTGATGACATTCTAGTTGACCCAAAGACTAAAGCAATGAGAAATTTGACTAAACTCTTCTCTCCATTAGATATCAGGAATTTCGTGGGTTTTGATATGTATTATAGATTGTTTTTTGAAGGGTTTTCTTCTTTTGACTCCCCCGTGTCTCAATTGACTCAGAAGAAAGTCAAATTTTAGTTGTCTTATTCCTGTGAGAAGAGTTTTAAGAGTTAAAGACTCAACTCACTTCTTCCCTAGTTTTGACTTTGCCAGATGGATCAGATAGATTTATAATTTATTGCGATACTTCTAAAGTTGGTCTTAGTTATGTCTTGATACAGAGAGGCAAGTTTATAGCCTGTGCCTCTAGACAACATAAACCCCATGAAAATAATTATTCGACCCATGATCTTGAGTTGGAAACTGTTGTATTCACCTTAAAAATTTAGAGCCATTATACTTATGGGGTTCATGTTGTTATGTTAATGGATCATAAGAGTTTGTAGTACATGTTCATGCATAAAATCTAATTCTTTGTTAGAGAAGGTAGATTGAGTTGTTAAAAGATTATGATATGAGTGTGTTGTATCACCCAGGCAAGGCCAATTTAGTGGCGAACTCCTTTAGTAGATTGTCTTTGGGTAGTGTTGCCCATGTCGAAGGTGATAAAATTGAGTTTGTCCATGAGGTTCATCTACTTGATAGATTAGGTGTTTGGGTGATTAATTTAGTTGAGGGTAGTATATGGGTACAGAATGGTTCAGAATCATCATTGGTTACCAAAGTGAAAGAAAAGCAAGATAAAGATCATAGTTTGGTTAAGTTAAAGGAGGCAGTTAGAGACCATAAGGTGGAGGTTTTCTCCCAAGGTGGAGATGGTATGCTTCATTGTCAAGGAAGGTTATGTGTTTCATGTGTTTATGGTTTGAGACAACAAATTTTAGCAGAAGCACATGGTGCAAGATACTCTATTCATCCAGGGACCACTGAGATGTACCGTAACTTATGGGAAATCCATTAGTAGAGCGGTATGAAGAAAGATATTGTAGAGTTTGTGGCTAAGTGTTCAAACTATTAATGGGTCAAAGTTGAGAACCAAAGGCCTAGTGGTACATTGTAGGAGTTTAGAATCCCCACTTGGAAGAGGAAAGTGGTGAATATGGATTTTGTGATAGGGTTACCTGACATGAATCGTCAACATGATTCGATTTGGGTAGTTGTAGATAGAATGACCAAATCAGTTCATTTGTTACCGGTTCATACATCGTATTTAGCCAAGGATTATAGTAGAATCTATATTAGAGATTTGGTTAAGTTGTACAGGATTCCATTGTCTATTATTTTAGATAAAGGTACTTAGTTTACCTCTCACTTTTAGAATGCTTTTTCAGAAGTGTTTTGGTACCCAAGTTCATCTCAGTACAACTTTTCATACTTTGATAGATGGTTAGGCAGAACAGACCATTTAAACTTTAGAGGACATATTGAGTGCCTGTGCTATTGACTTTAAAGGTGGTTTGGATGACCACTTACCTTTGATTGAGTTTGCTTACAATAATAGTTATCACTCAAGTATTCAGATGGCTCTGTTTGAGGCTCTCTATGGAAGGAGATGTAGATCTCCTATTTGTTGGTTTGGGGTAGGTGATACTACTTTGATAGAGCCATATTCAGTGTTGGAGGCAATAGAGAAGGTTTAGTTGATTCGGGAATGGCTGAAGACAGCCCAAAGCCGTCAGAATTCTTATGCAGACTAAAGAAGAAGGGATCATGATATTGAAGTTTGTGATTTATTTTATTTGAAGATTTCATCTATGTAGGGAGTGAACAGATTTGGCAAGAAGGGGAAACTCAGTCCCCGCTATGTTGGCCATATAGAATCTTAAATCATTTTGGGAAGGTAGTTTATGAGCTTGAGTTGACTGCAGATTTTGCATCAGTGCTTCTGGTGTTCCATGTTTCTTTGTTACAGAAATGTACTGGTGATTTAGTTTTTGTTGTTTCTTTAGAAGTATGGATGTCCAGGATTGCCTTTCCTACGAAGAAGTTCTAGTTAAGATCCTTGATTGCCAGATTCATAGGCTAACGAATAATGAAGTTCCCTTGGTTAAAGTTATATGTAGGAATTAGTCTATTGAGGGAGCTACTTGGGAAGCAAAAGCAGATATGCAAACCAAGTGCCCTCATCTTTTCTCTGCAAACTCAAATTCAGCTTGAGGTAATGATTTTCCTTAGATTCACTCCTTTTCGTTCTCTATTTAAGCTATGTAACCATTCTTATGTCATTGCATGCATTCATAAAATTAGTTCAGTTCATGTATCATGCTTCAGACTCAATTATGTAATCATGTTCCAAGTCATGCATGATCAGTATATGATCTCAATTTCCTTAGTTTTCTTGGTCTAACTAGTCTTATTCGAGGAAGAATGTTCCCAAGGGATAAATGTTGAAATTCTAAGGTCGTTTCAACTTCTAGTTGCAAGCTTAAGGAGTTCAAGAACCCTAAACTTCATGGATTTATTATTTTACGTTGGTTTTTAGATTGAGACATGTTTGGGGTTATTAAAGATATATCTCAGTGGAGTTTTAGGAGTTTTAGACATGTGTAGGGGCATGTTTGGAAAATGAAAATAGTGCACCCTAGTGATAAGACCACGGCGTGAGACTTTCTCTGCCGGACTGAATGTCGTGACATGGGGCTTGCTCCATAGTACTGAGTATCGTGGCATGGGGATTGCTCCACTGGACTAGGGGTCATGGCGTGGAGCTTGCTCTGCCGTAGGGAGGTACGCGGTTTGCCAGTGTTATTCCCTCCAGCTTTTTGGTCTTTAAACTAAGGGGTAATTGGGTCATTCCCCTCTGCCCAAGTCATCCATAACATGGATGGGATCAATCATAGGGGAATTATTTGCCCCTTCCTGTCTAAATAACTCTCAAGAAACCCTCTTTCTTTCCCAGGAATAACATCCAAGGCCCCTTCTCAAGAAATAAATAGTTCAATCTTCCAAGTTCAAGAAATCCTCAAGAAACTATCTATTGAGGTATGTGGGTATTCATCAATGAGTCCCTTTTCCCCATTGAGACTAAATACCCTATTTTTACTTACAGTATAAATCTTATCCTACTTCATGATATTAATCCATAAATTTCATGCTAAATCGATTACAAGTTATGTTTGCAACTGTTTCCAATTAAATTGAACTATTTCATGTTTTAAATTGTACGTTTCCATGTCATAGTCCATTTATTTAATGTTAAATCCCTAGATTACGAATTCATCCATGTAATCATGTTGTTTTATCATGTTTAAACATTCCCATGTTTAAGTTCATGCTTCTCACTTGTTTTGGTAAGATGTTCATGTTTTGGGTGTTTGAACTATGATTCTGTATTACAGTTTTAAGCTTTGTATCATATTTAATGATTATTCAGTGTTGTAGGATTATGAACACCCGATACCTATGTGTTTTATATGATTTTAGATTTTTAAGTAATAAGTCAGTTAAGCCATGAACCTTATCATTATACTCAGATATTTATGATCATGATGAGCACTATTAGAAATAATGTTAAGTTAAACTTAGTTAAGTTCATTACCAATGTCGTCCAGTTGGTATTAGGATTTAGCACCGAGAGAACCTAGGGATGAGGGATCACCCGCCAGTTAGGACGGGGTCCTTAATAGAAGTCCTTAAGTTCCAGAACTATGTAGCCAGCATAGGATTATGAGATATCACCCGACAGTTTAGGGCTGACACTCTTTTAGGGGCACCCGCCAGTTTAGTACTGACTCTCTAGTTCTTTAAGATATTAGATTTATGGATCCACACAACCAGTGATAGTACCCGTGTCTTGGTACTGACACCTTTCTAATTGGGATTACAGGTTGGACCTCGGTTATTCCAGATTGGGTCATGTCTGGTACATGATACCTCCCATAGTTTTAGTCACTATTTAAGTGTATCTCAGCTTAGGTTTGCTTGACCAAGTGTACATATTATTAGTTATTCAGTTAGATGATTTCAGTATTCAAATTTCAGATCATCTCAGTAACATGTTTGTGCTTGGTCTTGCATTCTCAGATATTATATGCTTATGCATTTATGCTCTGTTATCCCATGTTTTTCAGTTAGTTCTTATCTCACATACCAATTTGTATTTGGTCTTCCTAAGACATTGAGCAAGTGTGACTCTATATGGTCATGTTGATTAAATTAAGAAATCTACGCATTTCATCTTGGTAAGGGCGGATTATAATGCAACTAAAATATAAATTATATGAAAGACATTGTAAGGCTGCATATTATGTCAGACAAAGGTACCCAATTCACCTCAAATTTTTGGGAGAAATTCCCGTTAGAGTTAGGTTCTAGATTGGACCTAAGTATAGATTTCCATACACTGGCAACGATCAGTTAGATTAAAATATTAAAGTTCTTGAATACATAATCTGAGCATGTGTAATGGACTTTGAGGGTTAGTGGTAATAATATCTACTTTTTAGTGAATTTGCCTACAACAATAGCTATCACTTCAGCATCGACACAACAATTTTTGAATCCTTAAATGGTATAAGGTTAGATCTTCAATTAGATGGTTTGATGCTTTTGAAATGAGGACTTGAGGAACTAACAAGATCAAGGATTTGCCCGAGAAAGTAAGGTTTATACAAGAAAGGCTCTTAGTAGCTCAGAGACGATAGAGGAGTATTTATACAATAAAGTGAGAGATGTGAAGTTTGAAACAAGGGAGAAGGTACTCTTGAAGGTGTCACCCTTAAAAGGTATAATGTGTTCGAAACACCTTGACTTTTGACCCTTAGAAAATTTCTTGAGTTTGAGCTTTTAGACATCATACGACTTGAGGGTACTTGTTGTACGATGTGGGTATGATTTAGGTTACCCAATTTGTATGATAATCAGTGTTGTTCAGTTGTTTACTATCCAAGGTACGAAAAGGCATCATACTGGTCATATGTTAGGGTACGAGAGGTATAGTGCCAAATCATATGATGTCTTATGTCTAGCCTAGATGATTTTTCCTACGGTACAGTTTAAGGGTACCAATCATATGTTTAGGATACGATTTAGCCCTTGTGGTCATATGTTGGGCAGTGTTGGAGTCTAAGTTGCTTCTGAGGGTACGAGTGGTGGGTACCACTCGTTTGTTGTGGGTACAATTTGGGTGGTGTTGTCGTACCCTCCTGCACTCATTTTTCAGCTTTTAAGCTAAGGACAAATTAGACATTTCCCACCCCAAAACACTTAAGACCCATATCCTATTACATTAATTTGTCCCTCATTCTTCACTTTGAAAGATCAAAGCACTCCAAAAACACTCTTGCATCTCTCTCAAGGTTCTTGGTTCAAGAGAGGCTAGGGTTTCTCCAATATAATAAATTCGGGGCTTAAAACGGTGGTTTTACTCTATACTCTTTGGAATCTAAGACATGTCACTCCCCCCTCATTTTTAGTTCCAAATAAAATCATTTTTTACTCAATGATTATGATGGAATTATTGTGGGTTTGTGTTGGTTTTGAAATATATGTTGGGAGTTTTTGTTACTAATGGTTGAATGATGTTTTCCTATATTCTATTTATTGTTTTCATGTTAAAATTGTGTAATTGAACGTGTGGTTTCTTGGGAATGGTCAATTGGTTATTGTTTTTAGTTTTGGAAATTATACGCCCTCAACATGTTTGTTCACATGCCTATAAGAATGGTTTTGTCACATAGTTTGACTTTTATTTAAATTATTGCATTGCATAACATGGTAATGGAGCCCTAAAGGGTTTAACTAAACTAAATTGTTTAGAAAGGCCTTGGTGTCCATGGTTTAAATTGATTGGAAAACCTATGGGGTATATTAGAATCTCATAAGTGTTGGCTAGTTACATTGCTTGCAATCTATAGTTGGTATGACGATAACACTTCATAATGCCTTGGTAAATAACTCTGGAATTGGTGGTTTGGTTATGTGGTAAATATTTTAATTGGGCGATAATTGAGGGTTGTGATAGCTAACCGTGAAGGTGTGAGTTTAATGGATAGAAACTGAAAACTCATGTTTGCTGACATGAGGGTTGGTCATGGAGACCATATACTTGTATGGTATATGGTAATCCCAAGTTTATACTTGTATATATGTATCATGGAGGGAGAAGGGTACACGCTAATCCTCTTTCTCTATGATATCTATAATTCCTGTAGCTACACGTACTGAGGCTCATTCATGGGGTAACACTGGACCTATATATCCCATGGGTGGTTTTAGGCTGGTCAAGCTACACTGCCAAGGTTAAGGATTTAAATAAATTCTAAGCCCGGTTCCCTTTCCCAACATGGTATTTATGTATATATTTATATGGTTGCATATGGTTATTCACTTTGGTTTTGGATGGTGGAATTATTTTAACCTTATTCCTGAGTAAATTCTAGCGTTCACCCGCTAACCTGTCTTCAGGTGTTGTATGCAGGAACCATCCATACCACTACTCCTACTCAGTGTCTTAGATTCAGAGACAGTTTTGTGTCGCATTGAAGCGGTGATATTCCACACTCTAGAAGTCTCCATTTAATGTTATGGACTTCTCTACATACTTTTGTTATTTATTAGAATTTGGTTTTTAGCTATGGTCGGGGGCATGTCTCGATCAGATGTTCTTTATTTTTGGTTAGAGGCATTGTGAGAAGACTTGGGGTTGGAATAGGTAGTGTCAGTATTGGTATAAGCCTTGGCATTAGTATTGGTATTGGGGCTGACACCATTTGACTGTATTTGATTTTTGATTGTTCCATCTTATTATGTTATATAATCGGAAGTCATATGATATACGATGTAAGGTGGTTATGATTGGGTATTGGTGGTGGTCTCCGATCTCGGTTGGGCTTAAGGCATACCTTATGACTAGTCCCTGGTTAAGATCGCATTAGATTAGTATCAGAGCCCTAGGTTCATGGTCACTTAAGAGTCCAAAAAGTCATGTAGAGTAGAGTCTCTTTAAGGATGTGTATGACAAGGCCCATATTAGCATGGGCATTTCAAGCCCAACAAGAACTAGAGATCGCCCCATTGACCTATCCCAACCACCACATCAAACCACAAGTATCGGATGAACTCCGATCATATACCAAGATAGTGGAAACAATACTAGCAATCATTACTTAAGAAATGTCTAATCCATCCATTAATACCATCATACTAAACAACATACCCAAGCCCAAGTCATGCACAAGCCTCTACCTATATGATGTCTATAATATGTCTCTACATGCCCCCGACAATAGCCGAAAACCAAGTCTAGTAGAGGTCTATGACATAAGATAGAAAGACTATGAAATGTAGGCCTTCCGAAATGTAGGCCTTCCGAATTATGGAAGCTCACAACTTTAAATTTAGCACACGTTCCGCTCGAACACCTCATCACTGCACAGGAAGAGAAGAAAATGCTCCGGCCCCTGTGTCGCATGGGGACACAGTGTTTGGAGATGGTTAGCGGTGGGAGCACTAACATGTAACTAAAGGATAAGGAAAAAACAGTTTCATCATACAAAATCCAATCAAACCATCACATCAACCACATTCATAAACTTAGGCATATATGTAGATATATAGATACAATAAGTGCCAAAAAGAGAAAGAAACGTAGCATACATTCTGAAGCATCCAATCATGTGATGAAAATTTAGTCAATTCAAGCCACCAAGGCTACAATTCAACACCATATATGACCATATGGTCTTCATGAACCATTTATCAATAAATCCCTTTAATAGTCCAACACCTTAGTTTTAGCCATCATTCAAGTCAATTTGTTGTCATTAAGAACTATGCATCACCATTCATTCTTCATTAGCATCCATATACAAAACCTTAGTTAAAGACATAATTAAATTTTATGTTAGGGACTCTAACCCCTTTTAACCAAGCAAAACTCAAAAATCATCGATTCACTCCTTACATAGACAACAAGGCCTTTACAATATCATTTACCAACTATTCTAACTCATTAAGCCATTGTCGTAGTTCAAAACACTATTACCATGTAACTAGTTATCTCTTAGACATTTTCATAAACAACTTGAGGGCATACCTTTACCATGACCAAACCCCAAGTGAAAACCATAAAAAAATTGGGTTACTCATGTCCCATTTGTTAAACCACAATCAACAAGCACCCATATGTGCAAATCATCACAAAAAACAGTGTTAACACTAGATTAAACAAGATAAAACAATACTCACCACTATATATCAAAACCATAAACATTTTATTTCAAAACCCACCATTCATGAATCAAAATCAATGTTTAAAATATAGGTTATTTGAGAAATAAGAATGAGGTAAGAGTCACTTGCCTTATACACTAAGATTAACACAGAGATTCTTGGTCTTCAAGTCCCTAAATGATCTTCTTGATGAACCATAGCCCAAATCTTGTTAGAGAGATTTTGGACAGTGTTTTGGAATATTTTCAGCTTGTTTTTATGAAGAATGACAGGCCCAAAAATGTTAAAAGTCATGAGTCATAAGGATTTAGGGGTGGGAAAAGTCTAAAATGTCCTCATATTAAAAGATGAAAATTAAACCCGAGGAGGGTATGACTCACCCCTTGACCCGTACCCTAGTGTACGAGTGGTACCCTAAATCGTATCTTAAACCTCACCAAGGACCCCCATACTGACCAACATATGACTATTCATGCATAAATCGTACCCTAAGGTATGAATGGTACCCTACAACCCATACCCAAGATAGAATACTTTGTCCACGACTTCTAGCATCATACGACTAGATAGCTTATGACTCGTACATTATCATATTATTGGTATGATGATCATTGTACCTAGGGAAAGTGGGGCCCTAACCCTACCCAAACATATAACTAGTACCCACTAGTCGTATGTTGTCCAGAAACTTCAACCTAGGAAATTTTTATGAGGTTTAAAAGCTAAGGTGATTTAATTCTCCCCCACTTAGATCATTTGTACTCGAATGATGGGTAAGGCAAGCACAAGCTTGACTTAACACATCATATCACGTCAAAAAACTTTTAATCAAGTTAGAAAACAGAGACATACAACAAGAATAAGACACATTCCATGATCATTATCAATCAAGCATTCATTCAATTTACTTTGAGACTCGTACCCATTGCCTATGAAAACACTTTCTCAATTCAAAGCTTAGGAACTTGAACCTATTGATTAACAAAGACACAAATTAAATCAAGAAGATAACACATACCTTAAGCACGAGTTTTCAGAACGGGGAACAAATGCAGATTCTTGGACTTCATGTCCTCTTCTGCCTCCCAAGTGGCTTCCTCAGTCTTTTGGTTCCTCAATAGAACCGCCACAAAAGCCACATCTTTCGTTCACAACTAGCGAAATTTTTGATCCAATATTCACATCGGGAGCTCCTTAGAGGACTAAGAGTCCAAAACACCAACATCCTCTAAAGGCCCAACAAATAAAGTGTCACCCATACATTTCCACAACATGGACACATGGAATTCCAAATGAATGTGCTCAAACTAGAGGGAAACTAAAATTCATAGGCAACATTACCAACCCTCTTCAAAATAAGATATGTACTAATATACTGGGGACTAAGCTTCCTTTCCTTACCAAACCTTATTTCCTCCTTCATGGGAGATACCTTCAAGAAAATCATATCGCCAACATTAAACTCCAAATCCCTATGCCTTACATCCACATAAGACTTTTGGTGACTTTGAATGGCTTTCAACCTATCATAAATCACTTTCACCTTCTCCAAGGCTTGGTGGACCAAATCAGGGCCAAGCAACTTACCCTTACCAACCTCATACCAGCCAATAGGAGAGTAATACCTCATACCATACAACGCCTCAAAATGAGCCATATCAATGCTAGAGTTTTAACTATTGTTATAAGAAAATTAGATCAAAGGCAAATAGTCGTACCAATTACTATAATAATCAACCATAAAAGCACGCAACATATCATCCAATGTTTGGATAGTCTTCTTTACTTGTCCATCCATCGGCGGGTGGAAAGCGATACTAAGGCACACCTTAGTTGTTAAACCTTTCTGAAATGATTTCCAAAAGTGAGATGAGAATGGAGTACCACGATCCGAGATAATAGAAATCGGAGCATCATGCAACTTCACAATCTTCATAAGATACAACATAGCATAATCCTCCACCGAATAACAAGTCCTCATCGGTAAGAAGTTAACGTACTTGGTCATTCTATCCACAATGACCAAAATAGAATCACATTAATTCTGGGACTGGGGAAGACTGGTGACAAAATCCATATTAATCACTTCTTACTTCCATTCGGGAAACTCTCTCTCTTTATACAAACTACCAGGTCTCAAGTGCTTAAATTTCACCTGTTGACACACCATACACTTAGCCACAAAGCTAGCCATATCATGCTTCATATTATCTCACCAATAAAAGTCCCAAAGATCATGATACATCTTTGTAATACCGATATGAATAAAATAACAAGATCCATGAGACTCGACCGTAATCCTTTCTCTCAATCCATCAACATTGGGAACACATAGCCTACCTTGGTACTTCAAGATACCGTCACCGCCAGTTGCAAAGTCAACAAATTTTTGTTGACCAACATTATTCTTAATCTTTATCAAATCAAGATCCAATATTTTCTTTTCCTTTCTGTCAATAACAAGAGACAACTGTGATACCTGATGCTCAAATACACCACCATCTTCAGAGTCTATGAGATGAACTCCAATATTAGCCAAATAAGGATTTCTTTCACCAATTCTCACTTATCATCGTCCACATAAGCTAAACTTCCCATGGATAACCTTCTAAGAGCATCAACAAATACATAAGCTTTACCTAGATGGTGATGGAGGCTCCTATCATAGTCCTTTAGCAACTCAAGCCATCTTTTTTGCCTAAGATTCAACTCCTTTTGAGTGAACACCTACTGTAGTCTCTGATGATCATAAAATATATCAACATGAACCCCATATAGATAATAACGCCAAATCTTCTATGCAAATACCACGACCAATAACTCTAAATAATAATTAGGGTAGTTCTTCTCAGGAATTTTCAATTGCCTAGAAGCATAGGCAACCCCCCTACAATGTTATATCAATACACAATCGTTCCCAATATGAGAAGCATCATAATTTACTACAAAACCATCATTACCCTTGAGCAAGGTCAAAACTAGAGTCGAAGTCAATTTATCCTTCAACTTTTCAAGACTACCCTCATACGCATCCAACCACAAGAACTTGACCTTCTTCTAGGTCAACATAGTCAATGGAGCAACTATTGTTAATAAAATCACCACAAATCTCCTATAGTAATCATCTAGACCTAAGAAGCTTCGTATATCAGTTGGAGTCGCAGGTCTAGGCCACTTCTTAACCTCCACAACATTTTCTTGATCCACCATGATCCCCTCACAAGAGATAACAATCTTCAACAAAAACTCACACTTAGAGAACTTGGCATTCAAACAATGATCCTTCAAGGTTTGCAACACAGCACGGAGTTGATCGACATGATCTGCCTCACTCTTAGAATAGACCAAGATGTCATCAATGAAGAAAGTGACAAAAAAATCTAGAAACATATGAAAACCCCTATTCATCAAATCCATGAATGCCACCGAGTCATTGGTCAACCCAAAAGACATTTCTAGGAACTTATAGTGACCATACCGAGTCCTAAAGGTAGTCTTAGGGATATCCACTTCCCAAATCTTATGTTGATGATAACCCGACCTAAGATACATATTAGAGAAATACTTCACACCTTAAATTTGATAAAAAATCATCGATACTATAAAGAGGATACTTATTCTTTATGGTTACCTTGTTCAACTGACGATAATGAATGCACATTCGAAGGGAACCATCCTTCTTACGCACAAACAACATGAGAGCACCCCAAGAAGGCATGCTAGAATAAATAAAACCTTTGTCTAAGATATACTTCAATTTCTCCTTAAGCTCTTTCAATTTAGCCAGATCCATTCTATATGGAGGGATATAAATCAGACGAGTGTTTGAAACAAGACCAATCCCAAAATTAATTTCCCTATCAGGAGGAATAACGGGAAGTCATAAAGGAATACTTCAAGAAACTTATTAACCACGGGAACAAATTGAATAGAAGGATCCTCCGTGTTAGAATTTTTAACTCGAACCAAATGAAACAAAAACCCTTTAGAAATCAACTTTTGGGCTCTAAGATATGAGATGAACCTATGCTTAGGAACTAAAGAACCCCCTTCCAATACAATGAATGATTCATTAGGGAATTTAAATGTGACATTATGGGTATGATAATCTAAGGAAGTATAGCATGAATGCAACTATTCCATCCCTAGAATAACATCAAAATAAACCATGTCCAACTCTATAAAGTCTAAATGAACTTCTTTACTACAAACAACTACCACACACACCCAATAGACTCTCTTAAAAACCACAGAGTCTCCTTCCAGGGTAGAAACAAAAAAAAGAACTGACATAGACTTAGGACCAAAACCAAAATGCACAACCACAAATGGTCTCACATAAGAGAAAGAGGACCCTAGATCAAGTAAATAATACACATCACGAGAGAAAAGTTTGAATATACCCGTAAACATATCAGAAGATGCCTCACAATCTTAGAAAGATGTAAGAGAATGTAAACAATTTCAACCAGTGTGGTTACCAGAAATAGAAGTAGAAGAAAAAGTAGCACCCTTCGGTGCAGGAGCGGATGAAGTAGTAATAGGGGCCTTGTTAGCCCATGAAGCCACTATAGGGGGCACTATCACTGCATGTGACCAATTCGACCATATATAAAAAATTTGTTCCTCCCCTTCTCACATTAGCCATAATAATACTAACCACAAAATCTACAAAGAGGGTAGGATTGGGTTGACTGAGCCCCACTAGTCTGAGAATGGGTACCTTGTGCTCGAAACCTACCATTAAAATAAAACAAACAATCACATGATAGCTTTAGGTAAGGAGCACTAGTCGAGGAGAAATAAATAGAACTGCCCTACTTCTTTCTTAGACACCTACCACCATCTCTACCACTTTGCTCAGAAAGCCTAAATCTCTTTTCTTGACTTTAACTAAACTCAACCTATTTCTTTTTATATTTCTCCACTTGTTGCATATATAAACTAATCTATAGATGTCTATGTATTTGATTAGAAAAGTCGCCTTTCTCTTAAGGAACAACTCACGAGACAATCTTGAGGTAAATTTACTCATTATAGCCCTCATATCCGACACTATCTCTTGAGCATACTGAGATAATTAATGAAATAACAAGGAATACTCCTTGACTAACATCCTTCAGATAAACAAACTCTTTTTCCTTTGGTTCCCTTAACTTTTGAGAAAAAAAGAGGTCTAGAAATGCATTAGTAAAATCCTTCCACAAGGATGACTCACAAACATCACCCTTTGTTCCTTCTCACTCCTCGTACCATCAGTTTGCCACGTCATTCAATTAATAGGCCACAAACTCCACCCCCTCCACATTAGTGACATGTGTAACTCTTAAATTTGTTTCCATCTCATCCAGAAAACCTTAGGGATCTTCCGCCACCGTAACAGCAGTAATGGTCAGAGAAACCAATCTCATAAAATGTCCAACCCTTGTGCCCTCATAAGATGGAGTAACGGATGCACCACACTCAGACTGAGAATCTACCAATGAAGTAGTTATCTAAATCGACTAATGAGAAAAAACATTTGTCACGTCAGCTTGAGAAATTGGAAGAGGATTAGAGATAACTGATGGAACTCCCATATGATTAGGTATCAGACCTCTATACTGAGTATGGACTCTATAAGTGCGGTGAGTCCCATCAATATTTTCCCAGTTGGGATGGAAGGATTTGTAGGAACTTTAAATCTTCTTGGAGGCATGATTTGAAAGATGAGAAAACAAAAATAAGAAGGATCCAATACCTTAAAATCTATAGCTCAAAATAAGACAACAAGAAGGTGAAACATTCCTAAATGCCTTGTAGCCTCTCTTTTATAAGTGTGGCACGCTACACACACATAAAAAAAGACTCTACTTTACACGACATTATGGACACCCAACTAACTATGAACCTAGGATCTAATACCAAATTGTCATGACCCAAAATAGGGCCTTGTTGCATGGGCATTTTGAGCCCAACAAGGACTGAAGATCGCCTCGTATAGCCATCTTAACCACAACTTTAAACCACAAGTATTGAATAAACTCCAATCATATAACAAAATAGCATAAAAAAGACTAGAAATCATTACTTATGAAATGACTAGTCCAACCATTAATATCAACATACTAAACAACATACCTAAGTCCATAATCTTCCATAAGACTCTACCAATCCAATGTTTATAATATGTTGTGTCATGTTGTCGACTATAGATAAGAACCAAGTCTAATACAATCTATGACATAAGATAGAAAGACTATGAAATATATGCCTTTCAAAGTATGGAATTTCACAAGTTCAAATTCAACACACTATCCTCTCAAACACTTTATCACTGTAAATAAATAAAAGAATAAGCTCTGACCCCAGTGTCACGTGGGGACACAGTGTCTGAAGATAGTTAGTGGTTAGATCTCTAATATGTAACTCAAGGATAAGGATAAAATAGTATCATAATTCAAAACCCAATCAAACCATCACATGCAACTACATTTATATACTTAGGCATATATATAGATATAGAGATAAAATAAGTGCCAAAAAAAGAACGAAGCTTAGCATGCATTCTGAAGCATCCATTTATGATACATGGAGTGGAGGACTCTAACCTTCCACCCTTATAAGTTAGAGGGATTGAAATTCCCAATCGTATTAGGAAAGAGACTCTAACCTCAAGTCATTTCATTAGGCAAGGGACTCTAACCTTAAGAATTTTCATTAAGCAAGGGACTCTAACTTCAATCCTTTCATCTAGAAAGGGACTCTAACCTCAAGCCATTTTATTAGGCAAAGGACTCTAACCTTAAGCCTTTTTAGTAGAAAAGGGACTTAAGCCTTAAGCCTTTTCATTAGGCAAAGGACTCTAACCTCTAGCCATTTTATTAGGTAAGGGACTCTAACTTCAAGCCTTTTCATTGGAAAAGTGGACTCTAACCACAAACCATCTTCTATAGCAAGTGTACCCTTGTCCATTTAGCAAATTCAAGCTTCCAAGTCTATAACTCAACACCATATATAACCACATGGTCTTCATGAACCATTTATTAGGCAATTACTTTAATAGGCCAATACATTAGTTTCAACATTTATTCAAGCCAATTTATTGTCATTTAGAACTATACATCACCATTATTGTTCATTAGCATTCATATACCAAACCTTAGTTCAAGACATAATTAAATTTTATGTTAGGGGCTCTAACCCCCTTTAACCAAGGAAAGCACAAAAATTATCAATTCACTCCTTACATAGACAACAAGGCCTTTACAATAAAATTTACCAACCATTCTTACTCATTAATCCATTTCCTTAGTTCAAAAAACTATTAGTATATAAGTAGTTATTTCTCTTATACATTTTCACAAACACCTTTAGGGTATACCTTTACCATGACCAAAACCCTAGTGAAAACCATCAAGATTAGGTTTATTTTTAACCCACTTTTTAATCCACAATAAACAATCACGCACATGTGCAAATAATGAACAAAACATGAATAAACAAAAGACTAAGCAAGAGTAAACAATACTCACCACTATGCATCAAAACCCTCAACATTTAATTGAAAAACCCACCATTCAAGAATCAAAATAAATATTTAAAATACAATTTATTTGAGAAATAACAATGATGGAAGATTCACATACCTTATACACAATGATTTATGAAGATATTCTTAGTCTTTAAGTCCCTAAATGGACTTTTTGGTGAACCCTATCCCCAATCTTGTTAGAGAGATTTTGGAGAGTGTTTTGAAATATTTTGATCTTTTTTTCATAAGAATAAGAGTCCAAAAAATGTTATAAGTCATGGTTTATAAGGTTTTAGGGGTGGGAAAAGTCTAAAATATCCTCAGCTTAAAAGCTGAAAAGTGAATCCCAGGAGGGTATGACTCACCCCTTGACCCGTACCCTAGGGTATGAGTAGTACGCTAACTCATACCCTAGAACTCACCTAGGACCCTCATAATAACCAATATATGATAATACATGCATAATTCGTACCCAAAGGTACGAGTGGTACCCTAAAACCCTTACCCAAGATAGAATACTTTGGTCAAGACTTCTAGCATCATACGACTAGGTAACTTACAACGCACACATTATCATATGATTTGTATGATTCTCAATAGTACCTAGGGAAGAAATCAACCCACACACACTGTCCAATGTACGAAAGATGGTCCCTAACCCATACAAAACATACAACTAGTACTTACTAGTCGTATGTTGTCTAGAAATATCAACCTAGGAAATTTTTATAAGGTTTCAAAGAAAAGGTGTTTCATTTTAGCACGCCACACTCACAAGGAAGAGGCTACAAGGCATTTAGAAATGTTTTTGTTTCTTGTGTTCTATTTTCAAGTTGTAGAATCTAATTCCTAAATTATTCTCTAATTCCCATTTATTTTCTTTTTAGATCATACCTCAAGGATATAAATCTCATAGAAACTTCTTTTTCCTAACCTGGGTCAATTTTGATGGGACACTCTCTACTTATGGGATCCATAGCTGGTCTAGGGGTCCAGTTCTCGATTGTCCTCCTAGAGTTCCACTAGTTCCCTCTAGTCTTTCTCAAACTCCTCAGGCTGAAGTGACAAACGCTGAGTTTCATAAGTCTATTCATATGTTGGCACAATTGGTAAATACTCATTCAGAGTGTGATGTTTTTGTTACTCCATCTTCTGAGGCCATAAGTATTGGACTGGCCATAAGGTTAAACCCTTTGACCTTTATGGGTGTTAAGGTTGATAAGGATCCTCAATTTTTTAAGGATGAGATGGAAAAGATCTTTTATATTATGAATTCCTTGAATATGGAGGGCATAGAGTTTGTCGCCTACCAGCTGAAGGATGTGGCATACCAATGGTACGAGGAATGGGAACAGTCAAGGGGTGATGGTGCTGAGTCATCCATGTGGAAAGATTTTTCCAATGCTTTTTTGGAATTCTTCTTTCCTTAGGAGTTGAGGGAGGCTATGGAAGAAGAGTTTGTTTATTTGAAGCAAGGAAAGATGTCAGTCAAAGAGTATGCCTTGAAGTTTCACTAGTTATATTAGTATTCTCTGAAGTTAGTTTCTAGTATGAGGGACCAGATGAGAAAGTTTTCTTTGAGATTGTCTTGTGAGTTGACCCTTAAGATTAAGGTTTTCTTGTTAATCAAAGGCATGAATATCTCTAGGTTAGTTGTGTAGATATAGCAGGCAGAGAAAGAGATGAAAAAGAAGGTTGAGTTATGAGAGAGACAGGGAAAGAAGTTCAGATTCTCTAACTAGGGTAGTGGCCAGCAATAGAATAGCAGGGATAGTGGTAAATGTCCCAAGAAGAAGTGGGGCAATTCTAGGTCTTACTCAATGGATAGTGCTCTCCCAAAGTCATTAGGTGATAGGATTTTCTATGGTGGTGACAACTGTAGGTCATAGGGTGCCCAATCTCAGGCTAGTGGAGCTCAATCAGCTTTATCTTATCCTCCTTATTGATTTTATAGTTTTTTACATCATGGTTTCTATAATAAGGGATGGGACATGTTCTTCAACTATGGTTATCTAGGGAATATGGCTAGAAACTATCATATTGTTAAGGTTTCCTTAAGGGAAAATAAGGTTCTTGTTGTCTCTTCTTCAGCCCCAGTACCAAAGGGTGCACCATCTATCTCTAGAGCTGGTCGGAATCGTCTTTATGCTCTTACAACCCGACAGGAGTCTGAGGCATCTCCTGATGTTGTGAATGGTACATTGAAACTTTTCTCTCATGATGTGTATTGTTTACTTAATCTGGGGTCAAACTCTCTTATGTGACCTCATTTATGGCTGTGCATTTTGGTTTTGGTCTCCAGTGTGTTTCAGACCCTTTTTCTATTTTTACCCCAGTAGGTGACTTAGTGATTGCTAAAAGAGTCTATAGGGGTGTATGGTATTTATTTTCAATAAGTAAACATTAGTGGATTTTTTTTGAATTAGATATGGTGGAATTCGATATTATATTGAGGATGATTGGTTGTACTTGTTCTATACATCTCTAGATTGTCCGGTTTATAAAGTTGTCGTTAATTTCCTGAATGAGTCAGTTATTAAGTAGGAGGGTGGTTTCCTAGATCCTAAATGGATGTTCATATCATATATTAGAGCTTGAATATTAATCTCCAAGGGGTGTCTCTGTTATCTAGTCTGGGTTAAGGATTCTAATACGAAGGGTACTTTTTGGCATTTCGTCCTAGTGGTCAATGAATTTCTTGAGGTTTTTCCAGATGACATTCCTAGTATTCATCTTGATAGGGATATTAAGTTTGGGATTGATATTATTTTGGATAGTCATCCAATTTCTTTTCCCCAAAATAGAATGGCTCTGGTTGAGCTGAAAAAGCTTAAGGAGGAATTAAATGATCTCTTAGATAAGGGTTTCATCCATCTTAGTGTGTCCTCGTGGGATGCACTAGTGTAATTCGTGCATAAGAAGGATGGTTCCCTTCGAATGTGTATTGATTACCGGCAGTTGAATAAGTTGATGGCAAAGAATAAGTATCCTCTTCCAAGGATAGATTATTTTATTTAATTTGTTGTTGGGTTCTAAGTTTTTCTCCAAAATTGATCTTCGATTCAGGTATCATCAGTTATAGATTATTGAGGTGGATATCCCTAAGACAACTTTTTATACCAGGTATGGTTACTTTGAGTTTTTTTGTTATGACTTATGGGTTAACCAAATAGCATTATATTTTTTGAAATGCTAGATTTCTATATTTAGTTCTATCATAATATGCATTCCTTAAATAAATACATATAACTCCTCCATTTTTAAATACATAGCTCTGACACAAAAGTTGAGGGGGGTACTTGTAGTACTAGATTTATCATATTTGTTGAAATGCTATGTCATAGCATTCCTTAGTTATTTGTTTTAACCTTATTAATTCTTCTATATTATTTTTAAGGTATACTATATGCTCCATATTTCTAGTTTTTATGTAGTCGAGTAGATTCTTTTCCATAAGTATTTCTATTAATCTTATTTGCTCCATATCTTTCCTGTAATATTCTAAGTATTCGTAATTTATCATTCTAGTCTGAGTAATACCAATCAGAATAATAGTATCTACCATCAAAATCTATATTTTCTAACTCTTGTTCAATCCATTCAGTATTTAGTAACTCATCTTCAAAATCAAATATCTTTTCCCATATGAGTTTTCTTATATCTATTATTTCTACATCCTTAAGTATATACAAAATAAGTATCTTGACCCTATCTATCATTTCATTAGATAAGTAGTTAGTCATTTTATTTCATATGATTCATATTTAAAAATATTCCCTTCAATCATATACATAACAAAATATGGTCATCTTAGATCACTATGTACTAGATTATCCTTAGATAATTATGCTCCTCTATCACTATTAGCATGGTACGTGTAATACCCCATATGTTTCTAAGCTAGGAAGTGAATAAGTTTTCCTACGTATGAAACCTCCTATCCTGTGAGTAGCATTTTAGTGCATGACTTACAATGAATATCCTAGAGATAGGATAGCTTGCGATGTCTTAAGAATGCTCATATGAGTCGCTTAAAGTGATGCAAGCTAAGAGTTTTTGAATCCATCAAATCTTAGCATTCGATTTTGCAAGGGTCATCTTTGAACAAGAATAAAGTGATTTATATGAGACATTTTGGTAGATTTAGACACACCAAATTGTAGATAATTGAATTAGCTTTCCAACGATACCGATTTAGCCTTAATCCACTACCCGAGCGAAAAGTTATGCCTATTTTTGTGAGAGACAGTAAGGGTAGAAAATTAGTTAGGTGCCTCCCAACAAAACTTAGGCGATTGGTTAGGCGCCACCCAACCTGGCTTGTGAAATTACTTGAGCGCCGCCTAAGTCAATTCCAAGTGCCAAAAACACTCCGTTTTGAGTTATTTTGAGGGTATTAAAGTCTTTTAACACTCGTTACACGTCCCTAAACTTAACCCTACGAAATATATAGCTTCTAAAAATATTACAACCCTATTAACATCTCAAAGCTCATCATCCAAGAGCACTAAAATAGAAAAAAAACTAGGGTTTCATAATTAAGCTTGAAGATCCAATTTCAAGGAAATTCCTCCATCAATCATCAAGAATCTTCCTTCTAAGGTATGAGTGAGTTGATTCATGGACTCCTTTTGTCCATGAAGCTTAAGAACCATCTTATAAACTATATATTATGATGTTAATATTATTGGTGGTTGATATTCATGTGGTTGGAGTTTGATGATGCCTAAGATGGGATCTTTGTATGTTTTGTGTGAAGATATGGTGGCATTTAATGTATAAATATGTGAAATTGGTGGTTGAATATTTGTAATCTTGATGAATCCACCTATGCCTAAGATGTGCATGTAAGTTGTTTGTGAAAATACCTAAGGGAATAGAAATCATGCTTTTATGACATAATAAGTCCTAAATGACAATTCCATGTTCTAAGTTTATGTTTAACGTGATCCCCATGCTATTGTCTTGAATTGAAGATGTTGTATGAGATGCTCATGATATTGTTGTGATATGGAATGACCATGTTATTAAAGCCATGAAAGTATATACATATTGTGTGCATTCCCGATCATGTGATAGTTTGTTGAGAATCATTCTTATTATGAAATCCTTACTTATGATATTGTGAATTGTCGACTCTACTCTTATGATCAAGTCAGTCATGTGTGTCAGTTTTCTTCCATCGAGTCCTGGGGGTATTTGTACCCAAAAACTATAGTTGTGTGCCTAGAGCCATGTCATGTTTCACGATATCCAAAATCAAGCTATGATTCCATAGACTTCAGTCAGTCATGTGACTCAGGAAAACCTCATGATCTCAGTCAGTTGTCAGATACCAGTAACATTTCTCCAGTTAATGGAATTCAGTAAGATTAAGTCATGTATAGTTAGTTATTTATGTCCATTCCCTATAGATGGGAGTAGAGGTTAGAACCGAGTGAACCCAAGGATGGGAACTCACCCGCTAGTTCAGGGTCTGATTCTTAATAGTCATCCTTGTGTTCCAGAACTACGTAGCCAACGTAGGTTGAGACATCTTAACCTGTCATATTAGGGTTGATGAGGTGGCTTAACCTGTCAGTTTAGGGTTCCCACCATTCTCATTGAGTTCCTGCCAAATAAGGGTCACTCACAAGCTGTCCTTACCCATGCACGGTATTGACACCTCTCCAGTCGGGGTAGATATTGGACCCCAGCTTAGCCATAACGGCATACATGGGGCATGTCGATTACACAATACCTCCCACAGTTTCAGTATCAGTCTCAGTAAAAGAACTCAAGGTGTTCTTCAGATTTCAATACGTACAGGACTGTCAGATACAGTCGTTATGTTCTTTAAATTTCAGTATATACAGGACTGTCAGATACAGTCATCCATGTTATCAGCTGGTAGTATCAGTTATGAAAGTTATCAATAAACCATGTATTAGCTTACACGTCTTACTATCACGCATTCACGGTCCTAGTTTCTATATATGTATGTTTGCACTCCCACGTTCATATTAGTCAGTCAGTGTTGTTCATGTATGAAACCCTTTATGTTCAGCCTACCTTCCTCGTATACTAAGTACTCCAGTTGTACTGATGCATTTGCTCTATGGTTCTTTCTTTTCATATTACACCATAGGTTCCGAGACACGAGCTCCAGCCCAGCAGTAGCGGTAGCATTCCAGTCGCAGAGACATAGTGAGTCCTCATTAATTCGAGGACAATATGATTTGATACATTTATTTATTTCTTCAGTTTAGTTTTACGGAGTTAGTTGGAGACATGTTCCTTCAACTCCTTACTCAGATAGTTTAGAGGCTTTTAGATTTATGCTCAGATTTATGTTCAGACCTAGCCTTTAGATTGAGTTGTTTTGAGTATTTTCACCCACATGATTTAATTCAGTTGAACCTTATGGCCTTACAGTTTTATGTATTCCGTATTATTATGTCATTATTTGCAGTATACAGGTACAGATATCAGTCATGGTTTAGTTTGTGGTCCCTCGGGGTCATGAGCACCATGTAGCATTCCGGTTCAGCAAATCGGGGAGTCACAAACTTGGTATCAAAGCCTAAGGTTCAATAGAGTCCTAGGAAGTCTGAAAGCCGCATCTAGTAGAGTCTTGTACATGGGTGTGTTGCGCGCCACATTTATGTGCGGGAGGCTATAAGATGTTTTAGGAACAGTACCCTTTCTTCAGTATTCATGTCATGCTAGTCAGCATAATCACAAGTTAAACTCTTAGTCTAATCCATTCTTCTCTTATTCCAGACCATGGCCCCAAAGAGAAGAAACCAGCCAGCTCCTCAGCCCGAAGATCCTTTGGGTGAACATGTTTCCCATGCAGAGTTTAGAGCTGCGTTTACCACACTTGCTCAGTCCGTGGATGCATAGAATGAATGGCCACGAGTCAGTCTGGCCAATCCAGTGGCCAATCCCAAAGAAGCTAGGGTTTGGGACTTCACCCGGATGAACCCTTCATCTTTCCATGGGTCTAAGTCTGATGAGGACCCTCAGGAGTTCATTGACCAAGTACAGAAGGTCATTGACATCATGGGTGTTACTTCTATTGAGAGTTCCGAGTTAGGCGCCTACCAGTTATAGGATGTTGCTTATGATTGGTACAAATAGTGAAAGTCTGAGAGGTTAGATAATGCAGGCCCTATCGAGTGGAAGGAATTTGTCACGCCCTTCTTAGACAGATTCTTTCCCCAAGAGCTGAGGGAAGCCAAAGTTCTTAAGTTCATCAACTTCAGGCAGGGGAATATGACGGTTAGGTAGTATTCTCTCAGATTTACTCAGCTAGCCAGGTATGCTCCTCATGTGGTTGTAGACAATAGGGATAAGATGAGCAAGTTCGTGTCAGGGGTCAACGATAGCGTGGTAAAAGAGTGTAGGTCTGCGATGTTGATCGGTGAAATGACCTTAGCCAGACTCATGACAAATGCCCAGCAAGTAGAAGAGTAGAAGGTTAAGACTAGGGATAGGCAGAACAAGAGAGAAAGGTCAGGTAACTTCAACCTTTCTCACCCCAAGTCAGATGGAGGAAACCGTTCATAGTTTCGCTCCAAGTCAGCCGTTCCAGCCCCTTCCTATTCCAGTACTCCAGTGACGAAGTTCAGAGATGGCAACAGAGATAAAGCGCCAGGCTCTAATTCTAAGTTCAGTGTTAAAAGTGCCCGAACGAATACCCTTTGTCAGACTTGTAGTAAGAACCACAAGGGAATTTGCAGAGCCGGTAGTGATGTATGTTTTGGTTGTGGTAAGCCAGACCACAGGATTAGGGAGTGTCTGCAGTCAAGTCTTCGGTGTCAGCAAAATCATTCTACAGCTCAGTCCGGTCGCCCGAACCAGCAAGGTGCCATTTTTAGTGCTACCAGTGGGCAACGCCTAAGTAGACTCTATGCTCTTCAGTCCAGGAAGGATCAGGAAAATTCACCTGATATTGTTACTGGTACGTTACAGATTTTCCATGTTCATGTTTATGCTTTGCTAGACCCAAGTGCATCCTTGTATTTTATTACTCAATACATAGCAGGCGATTTTGGAATCAGTCCCGAAATTCTAGCAGAGCCCTTTTCAGTCTCTACCCTAGTGGTTAAAACCATCATAGTTAGGCGGGTATACAGGAACTGCCCAGTTATGATATCTCAGAAATCCACGTCAGCAGATTTAGTTGAGTTAGAGATGACTGATTTTGATGTCATTCTCGGTATGGATTGGTTTTATTCCTGCTATGCCACAGTCGATTGCAGATATAGGATAGTTCAGTTTCAGTTCCCGAATGAGCCCGTCCTAGAGTGAAAGGGTAATATTTCAGCGTTCAGGGGTCAACTTGTTTCCTACCTTCGGGTAAGGAAAATGATTTCTAAGGGGGGTGTGTATCATCTCGTGCATGTTAAAGATTCTAGTTTTGAATCTCCCAGTCTTGAAACATTCCCTGTTGTTAATGAATACTCAAATGTCTTTCCCGAAGATATTCCAGGCATTCCTCCCGAAAGAGAAATAGACTTTGGCATAGACCTTCTTCCGGATACTCAACCTATTTCTATTCTTCCATACAGAATGGCACCACTAGAACTCAATGAAATGAAAGATCAGTTGAAGGATATCTTATATAAGGTATTCATTAGACCCAGTATTTCCCCATGGGGTGCGCCAGTACTATTCGTGCGCAAGAAAGATGGTTCTCTCTGGATGTGTATTGATTACCGTTAACTCAAAAAGGTCACGGTCAAGAATAAATATCCTCTTCCCAGGATTAATGATCTATTCGACCAACTTCAGGGTGCCAGTTACTTCTCCAAGATAGACCTCAGATCAGGCTATCATCAGCTTTGAGTTAGAGAATATGACATTCCAAAGACAGTTTTCCGTACTCAGTATGGTCATTTTGAATTTTTAGTCATGTCATTTAGTCTTACCAATTCCCCTGCAGCTTTCATGGATTTGATGAACCGTGTGTTCAAGAAGTACTTGGACATGTTTTTCATAGTCATTATAGATGATATTCTAGTCTATTCTCACACAGAGCATGATCATGCAGACCATCTCAGGATTGTTATTCAGACTCTCAGGGATCACCAGTTATTCGCTAAGTTCAGAAGAAGATTAAGTTTCAGTGGTCAGATTCATGGGAGAAGAGCTTTCAAGAGTTGAAGACTCAACTCACCTCAGCTCCAGTTCTAGCTCTTCCAGATGGTTTAGACGGTTTTGTAGTCTATTGTGATGCATCTAGAGTGGGTTTAGGTTGTGTCCTCATGCACCATGGTAAGGTCATAGCCTATGCCTCAAGACATTTAAAGCCACATGGAAGAAATTATCCTACTCATGATCTTGAGTAAGCAGCGGTCGTTCTTGCCTTAAAGATTTGGAGGCATTATCTCTATGGAGTTCATGTATATGTCTTCACAGACCATAAAAGCCTCCAGTATGTCTTTTCCCAGAAAGATCTCAATCTTTATCAGAGAAGGTGGTTAGAGCTCTTGAAGGATTACAACGTGAGTGTTATTTATCATCTGGGCAAGGCCAATATTGTGGTCGATGCTCTCAGTAGACTCTCCATGGGTAGTATTTCTCACGTTGAGAGTAGCAAGAAAAAAAATAGCTCAGGAGATCCATCAGTTTGCCATACTAGGCGTTTGCTTAGTCGATTCTTCAGAGGGTGGTGTATGTGTTCACAGTAGTTCAGAGTCATCTCTAGTTTTTAAGGTGAAAGAGAAGAAATACAGGGATCCTAGCCTTGTCAAGATCAAAGAGTCAGTTCATAATCAAAAAGTCAAGATTTTCTCCCAAGGGGGAGATGGTGTTCTTCGTTGTCAGGGTCGTTTATGTGTTCCTGGTGTAGATGAATTGAGGCAGCGAATTCTTGCAGAAGCGCATAGTGCGCGATACTCTATTCATCCAGGGTCCACTAAGATGTACCGTGACATACAGGAGATCTATTGGTGGAGTGGGATGAAGAGAGATGTTGCAGAGTTTGTGGGGTAAGTGCTCTATATGTCAGCAGGTTAGAGCATCAAAAACCTAGTGGTTCCATGCAAGAGTTCATCATTCCTACTTGGAAGTGGGAAGAAGTGAACATGGACTTCGTGATGGGTTTGCCTAGAACTTGTCATCAACATGATTCATTCTGGGTCATTATAGATAGAATGACCAAGTCAGCTCATTTCCTTCCTTTTCGTACTTCTTATTACGCCGAGGACTATGCCAAACTCTATATCAGGGAGTTAGTCAGTTTACTCGGTGTTCCATTATCTATCATCTCAGACAGAGGTACCCAGTTCACCTTTTACTTTTGGAAAGCATTCCAAAAGGGTCTCGGTACCCAAGTCCATCTCAGCACAGTATTTTATCCTCAGACAGATGGTCAAGCAGAAGGGACCATTCAGTCTCTTGAAGATATGCTAAAGGCGTGTGCAATTGACTTCAACGAAAGTTGGGATGACCACTTACCTTTGATTGAGTTTATATACAATAATAGCTATCATTCTAGTATTCAGAAGGCTCCATTTGAAGCTCTCTATGGTAGGAGATGTACATCTCCAATTGGTTGGTTCAAAGTTAGTGAGGCCTCAGTCATAGGTCCTGACTTAGTATTCGACGCCTTAGAGAAAGTTTAGTTGATCAGAGAGAGACTCCAGGCTTCTCAGAGCCAATAGTAGTCTTATGCAGATGTTCGTAGAAAGGATCTCGAGTTCGAGGTTAATGACTATGTCTATCTTAAGATTTCTCCCATGAAGAGAGTGAAGAGGTTAGGCAAGAAAGGGAAACCCAGTCCCCGATATGTCGGTCCCTTCAGAATTCTCTGTCGCTTCGGCAAGGTAGCTTATAAGTTTTAGTTGCCTTCAGATCTAGCCTCAGTCCATCCAGTCTTCCATGTCTCTTTGCTCAAGAAGTGCATAGGTGACCCAACAGTTGTTGTCCCTATTCAGAGCATCAACATTCAGAACAGCCTCTCTTATGAAGAGATTCCAGTCGAAATCTTAGATTATCAAACTCGTAGATTGAGGAACAAAGAAATACCTCTAGTCAAGGTTCTTTGGCAAAATCAGTTTCATGAGGGAGCTACTTGGGAAGAAGAAGAAAATATGCGTACCAAGTATCCTTACCTCTTCCCCGCCAATTCAGATAAAGCTAAAGGTAACAGTTCTCCTTAAGCTTATTCAGTTTTATGTTCATGTTTACAGTATAAGCTTGGTACCTATTAACCATTGCATACTTAGTCATGCATTCATGTATCAGTTGTCCGTGCATCAGATATGCATGAGTTCAACATGTTTAGCATGTCAGTCATGAGATCAAGATTCAGTTCTTCATGTTCAATTCAGGTTCTGTTGTCTTGTATCCCTTCTTAGTGAGTCCTCATTGATTCAAGAACAATATGATTTTATACATTTATTTATTTCTTCAGTTCAGTTTTATGGAGTTAGTTGGAGACATGTTCCTTCAACTCCTTACCCAGATAGTTTAGAGGCTTTCAGATTTATGCTTAGATTTACGTTCAGACTTAGCCTTCAGATTGAGTTGTTTTGGGTATTTTCACCCACATGGTTTTATTCAGTTGAACCTTATGGGATTACAGTTTTACGTATTTCGCATTATTATGTCATTATTTGCAGTATACAGGTACATATATTAGTCATGGGTTAGCTTGTGGTCCCTCAGGGTCATGAGCACCGTGTAGCATTCCGGTTCAGCAGATCGGTGGGTTACAGTACGTTTGGATACTTCTTCCCTAAACAGTGCCTCAACTCTGGTTACTACCTTATCACGGCTTCTCTACCTTACTGGTTTCACCTTTAGGATGACATAGTTCTAGAAATTTTTCTCCTTTTCCTCTTTGGTAATAAACTTCAGAACATATTATCCTTCGAATAATTCTACTATATAGTAACTAACATGAACTTATTTTATTATATCATGATTGTCAGGAATTTATGAACTTAGCTATTCATAATTATAAATAAAAATACTTTTTCTTATAGATTTGATGACTCTGAGCTTTGATTTTCCATAGATGAGTATAAAACTAAATATCTTACTAAATATTTTAAGATATTTTTGGTTGTGTACAAGGAGGCTTGCTTTTCTTGTAGAAAGTCTTGCCTTAGATCTACCAACGACTCTTCTATTTATAATCTCTAAAAGATAAAAAAATGCATAAACGACTATTTGTAACTTTACACCTGTCTACTTTTTACAAAAGTAATGAAAATCCTAAAGCTTATTCGTATTCTACATTTGTCAAAAAGACAAAACTAATAATGGCACATGCCAAAAAAGTCAAAACTCATAAAGGCTTATACAATAATTTACGTTTTTAGTCAAAAAGGCTATTCACATGTCACTTTCATAGCTTTTAATATCTTGTCTCCTTGTTTATATCTTCATTGCTCCGTTGTTTTCTATCTTTTATCTGTCTTCCAGCTAGCGTCCTTATCTTCTTTTATTCTAGTTGAACTTTCGGGATCACATTATTTTCTCCATTGCATTTTGAGCATAGGTGGTCTGGATATTTTATATCCTATTAATTTACAATATATTGTCAGTAACTCTTCTGAAATAAATTCCTTCTTAATTGCTCTTGTGGTTGGTTGTTTTTTTGGATTAAGTAATGTCAATATCCATCTTTGGACTTCTTCCATATCTGACTGTCATAGCTCCCTTGAATTTGAATAGATCATTAGTTGGTCTCGCGAATAGTAATTCCAAATTGGGTTTCCATTAAGATAGTTATTTGCTAGCTCTTGGACAATTATAGATATTCCAATGATTCATTTTTTTGCGTAAAACTTAGGTATCTCAACTTTTGGTATCTCTGGTTGTTGCCCAATGTCTTCTGGTATAATCATATCTCTAGTTAATCCAATTTTCATAACCTGTAAACTGGTTTTATTTCATCATATAATATCTCAGCTGGTGCGATATAAAACTTTATAAAAAATAGGTTTCCATTAGTTATTTTTTTGTAAGTAGTGAATGCTTTGTATCTTTCTGATAGAGTTGTTAGTTCGTTTTCGGCTTGAGTATATACGGTATTCAGTGGTCCATAACTGAAACAAGTTCTAACTAGGTTTGGATTGGTTTTTAGTAGTGCGATTAACTTGTTGTATCCTTGTAGTTTTTGGGTTATATAGTCTGTGTTTGGTTCTTGGATATTTGTAGCTCTGTATTTAAGATTCAAGTAATTTTGTATTTTGTGGATGTTTTCTATGTATAATCTAGTTATATGGTTATATGCTTTTTTTTTCTTGGTTCAAACTTTCTAGAAATGTGGTAGTTTTGAGGGGTATAAATAGAGGGTCTTTTGGTATAAATGGTTTTTCAAATATCTTATTCAGATTTAACCCTTGTCTATTAACTCCTTTGCTTGTACCTGCAGACATAGATTGATAAAGATTATGGGTTTTATGGAGTGTCCCAACGTCTCCTTTTAGCTCTGGAATTTTGATGTCTTCCGATCGACATAGCTCTGCATTTTTATAGTCATGCGGCTGACTTGTAGCTTTATACTCCAGTTTACCTTCATTAGTCTTTAGCTTTTCTACCTCATTGCCCATACTGTCCACTTTCAGTGAAACCGTAGTTAGGGTTTTGAGTATCTCTTCTAATGTATCATTTTTTGTTATATTAGTCTGTGTAGCCTTGTCTTGATATGTAATCTGCAATAACATTGTTGTTAGTACTGATTATTTTAACTGTAAATGTAAAATTCAATATATTTAATACCAATCTCCGTATTTCTTTTGTTGTTACTGAATTTTGCATTTTCTTAGTTAGCCACCATCATACCTGTGTATTATTTGTTCGTACAATAAATTTGTTATATACAATAAATAGTTCAAATGCTAATAAATACTTATATAATGAACGTAATTCTTTTCTATTTATTTCCCATTTTATTTCTGTTTTGTTAAATGTTCCTGAGTAATATCTACAATGATATTCTAATTTTTTTTTCATACATGTATTTGAGTACTCCTCCGTAGCTGTGCTCACTCGTATTTGCTTCTGCTATGTATGAAATTTTTTTATTTTCATCTGAAAATTGTAATTTTGGCAGGTTTTTAAAAAGTATCTTTATTTTTTACACTTGTTTTTTATCTTCTTCACTATAATTATATTCTACATCCTTTTTCAATTTTTTCTGTAATGGTTTTAAATTTTCTACTAATTTTGGTATGTATTCTCTTACTTGATTTACTAATCCTAAAAATGATTGTAATTTCTTTTTTCTATCTAATTCTTCTTTTGAATTTATTATTTTTTGTATTATATGTTGTTGCATTTTTACTCCATTTTTATCTATTTGTATTCCTAAAAATTCTATCTGGTTTTTCATTATTTCTGCCTTCTTTTCACTTAAGCTTATTCCTGAATTTTCTATTATATTCATAAATTGTTCTAATAATTTTAGGTGTTCTTGTTTAGTTTTTGAATATAGAAATATATCGTGTATGTATACTATACAATTAGGTAATTGTTTGAAATAATTATCCATAAAATATTGATATCTACCTGGTGCATTTTTATATCCAAATGGTAGTACATTTCATTCATAAAATCTTTGTGGTACTGTGAATGCAGTTAATTTTTTAGATTCTTCTTCTAATTTTAAATGGTAAAATCCTGATTTACAATCAAATTTGCTGAAATAATTATATCCTTGTATTTGTCTTATTTTTAATATTTTGATTGGTATTGGGTAATTATATGTAATAGTTTTTGCTTATAGGTTTCTATAGTCAATAATCATTCTACTTTTTCCTCTTTTTTGTTCACTATGTTTATTTACTATAAATGTTGGGCTAGTGTGTTTACTATTATTTTTTTGTATATATTTTTTTTCTAATAATTCATTTATATGCATTTCAAATACTTTTAGATCATCAAAATTCTATGTTAGTGGTTTTTAAGTTATTATACTATCTTTGTTTATTAGTGCAATTTTTACAGTAGTTTTATGTTTTTTCCATACTTTTAATGGATCTTCACTATATAGTTGTTTTAATTTATTTTTGATTATTTCTACTTTATCTATTGAAAATATGGTCATTTCTTCCTTATTTATAGAGAATATAATTAATTCTATCGTGTCTTCAGTAGTTTTTATATTTTCTAATTTTTGTGTAATTTTTTTCACTTTCTTTTATCCAATCTTTTTTCTTTCTTATTTTATAGTAACTTTTTTTGCTCTTACCTTTTGTTTGCATGGTGTTGTAAACCACCAGTGTGTTTTAGTTATTATGTGTGGATATAGTTTATCTAAAAATGTCATTCCTAAAAGCATATCTTTTGATGTTAGTTCGTAATTATAAATTTCTTCTATTATTGATATTTTATCCCATATTTGTATTTTTACATTTCTAGCTTTATATGTAATTATACTCCCTTCATTATTAAATCCTTTAACTACTATTGGTGTTCTTAACTTATCCCATTTACTTTTTGGTAAACAGTTATATCTACATAAATTGGCTTCTGCTCCTGCATCTATCATTGATGTATAATATCTATTATAATATCCTTCTACTATTAACTTCATGAGTACGTATATTTTCATATTAAATCTCTTTTTATTAATATTTTTTCTTTATTATACATTATGACTAATTGGGTATGGTCTATATTGTATGGTTTTACTTTTTCCAACCATTTTATTCCCAATATTATATCTTCTTTTTGTGTTTCTTCTTTTACTTCAAATTCAATTTTTATCTTTCTGACTCCTATTATAATTTCTTTTTAAGTCGTATTTTTAATAATTATTAGGTTTCTTGGCAAATCTGGACATTTATCATTATTTGTTTTAATTTCTTCAGTTTTTACTAAGTATTTTATTATATAATTATCTTCCTGTCCTATGTTTATTAGTATTAAATATTCTTTTTCATCTATTGTTCCTATTATATAATATTGAGTTAGGTTAGGTTTTGGAGTTATCTCATATGCTATTCTTTTTTATGGTTCTAGTTTTTCACAAGATATTCTTCTTGGTGTTCCTATTCTTTCATTTACTATTTTCAAATCTTCTTCTATATCTATATTTTGGTAGCTCTAATCATTATTATCTATGATTTTTATAAATATCTCAAAAGGGCTTTCTATTTGTATTTTGTTTATTTTATTTTTTTCAGTTATTTTATGTTTTGTTGTTAATACATATAAATTTTTATATCTTGCTGTAAATATTTTACTTCCTGGGGTTAATTCTATTCCTGATATTTTCCAATATAGTACTAATGACTTATGTATATTTTTATCTGTTATTGGTACTGAATAATTTGCACTTATTATAAATTTAAATTTTTGGTTTATTAGATTCCCTCTTATAGCACTTATTATGCTTTTTTCTATAGGTTTTATGATCTTATCATCTGCTAAATATAGTTCTATTGGTGTATCTATTCCTTCTCTAAAACATGCTTTTATTAATATTTTTGTTCCTCCAAGGTGTACATATTTTATTAGGTCTTTACTTTTTATATCTTGTATTTCTTTATTAACTATTCTTTTTGTTACTAGTGGTATACTAGCTTTTCCTTTCGCGTATCTACGATCTATTATATGTTCTTTTTGGCTTACTATGTAGTATTCTTCTTTCCGTCTATTAAATATATTCCTTATTGTTGGTATTTTAAATATTCTTTCTACACTTAAGACTAATTCTTTTCCTTTTATTTCTTCAAATTTATTTCTATCAAATATAATTTTTTGGTCTATTTCTGCTTCATTTAAATATTCTTTCTTTTTTATTATTTGTATACTTTCTTCAATCATTTAATTCGCTATCTATTTCGTTATCTGTTTTATTTTTCGAGATTTCATATATACTATCTTAACTTTATAATTCATAATTTATATAATCTATTTGCATATATTCTGTATTTTCTTTCTTTATTTCTGATATTTGTTTCTTTTTTTTTGGATCTTAGGATACTTTATAATCTTTAGCTAGGTGTCCTAATTTTCCACAATTATAACATTTAAATTCTTTTATAGATTTCTTCTTTCTATATGGTCTTTTATGTTATAGTCTTTTACGTAATATCTTTTTCTTGATTTTTTATATTTATATTGGGATTTCTTATATTTATTATATTTCTTATGTCTTTTTCTTTTATTGTAGTATTTTTCTTCACATCCAAATTGGGATGCTATTTTATCTTTGCAACATGCTAAATTCTTTATTAATGTTTTTTTCCATTTTTAATTCTTTCCTATATTTTTCACATATATTCCTATACCATTGTTGTAAAAATTTTATCCTTGCTCCTAGAGTATCTACTATTTTTGTTTCATCTCAACTTTTTATTATTTTTGAACTAAATGGTTCAGGTAGTTTGCTAAAATATAATCTCCTCATTTCCTTACTTTCTTCTACCTTATATTTTCCCTTATAATAATATTCTTTGAATGCACATGTATATTCATCTATGTAACACATATTACATATTGCTAATTTCTACATTAAATTCTTATTTGTATCCTTTTCTATATTTTGTTCTTCTTCTTCTTTTTCTTCTTCTTCTTCTTCTTCTGTTTCTATACTACTAAATTCATTTCTTATAGCTGTTTCATATTTTTTTAATATTTATATGGGTGATGCTTTAGTTGTTCCTTCTTTAGTTGTTCCTTTTGTATTTTTGTCAGATCTTAGTACCTTTTTACTTTTTTCAGTTAAATTTGATAGCCATAATTTTACTGTTCCTATTAGTGTTATTTCTATATATTCTGGTGTATTTGTTGTGTCTATGCTATTATCTACTAATTATTTTGATATATATTCTACTCATAATTGTATCGTCTTACTTGTGTCTATTACACAGTCTAAATCTAAGAAGTTGTAATTTTTATTAACTATTTGTTTTGGTGTCCATCTATATTCATTTTTTGGGTTGTACTTATTTTTGTAATTATATTTTGGCTTTCTTATTTCTGATGTACTAGGTATTATATTTTCTTCATCTTTTTTATCAAGACTATTTATTTCTTCTATATTTTCTTTATTAACTTCTTCTTCTTTTTCCTTAATTTCTAGATCTTCTATTATTTCTAAAATTTCTATACATGTTTCACTATCTTCTGAATCATAATCATTTGTTTTTTCAGTATCTATTGTATTTATTTCTAATTCATTGGTCTTTAATTCTTCATTTTTTTGTTTGTAATTTTTCTTTAAATTGGTTTATTTCATCTAGTAGTTTCTGTTCTTTATCATTTTCGTCTTTTTCTCTTTGTCTTTTTTCATATAGATCTTTTACTATTTGTAATTCTTTTTTTTAACTCAGTAATCCTATTATTTTTTATTTCTTCTATTTTTCTTATTTCATCCGTAGTTTGTTGTTTTATTTTTTCCTGTCTATTTCTTCATTTTCTTTTGCTATTCTTACCATAGCTGTTAGTTTATCTTCTAATTTTAATTCTTCTTTTTTTAACATTAAATATAAATGTTCACCTATTTTCTTATATCTTCTTCCTAAATTAGAAAATACTATTCTTATTTTTAACCCTTCGTGATTTTCATATGTTTTTTCATCTATTATGAATTCTTCTTTATTCCTTTTATCTATTTGATTGTATATAAGTCATGTTGATGTATGTATTCTATGTTATCTATTAGAGCTTCTAAATATGATATTTCTTCTTTTTGTGCTTTTATTGATTTTTGACATACTTCAACAATTAAATTATACTGTAGTCTTTCTTTTCTTATTTTTAATTCTCTTCGTTTCTCAGATAATATTTGTTTTAGTTCCTTATATTTTTGGGATTGGTCTATTTTATTCATTAGTATTTATAATATTTTGATAGATTTCTAAATTTAGTTCTGTCATAATATGCATTCCTTAAATAAATACATACAACTCCTCTATTTTTAAATACATAGCTCTGATACCAAAGTTGAGGGGGGTACTTGTAGTACTAGATTTATCGTATTTGTTGAAATGTTATGTCATAGCATAAGTCAAAGCTATTTTAAATCCAATTCTCCGATGATATTCATGGATTTGATGAATAGGGCCTTCCATCAGTTTTTGGACTTGTTCATTATTGTGTTAATCGATGACATATTCGTATACTCTTAGAGTGAGGTGGATCATGCCGATTACCTCCGTGTGGTGTTGGACCATGAAGGAGTAATAATTTTTTGCCAAGTGTTCAAAATATGAAAATATGAATTATGGTTGAACGTTGTCATTTTTCTTGGTCATATCTTTTCTAGTGAAGGGATATATGGTGGATTTACAGAAAGTTGTAGTGTTGAAAAAATGTCCTAGACCCATGAATCCAACTGACATTCGAAGCTTCTTGGGTTTAGCTGGTTACTACAAGAGATTTGTGGAATATTTCTTGACTATAGCTTCCCTGTTGACTAAGTTGACTTAGAAGAAGGTATAATTCTTCTGGTTTGATGCTTGTGAGGGTAGTTTTTAGAGGCTGGAGGATATCATAACTTCATATCCGATTTTGAATTTTCATGAAGGCACTGATGGGTTTGTAGTCTATTGTGATGCATCTCGTATGGGTCTTAGGTGCAGTTTAACACAACATAGTAAGGTGATAGCTTACGCCTCTAGAGAGTTAAAGGTGCATAAGAGGAATAATCCAACTCATGATTTGAAATTTCTAGCTGTAGTGTTTGCGTTGAAAATCTGGCATTACTATTTGTATAAAGTGCTTGTGGACATTTTTTTTAATCATAAAAGCCTGCAGTATGTATTTACTCAAAAAGATTTAAATCTTAAGCAAAGAAGATGGCTTGAGCTGCTTAAGGATTATGACATGAGTCTTTACTACCACCCAAGTAAAGCTAACATGGTTGTTGATGCTCTTAGTAGGTTATCCATGGGGAGTTAGCTCATGTGGATAAGGAGAAGCGAGAGTAGGTGAAGGATATTCACCTTTTGTGTAACTTTTGATTCATCTCTTGGACTCCAAAGATGGTGGTGAGTTGGTGCATAAAATTGCACGATCGTCTCTTGGTGCTGAGATCGAGAAGAATCAAATGTTAGATACTATCTTGATAAGGATCAAGGGTGATATACGTGGGCAACAGGTGGTGACTTTTGAGATTAGCAGTGATGGTACTTTGCGATACAAAGAAAGTTTATATGTTCTTGATGTAGATCGCTTGCATGAGTGGATCTTGGTTGAGGTTCATGAGTCGCTCTATGTTGTTTATCCCGATTCAACAAAATGAATCATGAACTTAAGGAGATGTATTTATGGAACAATATAAAGAGGTATGTGGTAAATTTTGTGGCCCAGTGTATGGTGTGTCAACAAGTGAAAGTTGAGAACACGAGGCCCATGGGGTTGTATCAAGAAATTGAAATGCTATAGTTGAAGTGGGAAGTGATCAACATGGATTGTGTTACAACTCATACTCGGTCTCAGAATCAGTTTGATTTGGTGTGGATCATCACGGATAGGATAACAAAGTTTGCTCACTTTTTGCCAGTGATGACTAATTTTTTGGATGAAGATTATGCAAGGTTGTACCTTTATGAGGTTATGAAGTTGCATGGGGCGCTAGTTTCTATCATCTCTGATCTTTGCACTCAATTTACATCTCACTTTTGGTGGCAATTTGAAAAAGGTTTAGGGACCAAGGTGAGTCTTAATACTACTTTTCATCACAGTGGGATGGGAAAACATAAAAGACTATTCAAATGTTAGAGGACATTCTTCGTGCTTGTGTTATTGATTATGGTGGTATTTGGGTTGAGCATTTTCCTGTTGTGGAGTTTTATTATAATAATAACTACCATTCAAGCATTGGGATGGCTCCATTTGAGGTCTTGTATGGTAGGAGATGTAGGTCTCCTATTGGGTGGTTTGAGGTTGATGAGGCGGAGATGTTTGGCCCAGATTTGGTTCACCAAGCCATGGAAAAAGTTAAGGTGATTAGGGATAGACTTAAGGCTTCCCAAAGTCTCCAAAATTTCAATGCAGACATAAGGCGAAGGGATTTGAAATTTGAGGTTAGGGATAGGGTGTTTTTGAAGATGTCTCCCATGAATGGATTGATGCAGTTTGGTAAGAAGGGGAATCACAGTCCCTGTTATGTTGGTCGTTACTTGGTTTTAAGAAAGTTTGGTAATGTTGCATATGAGTTGTAGTTTCCTTATAGTTTGAGCTCTATTAATTCGGTTTTCCATGTCTCTATGTTAAGAAAGTGCATAGGTGATCCTTCATTAGTTGTTCTATTTGAAGGATTGGGTATTTCATATTTTTTCTTATGAGGAGATCCCGATTGAGATTTTAGATAGGCAGGTTCGGCGGTTTTGGACCAAAGAGATAGGTTTGGTAAAAATTATATGGAGGAACCACATGATTGAAGAAGTTACTTGGGAAGAAGAAGAAGACATGAAGTCCAAGTATCTACATTTGTTCCCCATTTCGAAAATTCATACTCGAGGTATATGTTGTTCTCAGTATCTTTGTTTTATGTCCTTGTTTTCTAGCATTGGTTAAAAGGAAGTTTGATGGTAATTATTATATTAAATCATGCTCGTGATTGCTTTTACCAGTCATTCAGGGATGAATAATCCAAGTGGGAGAAAATTGAAATACATTGGCTTTTGACCCTTACAAAATTTCTTGAGTTTGAGCTTCTGGACATCATACAACTTTAGGGTACTTGTTGTATGATGTGGGCATGGTTTAAGGGCGTAAACTCGTATGATAAATAGTGTGGTTTGGTTTTTTACTGTCCAAAGTACAAGAAGGCATCATACTAGTCATATGTTAGGGTACGAGATGTATAGTGCCAAACCGTATGATGTCCTATGTCTAGCCTAGATGATTATGCCTAGGGTACGATTTAAGGGTACCAATAATATGTTTTGGATACAAGTTGTCCCTTATGGTCATATGTTGAAAAGTATTGCAGTCCAAATTTCTTCCTAGGGTACAAGTGGTGGGTGCCACTCATATGTTGTGGGTATACTATTTGGGTTGTGTGGTCGTACCCTCCTGTGCTCATTTTTTAGCCTTTAAGCTGAGGATATTTTAGTCATTTCACACCCCAAAACCCTTAGGTTCCACATCCTATAACATTAATTTGTCCCTCATTCTTCACTTTGAAAGATCAAAATACTCCTAAACCACTCTCAAATTACTCTCAAGGCTCTTGGTTTAAGAGAGGCAAGCGTTTATCTAACACAATCAATTCGGGGCTTACAAAGGTGGTTTCTCTCTGTAATCCTTGTTATCTAAGGCATGTTACTCCTTCCACATTGTTAGTTCAAACTAAAAATATGATTTACTTAATGATTTTCATAGCATTATTATGGGTTTGTGTTGGTTTGGAAATATATGTTGGGGGTTTTGGTTACTAATGTCTGGGTGATATTTTCCCATGTTCTATTTATTGTTTTTCATGTTAAAATTGTGGAATTGAATGTGTGGTTTCATGGGAATGGTCAACTGGTTCTTGGTTTTAGTTTTGGAAACTATATGCCCTCAACATGTTTGTTAAATTGCCTATGAGAATGTTTTGTCACATAGTTAGGCTTTTATTGAAACTATTGCATTCCATATTACGGTAATAGAGCCCTAAATGGTTTAATTGAGCTAAATTATTTGGAAAGGTCTTGGTAGCCATGGTTTTGGTTGATTGTAAATCCTATGAGGTATATGGCACCCCCCTAAGTGTTGGCTAGTGACATTGCTTACAAGCTATAGTCAATATGATGATACCACTTCATAATGCCTTGGTAATTAAATTTGGAATTGGTGGTTTGGTTATGTGTTAAAGGTTTTAATTTGGCAATAATGGCGGGTTGTGATAGCTAAATGTGATGGTGTGTCTATAATGGACGGACACTAGAAACTCATATTTGTCGAAATGAGGGTTGGTCATGGTGACCATATACTTGTGGAGTACATAGGAATCCACTCAGTATACTGGTATATGTGTATCATGGAGTGTGAAGGGTATACGGTAATCCCCTACTTCGATGATATCTCTGGTTTGTGCGGCTACACGCATTGGGGCCTGTTAAGGGGGTAATACTGGACCCATATAGCTCATGGGTAGTTTTGGGACGATCAAGATACACAACCCAGGTTAATGATTTAAATGCATGCTAAACCCAGTTCCCTTTCCCGATATGGTATGTATGTAAATATGTATGTGGTTGAATATGGTTATTTACTTTGATTTGGGATGATGTTATTATTTTATCCTTATTCATAAGTTCATTATATCATTCACCCATTTACACTTCTTTGGGAGCTGCATCCCCATACGATATAGGAACCGTCCAGACTACTACTCCTCAGTGACTTAGATTTGGGGACAACTTAGTGTTGGATTGAAGTGGTAAGATTCCATACTCCAGAAGGCTCCATTTCATCTTATAGACTTCTATACATACCTTTTTTATTTATTAGACTTTTGTTTTTGGCTATGGTCAGGGGAATGTACCGATCAGATGTTCTTTGTTTTTTGTTAGAGGATTTGTGAGACTACCTTGGGTGGGCGTGGGCGGTGTCGATATTGGAATTAGCATTGGGGATAACACCATTTGACTGTATTTGATTTATGATTGTTCCATCTTGTTATGTTATTTGATCAGAATTCATCTGACATTAAGTTTAGGGTAGTTATGGTTGGGTATTGGGGGTGGTCTCTGGTCCTGGTTGGGCTTGATGCACCTAACATGACTAGGCCCTGGTTCAGGTTATTTCAGTGTTTTGGTAAGAAGGAAAAATTGAGTCTGAGGTACATCAAATCTTTTGAGGTTTTGAAGGTGATAGGGACCGTAGGCTATAAGCTTTCTTGCCTCCTAGAGTTTTTGAGTTCCACTTGGAATTTCCGTGTGTCAATGTTAAAGAAATACAATAGAGATGAGAACTACAACATTCATAAGGACCCTAAGTTATTTGAAAAGAAGTTATCATACGAAGAGGAGCCAACAACAATATTAGGTATCAACGTTGTAAAAATGAGAACTAGAGTCATTCTATGTGTAAAGGTTCAATAGAGGAACCTACATTAAAGAAAGCCACTTAGGAGACAGAGGATGACATGCATAATTAATATCCACAATTAATTGTTTCCCCAAAAGTAACCTTACCCTCGGGACAGTTACTCAGCATATGCACTGACTGACTATATTTGAAATACTTATCCATCCTTTCATCAAAAATCCCACAATGCACCGACCACAAAACCTATAGGGAGGATATAATAGAGCGGACAGAGCCCCACTAGCCTGAGAGTAGGCAACCTGTTCCCTAGAACCATCTCCTCCCTTCAAACGTTGATCACCAGATGACTTTGGATAAGGAGCATTATCCATCTAATAGCACCAAGAAATCCCTCACTTCTTCTTAGACCACTTTCCACCATCTCTACAACTTGGTTGTTGACCTTAAACCTGGTTCGAATGACAAAATTTCTTACTCTTCCTCTCCAAAAATTTAGTCTGCTTCTTCTTCTCTTCTTTGACTTACTGCATATGAACCACCAACTGAGAAATATCCATATCCTTGTTTAACAAGGCAGCCTTACTCTCTAGAATCATGTCTCGGGACAACCCAAAAGCTAACTTTCTCATTCTAGCCCTCATGCTCGACACCAAATTCGGTGCATACCGAGATAGCAGGTGCAACTTTAAGGAATATTCCTTGACATACATCTTTCCTTACTTAAAATTTATAAACTCTTCTGCCTTCGCCTCCCTCAACTCTTAAGGAAAGAAGCGGTCCAAAAAAGCACTAGAGAAATCGTCCCATAAAGCGGACTCAACATCATCGACCTAGACTGGTCCCATTCCTCCTTCTATTGGTATACCACATCTTTCAATTAGTACGTAGCAAACTATATGCCCTCCACATCAGTGACATCCATCATATAAAATATCTTTTCCATCTCATCAATGAAATATTAAAGATCTTCCTCAACCTTAGAACCAGTGAAAGTAGGAGAACTCAACCTCATAAACTGGCCAACCCTTCTGGCCTTAGAATGGAGTGGCATACGCTACACGCTCAATCTAAGAGGCTACTAAATGGGTTAGTAAATGAATCGACTGGAGAAATTAACCATTAGACATATCATCTTGAGGTGCTTGGGGAGAAACTAGTGGGGCTCCATCAGAGCAATCAGAAGGTGCAACCCTTGATAGGGTGTGAACTCCTGGACTAGGATGAGCTCTGTCCACCTTGTCCTCGGATTGGATAGAAGAATTCCCATAGACATCAGATCTTCTTGGAGGCATTATCTGAAAGGCAAAAAACTAGGAATTAGAGAGATTCAAGATCGTAGACTCTATAGCTCAAAAAAAACAACAAGAAAGGGAAATATTGAGTTATATGAGCCAAGTTAATGGACCAAGTTAGGGTGATTAAGAACTGAAAATGGAGTAATTTGTTGAGGTGCTTCCTTGACTTAATTAAGCTAGTAGGTGAGCCACCTACTTAAGTTATATGAGCCAAGTTAATGGACCAAGTCCATGGATCAGATTTGGGACTTTATTAGTATACTTAATTGGGGCCAAATTAAGTAATAAAAGAAGGAAAATGGAGAAATGGCCTAGCACACAAATCTGCCAAGGCCCAAATGTAATTGAGCCCATCTAAGAAATTAAGCAAGTAGGTGCATCACCTACTTTGACCCTTTGTAGAAGCTTAATCTCTTTAAGTAGGTTCATCACATACTTGGACCAATTTTATCAATTTTAAGGTCCAAAATGCAGCTAAGGAGGTGGCCAAAATAGGGCCTTTACAAGGACAAGTTTTTGGTCATTTTCTGTCTTTTCTAAGTCATAAAAAAAAGTATTTCACAAATTCTCTCCTCTCTCTCTAAATTAATAAGGAGCAACCCTATTTTTCTTTCTAGGGTTCTTGAAGAAACCCCAACCTTTGCAATTCAAGGTAAGTGAAAACACTTATGATTTAGCTTAATTATCTCATGGAAGATTAGGAAAATATTCTATAAGTTCTTAATTACTAATTCATGGAAGAATATAGGACAAGCCACTTGCTCACTTTTTCTTTGTTATTAAGAGATCCCTTTTCTTCTTTGGTTTAAAATGTGAAGGAAAATGAAAGTTGTAGTTCTTGTGAAGTTTAAATTTAAAGGACAAGTTACATAATTGAGGTAAGGATGATAGCTTAAAGAAATTATTTGGATTATTACATCCCTGCTCAATGATGTAGTTGTAATGTCCAAGATTGGGTAAATGGTTAGAGGTAGGGATACCATGATTATGCAATTAACCATACGAATCAATAACCAAGATAAAAAAGTAAACTAATGAAGTTTAATAACATAGTATACTTTTTTGAAGTACTTTAACATTGGGCTTTCTCCTATTTATTTTCTCAAGTCCTTAATACGCATTGTTTAGTTTATTTTAGTTTACAAATATTCCAAACTCTCTTTTGGTTATGCTTGCATCAGTTAATATAAATTGAGAACTAGAATTTGGCAGTCATTAGAACAAGTCCCAGTGGGATTGATATTTGTCTTTCTTGAAGGCGACTATATTACTTGGTAGACCACGTACACTTGCGTGTGTGCTTAGGCATTGTCACTAATGCTGAGTTTAGCCAATCGATTTATTTGTTTACCTAGTTGGTGGCCTCCCAGACTGAGTGTATTTCTTTTGTTGCTCCATCCTCCGAGGCCACTAGAGTGGGCCAATTTATGAGGTTAAGTCCTCCTACATTCACTGGTTCAAAAGTTGAGGAAGATCCTTACAATTTCTTTAATGAGATGGAAAAAAAATTTGTATGATGCATGCTACTGATATGGAGGGTGTGGAATTTTTCACTTATCAGTTGAAGGGTATGACATATCAGTGGTATAAGGAGTGGGACAAGTCTAGGGTAATGATGCTGAGTTCTTTTTATGGGATGATTTCTCTAGTGCTTTCCTTGATCTCTTTTTTACTCAGGAGTTGAGGGAGGCGAAGACTGAGGAATTCATAAATTTGAAACATGTACGATGACAGTGAAGTACTATGCCTTGAATTTTTACGTTTGTCTCATTATGCTTCGGAGCTAGTATCCTCTGTGAAAGCTCAAATGAGGAAATTTTCTTTGGGATTGTCTCGTGATTTGGTATTGGAATGTACAACTGCTCTATCAAACAAGGACATGGACATCTCCACGTTAGTGGTGTACATGCAACTGGTTGAGGGGGAAAGAAATAGCAGGTAGATATGAGAAAAAAATATTAAGAAGTTTTGATATTTGGATTAGGGTAAAAGTCAGTAAAAAAGTGGTAAAGGCAGTGGAAAATGGTCTAAGAAGAAGTGGGATAATTTAGGTTCATACTCTTCGACTAGTGCTTTGTATTGTAAGTCGTTGGGTGATCATTTTTCTTAGAACAGTATGGGTCACAGGGTACAGGGTTCCTATGGTCAGGCTAGTGTGGCTCAGTCAGCCCCATTGTATCCTCATTGTAGATTCTGTCGCTAGGCGCACCGTGGTGTTTGTAATGAGAGAAGGAACAATTTCTTTAAATGTGGTCATATTGGTCATATGATGATGGATTGTCCTTCTAAGGTTGCTTCTGTGGTAAATAAAATTCCTGTTTCTACTTCATCAGCTCCTGCACCAAAAGGTGTTGCATCTTCTTTTGGCTTCATCATTGGTCAGAACCATTTGCACACTCTTTCCACTGTCTAGGATTTTGAGGCATCCCTTGATGTTATTACTGGTATTCTCAAACTTTTCTCTTGTGATGTATATTGTCTACTTGATCTCAGGTTTACCCTCTCTTATGTGACCTCTTTTGTGGCTATCTATTTTTCTTTTGACCCTAAGTGTATTCTGGATCCCTTCTCTATGTCCACCTTAGTTGGTGACTACAGTGTGGCTAGATGGGTTTATATAGGTTTTGTGATGTCGGTATTTGGTAGGGAGACTTTGGTAGATCTAATAGAGTTGGACATGCTAGCTTTTGATGTGATTTTGGGAATGGATTGGTTGCATTTGTTCTATGTGTCTCTTGAATGTCGAACACAAAGGTTCAGTTTCCATTTCCCAAATGAGCTGGTGATCGAGTGGGAAGGTAGTTCCCTAGAACCCAAGTGAAGGTTCATTTCGTATCTTATGGACAAAAAATTTGTTTCTAAGGGTTTCCTTTATCACTTAGTGCATATCAAGAATTCTAGATTCGAAGGTCCTTCTTTGCATACTATCCTTGTGGTTTGTGAATTTCCCAAGGTATTCCCTGATGATCTTCCTGGAGTTCCTCCAGTAGGGAAATTGATTTTGGAATTGACCTTTTTCTGAACACTCTTCCTATTTCTATCCCTCCGTACCAAATGGCTCCAGCTAAGTTGAAGGAACTCAAGTACATATTGAAAGATCTTTTTAACAAGGGTTTATCTTCCCTAGTATTTCTCCATGGGATGCTCCTATTTTTTTTATGTGTAAAAATGATGGGTCCTTTCGACTGTGTATTGATTATCACTAATTGAGCAAGTGACCATGAAGAATAAGTACTCCCTTCCAAGTATTGATTATTTTTTCGATCATCTTTGAGGTACTAAGTTCTTTTCTAAGATTAATCTTCAGTCTGGTTACCATCAGTTGAATATTAAGGAGGTGGATATCCCTAAGAATGCTTTTCGAACCTGGTATTGACATTTTGAGTTTTTGGTGATGACATTTAGTTTGACTATTGCCCCGACAACATTCACGAATCTTATAAATTGGGTTTTCCGTCAATTTTTGTATTTATCTGTGATCATGTTTATTTATGATATTTTGGTGTATCAAAAGAGTGAAGCAGATCATGCCGATCAGCTCTATTTGCTATTGTAGATCCTTAAGTAGTAGCAATTGTATGTTAAATTCTCTCAATGTGAGTTCTGGTTAAATGTTGTGACTTATCTGGGATATGTCATTTCTAGTGAATGGATTGTTGTAGATTCATAAAAGGTTGTGGTGGTTAACAAATAGCCTAGACTCATAACTCCAATTGACATTTGAAGTTTCTTGGGTTTAGCTGATTGTTATAGAAGTTTTATGGAGAGTTTCTCTTCTATTGCTGCCTCATTGACTAAGTTAACTCAGAATAAGGTGAAATTCTTATAGTTTGGTGCTTGCGAGGGTAGTTTTGAGAAGTTGAAGGATTACTTGACTTTGGATCCGGTATTTACTCTACCTTAGGTTACTGATGGCTTAGTGGTCTATTATGATTTATCCTGGGTGGGACTAGGTTATGTATTGATGTAGCATGGTAGAGTTATGGCCTGTGCCTCTAGAAAGTTGAAAGTTCACAAGGAGAATTACCTGACTCATAATTTGGAAGTGTCAGGCTTGGTATTTGTATTAAAGATCTGTCGACATTATTTTTATGGGGTCCATGTTGATATTTATTCTAATCATAAGATCCTGTAATATGTGTTCACTCAAAAAGAGCTAAATCTCAGGAAAAAGAGGTGTCTTGAGTCGCTCAACAACTATGACATAAGTTTTCAGTATCACCCAGGTAAAACTAATATGGTTATTGATGCTCTTAGCTAGTTATCTATGGGGATCTTGTCTCATATTGATTAGGAGAAACACAGTTTGGTTAAGGATATTCACCATTTGGCTAATCTCGGTGTTCATCTTTTGGACTCCAAAAATAGTGGTGTGATTATTCAATAGGTGGCTAAGTCATCTCTTGGTGCCAAGGTAAAGGAGAACCAAGTGTTGGACCCTATCTTGATGCAGATCAAAGAGAATGTAGGTCACCAAAAGGTGATGGCTATTGAGATTAGTGGTAATGGTATCTTGAGGTACCAAGGGAGGTTGTGTTTCTCGATACGAATGGTTGTGAGCAAGAATTTTGGTTGAATCTCATGAGTAGCATTATCTTATTCATCGTAGATTGATGAAAATGTATCATGATCTTAATGAAATTTATTGGTGGAATAATATGAGATGGGATATGGCAAATTTTGTGGCTAAGTGCATGGTGTGTCAGCAAGGGTAGGTAGAGCACTTGAGGCCCGGTGGGTTGACTCAAGAGATCGAGCTACCAATATAGAAATGGGAAATAATTAATATGGATTTTGCTACCGAGCTTCTGCGGTCTCGCTGGCAATTTGATTTAATTTGGATCATTTTGGATAAGATGATTAAGTCTGCTCAATTCTTGTCAGTAAGGACTAATTTCTACTTTAAGGATTATTCTAAGTTGTTCATTTAGGAGATCGTGAAGTTTCATAGTTCTCCTGTTTCCATTATATCTGATTGAAGTTCCCTGTTCTCATCTCACTTTTGGAGGTTGTTCCAAGGTTGTTTAGGAATCAAGGTAACCCTTAGTATCACTTTCCACCCATAGATGGATAGGCAAGCGTAAAGGATAATCCATGGCTTGGAAGATATACATTGAGCTTATGTAATTGATTATGGTGGTAGTTGGGTTCACCAAATGCCTTTCATAGAATTTTCCTACAAGAATAGTTATCACTCTAGCATTAGTATGGCTCTATTTGAGGCCTTGTTTGGTAGGAGGTGTAGGTATCCTATTGGGTAGTTTATGGTTGGTGAAAATAGGTTTTTTGGCCCTGATTTGGTTCACCAAACCATGGAAAAGGTAAAGGTGATATGGGATAGTCTTAAGATCATTTAAAGTCACCCAAATTCCTGCACGGATGTGAGGTGAAGGGAGTTAAGTTCAATGTTGTTGATTGGACATTCTTAAAGGTTTCTTTTATGAAAGGAGTGGTGCAGTTTGGTAAGAAGGGGAAACTCAGTCCCCGTTATGTTGGTCTATATTTTATTTTGAAGAGGGTTGGTAATATTGCTTATGAATTGGAGTTGCTTTCTATTTTGAGCTCCGTTCATTTGGTGTTTCATGTTTTGATGTTGAAAAAGGTTATAGGTGATCCTTCGATGATTGTTCCTTCGGAAAGGTGGGTATTTCAAATTCTTTGTCTTATGAGGATGTCCCGATTGAAATTTTGGATCGGCAAGTTCGTCGGTCGCGAATGAATTAGATGGCTTTGGTAAAGCTTCTTTAGAGGAACCAACAATTTGAGGACGCTATTGGGAAGCTGAGGAGGATATGAAGTCCAAGTATCCATTATTATTCCCTATTCTAGAAAATTATGCTTAAGGTATTTGTGATCTTAACATCTTTGTTTTTTGTCTTTGTTAAAGGTGAGTATTGGTGTATTTCTGTGTTAAATTGTGCCAAGGTATGCCTAGACCCATCATTTAAGGATGAATGATCCTAAGGGGGGGGGGGGGGGGTAGAATGTAACACCTCATGATTTTGGTCCTTGAAAATTTCTAAAATTTAATCCTTAATTCCTGACTATGACTCCCCTTACGAGTGTGTGTGGCTGAGTTTTGTTCTGAGTACTATTTTCTCACTACAAGTCATAAGGACTCATTATGAGTCATTGGGTGCAAATAGTAGGATATCCAGTATATACCATAAATAGTTTTGTGTTGACTATGACTAGATCCTACGAGTCGTAGGGTCTCACTATGGGTCATGGTATATGATTCGTAAGGTTAATAGTGTGTGTGACAAGTGACACTGTCTTGACAATGACTCATGGAGATGAGTCGTAATGGGTCGTCATGAGACCCGTAATGACTGAAAATTATTTTCCAACTTCTAAATGGGGGTATTTTAGATATTTCCCTCTTATCCCAATAATAACCCACATCATATAAACATACTTGGGGCCCTATTTTCATTTATAACACACTACAAACATTATTTCTTCTCTGTTAAGTCTCTTAAGCATCCATACTTAGGGTTTACAAGAAGTGGGTCAAGGAGAGATTCAAGAGTTGAATTCTCCCCATAATCTTAGGTATTTCAGGCATGTTACTCTTCCCTAATTGCAAATTTGGTTAAAACATATGTTCTAAAGTATTGTTCATGTGATATTGATGATGGTTTAAAAACATGGGTTAAGGGTTTTGAATAATTGTTGTTTATATGATGTTTCATGTTTGTCCATGCATGGGTTATGTTTAAATGGTTGTTAGAAAATCAATTTGATGCATAGGTATAGTGAATAAATTAAGGGATTATGATTTCCCCAAACTTGTAATTTTGAAGTAGTTATGACCTCAACCCCATATTGTGAAATTGGTTTTTGAATATGAAAAGTATGCATAATGAACTGTCTTAAACTATTACATAAAGTGAAAAGTCAATCAAGCATAATGGTTTTGAAATTGAACCTTATGAGGCTGTGTGATTCCCCAAGCTAATGTATAATTGAACCAAGGGGCTACGAACGTTCCCCAATAATGAAATTATTTTGGCATATTGATGTTACCTTGCAAGTGTAGTTGCTATGACAATACCTACAATGTATGCCTAAATGTATATCATGGTTCAATGCATGGGAATGTGTGTTAATTGTCTTAATTAGAATTTAATAGGGGTTGTGTATCTTAGTCATGAAAGTAAAGGTCTCGAGGGACCAATACTAGAAATCGCAGTTGCCGATGCGAGGGTCTATATGACCGGGTGGTTCGAGTCACCCTATTATTATCATATGAATGGGAGGTTTGATTCCCCCCATATCATATTACATGATTGGGTGCTTAAGTCACCTTGATATGATGGAAGTTTTGAGTCCCCCATAATGCATACATATACCCTCTGATTTGTGCGGCTACATGTACTAGGTCCCTAACAACTGGGGGAGAGCTGGGCCCATATAGCCTATGGTTGCCTTCTTTTGTTATGATGGTTGAGCTACATGATCCAGTCTAAAGTTTTAAGGATTCATGCTAAGACTTGTTCACTACCCCGGGACTCTCTCTCTCTATCTCTCTCTCTCTATATATATATGTAATTGCATATGATTATGTGTATTGGATTTTTGACTAGTTTTGAATTTTTAATCATGACATTATTTTATCCCTTAACCTTGAGTTATATGCTAGAGCTCCAATTGCTAACCGTCTCCGAGTACTGTATTCCCATGTAATACAGGTACCGAAGTTGCCTCTACTTCTCCTATGTAGAGTTAGGTGGATCGGATTGGCTCCTTGGTTTGTTATGGTGAAGTGGTGAGCTTCCATTCTTTGAAAGACTTAGTCATTTCACCAGTTCTGTTCATAGATTAGCATTGAGAGCTCATATTATCGTTAACATTATCATTGTCATTATCATCTGTAAGAGTCGGGGACATGTTCCTACCAAGACTGGTTTTGGAGACTATTTTTAGTTTTTCTTTGCATAAAGGCTTTGTTGGATTATTATGGACTTGGGTGACATTGGTCATTTGTTTTGGCCGGTCAGTGGTTATCGATTATAGACATATCTGTTTTTTCTTAAACTTATCTTGTCATAGGTTCAGAATTCATTCGACGTTAGGGATATTGTGTTATTTGGCTGGTTACCGGAAGTGGTCTCTAGTCCACGATAGACTTGAGATACCCATCACCGCCAGGCCCTATTTTGGGCTGTGAAAGTTTTCATGGATGACTTTTTAGTTGTGGGTGACTCATTCAATGATTGTTTGGAACACCTTACCAATGTTTTAATGAGATGCGAGGAATGCAACTTAGTGTTGAATTGGGAAAAGTCTCACTTTATGGTTAAAAAAATAGTGTGTGGACACATGATTTCAAATAACAAGATTAAGGTCGATAATGAAACGATTGAGGTGATTGAAAAATTAGCTTCACTAATTTTTATGAAGAGCATTCATATCATTTTGGAGCATACGAGTTTATATAGAAGATTCATAAAGGACTTATCTAAGATTGCTAATCCATTATGTAAGATGCTAGAGAAATAGGAAAAAATTATGTCTAAAAGTATTTGAGCATATGAAAGGGAGGTTGATTTCCACCCCCATCATTGTGTCTTTGTATTGGACTTTACCATTAGAGGTGATATGCAATGCTATTGGTGTGGCGCTAGGTGTAGTCCTAGGCCAAAAGGTGAGAGAAAATATCATATCCTATCTACTATGCTAGCAAAGAACTTAACCCTTCTTAGAATAATTACAGGGTCACTGAACAAAAGTTTCTAGAGGTTGTGTTTACATTCAAAAAAAATTGGTCTTAATTGCTTTGCACAAAAATAATTATGCATATGACCATGTAACTCTTAGATACTTATGGAGATGAATAATTCAAAGACAAGGTTGATTAGATGGGTAATAATTTTGTAGGAATTTGACTTTGAGGTCAAAAATTTAAAGGGGCTTGAGAATCTATTGTCCTACAATATATAACGTCTTATGGAGAAGGCAATGCTAAAACTAGGGGATGAGCTTGAAATTGATGATACTTTTTCAAACGAGAAGGTGTTGGTAGCATTACAAGACCTATTTCCTTGGTTTATAGACTTTGTCAATTATTTGTCAAGTGATCTAGTTTTGGAAGATTTGTTGCTTCAGCAGTGAAAGCGGTTTATGAATTAGATGAGAATTATTTTGGGATGAACCATACTTGTTATGAGTTTGTAAAGATGGAGTGGTCCAGAAATGTGTTCCTGAGATCTAGATTATGAGTATCTTAGAGGTATGTCACTTATCATCAGTTGGGGCTTATCATAGAGGTGCCCAGACTACACATAAGATCTTGCAATGTGGTTATTATTGGCTCGCTATTTATAACCATCCTCATGATTATGCTAGGGCTTCTGACCAATGTAGAAGACAAGGGAACATCCCGCACAAACATAAACTTCTAGTGATGACTATCCTTGATATTGAGTTATGTAATCACCTCTAGGTCATTTCCTTGATTTAGCTGCATTTCCAGTATTTTAAGCCTTCCCATATCGGCCACAGTTCATTTATGAATTGCAGAACTATTTGCTCGATTATCGGATAGGTCATTTGGAATTTTTTCTCATTTTGCTATTTTGGAGCTTTCATTGTTTAGTATTTTCTATCAGACCAAACTATTAGTAGATGACCTCAGATGAGAATTCTGATAATGTATCAGCTCTGATTCATGTCCCGAGGCTTCCGAACTCATTTTGGGCTATTGGGCGGATTATGTAAAATATGGAACTATAGGAGTGGGCCCCACACTAAGTTGAACTAATCTAATATGAATTTTTTTATGCTTTCATTAAGTCTGAAATGTCAAATTTCTCACGGTAGCATAGTTTGTTTATTCGCACGAGGTTCCAAACTAACACAAGCACCCGATTGTAGCCCATTTTGGACTCGGGAAAATCTTGTGCATCAGGTTGTTGATGCAAAGGTATCATATGACCTCTTAAGTTGTTATTGCATATTCAACATAGTGTCTATTAAGTAGTATTTACCATTTGGTTAATGGCCGCTTTAGTATTGACTTTGTCCGCTTAAGCAGGCAACTCTTACGCAGCCTAAGAGTAAATTAAGTGATATATGCCAGCTTTGACAGATCGCTTAAGCGATAGTAGGGCTGCATAGGTTGTTGTTACATAAGCAATAGAGCGACCACTTAAGCATTACTTGGTAGTTTCTTATCCCACTTTTTTCCACCCTATTTTCCACCATTTGTTCCATAATTTTCACACCATGTTGAGAGCTCAAAAAGAGGAGCAAGTGGGAAATCATCCATAGAAGCTGTGGTAAGCTAGCCTAACTCTCCTTGGTATTTCCCATTAATTTTTTCTTTAATTTTCATCCTAAATCATTGTAAAATCCTTAGAAATTAGGTCTTTAATTTCTATACTTTAAGGATTGATTTGAGACCCGATTTAAGCTCCATTTTTGCTCAACTTTTGAGTACATATTCCCTGTCCTCTGATGGACCTCATGATGGATTAAATTTTGAATTTTATTTACGGGATCTACAGGCCCGTTCTTGACCCAAAATTTGACCCAACCGTTAAAATAGAAATATGGGTCTCATTTTACTCCTTACGACATGTAGATTACAATTTTTCTTGTTTAAATTTTTTTATAGATTATGGCGTGAAAGCGGATAATTTGGGGACTATTCAAGGATTGTAGTTTGGAATCGAGGTAGGCTTTTGTCTACTCTTCTTCACAAGATGGTGTATTATATATGTTTCATGTTAGATAGAGATGTTAGGATGTGATGTTAGGTAGAACAACATGAATTAGCCAAATTTATGAGTTCAAGGTGTAGAAGGGTAATTGATCCTTAAGGTGGAATACTTATTATGCTTCTAAGATCCTATTACCCTAGGATGCTATAATGTTAGTCATAGTTGAGACTAATTAACCTTTAGTATATTATTTACCATATTATTTGGTGGATTGTAATGCTTTCCTGAATTATGATATGGTTATGTTTGATATTATTGGGCCCAAGGCTATGTTCATGATATTAGTAGGATTCTAAAAGTGTTTTGTCCTTGTAAAGGACAAAGCTGTAGTTTATAGATGTTTTGATGCTATCACATTATTTGGATACTAGTGATGGCATGCATAATTTGGTACATTTATTCTCACTAAAACGGTAAATGGTACGATTCTGACTAAAAATATGGTTTTACTACTATTTTTCCTAAAATGAGATTTATTTACACTATTAACTTTTAAAAAAAAATCTTTCATAATAGAAATCGTACTATCTTAATAAATTATTTATGAGCCTTTGAGACTAAAAATAATAATGTTTTAAAGATTTGATCAAGATAGATTCTCGTCCATGGTTTTTGCTACTATTGTTTACCTCGGTCGAGGGAGATTCCAGTCTTTTCTACACTTTTATGATGACTTATCCCAGAGTTTACGTTGAATAATGTATACCTATACATATACACTTTTAGCCATGGTTTTATCCTATGTATTTAATATATATATATATATATATATATCCCTGGTACTGGATGGAGTAGCTTGATGATGATGATGATGATGATGATGATGGTTACTAAAAATCCTTGATTAGGACTAGGTTAGTGTATACGGGTACTCCCAAACCCCCTCGGGGCCCTTTCGTCCATGAGTCATCAATGCAGAGAAGAGAGTTCATCGTAGGTCCTGCATCTACAAGCCGTCGAGCTTGAGGAGGTGTATACATTATGTTATATTATGGTACTTGGATTGGTTATTATAGTGTGGATTATACTTTGCATTTATCCTTTCATGCATATTGTCAAACACCAGTATGCGCCTATATCTATCAGTTTTATGTAGGGTTGCATAAGTATAGGTGATGAGTATTTCTTGTAATGTGTTGTGTTTTTATTGGACCTTTAGGGTTATGGGGCTTGATTTAGGTATTTTTTATCTTGACTAGCCGGTTACTTCCTATTTTATTGCTATTATGGTTAGTTCGTGAAAATTTGATTATTGGACTGGTACTAAGATTCGAGGTATGGTCTAATTTCTTTTTTTACGGTTGCTTTATTATGGATAATTATCTTATGTTTAGACGTATGGCTTAGAGATCCTGATTATGTTAGTACTAGTTCCTACTATGATTAGGAGGCCTTGAGATACTACTATAACTAATTAAGGTTGTACCTTTTGGGTAAGCCTTGTTTATGTACATATTTTTATTTATGTAGTTATGGTATTACTGTATATCCCTCTTTTCCTTCCTTCATTCATGTTGTATATCCATTCCTAGTCCTTATATACTATTATATATCCTTCATCTTCTATTTTTTGTATATGGGCTAGCAATATATGGTATATTTCTTAGGTTCCTAACCATGGATAGAATAAAATAATATATCCCAATTTCTTCCATAGCTTTTCTATGTTAGTCCTCTAGACATTTGACCGTAGTTTACATTATTGCTTGAATGTTAAGTGTATTTCCATTATCTTTGGAGCTTAATCGGCAGTTGCCAACAGAGTACCACATGTTAGTACTCACACTAAACTTCTACAACCTATAGATCATATTACTAGTTTTCACCATTGTTGTGTGCATTGTGTGGAGAAACTATGGTTTGGAGAAATACGGTGAGCTCCTTGTGTTTGGTGTATTGTGATTCTCCCTCTTATATACTTGACTAATCTTTATGTTGTATTAAGAGATAGGTTGTATTAATATATTCATTTAGTACTTCATTTTCTAATCTTATTACAATAGAAGCTGATTTCCCTAGGTTTTGGGACTATCTTATGTATTTAAAACTTTTAACTATAATTATTCCGCATTCTCCCTTAATTTCTCTCTGTAGACTAATACCAATAGTTTCGGACTATGGATTGTCTAACCTATTAGTGGGTTATAGTAAGTGACATCATAACCTGATAAATAGGGTTGTGACAAATTGATATCATAGCCTAAGTTTACCGGTGTGTTGGTAGAAGATCTTGGTGTCTAGTAGAGTCTTGCAAATTGGTGCAAAAAAATCCGTAACCTATCTTAGGGAGGCTTCAGGGAATTCTTAGAAAATTATGTTCTTGGCTCCTTGTCGTGTGTTTGTATTTGTATGAGCCTCAAGTACGTTTCTTGACTTTATTCTATCCCAGATGGACAATGCGAGATTGCCAATAGATGTGTATGGGACTTTGTCTTGTATTTCTATATCTTTAGTGTACCATCAAACAAAGAAGTCAGGGATGACTGTTAAAGATCTTTAACGTTAGTTAAAGGATTTGGGACCAACCAGGCTCCAGTAGAGCTCATGACTGCTTTGTCCTTTTGAGATTTAGTATTGGGGATCCCAAATCCTTTTGTGGATACCTCACAGCCAGAGATGACATTCGATTTATCTACTCCAGGACAAAGTTGGATTTATTAGTGTTAAGCAGGATTCCTTATCTATTTCAAAGTATGAGATTGGGTTTCTTGAATAGGCAAGTTATATTCATATGCTATATCCTACAGAGAATGACATAGTGTGTGGATTGATTAGATGAATTGCAATGCCACTTTGTTTGGCGTCATAGCATCTGGTAGTAGCTGGGTCTTCCTTTCCTCACGTTGTTCATCATACGAGGTCCATAGAAAGAGCATGTATTGAAACTTATGAAGGTGGAGGTACGAGGCCATATCATTAGTATAACTCTATTGGTATTCTATCTAGCAATGAGGATCCTTCCACTGGAGGTCATCTTTACTTACAATGTCACGATCTGAGGCTACCCCCTAGTCGTAACATGGTGCTTAAAACTGCAAGTGATCCATACCTAACCCATGTAATTGCGTGATACTTGAGTAACTAGTTTAAAATGTATATACAAGCAAAATTTGTTGAGCGGAAGCATAATCATGAGAAAATCTGAACAAATATAATTCTGTAAAATTTTACATCACGATAAATCTGAAGAAGGAACTTGAATTACATATAATAACTCTGACTGACTATCTACGAGGACTCTAATGTACTGACTGTAGGTGGCTGAGACATGCCTCCAACTACTACAAATCAATACATAAGAATTATAATAATATAGTACATGAACTACGATTGACTAGAGTTCCCAAAATATGAGAAATCATCGCCTACTAGTTCAATGTCAAGAACTGTCTAATCCTGGTGTGTGGGCTATATTTGGTACCTACATTATGAAGGAATGCAGCCACAAATGCATATATATGGTCAGTACTTTGAAATGTACTGAGTATATGGGAACATACACTAAATCATGGAAATATTAAACCATACTTTAAAACTAAGGAACAATTATTTTCAAAAACATGCATTTAAAACATGGGTGTACGCAAAAAATAATAACTCATAGTGAAATTTATAAATCCTGAGTTGAGAACGATTCTGCTGGTTAAATTTGATGACTTAGTTTATATCTTATTAACTAGTTGATGGCTTATCAACTTAGTCATCATATTCTCTTAATTAATTTGGGTATTTTCTGTTAAGGCTGGCGACAAGGTTGATAGCTCGTCACTTAGTTCATAGCTTATAACTCAAGTCGTCACCTTGTTGACAAACGGAAACTCTAAAGTAAAATAAGCATAACTTTCTACTAGAATATTCAATTAAGGTGAAATTAGATTTGTTATAAAAAAGACAAGGAGATCTTTATTTTGATATATAGTAGAAAGAAGACAAAGAGATCTTTCATGAAACTGATTTCTGAGCTAACTTGACTTTATTGACTATAAGGAGCTGATTTATGTTGGGAGTTTAGAACTCACTTAAAATGTTCATGATATGATCATACATATAGAATTGCAAAGTGATAACAGATGCAACAAAAATTTCAAGTGTTACTTAGGATAGAATAAATTATTAAACTTCTCATTAGTAATTATCCCTCAGAGCATTAACGATGAAGGGAAGACTTGGGGGTGGGGTAGAGGGCTCAAAACATTTTTTAGTCGAGATAGGGTTGCATCAGGATTCGACTCTTACTCCTTATCTATTTGCGTTGGTGTTGGACGTGTTGACGCGAAGTATTCAAGGGGAGGTACCTTGGTGTATGTTGTTTGCGGATGATGTGGTATTGATTGATGAGACGCAGGGGGTGAATGAAAAATTTGAGGTTTGGAGGCAAACCCTTGAATCTAAAGGGTTCAGGTTGAGTAAGTCCAAGATGGAATATATGGAATGCAAGTTTAGTGACTTGAGGCAGGAGGAAGATGTGGTGGTGAGGTTGGATTACCAGGATATTTGTAAGAGGGATAGTTTTAAGTATCTTGGGTCTTTGATTCAGGGAAATGATGAGATAGATAAGGATGTCTATAACCGTATTAGAGAAGGTTTGATGAAGTAGAGGCTCGCCTCGGGAGTGTTATGTGATAAGAAGGTCCCAGTTAATCTTAAAGGCAAATTCTACAAATTTGCAGTCCGGCCAGCTATGCTCTATGGAGCAGAGTGTTGGCAAGTCAAGAACTCCCATATTCAAGGACTGAAGGTGGAAGAAATAAGAATATTGCATTGGATGTGTGTACTTACTAGAGTGGATAGAGTTAGGAATAAGACATTTTGGGAGAAGGTGGGAGTGGCTTTGGTGGAGGACAAAATGCGAGAAAAAAGGCTGTGATGGTTTGGGCATGTGATGAGGAGGGTCACGAATACCCCAGTTAGTAGGTGTGAGAGGCTAGCATTGGATAGGTTCAGGAGGAGGAGAGGTAGGCTGAAGAAGTACTGGAGGGAAGTGATTAGACATGATATGGAGAAGATTCAGCTTACTGAGGATATGACCCTAGATAGAAAGGTGTGGAGGTTGCGGATAAGGGTAGAAGGATAGGTTGTGTGCGTGGGATGTAGCTAGTAGTTAGAAGAGCCCTGGTATAGCCAGGTTTCTAATCCTAGGACTATGTCCATAGGTAAGAGCTCGTAGTCAGAAGGGTTTCGGTGTGGAGGGTGTCTCTGGCTTATGAGTTTCTGTTACTACTAAGTGGGTGTCATTTTTTGGATGCCCTATTTTTTATATCTTATTTCACATTGAACTTGGTTACCTTATCTCATACTTCTTTGATTTATATTTATGTCTTAATCCTTTTTATGTGATGCCATCCATCTTACTTCATATTTCATTACGCTTTTGTTTATTATTCCTTATCTTAAGCCGGGGGTCTACCAGAAATAGCTACTTCTTGGAGGTAGTGGTATGGATTGCGTACACTTTACCTTCCCCAGACCCTACTTTGTGGTAATACACTGGGTTTGTTGTTGTTGTTGTTATTATCCCTCAACAAAGAACGTATAGGAATCAAGGGAAAAAGAGTTTCATGGCATTGCCAAGTACATTATGTCATCACAAATCATAAGATAACAAGACTATGTTCGTAAAAGAGGTATTATAGTGTCAGAGGTGGAATACATGGAAAACAAAGATAGTGTACTAAACACTTATGAATTGAATCAAGACTAAATATCTGAATCGAAGACATAATGCATGGAATGAACTAAATTTGTAATTTACATGGATCTGAATACATTACCTCTTGGAATAGCCATACTCATGAAACCTTGGATAATAAGACTAGATGGAAGGATTGAAAACCATAGGAGCTTATCTTTCTGATTGCTAAGCTAAATTGTTGGCTATATGGACTAACGATACTGAAAGTTTATACTCAACTGGAGTATTCCCTTCAACTATCTGTATAAGAAGTCCTAATAACATTAGGTAGAAAAGAATTTTGGGCATGATCTAAATAAGATAACTGTATAAGGAATCACAACATGGCTACAACTCTATAATCAATGATTATAGGCCTGTAAAACATAAGTTAGGAACGAATTACTTTGCCCTAGGAAATACAACTGCTAACTTTCAAGCTTAGCCATACTTCTTAAATACTCCTTCAACTATACTTATCCTCGTAAATGCTATAATCATTGATTCAACTTGTAATTCTCACATGGGGATATATAATTACTCTAGTCTAAGCTTGAGTTGAGCTATATACTCTTACCATGTTTAAGCCTACTCAATGTCACACAGTAACACACATAACACCATAATATTAGTCTAAACCATGGATTCAATATCCTTTGAGTTTTCACAGTTCTCACCTAAGGAATAATACTGCTAACCACTTAAACAACTAACTTCAACCTCTTACTAGGAATTCACTAACTCAAAATATGTCCATACACTTCTATACCAACATGAAATTCAAGCCTATCATTATAATCACATATGAAATTCTAATCAACCAATCCTCTAAGGAAATATTTCCATATTTTCTAATACCTCTATTGAAACATGTTGGGTTTTAATCCTTAGAAAATTTCTTGATGTTGAGCTTCTAAACATCATACGATTGTGGGTACTTATCATATGATGGGGTATGGTTTAGGCCCTCCACTCATATGATGATCAGTAAGGTTTAGTCATTTTTTGTCCAAGGTACAAATGAAAATCATACTAGTCATATATTAGGGTACTAGAAGTATATTACCAATCGTATGATGTCCTATGTCTAACCTAGATAATTTTATTCTACCTAAGGTACGGTTCTAGGGTACTTTTCATATGCTTGGGTATGAGTTTGCCTTTGTGGTCGTATGTTGGTCAGTGTTGGAGACCAAGTGGCTACCTAGGGTATAAATAGTGGGTAACACTTGTATGTTAGGGTACGATTTAGGAGTTGTAGTCGTACCCTCCTACGGGAATTTATACAATTTAAGTTGGAGGTATTCTGGACATTTCCCCTCTTAACCCCTTATGACCCCACGACTTAAAACACTTTTAGGATATTATTTATCCTATTATTCTAAATCAAAAACACTAAAAAGACTCTTAAATTTCTCTAAAGCTCTTGGGTTAAGCAAAGTCTAGGGTTTCCTTCAAGGTAGTCAATTAAGGCTCTAAGGGGTGGTTTCTCTCTGTCTTTTTCATTTTCCAAGAGATGTTACTCCTCCCTCATTGGTAGTTCAACTAAAGTCATGTTTATTGAATGTTTTTATGGCATAATGGTGATATGTTTTTGGATTTTAAATTATATGTTGGGGGTTTTGGTTATTAATGGTTGATTTATGTTTCCCATGTTCTTACTTATGACTTTCATATTATAATTGTGGTTTGAACATGTGTTGTATGGAAATGGTCAATTGGAACTTGGATTTTGTTTTGGAACCTATATGCCCTCAACTTGTTTGTTAAAATGCCTATGAGAAGCTTTTATAACATAGTTAGACTTTCATTGAAAACTTTACTTGGTATAATGTGGTAATGGAACCTGAATTGGTAGAAGGTTTTAATGGCTAAATGGTAAGGCCTTGGTGGCCATGGCTTTACTTTAAAACCTTGTGGGGTATATGAGAATCCCCCAAGTGAATCTAATAATGGAACATAAGAGGTACATGAGAATCCCCTAAGTGTTTAGCTAAGGACATTGCTTGCAACCTATAGCCGGTATGACAATACCACATCTTATAGACTTGGTTAATAATATATGGAATTGGTGGTTTGTGTGTTAATGGTTTCAATTAGGAAATAATAGTGGGTTGTGATATCTTATTGTGATGGTGTGAGTCCAATGGACAGCTACTGGAAACTCATGTTTGCCGACATGAGGGTTGGTCATGGCGACCTTATACTTGTGGGCTACACGGTAATCCCCTAAGTTTATACTTGTACATATGCATCATGGAGGGTAAAGGGTACCTAGGAATCCCCTACCCCTATGATATCTCCATTTTGTGTAGCTATACTCACTGGGTCCTATTTAGGGGTAACACTAGACCCATATAGCATGTGGATGGTTTTAGGACGATCAAGATACGTATCTTAGGCTAAGTTTAAAAATACATGCTAAACTCGGTTACCTTTCCCAACATTAATTAAATATATATATATATATATACGCGTGTGTGTGTGGATGGATATGATTGCATATGGTTATTTAATTGGTTTTAAATATTGGCATTACTTAATCCTTATTCCTAAGTACATGTTAGCATTTACTCGCTAACTCATCTTAGGGAGTCGTATCCCCATGCGATGTAGGAACTGGCTATACTACTCCTCTTTCTCAGTGATTAGAGTCGGGGACAACTTATGTTGGATTGAAGTGGTGAGATTCCATACTCTGGAAGGCTCCATTTTATGTTATGGATTTCTCTACATACTCTTGTTATGTCATAGACTTTGCTTTTGACTATGGTCGGGGACATGTCCTGATCGGGTATTGTTTTACTTTCGGATAGAGGCTTTATGGGACTACTTTGGGTTGGTATGGGCAATGTTGGTATTGATGTCAGCCTTGGCATTGGTATTGGTATTGGGGCTAACACCATTTGACTGTATTTTATTTGTGATTGTTCCACTTTGTTACATTATTTATATTCAGAATTTTATTAACAAGAAGTTGTAGGGCGGTTATGTTTTGGTATTGGGGTATCCGATCTTGGTTGGGATTATGGCACCCGATATGACTAGGCCCCAATTTGGGACATGTCAGATTGATCTCAAAGACCTAGGTTCATGGTCACTTGTAAGTACACAAAGTTGTGTCGACTAGAGTCTCTTTTAAAGGTGTATAGCGCGCTACACTCATAAGACAGAGGCTACAGGAAATTTAGGAATGTTTCTCTTTCTTGTGTTCTATTTTTAAGCTTGGAGTCTAAGTCCTAGAGTATTCACTAATTCTTATTTGCTCACTTTTCAAATCATGCCTCGATGATCTGAAGTTCACGGAAACTCCTTTGTCATAATTGGGGACAATGTTGATGGGACATGCTCTACTCTTGGTATCCATACTCGGCCTAGCGGTCCAGTTCCTGATTGTTTTGGAATCCTAGTGGTTTTCTCTATCCCTCCTCAAACTAATGTGATGAATGTTGAGTTTCATCAGTTAATTCATATAATTGCTCAGTTGGTAGTTTCGTAGGCTGAGTGTGGTGCATCTGCTACTCTAGCATTTGAGGCTACAAGGGTGGGTTAGTTCATGTGGTTTTGCCCTTTGGTTTTTATCAATGTTAAGGTAAAGGATGATCCTCAGGATTTTTGGGATGAGATGGAAAATATTTTCAAGGTTATACATGCCACAAATATGTAAGGGGTGGAGTTTATTGCCTACTAGCTAAAAGATATGGCGTACTGATGTTAGGCGTATTTACACGCCTAAAGCACCTTAATTTACTCATATTTTAGCTAAGTTTTAAAGGACAAAGTATATAATTCCTGCACTTTTAGATCTTTTTCCTGTAAGTGAGCTAACCAACGTGATTAGCAAGTTTTCAGAAATAAATGATGAAAATTTCAGCATTTTATGGACTGTTGGACGCCAAAGGAAACTTCACGTAAGAAGGAAGGTAGCTTCTGGAAGCTTGTGGATTGAAAGTGATGCATGGAGAACTTGTCCCGGGCAAAAAAAGTATTTCTAAAGACTTGGGGGATCAGCAGTAATTAGTAGGATAAGGACAAGTATGCAGTAACCCAGTAGGACTAGGACAAGGATAAAAACCCTATTTCAGTAGGACTAGTACAAGGATGTTATAAAAACCCTATTTGCTGAATTTTTCAGCAAGCTTTTTATTATTCTCACTCATTCTCTTTCAATTCATTCTTACTCTCTTCTATTCTTAAATTCGTTGTTGACATTATTGTTCATCAATTCGACTTTTAATTTTCACGACAAGAGAAACGCTACTAGCAAGGAATTCACGCCACAAGTGACGCCAATACTTCCTTATCGTGATATTGTTATTGCTTTGGTATGATGATATCCTCGTGGTTTTCCTTCACAATTATGAGTAGCTAAACTTCTCTGTTAGGGTTATGAAAGCCTTATGAGATACTATCTATTGCTATGAGTTTGTGAATTCTTGATACGTATGCTGCTTATATCATTACTCTCTTTATCTTAATTGAATTCTTGTGGTTGCAAACATATAGAATACTCCAGTATAGCATTAACTTGTTCGAAAGAAAAGTTACATGTCTGGAAAAGAGAGAATGACAAGGAAATAGGGCTACCAACCTCTGTTTAAAAGTTAGTGCCATAACTGGATTAACCTCTTGGAGAATTCGTACCATTAGTATACGCTTTATGCTCGAATGAGTTAAAGTGATATAATCCTTGATGGTCGAAAGACACTAGGATTTACCATAGAATACGAATCTCTATAAGCGCATGCATGTCTGAATTCCGCATAACTCATAGCCAATAGATACGTAAAACTCATAAGGTGGACATAACCCTAACTTACAATTCTCATTTATTAAAATCTTATTAAACATTCCGTTTTTACTTTGCCATTTTGATAATTTTACTTCAAGCATAAAATCCCCCCTTTATCCGCAGAACTTTCACCAAAAGTCTACTAATCGTTGCATACTTAGTGACCGAGTATTCCCTGTGGGATTCGACACCCAACCCAGTTGGGTTCTATATTTGACGACGACCGCTTACACTCTTAAGAGAGCTGTAGTTTGAGCGTTATCAAATTTTGGCGCCGCTTCCGGGGAATACAGTTGTCAACTTAGTTTGTGATAGTTACTAGACCCTTTGATAAAAAATTTTCAGATATTACTTTTAGTTGTTGTTTTTGTTTTATTCAGGTTTGTTTGAAGTGCATGCCAAACACTCGAAGTTCAGGTCAACCGTTATTTCCCATAAATCCTGAACCTCAACTTATTGGTAGAATAGATGCACAACAGGACATTGACAGAAGGGCGGATCAATAGGAGCAGGCTAGATTAGCTGCACTGGCAGCTGCTCAAGTGCATCAACAGAATATTGATAACCCAGGTCGGGCAACAAATCCTGATGATGAGGACCTGGGTGATGATGATTTACTTAATCCACGGCGTGCAGATGAGGTGGCAGCACCTATGCACAGTAGAGATCGTCAAGATAGAATGAGACCTGACCATCGAGCTGTGCAGGCTCCTTTTGATGATGATGATGATGATCTGGATGGAGCTGGTGCCACAGGGGCTATTATTCCTCCACCCTTGGCACCCGGAGCTAAGTTCAATATCACTAGCACCATGATTCAGTTATTGCAGCTCAAGGGGTTATTTGGTGGACTCGCAGGAGATGATCCGAATATGCATCTGATCAACTTTATTTCAACATGCAAGTCGTTTGACAATCCAGGAGTTGGGCAGAATGCAATTTGGCTGCGCTTATTTCCATTGTCTCTGTCTGGGGAGGCAACTCTATGGTTGAACGGGCTAACTCCTGATTCTATTACTAATTGGAGGCAACTGAAAGACGTTTTCCTAGAAAGATTCTTTCCGCCATCCAATAGAGCCCAATTACGGGATGAGATCAGCAATTTTCGACAGCTTCCAACTGAAGCTCTCCACGAAACATAGGAGAGGTTCAAGAAAAAGCTTATGCGGTGCCCAAACCATCAGATGACGAATATCCACTTGATGGAGATATTATACAGGGCTTTGAACTCAGTGACAAAGCCAGTGGTTGATAATGCTGCAGGTGGGTCATTCATAAACCTTACTTTTATTGAGGCGAGTGATATGCTGGATCGTATGACAAAGCAGAGTAGAGATTGGCATACCAGGGATGCTGAGGTAGCAAGATCTACTGTATCTATTGGCATGACTTCAGAGCAGAGATGAAGACAAGAGGAATGTGACCAGGATATGGCTCATATGAAAACGAAGATGGATCTTCTTACCAAGCATTTATTAGAAGGGATGACCGAAAAAGTCAAGGCTGGGGTGTCACAGGGAAGAGATGAGTCAGATTCTGAGGGGGAAGCAAATTTTTTTGAATAATCAGGGGGGTTTCCGAGGCAATGCCCAAGGAAACCAAGGTCGGAACTATTAGGATAAATATGGATACAAGGACCGCGATCAAGGTGGTTGGAAGAATAAGACTGACAGGAGTGGTTTGTATGTTCCTCCTGGAAACCGTTAGGCTGTGGCGTCTGGATCTGGAAATATGTCCATAGATGATATGATGGCTAAGCTGTTGAAAGGAGTGGAGGCAACCAACACGGGCGTAACCGAGGTGAAGAATGATTTGTCTTCAATAAATCAATTGGTTGACTCGCATTCTACTGCAATAAAACAGCTGGAGCAACAATTGAGTCAACTTTCAGCGGTATTCAACCAAAGAAAAGCTGGAACTCTACCTAGCGACACAGTGCAAAATCCGAGGAATGATGGATCGTGTATAGCTATTACTACCCAAAGTTGTAAAGTATTGGAAAATCCATCTAAAGGCAAGCAGGTAGTTGATGATATAGCGGATAATGTTATTGATGCAGAATGTGAAGAGGCCGAAGAAGTTGAAGAGTGTGTTCATGACGTCACCCCTAGATGTCTGCAGCCTGAAAAGATTGATAGTTGGAAGCAAGGTAAAAAGAAAGTGGTGGAGAAAACTATTCCCCTTCCACCACCACCTTTTTCTCAGAGACTGAAGAAGAAGGCTGACGACACTCCTGAAAAGGTTGATAATCAGAAACAAGATAAAAAGGAAGTGGTGGAGAAAACAATTCCCCTTCCACCACAACCTTTTCTGCAGAGACTAAAGAAGAAAGCTGATGATACCAGGTTCAGTAAATTCATGACTATGTTGAAGCAGCTGACTATTAATGTTCCTTTGGTGGAAGCGCTAGAGCAGATGCCCGGATACGCTAAATTCATGAAGGACCTTTTGATAAAAAAGCGGGCAGTAAGCTATGAGCTGGCAGATAATGTTCATCATTGCAGTGCAATCGCTACAAGATCGGTAGTTCAGAAAAAGCCAGATCCTGGTGCTTTCACTATTCCTTGCACGATTGGATCGTTGGATTTTGCTAAGGCGTTGTGCGATTTGGGACCTAGCATCAATTTGATGCCACTATTCATCTACAGAAAGTTGGGGTTGAGAGACCCTACACCAACCAATATGCGGCTCGTGATGGCAGATAGTTCGGTAAAATGACCTGTGGGTATCTTGAATGATGTGTTGGTGAAGGTGTCTACCTTCATTTTTCCTGCAAACTTTGTGATTTTGTATTGCGAAGTGGATTCTGAAGTTCCCATAATCTTGGGACGTACTTTCCTTGAAACAGGAAGTGTGCTTATTAACATGAGAGCTAATGAGCTTTTATTTCAGTTGAATGACGAAGTAGTCCTCTTTGATATATGAAAAGCAATGAAGCAGCCCAGCGATATGAATGTGTTCTCCGTAGCTGATGTTCATTATGAGGATAAGAAAGAATTATCTGTAGAGAAACAGCTTACTGTTGAGCCATTGTGTGTTGCGCTGCTGAATGTTGAGCATGAGGACGATGAATATTATAAAGAAACTATGTGTTCTTTAACAGAAATAGGGTCCTATTCTCACACTCCTAAGCAGCCGGACCTTAATCTTAAGAATCAACCGTCACCAACAGCGAAGACTTCCATTGAAGAGCCCCCAGTGCTAGAATCGAAAGAGCTCCCCAGTCACCTAAGGTATGCATTTTTGGGAAGTGGAAATACACTTTCGGTGAGTGTTGCGGCTGATTTAGGTGAACATCATGTAGAGGCTCTCATCTCTGCTCTGAAGAAGTACAAGAGAGCCATTGGTTGGTCTATTGATGATATAATTGGTATCCCACCTGGGATATGTATGCACAAGATGCATCTCGAAGAAGATTGCATGCCCACAATTAAGCATCACCATCGTCTGAATCCATTCAGAAAATGGTGCACCAAATATCTCGATGAAGTCTAAGTAATCGAGATAACTATGTCGTGCCGCGACAATAACTCAAGCGCTTGGTGGGAGGCAACCCATCGTTTTTAATTGTTTTTGTTGTTTTTGTTTTCCTAGGATTTTGTCGAGCCACGACCAAAACTAAGGCGCTTGATGGGAGGCAACCCATCGTTCTAATCGTTTATGTTGTTTTTGAATAAGTGTAGGTGCAAGAGGTGTAAAGGAGGAGATTGGTTTCAAATTTTGATTTGGAAGTATTGCATGTTGAAGGTGGTAAGTTAGGAATGAAGAAGCAAAAGGCTATAGGTTAGGCATTGCCTATGACAATATAGGCAAAGAACAAGGCAAGGCCTATGTAAATCTAGGCCACGAACAAGGCAAGGCCTATGCTATGGCCTAAGCTCTCGGATTCTACAATGCCATGGCATAGGCTCCGCCTATGCTCAACAATGCCATAGCATAGGCGCCGCCTATGCAAAAGCCTTTTGTCTCTGAATCTAGTATGCCATGGCATAGGCGCCGCCTATGCCTAACAATGCCATAGCATAGGCGCTGCCTATTCTCAACAAGGCTTTGCAAAAGGCGCCTCCTATGCCAAGCATAGGAAAAGCATTAGGCACCGCCTATGGTCACTTTTGGTCTCCAAATCCGATTCCTAATGGGTCAAAACCCGAACCAAGCTTGTCCTATAAATAGAACCTTAGTCTTAGAACAAAAATGCATTGCAACTTCAACCAAGGCGCCGCCTACCTCTCCAAAATCTCTCAAAAAAAATTTCCTTTTGCTCTTTTACTTTGTAAGAACATCTTCCGAGGCCATCAACCAAGTAAGTACTTCTTTGTTCTTCTTTTATATTCCGTAAGTACTACACTACTACGCCTATAATGAATTGTTAAATCTTGAAGTAGTATTGGTGATTTGAATGTGGTTGATTTGTTGTGATACAACTAAGTGAGTGAAAGAATACGTAAGGATGATCTTGACTTGTTTCCAACTTGTATTTGATTTTGATGCACCATCATATTTTTGCAGAATTGACATGGTCAAGAAAATTGCATAATCTTGTAACTAGGATACTTACATGTTGGAATGACTTGTTCATCGAGATGAAAATCATGGTCGACTACAAACATACGATGTTTTGATTATTTCTAATTCCTTAACTTGATTCAATCTCTATGTAGTAGTCTTGCTCAAAAGATACATCAATCCAAACATGAAAGTATTGCCAAGATTTCATGAAATAGAATCAAAAAGGATAGTTAAGATGACAAGAAAAGTATGACTTCACTGATTATATTGTTGTAACATAACACCTAAACATATACTGATGAAGTCTGAGTAATCGACATTGTTCACTTCACTAGTTTATGCCAACAAATTAAGTGTGGGGTGGTGCCACTGCTACTTTTTTGTGGATTGTATCCACCGAGATGAAGCTAAAATGACTATTATTTTAATCTCAGGTACAATGGCACCAAAAGCAAGACAAGGAAAAGAAAAAGCAACCACTTCACGAAAAGGCCAGAAAAGGAGAAGAAAAGAGCAAGCTGAATCCTCCTCGCTGCAAATACCTCGACGCATGTACGGGATAAAATGGGTCCTAGAGGAGGAAGGAAAGGAGTGGTACAACAACAATAAAGTAAAAAAATATGTTCATGTGGAGTTGATACAAAAGGAGAGCCTAACAAAGAAAGAACCCCGCATGTTGGCTAAGATAATGACGTTACATCTTGATTTCATCTTCCGAGATATGGGAGAGTGCAATCTCGATTTAACACGAGAATTCCATGCCAACTGGTCACCGAAAACTACAGGGAGTGAAGTAAAGATTCGGGGCCAAGTCCTGCAACTAAATGCGGAGTTTTTCAACTCTTTTCTGGGTCTTCCATCTGTGGATCCATCACCACTTAAGGAGCTTTATCACAGACCTCCATACAGGGAAATCAGACACACACTATGCGGAACAAGATCAATGGCATGGTGGAGTCGTCACAAGGATACCGGTCGGCACAATACCTTCCCGTATGCCTCCTTGAACAGAGAAGCTCAGATATGGTTGCGGATAGTCAATTATTGCCTGATTCCAGGGTCACAGTACACAAAGATCACACGTGATAGAGTGTGTTTGGTGTACACTTTGATGAAGAATATCCCCATCAACATTGGGGCGATTATTCGATCTTCAATGCGAAAGGCCAGGTTGCACAAGAGGTCCCACTTCAGCTTTGGCAATCTTTGACTGTGATATTGAGGAAGGAGGACATCGAAGAGGAACCTTTAGATCATAAGCTTCTGCACAACCCGAAGAAGGTTGACCTCACAAAGGTTAAAGATGCTGAATCAATGCATGGCGTCAACCTAACCACTGCAGAAAGACATGCTCGCGACGAAAGCTTCTCCCGCCATTTATATGGCATGATGAAGTTTACCATTATGAGCGGGGGTCATGTTCCAACTTCTTCAGAGCTCCAACAGTTGGATTATGACTACCCAATGAATGAGCATGCGAGGGCGATGTGTGGAGTAGGTGTATATTTTGAGAAACCTCTTGATGACGACATGCCAACCGATGATGATCGATGAATGCCAGACTCCGACGTGGAGGAAAAATCTAATGATGATGACTCTGATGATGATTCCAATGTAGGGGGTATGACCCCAGACATAGAGGATGAGTCCGACTAATCAGGTTCTTCTTATTTATTTTCCACTGAGGGCAGTGTGTCCCGTCTAAGTGTGGGGTGCTGATATTTGTATACTATACTTCTTTGTCTGCATTTGAATTTATTCTAGTTCTTGTTTGTTTTAATTAGTCATAATTAGTTAGTTTAATCTTAATTTTTTTAGATTTTGCATGAAAATGTTCTGATAGACGGCATGGTAGTATAACAAGAGTTTTTGCTAAATCAGTACTATTGAGATATTTAGGCTCGACTCACTGTGTGATAATTGTGTGGTTTAATTCATTCATCTGTTGGGTCAAGAGTCTATACTGCTCCCAATAAAGTTAACCATGTGCCTTGTGTGTGTGAGGTTATAGTACATTCTGTGTTGTGACTGATGCTAGAACTTGCCTGGTGTGTGTGTAAAGCGATATAAAGAGTGTGAGTTTAGGAGATGATTTAGGCATTTCTTTGGCAGCCTGTGATTGTGTACCTTCTTTTTACCTATCCATGGGCATTATCCTAGTTAACCCCCTTTGAGCCTTTAGCTATTTTCTTTTACAACCTCATATGTAGCCTAATCCATTTTTTTTCAAGACCATAATTTGATCCAAATTCCTAAGTGCTTTAAATTGTGAAGTCATGTGACAAAATAAGAGGAAATTGGGTGAGAATGATGCCTTAGAGTGTATTGGTACTTGAATTTGTTATGAAAAAGAGTGGCTATCATAGAGGTGTGTTATAAAAAAAAATAGAAAAACAAAATGATAAATTGTGTTTATGATTAAATAAAAAGATAGTTATGCTTGAATGGCAAAATAGGTGAAAAAGGGTGATAGATGAAAGAAAGGTAGCAGGGTTGATTAAAAGAGAGTGTTAATGGCATAATGTGAGATGTATTAAAGCGCTTAGGAACATAGTCACTATTTCTGGCCAAAATAGTCCTACCCATCCCTTAGCATACATTACAACCTGTAAAAGACCTATTTGATCCTAAGCTTAGCATTCAGATATTAGTGGAGCATTACACTAAGGGAAAGCCTATGGTCATCAGTTGCAACATATGAATTCTTTGTGAGAGTGAGAGCAAGGATAATCTTATACCCATGTTTTGAAAAATGAAATACTTGTGAGTAATTATGGGTGATATATTGTGAGACACACATGGTTGATGAGTTTTGGGTAGTCTTGTATGATTCTTTGTGGCTTAACTTTTGAATACGAATTAACCAGCATCATGAGTCTATGTTGGAGGTTGAATTGTTTCTAGAAGTGATTAGAAAACTACTCTTTGTTAATAATTGTTGTGCTTTTCTTGATGAATATTTTGTGCTGTTACTGTAAAACCCTAAGTAGATGTTTATATGGACATGATATATTTTCCGAGGACGAACAAAGATTTAAGTGTGGGGTGTTGATGTTAGCCGTATTTACACGCCTAAAGCACCTTAATTTACCCATATTTTAGATAAGTTTTAAAGGACAAAGTATATAATTTCTGCACTTTTAGTCCTTTTTCCTGTAAGTGAGCTAACCAACGTGATTAGCAAGTTTTCAGGAATAAATGATGAAGATTTCAGCATTTTATGGACTGTTGGACGCCAAAGGAAACTTCACGTAAGAAGGAAGGCAGCTTCTGGAAGCTTGTGGACTGAAAGTGATGCATGGAGAACTTATCCCGGGCAAAAACAGCATTTCTAAAGACTTGGGGGATCAGCAGTAACTTAGTAGGATTAGGACAAGTATGCAGTAACCCAGTAGGACTAGGACAAGGATAAAAACCCTATTTCAGTAGGACTAGGACAAGGATGTTATAAAAACCCTATTTGCTGAATTTTTCAGCAAGCTTTTTATTATTCTCACTCATTCTCTTTCAATTCATTCTTACTCTCTTCTATTCTTAAATTCATTGTTGACATTATTCTTCATCTATTCGACTTTTAATTTTCACGACAAGAGAAACGCTACTAGCAAGGAATTCACGCCACAAGTGACGCCAATACTTCCTTATCGTGATATTGTTATTGCTTTGGTATGATGATATCCTCGTGGTTTTTCTTCACAATTAGGAGTAGCTAAACTTCTCTGTTAGGGTTATGGAAGCCTTATGAGATACTATCTATTGCTATGAGTTTGTTAATTCTTGATATGTATGCTGCTTATATCATTACTCTCTTCATCTTAATTGAATTCTTGTGGTTGCAAACATATAGAATACGCCAGTATAGCATTAACTTGTTCAAAAGAAAAGTTACATGTCTGGAAAAGAGAGAATGACAAGGAAATAGGGCTACCAACCTCTGTTTAAAAGTTAGTGTCGTAACTGGATTAACCTCTTGGAGAATTCGTACCATTAGTATATGCTTTAAGCTCGAAAGAGTTAAAGTGATATAATCCTTGATGGTCGAAATACACTAGGATTTACCATAGAATACGAATCTCTATAAGTGCATGCATGTCTGAATTCCGCATAACTCATAGCCAATAGATACGTAAAACTCATAAGGTGGACATAACCCTAACTTACAATTCTCATTGATTAAAATCTTACTAAACATTCCATTTTTACTTTTCTTTTTTGATAATTTTACTTCACGTATAAAATCCCCCCTTTATCCGCAGAACTTTCACCAAAAGTCTACTAATCGTTGCATACTTAGTGACCGAGTATTTCCTGTGGGATTTGATACCCAACCCAGTAGGGTTCTATATTTGATGACGACCGCTTACACTCTTATGAGAGCTGTAGTTTAAGCGTTATCACGTACCAATTATACAAGGAGTAGGATCGGGCAAGGGGTGATGATAATGTGTCATTTCTATGGGACAGTTTCTATAATACATTTTTGGATCACTTCTTTCCTATAAAGTTAAGGGAAGAAAAAATGGAGAAGTTTGTTAATCTAAAATAAGGAAAGATATCGGTCAAAGAATATGTCTTGAAGTGTCAGTAGTTGTCCCGGTATGCTCCAAAAATAGTGTCTGATATGAGGCCGATATTAGAATATTTGCTTTGGGACTGTCTCGTGAGTTAATACTTGAAAGTAAGGTCGCCTTGTTGATTAAGGACTAGATATCTCTAGGTTGACTATTTACATGCAATATGTGGAGGAGGAAAAGAAAAGGAAGGTTGATATAGGGGAAAGGCAGGAAAGAAGTTTAGGTTCTGTGAGCATAATAATAGCCAACAGTAGAGTGGAAGAATTGGTGGTAAGTGTCCTAAGAAGAAGAGAAATTCTGGGTCTTACTCGATGGCTATTGCTCCTTACCCATAGTCATTGAGTGATAGTCGATTTAAAGATGGCAACAACTTTAGGGCGCAGGGTGCCCAATCTCAGGTTAGTGGGTCTCAGTCACCTCTATCATATCCTTCCTGTAGATTCTGTGGTCATTTGCACAAGTGTTTCTGTGATAAGGGAAAGAATATATGCTTCAACTATGGTCAGCCAGGCCATATAATTTGAAATTGTTCTATTAGTAAGGTTTCCTATAGGGAAAACAAGGTTCTAGTTCTTCGGCTTTAGCTTCAGCACCAAATGGCGCACCTTCTAGTTTTGGCACAAGTCAAAATTATCTTTATTCTCTCACTAACTGACCAGAGTTTGAGGCATCTCCTGATGACATAAATGGTATATTGAAACTCTTTTGTTGTAATATGTATTGTTTACCTGATCCAGGGACCACTCTCTTATGTGACCCTATTTGTACCTGTGCATTTTGGTTTTGGTCCCGAGTGTGATTTGGACCCTTTTTGATTTCTACCCTAGTAGGTAACTCTATGATTACTAAAAGAGTCTATAGGGGGTATGTGGTATCTATTGGTAGTAATTATACATTGGTGGATCTTTTCGAACTAGATATGATGGATTTCGATGTTATTCTAGGGATTGATTAGTTGTACTCATGCTATAAGTCTTTAGACTGTCATACCTATAAGTTTATCTTTAAGTTCCTTGGTGAGTCAATTATTAAGTGAGAGGGTGGTTCCCTAGCTCTTAAGGGGATGTTTATATCATATCTTAGAGCAAAGAGATTAATCTCCAAGGGGTGTCTCTATCACTTGGTGTGGCTTTCAGATTCTAACTTGAAGGGTCCTTCTTTGTATTTTGCTCTGGTATTGAATGAATTTCTTGAGGTCTTCCCTGATAATCTTCCTGGTGTTTCTCCGGATAGGGAGATTGAGTTTAGGATTGATCTTGTTCTGGACACTTGTCCAATTTCTATTCCCCCATATAGAATGGCTCTGGCAGAGTTGAAAGAACTTAAACAGAAATTAAAATATCTCTTAGACAAGGGTTGCATCTATCCTAGTGTTTCCTTATGGGGAGCGCTGGTGTTATTCATGCATAAGGAGGATGGTTCCCTTTGAATGTGTATTGATTACCGACAGTTGAATAAGATAATGATAAAGAACAAGTATCCTCTTCCAAGGATAGATGACTTTTTTGATCAGTTGCAGGATGCTAAGTTTTTCTTGAAAATTGACCTACGGTCTAGGTATCATCAGCATAAGATTAGGGAGGTGGATATCCCTTACACAACTTTCTACACCCGGTATGGTCATTTTGAGATTTTGGTTGTGTCTTTTGGGTTGACCAACGCCCCGGTGGAATTTATAGGTTTGATGTATAGGGTCTTCCATCAATTTTTGAATTTGTTTGTCATTATATTCATAGATAACATTTTGGTGTACACTAAGAGTGACATAGATCATGCTGATAAACTCTGCATTGTTTTCCAGACCTTGAAGGAGAAACTTTTGTAAGGCAAATTCTCAAAATGTGAATTCGAGTTAAATGTTGTCACTTTTTTGGGTCATATTATGTCTAGCGAGGGGATCATTGTGGATCCGCAAAAGGTTGTAGCAGTTAGGAAGTGGCATAGACCTTTGACACCAACTGATATTCGGATCTTCGAATGTTTAGTTGTCTTTTACTGGAGGTTTGTGGAATTTTTTTCAACTATTAATGTTCCATTGACTAAGTTGACTCAAAAGAAGATAAGGTTTTTGTGTTCTGATGCTGGGGAGGGAGTTCTTAGAAGATGAAGGATAAGCTCACTTCGACCTTGGTTTTGACTTTGCCTAAAGGAACTGATGGTTTTGTGGTCTATTGTGATGTGTCCCATGTGGTACATGGTTGTGTTCTAAGACGGCATGGTAAGGTCATAGACTATGCTTCTAGGCAGTTAAAAGTGTATGAGAGGAATTATCCTACTCATGATTTTGAGTTGTTAGTTGTGTTGTTTACATTGAAAATTTGGTAGCACTATTTGTATGGGGTGCACGTGGATATCTTCTTGAATCATAAGAGCCTACTTTTTGTGTTCACTCAGAAAGAATGTAACCTCCGGGAGATGAGGTGGCTTGAGCTTCTCAAGGACTATGACATTAGTCTTCACTACCTCCCAAGTAAAGCTAATGTTGTTGTTGATTCTCTTAGTAGGTTATCTATGGGGATTCTATCTCATGTAGATAAGGAAAAGAGGGAATTGGTGAAGGACATTCACTAATTTGCTAACCGTAGAGTTTGACTCTTAAGCTCTGATGATGGCAGTTTGTTGTTCAGAAAGTGGCACAATTGACTCTTGGTGCTGAAATCAAGAAGAACTAGATGTTAGATCCTGTATTATCGAGGATCAAGGGTGATGTTGGTGGGCAGAAGGTGATGGCGATGTTTTATGGCATTGGCACTTTGTGTTACCAAGGGAGGTTATGGTTACCGATGTCACTGGTTTGTGAGAAAAGATATAGGCTGAGGCGCATGATTCACGTTATGTTATACATCTTGTTTCAATAAAAATGTATCATGACATCAAGGAGATATATTGGTGGAATAGTATGAAAAGGGATGTGGCAGATTTTGTTGTCAGGTGTGATGTGTCAATAAGTGAAAGTTGAGCACATGAGGCTCGGAGGATTGTATCAAGAAATTGAATAGAAAGAATAGAAATAGGAAATAGTCTACATAGATTTCGTTATTGGTCTTCCTCGATCTCAGGATAAGTTCGATTCGATTTGGGGGTCATCATGTATAGAATGACAAAGTCTGCTCACTTCTTGCCAGTGAGGACTAACTTTTTGGTTGATCATTATATGAGGTTGTACCTCCAAGAGATTGTAAAGTTGCATGGGGTACCTATTTCTATCATCTCTGATCATCGTACATAGTTTTCATCTCAATTTTGGCGGTTGTTTTAGAAAGAGATGGGGAGTAAGGTTAGTCTGAGTACTGCTTTTCACCTCTAGATAGATGGGAAACTAGAGAGAACTATTCAGACGTTGGAGGATATGCTTCGTGCATGTGTGATTGACTATTGTGGTAGTTTGATTAAACATCTACCTCTTGTAGAGTTTTCTTACAATAATAGTTACAATTCTAGCATTCGGATGGCCCAGTTTAAGGACTTGAATGGTAGGAGATGTAGATCTCCTATTGGGTGGTTCGAGGTTTGTGAGGCAGAGATATTTTTCCCGGATATGGTTCACCAATCTATGAAAAAGGTGAAGGTGATTGACATAGTCTTAAGGCTTCCCAAAATCTCTAAAAGTCCTATGCAGATGTGAGGTGAAGAGAGTTAGAGTTTGAGGTTGGGGATATGGTGTTCTTGAAAGTATGTCCCATGAATGGAGTGATGTGGTATGGTAATAAGGGGAATCTCAGTCCTCGGTATGTTGTTGCTTAATTGGTCTTAAGAAGAGTTGGTAAGCTAGAATATGAGTTGGAGTTGCGATCTAGTTTGAGCTCCATTTATTTTGTACTCCATATCTCTATGTTAAGGAAGTGTATGGGTGATCCGTCTTAAATTATGCCAATCAAAGATATTAGTATTTTAGTTTCCTTGTCTTATGAGGAGATCTCGATTGAGATTTTGGATCAGCAAGTTCATTGATTGTGGACCTTCAGTCAAGGTTCTATGGAAGAACCACAAGGTTGAATAGTCTACTTGGGAAGTGGAAGAGGACATGAAGTCCAAGTATCCATTCCTATTTTTTTCTCCAAAAATTCATGCGGAAAGTATGTGTTCATATACTTATGTTTTCTATCTTAGTTAAAGGAAAGATTGATTTCCTTACATTTTTGTTTTCTAACTTAGTTAAAGGTTAGAGTTGGAGTGGTGCGTTGTAAATCGTGTTTGTACTGCCTTGTTCCATCATTCGGGGATGAATGATCCAAGTAGGGGAGAATTGAAACACTCTGGGTTTTAATCCTTCGAAAATTTCTTGAGTTTGAGCTTTTAGACATCATATGATTGGAGTACTTGTCGTATAATCAGGTACGGTTTAGGCCCACCAATACGTATGTTGATCAGTGAGGTTTGGTCGATTTTTGTCCAAGGTACAAATGGACATCATACTAGTCATATGTTAGGGTACTAGATGTAAAGTGCCAACTGTATGATGTCCTATGTCTAGGCTAGATGATTCTATTCAGCCTAAGGTATGGTTCTAGGGTATGTGTCATATGCTTGGGTATGAGTTGGCCTTTGTGCTCGTATGTTGGTCAGTGTTGGAGACCTAGTGGCTTCCTAGGGTACGGTTTTGGTGATGTAGTCGTACCCTCCTGCGGGAATTTATATAGATTAAGTTGGGGATATTCTGGACATTTCACCTCTTAACCCCTTATGACCCCATGAAAACATGTTTTGGACATCATTTACCCTATTATTCAAAATCAAAAACACTAGAAAAAGTCAAATATCTCTCAAGCTTTTGGGTTAAGCAAAGGCTAGGATTTTCTTCAAGGTGGTCAATTAAGTCTCTAAGGGGTGGTTTCACTACGTATTCTTTGTTTTCCAAGGCATGTTACTCCTCCCTAATTGTTAGTTCTACTAAAGGCATATTTTATGAATGCTTTTCATGGAATAATGGTGATATGGTTTTGGGTTTCGAATTATTTATTGGGAGTTTTGGTTATTAATGGTTGATTTATGTTTTCCCATGTTTTTACTTATGGTTTTCATATTATAATGGCGGTTTTATGATGTGGTGTCATGGGAATGGTCAATTGGCACTTGGTTTTGATTTTTGAAACTATATGCCCTTAACGTGTTTGTTAAAATGCCTATGAGAATGCTTTTATTAAATTGTTGAACTTTCACTGATAACTTTGTGTGGTATAATACGGTAATGGAACCTAAATTTGTTAGATGGTTTTAATAGCTAAATGGTAAGGCCTTAGTAGCCATTTCTTTGATTTAAAACCTTCTGGGGTACACAGGAATCCCGCAAGTTAATCTAATAATGGAACTTACGGGGTACATGAGAATTCCCTAAGTGTTTGGCTAAGGACATTACTTGTAAGCTATAGTAGGTATAATGATACTACTTCTTATTGCCTTGGTTAATAATATATAGAATTGATGGTTTGGTTGTGTCTTAATGGTTTTAATTGGCCAATAATGGCGAGTTGTGAATAGCTTACTGTGAAGGTATGAGTCCAAAGAATGGACACTGGAAACTCATGTTTTTCGACATGAGGGTTGGTCATGGCGACCTTATACTTGTAGGGTACACGAAAATCCCCTGATTTTATACTTGTACATATGTATCATAGAGGGCGAAGGGTACGAGAATTACCTACCCTTATGATATCTTTGGTTCGTGTGGCTACACGCACCGGAGCCCGTTCAGTACGTAACACTAGACTTATATAGCCCATGGCTGGTTTAGGGCGGTCAAGATACACAATCCAGGTTAAGGTTTTAAATGCATGGCAAACCTAATTCCCTTTCTCGGCATGGATTATATATATATATGGATGTTATTTCATATGGTTATTTACTTGGTTTTAAATGTTAATATTATTTTATCTTTATTCCTGGGCACATACTAGCATTCACCCGCTAACCCATCTTCTGGCGTTGTATCCCTACGCGATGCTGGAACTGGCCATACTATTCCTCCTGCTCAATAATTGTATTCGTGGACAGTTTGTGTTGGATTAAAGTGGTGATCTTCCATATGCCGGAAGGCTCCATTTTATGTTATGGATTTCTCTACATAATTTTGTCATGTAATAGACTTTGGTTTTGGCTATGGTCCGGGGAATGTCCCGACCGAGTATTGTTTTACTTTCGGATAGAGGCTTTGTGGGACTACATTAGGTTGGTATGGTTGGTATCGAGATTGGTGTCAGTCTTGGCATTGGAATTAGTTTGGGGGATGACACCGTTTGACTGTATTTGATTTGTGATTGTTCGATTTGGTTATGTTATATATATTCGAAATTTTAACAAATAAAAGGTGTAGGTCGGTTATGTTTGGGTGCCGAGGGAGATCTCCGGTGGTGGTTGGGTTTGAGGCATCCGACTCCACTAGTCCTCGATTTGGGTCCTATCATCTATCAACAACTTTCATTCACTATTCACATGAAGACATACATAGAAATCTCAATTAACAAGGACATATACCAAAAGTTTTACCTTAATTATCCGTCACACTTATATCCTTAGATAAACAAGCATACAACAATCTTTCCCTAATAAGGGACGTTTACTCTCACCCATCTAAATAATTGTTCATTAATTATTTTTCATCACCACTACCTTAACATAAGGAGAGGTTACTGAATGGTTAGAACATGAGGACCTGTATCATGAAAGATTACAATACATAACTTTCACACTTAACTGAGCCTTAAGGAATAAAGTATCAAGAGCATGAATTTGTTAAAAAGATCTAAACTGAGGACGTACATGACATAATGTGAATTTTCACTAGTAATTAAGGGTTCACCAAGAGTTATAGGAACTGAGCATACTGTAAATCATGAGTACATGAGTCATGAGCTTCATGACATGAGTTTAGAGTTCATAAATTCACAAAATATGATTTGTACTTCTGAGTGAATTAGAAGTCCTACTACTAGGAATGGAGAACACACATGATTCTATATAAGTGCATGAACATGAGATATTATCATGGAGATGATGTGTGAGGCTTGAGTAGATGTCTAGCTTGAGTAGATGTCTAATGACTGAAGTACAAAAATTTATATCGAGGTAAGAATGGGTAGGGCATCTTTCTCCCTAGTGTTGTTCTACAACACGTTGGCATCACTACTAGAATCGGAGAGCCCGACTTGGTGTCTTGTTTTTCAACTCCCCATTAGCTTTAAACCATAATTCTAAGTCTATGGACCTCTTTAATAAACTCTAGACTAAACTACAACCACTATACTCTAGAGTCCGAGATATAACAGTAAATATAAATAATAAACTCACCTTGAAAGACTACAACTAAAAGTGTAAAACCCACTGCAAGTACTTCTTTTTGAGATAGAACTATTAATTTTCTATAGCCCCAATAATAATCGTATAATAAAATAAGCACTTACTAACTCTGAATCTTCCAGAGTATCACCATACCCTGAGTTCATACCATCTAGAATTCAAAATTTTCTTTCTATTTGCACAATCATCCAAGATTCAAACTTAGATTCTAATACTTAACATGGATATCCACAGTACTTCTCATACACTAATACCCACTTATTACTATAGTATAGGAATCATGAAACACTAATCCACACAAAATATTATGAACATACTCAACCTTAACAAGCTCCTCAATTATTGTGGTCGCTGTAAAATCTCCATCCCAACTAAAGCATTAATAAACTCTAAGTCTCCCTTAAATGATAAATCTCTCTCCAAGTGCTTTTAAAAAACTACACAACACCTTTCTGGATCCATGGATACATAATCTACTAAATATAGTTAAACACAATCCCCACTTTAATTCTACTAATATTCTAGGTTCATGCTTTTTAATCTAGATCATATGTTGTCATAGGATTATGAGAAGGAGTCTGAGGGCATACATGACAATGGATTAGTGCACTATTGTCATGAACATGAATAAAATCTTTTAAACCTTGGAACATAAATGGACTGATGGGATTCCTTTTAAGCATACATGAAATTTCATAGTTGTCTATGGAAATTGTCTTGAAATCTCTATCAGTAGGAATTTAAGCTTGATTATTTCTATTACCTTGAATATAAGGAAAATTTGACATGATTGGAGTAACGTAAGAATCTACATAAGTTCCTTATAGAACATATCTACTGCACGATCTAAGACATAAAAGAGGGGAAACATTTTTCTTAAATGCCTTGTAGCCTCTTAAATAAATATACTGACTACTTCGTACTATCCTGCAAGACTCTACCAAACACGGCTTCAGATACAACTAAGGAAATTTGAACCTTGTGTTTTGATACCAAGTTTTTCATGACCCGAGGCTACACCCTAGTCATAAAATGGTTCTTCGAACCACAAGTTATCCTAATCTAACTCATGCACTAGTATAATACTTGAGAAACTAATTTGAAACGTATATACAAGCTAAATTTACTGAGTGGAAGCATAATCATAAGAAAATAAGAACAAATATAATTTTTTAAAAGTTTACAACAAGATAAATCTAAAGAAGGAACTTGAATTACATATAATAACTCTGACTGACTATCTATGAAGCCTTTACTATACTGACTGTAGATGGATGGGATATGCCTCTAACTACCACAAATCAATATATATGAATAATAAGAATATAGTACATGAATTACAACTAATTGGAGTTACCAAAATAGGAGAAATCATGACATGCTAGTATAATGCCGAGAACAGTCTGCCCCTAGTGTGTGAGCTACATCTAGTACCTACATTATGAAGGAATGTAGCCACAAAAGCCTATATATGGTCAGTACTTTGGAATGTACATAGTATATGGGGACATGCACTAAATCATGGAAATATATAAATAATGCTTTAAAACTAAGGACATAAGTTATTTGCTAAAACAAGTATTTAAAACATGGGTGTACTTGAAAAATGATAAGTCATAGTGAAATTTATAAATTATGAGCTGAGAATGATTCTGTAATCTAGAAAAAGGGTAGAAATATGAATATTGTATGTAAATCTCATGTAAAGATGGAAATGTTGTAAAGCTGTACTGAGGGTCATATATGAATACTGAGCATGAAAACATGAACATGTAAAACAAATTAAGACCAAGCATAAATGTGTTCTGAAATAATATGTAAAATTAAATAGCTGAATAACTAACAAACTGAATAACAGAATAATTGATATTCGTACACTTGGTCATACTAACCTAAACTGACATATTCTGAATATTGAATCGAACGAAAATTATAGGAGTTGACTATAACCGACATGCCAAAATCTGAGCTATCAGGGTCTAACCTGTAACCCCAGTTGTAAGGGTGTTGGTACCTTGCCAGGGGTGCCAACACATGACTAAATATGTGGATCCACAAGGCTGATTTCCCAAAGGACGAGGGTGTCATGCCTAACTTATAGGGTACCTCTCATAATCTACGGTGGCGTTGTAGGTCTGGAACTTAGGGGCTACTACTAAAGACTCATGCCTAACTAATGGGGGAGACGTCATCCCTATGTTCACTCAGTGATAAGTGTTACTCCCAACTAAAAAACATTAGTTCTATTATTGATTAAACATGATGTAGTACTATACTTATACGTGCTCAGCATAAATATGGTAATTTGAATGTGAAGATAAAATCATAGTCTAACTGACTTGTTACTTGAAAATGAAATCATGTAAAATACATAGGTATCGGGTATTCATAACCCGCAAACACTGAATGATACAAAAATATGATAATAACGCTTAAAACAATTGTATGAAATCATAGTTCAAAGACCCAAAACATATGACATTTCAATAAATAAGTGAGAAACATGAATTTGAACATGCAAATGTGTTAAGCGTGAGAGGAGAACATATTTACATGGTTTAGTACATAAATGGATGATTTAGCATTAAATCGCATGAATATGACATGGGTAATTGAAATTTAAAGCATGAAATTATCTAACTTACTTGGGAAAATATGTTGACATGTCTTGAATTCAAATTACTAAGAAGATATAGATTAATTTCATGATTTACATAGATAATTTCACAAAAGAAGATTAAAATCCATACTTGAACAAAAAGGGGATTTTGAGATTCAATGAGTGGAAGGAACCCATTGATGAATACCCCAATACCTCAATTAATTGACTTCTTGAAGAAAGCTTGAAATTGGAACTTGAATTCTTTAATTCTAGGGGAAGAAAGCCTGAATTTCTCCTTCTAGGAAAAAGGGGAAGGTTTTTACTATGATAACTAATTTAGAATGGGGAAAATAGCATATATTGGTGGTTTTAGTTAGTGGAAGAGGATTTTGATATGAGGAAAAGACCAAATTACCCTTAGGGAAACTGAATAAAAATTGCAGAAATTTTCAGTTGAAGACTTAGTTAATAGCTTATAGACTAGTTGATGGCTTATCATTTTAGTCATCAACCTCTAGCTAGACTTGGACACTTGCTGCTTAAACTTGATGACTTAGTTGATAGCATATCAACTAGTTGATGGCTTATCAACATAGTAATCACCATATCCGAATGAATTTGAGTCTTTTCCGATTAAGGCTGATGACGAGGATGATACCTCGTCACTTAGTTGACAACTTATCACTCAAGTCATCACCTTGTTGATATACAGATAATCTGAAGTAAAATTAGCATAATTTTCTACTCCGATATTGAATTAAGGTAAAATAGGATGTGTTGGAAAGAATACTCAAAGATATTTCATTTAATATATCGTAGGACACTTGAATAGTTACATTATAAGAGTTACACGCGTGTAAAGTTGACCCTTGCAGGATCGGATACTAAAACGCAATTGATGTAAATGCTCTCAACTCGACTTTGCTCTAAGAGATTCCTATGACCATGATTTGCATAAAAAATACTTTAAAAGCAACGTGAATTATAATGACACATATACTCATTTAAAAATCATAGGATTAGAGTTTATACACATAAGAACGATAGTTCAAATTCTAGCTCAAAAATGCATGGTGTTACATTATCTCCCCCTTGGCATTATTCATCCTCGAATGATATGTTGGAACTTATCAAAACATTATAGTATGAAATAATGTAGATAACATGTATGCTAATGAAGAATATATATATTATCTAAAACATTAAAACTTCTATCATGAAACTGATTTCTGAGATGACTTGACTTTATTGACTATAAGGAGCTAATTCATTCTCGGAGTTTAGAATTCACTTGAAATGTTCATGATACGATCATACATATTTAACTGTGAAGTGATAAATAATGCAATAAAAATTCCAATTGTTAGTTAGAATGAAATAAAGTATGTAACTTCTCATTAGGAATTATCCATCAATAATACACGTATAGGAATCAAAGGAAAAAGGGATTCATGGCATCGCAAAGTACATTATGTAATCACAAATCATGATATAAAGAGAATAAGGTCATACAAGAGGTATTACAATATCTGGGATGGAATAATTGGAAAACTAAGTTTGTGCACTGAACACTTACGAACCAAATCAAGATTAAATATCTGAATCAGAGACATGATGCATGGATTGAATTGAATTTGTAATTTTCATGGATGTGAATAAATTACCTTATGAAATAGTCATACTCATGAAACTTTTGATAGTATGACTAGATGGAAAGATGGAAAACCATAGAAGCTTATTTGTCTGATTACTAAACTAAGTTATTGGTTATATGAACTAACTCATACTGAAATTTTATGCTCAACTGGAGTATTTCCTTCAACATTCTGTCTAAGAAGTCCTAATAACATTAGGAAACAAAGAATTTCGGTCATGATCTTAATAAGATATCTACATAAGGAATCGCAACATGGCTACAACTCTATAATCATGGACTATAGGCCTATAAAACATAAGTTAGGACAAAATTTGCCTTAGGCAATACAACTTCTAACTTTCAAGCTTAGTCACACTTCCCAAATACTCCCTCAACTATACTTACCCTCTTAAATACTATGTTCAATGATACAACTTGTAATTCTTACATGGGTTTATATAACAACTCCAGTCTAAGCTTGAGTTGAGCAATATGCTCTCACCATGTTCAAGTCTACTCAACAGCACACGGTAGTACACATAACACCATAATATTAGGGCATGGAAGTTTTTATTGATAAAAACTTCCATGCCCTATCCCCATGACATATACCAAAACCTTTATCTTAATCTTTCTTGACACTTATTGCCTTAGATAAAACAAACCTACAACAATCTTTCCATAATAAGGGACATTTACTTTCTCCCATTTAAACCATTTTTCATCAATTTTTTCCATCACCACTACCTTAACATAAGGAGAGGTCACTAAAAGGTTAGACCATGAGGACCAAAAACTTGAAAGAATACTATACATAACTTTGACACTTAACTGAGGCTTGAGGAATAGAGTATCAACAGCATGAATTCATTGAATAGATCTAAACTGAGGACATATATGATATAATGTAAATTTTTGCTAGTCTTCAAGGCTGCACCATAAGCTATAGGAACTAAGCATACTATAAATCATGAGTACATAAGTCATGAGTTGCAGGTTTTGGGTTTGGAGTATATAAATTCATGGAATATGATTTGTACTGCTATGTGAACTGGAACTTCTTATACTAGGAACTGAAGCGCACATGATTCTATATAAGAGTATGAACATAAACTATGATCATGGAGCTTACGTGTAAGGCTTGAGTAGATGTCATAATAACTAAAGTAAAAAATTTGTACCGAGGTAAGAATGGGTCAGACATCTTCCTCCCTAGTGTTGTTCTACAATAAACTAGCATCACTATTAGAATGAGATCCTGACTTGGTTTCTTGTTCTATCCTATCCTCCTTAGATTTAAGCCATCATTCTAAGTTTGTAGACCTCTTTAACAAACTCTAGACGAAACTACAACCCCTTTAATCTAGATTTTGAGATATAGCAATACACATAAATACTAAACTCACACTGAAAGACTACACCTAAAAGTTTAAAACCCACTGCCAGTACTTCTTTCTGAGAAAGAACTAAGTTCACACCATCTACAATTTCAAACTCTTCTTTCTATTTTCTCAATCATCCTAGATTCAAACTTAGATTCTAACATTTAACATAGATATCCACAAAACATCTCATACAATAATACCCACTTATTACTACTGGATAGGAATTATTAAACACTAATCCACACAATGTTTTATGAATATACTAAACCTTAACAAGCTCTTCTATCGTTGTGGTCGTTGTCTAATCTCCATCTCGACTAAAGTATTAACATACTCTAAATCACCCCTAACTGGGAAATCTCTCTCCGTATGTTATTAAACAAATTACACAACACCTTTCTAGCTCTGTGGATACATAATCTACTAAATTTAGATAAACTTTATCCCAACTTTAATGCTACTAATCTTCTAAGTTCATGCTTTTGACTCTATATAATATATTGTCATAGGATTTTGAGAAAGAATCTGAGGGAATATCTAATGATGGCTTAGTGCATAATTTTCACGAACATGAATGAAATCTTTAAAACTTTGGAACATAAAGGGACTGATGGGATTCTCTTTAAGCCTACATACAATATCATAGTTGTCTATGGAGATTGTCTGGGAAATCTTTATCAGTATGAATTTAAGCTTGATTATTTCTATTAACTCAAAAATAAGGCAGAGTTGACTTAAATGGAGTAATGAAAGGATCTGCACAAGTTTCTTATAGATCTTTACTGCGCAATTTGAGACATAAAAGAGGGGAAATATTTTTCTTAAATTCCCTGTAGTCTATCAAAGAAAAATACAGAAGTCTTTGTACAGTTCTGTAAGACTCTACTAGACATGACTTCCTAGAAACCCTTGGACACTTGAACCTTGTGCTATGATACCATGTTTTTCATGACCTGAGGCTACCCCTAATAGTAACATGGTGCTTAAAACCATAAGTTATCCATACCTTACCCATGTAATAGCACTATACTTAAGTAACTGGTTTAAAATGTATATACAAGATAAATTTATTGAGCAAAAGCATAATCAAGAGAAAATCTGAACAAAAATAATAATGTAAAAGTTTACAACACGATAGATCTTAAGAAGGAACTTGAATTACATATAATAACTCTTATTGACTATATATGAAGTCTCCAATATACTAACTGTAGATGGTCAGGACATACCTCCAATTAACATAAATTAGTACATAAGAATAATAATAATATAGTACATGAACTGTAACTGACTAGAGTTCTTGAAATAAGAGAACTCATCACCTGCTGGTTGAATGTCAAGAACTATCTGATCCTGGTGTGTAGGTTATATTTGGTACCTACATTATGAAGGAATATAGCCACAAATGCATATATGTTGTCACTAACTTAGAATGTACTGAGTATATAGGGACATGTACTAAATCATAGAAATATTTAAATCCTGCATTAAAACTAAGGACATAAGTTATTTGTTGAAACGTGCATCTAAAACATGGGTGTACGTGAAAAATGATAACTAATAGTGAAATTTATAAATCATGAGCTAAGAACGATTCTATAAGGTGGGAAAACTGTAGAAACATGAATGTTGTATGTAAATCTTATGTAAAGATGGATATGTTGTAAGGTTGTACGGAGGATCATGTATGAATAATGAGCATGAAAACATGAACATGTAAAATGATTTCAAGACAAAGCATAAACGTGTTCTGAAATAATTTGTAAAACTGAATAGTTGAATAACTGAATATTTGATATCTATACACTTGGTCATGAAAACTTGAATTGACATATTCTGGATGCTAAACTAAATCAAAAATATGGGAGGTGACTACAACTAACATGCCCTAATTGAGCTATTAGGGTCCAACCTATAACCCTAATTGAAAGGGTGTTGGTACCTTGCTAGGGGTACCAACTCAAGACTGACGATGTAGATCCACAAGGCTGATATCTTGAAGGACGAGGGTGTTATGCCTAACTAACAAGGGACCCTTAATAATCTACGGTGGAATCGTAAGTCTGTAACTTAGGGACTTTTATTAATGACTCATACCTAACTAACGGGGGAGCTGTCATCCCTGGGTTCACTCATTGCTAAGTGTTACACCCAAATGAACGGCATTGGTTTTATTATTAATTTAACATGATATGTTATTGTACTGATAAGTCCTAAGCATTAATATGGTAATCTGAATCTGATAATAAAATCATAGTCTAACTAACTTATTATTTGAAAATGGAATCATGTAAAACACATAGGTATCGGGTGTTCATAACCCGATAGCATTGAATGATCTCAAAAATATGATAACAATGTTTAAAATAGTGGCATAAAATCAAAGTTCGAAGACCCAAAACATAATACATTTCAATAAATAAGTGAGAAATATGAATTTGAATATGGGAATATGTTAAGCTTGAGAGGAAAACATATTTACATGGTTTCATACATAACTTGATGATTTAGAATGAAATCACGTGAATATAACATGGGAAATTGAAATTTAATACATGAAATAATCTAATTTTCATGGGAAAACATGTTGACATGGCTTGAAATCAAATTTCTAAGAAGATAGATTTACATGGATAATTTCACAAAAGAAGATTAAAAATCCATACTTGAACAAAAAGGGAATTTTGGGACTCAAAGGGTGAGAGGAACCTATTTATGAATACCCCACATACCTCAATTAGAAGACTTCTTAAAGAAAGCTTGAAATTTAAACTTGAATTCTTGAATTCTTAGGAAAGAAAGCCTAAATTTCTTGTTCTTTAGAAAATAGAAGGGTTCTTACATATTATAACTGGTGGAGAATGGGGGAAAATAGCGTGTATTGGAGGTTTTAATTTGTGGAAGAGGATTTTGATAATAGGAACAGACCAAATTACCCCGACAAAAATTGAATAAAAATTGTACAAATTTTCATTTGATCGCTTATCAACTAGTTGGTCACAAATCAACTTAGTCATCAACCTCTAGCTGGACTTGGACACTTGTTGGTTAAAGTTGATGACCTAGTTGATAGATTATAAACTAGTTGATTGCTTACCAATGTAGTCATGACCTTTACTTAATGAATTTGACTATTTTCTGTTTAAGCCTGACAACAAGGTTGATAGCCCGTCACTTAGTTTACAGATTATCACTCAAGTCCTAACCTTGTTTTCATGCAGATACTCTGAAGTAAAATGAGCATAACTTTCTTCTCCGAAATCAGATCAAGGTAAAATATTGATTCATTGGAAAGAAGACTCAAAAAGATTTCATTTCATCTATAGTGGGACACCTGAATAGTTATATTATAAGAGTTACACTCATTTAAAATTAACCCTTATAGGAATGGATACTAAAACTCAATTAATACAAATGCTATCAACTCGACATTTCTCTAAGTGCTTCCTATGACCATGATTCATATCAAAAATACTTTATACACAAGTTAAATGGTAATGACCCATATATTCAAATAGAAATCATAGGATTAGAGTTTATACACATAAGAATAATGGTTTAAATTCTCGCTCCAAAATGTGAGGTGTTACATACAGCCTATCGATTTTATACAGGTAACATTTCAGACATAGATGGATCTTAGTTTAGTTGTGGTGGTCACAGCAGGCAGAGTTCTCATCGAACCTTATGGAGTTTTTTTATGGGTGTTTATTCCATGGCATCATTCTAAATCAGTAGCTACAGTATCTCAGAGTATTTCAAGAGTTTTTTTTGTTGTAGTGAGATGTGACATTTGTGTAGAGAGTACCCCAAATTCAAGTTGGTTGTTCAAGCAGAGTTAGCACATGTTTCTTGCTAGCCTAGAGTTCTGGATATGTATTAGGATTGTAGAAAGGATGGTTATTTTAGTTAGGAGTGCCTAAATGTAAGGTTGTCAACCAATAGGGGTTAACTTATGTTTCTTGCTAGACTAGTCCTTCAGGGGTTTGCTATGACCGTAGATAGATCATCTACTAGTCCAAAAATTCTCCTTGGTTTGGGATTATGTTATGACTCGAACAAAGGTGATGAGTATATCAATTCCTCCATGGAGAAGAGACCACCCCCATTTACCTAGCCAACGAAAATACAGTACGACAAGCAACAGATGAATTTTTAACATATAACATGGTAAAGTTGAGTTTTGAACATATACCAAGATAGAACTGAGTTCCAAATATATAGAAAGATAGGTATATCAACTAAATATGATCTAAGAATCCATAATACCAAATCCACCCACACAATGTCCTCAAATCTTCTAAATACCAAACATCAACCTAGGTCGGGACATGCTCCCGACCATAGCCAAAAAGGGAACCAAAAAGTTAGTCTAGACAAAACTAAAACAATGCCTTTAAGTGATAGGATGTAACGCCCCGAATTTAGTACCCGAAATACTATAAGGTGCTCATGACCCCAAAGGACCACAAGCTAACCGATGACTGATAGTTGTACCTGAGCACTACATAATATACTATATCAATGAGGAATAAAAGGATGAAAGGCCATAAGGTTCAAATATCTATTAAAACATAACATCTAGAGATACGGTCTATAAACACCAAAAAAACTAAAATAACTGTCTGAACATGCTAGTCTGAAAACCTCTAAACTATCTAAATAAGGAGTTGATGGTACATGTCCCCAACTAACTCTAATTGCTGAAATAAAATAAGTACTGAAAGAATGAAATAGTGAAATAATAACATCCTCAAATGATGAGGACTCACTTCTAGTCTGTCTGCTGAACGACTGATCTACTAAGGATGCTCTGGAACACGTGTTTTTGAACCTATGGTATAAAACACCATAGAGCAAAACAAAAGTATACGTCAGTGCGTGAGAATGTTCTGGTATGCAAGTAAGTTAAGTAGAATGCAAAGATTCATATGAATGAACTATAACTGACTGACATGAATACGAACATGACTACGTGAGGATACAAGCATAAATACGTGAACTGTAATTGAAGTCATGATAATACTGAATCTGAATACTGATAACATAAGTTTCGTATTAACTAAGTGACTATGTCTGACAGTCCTGATTCTAATGGTACTAGTTGAGTCCTGTGGTGAACTTAGTGACTATATCTGACAGTCCTAAATCTGAAAAACTATCTAAGTTCTTTTACTGAGACTGAGATTGAGACTATGGAAGATAGTCATCTAACCAACATGCCCCTAATAAGCTATTATAGCCGAGTTGGGGTCTAATCTATAACCCCAATTAGAAGGGTGTCAATACAGCACCACTGGTAAGAACAAGCTGTGAGTGACCCTAATCTGGTGATGTCCCAAAAGGAGAATAGTAGGACCCTCATCTGGCAGTGTTGATCAACCTCATCAACCCTCAACTAACAATGTTGATGTCTCATCTTATTCTGGCTACATAGTACTGGAACACAAGGATTGGTTCTATGGGTCACACCCTCTACTGTCAGTGTGTACCCTCATCCTTGGATTCAGTAAGTGTTAAATACTACTCCCAACTAAGTAGACATTGAAATGATTATACTGGGATAAACTGGACTAAGTTTATTGATTTTCATGGACTGACGGAATGTTACTGAATCCTGTTAACTAACTGAGTTCATGAGATTTCTGAGTTTTCCTGAGTCATGTAACTGACTAAATTCTACTGATCATGGTGTGACTGAGAATATCATGAAACTAACACTGTATCTAGGCACACAGCTAAATTGTCTGATATAAATACCCCCAGACTCGATAGCATAAAAGTAATTCATGGCACACGTTCTAAACCACAATAATCGCTACACATATATCCATAATTCATTGACTAAGACATTTCATCAAATATTTGACATACATTACTTGTACATGAATGGGGATTTCATACTATCATACTATAATCGCACTTTTTCCTACACATAGGCATTTAATCAAACATATGGGGAGCATACTTTGATTATACCATCATCAATGCATCTAATTATCATAGTTGCATAAATAGATTTGCAATTTGAAGGGTTTACCATTAATATTATGCAAATAATCACATACTAATATCAATCATTGGAACATGTAATTTAAAACATGAATCAAAACACAACAGCAAGATGGACATAAATTTCAATTCAACTAAATCATGAACATTCATAAATACACAATCTTTGGAATTTGAAAAGAGATTCGTGATCTTCATGGGTGAAAGGGACCCATGACTCAACACTTGACATACCTTGATTGTGAGTTTCTTTAAGTTTTGGGACTTAGAGAACTTAAATCTCTTTGTTTCTTAAAGAAGGGTTGGGATCTTGTTCTTGGGGATTGATCTTTGAGAGAAATACTAATTTGGTGTTGAAGATGAATAATGAAGTTATGAGCCCTGGTATGGTATAATTAGGTGTTCAAAGGGGTGGAAAAGACCCAAACACCCTTATAAAAATAGCTTTAAATTGTTGAATGGGATCTGCGATATCTTGGGCGACGGTCTGTCTTTGGCTCGACGGCCCGTCAACCTTCCCGTCATACTAGGCTAGAATGTGATCTTTCTGCCTTGGTTACGATGGTTTCGGTGATGGTCTATCGCTAGATAAATGGTCCATCGGCCATTCCGGCGCGCCTGGATAGAAGGTCAACTCACTACCTCCGCTCCGATGGTTTGGGCAACGGCCTGTCGCTAGATTACTGGTCATCGGCCCTTTCCATCGAACCTGGACGGTTCAGACTGCTTTCTGTATTTTGGCCATAACTTTCTACCCCGATATCAGATTTAGGAGAATTTAGTATCGATAGAAATATTATTCAATTTCCCACACAACATAAAGTCAAAATCTTGAAAATTCCACGTGTATAAAAGTGGATTCATCCTGTAAAGTAAGTCTTTAACATTTTTGGGATGATTTTTAAGCTAGGTAGAAGCTAATTGAAACATGACTACATGACTGACATTACTGAGATTCATGTTGATCATGTGTATCTGATGCATGGTTTTATGACTGAGACGATACATGAAGCATGAATGAGAGTACTGATAAGCTGATTGTGCATATCTAATGTGTGAATAGATAAATGAACTGACTTATGAATATGGGACTGACATGTAAGGGTAAAGATACCAAGTTTGAAATGAAAACTGAGAATAGTTTGTAACTTAAATTTAAACCATAAGCAGAATGAACTTAAGGAAAGCTATTACCTTGGGCAGGATTTGAATTAGCGGATAAGAGGTGAGGATACTTGGTAAGCATATCTTCTTCTTCTTCCCAAGTAGCTCCCTCAACAGACTGATTCCGCCAAAGAACTTTGACTAGAGGGACTTTTTTGTTCCTCAGTCTGCGAATCAGATAGTCAAGGATTTCGACTGGGATTTCCTCATAAGAGAGACTAATATGAAAGTAGACGACTACGACTGCTGATCACCTATGTCCTTCTTAAGTAAGGAGACATGAAAGACTGGATATACTGAAGCAAGATCTGAAGAAAATTCGAGCTCATAAGCTACTTTGCTGAAGCGACTAAGAATTTTGAAGGGACCGACATATCGGGGACTGAGCTTTCCCTTCTTGTCGAACCTCTTCACTCCATTCATGGGAGAGATTTTTAGATAAACATAATCACCAGTCTTGAACTCAAGATCCTTTCGGCGCACATCTGCATAAGACTTCTGTCAGCTTTTAGCAGCCCAAAGTCTTTCTCTGATCAACTGGACTATTTCCAAGGACTCGAATACTATGTCAGACCCTACTACTGCGGCCTCGCTTATTTCGAACAAACCGATTGGACATCTATTCTCCTACCATCAAAAGCTTCAAATGGAGCCATTTGAGTACTGGAATGATAGTTGTTATTGTATGCGAACTCAATCAAAGGCAAGTGGTCATCCCAACTACCCTTGAAATCAATTCCATACGCCCTTAGCATATCTTCCAAGGTTAGAATGATCCTTTATACTTGACCATCTGTCTGAAGATGAAAGGTTGTACTGAGATAAACTCGGGTACCAAGACCCTTTTGGAATGCTTTCAAGAAATGAGAGGTGAATTGGGTATCTCTATCTGAGATAATAGACAACAGAACAACGTTTAATCTAACCAATTCCCTGATGTAAAGTTTGGCACAATCCTCGGCTGAATAGGAGGTATGGACTGAAAGGAAATGAGCTGATTTGGTCATCCTGTCTACAATGATCCAGAATGAATCATGTTGATGACGAGTACGAGGCAAACCCATCACAAAGTCCATGTTCACCTCTTCCCACTTCCAAGTGGGAATATTGAAATCCTACATGGACCCACTAGGCTTCTAATGCTCAACCTTAACCTACTGACATGTAGATCACTTAGCCACAAACTATGTAATATCTCTTTTTATCCCACTCCGCCAATAGATTTCCTAAAAATCACGGTACATCTTAGTGGTCCCTGGATGAATAGAGTAGGGTGCACCATGATCTTCTACCAGAATTTGCTACCTCAAGTCATATACACCTGGCACACATAGACGACTCTGAAAACGTAATACACCATCTCCCCCTTGGGAGGGAACCTCAACCTTCTGATCCTTCACTGATTATTTTAACTTAACTAGACTGGGATCTCTATCTTGTTTTTCCTTAACTTTGGAAAGTAGTGATGATTCAGAACTACTCTAAACCCATATATTACCCTTGGCTAAATCGACTTAGAGGACACCTAGTATGGAAAGTTGATGAACTTCCTGAGCTATCTTCTTCTTACTGTCTTCAACATGAGCAACACTACCCATAGATAATCTAATGAGAGCATCGGCCTCTACAGTGACCATTCCTGGATGATAAAGGACTCCCATGTCATAATCTTTCAGGAGCTCTAACTACCTTCTCTGAAGAAGAATAAGATCTTTCTGAGAGAAAATGTACTAAAGGCTTTTATGATCTGTGAACACATCTACATGAACAACGTACAACTAATGCCTCTAAATCTTCAAGGAAAAAAACTATGGCTACTAAATCAAGGTCATGAGTAGGATAATTATTCTTATGGGGCTTAAGTTGTCTTGAGGCATAGCCTATGACCTTACCATGCTACATGAGCACACAACCCAAACCCACTCTAGATTCATCACAGTACACCACAAACCTATCTGAACCATCTGGCAAAGCTAAAAGTGGGGTTGAGGTGAGTCGAGTTTGCAACTCCAGAAAACTCTTCTCACAAGGATATGACAATTGAAACTTGACTTTTTTCTGAGTCAATCTAGACATAGGGGATGCAATAGAAGAAAATCCCTCAACAAACCATCTGTAATAATAAACTAACTCCAAGAAACTCCTAATATCTGATGGAGAGACAGGGCGAGGCCAGTTTCTTACTTCTTTGGAATTTTGAGGATCAACTCTAATTCCATCACCGGAAATGATATGACCAAGATATGTTATTCACCTTAGCCAAAATTCATACTTACTGATTTTGGCAAACAACTGATGATTTCTGAGAGTTTCCAATACTATTCTGAGATAGTCTGCATGACCACGCTCGTTGTGAGAATAGACAAGAATATCAATTATAGAGACTATGACGAATATGTCCAAGTACTGCTCGAAAAAACGGTTCATCAAGTCCATGAAAGGTACTAGGTCATTACTAAGACCAAAGGACATGACTAAGAATTCAAAGTGACCATATCGAGTTCAGAAAGCTATTTTCGAAATGTCACATTCCCTGACTCTAAGCTAATAATAGCCTGATATAAGGTTTATCTTAGAGAAATAGTTGGCACCCTTAAGCTGGTCAAACAAATCATCGATTCTAGAAAGTGGATACTTGTTCTTGACCATAAATTTATTAATCCGATGGTAATCAATGAACATTCTGAGAGAACTGCCTTTCTTTTGCATGAATAAGACTGGTGCACCCCACGGAGACATACTTGGTCTGATGAATCCCTTATCTAAGAGATCCTTTAACTGTTTCTTCAATTCTCTGAGTTCTGTTGGTGCTATTTTATATGGCGGAATAGATATGGGCTGAGTATCTTGAAGAAGATCAATGCTAAAGTCTATTTCCCTTTTGAGACAAATTCCTGAAAGATCTTTAGGAAAGATATCTGAGAATTCATTCACTATTGGGACTGATTCAAGAATGGAAGTTTTGGAACTAGTGTCTTTAACCTGAACAAGATGATAGACAGATCCCTTAGATATTATTTTTCATGCCCGAAGGTAGGAAATAAGTTGACCTATAAATGTTGAAGTACTACCCCTCCACTCTAGGACAGGTTTATTCAAAAACTTAAATTGGACCACTCTATTTCTGCAGTGGATTATGGCATAGCAGGAATGAAGCCAATCTATATCGAGAATGATGTAAAAATTAGTCATCTCTAATTCGACTAAGTCTGCTGATATTACTTTATGAAATATAATAATCGGATAGTTCCTGTATACCCACCGAGCTATGATGGTTTTACCCACTGGGGTAGAGACTAATAAGGGATCTGCTAGAATTTTAGGACTGACTCTAAAATCAACTGCTATATAAGGAGTAACAAAAGACAAAGAAGCTCCGAGATCTAGCAAAGAATAAACATGAAAGTGAAAGATCTATAACGTACCAATGACCATATCAGGAGAATTTTCCTGATCCTGTTGGGACTGGAGGGCATAGAGTGTATTTGGGTGCTACCCACTGGTTGCGCTAGAAGTGGAACCCTGCTGATTCGGGTGACTAGACTGAATTGAGAAACTGTTCTACTGACCCTGAAACCTTGACTGGGGGCATTCTCTAACTCTGTGGCCTGGCTTGCCATATCTGAAACACACATCACTACTAGGTTTGCAAATACCCATGTGGTTCATAAGTCTGACGAAGAAGATGGGTGCAGGAACTGCTAATACTGCCCTGATACTTAGAGCCTAGCACCCTATCTCTGTCACCATCACTAAACTTAGGAGCTGGAGCACTGGCCGAGGAAAGAGATGGAATGGATGACTTTAGGTAGAATTGGGAACGGTTACCACCCTCTGACTTAGGCTCATTGAAGTTGAAGCTACTGATTTTAGCTCTCTTATTCTGCTTCTCTCTCATCTTAATCTTCTACTATTTTATCTGTTGAGCATGGATCATAAGCCTGGCTATGTCCATCTCACTAATCAGCATTGCGGATCTTCACTCATTGACTATGAAATCATTCACCCCAGAAAAAAACTTACTCATCTTGGCCCTGCTATCTGCCACCACATGAGGAGCATATCTAGATAGTTGAGTAAACTTAAGATAATACTCTTTCACCGTCATGTTTCCATGCCTGAGGTTGATAAATTCTAACACCTTAGCCTTTCTTAGCTCTAGGGAAAAGAATCTATCAAGAAAGGCAGTGGCAAACTCTTACTCAATAGGCCCTGCATCTATAGCCCTCTCTAGTTTCCTCTGTTTAAACCAAGTGTGAGATACATCCTACAACTAATATGCAGCTAGCTCAGCACTCTCACTAGTAGTAACTTCCATTATATCTGTAAGCCTCTGAACCTGATCAAGGAATTTCTGAGGGTCTTCATCTAACTTAAACCTAAAAAAGGATGTAGAATTCATTCAAGTGAAGTCCCGAATCATCGTTGCAGAAGTATTGGACACTGGGTTGGCTGGAACAGTAGCTGGCCATTAATTCATAATAGAAACTGAGTTAACAAGAGTAGTGAATGCAGCTCTGAACTCTACAGAAGAAACATGTTTGACCAAAGGGTCTACTTGGATGGGCTGAGGGGATGACTGATTTTCGTTTCTTCTTTTGGGAGGCATGTTCTCTAAATGAAAAAGGAGAAACAAATTAGTCTGAGAGCTTAACTTGAGCTCATGCTCACTCGTATGATATGAATACTGAAAAAAGGGAAACTGTTTCTAAAACATCCCATAGCCTCTTGTCCATAAGTATAGAACACAACACACCCATGTATAAGACTCTACTAGATGTGACTTTCAGACTTCCTAGGACACTATTTAACCTTAGGCTCTGATACCAAGTTTGTAACACCCCGAATTTGGTACCCAGAATGCTACACGATCCTCATTACCCCGAAGGACCACTAGCTAACCCATAACTGATATCTGAACCTAAGCACTATATAATATACTATAAAAATATGGAATAAAAAAATGAAAGGCCATAAGGTTCAAATATTTGTTAAAATGTAACATCCGGAGATACAGTATATCAATACCTAAACAACTGAAAGAACTATCTTAACATTCTAGTTTGAAAGCCTCTAAACTATCTGAATAAGTATTTGATGGGACATGTCCCCAACTAACTCCAACTACTAAAATAAACTCAGTACTGAAAGAATGAAATAGTCAAATAATAACATCCTCGAATGATGAGGACTCAATTCTAGTCTGTCTGCTGAACGACTGATCTACTAAGGATGATCTGGAGCTCATGCTTCTGAACCTATGGTATAAATCACCATAGTGTAAAAGAAAAGTATGCATCATTACGTGAGAATGTACTGGTACTCAAGTGAGTTAAGCTGAATGCAAAGGTTCATATGCATAAACTATAACTGACTAACATGAACACGAACATGAATACGTGAGGATACATTTATGAATACGTGAACTGAAACTAAAGTCATAATAATACTGAATCTGAATACTGATAACATAATTTTTTTATTAACTGAGTGACTGTGTCTGACAGTCCTGATTCTAAAGTACTAGTTGAGTCCCGTGCTGAACTGAGTGACTATATCTGAAAGTCCTAAATATGAAAAACTATTTAAGTTCTTTTACTGAGACTGAGACTGAGACTGTGGAAGATATTCATCTAACCAACATGACCCTAATAAGCTATTAGAGTCGAGTTGGGGTCTAATCGATAACTCTAATTGGAAGAGTGTCAATACCGCGCCACTGGTAAGGACAAGCTGTGAGTGACCCTAATCTGGTGGTGTACCCATATGAGAATGGTGGGACCCTCGTCTGGCAGTGTTGATCCACCTCATAAACCCTCAACTAACAGTGTTGATGTCTCATCTTATGCTGTCTCTATAGTACTAGAACGCAAGGATTGCTTCTAAGGGTCACACACTCTACTGTCAGTGTGTGCCCTAGTCCTTGGGTTCGCTCAGTGTTGAATCCTACTCCCAACTGAGTAAACACTGAACTGATTATACTGAGATGAACTGAACTAAGTTCATTGAGTTTCATGGACTAACGAAATTTTACTGAATCCTGTTCACTGACTGAGTTCATGAGATTTTTGAGTTTTCCTGAGTCTTGAAACTGACTGAATTCTAATGATCATGGCGCGACTGAGATTATCATGAAACTGACACTGGATCTAGGCACACAGCTAAATTGTAGAATATAAATACCCCCAGGACTTGATAGCATAAAAGTAATTCATGGCACACGTTCGAAAGCACAATAATCGCTACACATATATCCATAATTCATTGACTAAGACATTTCATCAAATATTTGGCATGCATTAACTTGTAAATGAATGGGGATTTCATACTATCATACTATAATGGCACTTTTTCCTTTACATAGGCATTTAATCAAACATATGGGGAGCATACTTTGGTTATACCATCATCAATGCATCTAATTATCATAGTCGCATAAATAAATTTGCAATTTGAAGGGTTTACCATTAATATTATGCAAATAATCACATACTAAGATCAATCATTGGAACATGTAATTTAAAAAATGAATCAAAACACAACAAGATGGACATAAATTTCAATTCAACTAAATCATGAACATTCATAAATACACAATCTTTGGAATTAGAAAAGAGATTCTTGAGCTTCATAGGTGAAAGGAACCCATGAATCAACACTTGACATATCTTGATTGTGAGTTTCTTTAAGTTCTGGGACTTAAAGAACTTAAATCTCTTTGTTTCTTAAAGAAGGGTTGGGATCTTGTTCTTGGGGATTGATCTTTGAGAGAAATCCTAATTTGGTGTTGAAGATGAATAATGAAGTTATGAGCCCTGGTATGGTATAATTAGGTGTTCAAAAGGGTGGAAAAGACCAAAACACCTTTATAAAAATAGCTTTAAATTTCTGAATTGGATCTGCGATGGCTTGGGCAACGGTCTGTCATTGGCTCGACAGCCCGTTGACTTTCCCGTCGTACTAGGCTAGAATGTGATCTTTCTGCCTTGGTTACGACGGTTTGGGCGACGGTCCATTGCTAGCTCAACGGTAAATGGGCTATACCGTTGCACCTGGATAGAAGGTCAACTCACTGCCTCCACTGCGTTGGTTTGGGAAATGGCCCATCACTAGATCGCTGGTCCATCGGCCCTTTCCGTCGAACCTGGGCGGTTTAGACTACTTTTTGTATATTGGCCATAACTTTCTACCCCGATATTGAATTTAGGCGAATTTAGTATCAATGGAAAGCTTATTCAATTTCCCACACAACACAAAGTCAAAATATTGAAAATTACACATGTATAAAAGTAGATGTATCCTTTAAAGTAAGTCTTTAACTTTTTGGGATAATTTTTAAGCTAAGTAGAAGTACGGGGTAATACAATATCTCCCCCTTGGGAACATTCGTCCTTAAATGAGATTGATTTAGATGGGAGAAATGATAAGTTGAAGTAGATACTGAACATGAACAACTGAAACATGACTACATGACTGACATTACTGAGATTCATGCTGATCATACATCTCTGATGCATGGTTTTATGACTGAGATGATACATGAAGCATGACTAAGAGTAATGATAAGCTGATCGTGCATATCTGATGCATGAATACATAAATGAACTGACTCATGGACATGCGACTGAATATGTAAGGGTAAAGATACCAAGTTTGAAACCAAAAATGAGAATAGTTTGTAACTAAAATTTAAACCATAAGCTTAATGAACCTAAGGAAAGCTATTACCTTGAGCTGGGTCTAAATTAGCAGAGAAGAGGTGAGGATACTTGGTCTGAATATCTTCTTATACTTCCCAAGTAGTCCCTCAACAGACTGATTCCGTCAAAGAACTTTGACAAAAGGGACTTCTTTGCTCCTCAGTCTGCGAATCAGATAGTCAAAGATTTGGACTGGGATTTCCTCATAAGAGAGACTATTCTGAATATATACGACTACGACTGTCGGTACCCTATGTCCTTTTTAAGAAAGGAGAAATGAAAGACTGGATGTACTGAAGTAAGATCTGAAGGCAATTCGAGCTCATAAGCGACTTTGCTGAACCGACTGAGAAATTTAAAGGGACCGACATATCGGGGACTAAGCTTTACCATCTTGTCAAACCTCTTCACTCCCTTCATGGAAGAGATTTTTAGATAAACATAATCACCAATCTTGAACTCGAACGCACATATACAAAATACTTTTGTTGGATCTTAGCTGCGCGAAGTCTTTCTCTGATCAACACGACGTTTTCTAAGGCCTCGAATACAATGTAAGACCCTACTACTGTGGCATCGCTGACTTTGAACAAAACGATTGGGGATCTAATCTCCTACCATAAAAATCTTCAAATGGAGCCATCTGAGTACTGGGATGAAAGTTGTTATTGTATGCGAACTCAATCGAAGGCAAGTGGTCATCCCAACTACCCTTGAAATTAATTTTACACGCCCTTAGCATATCTTCAAAAGTCTAAATGATCCTTTATACTTGAACATCTGTCTGAGGATGAAAGGTTGTACTGAGATAAACTCGGGTACCAAGACCCTTTTGGAATGCTTTCAAGAAAAGAGAGGTGAATTAGGTATCTCTATCTGAGACAATAGACAACAGAACATCGTGTAATCTAACTAATTCCCTTGTGTAAAGTTTGGCACAATCCTTGGCTGAATAGGAGATATGGACTGGAAGAAAATGAGCTGATTTGGTCATCCTGTCAACAATGACCCAAACTGAATCATGCTGATGACGAGTACGAGGCAAACTTATCAAAAAGTCCATGTTCACCTCTTTCCACTTCCAAGTGGTAATATTGAACTCCTACATGGACTCACTAGGATTCTCATGCTCAACCTTAACCTACTGACATGTAGACCACTTAGCCACAAAATCTACAATATCTTTTTTTATCCAACTCTACCAATAGATTTCCCACAAATCATGGTACATCTTAGTGGCCCTTGGATGAATAGAGTTGCGCGCACCATGAACTTTTACAAGGATTTGTTGCCTCAAGTCATATACACTTGGCACACACAGACGACTCTGACAACATAATACACTATCTTCCCCTTAGGAGAAAACCTCAACCTTCTGATCCTTGACTGATTCTTTCAACTTAACTAGACTGGGATCTCTATGTTGTTTTTCCTTAACTTTGGAAACTAGTGACGATTCAAAACTACTCTAAACCCATATATTACCCTTGGCTAAATTGACTAAGCGGACACCTAGTCTATCAAGCTGATGAACTTCCTGAGGTGGCTTCTTCTTACTGTCTTCAACATGAGCAACACTACCCATAGAAAGTCTACTGAGAGCATTGGCCACAACATTGTCCTTTCACAGATGATAAAGGACACTCATGTCATAATCATTTAGGAGCTCTAATCACCTTCTCTGACAAAGATTAAGATCTTTCAGAGAGAACACGCATTGAAGGCTTTTATGATCTGTGAACACATCTACATGAACATCGTACAAGTAATGCCTCCAAATCTTTAAGGCAAAAAACTATGAATACTAACTCAAGGTCAAGAGTAGTATAATTCTTCTCAAGGGGCTTAAGTTGTCTTGAGGCGTAGGATATGACCTTACCGTGTTTCATAAGGACATAACCCAAACCCACTCTAGATGTATCACAGTATACCACAAACCCATCTGAACTATCTAGCAGAGCTAAAAGTGGGGTTGAGGTGAGTCGAGTCTGCAACTCCAGAAAACTCTTCTCACAAGGATCTGACCACTGAAACTTGACTTTTTCTGAGTAAATCTGTACATAGGGGATGCAATAGAAGAATATCCCTCAACAAATTGTCTGTAATAGCCAGCCAACCCCAAAAAACTCCTGATATATGATGGAGAGACAGGGCGAGGCCAGTTTCTTACTTATTTGGTCTTTTGAGGATCAACTCTAATGCCATCACCAAAAATGATATGACCAAGGAATGCTACAGACCATAGCCAAAATTCAGACTTACCGAATTTGGCAAACAACTGATGATTTCTGAGATTCTGCAATACTATTCTGAGATGGTCTGCATGATCCCGCTCACTGATAGAATAGACAAGAATATCATTTATAAATACTATGACGAACATGTCCAAGTACTGCTCGAACACATGGTTCATCAAGTCCATGAAAGCTACTGGGGCATTAGTAAGACCAAAGGACATGACTAAGAATTCGAAGTGACCATATCGAGTTCAGAAAGCTATTTTCAAAATGTCACATTCCCTGACTCTAAGCTAATAATAGCCTGATATAAGGGCTATCTTAGAGAAATAGCTGGTACCCTAAAGTTGGTCAAACAAATCATCGATTCTGGGAAGTGGATACCTGTTCTTGACCATGAATTTATTAAGATGATGGTAATCAATGCACATTCTAATAGAACTTCTTTTGTTTTGCATAAATAAGACTGGTGCACCCTACGGGGACACAATGGGTATGATGAATCCCTTATCTATGAGATCCTTCAGTTGTTCCTTCAATTCTCTGAGTTTTGCTGGTGCTATTTTGTATGGCGAAATAGATATGGGCAGAATATCTGGAAGAAGATCAATGCCAAAGTCTATTTCCCTTTCGAGACAATTCCTGAAAGATCTTTGGGAAAGATATTTAAGTATTCATTCACTACTGGGACTGATTCAAGAATGGAAGTTTCAGAACTAGTGTCTTTAACCTGAACAAGATGATAGACCGATCCCTTAGATGTTATTTTTCGTGCCTGAAGGTGGGAAACAAGATGACCTCTAAATGTTGAAGTACATCCCCTCCACTCTAGGACAGGTTCATTCTAAAACTGAAAATAGACCACTCTGTTTTTGCAGTCGATTATGGCATAGAAGGAATGAAGCCAATCCATGTCGAGAATGATGTCAAAATTACACATCTCTAATTTGACTAAGTCTACTGATTTGACTTAATGAAATATCATAATCTGATAGTTCCTGTATACCCATTGAGCTATGATTGTTTTACCCACTAGGGTAGAGACTAAGAAGGGATCTGCTAGAATTTTGGGACTGACTCTAAAATCAACTGCTATATAAGGAGTAACAAAAGACAAAGAAGCTCCTAGATGTAGCAAAGCATAAACATGCAAGTGAAAGATCTGTAATGTACTAATGAACATATCAAGTGAATTTTCCTAATCCTGTTGGGACTGGAGGGCATAGAGTCTATTTGGGTGCTACCCACTAGTTGCGCTGGAAGTGGCACCCTACTAATTCGGGCGACTGGACTAAACTGAGGAACGGTTCTAGTGACCCTGAAACCCTGACTAGGGACAATCTCTAACACTGTTTCCTGGCTTGCCATATCTAAAACACACATCACTACTAGATCTTCAAATTCCCATGTGGTTCTTAACATAAGTCTGACAAAGAATATGGGTGCGGGAACTGCTAATACTACCCTGGGATTAGAGCCCAGCATCCTATCTCTGTTACTATCCCTAAACTTAGGAGTTGGAGCACTGGTCGAGGAAAGAGATGGAGCGGATGACTTTGGGAAGAATTGAGAAAGGTTACCACCCTCTAACTTAAGCTAATTGAAGTTGAAGCTAACAATTTTAGCACTCTTATTTTGCTTCTCTCTTATCTTAATCTTCTACTATTCTATCTATTGAGCATGGATCATAAGCCTGACTATGTCCATCTCACTAATCAGCATTGCGGATCTGCACTCATTGACCATGCTATCATTCACCCCAAAAATAAACTTACTAATCTTGGCCCTGCTATCTGCCACCACATGAGGAGCATATCTAGCTAGTTGAGTAAACTTAAGAGAATACTCTTTCACTGTCATGTTTCCATACCTGAGGTTGATAAATTCTAACACCTTAGCCTTCCTCATCTCTAGGGGAAAGAATCTATCAACAAAGGTAGTGGAAAACTCCTCCTACTCAATAGTCCCAACATCTATATCCCTCTCAAGTTTTCTTTGTTTAAACCAAGTGTGAGCCACATCCTGCAACTAATATGCAGCTAGATCAACACTCTCACTAGCAGTAACTTCCATTATATCTGTAACCCTCTGAACCTGATCAAGGACTTTCTGAGAGTCTTCATCAGACTTAGACCCAAAAAAGGATAGAGAATTCATTCGGGTGAAGTACCGAATCATAGTTGCAGCAGTATTAGACACTGGGTTGGCCGGAAAAACAGCTGGCCATTAATTCATAGTAGCAATTGAGTTGGAAAGAGTAGTGAATATAGCTCTGAACTCTACATGAGAAACATTTTTTACCAAAGGGTCTACTTAGATGGGCTGAGGGGCTGACTGATTTTCGTTTCTTCTTTTGGGAGGCATGTTCTATAAATGAAAAAGGAGAAACAGATTAGTCAGAGAGTTTAACTTGATCACATGCTCACTCGCATGATATGAATACTGAAAGAAAGGAAACTATTTCTAAAACATCTCATAGCCTCTTATCCATATGTGTGGTGCGCAACACACCCATGCACAAGACTCTACTAGATGTGACTTTCAGACTTCCTAGGACACTATTTAACCTTAGGCTCTGATACAAAGTTTTTAACACCTCAAATCTGGTACCCAGAATGCTACACGATCCTCATCACCCTAAAGGACCACAAGCTAACCCATGACTGATATCTAAACCTAAGCACTGTATAATTTACTGTATAAATACAGAATAAAAGGCTAAAAGTCCATAAGGTTCAAATATTTGTTAAAACATAACATCTGGAGATACAGTATATCAATACCTAAACAACTGAAATAACTATCTTAACATTCTAGTCTGAAAGCCTCTAAACTATCTGAATAAGGAGTTGATGGAACATGTCCCCAACTAACTCCAACTGCTGAAATAAACTCAGTACTGAAAGAATTAAATAGTCAAATAATAACATCCTCAAATAATGAGGACTCAGTGTTATTCTGTCTACTGAACGACTGATCTACTAAGATTGATCTGGAGCTCGTGCTTCTGAACCTATGGTATAAATCACCATAGTGTAAAAGAAAAGTATGTGTCAGTACGTGAGAATGTACTGGTACGCATATGAGGTAAGATGAATGCAAAGGTTCATATGCATCAACTATAACTGACTGACATAAACACGAACATGACTACGTGAGGATACATGCATGAATACATGAATTGTAAATGAAGTCATAATAATACTAAATATGAATACTGATAACATAAGTTTCGTATTAACTGAGTGACTGTGTCTGACGGTCCTGATTCTAATGGTACTAGTTGAGTCCCGTGCTGAACTATGTGACTATATCTGACAGTCCTAAATCTGAAGAACTACTAAGTTCTTTTACTGAGACTGAGACTGTGGAAGATAGTCATCTAACCAACATGCCCCTAATAATCTATTATAGCTGAGTTGGGGTCTAACTATAACCCCAATTGAAAGGGTGTCAATACTGTGCCACTTGTAAGGACAAGCTGTGAGTGACACTAATCGTGCATATCTTATGCGTGAATACATAAATGAACTGACTCATGAAAATGAGACTGAATATGTAAGGGTAAAGATACCAAGTTTGAAATGAAAACTGAGAATAGTCTGTAACTAAAATTTAAACCATTAGCTGAATGAACTTAAGAAAAGCTATTACCTTGGGTTGGGTCTGAATTAGCGGAGAAGAGGTGAGGATACTTGGTCTAAATATCTTCTTCTACTTCCCAAGTAGCTCCCTCAACATACTGATTCTACCAAACAACTTTGACTAGAGGGTCTTCTTTGTTCCTCGGTCTACGAATCAGATAGTCAAGGATTTCGATTGAAATATCCGCATAAGAGAGACTATTCTGAATGTATATGACTACGACTATTGGTCACCTATTCACTTCTTAAGCAAGGAGACATGAAATACTGGATTTACTGAAGCAAGATCTGAAGGCAATTCAAACTCATAAGCTACTTTGCTAAAGCAACTGAGAATTTTGAAGGGACCGACATATCGGGGACAGCGCTTTCCCTTCTTGTCGAACCTCTTCACTCCCCTCATGGGAAAGATTTTTAGATAAACATAATCACCAATCTTGAACTCAAGATCCTTTCTGCGTACATCTACATAAGACTTTTGTCGGCTCTTTGCAGCTCGAAGTCTTTCTCTGATCAACTAGACTTTTTCTAATGCCTCAAATAATATGTCAGACCCTACTACCGCGGCCTCGCTGACTTCGAACACACCAATTTGAGATCTAATATCCTACCATCAAAAGATTTGAATGGAGAAATTTGAGTACTGGAATGATAGTTGTTATTGTATGCAAACTCAATCAAAGGCAAGTGGTCATCCCAACTACCCTTGAAATCAATTACACACGCCCTTAGCATATCTTCCAAGGTATGAATGATCCTTTATACTTGACCATATGTCTGAGGATTAAAGGTTGTACTGAGATAAACTCGGGTATCAAAACCCTTTTGGAATGCTTTCAAGAAATGAGAGGTGAATTGGGTATCTCTATCTGAGACAATAGAAAATAGAACACTGTGTAATCTAACCAATTCCCTGATATAGAGTTTAGCGCAATCCTCGGCAGAATAGGAGGTATGTACTGGAAGGAAATGAGCTGATTTGGTCATTCTATCTACAATGACCCAGACTGAATCATCTTGATAATGAGTACGAGGCAAACCCATCACAAAGTCTATGTTCACCTCTTCCCACTTCCAAGTAGGAATATTTAACTCCTGCATGGACCTACTAGGATTCTGACGCTCAACCTAAACCTACTGACATACAGAACACTTATCCAAAAACTCTGCTATATCTCTTTTCATCCTACTCGACCAATAGATTTCCCATAAATCACGGTACATCTTAGTGGCCTCTGGATTAATAGAGTAGTGCGCACCATGAACTTCTGCAAGAATTTATTGCCTCAAATAATATACACCTGGCATACCCTGACGACTCTGACAACATAATACACCATCTCGCCCTTGGGAGAAAACCTCAACCTTCTGATCCTTGACTAATTCTTTCAACTTAACTAGACTGGGATCTCTATCTTGTTTTTCCTTAACTTTGGAAACTAGTGATGATTCAGAACTACTCTAAACCTATTTATTACCCTTGGCTAAATCGACTTACCGGACACCTAGTATGGCAAGATGATGTACTTCCTGAGCGAGCTTCTTCTTACTGTCTTCAACATGAGTAAAACTACCCATAGACAGTCTACTGAGAGCATCAGACACTACATTGGCCTTTCCCAGATGATAAAAGACACTCATGTCATAATCTTTTAGGAGCTCTAACCACCTTCTCTGACGAAGATTAACATCTTTCTGAAATAACACGTACTGAAGGCTTTTATGATCTGTGAACACATCTACATGAACACCGTACAAGTAATGCCTCTAAATCTTCAAGAAAAAAACTATGGTTACTAACTTAAGGTCATGAGTAGGATAATTCTTCTTATGGGGATTAAGTTGTCTTTAGAAATAGGCTATGACCTTACCATGCTGCATGAGCACACAACCCAAACCCACTCTAGATTCATCACAGTACACCACAAACCTATCTAAACCATCAGGCAAAGCTAAAAATGGGGTTGAGGTAAGTCGAGTTTGAAACTCCTGAAAACTCTTCTCATAAGGATATGACCATTGAAACTTGACTTTTTTCGGAGTCAATCTAGACATAGGGAATGCAATAGAAGAAAATCCCTCAACAAACCATCTGTAATAGCCAGCCAACCCTAAGAAACACTTGATATATTATGGATAGATAGGACGAGACCAGTTTCTTACTACTTTGGTCTTTTGAGGATCAACTTTAATGCCATCACAGAAAATGATATGACCAAGGGATGCTACTGACCGTAGCAAAAATTTAGACTTACTAAATTTGGCAAACAACTGATGATTTTGAAGAGTCTGCAATACTATTCTGAAATGGTTTGCATGATCATTCTCACTGTGAGAATAGACAATAATATCATTTATAAAGACTATGATGAACATGTCCAAGTACTACTCGAACACACGGTTCATCAAGTCTATGAAAGCTACTGGGCTATAGTAAGACCAAAGGACATGACTAAGAATTCAAAATGACCATATGGAGTTTGGAAAGCTATTTTTGGAATGTCACATTCCCTGACTCTAAGATAATAATAGCCTGATATAAGGTCAATCTTAGAGAAATAGCTGGCACCCTAAAGTTGGTCAAACAAATCATCGATTTTGGGAAGTGGATACTTCTTCTTGACCATGAATTTATTAAGCTGGCGGTAACGAATGCACATTTTGATAGAACAATCTTTATTTTACATGAATAAGACTGGTGCACCCCATGGGGACATACTGGGTCTGAGGAATCCCTTATCTAACAGATCCTTCAACTGTTCCTTCAATTCTCTGAGTTCTGCTGGTACTATTCTTTATGGTAGAATAGATATGTGCTAAGTATTTGGAAGAAGATCAATGCCACAGTCTATTTCTCTTTTGAGACAAATTCCTGAAAGATCTTTGAGATAATCATATGAGAATTCATTCACTACTGGGACTGATTCAAGACTGGAAGTTTTCAACTAGTGTCTTTAACCTGAACAAGATGATAGACAGATCCCTTAGATATTATTTTCCGTGCCTAAAGGTAGGAAACAAGCTGACCTCTGAACGTTGAAGTACTACCTCTCTACTCTAGGATAGGTTCATTCGAAAACTAAAATTGTACCACTCTATTTCTGCAGTCGATTATGGCAAAGTAGAAATGAAGCCAATCCATTTTGAGAATGATGTCAAAATTAGTCATCTCTAATTTGACTAAGTCTGCTGATATGACTTTATGAAATATCATAATTGGAAAGTTCCTGTATACCTACCGAGCTATGAGGTTTTACCCACTGGGGTAGAGACTAAGAAGGGATCTGCTAGAATCTCGAGACTGACTCTAAAATCAACTGCTATATAAGGAGTAACAAAAGACAAAGAAGTTCCAAGATCTAGTAAAGCATAAACATGCAAGTGAAGATCTATAATGTACCAATGACCATATCAGGAGAATTTTCCTGATCCTGTCGGGATTGGAGGGCATAGAGTCTATTTTGGTGCTACCCACTGGTTGCACTGGAAGTGGCACCCTGCTCATTTGGACGACCAGACTGAACTGAGGAACGATTCTACTGACCCTGAAACCCTGACTAGGGACAATCTCTAACTCTAAGGCCTGGTTTGACATATCTTAAAAACACATCACTACTAGATCTGCAAATACCCATGTGGTTCTTACCATAAGTCTGACAAAGAAGATGGGTGCGGGAACTACTAATACTGCCCTGAGACTTAGATCCTAGCGCCCTATCTCTTTCACCATCCCTAAACATAGGAGCTGGAGCACTGGCCGAGAAAAGAGCTGGAATGGATAACTTAGGGAAGAATTGAGAACGGTTACCACCCTCTGACTTAGGCTGATTGAAGTAAAATCTACTAATTTTAGCTCTCTTATTCTGCTTCTCTCTCATCTTAATCTTCTACTATTCTACCTGTTGAGAATGGATCATAAGCCTAGATATGTCTATCTTACTAATCAGTATTATGGATTTGGACTCATTGACCATGCTATCATTCACCCCAGAAATGGAGTTACTCATCTTGGCCCTGCTATCTTCCACCACATGAGGAGCATATCTAGCTAGTTGAGTAAACTTAAGAGAATACTCCTTCACTTTTATGTTTCCCTGCCTGAGGTTGATAAATTCTAACACCTTAGCCTTCCTAATATCTATGGAAAGGAATCTATCAAGAAAGGCAGTGGCAAACTACTCCTACTCAATAGGCCTTGCATCTATAGCCTTCTCTAGTTTCCTTTATTTAAACCAAGTGTGAGCCACATACTGCAACTAATATGCAACTAGCTCAGCAATCTCACTAGTAGTAACTTCCATGATATCTATAACCCTCTAAACCTGATCAAGGAATTTCTGAGGGTCTTTATCAGTCTTAGGCCTAAAAAAGGATGGAGAATTCATTTCGGTGAAGTCCCCAAATCATAGTTACAGCAGTATTGGACACTGGATTTGCTAGAATAGAAGCTGAACATTCATTCTTAATAGAAACTAAGTTAGCAAGAGTAGTGAATATAGCTTTAAACTTTACATGAGAAAAATGTTTGACCAAAGGGTCTACTTGGATGGGCTGAGGGGCTGACTGATTTTGTTTCTTCATTTTGGAGGCATGTTCTTAAATGAAAAAAGAAGAAACAGATTAGACTGAAATTTTAAATTGAGATCATGCTCACTTGCATGATATGAATACTGAAAGAAGGGAAACTGTTTCTAAAATAACTCATAGCCTTCTGTGCATAAGTGTGGCGCGCAACACACCCATGCACAAGACTCTACTAGATGTGACTTTCAGACTTCCTAGGACACTATTTAACCTTAGGCTCTGATACCAAGTTTGTAACACCCCGAATCTGGTACCCAGAATGCTACACAATCCTCATGACCCTGAAGGACCACAAGCTAACCCATGACTGATATCAAAACCTATGAACTAAATAATATACTGTATAAATATGGAATAAAAGGATGAAATGTCATAAGGTTCAAATATTTGTTAAAACATAACATCTGGAGATACAGTATATCAATATCAAAATAACTGAAATAACTGTCTTAACATTCTAGTATGAAAGCCTCTAAACTATCTGAATAAGGAGTTGATGGGACATGTCCCCAACTAACTCCAACAGCTGAAATAAATTCAGTCCTGAAAGAATGAAATAATCAAATAATAACATCCTCGAATGATGAGGACTCACTGCTAGTCTGTCTGCTGAATAGCTGTTCTACTAAGGATAATCTGGATCTCATGCTTCTGAACCTAAGGTATAAATCACCATAGTGTAAAAGTAAAGTATGCATCAGTACATGAGAATGTACTGGTATGCATGTGAGGTACCCTGAATGCAAAGGTTCATATGCATGAACTATAACTAACTGGCTTGAACCCAAACATGAATACATAAGGATACATGCATGAATACGTGAACTGTAACTGAAGTCATGGTAATATCGAATCTAAATACTGATAACATAAGTTTCGTAATAACTGAGTGACTATGTCTGACAATCTTGATTCTAATGTAACTAGCTGAGTCCCTTGATGAACTGGGTAACTGTATCTGACATTCCTGAATTTGAAAATAAATCTGAATTCTTTTACTGAGACTACGACTGCGACTATGGGAGATTGTCATCTAACTGACATGCCCCTAATAAGATATTATAGCCAAGTTGGGGTCCAATCTGCAACCTCAATTAGAAGGGTGTCAATACTATGTCACTGGTAAAGACAAGCTGTGAGTGACCATCATATGGAAGTGTCCCCAAAGGAGAATGGTAGGACCCTCGTCTGGAAGTGTTGATGCACCTCATCAGCCCTCAACTAACAGTGTTGATGTCTCATCCTATGCGGTCTACATAGTATTGGAATTCAAGGATTTCTTTTAAGGGTCACACCCTCTACTGTCAGTGTGTGCCCTCATCCTTGGGTTCTCTCGGTGTTGAATCCTACTACCAACTGAGTATACACTGAACTGATTATACTGAGATGAATTGAACTAAGTTCATTAAGTTTTGTGGACTGGCGGAATGTTACTGAATCCCATAAACAGACTGAGTTTATAAGATTTCTGAGTTATCCTGAGTCATATAACAGACTGAATTCTATAAATCATGGCGTGACTGAGATTATCATAAAACTGACACTGTCTCTAGGCACACAGCTAAATTGTCTAGTATAAATACCTCTTGGACTATATAGCATAAATGTAATTCATGTTATACGTTCTAAAGCACAACAATGGCTACACATATATCCATAATTCATTGACTAAGACATTTCATCAAACACTTGACATGCATTAACTTGTACATGAATGGGGATTTCATACTATCATACTATAATGACATTTTTTCCTTCACATAGGCATTTAATCAAACATATGGGGAGCATACTTTGGTTATACCATCATCAATGCATTTAATTATCATGGTTGAATAAATAAATTTGCAATTTGAAGGGTTTATCATTTATATTATGAAAATCATATCATACTAGGATCAATCATTGGAAAATGTAATTTAAAACATGAATCAAAACCCAACAATTACATGGACATGAATTTCAATTCAACTAAATCATGAACATTCATAAATACACAATCTTTGGAATTTGAAAAGAGATTCTTGAGCTTCATGGATGAAAGGGACCCATGAATCAACACTTGACATACCTTGATTTTGAGTTTCTTGAAGTTCTTAGACTTGAAGAACTTGAATCTCTTTGTTTCTTGAAGAAGGATTGGGATTTTGTTCTTGGGGATTGATCTTTGAGAGAAATCCTAATTTAGTATTATAGATGTATAATGAAATTATGAGCCCTGGTCTAATATAATTAGGTGTTAAAAGGGGTGGAAAATACCTTAACACCCTTATTAAAACAACTTTAAATTGTTGAATGGGATTTGCGATGGCTTGGGTGGTGGTCCGTCGCTGGCTCGTTGTCCCGTCGACCTACCCATCGTACTAGGCCAGAATGTGATCTTTCTGCCTTGGTTCCAATGGTTTGGACGATAGTCTGTCGCTATCTTGATGGTCTGTTGGCAATTCCATCACGCCTGGCTAGAATGTTGACTCAATGCCTCCACTGCGATGGTTTGGGCGATGGCCCTTTGCTAGATTGACGGTTCGTAGGTTCTTTCCGTCGTACCTGGACAGTTCATACTGCTTTCTATATTTTTGCCATAATTTCTACCCCAATACCGGATTTAGGCAAATTTGGTATCAATGGAAAGCTTATGTAATTTCCTACACAACAAAAAGTCAAAATCTTGGAAATTCCATGAGTATAAAAGTGGATTAATCCTTTAAAGCAAATCTTTAATATTTTTGGGACAATTTTTAAGCTAGGTCGAAGTATAGGGTATTACATTGGAAATTTGAATAATTGAAGTTGACCACATCAAAATAGAATTATGAATGAATTTGAATCACTTATCACTTCGCAAGGAAACAGAATGCCTCAAGACCCTATATTGCATGGGGATATAGCATTCGAGGATAATTAGCGGGGTGAGCGCTAGAATGTAACTAAGGGATAGATACTAGGGAATACCTAGACCCCATGTCAATCTAGAATACAAATATCTTAATAAAGTATGCCACATGGACTCGGTCATTAAGAGCAACCCCCATGTTGGCAAATGTGGGTATCTAGTATTAGTACCTCAGGACCTCCACCTTCACGGCCAGCTATAAAACTCCCTTTAATCCCTTTTAAAATATTTATATTTACCTATTTATTAACCAAGAATCATCCATTAAGGCATATACCATTTGTATTATCATATCAATTACGCTTTAAAGCTAAAATCATTATGCCATTCCAATTATTCATCACCTTGGGGAAATACCCCAACCCCCGTTATTTATCAAGTCAAATTTGGGGGAATACCTCAGCCGCCGTAGTTTATAAAAATAAACTTAGGGGTATGCCTCGACCGCCGTAGTTTATAATTAATTAAACTCATCGCCAACAAGGCCTTCCCAAAACCATTTTTATTTGTTTAACCATTTATGCAATGTAATAGTTTAGAGAAGTAAGCCAAGTCATGTAATTAATCATATTTCAAAGCCAATTATGCAAGTGGGAGGGAATACAATTTCCAAAATAAAATTCCAATTCAAAATTATCAAATTGGGGGAATGCCTCCACCCCATCCCATTCACCATACCCATGCACCTGATGGGTTTCAAAATACATAGATAAAATAAGCAAATGTATTATAGCGATAAAAATACAATTCACATAGACATCAATGCAAAACCATCAACCTAAATAAATTCCGCATTTAACTCCTCATGAATAACAATTAACCCATTCCTTTAGAGAAAACAAATATAGGGAAAGAGATTACATGTCTGAGATATCAAAAGTTATGGAGAAGAAACTAATATTTGATCCCTAGATAACCAACCTTGATAAACCTTAATTGTTCTTGACTTAGGGATTTGAGAGAGAAGATAGAGTGTATATAATTTTATTATGTGTGATAATTGGGCCCCAAAGTATTTTTAAGTCATGGGTCATAATTGGAAGAAGGGGAAATAACCAAGGTTCCCCCAATTAAAACACAAGAAAAACTACTGCCAGTGACTATAAGTTATTTCATAACTCATGACGTCTGGTTACGAGTCTTCACTATAACTCATAGCCTAAGCACAGACATGGGACATCCTTACTATTAACCTTATAAGTCATGCCCTATGAATCATATTAGGACCTTATGACTCATAGGGTATTAGTCGTAATCATAATAGTGACTTAGGCATCTACACTAGTTTAGCCACAAGTCACACACTATTACTCGAGACCACTTCTTGCAACTCGTTAGGTACCAATCATGATCATGACATAAAATTAGGAACCAACACTGGTTTGTCCAAGGATGACATTATACGACTCATATAGAGTCTTCAAGACTCATTACAAAAGTTGTACCTTGTAAATGAACTCAAAATTTAGAAAAGTTTTATAAGAAAAAATCTGGGGTGTTACAAATTATCAATTACTTGGATCTTTTAAATCAGTCTCGTAGTGTTGTGGAACCTTCGATTAGAGGTGATGTGCTTAGTGCCTCAGTTGATGACTCAAAAGCACAGTCTAAGTTTTGACCTACTCAAATTAATTCTCTCTTAAGCGAGTCAGGTATGTGAGTTTGGATTCACCATTATAGTTGTATTTTTATTTCATTCTTCTACCTTTTTATTTATGTGAACTTGGGTTCTCATACCAATCGATTATTGTATTACTTGGTAGGTTTATATCAATTCTTGTGTGACTTGATATAAAGTCTATGATGATATGACTGTCCCCAAAGATTATTTTGTTTAGTAGTGGATAGAGTGGATCATTGTTGATTTTTTTGTATAGTTGTAGTATTTAAGTTTGAGTCCCATTTATCTTGATAATGGCCTTCTTGTGGCTCTATAATGGTACTTGTTGTTGATTTTCATTTTTGGGTACCACTTATATTTTATATTAATAGTTATATTGTTGTCATTATTATTTTTAATGTTTGATGTTAATCGATCCTCGCTTGGTAGAAGACAAGACTAGAAGTATCTAGTTAGAATTTTCCTTATTTGTGGTTCTATTTTATTGGCTTGGACTACTAGCTTGGTTGGATGATTTCTCTCTTATTTTTAATTAAGGTTGGTCATTTTCCTCTTTTGTCAGAAAGGATAGACAAATTGTTGAGTCGCTTAAGGCAATGTAGGTAAGTTGATATTCAATGGTTCTATTATGGTTCTAGAGTTGGCAATTGGGTTGTGTAGCCCGATTCTAAGGTTAACCAGTTTGGGTTTATTCTTCTAATTTGGTTAGTTCATTTCTCGATAGTGGTTGTAATTTTGATATTGAGAGGTCTTGGATTCGTCTTTCAGGTTTGTTGGGTCTGTATTCAAGTGATAACTTTAACATTAGTATTGGCATGGAGTTGTACACCTTGTTCTTACTGGAATACAATTTTTGTTCTAGTAGAGTTAGAGACTTCGAGATAGATGCTCTTTCCTATGACCATTTTCTAAGTTGGTGAATTGACTATTCGTTGTCAAGATGGAGTATTGGATTGATCAGTTTCTAGCTAAGGTTACATTTCTCCAAGTTGCTATAGTTTTGGTTATCTCTAGTATAATTAGCATCCTTGATGATTTCTCGAGTATGCTTTAATGGTTCATTGCCTCGAGCATATTTGAGTTGATTGCTTATGATTTCAGCCGATGATTATTATCTATTGTGATTTTGTTCATTCACAATGTTTTGGTTTCAGCTCTGGCATGATTCTGAACTGATATGTCCGATTTGGATAGTAGGTTGATTTGAGCATTTGGCCTTAGTTTAGACTTGTTGGATTAGTTTTTGATTCAATACTTTAGAATGGCGAATTGGAGTTTATGATGGATTTAGAGTGAGGATGTTTACGCATCTCAGGCTTGGTTTGGGTAGTTGAGATAACGTTGTTCAAACTTAATGTTGGGATTCAGCTGGGAATTGTAGATCTTGGGCGTATCCTTTGCTTCTAGATTTTTCTCAGTTGGGATTTCATCTATAGGTTGGCTAAGCATACTTCTTGTCTACCCTTTTGGTCTTTTTAGTTCAGATGTATTATGGCTGATAGGTGTTCAGATGGTAGTTCATTGGCACGGTGTTGGTTCTTTCATCTTTAACCTCAGTTTTCCATTTTTGTCAAAAAAAAATTGGATGATCTACTCACCTGGAGTAGTATGCTTGATCTAGATTTAACATTGCTTTATTCTCGGATGATAGGACATTCTAGAGTGGATCGTTCAATAGGGAGTTCTTGTACTTTAGACTCCTGGATTTAAGTGTTAGTGATTATCCAGACCAGTTATATCATTGGTGTATATTATTGAAATTGGTTTCTCCATTTATCTTCCCAGGTAGCACCTTATGGGCTTATTCTCATTATTTCCATTAAGGATTTTTAGTTGATAACGTTTAGTTCCTCAAGGTTAGTGTGATGAGTGGCGCGGGCAGGACTCGGGTGACTTTCTTCTTGGTTTAGAGTAGATAACATGATTGGAAAGGAAAAAAGGTTATATTTGTATTGAATTTGGTTACATGACTAGTGCCTTTATTTGTCTTAGGCTTGGATGAGTTTTTACTTGTTTATGCTGTATTGGAGTAGTATTAGTACTCTGTGGTTCAAATTTGCATACATCATCCTTCCCCGATCTAGTTGGAGGCTACTTGATGGTTGAGGTTATGTTTTGGTTGTTTGAGGGTGAAGTGCAAAAGTTGGCTGGAAAAGGGATACTTGTGGAAAAATCCCTTGGAATTGTTGTCTATTCTTGGAGGTTATCGAAGTAGTCTTGCTCAAAACATGTGGATCCTAATATCTTATTCCTTGAAGCTTTGGTGCTTCTCCTATCCAATGAATTTTGTGGACGAAATTCTTTTTAATAGTGAATATTTTATTGTCCCTCCAGAACATTTCCTAAAATTATGTGCATTTCTAGTGTTTTACGTCTTTCCACAATGGCTACAATTCACTTATGTCTTACCTAAACTATCGGCTCAATTATCAGACAGTTTGTTTGGATTTAATGTTCATTTCCTTATTTTGGAGCTTTTACTATTTAGTAATTTTGGAGCTTTTACTATTTAGGATTTGGTCTCAGATCTGAACTCCTAATACATTACCTCGGATGAGGATTCCGACAGTGCAATAAGCTTTGGAATGATGATTTTAAGCTATAGGGACCCTTGGTTTAGGTCCCGGGGCTTACAAACTCATTTTTCTCTACTAGGCAGATTATGTGAAAAATGGTAATATAGGTGTGGTCCCTACACTTAGTTGAAATGATATTGAATGAATGTTTTGATGGTTCCATTGATTTTAAAACATCAAATATTGTAAGGTAGCATATTTTCTTTGCACGCATCGGGTCCCAAATGAATCCCGAGCAGCCAGTCAGAGTCCGTTCTGGACTGAAGAAAATCTAGTGCATCAGGTGGATGATATGACTTCTTAGGCGAACTTTTGACCTCTTAAGAGGGAATCGTGTATGATACATAGTGTCTCTGAAGCGACACTAACCATTTAATCAATAGCCTCTTAAGCGATGACTATGTTTTCTTAAGCGGGCATCGTTTAAATGGCCTGGGAGTTGCATAAGCGATACCTGGCAGCCTTGATAGATCGCTTAAGCGATAGTGGGGCCACATAAGAGACTGGGTAACCACTTGATGGAACTTGGTATCTATTTATATGCCTTTTCCCCAGCCGATTTTCCACTATTTTCATACCAAGTTAAGAACTCAAAACACAGAAAAATATAGGAAATCATCCACAGAAGCTAAGTAAGATATCCTAACTATCCTTGGTCATTTTCTATTAATTTTCCCTTCTATTTCCATCCTAAATCATGTTAAAATCTATATAAATTAGGTCTAGAATTCCTAAACTGTAATGTTTGATTTGAGACACGATTTATGCTCAACTTTTGAGCACACATCCTTGTCCTTCAAGGGACCTCATAACAGAATTAATTTTGGATTCTATGGCAGGCCCTAGGGCACATGCTTGACCCAAAATTTGACCCGACCCTAAATTTAGAAATGTGTGTCTTATTTTGCACCTTATGACATGTAGATTACTATTTTGATAGTGTGGCAGCATTTTGGGATTGTGGAGTGATGGCAAAAGATTTGGGGTCGATTTAAGTATTGTGGTTCATCATTGAGGTAGGTTTCTGCCAACTCTTCTTCATGTGATAGTGTATTATGCATGTTTCCTGTTAGATAGGCATATTGGGATTTGATATTGGGTAGAGCACTGTGACTTAGCCAAATTATGAGTTCGGGGGATAGAAGAATGATTGACTGATGTTGGGCATATTTATCCGTCTAAGCACCATAACTTACACATGTTTTAGATAAGTTTTGAGGATAAAATACATAATTCTTCCAATTTTAGTCTATTTTAGTTAAGTGAGATGACCTATGTGATTATCATGCTTTTCAGGTACTAATGAGGAAGATTATGGCACTTTGGGGACCTGTGGATAGCAGAGGAAACTTCACATAAAAGGAAAGTAGCTTTTGGACTGAATGTGATAGAAGGGAACTTTTTCCCGAGGAAACTCAATATTTTTAAATAGTTGAGGACTCGGTTGCAAGTTATTAGAGAAGGATGTTATTAAAAGCCTGATGGCTGAATTTTTAGGTATTATTCATTATTCTGTATTATTTTTGAAAAGGGAGAAAAGGCGGCTTAGCTGAGGATGAAAGAGGAGAAAAAATGTTTTCTCCTCTTGATTTCTCTATTTTGTGGACACGAAGATCATCCTCTAGTTTTAGGTATGATGAATATTCTTATGGTTATTTCCTTTTGGCTCATGAGTAGCTAAGCTTATTTGTTAGGGTTATGGAAACCTTGTAGTATACTCTCTGTTTCTATGGGTTTTGAATTTATGATGTGTTGATCCACTTATATCATTGCTCTCTTCGTTATGATTGAATTCTCGTGGTTGCAAACATAGGGAATGAGCCATTATAGCAATAACTTGTTCGATAGAAAAGTTAATGTTTGGAAAAGAGAGTAGTGACAAGAAAATAGCATTTACAACCTCTATTTTACATGTTAATTCCTTAATAGGATTGATAACTTGGAGAGTTCATATGATTGGTTGTACACTTTGAATTCGAGAGAACTAAAGTGAAGTAATCCTTGATGGTTGAGAAACACTTGGATTTAGAATTCGAATACATCTCTCTATAAGTGCATGCATGTATAAATCCTTAATACTCATAGTTAATAGAGAAGTAAAATCTACAAGGTGGACATAACCCTAACTTGTCTTTCTCTGCAATAAAATACTATTACAGATATCATCTCATTGTTACACTGATAATATTATTGTACACTTAAACTGAAACCCCCCATTACTTTGGAACCATAGATCAACAGTCTAATAATAATTGCAATACTTAGTGATCATAGTATTCCCTGTGGGATTCGACACCCAACCCAGTTGGGTTCTATATTTGACAGCAACCGCTTGCACTTTCTAACGAGAGTTGTAATTTTGGCGCCGTTTCCGGGAAATACAGTTGTCAACTAAGTTTGTGATAGTTAATAGACCCTTTTAGTTAAAGATTCTCAAACTGTACTTTTTGTTTGTTTTTTTTGTTTTGAATAGGTTGACTATTGTGCATGCCAAGTACACGGAAATTGGGTCATCCATTATTACCTATATATCCTGAACCATATCTCATTGGAAGAATGGATGCGCAACGAGACCCTGAAAGGATAGCTGCTTAACAGGAGGAGGCTAGATTAGCTGTATTGGCAGCTGCATAAGTAAATCAACAGAATACTGATAACCTAGGTCGGGTACCAAATCTTGATGATGAGGACCTGGGTGATAATGATTTATTAAATCCAAGGCGTGCAGATGATGTGGCTGCACCAGTGAACAGGAATGTCAATAGAGATCTTCAAGCTAGGATGAGACCCGAACGCCGAGCTGTGCAAGTTGGTTTTGATGATGATGATGACGACTTGGATGGGGCTGGTGCCATAGCGGCTATTATTCCTCCGCCCTTGGAACCCGGAGCTAAGTTCAATATCACTAGCCCTATGATCCATCTATTGCAACTCAAAGGGCTATTTGGTGGACTTGTAGGTGACGATCCGAATATGCATCTGATTAATTTTATCTCAACATGCAAATCGTTTGACAATCCAAGGGTTGGACCGAATGAGATCCGACTGTGCTTATTTCCATTATCTCTATCTGGAGAAGCAACTATATGGTTAAATGGGCTAACTCCCAACTCTATAACCAATTGGAGGCAACTGAAAGACGTTTTCCTAGAAAGATTATTTCCACCATCCAAGAAGGCACAATTAAGATATGAGATAAGCAATTTCAGACAGCTTCCAACCGAAGCTCTCCACGAGACATGGGAGAGGTTCAAGAAGAAGCTTATAAGGTGCCCAAATCATCATATGACCAATGTCCACTTGATGGAGATATTATATAAGGCTTTGAACTCGGTGACTAAGCCAGTGGTAGATAATGTTGCGGGTGGTTCATTCATGGACCTTACTTTTATTGAGGCATGTGATATACTAGATCGTATGACAACGTAGAGTAGAGCTTGGAAAACCAGGGATTCTGAGGTAGCAAGCTCTACTGTATCTATTGGCATGACAGCAGAACAGAGGCGAAGAGAAGAGGAACATGACCATGATATGGCTCACATGAAAATCCAGATGGACCTTCTTACTAAGCATTTATTATCAGGGAACACAAAAAAGGTCAAAGCTATTGCATCACAGGGAAGGGATGACTCTGATTCTGAGAAGGAAGAAAATTACTTGAATAATCAGTGGGGTTTCCAAGGCTGTGGCCAAGGAAACCAAGGTCGGAACTATTATGAACAATCCGGATACAAGGACCGAGACCAAGGAAATTGGAAGAATAAGAATGACAGGAGCGGTTTGTATGTCCCTCCTGGAAATCGTGAAGCTGCTGCACCTAGCTCTGGGAAGATGTCCATGGAGGACATAATGGCCAAGCTGTTGAAAGGAGTGGAGGCAACCAACACGGGAGTAGATGAGGTAAAAAATGATTTGTCCTCAATGAATCAATTGGTTGACACGTATTTCACTTTAATAAAATAGTTGGAACAACAAATGAGTAAACTATTAGCGGCATTCAATCAAAGGAAAGCTGGCACTTTACCAAGTGACACTGTGTAAAATCCAAGGAAAGATGGATCATGTTTGGCTATTACTACCAGGAGTGGTAAGGTGTTGGAAAATCCATCCAAGGGAAAGTCTATGGTTGATAGTATGGAGGAGAATGTTGTTAAAGCAAATTGTGATGATTCTGTAAAAGTTGAAAATCAGGATGAGGTCATTCATGCTACACCTAGTTGTCAGCAGTCTGAAAAGATTGATAATGGGAAGCACAATAAAAAGGAAGTGGTGGAGAAAACTCTTCCAAATCCACCACCACCTTTTTTCCTCAGAGACTGAAGAAGAAGGCTGATGACACCATGTTCAGTAAATTCATGACCATGCTGAAGCAGCTGACTATAAATGCTCCTTTGGTGGAGGCACTGGAGCAAATTCCAGGGTACGCCAAATTCATGAAGGACCTTTTGACAAAGAAAAGGGAAATGAGGTATGAACCGGTAGATAATTACCATCATTGTAGTACAATTTCCACGAGGTCTTTGGTACAAAAGAAGGCAGATCCGAGTGCTTTCACTATTCCTTGCACGATTGGATCTTTAGATTTTGCTAAGGCTTTGTGTGATTTGGGGGCTAGCATTAATTTGATGCCACTAGACATTTATAGACAGTTCGGGTTGGGGGATCCTACACCAACCAACATGCGGCTTGTAATGGCAGATAGGTCGTAAAATGACCTGTTGGTATTCTGTACGATGTATTAGTAAAGGTTGCTACCTTCACTTTTCCTACAGATTTTGTTATTTTGGATTGCAAGGTGGATTTTGAGGTGCCTATAATCTTGGGTCGACCTTTTCTCACAACTGAAAGTGTGCTTATTGATTTACGAGCAAATGAACTTTTATTTCGGAATAATGACGACGTGGTACGTTTTGATGTATGAAAATCAATGAAGCAGCCTAAGGATATGAATGTGTTCTCTATAGTTGATGTTTATTATGAGAATGAGCAGGAATTATCTTTGGAGAAGCAGCTTAATGTTGATCCATTGGCTGCTGTGCTTATGAACTTTGATCGTGGGGATATTAAGGAGTAGGAAGAAACTGTCTATGCTTTGATAGGAATGGGGTCGTATTCTTATGCCCCTAAGAAGATGGACCTTGAACTTAAGAATCGACCTTCACCACCGGTGAAGCCATCCATTGAAGAGCCACCAGTGTTAGAATTAAAAGAGCTACCCAGTCATCTGAGGTATGTGTTCTTGGGTGTTAAAATTGAAAGAGCTACCCAGTTATCTGAGGTATGTTTTCTTGGGTAGTGGAAATACACTACCGGTTATTATTGCTGCTGATTTAGGTGAACAAGAGGTAGAGGGTCTCATCTTTGTTCTTAAGAGATACAAGAGAGCTATTGGTTGGACTATTGCAGATATCATTGGTATCCCTGCTAGCATATGTATACACAAAATTCAGCTAGAGAAAGATTGTACACCCACTATTGAGCATCAGCGTCGTCTGAATCCACCTATGCAAGAGGTGGTGAAGAAATAAATCATCAAGTGTCTAGATGCATGGGTGGTGAACCCAATCTCAGATAGTAAATGGGTGAGTCCTGAACATTGTGCGCCCAAAAAAGAGGGCATGATAGTAGTGGATGGTGTGTATGGATTATCGGAAGCTAAACTCATGGACGTTAAAGGACCACTTCCCAATGCCATTCATGGATCAAATGCTTGATCGATTGACAGGAAAGGGATGGTACTATTTCTTGGATGGTTATTCTGGATATAACCAGATTTTCATTGCTCCTGAAGATCATGAGAAGACCACTTTTACATGCCCATATGGTACTTTTGCATTCAAACGGATTCCATTTGGGCTATGTAATGCACCTGCCACTTTTCAACGGTGCATGATGTCCATTTTCTCCGATATGGTTGAAGACACCTTGGAGGTGTTTATGGATGACTTTTCAGTTGTAGGTGAGTCATTTGAGTTATGCTTGACAAATCTGAGTATGGCTTTGCAGCGATGTGTGGAATTCAATCGTGTGCTAAATTGGGAGTCGTGCCATTTCATGGTTAAGAAAGGCATTGTTCTCGGGCATAAAATTTCTAAAAAATTAATTAAAGCTGATCGAGCCAAGATTGAAGTCATCGATAGACTACCACCTCCAAGTTCTGTGAAGGGGGTTCATAGTTTTCTCAGTCATGCTGTTTTTTATCGGAGCTTTATTAAAGACTTCTCCAAGATTGCAAACCCATTATGAAAACTTTTAGAGAAGTAGGCAAAGTTTTACTTTGGTGAATTTTCTTGAAGGCGTTTGAATGCCTCAAAGGGAAACTAGTTGAAGCCCCTATTATTGTAGCACCCGATTGGTGTCTGCCATTGGAAATTATGTGTGATGTAAGCGGTGTAGCCTTGGGTGTTGTACTTGGTCAGAAAATATAAAATCTATTTCATCCAATCTACTACGCGAGCAAGGCCTTGAATGGAGCACAAAAGAACTATATCATCACTGAACAGGAGCTTCTCGCGGTTGTTTATGCTTTCGAGAAGTTCTGTGCTTACTTGTTGGGAACCAAGGTAGTGGTTTGTATAGATCATGCATCTTTGAGAGATCTAATGGAAAAGAAGGATGCCAAGCCAAGGCTAATCAGGTGGGTGCTACTGCTTCAAGAATTCAATTTCAAGGTAATGGATAGAAAATGTTGTGAAAACCAAGTAGCTGATCATCTATCTAGACTTGAGAGTGAGCACACAGTGCAGACCGACCATGTTATTGATGATGCATTCCCCGATGAAGATATTCTAGAAACAGTGGTGGAAAACTTACCGTGGTATGCAGATTTTGCTAACTACGTGGTAAGCAAAGTGATTCCTGAGAATCTCTCCTTTCATCAAAAGAAAAAGTTCATGCATGATCTGAAGCATTACTTCTGGGATGATCCGTATCTTTTATGATGATGTGCTAATGGTATTATTAGGCGGTGCATCCCAGAAGTAGAGGTGTCTAGCATACTGGAAGCAAGCCATGCTTCCCAAGTTGGAGGTCACCATGCAGGTGAATGGACGGCCAAGAAAGTACTGCAAAGTGGGTACTATTGGCCTTCATTATTCAAGGATGCCTACGATTTCATAAGAAGATGTGATCAGTGCCAGCGGCAAGGTTCTATCTCAAATCACCATGAGATACCCATGTCCAAAATGCTTGAAATAGAGTTATTCAATGTCTGGGGTATTGACTTCATGGGCCCATTTGTGAGCTCATTTGGGATGAAATATATCTTAGTTGTTGTGGATTACGTATCCAAATGAGTTAAAGCAGTCGCTCTAGCTGATAAAGAAGGTAAGAGTGTTGTAGGATTCTTAAAGAGAAATATCTTCTCTTGTTTGGTGGTACCCCATACCATCATAAGCGATGGAGGATCATATTTCTGCAACAACCTATTCAGAGCCGTATTGATGAAGTATGAGGTTAAGCAACATAAGGTAGCTACACCGTACCACCCACAAACTAGTGGGAAGGTGGAGGTCTCAAACTAGGAAATCAAGATGATCCTTGCTAAGACTATTAATGCTAGAAGGAAAGATTGGTCCAAGAAGTTGGATTATGCCTTATGGTCATATAGGACCGCGTTTAAGACATCAATTGGCATGTCACCATACCAACTAGTTTATGGCAAGTCTTGTCACTTTACAATTGAGCTAGAACATAAAGCAATGTAGGCACTGAAGCAGTTTAACCTGAACTGGGATTATGCAATAAATATGAGATTGGGACAGCTGAATGAGATGGATGAATTCCATCTCAATGCATATGAAAGAGAAGATCTTTACAAGTAATGGATGAAAAAGTACCATAATCAGAGGATTATCCAACGAAACTTTCAGAAAGGAAATTTGGTACTTCTTTTCAACTCCAGACTGAAGTTGTTTCCAAGTAAGTTGAAGTGAAAATGGTCTGGTCCATTCAGAATCAGCCAAGTCTACTCATCTGGAGTAGTAGAGTTAGAAAACGATGATAGTAGTGTCTTTAAGGTGAATGTCCAAATAGTAAAGCTATATACCGGTCCAACCGACTCGATAAAATGTATAGCCACCATATATATCGATGAAGTCTGAGTAATTGAGATAACTGTGACGTGTTGCGATAACAAATCAAGTGATACATATGAAGCAACCTATGTTTTTACTAGGATTTTGTTTTTGGTAAATCAAAATTCAAAAAGAAGAGTCGAGCCACAATCGAAACTAAGGCGCTTGGTGGGAGGCAACCCATCCCTCTAATCATCTTGTTTGTTTGTTCTGAATAAGTGTAGGTACTGTAGGCATTAAGGAGACAATTGGTTTTAAATTTGGTGAGAAAATCAACTATATCAAGGGTGGTAAGTCTATTGATGACGTACACATTTCTGAGTGTAGCATTCGAATTCACTTGAAAATTAGGAAAGAAGGCATGTAGCAACTAGTATGGGTGCATTGCAATTTCAAGATAGCACATAAGTGCATATAGGCACCACCTATGTCAACATGGGCAATAGATTAGGTTCCGCCCATGCCATTGCCTATGCTCACTACCTCACTTATGCGATAGGTTAGGCGCCGCCTATGTCAATATAGGCGATAGGTTAGGCGTTGCCTATGTCAACATAGGCGATAGGTTAGGCTCCGCCTACTCCATTGCCTATGCTCACTTCCTTACTTAGGCGATAGGTTATATGCCTCCTATGTCAACATAGGCGATAGGTTAGGCGCCGCCTACTTATTCTTAGGCGATTCCATAGGTGTCGCCTATCAGTGTATGTTTTTCCAAATAATACGTTTTTGAATGGATCAAACTGACCCATGTCTCATCTTTTAAGCATATTCTCTACTCTTAAATCCCACTCCATTTTTTCTTTGACCTAAGCTCCGCCCAAACAACTTTTCTCTCTCCAAGCCCTTCTCTTTTCTCATCTAATCTTGCAGGCTCACCTTCACGGTTCATCAAGCATTTATCATCAAGTAAGTTGTTCTTTCGTGTTCCGTAGTTATTTCATTGCTACGTTCATAATGGTTAACTGGATTTTGAAATAGTGCTTGGTGATAAGATTATGCTTAGTTTTCTATGATTTGGGAAAAATACATCTCATTGAGTGAAAGGATTCTCGTGGATAATCTTGATTTCACTCCAGAATGTATTGATTGGTATTCACTGTAATAATTTTTTATTTTTATGAAGTTGAACTATTGAAGTTTAACGCATGATTTTGGGAGTTGTAAGCTTGAGTATGTGAGTGACTCGTTCATCGATGTATTGAGCATGGTTCACCAAAAGAATAAGATTGTGAATTTGTTTCTATGTTATGGCATGATGAGATTGCTATGTGGTAGTCTTGTTCAAAGATTGAATTGCTGAAATGAAATGAAATTGCAAATGATAGTCAAGATTACAAGACCATTGTGTGCTGCTTTTGTATATCAAATTGAGAAATGGTTATGTAAGGTGAGGGGTTGAAAGTGTTACTGCACTAATAATGTTGTTCGTACATACCATCTAAATGTATGTCGATGAAGTCTGAGTACTCGACAACACTCACTTAATTAGTTTGTGCAAATGAATTAAGTGTGTGGTGGTGCCATCACTATTTTCTACTTCGATTATAGTGAATTTTACGAAATGAGACTAACATGACCCTATTATGATCTCAGGTAACATGGCTCCAAAAGGACGACAGGGAAAGGAGAAAGCATCCACATCACAATAAGGTCAAAAAGGGCAAGAAAAGACCAGGCTGATTCTTCTTCTCTTCAAGTTCCTCGATGCACATTTGGGATCAAATGGGTTTTGGAGGAGGAAGGAAAGGAATGGTACAGAAAAAATAAAGTGAAGAAATATGTACATGTGGAGTTGATGTAGAAGGAAAGTTTAGCAAAGAACTGCCCTCGCATTTTGGCAAAGATTATGGCACTAAAGACTGACTTCATCTTCTGAGACATGGGCAAATGTAATCTTGATTTGACTCAAGAGTTTTATGCCAACTGGTCCCCAAGGACTACGGGAAATGAAGTAAAGATTCGAGGGTAGGTCTTGCAATTAAATGCTGATTTCTTCAACTCTTTCCTGGGTACTCCAAGTGTGGATCAATCACCACTCAAGGATCTCTACAGCAAACCTCCCTACAAAGCTATCAGACATACGTTGTGTGGATCAAGGTCCACAACCCAGTGGACTCTTCATAAGGATAATGGTCGTCACAATACTTACCCATATGCTTGTTTGAACAGAGAAGCTCGCATATGGTTAAGAATAGTCAATTCCTGTTTGATTCCTGGGACACAATACACTAATGTCATGTGTGATTGAGTTTGCTTGGTATATTCTCTAATGACGAATGTTCCCATCAACATTGGTGCAGTTATACGAGCGTCGATCACAAAGCAAGGGTGCACAGCAAGTCCCACTTTAGTTTTAGCAACTTGTTGACTGCAATTTTAAGGAAAGAGCATATTGAGTAGGAGCCAGCAAACCATAAGTTGCCACAAAACCCAAAGAAGGTGGATCTCACAAAAATCAAAGATCCAGAAACTAGTCAAGGCATCAACCTTGCCACTGCTGAAAGACATGCTCGAGATGAGAGTTTTTTTCGCCATCTGTATGGAATGACTAGGTTTACTATGATGAATGGGGGTCATGTGCCTACTGCTGCAGAGCTTCGGAGGTTTGACTATGACTACTCGCTTAATGATCATGCTCGGTCCATGTGTGAAGTGGGGGTAAATTTTGAAGAACCTCTATATGATGATGTGTCGACAGACGATGATCACTGACTGCTAGACTCTGTTATGGAGGACAAATCTGGTGATGAAGACTCCGATGATGATTCTGACGCAGGGGGTATGACCCCGGATGTAGAGGAAGAGTTTGACTAACCAGGTTTTTGCTTATTTATTTACACTGAGGGTAGTGTGTTCCTTCTTAGTGTGGGGTGAGGGTATAAGTATGCCTTGATTACCTTGTCTGCTGAATTTCCTACTGCTTTCCCGCATTTATTCTACAGTTTTTTTGGTTTAGTCGTAGTTAGTTAGTCGTAATTAGTCACTTTTCTCAATAATGGATGGATGATGACCGTCTTAAGAGAGAATTAGTCATATTGTTGCATGAAATTGTTCTTATAGACGACATGGCATTATAACATGAGTTTGTGCTGAATCACTACTATTAAAACATTTAGGCTCTAAGTTGTGACTCGTGTTGTGATAATTCGTTATGGTTTAATTCATTTATCTGTTGGGTCAAGAATCTATAGTTCTCCTAATTAAGTTGACTATGTGCCATGTGTGTGTAAGGTTATTGTATACTCTTTGTTGCGACTGATGCTAGAACTTGCCTTGTGTGTGTGTGAAGCGAAATAAAGATTGTAAGTTTAGGAGATGATTTAGGCATTTCTTTGGCAACCCTTATTTTTATCTTCTTTTTACCTACCTTTGTACATTGTCCTAGTTGAACACCCATTGAGCCTTTAGCTATTTTCTTTGGCAACCTCATATGTAGCCTAATCCATTTTTTAAGACCATAATTTCATCCAAAAGCTCCTAAGCGCTTTATATTGTAGAATAAAGTTGAGTTAAGAGTGTGGAAAAATAAGAGGAAAATGGTGAAAGTGATGCCCCAAAGTTTAGTTATTGGTACATGAAAATATTGTGAATGGGAGTGTCTCCCTGGTCCTTTCTTGGACATTGTGCACCTCGACTAAAGCAAATAGTCTAAGATGAGTGTGGCTATCATAGGGATGCGTAACAAGAAATTGATGCAAAACAAAAGAGTTGTATACTCCCATTATAGTGTTTTTTATTGAGTAATAAAATGGGGTGAAGATAAAAGAGGTTGGTAGATTAAAGAAAGGTAGAGTGGTTGTTAAAAGTTGTCTTAAATGGCACAATGTAGTGTATTAAAGCGCTTAGGGAACATAGTCACTATTTCTGGCCAAAATAGTCCTACCCATCCCTTCAGCCTACATTAAAACCCGTAAAAGACGTATTTGATCCTAATCTTAGCATTCTGATATTAGTGGAGCATTACACTAAGGGCAAGCATATGGTCATCAGTTGTAATCTAAGAATTCTTTGTGAGAGTGAGAGCAAGCAAGTTCTTATACCCATATATTTTTTTTGAAGAATGCAAAATTATGAGTGATTATGGGTAACTTTCTTGTGTGAGCGCACATGGTTGATGATTGTTGGGTAGTTATATATGATTTCTTAGCTTAACTTGTGTATATGAATTAACCAACTTAATGAGTCTATGTTGGAGGGTGAGTTGTTTCTAGTAATGATCCAGAAATCTACTCTTTGTTAATAATTGCGGTGTATGTCTTATGGAAAATTTTGTGTTTCTCTTGTGAAGTTTAGTTAGGTATTTGCATGGATGTATTATTTTTTCGAGTAAAAACAATGATTTAAGTGTGGGGTGGTGATGTTGGGTGTATTTATACATCTAAGCACCATAACTTACCCATGTTTTAGCTAAGTTTTGAGGATAAAATAAATAATTCTTCCACTTTTAGTCTATTTTTAGTTAAGTGAGCTGACCTATGTGATTATCATGCTTTTCAGGTACTAATGAGGAAGATTACGGCACTTTGGGGACCTGTGGATAGAAGAGGAAACTTCACATAAAAGGAAAGCTGCTTTTGGACTGAATGTGATATATGGGAACTTTTTCCTAAGAAAACTCAATATTTTTAAATAGCTGAGGACTCAGTAGCAATTTATTAGAGAAGGATGTTATTAAAAGCCTAATGGCTGAATTTTTAGGTATTATTAATTATTCTGTATTATTTTCAAAAAGGGAGAAAAGGCGGCTTAGCTGATGGTGAAAGAAGAGAAAAATGTTTTCTCCTCTTGATTTCTCTATTTTGTGGACACGAAGATCATCCTCTAGTTTTGGGTATGATGAACATTTTTATGGTTATTTCCTTTTGGTTCATGGGTAGCTAAGCTTATTTGTTAGGGTTATGGAAACCTTGTAGTATACTCTCTATTGCTATGGGTTTTTGAATTTATGATGTGTTGATCCACTTATATCATTACTCTCTTCATTATGATTGAATTATCATGGTTGCAAACATAGGGAATGTACCATTATAGCAATAACCTGTTCGATAGAAAAGTTAATGTTTGGAAAAGAGAGTAGTGATAAGAAAATAGGGTTTCTAACCTCTATTTTACACGTTATTGCCTTAATAGGATTGATGACTTGGAGAGTTCGTATGATTGGTTGTACACTTTGAATTCGAGAGAACTAAAGTGAAGTAATCCTTGATGGTTGAGAAACACTTGGATTTAGAATTCGAATACATCTCTCTATAAGTGCATGCATGTATAAATCCTTAATACTCATAGTTAATAGAGAAGTAAAAGCTATAAGGTGGACATAACCCTAACTTGTCTTTCTCTGCAATAAAATACTATTACAGATATCATCTCATTGTTACACTGATAATATTATTATGCACTTAAACTGAAACCCCTCTTAACTTTGGAACCTTCGATCAACAGTCTAATAATAATCTCAATACTTAGTGATCATAGTATTCCCTGTGGGATTCGACACCCAACCCAGTTGGGTTCTATATTTGACAGCGACCGCTTGCACTTTCTAACGAGAGTTATAATTTGGGCGTATGACTGACCCTATAGGTGAAATACTTATTATGCTTTTTGGATTCTATTACCAAGGTTGGTAGTATGTTACACATAGTTGAGAGTAGTTAACCATTAGTATATTTTATACTATGTTTCTTGGTGGATTTTGATGGTTTTCTGAATTATGATATGGTTATGTCAGATATTATTAAGCCCAAGGTCATGTTCATGATATTGGTTGGATTTTGAGAAGTGTTTTGTCCTTGTAAAGGACATGGCCATAGTTTATAGATGTTTAGATGCTTATGGTTTCATTGTTTGGACACTAGTGGTAGCATGCATTGATTTGGTACATCCATGCTTACTAAAACGATAAATGGTACAATTCAAACTAAAATATGGTTTTACTACTATTTTTACTAAAAAGGGATTTATTCCCACTTTTCACTTTTAAAATGGATTTCTTAATAATGGAATTGTACCAGCTTAGTGAATGATTTATGAGCCTTTGAGACTAAAAAAACCAATGTTTTAAAGATTTTACCTAGATAGATTCCATTCCATGGTTTTTACTACTACTATTTTCCTCGATCGAGTGAGATTTTGACCCTTTCTACACTTTTATGAAGATTAAGTCTCAGAGTTTACCTCAGGAAATGGATTTATGGACTTACACAACCATGGTTGTAGACTATGCATATAGATATATATATATGTATATATATATATGTATATATATATATGTATATATACATATATATATGTATGTATATATATATGTGTATGTATATATATGTGTGTGTGTGTGTGTATCACTAGTAATGGAAGGAGTAGATTGATAATCATGATAATTATTTAAAATCCTTGATTGGGACCAGGTCGATGTAGGCGGGTACTCCAGAACCCCCTGGGCCTCTTCACTCGTGAGTCATCCTACTGGAAAAAAAAGGTTGTCGTAGGTTCTGCCTTTGCGAGATATTGAGATGGTGGATATGTATTCACCGGTTTACATTATGGTACTTGGATTGGTTACTATAGTGTGGATTATACTTTTATTTCATCCTTGCATTTATATTGCCAATCACCAATATACGACTATATCTATCAGCCTTATGGGGGTTTTATAAGTATTGGTGATTAGCATTACTTACGATGTATTGTATGTTGATTGGACCTTCTAGGTTATGGGGCTCGATTTAGGTATTGTTTTCTAGGCTAGCCGGTTACCTTATATTATTATTTCTATCATAGTTAGTTCGTGTCAGGTTGATTATTTCTCTAGTATTGAGATTCGAGGTATGATTTTGATTCCCTTCTTTATGATTACCTTAATATGGATAATTATATCTTGTTTAGACATATGGATTAGAGATCATGATTATGTTAGCCGATTCCTACTATGATTAGGAGTCCTTGAGATACTAGTATGACTACTTTAGGTTGTACCTTTGGGTTATCCTTGTTTATGTACGTACATTTATATATGTAGTTATGGTATTACCGTACATCCCTTCCTTAGTTCCTTCATGCATATTGTGTATCCATTCCTTGTCCTCGTATACTATTATATATCCTTTATGTACTCTTTATTTGTATATGGACCAGTGATATACAGTATAGTGCTTACATTCCTGGGTATGGCTAGAATAGGATAGTATATCCTTATTGCCTCCTTAGCTCTACTATGTTAGTTCCCTAGATATTTGAGCGTAGTTTATATTTTTTCTTTCATGTTATGTATATTTGCATTATCTTTGGAGCTCATTTGGGAGTTTTATATAGAGTACCACTTATTAGTACTCATATTATTCTTAAAGAGCCTGCAGATCATAATATGGGTTCTCTCCATTGTTTGTATTTCATGTGGAACGGCTATGGTTTGGATACATGGGTGAGCTTTTGGCATTTGGAGTATTTCTATTCTCCCTCTTATAATACTAGACTAATCTCTATGTTGTATTCAGAGGTGGGTTGTATTTGTATATTCATTTAGTACTTCATTGTGTAATCTTATTATAGTAGAAGTTCTTGTACTAATTTCACCAGGGTTTGAGACTATCTTGTGTACTTTTCCTTTTTACTATATTTATTCTTTATTCTCTCTTCATTTCTCTTGGTTGTCTGTTACTAGAATTTCTAGACTACAGGTTGGCTTACCTTCTGGTAGGTTATAGTAGGTGCCACTATAACCTGGAAATTGGGTCGTGAAAAGTTGTTTGATGTTTTAGGTATTGACTTTAAAGGCCCATTTATGAGATCGCATAGGATGAAGTACACCTTGTCGGTTGTCGACTATGTGTCCAAGTGGGTGAAAGCAATTGCGCTTTCGATCAATGAAGGAAAGAGGGCAATAACTTTTTTGAAAAAAGTATTTTCTCAAGATTTTGTACCCCGAAGCTAGAATTAGTGATGGAGGCTCACACTTCTACAATTGTCTATTCAAAACCTTACTTAACAAATATTGTCACGGCCTGAGGCTACACCCTAGTCGCAACAGCAGTGCTTACGAGCACGAAGTTCACAAGCTAACCCATGAACTGATACCTGCTATAAGCACTGAATAAATAGTAACGAAACATATGAGCAAAAATAAACTGACATAGTACTGAAATCTGAATACTGCAAAATGCATCAAAGTATGTCTGAACAACTGATAAAATACTAGAAACCAATTGTTTAACCAAAATATGTAACAATACTAAAGAAACTGACGGACTATCTAATGGATTGTCTCAACGTCTGAAAGCCTCTAAACTGATTAAAGAGTTGATGGGACAAACACCCAACTAACTCCGACTAACTAAATAATAAAGGAAATACTGAAATAGCTGAATAATCATAACAAGTCCACAATGGATGAGGACTCACCATTATGGCTATTTAATTATGCTGAGTTATCTAACTGTGGTTGGGAAACTGCTCATCTAAACCTATGATATAAGACATCATAGTTCAAATAAGAGTATGTGTTTAGTACTTTGAATGTACTAGTATATAAGATGAGAACAGGCAGATATGCATGGGGTACTATGCATAAGATATAAGAACTAACTGAATAGCATGAGTTAACTAAACATGAATGCAAGTCTGAATAGAAAACTTTAATATCTGAGAATGCAAGACTATGTATATTTGTTATGTTACCTATACAAATCTATAATCTGAAAGACTGAAAGCCATAAAACTAAATATCTGAAAGTCTGTACACTTAGTCAAGCAAACCTTAACTGAAAAATACACTAAATAATGTACTGAGACTATGGGAGGTATCATCTAACCGACATGCTCTAATCTGAGATAATTGGGGTCCAACCTGTAACCTAGTTGGAAGGGTGTCAATATCATGCCACGGGTACTAATACTAGTTGTGTGGATCCACTAATCTAATGTCCCGAAGGACTAGGGAGTCAGTCCTATATTGGCGGTGACCCCTAAGAGAGTGTCAGTCTTAAACTGATGGGTGATATCTCATAATCCTATGCTAGCTACATAGTTCTGGAACTTAGGGACTATTACAAAGAACCCAGTCCTAACTGGAAGGTGATCCCCCATCCCAAGGCTCGCTTTGTGCTAAATCCTACTCCAAACCGAACTGACACTGGTGCTGAGCTAAACTAAACTCAGCTGAAAGCTATTACACAATTAATAGTGATCATCATGAATATGAATGTATGATTATACTAATAAGGTTCATGGATTAAGTGTCTGACTACTTGAAAAGTAGAATTTATGATAAATACGTAAGTATTGGGTGTTCATAACCCACCAGCACTGAATAGACTAACAATACCAAATAAAAATTTTAAAACCATAATAGGGGATCATTGTTCAAAATCCAAAACATAGGCAATTCATCAATCATATGAGAGTCATGAACTTAAGCATGGGGATAGATAAATCATGTGAGAATAACATGATCACAAGACTAAAATCATAAATTAGGGATTTAACGTGAAGATTTGATCATTCAAAACATGTAATGGCTCATTCCACTTTAAAACACTCATAAACATAACTTGTAATTGAATTAACTAGAGATTCATGGAGATAGTTCAACTTAAACATGAAAAACTCATAATTTAAAAACCATAAAAAAGGTTGTTGGACTCCATGGGTGAAAGGAGCCTATGGATTAACATCACACATACCTGGAATTGATTAATTTTCAAGGAAAACTTAAACTTTGAGGCTTAAGAGATGACTTGAGAGGAAACCCTAATTCTGATGTTCTTGAGAGTATAGAGGGTTAATGGCTTCTAAAACTGATCGTAAATAGCTAAATATGCCTACTTGATTTTATAAGTCATTGGGGTAGGGTTTGAGGTGAGGAAAATACCAAAATACCCTTGAGAAGCTGAATAAAATTTTTTGGAATTTCTTTAGTTGATGACTTGGTTGATGGCTTGTCAACTAGTTAACAACTTATTATCCTAGTCTTTAACTCCCCTTTATGATCTTGGTTATGGTTGATGACTTGGTTGATGGCTTGTCAACTAGTTGACATCCTATCATCCTAGTCGTCAACTCCTTCAAAGATACTGCCTAAGGTTGACGACTTTGGTTGATGGCTTATCAACTAATTGAAAGCTTATCATCCTAGTCATCACCTTATTCAGTGATTCGATTTAAGGTTGATGACTTTGGAAGATGTCTTGTAAACTAGTTGATAGCTTATCATCCTAGTCATCACCTTGATGACATATGGACATGCTGAGGTAAAATGGGCATAACTTTTGATGTTGGGTGTATTTATGCACTATATCATCACTATTCTAGCCTATTTAGCCTTGTTTTGAGGATGATTCTACTATATGGGTTGATAATGAGATAAATTTCTATAAAGTCTTAAAGCATGTGTTTATAATGTTCCAAGTGAAATCCAAGTAAGTTTGTACTTAAAAGTCTCATTTAGAGTTTAATCCGGAGACCTAGCGTTACTAGCTTGAGCTAGGTATTTGTCTAGTCTCTCTTGTTCAATTCTATTGTGTTATATGTGTTCCTTATGGTTTTAAATATGTTATTATATGTGGAAAAAGTTTTTAGGAGTGTACAAAGTTCATATGAGTCAAAGAAAGAGTGGGAACTTGAAGTGAAAGATCATGGAATTCAACCTAATCTAAGCTCTTGTTTTTTATTCATCGTAATGGGTTTAGTGTTGTTTGTACTTCTAATTCGTGTGGTATTATTATGTAGAATGATTTTAGAGCTGCATATGATGATGTTTTAATGTTAAATAGGCTTGGAAATCATGGGAAAGATGCCACAAGACAAGGAATGGAAGAAGGAAGAACATACACTTAACCAAAATTCGGAGGACAACTTCCAGAGAGTGCATGCGTTTAGCATACGTCACATGTTATAGTCCTCTGGAATACAGGGTGCGATGCACGCTCCATTCCATAGGAATAGAGGGTACGACACATGCTCAATTCCACACCTGGGTGTTTCAAGCTAATTTGACTCCTACACGGACTTGGCTTACCCTTATGCTATATATACATGTTGTATCATGTTTTTACACATCTTTTAATATATTTTGTAGATCAAGGGGCTTATACAACTTCATTATTAGGTTTTTATTAATTTTATTTAGTTCATACATATTTTTAGTCGTTAATTACAACCTTCTGATTACGATTATGACTATGCGTGGCTAAATGCCCTCTTCCTTGATTGAAGCCAAGAACATGATTATTATTGCTATGGATTAAGTTTGGTTACTTTGATTATCAATATTGATTGTTTTATTATTCTAATTATAACTATTTTAAGGATTCGTGGCCGTTAGAATACATCCATTGTCAACCTTATGAACTTGGGAGAGGGAATAGAGAGATAGAACATGGGAATAAGCAAAGTATGGTTCTTGATTCTTTATAAAATAAGAAACTTGAATTAGTATCTAGGACAGGGATGTACATAGATTCCTTACTTGATTCATATGTAGGATTATATTTGTTAAGAACTTAAGTGAATTATTACATCCCCGCTCAACTATATAGGTGTAAGTTTCAACTTAGGTAATACATTAGAGGTTGGGAAACCATAACCGTGAAATTAACCCTATGAATCAACAACCAAGATAAGCAAATTAACGAATGAAATCCAAAAGCATAATATGATTGGTCAGAGTGCTTCAACCCTGGGTTTTCTCTTATTGATGGTCTTAAGACCTTTACTTTCTGTATTGTTTAGTTTTAGTTTACAATTTACAAACTCTTTATTGGGTTACTCTCGCATCAATTGAATATTAAGTGTGAACTAAAAACAATTAGTTTCCAAATCTAGTCTCTGTGGGATCGATAACTCCGTTTTCTTGAAGGCCACTATATTACTTGGTAGACTACGTATACTTGCATGTGTGCTTGGGCGCTGTCAAGTTTTTAGCGCCGTTGTCGGGGACTTGTATTTCGGAAATTATTTTTTTTAGTTTTACTTTTAAATTTATTTGGTTTTTGAACACTTGGTATTAGTTTTTTTATTACAGGAAACAGGTTTTTAGGTGGATAAACTGTCAAGGGATCAGTGATGTTGGGTGTATTTATACATTCTAGTGTCACTATTCTAGCATTTTTAACCTTGTTTTGAGGATGATTCATGTGATATATGGGTGGATAATGAGATAAATATGTATCATAGTGCTATATAATGTGTTTATTATGTTCAATGTGAGTTTCAAACAAGTTTGTACCTAAAAGATTCATTTAGAGTTCAACCCGAAAAACTAGTGTTACTAACTTGAGCTAGGTTCTTGTCTAGTTAATTCTGATGGATTCTATTGTGTTTAAAGTGTTCCAAATGGTTTTTATGTGTTATTATATGTGAAAAAACTTGTTTATAATGCTCAAGGGTTAATTGGATCAAGCCAAGGGTCAAAACAAGGAGTTAAAGATCAGAGTGAAATTAGCCTATGCTTAGCTCGTATTTCTAGTTTGTCATGTTGGATGTTGTGTTGTTTTGATCTTTAAATTGTTGTTTTAAATCTTATAGGATTCTTTTTTAATGAATTATGATTCTATATGAAGGATATACAAGCTTCAAATCAAGTGGAAACAACTTAAAAAGGCTCGGAATGGCTCAACGAATGCACAATACGCAGATTGACGCACTTTTGGATACCTGGAATATCTTGAGTGCATGTGGACTGTAGGAGTGTACAATATAGTAACCAATAGGCACGTTTTTTTCCTAAAGGCGATTAGGCCATGACGCGCATTCATTTTGGTGCTCTTGTGCCTTAGAAAAATTCTGAACAACATTCCAGAGAGGTAGGGCGATTTGGAGGCGACGCCTCACCTGGAGCGGGGCTCTACCCAGGGAGGCGCACCACCAAGTCCCAGGGTCAATAACTAAAGGTTTTCTTGTCCAACATGGAAAGGACTTGCTCCTATACTATAAATACATGTTGTATCACTTTTTTACACATCTTTTAGAAATTTTTGGAGAGAAAAGGGCTGCTACAACTTCTTCTTTAGGTTTTTATTATTTTTATTTAATTCATTCATATTTTTAGTCATTAATTACTATTTTGTGATTATGATTATGACTATGCGTGGCTAAATTCCTTTTCTGGGGTTAAATCCAAAGACATGATTACTTTTGTTTTGAATTAAGTTCGTTTGCTTTTCTTATCAATATTAGTTGTGTGTTCATCTTTTATTTAACTATTTTAAGGATGGTCTACCCTTAGAATATATCAATTATCGATCTTTTGATCGCAGAAGAGGAAATAGGTTATAGAACATGGAGATGAACAAAGTATGGGTTTTATTCTTTTATAAAATAATGAATTGAACATAGTACCTAGGACAGGGATGTACTTAGGAGCCTTACTTGATTCAAACGTAGGATGATAGCTTAAATAACCTAATTTGATAATTACATTTTCATTCAATGATGTAGTTGTAAGGTTCAACTTAGGTAAATGATTACATTTTGGGAAACCATAATCATGCAATTAACCCTACGAATCTACAACTGATAACGCTCAAACTACACTCTTGAATGGGTCTAAGCGATCGTTGTCAATATAAAATCCAACTAGTTTGGGTTCAAATCCCACAGGGAATAATGTGTGAACTCAAGTCGGTTGTGATTTAGTTCACTGATAGTTTAATGTTTCCTGAAATGGGGGTTTAAGTTTCATAAGTAATTGTTTGACACTTTGATTTCGATATTTGTAACCAAGATTTTATGAGATAACCAGAATTATCTTCACTAGGGCTTACGGTGCATGACAGATGCTAAAGGTGACTTAAGATTCTCACGATGGTTAGGATAACAAGATATATTTATCGATGATATGCTTAAATATCTCTTGACCTATTTAAGCGTCTAATTTCCTAATCCTCTCAGACTTAGGGAATCGCTATTCACTGCCCAGATTTTACCTCAGGTTAATCAACCTAGTTACAGCACTGATTATTAAACGAAGTATTTTTGAGTACCTGTTGATAATTCACTTCCTACTATTTATGATTTCTTTATCAAGCAATTCAAAGTAGGTATGCCTGTTGTTTGCAACCAACAAACATCAATTAAAACCTCAGAATTATCAAGAAATCCTAACACTTATTGAATCTTGAGTATTTAGCACCTCTTCATGACCCAACCCTAGATCCCATAATTTAAGTTAATGAGGTTTAGCCACTCATAATGCAAGAAACAATTACACAAATTATATTCATTATTGAGAAGATTATCTTACAACTATGACGAAGATCAAAAAGTATAACTTGAATTGATTCTCAAGACAAAACTCCCAAAATATTGGTCTAGAGAGAGAGAGAGAAAAAACAATCATCTATTACAAAGTATGTTGATTGATAAGTTCTATATCTCCTCTCAAGAAAACCCTAAAATAAGGTTTTAAATAGTTAACCCTAAATAAGGAAACAAAATAGAAGTTTCAGATTTTTCTCGTAATAAACGACTGCGTCAGTGACGGCTTATCAGGAGGCTGACAGTTTATCACGGATGTCGTCAGCTCCTCTAGATTTTTGGCTCTTGATGCCTAAGGCTGACGACGACAATGATGGCCTATCACCATCTTGATGATGTGTTATAGATGTCATCACAAAACTTTCTTTAACTTCCATCTTCTATTTAAGGGTGACGGCATCCTTGACAGCTTATCACCAGGCTAACGACGTGTCATGGATGTCATCACAAAACTGTCTTCAACTTCCATCTTCTGTTTAAGGCTGGTGACGCTTTTGACGCCTTATTACCATCCTGACACCTTATCACAAAGTATCATCACAACTTCAAATCATGCCAAATATCTGGTTAAGTCTGACGACAACTGTGATAGCCTATCACAGGGATGACGACTTATCACAGATGTCGTCAGCCATACTTCTCTTGTGATTCCTCCAGATTTCAACTTCTTTGCTTCCATTCTTGTTGGTTCTCTATCCCATCATCTTAAACTATAAAATCAAACATAAACAAATCAAAAATGATAAAAGTTGTTTTAGACTTTGCAATTATTCTTAGTTAAAGGTCTTAAATGTGTTAGGAATTGCTCACACATCAACACTCTCAACTTTAAACAATTGTTTGTCCTCAAGCAACTCAACACAACTAAGAGAATACATAGCATATTCAGCAGCCAATTTTCTCTTTTAATCTCAAAACACAGTTACCATCTCCAAGGTCAATCCAATTTAAACCAACTATGTATGTCATTGAAGAACAATAATGTAACACAAAGGACTCAAGCGATGGCATCAATCTTAGCCACAGCAAACATTCATATACCATTGTTGCACTATCTAAACAAGTAAGTATCTAGCAACAATACCATTGTGCACTCACAACAAATAAATCCCCCTTCCCGCATATAATAAACCAAAAATATAAACGTGGGGATCATCAAAAGACTCTCACTCTCAAAATGAAGTTCCAATCAGTGTATTCCAAGTACCACAGGCTTGCCCTTATTTTCATTACCAAGACCTTTAGATAGGCCAGCGAGGATCACTATAGGACTTCTTTTAGGCTTATAATGTAGGCTGGCGATGGTATGATATTCAAGGTCATTTAAAGTGACTATGCCTCCTTGGTACTACACTTCTCTCTTGGGGATCACTTATTCACCTCTTTTTCGTTTTCTTTTTCATTGATTGCACATGTTCAAGTTGGGTGCCTCTCTCTTTTTTCTTTTTCTTTTTTTAAAATAGCACCTAACTTTTATTCTTCTTTTTATTTGTTCTACCTTTCTTCATACTCATCTTACACCATGCACCCCTATGATATCCACCCTTAACTTAGGCTGTTTTCCTAGGTCAAGGTTCATAGTATCCAAAGAGGACCAGGGACAAACAGGTTCATTATGGTATAAATGGGAAGGTGAAAGGTGTCATAAGGAAGAAATAGGCTAATTAGGCTCAAAATAGGGATCAGGGGATATAATGCACATAGGGTAGGCTATTTAGGCTAAAAGTGGGTTAATCAACAAAACGGCCTTTGATCCTTTCCTAACCCCTGTCATTTAACCATGGTAAGACTAACCAGGCAAGTTCTGGGTTTATCATACAGAGGGAATTAAGTAGTTGCTCACACACACATGGAATGCAAGTATATCATAGGCCACCACTTATCTAGTTCATACAATTGTTCAGCAAGGATCATCAAGTAGTTAGAACTAATGCCACAACAAGATTCACAATGTCCACAAGTAAATATAATTCACATAGTATTTGCAAACAAAACATTAAAGAGGTGTTTAAAAATCAATCAAAAACATGTCAACTGCTTTTTGTACTTGTATTTCTCCTAGTTACCACAAAATATGCTACAACAACAGACTACCCTACACCCTCTACTCAAAATCAAAAAAAAATTAAACTAAAGGTTAGAGTATACCTGGGATGGATCAATCTCAGGTGTCATGGGTTGCCTCCCATGCAGCACCTGATTTAACATCGCGGTACAACTCAGGTATCTCGATTACTTCAGACTTAATCGAGATAGATAATGGTGATACTTTTCACTAATTCTTTCGGGTCAATGTAAAGCTTGATACGTTGCCCAATTACCTTGAAGGTATTTCCTTCTTCATTTTTTAGTTCCACTACTCCAGATGAGTGGACTTGACTAGCTTTAAAAGTGCCTGACCCTTAGATTTCAGCTTACCTGGGAACAATTTGAGTTTGGAATTGAACAGAAGCACCAAGTCACCTTTTTGGAATTCTCGTTTCTCTATTCTCCAATCATGGTGCTTTTTTATCTTTTATTTATACAGATCTGCTCGTTCATAGGCCCTGAGATAGAATTCATCCATCTCATTCAATTTCCCCAGTCTCAGCTTTGTTGCTTCCTTCCAAGTCAGATTTAACCTTTTGAGTGCCCATAAGGCCTTGTGCTCCAGCTCTATTGGTAGGTGGAAAGCTTTTCCATAGACCATCTGAAATGGTGGCATGCCAATGGGTGTCTTGAAATCAGTCCAATATGCCTATAAGGCATCATCGAGCTTTCAAGACCAACCTTTTCGGCTAGCATTCACCGTTTTGGCTAAGATGGCTTTAATCTCACGATTTGATACCTCCACAATCCCACTAGTTTGTGGGTGGTATGGAGTATCCACTCTATACTATTTTACCTCATATTTTGCCAAAGATGCTTGAAATATTTTGTTGCAAAAATAAAATCCTTCATCACTTATGATAGTATGTGGAACTCCAAAGCGAGAGAAGATGTTCTTCTTGAGAAAGGCAACAACCCTCTTCCCTTCATTATCAGACAAGGCTATAGCTTCGAGCCATTTTGATACATAGTCAACAGTAACTAAAATATACTTCATCCCGTACAAGCTCACAAAAGGACTCGTGAAATCAATGCCCTAGACATCAAATAATTCTACTTCAAGCATCTTAGTCAAGGGTATCTCATGTCTTTTAGAGATTGAACCCTGCCTCTGGCATTGGTCACATTTCATCACAAACTCGTGGGCATCCTTGAACAATATTGGCCAATAATAGCCACTATGCAACACCTTTCTAGCTGTTCGGTCACCTGTGTGTTGACCCCCGACTGGGGAAGCATGACATGCTTCCAATATGCAGAATACATCCACTTCTGGCATGCATCTCCCTATAATATTGTCTGCACATCAACTAAAAAGATACGGATCATCCCAGAAGTAATGCATCATATCATGCAGGAACTTCTTTCTTTGATGGAAAAAAAGGTTTTCTAGGATGACCTCACTCACAACATAATTTGCATAATCCGCGTGCCAAGGCAATTTTTCCATAGCGGCATCCAGAATCTCCTAATCAGGGAATGCATCATTTATCTTTATTTCATCACTACTTTCTTGTTCACCTTCTATTCTAGAAAGATGATCTGCAAACTGGTTTTCATAACCTTTCCTATCCTTTACCTCAAAGTCAAATTCTTGCAGCAGCAATACCCATCTAACCAGCCTTGGTTTAGCATCCTTCTTAGCCATCAAATACCTTAAGGCAGCATGGTCGGTGTGGACCACTACTTTGGTCCCAAGAAGATAAGCTCTGAACTTCTAAAAAGCATACACTACAGCCAGAAGTTCCTATTCAGTGACGGTGTAATTATTTTGTGCTCCACTCAGTGCTTTGCTAGCATAATATATCGGATGGAACAGTTTATCCCTCTTTTGCCCCAGTACAGCTCCAAGGGCCACACCACTTGCATCACACATGATCTCAAATGGTTTTTCCCAGTCTAGTAAAATAACAATAGGGGCCTCAATCAACTTCTTTTTAAGGCATGCAAATGCCTTCAAGCACTCGTCATCGAAGGAAAATTTCACCTTCTTCTCCAAAATTTTGCAAAGTGGATTTGCATTATTTGAGAAGTCTTTTATAAATCTTCAATAAAAGCCAGTTTGTCCAAGAAAACTATGCACTCCTTTCACTGAAATGGGAGGTGGTAGTTTCTCAATAAATTCCATTTTTGCTCGATCAACTTCTATCCCCTTTTCAAATATTTTGTGTCCAAGAACGATGTCCTTCTTGACCATGAAATGGCATTTTTCCCAGATAAGCACCAAATTAAATTCAACACTTCTTTGCAAGGCTACATTAATATTTTCCAAACACATCTCAAATAAATCACCCACCACAGAGAAATCATCCATGAATACCTATATGGTGTCCTCCACCATGTCAGAGAAGATAGACATCATACACCGTTGAAAAGTGGTGGGTGTATTACATAGCCCAAATGGCATATTTTTAAATGTAAAGGTTCTATATGGGAATGTGAACATCGTCTTCTTCTGATCTTTAGGAGCAATACATATTTGGTTGTATCCAGAGTAACCATCGAAGAAGCAATACCACCCCTTGCCAGCTAATCAATCAAGCATTTGGTCCATAAAGGGTATCAAAAACTGGTCTTTCAGAGTCCAAGAATTTAGCTTGCAGTAGTCCATGCAAACTCTCCACCCAGTTACATGCCTGAGCGGAATAAACTCTTTCTTTTCATTAGCAACCACCGTCATACCTCCTTTTTTGGGTACGCATTGAACTGAGCTCACCCACTTGCTGTCAGAAATAGGGTAAACCACTCTTCCATCTAACCACTTAATAATCTCCTTCTTAACCACCTCTTGCATTGGTATATTAAGACGGCGTTGATGCTCTATGCTTGGAATACAATCCTACTAAAGATTAATTTTATGCATGAAGATTCCTGGGGGAATGCCAATAATATCTTTAATGGTCCACCCTATAGCTCTCTTGTGTCTCTGAAGTACTGAGATAAGTGCATTCACCTGTTGTTCCCCAAAATCAGCTGCAGTAATAATAGGTAGCCTGTTCCCATTGCCCAGAAACACATACCATAGGTGCCCAGGCAATTTTTTTAATTCCAACACCGGAGGCTCCTCAATAGATAGCTTGGCTGGTGGAGTTGGTCAATTAGCCAGGTCAGGGTCTAGATTTTTAGGAGTATAAGGATATGAACCCATGCCGGTCAAGGAACAAACGGTCTCTTCATACTCCCCAATGCCTTCACTATCATAATTTATCATGACTGCGGCTAAAGGTTTGATAACAAGTTGCTCAGCTATGGGCACCTCTTATTCATAATCATAATACACATCAACTAATGAGAACACACTTATCTCTTTATGCTACTTCATTGATTTTCCCATATCAAATTGTACCACTTCATCGTTCATCCTGAATAAGAGCTCATTCGCTCTCAAATCAATCAGCACACTTTCTATTGCAAGGAAAGGTCGAGCCAAGATTATGGGCACCTCAAAGTCTACCTCGCAATCCAGAATAACAAAGTCTGTAGGGAATATAAAGTTGGACACCTTCACCAATACATCATACAAAATGCCAACAGGTTACTTTATTGACCTATCTGCCATCACGAGTCTCATGTTGGAGGGTGTGGGATTTCCCAGACCCAACTTTCTATAAATAGTCAGTGGTATCAAATTAACGTTTTCTCCCAGATCATATAGTGCTTTGGTGAATTCCATTGTCCCAATTGTGCAGGGAATAGTGACTGCACCTGGGTCTGTTTTTTTTTGTACTAGGGTCCTTGTAGAAATAGCGCTACAAAGGTGGAGATCTTCCTCTAATTCGCAGCTCACCGCTCGTTTGTTAGCCACAAGGTCTTTCATGAATTTCACATATCCTGGCATTGGTTCAAGTGCTTCAACCAGGGGCATATTTATTATCAATTGCTTGAGCATTTCCATGAATTTGCTGAATTTGGCATCATCAACCTTCTTCTTCAATTGTTAAGGAAAGAGAGGTGGTGGTCTTGGGATAGATTTCAATAACACTTCCTCTTTCTTCTTTTTTTCTTTCTTCGAAGCATCAACAGAACTATCCAGCTTCTCAGACTCCACTGGTTTGTTTTCTTCGTATTCATCAACAACCACCTCACATCTACAGATTTTCCCACAAAAGGTCTAGGTAAGATCTTACCACTCCTAGTGGTAATCTCCATACATAAGCTATCATTCTGTGAATTCCGAACCGTATTACTAGGTAAAGTACCACTTTTTCTTTGGATCAATGTTGCAGAAAGTTGGCTCAGCTGCTGCTCCAACTGCTTGATAAAAGTAGAGTGTGAACTAACTAACTGACTCAGGGTAGAGAATTCACTCTTCATAGTGGTTACCCCCGAGATGGTAGCCTCAACTCCCTTTAATAATTTTTCCATGATGTTCTCCATGGACATCTTACCAGATCTAGTTGGTGCAACATCCTGACTTCTAGGAGGAATATACAAACCATTTTTGTCATTATTATTTCTCCAGTGTCCTTGCTCCCTGTATTTATAATCAGGCTTGTCATTAAAGTTCCGACCTTGATTATCTTGGATATTGCCTCAGAAACCCCCCTGATTACTCACATAGTTTGCCTGCTCATCTTCATTAGTAGCAATAATGCACTGAGACTCCACAGCCTTAATCATTTCAGTCTTGCCTGACAGCAAGTGCTTGGTCAGCAAGTCTATCTGAGTCTTTAAGTGGGTCATGTCTTGGTCTCGCTCTTTATCCCTTCTGCACTGCTCTGCAGTCATACCAATAGAAACAGTCAGGCTAGCTACACAGAATCCCTGGTATGCCAGGCCCAACTCTATTTGGTCATTCTATTCAGTATGTCTGAAGCATCTTGAAAAGAAAGGTCAATGAACGAACCACCCACAGCATTATCAATAATTGTCTTTGTCACGGAGTTAAAAACTCTATAAAAAGTCTCCATCAAGTTTAAGTCCGTCTTGTTGTGGTTCAAATATTGTGCCATCTTCTTCTTGAATCTGTCCTAAGATTCGTGCAATACTTCAGTCGGGATCTGCCTGAAGTTACTGATTTCGTCCCTCAATTGTACCCTTCTGGAGGGTGGAAAGAACCGTTCTAGGAACGCCTCTTTTAACTGTCTCTAGTTGGTTATAGAATCGGGCTCCAGCTCATTTAACCACATGGTTGCCTCCCCAGACAGAGACAATGGAAATAATCTCAATCGGATCGCATTCTGGATTACTCCTGAATTATCAAAATATTTGCAAATGGTGATAAAGTTCACCAAGTGCATGTTCGAATCATCACCAGGAAAGCCTCCAAACCACCCCTTCAGATTCAGGAGTTGAATCATAGTACTTGTTATGCTGAATTTTGCACCAGGTGCAAACGGTGAAGGAATGATAGCACCCGTTGCACCCGCTCCATCCTTTCTTTCATCATTGGCATCAACCTGGTAATGGACAGGCTATTGAACATACCTTCCTCTGACTGGACGGTTTTTGTTAAAGTTTCGTTGCACTGGTGTAGCGATTTGCTCAGCTCGCCTTGGGTTTTGAGGATTCAGCAATTCCTCATCACCCAAGTCTGTATCATTATGGTTTGGGTGACGTACTTATTGGCCCTAGTTATATACGTTCACCTGAGCCCGGACCAAGGCTGCCAGTCTGTCAGCCTCTTGTTGTTCTACCATTCTCCCGATCAACTGATGTTCCGAATTAATTGGTAATAACGGTTCTCTAGAAATTCTTGTTTTTCACATAAACAACAAGGAACCTGGAATAAAAAAAAACAACAAATAAATATAAATCTAGGAAACCTAACTAATAGTCAATTAGCGCACACAACTTTCAATTTTCAACCGTATTCCCCGACAATGGTGCCATTTTTGATAACCCTCAAACTACACTCTTGAATGGGTGTAAACGATCGTTGTCAACATAAAACCTAACTAGGTTGGGTTCGAATCCCACAGGGAATAAGGTGTGAACTCAAGTCGGTTGTGATTTTATTCACTGATAGTTTAATGTTTCCTAAAATGGGGGTTTAAGTTTCACAAGTAATTATTTGACACTTTGATTGTGATGTTTGTAACCAAGATTTTATGAGACAATCAGAATTATATTCACAAGGGCTTACGGTACATGACAGATGCTAAAGGTGACTCAAGATTCTCACGGTGGTTAGGATAACAAGCTATCTTTATAGATGATATGCTCAGATATCTCTCAACCTATTTAAGCGTCTAATTTACTAATCCTCTTAGACTTGGGGAATCTCTATTCACTGCCCAGATTTTACCTCAGGTTAATCAACCTAGTTACAGCACTGATTATTAAACGAAGTATTTCCGAGTCCCTGTTGATAATTCTCTTCCTACTATTTATGATTTTTTTCTCAAGCAAATCAAAGTAGGTATGCATGTTGTTTGCAACCAACCAACATCAATTAAAATCTCAGAATTATCAAGAGAACCTAACACCTATTGAATCTTGAGTGTTTAACACCTCTTTATGACCTAACCCTAGATCCCATAATTAAGGTTAATGAGGTTTAGCCACTCATGATGCAAGAAACAAGTACAAAAATAGAATTAATAATTGAGAAGATTATCTTACAACTATGTCAAAGATCAAAAAGTATAACTTAAATTGATTCACAAGACAAAACTCCCAAAATATTGGTCTACTGAGAGAGAGAGAGAAAAATCATTTGTTACAAAGTATGTTGATTGATAAGTTTTATCTCCCCTATTAATAAAACAATAAAACATTTCTTTAAATAGTTAACCCTAAATAAGGAAACGAAAAAAAGTTTCAGCTTTTTCTCAGAATAAAGGACGATGTTAGTGACGGCTTATCAGGAGTCTGACGGCTTATTACGGATGTCGTTAGCTCCTCTGCATTTTTGGTTCTTGCTTCGTAAGGTTGACGACTATGATGACGGACTATCACCATCTTGACTACATATCATGGATGTCATCACAAAACTTTTTTCAACTTCCATCTTCTCTTTAAGGCTGACGACATCCTTGACAACTTATCACTAGGCTGGCGACGTGTCATGATGTCGTCACAAAAATGTCTACAACTTTCATCTTCTGTTTAAGGCTGACGAAGCTCCTGACGCCTTATCACAAAATGTTGTCACAACTTCAACTCTTTCCAAATCTCTGGTTAAGTCTAACGACAACTGTGATAGCCAATTACAGGGATGCCGACTTATCACAGATGTCGTCAGCCACACTTCTCTTCAGATTTCAACTTTTTTGCTTCCATTCTTGTTGGTTCTCTATCCCATCAGCTTAAACTTCAAAATCAGACATCAACAAATCAAAAATGACAACAATCAGCTTAAATGTGTTAGCAATTGCTCACGCATCAACAACCAAGATAACCAAGTTAATGAACAGAATTCAAGACATAGTATGATTGTCAAAGTGCTTTAACCCTAGGTTTTTTCCCATTGATTGTTACAAGATATTTACTTTCTGAATTGTTTACTTTGCTTACAAATTCCAAACTCTCTTGTGGTTACTCTCGTATCAATTGAATCTAAATTGTGAACTAAAATTGAATCATTGCTAAATCAAGTCTCTGTGTGATCGATACTTGGCTTCTTGAAGGCCACTTTACTACTTTATTAGACCATGTACACTTGCGTGTGCATTGTAAAGTTTTTGGTGTCGTTCCAGGGGACTTGTATTTTGGCAATTGCTTTTTTTAGTTTTATTTTTAGATTTATTTGGTGTTTTAACACTTGATCTTAGTTTTGTTCTTATAGGAAACAGGTTTTTAAAGTGGTAAGCTGGCATAGGATAAGGAGTTGATAGAACCAAGCTCCTAACCCGAGCAACTTTACTATTAACGAAGGAGAGAAGAAATCCTTATCCTATGAATTCCTCAAATCCAAGAATACCAAGTAAATCCTGCATTGATGGCTGAGGAACAACAAGTAGCGCGCAGGACTGTGTCGGAAGTGGGAGTCTCACTTTCAATAAATTTGACTTCCCCCATTCAAAGATCGGCTGATGGGGGAAATTTTGAGCTTAATCACAACATGGTGCAACTATTGATTAGCACTGGACAATTTGTAGGTCTTAAACATGAGGATCCATAGGTTCACTTGCAGAATTTCATTAAGCTCACTGCTATATTTATTCTGACAGGTATAAATGCTAATTATATGAGGCTCACACTCTTCCCCTATTCACTTATTGGCGAAGATAAAAAGTAGTTGAATATTGAGCCAGCCAATTCAATCACATCATGGGATGACTTATCCAGATGGCTCTTCATCATATTCTTTCCATCAGTCAAGACTGTGCGACTTCGCAGTGAGATAGTGAGCTTCGAACTTAAGCCTAATGCAAAAATTTATCATGCTTGGGAATGCTTTAAGGCCCTTCTTCAAGATAGTCCATGCCACTAATAGTCGAATGAGGTACTTGCTCATACTTTTATAGAATCTCTTGATCATAATAAGAAGATTTTTCTAGATTCAGCCGCAGGTGGTCAAGAGCTGGAGTTGACTTATAATGAGTTGTACACATTGTTGAATCGCATAGCACAAGTAAATCCCAAGTGGCATTCAGATTCTAGAATTGCCAGAAAAAGAGTTGCAGGTATACTAGAGGTGGACCAATTCATAGACCTATCTGCATAGGTGTCTGCATTATAGAATTTGATCAACACTCTGTTTAGTAGCATAAAATTAGGAGCGTCGCATTCTTCTGCAGCCGTCAATATAGTTCAGAAAATTAGTGGTTAGTGTGAGGTATGCGGAAATAATGGCCATTCTACGGCCATATGTGCTTCAAATCCAGAATCAGTGATATATGTAGGCAATGCTCAAAGGACAAATTACGGTAATTCCTACAACATGAAGTGGTAGACTCGTCCATGGAACGCCCCACAGCCACAGACCCAACCAAATCAGTCAAGCAGCAATATGGAGGAGATTATGAAACAGATCTTAGCTAATCAGGCACATTGCTGCAGATTTAAAAAATTTACAAGCGGCCACAAGAAATCTAGAGTAACACATGAGAAAAAATCAGCAAGTAATAAATACTAGGACCCAAGGTAGGTTGCTAGCTAACACAGAAAATCCAAAGAAAGTCATGAAAATCACCTTGATGGGCTGTAAGGAGCTTTAAGGAGAACCTCCCAAGAAAACAAAGGAGGTAGATGCTAATATAGTGACTCAACAAGTAACTGACAGAGTTACTGAAAATTTAAGAAAATCTGAGTACTAGAAAGAAAAATTTGTTAAATCAGAAGTGAAGAAGACACTGTCACTACCTTTCCCTCAGAATCACATCAAAGTGAAGGAGGATGCACTATTTAAAAAGTTATTTGATACATTCAGAGAGCTTTATATTAATTTACCTCTTTTGGATATTTTGCATAGTATGCCAAAGTATGCAAAGTATTTAAGGGATGTGGTGGCGAAGAAAGTGAAATTGAAATACGTGGGAGCAGTAACACTCACTGAAGAGCGTAGCGCTGTGATGACTCAAAAAATCCCTAAGAAATTGAGAGATCAGGGGAATTTTTCTATCCCAATCCAAGTTGGGAGTAAAGCGGTCAATTCACTGAGTGACTTAACGACGACCATAAACTTAATTCCCCTATCACTATATAAAACATTGGTCTTGGGAGAGACAAGACTTACCACCATGGTGTTGCAGCTGGCAGACGGGTCATTTACACACCCGGATAGAATAATTAAGGATGTCCTCATAAAGGTTGATAAATTTATTATACCAGCTGACTTTATTGTTCTTGATTTTAAGGTAGATGGACATGTACCAATCATCTTGGGGAATTCATTTTTAGCAATCGGAGGAGCATTAATTGATGTTAGAGAAGGCATGCTTAAAATGAGGGTAGGAGATGAAGAGGTGGTATTTGTGTATACAAAGCACCCATAATTACTTCCCAAGTTGAAGATTTGTGTATGATCAATGTTATTTAATAGGAAAAGTGTGGGGTGGCTAGTCTATAAAAGACCTCTTCAAAACACCTGATAGAGTAGCCTAAGAGTCTATCTTCTAATCCTGTCATAATAGAAGTTGATGAGCCTGAAAAGGCTAAAGTTAAAAACTCTGTTGCACTTGAGAATTCACACCTAAAAGGGGTAAAAAGGATAAGAAGATATCCTCCAAGTGTAAGGAAAAAAAATGAAAGAATGTGGTTGAGTGGAGCTGGGTCGTGTCGCGACACTAAATCAAGCGCTTCTTGGGAGGCAACCCAAGTTAAGTAGGTATATTTTCTTTTTAGTTTTTATTTCACATATTTTTTGTTTTTGGTTGAGTCGCAGGTTAATGGGAAGTCTGAGTACCATAATCTTGAGCTAAGGAGTATGGAAAACACTGAGTGTAGGGTCCCATGGATCTCATTTATATGCAAAGAGGCAACTAGCTAGGCCTAGAGGCCTCGGGGAGTATTTTTATCTCTTGTTTTTAAAATTTCACATTGGGGACAAAGTAGATTTTTAAGTGTAGGGTGGGAAATTCCCAAATTTTGGCTCAATTTAAAAAAAATTATGTGAGATATTCTTGTTGGCGCTATTTTTTATTACATAATGCAAGTGGGTTTGTTTGTAAAAGCATGTTGATTGAGTGGATTGCTATTTTTGAGACTCTTAGGCTCAGTTTACTAACTCTTGTATTTGTGGCTTAAATTTGAATTCATGTTATTGTTTGGTTTGGAGTCTATGATGATCCTATATGATTTAAGCATGTGTCATGTGGGTGTGAGATTTTTATATATTCCTTATTGCATGTGATGTCTAGAACTTTCCCGGTGTGTGTGAAGCGAAATAAAATATGTGGGTTTAGGAGATAATATAGGTATTTCTTTGATAGCCTTGTTTATACCTTCTATTTGTCCTAGCCATTGTTCATTATCCTAGTTAACCCTCATTGATCATTTAGTCTTATCTTTGGTAGCTTCATATGTAGCCTAATCCCCTTCTTTGATAAACCATAATTTGATCCAAAAAGATCCTAAGTTCTTTAAATAAAAAAGGAAATAATTGAGAGAGGAGTTTGAGAAATTAAAGAAAAAAAGGGTTAAATTGATGCCCTAAGGTAATAGTTATTGGTGTTTATACTTGATGTGTAGCTGTTAGGATTGATATAAATGGTGTTAGAAATATTTCCATGATTGTAGAGAATGAGAAAAATTGAATCTTGAAGGAATAAACAATATGCCCACCATGTGTTTTTGAAAATGCCCAAAAGAGATGGGGCCAAATAAAAGAATGGGGTAGACAAAAAAATTGGTGTAAATGGGTTGTTGGAGATTGGTTCTAATTGTATAATGTAGTGTATTAAAGAACTTAGAGAGATTAGTCACTATTCCCAAATAGTTCCTACCCGTCCCTTAGCCTACATTACAGCCCGAAAAGACCTAATTGATCCTAATCTTTATATTTGACTATTAGTGGAGCATTACACTAAGGGCAATCCTATGGTTCATTATGTGTAACTTTTGAATCCCTTGTGAGAGTAAGTGTAATTGGATTCTTGTACCCATTATTTTATGAATTGCTTAATTGTGAGTGATTATGGGTAACTCTCTTGTTGTGAGGGGTACATATTTGATGAATATGGGTTATTTGTATGATGTCCTTGATTGAATGACAAGTATGAGTTTTCCAACTAGGAGAGTCAGTTCTTGAGACTAGGATGTTTTAGAGTAGTATTCCTAAGCTTTCAATTGTGTTTGTAACATGCTCAGAATAGAAACTTGCAATCGGTGTAGTCATTGTATTTCTAGCTTGAGTGTCTTGCATTTATTAAAACTGTAGAATCTACATCTCATTATACTTAGAGTGAAGAGTTTTTCGAGGATTAACAAGTCTATAAGTGTGGGGTGGTAATGTTAGGTGTATTTATGCATTCTAGTGTCATTATTCTAGCCTTTTAGCCTTGTTTTGAGGATGATTCATGTGATATATGGGTGGATAATGAGATAAATGTGTATCATAGTGTTAAATCATGTGTTATGATGTGCAAAGTGAGTTTCAAACAAGTTCGTACCTAAAAGATTCATTTAGAGTTCAACCAGGAAAACTAGTTTTACTAACTTGACCTAGGTGCTTGTCTAGTTGATTCCGATGGATTCTATTGTGTTTAAAGTGTTGAAAACAGTTTTTACGTGCAATTATATGTGAAAAAACTTGTTGATAATTCTCAAGGGTCAATCGTATGAAGCCAAGGGTCAAAACAATGAGTTAAAGATCAAAGTGTAATTAGCCTAAGCTTAGCTCGTGTTTCTAGTTCGTCATGTTGGATATTGTTTTGTTTTGAGATCTAAATTGTTTTGTTTAATGTTATAGGATTATTTTTGAATGTATTATGATGATATATGAAGGATATACAAGCTTCAAATAAAGTGGTAACAACTTAAAAAGGCTTGGAATGGCTCAAGCAAGGCACAATACGCAGATTGATGCACTTTTGGACCCATGGAATGTCTTGAGCGCGTGTGAATTGTAGGAGTGACCAATGGACTCTTAAAATACACAAATGGATTAATAAGAGTCTCAAAATAGTAACCAACAAGCGAATTGTGGTACAAAAGTAGATTAGCTCATGACGCGGGCTCATTTTGTTGCTCTTGTGCCTTAGGAAAATTCTGAATAACAAATTCCAGAGAGGTAGGGAAATTTGGAGGTGACGCCTCACCTGGAATGGGGATCTACCCAGGGCAGCGACCCACCTAGTCCCAGGCTCAATAACTGAAGGGTTTCTTGTCCAACAAGGAAAGGGCTTTCTCCTATACTATAAATACATGTTGTATCACGTTTTTACACATCTTTTAGCATATTTTGCAGAGCAAAGGGATGCTACAACTTCTTCATTAATTTTTTATTTTTTTTACTTTTTTCATTCATATTTTTAGTCATTAATTACTATTTTGTAATTACGATTATGACTATGCGTGGATAAACGCCCTTTTCAGGGTTAAAGCCTAAGACATGATTACTTTTGTGTTGATTTAAGTTCGTTTGCTTTGCTTATCAATATTGGTTATGTGTTCATCTTTGATTTAACTATTTTAAGGATATGCGACCCTTAGAATATATCAATTGTCGACCTTTTGATCTCAGGAGACGGAATAGGGGATAGAACATGGAGATAAGCAAAGTATGGGTTTTATTCTTTTATAAAATAAAGAATTGAACTTAGCACCTAGGAAAGGAGTGTACTTAGGAGCCTTACTCTATTCAAACGCAGTATGATAGCTTAAATAACCTAATTGGATCATTATATCCTCTCTCAATAATGTAGTTTTAAGGTTCAACTTAGGTAAAGGATTACAGGTTGGGAAACCATAATCATGCAATTAACCTTACAAATCTACAACCAAGATAAGCAAGTTAATGAACAAAATTCAAGACATAGTATGATTGTCAAAGTGCTTCAACCCTGGGTTTTCTCCCATTGATTGTCACAAAATCTTTACTTTCCGAATTGTTTACTTTACTTAAAAATTCCGAACTATCTTTTGGTTACTCTCATATAAATTGAATCTAAAATTTGAACTGAAATTGAATTATTGCTAAATCAAGCCTCTGTGGGATCGATACTTGGCTTCTTGAAGGCCACTTTACTACTTAATTTGACTGCATACACTTGCATGTGCATTTGGATGCTGTCAATTGGGATTTGGTAGAACAAAGCTCTGAACCCTAGCAAGAATTTCACCAACGCAAGAGAGAAGAAATCCTTCTCCCCAGAATTCCTCAAATCCAAGAAGACCATGAAGCTATTGCTCCAATGGCTAAAGAACAAGCAGCCTAAAGGACAGTTAGGGAAATGGCAGTCCCACTTCCGACGAACTTGACTTCCCAATTCAAACACCGACTGCTGAGGGAATTTTGAGTTTAACAACAACATGGTGCAGCTTCTTATAAGAAGTAGAAAGTTTGAGGGCTTTCACACAAGGATCCATAATTCTACTTGCAGACCTTCAGTGAGCTTACTGATACATTCACTCCAACTGGGTGACTCCAAATTATGTTAGGCAGACACTGTTTCCCCATTCACTTTAGGGGGAAGATAAATGGTGGTTGAATACGGAGCCAGCCAATTAAATCACATTATGGGATAACTTAGCCTAAAAGTTCCTTATCAAATTCTTTCCATCAGGAAAGACCGCAAGACTTTACAGTGAAATAGTGATCTTCAAACAAAAGCCTGATAAAAACCTTTATCGTGCTTTGGAATGCTTCAAGGATCTTCTTCAGGAGTGTCCTCACCACCAACATTCCAATGAGGTACTTACTCATACTTTTGTAGAAGCTCTTGATCACATTACAATGATTTTCCTAGATTCAGTCGTAGGTGGTCAAGCACTGGAATTGACTTATTATGAGTTGTACACATTGTTGAATAGCATATCCCAAAGAAATAAAGAGTGACATTCAGATTCTAAAAGCACCACGAAAAGAATAGAAGAAGTTTTAGAGGTGGACCAATTCACTGTCTTGTCAGCACAGGTATCTGCCTTACAAAATTTAATCAACACTCATTTTAGAGGCATGAAGTTGGGAGTAGCACAACCTGCAGCCATAGTCAATGCCATCCAACAAGCTGTAGGTTGGTGTGAAGTATGCAGAAATAGTGGTCATGCGGCTACCATGCATGCTTCAAATCCAAAATTTGTGATGTATATAGGAAATGCTAAAAGGCCTAATTATGGTAATGCCTACAACATGAAGTGTGAAACTCAACCACCAAATCAGTCGTGGAATTCCCACAGCCACAGGCCCAATCGAATCAGTCAATGTGAAACATGGAAGAAATGTTGAAACAAATCTTAGCTTGTCAAGCACAATTGGTTGCAAATCTAAAAAGTCAAACGGAAGATTTAAAAAATCAACAAGTGGACACAAGAATTTTAGAGTTGCAAGTGGGCTAATTATCACAGGTACTGAATAAAATACCACAAGGTGGGTTGCCAGCAGTTAGAGAAACTCCAAAATAGGTTATGGAAATCACCTTGAGGAGCGGTAAGGATCTTCAAGGAGGACCTCCAAAGGCAACAAATGAGGTAGATTCTAAGGTTGTGACCAAATAAGTTCCTGAAGAAGTTTCTAAAAATTCAAGGAAGTCTGAGTACTTGAGACTAAAAGTTGCTAAACCAGAAGTGAAGAAGACACTGCCATTACCTTACCTCAAAGGAAAATATAAGCAAAGGAGGATGCCATGTTCAAAAAGTTCATTGATACATTCAAAGAGCTCCATATTAACTTACCTTTGTTAGATATTTTGCAGAGTATGCCTAATTATGCAAAGTACTTGAGGGATGTGGTGGATAAGAAGGTGAAATAGTAAGATATGAGAGAAATAAATCTCACTGAAGAGTATCGTGGGATAATAACACATAAAATCCCCAAGAAATTAAAAGATCAGGGGAAGTTTTCCATCTCAATCCAAATTGGGAGTAAAGAGGTTCATGCACTGAGTGACTTGGGGGCAAGCATAAATTTGATTCCCCTATCATTGTTTAAAACATTAGGCTTAGGGGAGCCTAAATCAACACCCGTGGTTATACAACTCGCGGATGGATCCATTATATATCCGAAAGGTATAATAGAGGACGTCTTTATAAAGGTTGGTAAATTCATTATACCTGCTAAATTTTTTGTTCTTGATTTTGAGGAAGATGAGCAGGTACCAATCATCTTGGAGCATCCATTCTTAGCTACTGAAGGGTCCCTAATTGATGTGAGAGAAGTCACGCTCAAAATGAGGGTAGTGTATCAAGAGGTGGTAGTTGATGTTTACAAAGAACCTATTGAAAAGTCCCGATGCAAAGATTTATATGTGATAAATGCTACTGAAGGGGAAAAGTGCAGGGTGGTTAATCCACCAAAGACCTCTTCGAATTACCTAATTAAGCGGGCAAAGTTGAATCCACTCTTTCCCAACAAGATGAAGGTTGAATTTAATAAGGATATTAACTTAGAGAGTGCAAATTCAAGAGGTCTGAAGCGAATGAAAAATGGCTCCTAAAAGGGAGTAAAAGGGTGAAGGAATATGGTTTAGTTGACTTGGGTCGTGCTGTGACTCTAAACCAGGCGCTTCTTGGGAGGAAACCCATGTTAAAGTAAGTATGTTTTCATTTTAGTTTTTATTTCACGTAGTTTTTATTTTTGGTCAAGTCACAGGTTAATGGGAAGTCTGAGTACCATAAACTTGAGCTAAGGAGCATGGAAAAGACTTAGTGTGGGTTCCATGGATCTCGTATACGTGTAAAAATGCTACTAGAAAGGTCTAAAGGCCTCAGGGAGTACTTCTATCTCTTACCTTTAAAATTCACTTTGGGGACAAAGTAGATTTTTAAGTGTGGAGTGGGGAAATTCCCAAAATTTGGCTCAATTTAAAAAATTTTGTGTAAGATATTTGAGTTGGTATTATTTTTGATTGCATGATGCAAGTGGGTTTGTTTGTAAAAACATGTCGATTGAATGGATTACAACTTCTGAAACTCTTAGGCTCCTGTTTATGACTCTGGTACTTGTTGGCTTAATTTTGAATTTGTTCTATAGTTTGATTGGGAGTCTATGATGATCCTATTAAGTTGAGAATGTGCCATGTGTGATGTGAGTTTTTGTATATTCCTTGTTGCATATGATGTCTAAAACTTTCCCGGTGTGTGTGTAAAGCGAAATAAAGAGTGTGGGATTAGGAGATGAATTAGGCATTTCTTTGATAGCATTGTTTTATACCTTTTGTTTGTCCTACCCTTATGCATTATCATAGATAATGTAACACCCTAGTTTTCTAAATCAGAATACTACACGGTGCTTATGACCCCAAAGGACCACAAGCTAACCCATGACTGATATCTGTACCTGTGCACTGCAATATATAATGTAATAATGCGAAAAACATGAACATGTAGGCCATAATGTTCAACTGAATAAAGCATCTATAAAATTGAAACATTCGTGTGGGTGAAAGATACCCAAAACAACTAAAAACTGAATCTGAAAGCTAAATCTTAGCATAAATCCAAAAGCCTCTAAGTACTGTCTAAAATAAGGAATTGAAGGAACATGTCTCCAACTAACTCCGTAAAACTAAACTGAAGAAATAAATGAATAAATTAAATAATGTCGTCCTCGAATGAAGAGGACTCACTGTAACTCTATATGCTGAATACAACTGCTACTGCTGGTCTAGGACTCGTGCCTCCGAACCTATGGTGTAACATGAAAAGCAAGAACCATAGCACAAATGCATCAGTACAACTAGAGTACTGAGTATACGAGTTAGGTAGGCTAATGCAAGGGTTTACGTGCATAAATAATACTACTGACTGACTGATATGAATGTAAGAGTACAACCATACATACATAGTAACTAAGATCATGAGTACGTGATGGTTAAATTTGTACGCTAATACATGGCTAGAACTGTAGTTCTGATAACATGGATAACTGTATCTGACAGCCCTAAATCTGGTTGAACTCTCTGAGTTCCGTGCTATAACTGAATTTGAATGTATCTAAAAGTCCTGGTATACTGATATCTGAAGAACTGTCTGAGTTCTTTTACTGAGACTGATACTGAAATTGTGGGAGGTAGTTGTTTAACCGACATGCCCCATATGTGCCATTATGGCTAAGATAGGGTCTAATCTCTGCTCTGAATGGAAGGGTGTCAATACCGCGCTACTGGTAACGACAACATGTGAGCAACCCACATATAACAGGTAACTCTAGTAAGAACGGTGGGAAACCTCATTTAACAGTTTAGGCCACCTCATCTACCCTCATATAACAGGATGCGATGTCTAACCCTATGCTGGCTACATAGTTCTGGAATGCAAGGATGACTGCTAAGAATCACAACCTCATATACAGGTGAGTTCTCATCCTTGGGTTCACTTAATTCTAACTCCTACTCCCATCTGAAGATACTAAACATGATTCAACTGACTGTACATGGACAGATTAACTGACTTCCGTTGACTGACGGAGTAGTACTATTATCTGATAGTTAATTCGGATCATGAGATTTTTTAGGTTTCCTGAGTCACATGACTGAATGAGTTCTATAGATTATATCTTGACTGAGATTATCGTGACAACATGACATGTCTCTAGGCACACAGCTATGTTTTTCAGGTACGAATACCCCCAGAACTCGATAGAAGAAAACTGACACACATGACACGACTTGATCACAAGATTGGAGTCCATAATTCGTTATATCATAAGTAGGGGATAGTATACTTCATGTATTTAATCAACACCTCAAACATGGTAGGGAAAGCATAGATATAATTTGCACACAAAATTCATATTTCCATCATCATACATACTTTATTCCATCACCATAAAAATACATAAACAGCATGGGCATTCATATTTAAGTATATCGCTAACATGGACTTGTCATTTTGATATCATGAAATCATGGAAATATGAACTTCTAACATGCTAGGAATTTTATCAAACACCTTACATGCATTGTTCAAGGCATAGGTGGATTTCATACTTGCATTAGTTCAACCCACCCAAAGTTCATGATTTTCAACCAACAATCACACATATTCCATGAAAAACATCCTTAGATATCATCTTGAAATTTGAACAATAATCATTAACGTGTACATTCTTATATCACCACAAAAGTTTACAAAATAACATTTAAAAGCATGTTTCTTGAACTCTATGAATGAATTGAATCCATAGATGAACACTATGCATACCTTAAAGCCTGATCTTGAAAGAGATCTAATATTTCTGAAGGTTCCTGAAGAAATCCTTAGGCTTTCCCTTGATTTTTCTTGACTAGGATTTAACCCCTTTGGGAAAGAATGTTCTTGTTCCTGAGGAGATAATTTTGAGAGGAAATCCTAATCTTGTAGTTGAAAGTGTATCAGAGAGCTTTTTGAGATGTTTTAACTAAATAGAATGGAAGATAATAAGTTCCTTGAGGGTTATAAGTCGTGTGAAGTGAAGGAAAAAGACAAAAATACCCTTATGAAATAAATTCCTTGTTGTTGAAAATAATAGCTGACGATATTTATGACAAGGCGTCAAAAATATGGTAAGACGTCAAAAATATCGTCACTCAGAAATTGGAATTAATGGTTTCTGCCTAAGTCTGATGACCTTCATGGTAGGGCGTCACAAATATGGTAAGCTACCACGAATCTCGTCACTTAGGAGCTGGTTTCTGCATAAGGCTGACGACCTTCGTGGTAGGGCATCACAAATATGGTAAGCTACCACGAATTTCATCACATAGGAGTTGGATTCTTCCTAAGGCTGACGACCTTCATGGTAGGGCATCACAAATGTGGTAAGCTACCACGAATGTTATCACACAAGAGTTGGATTCTACCTAAGGCTGACGACTTTCATGGTAGGGCATCACAAATGTGGTAAGCTACCACGAATGTTATCACACAAGAGTTGGATTCTACCTAAGGCTGACAACCTTCGTTGTAGGGCATCACAAAAATGGTAAGCTACCACGAATGTCGTCACTTAGGATCTGGTTTCTACCTAAGGCTGACGGCCTTCGTGGTAGGGTGTCACAAATGTGGTATGGTATAACAAATGTCGTCACACTGTTTCTAGCCTGACATGATGGAGTAAAATAGGAATAACTCTTTTCTCTGATATCGGATTTAGGCAAAATTTGTATCGTTGGAAAGCTAATTCAATTATATATATTTTGATAGGTAATAATATCAAAAATACAAGTATAATGATAGATATTCTCATTTGAAGTTGACTATACCAATATCTTTCTCAAGAATTCAATCGGTAAGGAATGTTTTGATTTGTCTGATAGCTGGGAGTTATTTGAAGCATTAATATACATCTAACTTACTCATAAAACTATAAAAGAACCATGATGTACTATGCATGAGCTTGGTACATGTCTTTAATATTGGTTTGGATTTTTTGGGGTAGTACAATATCTCCCCCTTGGAAACATTCGTCCTCGAATGATGACTGCTTGAGAGGGGAGAAAAGATAAAATGATGCATACACTGATCATGCTCAACTAGCACATGATTTTAGGATTGAATTGAATTTTAAACTGAATATAGCCCAACTGAACATGCATATCTGATGTATGACTGATAAGCTGAACTCATGAATGCATGATAAGCTATGCACTGATACTTGATACCAATTTTATACTGGAATTTTGAACATGTAACTGAAGAAGCTTAAGGAAAATGGTTACCTCGAGCTAAGTCTAAATTAGCAGAGTAAATATGAGGGTATTTGGTTTGCATGTCTGCTTCTGCTTCCCAAGTAGCTTCCTTCATGGACTGATTCCGCCAAAGAACCTTGACTAAACGGACTTCTTTGTTCCTCAGCCTACGAATCTGATAGTCAAGGATTTCAACTGGAATCTCTTCATAAAAGAGGCTATTTTGAATGTAAACGCTCTGAATAGGAACTACAACTGTTGGGTCACCTCTGCACTTCTTGAGAAAAGAGACATGGAAGACTAGATGAACTGAGGCTAGATCTGAAGGCAATTCGAGCTTATAGGCTACCTTGCCGAAGCGACTGAGAATCATAAAGGGACCAACATATCGGGGATTGAGCTTTCCCTTCTTTCCTAATCTATTCACTCCCTTCATGGGAGAGATCTTGAGATAGACATAGTCATCGACCTTGAATTCGAGATCCTTTCTACGAACATCCGCATAAGACTTCTTTTAGCTCTGAGCAGCCCGGAGTCTTTCTCTGATCAACTGAACTTTCTCTAAGGCATCAAATACTAAGTCATGCCTTATGACTACGGTCTCACTAACTTTAAACCAACCAATCGGATACCTACATCTCCAACCATAGAGAGCTTTGAATGGAACCATCTGAATACTGGAGTGATAGCTGTTGTTGTATCCAAACTCAATCAAAGGCAAGTGGTCATCCCAGATCCCTTGAAATCAGTTTCACACTCCCTTAGCATATCTTCTAGAGTCTAAATGGTCCTTTGTTCTTGACCATATGTCATAGGATGAAACAGACTACTGAGATAAACTTGGGTACCAAGACCCTTTTGGAACGCTTTCCAGAAGTGAGAGGTGAACTGGGTACCTCTGTCTGAGATGATAGATAGTGGAACACCATATAATCTGACCAACTCGTTGATATAGAGCTTGGCATAATCCTCAGCTGAGTAAGAGGTACGAACTGTTAGGCTCATGTTTATGACTCTTGTACTTTTTGGCTTAATTTTGAATTTGTGCTATTGTTTGGTTGGGAGTTTATGATGATCCTATTAAGTTGAGAATGTTCCATGTGTGATGTGAGTTTTTGTATATTCCTTGTTGCATATGATGTCTAGAATTTGCCCGGTGTGTGTGTAAAGCGAAATAAAGAGTTTGGGATTAGGAGATGATTTAGGTATTTCTTTGATATCATTGTTTTATACCTTTTGTTTGTCCTACCCTTATGCATTATCATAGTTAATGTAACACCCCCATTTTCTAAAACGGAATGCTACATGGTGCTTATGACTACAAAGGACCACAAGCTAACCCATGACTGATATCTGTACCTGTGCACTACAATATATAATGTAAAAAAGCGGAAAACATGAACATGTAGGCCATAAAGTTCAACTGAATAAAGAATCTGTAAAATGATAACATCCGTGTGGGTGAAAGATACCCCAAAACAACTAAAAAATGAATCTGAAAGCTAAATCTGAACGTTAATCCGAAAGCCTCTAAGTACTGTCTAAAATAAGGAGTTGAAGGAACATGTCTCCAACTAACTCCATAAAACTGAACTGAAGAAATAAATGAATAAATCAAATAATGTCATCCTCAAATGAAGAGGACTCACTGCAACTCTGTATGATGAATGCGACTGCTACTGGTGGTCTGGGACTCGTGCCTCTGAACCTATGATGTAACATAAAAAGAAAGCACCATAGTGCAAATGCGTCAGTATAATTGGAGTACTGAGTATATTAGTAGGGTAGGCTAATGCAAGGGTTTACGTGCATGAATAATACTACTGACAGACTGATATGAATGTAAGAGTACAAACATTCATACATAGTAACATAGATCGTGAGTACGTGATGGCTAAATTTGTACGCTAATACATGGATGGAACCATAGTTCTAATAACATGGATGACTGTATCTGACAACCCTTAATCTGGTTGAACTCTCTGAGTTCCTTGCTATAACTTAATTTGACCGTATCTATCAGTCTTTGTATACTGATATCTGAAGAACTATCTGAGTTCTTTTACTGAAACTGTAGAAGGTAGTTATTTAACTGACATGCCCCATATGTGCCGTTATAGCTAAGATAGGGTCCAATCTCTGCCCTGATTGGAAAGGTGTCAATACCGCGCCACTATTAAGGACAACATGTGAGCAACCCTCATAACAGGTAACTCTAGTGAGAACGGTGGGAACCCTCATATAACAGGTTAAGCTACCGCATCTACCCTTATACAATAGGTTGCGATGTCTCAACCAATGCTGGCTACATAGTTCTAGAATGCAAGGATGACAGCTAAGAATCACGCCCTTATATACAGGTGAGTTCCAATCCTTGGGTTCACTCGGTCCTAACTCCTACTCCCATCTGAAGAGACAAAACATGATTCAACTGATTGTACATGGATAGATTAACTGAATTCCATTGACTGAAGGAGTAGTACTATTATATGAGAGTTAACTTGGATCATGAGATTTCTGAGGTTTCCTGAGTCACATGACTGAATAAGTTCTATAGGTTATAGCTTGACTGAGATTATCGTGACAACATGACATGGATCTAGGCACATAGCTATGTTTTTCAGGTACGAATACCCCCAGAACTCGATAGAATAAAACTGACACACATGACATGACTTGATAACAATATTGGAGTCCACAATTCACGATATCATAAGTAGGGGATAGTATACTTCATATATTTAATCAACACCTCAAACATGGTAGGGAAACCATGGATATAATTCGCACACAAAATTCATATTTCCATCATCATACATACTTCATGCCATCACCATAAGAATACATAAATAGCATGGGCATTCATATTGAAGTGTATCGCTAACATGGAATTGTCATTTAGATATCATAAAATCATGGAAATATGAACTTCTAACAGCCTAGGCATTTTATCAAACACCTTACATGCATTCTTTAAGGCATAGATAGATTTCATACTTGCATTAGTTCAACCCACCCAAAGTTCATGATTTTCAACCAACAATCACATATATTCCATGAAAATATCCTTAGATATCATCTTGAAACTTGAACAACAATCATCAACATGTACATGATTATATCACCACAAAATTTTACAAAATAACATTTAAAAGAATGGTTCTTGAACTCTATGAACGAATTGAATCCATAGATAAACACTACGCATACCTTATAGCTTGATCTTGAAAGAGATCTAATGTTTCTGAAGGTTCCTGAAGAAATCCTTAGGCTTTCCCTTGATTTTTCTTGACTAGGGTTTAACCACTTTGGGAAAGAATATTCTTGTTTTTGAGGAGATGATCTTGAGAAAAAACCCTAATCTTGTGGTGGAAAGTGTATAAGAGAGTTTTTTGAAATGTTTTAACTAAAGAGAATGGAATATAATATGTTCCTTGAGGGTTATAAGTCATGGGACATGAAGGGAAAAGACCAAAATACCCTTATAAAATAAATTCCCAGTTGGTGAAAATAATAGCTAACGACATTTGTGACAAGGAGTCAAAAATGTGGTAAGCTGTTAAAAATCTCATCACACGGAAGCTGGAATTGATGGTTTCTTCCTAAGTCTGATGACCTTCGTGGTAGGGCATCACAAATAGGGTAAGCTACCACGAATATCGTCACTTAGGAGCTGGTTTCTGCCTAAGGCTGACGACCTTTGTGGTAGGGCGTCACAAATGTGATAAGCTACAATGAATGTCTTCACACAAGAATTGGATTCTGCCTAAGGCTAACAACCTTCATGGTAGGGTGTCACAAATGTGGTAAGCTACCATAAATGTGGTCACACAAGAGTTGAATTCTTCCTAAGAGTGACAGCCTTCGTGGTAGGGTGTCACAAATATGGTAAGCTACCATGAATTTCTTCACTTAGGAGCTGGTTTCTGCCTAAGGATGATGACCCTCGTGGTAGGGCATCACAAATATGGTAAGCTACCACGAATGTCATCACACAGTTTCCAGCCTGACATACTGGAGTAAAATAGGTATAAATCTTTGCTCCGATATCGGATTTAGGAAAAATTGGCATCGTTGGAAATCTAATTCAATTATATATATGTTGATAGGTCATGATCTCAAAAATTCAAAGTATAATGAGAGATATGCTCGTTTGAATTTGACTATACCAATATCCTTCTCAAGAATTCAATCGGTAAGGAATGTTTTGATTCGTCTGATAGCTGGGAGTTATTTGAAGCCTTAATATACATCTAACTTAGTCATAAAACTATAAAATAACCATGATGTACTATGCATGATCTTGGTACATGGCTCTAATATTGGTTTGGATTTTTTGGGGTATTACAGTTAACCCCTATTGAGCCTTTATCTTTTTCTTGGGCAACCTCATAAGTAGCCTAATCCCTTCTTTGATAGACCATAATTTGATTCAAAAATCTCCTAAGTTCTTTAATGAAAAATTGAACTAGTAAGAGGAGTTTGATAAATTGAATAATAAAAAGGTAAAATTGATGCCCCAAGGTAATGGTTATTGGTTTTTATAACTGATGTGTGGTGGATAGTTGAGATATAATTTATGCTAGAAATATTACCATGATTGTGAATAAGAGAAAAGTTGATTCTTGTGGTAGTAAACTATGTGTCCACCAAGTATTTGTGAAAATGCTTATAAGAGATGAGGAAATAATAAAAGATATGAGTAGACAAAAATGATGTAATTTGATTGTTAGAGAGTGGTTTTAACTGTATAATGTGGTGTATTAAAGCACTTAGAGAGGTTAGTCACTATTCCCCAAATAGTTCCTACCCGTCCCTTTGCCTACATTACAACCCAAAAAAGTCCTAATTGATCCTAAGCTTTACATTCGACTATTAGGGGACCATTACACTAATGGAAATCCTATGGTTCATTCTGTGTAACTTGTGAATTCTTTGGGAGAGTGAGCATAATTTGATTCTTGTACCCATCACGTTCTAAATTGCTTAATTGTGAGTGGTTATGGGTAACTCTCTTGTTGTTAGGGCACATGTTTAATAAATGTGGGTGATTTATATAATGTCTTTGATTGAATGATTTGCATTATTTTGCCAACTTGGTGAGTAAATTCTTAAGGCTATGATGTTTTGGAGTAGTGTTCATAAGATTTTAATTGTGTTTATAACATTCTTAGCTTAGTAACTTGCATTCTATGTAGTTCTTGTAGTGCTAGCTTGTGTGTCTTGCATTTAGTAGAAGTGTAGAGCCCCCATAGTTGATGATTATTATATTTAAGAGTTGTTCGAGGACGAACATAGCTTTAAGTGTGGGGTGGGGATGTTGGGTGTTTTTATGCCCTATGGCATTGCTATTCTAGCTTATTTAGCCTTGTTTTTAGGATTATTCTCTGCTATATGGGTTGATAATGAGATAAATGTGTATAAAAGAGTTAAATCATGTGTTTATAAGGTTCCAAGTAAGTTTGTTCTTGAAAGTCTCATTTAGAGTTCAATCCGGACGACTAGCGTTTCTAGCTTGAGCTAGGTGTTTGTCTAGTCTTTCTTGTTGGATTCTATTGTGTTATATGTTTTCCTTATGGTTTTAAATGTGGTATTATATGTGTAACAATTTTTTAGGAGTGTACAAAGTTCATATGAGTCAAACAAAGAGTGGGAACTTGAAGTGAAAGATCATGGAATTCAACCTAATCTAAGCTCTGGTTTTTTATTCATCGTAATGGGTTTAGTGTTGTTTGTGCTTCTAATTCGTGTGGTGTGATGATTTATAATACTTTTGGATACGAATAAGATTAGTCTTGAATATCATGATAAAGATTCCACAAGACAAAGAATGAAGAAGGAAGCACCAACACTTAACCAAAATTGAGGACAACTTCCAGAGAGTGCATGCGTTTAGCAGGCGTCGCATGCTCTAGTCCTGTGCAATACAGGGTGAGGAACATAATCCATTCCATATGAATATAGGGATCAATGTATTCTCCACTCTATACCTGGGTGTTTTAAGCTAATTTGACTCCTACACGGACTTGGCTTACCCTTCTGTTATATATACATGTTGTATCATGTTTTTACACATATATTGACATATTTTGGAGATCAAGGGGATGATACAACTTCATTATAAGTTTTTTATTAATTTTAGTTAGTTCATACATGTTTTAAATCATTAATTACAATCTTGTGATTACGATTATAACTATGCATGGCTAAACGCCCTCTTCCGGGGTTGAAGCCAAGAACATGATTATTATTGCTATGGATTAAGTTTGTTTGCTTTGCTTATAAATATTGGTTGTTTGTTTATTCTTATTATAACAATTTTAAGGATTCGCGACCCTTATAATACATCCATTGTCAACCTTGTGAACTCGGGAGAGGGAATAAGGCGATAAAACATAGGAATAAGTAGAGTATGATTCTTCATTCTTTATAAAATAAGAAACTTGAATAAGTATCTAGGATAGGGATGTACTTATATACCTTACTTGATTCATATGTAGGATGATATTTTTTAAGAACTTAAGTGAATTATTACATCCCCGCTCAACGATGTTGGTGTAAGGTTCAACTTAGGTAATAGAATAGAGGTTGGGAAACTATAATTACACAATTAACCCTACGAATCAACAACCAAGATAATCAAGTTAACGAATGAATCCAAAAGAATAATATGATTGGTCCAAGCACTTCAACCCTGGGTTTTCTCTTATTGATTGTCTTAAGACCTTTACTTTCCGCATTATTTTGTTTTAATTTACAATTTACAAACTCTTTATTTGGTTACTCTCGCATCAATTGAATCTTAAGTGTGAGCTGAAATCTAATAGTTTCCAAATCTAGTCTATGTGGGATCGATAACTCGGCTTTCTTGAAGGCCACAATATTACTTGGTAGACCACGTAAACTTGTGTGTGCTCTTGGGTTCTGTCATCTTTGCACTCTGATATCGATTAAGGTGAAACTAGATGCATTGGAAAGAAAACTCAAAAACCTTTCATTTGATATATAATAGGACACCTGATTCAATATATTCTAGGAGATATACCCATATAAATTGGACTCTATCAGGAGCATCCATCAAAACTCGATCGATGGAAAAGTCTTCAACTCGTCTTTGAGTTAGGAGGGTATTATGATCTTGATTCATATACAAAGATATTCCCATACCATATATTTGATAATCACACATATATATACATAGAATAATTAGGGTCATGTTTGTACCCATAGGAAAAACTATTTGAATTTTAGCCCAAAAATGTCGGGTGTTACATTATCTCCCCCTTGGAAAAATTCAACCTCGAATAAGAATGGTTAGATTGAGAACCATGAGGCAACTGAGATTGTATACTGAACATTCATGACTTAGGACATGATTTCATAACTGAGTCTTAAACATGATACATGAAATGAACTGATTTCGTGAATGCATGCAATAACTTGAGAATGTTTTTATAGATGGAACTGAGAATGGGAAAGAGACAATTTAAGGAAAACTGTTACCTAAAGATTAGTCTGAGTTTGTGGAGAAAATATGAGGGTACTTGGTACACATACTGGCTTCTGCTTCCCAAGTAGCTCCCTCAACGGACTGATTCCGCCATAGAACTTTGACCAAGGGAATTTCTTTGTTCCTTAGTATACGAATCTAACGATCTAGAATCTCAACTGGGACTTCTTCAAAAGAAAGGTTATCCTGGATATCCATACTTTCTAATGGAACAACAAATACTAAATCACCAATACACTTCTTTAACAGGGAAACGTGGAATACAGGATGAATGGATGCAAAATCTACAGGAAACTCTAGCTCATAAGCTACCTTCCCAAAATAGTTCAAGATTCTACAAAGGACAACATTCGGGGATTGAGCATCCCCTTCATTCCTAATCTCTTCACTCCCTTCATGGGCAATATTTTCAAATAGACTAAATCACCAACATCAAACTTAAGGTCTCTCCACCTCACATCTGTAAAAGATTTCTAACGGCTTTGGGTTGTCTCCAGCCTCTCCTGAATCATCTTAACTTTCTCCGTCACCTCAAACACTGAATCTGTCCCTATCAAAGGAGCTTCACCAGCCTCAAACCAACCAATAGGATACCTACATCTCCTTCCATTGAGAGGCTCAAATGGAGCCATCTGAATACTGAAGTAATAACTATTGTTGTAGGAAAAATTAATTAAAGGTAAATGGTCATCCCAACTACCTTTAAAATCAATAACACATTCTCTCAACATGTCCTCTAAGGTATGAATGGTCCTCGCTGCCTGACCATCTGTCTGAGGATGAAAAGTTGTACTGAGATGAACTTGGGTACCAAGACCCTTCTGAAAAGCTTTCCAAAAGTGAGAGGTAAACTGGGTACCTCTATCTAATATGATAGGCAACGGAATCCCATGCAAATTAACCAATTCCCTAATATAAAGTCTAGCATAATCCTTAGATGAGTACGATGTATGAACTGGTAAGAAATAAGTTGATTTGATCATTTGGTCTACAATGACCAAAATCAAATCATGCTGAGAACGCGTACGAGGTAAACCTATCACAAAATCTATGTTCACCACTTCCCATTTCCCAGTGGGAATGTTGAACTCCTGCAATGTACCACTAGGCCTCTGGTGTTCAATCTTGACCTGCTGAAAATTAGAACACTTAGCTATAAACTCTTAAATATCTCTCTTCATACCACTTCACTAATAGACTTCTCGCAAATTGCGATACATCTTAGTGGCTCTTGGGTATATAGAGTAACACGCACCATGTGTTTTTGCTATGATTCACTACCTCAACCCATCAATACTCATAACACATTACTTTCCCTTGAAATGAAACACACCATCTCCCCCTAAGAGAAAACCTCTACTTTCTAATCTCTAATTGATTCCTTCTGCATAACCAGACTGGGATCCCTATCTTGCTTTTCCTTTACTTTGGCAACCAATGACTATTCCGAACCATTCTGAGCCCATACACTTTCTTAAGCTGTATCAACTAACCGAACACCTAATCTAGAAAACTAATGAACCTCCAGACTAACTTCTTCTTATCCTCCTCAACATGAGAAACGTTGCCAATAGACAATCGATCCAGGGCATCTGCCACTACATTTGCCTTGGACGAATGATACAACACACTCATATCATAATCTTTTAACAACTCAAGAAACCTTCTCTGATAAAGATTTAAATCTTTCTATAAGAAAACATACTGCAAAATTTTGTTATCTAAGAACACATCAACATGAACCCCATAAAAGTAATATCTCTGAATTTTTAAGGCAAAAACAATAGCTGCCAACTCGAGATCATAGGTAGGATAGTTCTTCTCATGGAGTTTAATCTGTCAAGAGGTGTAGGCTATGACCTTACCTCTTTTCTTTAAAACACAACCAAGACCAACTTTAGAAGCATCACATTAAACTACAAACTTATCTGAACCGTCCAACAAAGTCAATACTAGGGTTAAAGTTAGTTGAGTCTACAACTCCTGAAAACTCTTCTCGTAAGAATCTAACCATTAAAAATTGACTTTCTGTTGAGTCAATTGAGAAATGGGGGAAGCAATAGAATAAAACCCTTTAACAAACCGTCTGTAATAGCCGGCCAAACCCAAGAAACTCCTGATATCTGATGGAGAAATAGGTCTGGTCCAGTTTCTCACTGCTTCAATCTTTTGGGGGTAAAATGGAATGCCATAACCAGAAACATTATTTCTAAGGAAATCTACTGATCTTAGAAAAAACTCGCACTTACTGAACTTGGAAAACAACTGATAAGCTCTAAAAGTCTGCAACACAATTATCAAATGGTCGGCATAATCATTCTCACTACGGGAATAGAGAAGGATATCATCAATGAATACTATGACGAACATGTCCAAGTACTGCTTGAACACTTTATTCATCAAGTCCATGAAAGCTACAGGGGAATTCATTAGTCCAAAAGACAAAACTAGAAATTTAAAGTGACTAAACTGAGTTCTAAAGGTTGTCTTCAGAATGTCACATTATCTGACTCTAAGTAGATGATTACCAGATCTGAGGTCTATCTTAGAGAAGTGAATGGAACCCTGAAGTTGGTCGAACAATTCATTAGTCCTGGTGAGTGGATACTTATTCTTGATAGTAGCTTTGTTCAATTGACGGTAATCAATGCACATTCTGAGAGAACCATCTTTCTTACGGAAGAAAAGGACAAGTATGCACCATAGGGAAACACTCAGCCGAATGAAACCCTTGTTTAAGAGATCTTTCAACTGTGTTTTCAACTCCTTAAGTTCCGCTGGAGACATTCGATAATGCGGAATAAAGATAGACTGGGTATCTGAAGGAGATCTATTCTGAAGTCAATTTCCCTTTTGGAAGGAACTCTGGAAAGATCTTCAAGGAACACATTTGGAAATTCCCTTACTATTGAAGATGACTCGAGACTGGGAGTCTCAGAACTAGAGTCTTTGACTAGAAAAAAAATGGTACATGCACCGGTTAGATATCATTTTTCATGCCTTAAGATAAGAAACAATTTAACCCCTAAGCACTAAAGTACTACCCCTCCATTCAATAACTGGTTTATTAGGAAACTCAAACTGCACGTCAATTTTTGCAATCCACCGAGGCATAGTACGAATGGATCCAATCCATGTCGAGGATGACATCAAAATCAGTCAGATCTACTAAAGTGATTTTCTGAGATACTGTAACTAGGCAATTTCTATATACCCGTCTAGCTATAACAGATTTATCCACTGGGTAGACACTGAGAAAGGCTCTACTGATATTTTTGGACTAACACCAAAATTGAAAGATATATAGGGGGTTACAAAAGAAAGATAAACTCTGGGGTCTAATAAAACATACACATGAATATAAAAAACCTATAACATACTCGTAACCACATCAGGAGAAATTTCTTGATCATGTCGAGACTAGAGTACTTATAATTTGTTCTAGCCTAGGTCACTAGTTTCACTGGAGATGGGACCTTGCTGAGTCGAATGACTTACAGAAGCTAATGATAGGTTGTACTTGCCCGGCTGGCACAAATTATTTCCCCTATGAGCGACTACTGGACACTCTCTGATCATAAGGCCTTCCTTTCCACATCCAAAATATATATCACAACCAGCCTTACACACACCCTGATGATTCCAACCACACTTTCTACAGAGCTGATTAGTACGACCATTGTTCATACTACCCTGGGACTTAGAGCTTGGTTCTCTATCCCAACTGTCATTCCTGAACTTTAGAACTAGTGCGCTAGATGAAAATAGAGTTGGGGATGAGAAGTTTTGACAGAATTGAGAACGTTTTCCACCCTCTAGCCTCGGCTAAAAAAAGTTAAAACTGCCTGTCCTGGCCCATTTATTCTCTCTCTTTTTATACTTAAGCTTCTCTTCCTCAATCTACTGAGCATGAACCATAAGACTAGATAGGTCTATCTCCTTAATCAACATAGTAGTCTGACACTCCTTGACCACACTATCAGATACACCAGAAATAAACTAACTTGTTCTAGAACTATTATCAGCCACCATCGAAGAATCATACCTAGCCAACTTAGTGAACTTAAGTGAGTATTCATCCACACTCATATTACCTTGCTTCAAATTGATGAACTCCTGCACCATAGATTTTCTCAACTCTAAAGGAAAGAACTTGTCTAAGAAAGTCATGGAAAACACCTCCTACTCTACAGACCCTGCCTCAACACCCCTATCCTCCTTCCACTGCTTACACCAGGTGTGAGCTACATCCTTCAACTGGTATGAAGCCGACTACACACTCTCACTCAAAGTGACACCCATGATATCTATCACTTTTTGAACCATATCAAGAAACTCTTGTGGATCCTCCTCAGACTTGGATACTAAAAACAAAGGGGAATTCATTTGGGTAAAATCTCAAATCCTAGTTGCAGTTGTATTTGCCATAGGATTAGATGGGGCAATAGCCTGTTTATTGTTCTGAGCAGCTACTGAGTGAGTAAAGGTAGTAAAAGCAGCTTTGAATTTGGCATGAGAGACATGCTCATCCAGGGGATCTACCTGAACATGCAATGGTGTGGACTGGTTCACGCTCATTCATCTGTGGAGCTACTCATCCATAAGTGTGGAGTGCTTTACACCCATGCACGAGACTCTACTCAACTCGGCTTTTAGACTTTCTAGGATATTTTAAAAGCTTAGGCTCTGATACCAAGTTTTTTCATGACCCGAGGCTACACACTAGTCGTGACAATGGTGCTTACGACCACGAGGGTCACAAGCTAACCCATGAACAGATACCTATTGTGAGCACTGAATAAACAGTAATGAAACACATGAGCGGAAATAAACTATCATAGTACTAAAATTTGAACACTAAAAAATACATCAAAGTATGCCTGAACAACTGATAAAATACAAAAAACCAATTGTTTAACCAAAATGTCTAGTAATACTGAAGAAACTAATTACTGTCTAACTAATTGTCCAAACATCTGAAAGCCTCTAAACTAACTGAGGAGTTGATGGGATATACCCCCAACTAACTCCGACTAACTAAATAAAAATAAAATACTGAAATAACTGAATAACCATAACATGTACTCAAAGGATAAGGACTCACCACTACGGCTACTGAATTATGCTAAGTTGTCTAACTGTAGTTGGGAAACTGTGCATTCGAACCTATGATATAGGACATTGTAGCGCAAAGAAGATTATGTGGTCAGTACTTTTAATATACTAGTATATAAGATGAGGACAGGCTGATGTACATGGGGTACTATACATATGAAATAAGAACTAACTAAATAGAATGAGATAACTGAATATGAATGCATGAAAACTGTAATATCTAAGAATACAATACTAAGCGTTTATCTGTTATATTATTAAGATAAATCTATAATCTCAAAGTCTGAAAGATGTAAAACTAAATGTCTGAAAGTACGTACACTTAGTCAAACAAATATGAAATAAAAATACACTAAATACTATACTGAGACTGTGGGAGGTATCATCTAACAGACATACCCCAAGCTAAGATAATTAGGGTCCAACCTGTAACCCCATTTCAAAGGGTGTCTATACCGAGCCACGGGTACTAACACTGGCTATGTGGATCCACTACTATGATGTCCCAAAGGACTAGAGAGTCAGTCCTAAACTAGTGGGTGACCCCTAAGAGAGTGTCAATCTTAAATTGGTGGGTTACATCTCATAATCCTATGCTAGATACGTAGTTCTGGAACTTAAGGACTGCTACTAAGGACAAAGTCCTAACTGGCAGGTGATCCCCCATCCCTAGGTTTTCTCAATGCTAAATCCTACTCCCAACTAAACTGACACTGGTACTGAGCTGAAATAAACTCAGTTGAATGCTATTACATAACTGATAGTTCTCATTAGGAATATGAATGTCTGAGTATACTAATAAGATTCATAGATTAACTGTATGAGTACTTGAAAAGCTAAATTCATGAAAAACACGTAAGTATTCGGTGTTCATAACCCACCAGCACTGAATGGAAGTACTAACAATGTCATATAAATGATTTAAAACCATAATAGGGAATCATTATTCCAAACCCAAAACTTAGTCAATTCATCAAACACATAAGAGTCATGAACTTAAGAATTAGGATTGATAATGCATGCGAAAATAACATGATCACAAGTCTAAAATTATAAATTAGGTATTTAACATGAAGCTGTAAACTTTCAAAACATGTAATGGCTCATTCCACTTGAAAACACTCATAAACATAACTTGTAATCGAATTAACAAGAGATTCATGGAGATAGTTCAACTTAAACATGTAAAACTAATAATTTAAAAATAAAAAGAGGGTTCTTGGACCCTATGGGAGAAAGGAGCCCATGGATGAACAACTCACATACCTGGAATTTCTTGACTTTCAAGGAAAGCTTAAACTTTTAGGATTAAGAGATGACTTGAGAGAAAACCCTAATTCTAATGTTCCTAAGAGTACAGAGGGTTAATGGCCTCTAAAACTAATTGGAAATGGCTAAATACACCTATTTAATGATGTAAGTAAGGGGGAAGGGATTACTGTAGGAAAATTCCAAAATACCCTGAGAAACTGAATAAAAGTTTTTGGAATTTCCTTAGTTGATGACTTGGTTGATGGCTTGTCTACTATTTGACAACTTATCAGCCTAGTCACCAACTCCCCTTCATGTTCTGGTTATGGTTGATGACTCGGTTGATGGCTTGTCAACTAGTTGACATCCTATCAGCCTAGTCATCAACTCCTTAAGAGATACTGCCTAAGGTTTACGACTTTGGTTGATGGATTGTCAACTAGTTGACAGATTATCAGCCTAGTCGTCACCTTCTTCAGTGATTTTGCTTAAGGTTGATGACTTTGGCTGATGGCTTGTCAACTAGTTGACAGCTTATCAACCTAGTCACCTTCTTCTGTGATTCTGCTTAAGGTTGAAGACTTTGGTTGATGGCTTGTTAACTAGTTGATCGCTTATCATCCTAGTCATCATCTTTATTATAGATGGACATGCTGAGGTAAAATGGGCATAACTTTTCACTCCGATATATAGTAGGATACCTGAATTAATATATTATAGGAGATACACTCATCTAAATAGGACTGTAGCTAGAGAATCCATTAAAACCCGATCAATAGAAAAGTCATCAACTCATCTTTGAGTTAGGAGGGTATTATGACCTTGCTTCATATACAAAGATATTCCCACACCATATATTTGATAATTACACATATATATACATAGAATAATTGGATTCAAGTTTTTACGCATAGGAACAACCATTTGAATTATAGCCTAAAAATGTGAGGTGTTACCAATAAGGTGTTAAACATAAGGTGGAAACACCTTACCATCCCAAGCTGAGTGGTCAGGTTGAGGTCTCCAATTATGATATCAATTCAATCTTGGCGAAGATTGAATGCTAATAGGACAAACTGGGCTAGAAGGTTTGATGATGCATTGTGGGCTTATCAAACAACTCTAGATTTCTCCAAGTATCATCTTGTGTATGGAAAAGCATACCACTTTCCCATTGATCTTGAACATAAGGCATTGTGAGCATTGATAAGGCTGAATATAGAAAGGAGTGATGTAGCAAAATTAAGATTAGAACAAATGAATGAGATGGATGAATTCAATCTTTGCGACTATTAGAGCTCGGGTTTGTATAATGAAAATGTATAGTATTATCTTAACCAAAAGATTAAACATAGAGAATTTCCTTTTGAAGACTTGATCTTGCTGAACAATTCAAGACTTTGCTTGTTTCCTGGCAAGCTGAGGTCCAAATAGTCTAGACCATTCAATGTGGTGCGAGTCTTTCCACATGGTGAAACTAAGATAAAAGGGGATGAAGGTGTACCATTATAGTAAAATGGTCAACATGTGAAGAACTATATGCAAACTACACAAGAGATAGTGGAATGTGACAAGTTAAACCTTGATTAAGTCTAAGTAGCCAAGTGAGTTTCGACATGTCGCGATGTTAAGTTAGGAACTTCATGGGAGGCAACCTACGGTTTGTACTTTATATTGTTACAGGTTAATATTTGTTATAGGGATTGTCCAAGAGAAAAAAGTTGTTGGACTCTCCTCAAGACTGACCCCATGAGAGGATTGTATGATCGAGGAACTATCCCACGATTGTGGGTTTAGTCATCTGAGCCTTTTAGGTCAAAGTCCCTTAGGATGATATTTTTGGAACGATCCTACATGGGTCACCAAGATCATACCTAGATTTTATGATCAGGTTTCCCATCGTCTGATCAAACTACCATAAATCATCAAATAGGCATCGAACTTATAATTCTAAGGCATGATCATGGTCACGTATCACGATTGCCCTTAAGCATCATAGATTCTCAGTTATATTTTAATAAACTTTCATTGTACAGAGTTATCTATGATGGTTGTTTGATTCCACAATTGTATGTTTGTGTCATTTGATGTGTCCAGTTATTTTAATAGAGCTAAATCCCGACCCGGCCAAACTCAAAATTAAACCCTAAACTCTATACCTAAGACATCATTTCACTCATTACTCATTAAAAATGATTTTACCTCAAGTAGTAAGAAATTAAGAGAACATCCTTACTGATTTGCACCCATCTACCTCAAGCACACAAGTCATGAACCAAACCAGGGCCTGGCTGTTACGAGTTTCTCAAGTCCCACATGGACAGGAGATCACCCCCTGCACCTAACCAAACCAAACAGAACATCCCCCAATGTCGGATGAATTCCAAACATTTAATAAGATAGCATGTAGTAAATTTAAGAGGAATCAAAACATTTCTATCACAAATGATCGATGACTGGCCAAAAACCAACCAACATCACCTAATATCCATAGTAATCCAAACAAAGCCTTCTAAACAAAGAACCAAAACTAGTCTTGGTCTATACCTGTCCCCGACTCTAATAGACGACAAAGAGAATGAAAATGATAATGTTAAGGATAATGAAAGTATCTACCAACTCAAATCTAAGAGTGAAAGATGGTGAAATGCCTAAGCCTTAAGGGGATAGAAGCTCACCTTCACCGCAATGCAAAAAACCAAGCCGACTGACCTAACTCTATGCAACAAAAGTTGAAGTAGCTATAGAGCCTACATCGCGTGGGGATACAATGTTCAGAGATGGTTAGTGGGGTGAAAACTATCATGTAACTCAGGGATAAAGATAACATAATGCCATGATCAAATGTTCAAATTCATTCAAAATTAATGCATATATATACATATATATATCATATGTCGGGATATGGAACAAGGCTTAACATGCCTTTTTAAAATTTAGCATGTATTATATAGCTCTATAATTTTAACATTCAAAGGCACCCTCAGGATATATGGGCCTAACTCTACCCCAGCTGGTAGTGCCCTAGTCTGTGTGGTGCACAATCTAGATGGTATACATATGCACTATAGGGGACTCAAATCTCCCTGCATATCAAGGTGACATGAGCACCAAATCATGTAATAAGATGTGGGGAAGTCAAAGCTTCCAATCATATGAAAATAATATTAAGGGGGACTCGAACCTCCCAGCTATATAAACCCCCATGTCGGTAACCGCAGTTTCCAGTGTAGGTCCCTCGAGGCCACCATTTTTACGACTCAGCTACACAGCCCTTATTAAAGCCCAATTAAAATATTTATCACACAGTCCCATTCATTGAACCACCAAACACATTTAGGCATATATTGTTGGTATCGTCATACCAACTACACTTGCAAGATAATCATCAACATGCAACACGAATTATCATCATTTGTGAGAATTCACAACCCCTAGGTTCAATTTTACAAATTTCCACAATTCTCATAATTAAAAACTAATTTCACAATATGGGGTTAGGGTCTTAACTACTTCAAAAGTCACAAGTTTGGGAAATTACAATCCCTTGTTCATTCCCCATTTCCATTCATCAAATTGACTTTAAGACCATCATTTGAACTTAACCCACGCAGGGATAAACATGAAATATCACATAAATAATAGCTATACAAAACCCTCAACCTAAGTTTTCAAAATCAACATAAGTATCTCATGAGTAATACCTTAAAACATATGTTTTTAAAATATTAACAATGAGGGAAGAGTGACATTACTAAAAAACCAAGTTTACAGAAGGAATTAAACCCTTGAGCTATATTTGACCCACTTCTTGGAAGCCCTAAGCATGGTTGCTTTAATGAATTTAAGAGAGTTTTTGAAAGTGTTTTTGTGAGTTAACAATGCTAAAGGAATCCCTAATAGGGTTTTAGGTTGTGGGTTACAATTGGTATAGAGGGGAAATGTCCAAAGTACCCTTAATGAAGCCACTATACAACTCATATAGACACATTATGACTCACCACGAGGATTCATAGTCAAAATAGAACCTCCAGGACCCTATAGTGGTCTGACTACGATACATACAACCAACTCATAACCACACTTGATGACTCGTAACCACTTCTTATACTCAAGACAGAAACAAATTTGGGATGACACACTGAAAACCCTATGATTTGGATATAATGACTCCTAATGAGTCTTTATGACTTATAGCCTTAAGTCGTAATGATGACAGTGTCGGGACAAACTTTCTAGACACCTTACGACTTCATCTTTACAACCCATAAGAAGTCTTGATGACTTGTTGAGAGCCACTCATACTCACAGTAGAATACTAAGCCACTTATTCTGATTAAGTCGCGATCGAGTCCCTACGACCCATCATGACTTCCTACAACTCATTAAGGGAGTTGTAGTCAGGATAGTGAGGATAAAATTTTAGAAATATTTCAAGGACCAAACACCTGGGGCATTACGTATTCCTCCTTTAGGATCATTTATCCTCGAATGATAGGACAAGGCATTTTTAGCACGATTCTACTCCACATACCACTACTCTTACCTTTAACAAATACAGAAAACAATGATACTAAGGAAATCACCATTTCCTTTAACGATGTTAGAAAACAAAGATGTTAAGGAATATAAATACCTCAAGCAAGATTATTCAAAATAGGGAACAAGAATGGATACTTGGACTTCATGTCCTCCTTGGCTTCCCATGTAGCTTCCTAAACCTTTTGGTTCGTCCGAAGAACCTTTACCGAAATTGTGTCCTTAGTCCCCAATTGACAAAATTGCCAACCCAAAATCTCGATCGGGAACTCTTTATAGGACAAGGAATCTAAAATACACATCTCTTCTAAAGGAACAACCGTCGAAGGATCACCCACACACTTTCTCAACATCAAAACGTGAAACACCAGATGAATAGAGCTTAAACTAGAAGCAACTCCATTTCATAAACGACATTACCAACCTGCTTCAAAATCAAGTACAGACCGATATAACGGGGACTGAGCTTTCACTTTTTATCAAACTGCATCTCTCTCTTCATGGGGGATACATTTAAGAACACCCAATCACCATCACTAAACTCTAACTCCCTTTGCCTCATATTCATGTAGGACTTTTGGCGACTTTGGAGCCCTTAAGTCTATCCCTAATCACCTTCAGCTTCTCCATGGATTGGTGAACCAAATTAGAGCCAAACTACTTATTCTCACAAACCTCAAACCACCCAATAGGATATCTACACCTCCTACCATAAAAGGCCTCAAATGGATCCATACCAATGCTAGAGTGATAATTGTTGTTGTAGGAAAATTCTATGAGAGACAAGTGGTCAACCCAATAACCACCAAAATTAAAAACACAAGATCGAAGCAAATCTTTAAAAAACTGAATTACCATTTCTTCCTTCACATCTATTTGTACATGGAAAGTAGTCTAAGGGTCACCTTAGTCCCCAAGCCTTACTGGAATAACCTCCAAAAGTGAGATAAGAACTGGGTACCCAAATTAGATATAGTGGAGACTGGAGTACCATGCAACTTTATAATCTCCTCAATGAACAACTTGGCATAATCCTCAAAAGAGAAATTAGTCCTCACTGGATAGAAGTGAGCGAACTTTGTCATCCTATCCATGATGACCCAAATCAAATCAAATTATTGGCGAGACCGCAAAAGACCAGTAACAAATTCATATTAATTATCTCACATTTCCATATAGGCAGTTCAATCTCTTGAGTCAACCCAGTAGGCCTCAAGTGTTCTACCTTCACTTGCTGAAACACTTCGCCACAAAATTAGCCACATCCCGCTTCATGTTATTCCACCAATAAATCGCCTTAAGATCATGATATATTTTTGTCAAACCAGAATGAATAGTATAATTCACTCATGATCTTCAACCAAAATTCTTCTCCGCAACCCATCAACATCAAGAACACATAATCTACCTTGGTTCCTCAAGATACCATCAACATCGATCTCAAAATAATTATTTTCTGCCTACTTAGGTCGTTCTTGATTTTTATTAGAATAGGATACAACACTTGATTCTTCTTTACTTCGGCACCAAGAGATGACCTTGCCACCTTTTGAACAACCACACCACCATCCTCAAAATCTAAGAGACAAACTCTGAGATTAGCCAAACGATGAATATCCTTCACCAAATCCTGCTTCTCCTCATCCATATGAGATAATCTTCCCATGAATAACCTTCTAAGAGTATCAGAAACTACGTTAGCTTTACCTGGATGATAGGAAAGAGTCATATCATAGTCCTTGAGCAACCCAAGCCATCTCATTTTCTTGAGATTCAAGTCTTTCTTGGTGAACACGTATTGCAATCTCTTATGATCAGAATAAACATTAACATGGACCCAATACAAATAACGTCGCCAGATCCTTAATGCAAACACCCCATCTAACATTTCTAGATCATGAGTCAGATAATTTCTTATGAACTTTCAACTATCTAGAAGCATATACAACCACCTTTCCATGTTGCATCAACACACAACTCAGCCCTACTCGAGACCCAACACAATAGAAACCCTTAGTACCTTCAAGCAGAGTCCAGACCAGAGACAAAGCCAACTTACCCTTCAGCTTCTCAAAACTACCTTCGCAAGCATCAAACCATAAGAATTTCACCTTTTTCTGAGTCAACTTAGTTAATGGGAAAGCAATAGAACAAAAACTCTCCACAAACCTTCTATAATAACCGGCTATACCCAAGAAGATCCAAATACCAATTGGAGTCGTGGGATTAGGCCAATACTTAACCACCGCAACCTTCTGTGGATCCTTCATGATTCATTCACTAGAAAAAACATGACCCAGATAAGTCACAGCATAAACTAGAACTCATACTTCGAAAACTTTACATACAAATGTTGATCCTCTAGGGTCCGTAAAACAAGGCGAAGGTGATCGGCATGATCCTCATCGCTTTTCAAATACACCAAAGTATATTTGATAAAGGCAATGACAAACAAGTCCAAGAACCATGGAAAATCCAATTCACAAGGTCTATAAATGCTGCCAGGGCATTGGTCAAACCAAAGGACATCACCAAAAATTCATAATGTCATATCGGGTTCAGAAAGAAGTCTTAGGGATATCCACCTTCCTAATTTTCAACTATTTGTACCCAGACCAAAGATCAATCTTAGAAAAGAACTTCGCACCCTATAACTGATCAAATAGATCATCCATCCTCAGAACAGGATACTTATTCTTCATAGTTACTTTATTCAATTGGAGGTAATTAATACACATCTGAAGGAAACTATCCTTGTTACGCACAAAACGAAAAGACGCAGCCTACGGAGACACACTAAAGCGGATAAAAACCTTATCTAGAAGATCATTCAACTACTCCTTAAGTTCCTTCAACTGAGCCAAAGACATTCTACATAGAGGGACAGAAATAGGAAAAGTTTCCAGAAGAAGATCAATCCCAAAATAAATTTACCTATTGGAAGAAATACCAGGAAGATCATCACAAAACACCTTAGATAACTCACGACCACAGGGATAGCCTACAAAAATGGACCTTCGGATCTAGAATCCTTAATATGCACTAAGTTATAAAGGCACCCTTTTGAAACCAATTTCTTGGCTCTAAGATACGAGATGAACCTTCCCTTAGGCACTAGGGAACTACCTTCCCACTCAATCACCGGCTGATTAGAGAAATGGAAATTGACCCTAAAGGTCTGAAAATCAAGAGATGCATAGCACGAATGCAACCAATCAATCCTAAAAGTCACATCAAAGTCTAACATGTCGAACTCTATCAGATTCACCAAGGTCTCCTTACTATGGACCGACATAACACAACCCCTACAGACTCTTCTAGCCATAATAGAGTCACCCACTGAGGTGGATAAAGAAAAAGGGTCTGAAGTCCATTTAGGATCAAAGCCAAAATGAATAGACAAATAAGGGGTAACATTAAAAATATTAGATCCAAAATTAAGTACACAATATACATCATGAAAGAAGAGTTTGAGCAAACCAGTGACAATATCAAGAGATGCCTCAGAATCTTGGTGAGTGGCAAGAGTGTACGAACGGTTTCAACCATTGTCGGATCTAGAAAGAGAAGTAGCATCTTTTGGTGCAGGAGTTGATAAAATATCAATAGGAATCATATTTTCCCAAAAAGAAACCTTAGAAGGACAATCCCTTTGCATATGACCAATCTAACCACATTTAAAGCACTTGTTCCTCCTTTATTCAAAAACACCATGATGCACCTGACAACAGAATCTGCAAGGAGGATACGATGGAATTGACTGAGCCCCACAAGACTGAGGTTGCTCTCCTGGTGCTCTAAACCTACTATTATACAGAGAATGATGATCACCCAATGGATTTGAGTAAGGAGCACTTGCTATAGAGTAGAAAATTGAATTTCCCAACTTCTTCTTAGACCACTTTTCACCATCTTTACCACTCTAGTGTTGACCTCTTCCCTGATCTGAATTGGAAAACTTCTTATTATGGTTTTCACTCATTTCTAATTGCTTCTTTTTTTCTTCCATTTGTTGCATATACACCATAAGTCTAGAAATGTCCATATCCTTGTTCAATAAGGAAAACATGCACTCCAAGATCAACTCACGAGACAACAAGAGGTAAACTTCCTCATTTTAGCCCTCATGATAGACAAAAATTTAGGATCATAACGCGACAACTGATGAAACTTCAGGGAATAATCCTTTATTAACATCCTACTTTGTTTTAATTTTATGAAGTCCTCGTGCTTTGCCTCTCTCAACTCCTGAGGAAAGAAGAGATCAAGCAAAGAACTAGAGAAATATCCCATAAGGCTAACTCGGCATTATCAACCCTAGACAATTCCTAATCTTTATACCATTAGGATGCCACATCCTTCAACTGATAAGCTGCAAACTCTACCCCTTTCATATCAAAAGCATGCATCACACAGAAGATTTATTCTATCTCATCAATACAATTTTGAGGATCCTCCTTAACCTTGGAACTAGTGAAAATAGGAATCAACCTTATGAATTGTCCAAATCTAGTAGCCTCAGATGATGGAGCAACATAAGCAATACGCTCAGTCTAGGAGGCCACTAACTGGGTAAGCAAATGAATCGACTGGCAAAACTCAGCATTAGACACGACAACCTAGGGTGTTTGTGGAGGGATAGGGGGAACTAATGGAACTACCTCAAGGTAATCAGAAGCAGTGACCATAGACCGAGTCTGAACTCTAGGAGTTGGATAAGCTTTGTCCACATTGTCCTCTGACGGGTCCTAAGGGTTTCTATGAGCATCAGATATTCTAGGAGGCATGATCTGAAAAGAAAACATATGGCAATTAGAGAAGATTCAAGACCTTAGACTCTATAGATCAAAAGTAGAACAAAAAGAAAAGAAAATATTCCTAAATGCCTAATAGCCTCTCCCTTATATGTGTGGTGTGCTACACACTTATAAATGATATTCTACTTGATATGACTTTGCTGGACACACAATGACACCAAACCTAGGCTATGATACCATATTAAGCATGACCAAAATAAGGACCTGGCCATGATGGGTATCTGAAGTCCACATGGACAGAAGATCACCCCTGCACCTAACCAAACTAATCACAACATCTCCCAATGTTGGATGAATTATAAACATATAAAAAGATAGCATGCAAAAAACTTAAGAAAAGTCAAAACATGTCTATAACTGATGACCGAGACCGGCCAACAACTGACCAACATCACCCAATATCCACAGCAATCCAATCAAAGCCTTCTAAGCAAAAACCAAAAACCAGTCTTGGTCGGGACATGTCCCCGACTCTGACAGATGACAATGAGAATGAAAATGATTATTTTTAATGATAATAAAAGAATATATCAACTTAAATCTAAGAGTGAATGTTGGTGAAATACCTAAGCCTTCTAGGGGATGAAAGCTCACCATTTCACCGCAATTAAACAAACTAAGCTGATCAACCTAACCCTGTGCAAGAAAAATAGAAGTAGCTCTGGTGTCTGCCTCACGTGGGGATACAGCTTTCGAAGATGAATAGTAAGGTGAACACTATCATGCAACACAGGGATAACAATAACATATTTCCATAATCAGTAGTTCAAAATCAATACACATAATCAAATGCATATACATATATATATCATATGTTAGGATAGGGAACAATGATTAACATCCTCTTTAAAACATCAGACTAGATTGTGTAGCTCAATTATCTTAATATTCAGAGACACCCACAGGATATATGGGCCTAGGTCTCCCCCAACTGGTAGGGCACCAATGCATATGGTCGTATGAACAATAGGGTTGATATACTCACTATGGAGACTCGAACCTTCTTGTATATCAGGTAAAATGAGCACCAAATTATGTAATAAGATATGAGGGGACTCGAACGACCATATTAAGGAGGACTCGAACCTCACGGATATATAGACCCCCACATCGGCAACTAAGATTTCCAGTGTAGGTCACTCGGTAGCACCACTTTTGTGAATCATCTACACAACCCATATTAAAGCCCAATTATAAAAATTTATCATATAATCCCATTCATTGAACCACAATACACATTTAGGAATATATTGTTGGTAATACCAACTACACTTTCAAGATAATCATCAATATGTCACGCCAATTATTATCACTTGGGAGAATTCACAACCCCCTCAGTTCAATTTTTCAAATTCCCATATTAATCATAATTATTAACCGATTTCACAATATAGGGTGGGGGTCATAACCACTTCAAAAGTCACAAGTTTTAAAAATCACAATCCCTATTTCATTAACCATTCTCATTCATCAAATTAACTTTAAAACCATCATTTAAACTTATCCCATGCAGGGACAAATATGAAACATCACATAAATAATAATTATACAAAACCCTCAACCCATGTTTTCAAAATCAACATAAGCATCTAATGAACAATACTTTAAAACATATATTTTAACAAATTATCAATGATGGAAGCATAGCATGCCTGAAACACCAAGTTTTACGACAGGAATTCAACCCTTGAAGCTCTACTTGACCCACTTCTTGAAAACCCTAAGTATGGTTGTTTAAGAGAATTTAAGAGAATTTTTGAAATTTTTTTTGTTGAATTAACAATGCTAAAGGGGTCCCCAATAGAGTTTTAGGTCGTGGGTTACAATTGGGGTAGAGGGGAAATATCCAAAGTGCCATTAATAAAAAGATTGAAAATTGTTGCAAGTGACTATAGGTCACTATATGAATCGTATAGACACATTATGACTCCTTAAAAAGAGTCGTACTCAAGACAGAACCACTAGGACCCAATACTAGTCTAGCTACGATTCATACCACCAACTTGTAACCACACTTGACGACTCATAACCACTTTTCATACTCAAGACAGCAACTAATTTGGGATGACATACTGGACACCCTACAATTTGGATATAACAACTCGTTATGAGTCTTTAAGTCATGTGGCCTCAAGCTATAATAAAGACAGTCTCTTGGGGCAAACCTTTTGGACACCTTACAATTTGTTCCTTACGACCCGTAAGAAATGTTGATGATTAGTATAAAGCTACTTGTACTTAGAGACGAATGCTAAGCCACTCATTTTGATTAGGTCACGACTAAGTCCCTATGACCCGCCATGACTCCCTACGACTCATCAGGGGAGACATATTCTGGATAGTGAGGAAAAAATTTTAGAAATTTTCAAGGACCAAGAACCTAGGGCATTACAACTAACTAAATTCAAAGTCAGGTAAGTAAGTACACCCATTATTTTATTTAATTATGAGTAATTGGGTAAACATCCAATTTATTAGGGGGAATTAGTTTGTTAGGATTATACATATATGGAAATGAGTATTTGAATGAATAACACAATGGGTATTCCCTATACCTATGACCCCATTTCATTTGCTACTTATTCAAACTCATTTTTCCTTAATTTGCAAGTAATTGGTCAACATCCTCACTGATTTTCACCCATTAACTTCAAGCTCACTTAATTCAAAGTCACATAAGTAAGTTCACTCATCTTTTTATTTAATTATAAGTAATTGGGTAAACATCCAGTTTATTAGGGGGCATTAGTCTATGAGTCTTATACATTTATAAAAATGAGTATTTGAATGATTAATACTATTGCAAAGTATTAAGTACCTAAATTTTGTTTAAAATATGGTCAATAAAGGTCAAAATAGGGTCAATGTTTGAGTCCAATTATTGTTAATTGTTAGTGTACTCTATGACACAACATATGATAGTACTATCTACATAGGATCATATGTTTCGTCATTATGGGGTCCCAATTCAAATCCTAGATGATCTCATAATATGAGCATATCCCATGATCATCTTATCAGGGTATGATCATGGTATATACTCATCTTATGTGAAATATTTTCATGATCCAAGACTAACCCCTAGTCATAACACAGTTCATAGAACCACAAGTGATCCCAAGCTAACTTATGAATGGCATAATGCTTGAGCAACTGATTCAAATAAATACAAAGATAAATAGATTGAGCATAAGCATAATTATGAGATAAGTTATTTCAATACATTATTATTCAAAGTTTACAACACTATTATCTGAAAGAGAAAGGAACTTAAACTACATAAAATAACTCTACTGACCATCTATGAAGCCTCTACTAAGACTGACTATAGGTAGTCGGGACATGACCCTCAACTATCCCTAATTAATACATATGAATAAAAACCTAAAATATAAGAACTGTAACAAACCTAAGTCCTCAAAATAAGAGGTATTACCACCTGTTGGCGGAATGTTGTGATCAGCCTAACTATTATTCTAAGAGTAAGCACCTGAACCTACATCACATAAAAAATATAGAAAAAAAAAAGCGATCAGTACTTTGGAATGTACTGAGTATGTGAGATATGCACTAGTCATGAAAATACATAAACATGTTTTAAAACTGAGGACATAAACTATTTGTTGAAATATGCCCTTAAAATAAGGTGTACGTAAAAGTTATGAGGTATAGTGAAATTTCTAAATCATGAGCTAAAACATTTCTTAAATACTGGAATGCGGTAGAAAAATGAAAACTATAGTTAATCTTAAGTTAAAGTTAAATATGTTGTAAAGCTATACTAAGGATCATGTATGAATACTGGGTCTGAAATTGTGGGGCGTGAACTTATGCAATGACCCAGTATAAATATGTACTATATAAAATTGAATGACTGAATACAAGGTCATGCATAGCTTAACTAAAACATAAACGGAAACATGAATTGAGAATTGTGGGAGATAGCAATAACTGATATACCCTAATCTAAATAAATCAAGGTCCAACCTGTAACCCTAGTTGAAAGAGTGCTAGTACCTTGCCATGGGCACCAACACTGGCTGGCATGGATCCACTAAAGTAAGGTCTTGAAGTACTAAGGTGTCATACCTCAACTGACAGGTGACCCCTTATAACCTATAGTGGCAACATAGTTTCGGAAATTAGGGACTGCAACTAAAGGTTTCAAGCCTAAACTGATGGGTGAGCCTTCATCCCTGCGTTTACTCGGTGCTAAGTACCACTCCCACCTCAGCAACACTTAAAATTTATATATGTATGTATGTATATATATATATATATATGTATGTATATATATATGTATATATATATATATTTATTTATGGGACAACAGCTAATAATTATTTACTAAATAGCCACTATCTAACATCTAGTCAAGGTTCATCACTCGACCATAATCGTTGTTTATCCACTATTCATTATTATTAACTAATCATCTTATATTCATTAATACTTATAAGTTAATACATTAACATTTATCATCTAAGCATCTTGTATTAACTGCACCATTCCTTAACTAACCGTCGCTTACCAACTAATTCTTATTTATTAACTATTCATTCTTATTAACTAGTCACCTCTTATCACCAACATCTCTTATTATCTAGCCTCGTTGATACACAACTCCTCATTTATAAACTAATAGATATCATAAACTTAGTCATCAATATCAACTAATCTTCACCTATGCTAGACCTGACATCATCAGCCATCGCTAGTTACCATATTTTATATAAGAAAGGTTTATTAACTAGTACATTAGATTCCTAGCCATCAAGTATTATAATCACCTGATAGACAACTAGCTACCACATAGCTTAACCCTTAATAAGGAAGGACAGACATAAGATCATATTTCAGCTAGAATCACATCAATTACCAATATAATAATCATTGTGCATCTTCCTCCATCCCATACATATATTCATAAACCGCAATTGTATCCTTTACAAGGATAAATACTCCATGGATACCCAACTAATATCATAACATGGGCCTCGGCCCAATAACATGTCTGGAATAGTCACTATATCATAATCACGGCCTTTGGCCCATATATATATTTGAAACTTGTATCGATAATCATATTTGTAAGTCATAGTATACCTCTATCTATCTCACATATAGGATTCATAATATCAAATAGTATATAATTTGTATAGGGCATCTCATATCAATAGGTCATACATCATGACTATGAGGAATGTCACCTCTCTTGGGAAATTATCATATCTAAGAGGAATATCATCTTTATAGGCCCAATAATCATAACTAAGAAAAATATCATCTCTATAGGCCCAACAATCAAAACTAAGAGGAATGTCATCTCTATAGGCCCAACAATCATAACTAAGAGGAATATCATCTCAATAGGCCCAACAATCATAACTAAGAGAAATATTGTCTCTATAGGCCCAATAATCATAACTAAGAGGAATATCATCTCTATAGGCCCAACAATCATAACTAAGATGAATATCGTCTCTATAGGACCAACAATCATAACTAAGAGGAAATCACCTCTATAGGCCAAGTATTAAGTCTAGGAGGAAATAGCATCTCTATAGGCCAAATATTAAACTAAGAGAAAATAGCATCTCTACGGGTCAAATATCATATCAAAGGGAAGTAGCATCTCTATAGGCCCAAATATCATAATTCAGGGAAAAATACATCACCATTTTATAATACATGAAGTAAACTTATACCAATCTCAACTATGCCTCACATCTGCAGCTAAGTCCACAAGGCTAACACAAGTCTTGGCCTAAGTGGGCCAAACAATCCCACTTCTAATCCTCAATTCCCACATTTATGCATCTATTCCCCCAAACTAGGCTAAGGTATCTAGTTCAACTTCTATGTGTCAAGTAAGCCATATTCAAGCCTAAGATAGGAACTTCGAATAGAAATAAGGGTCCATAAGTTAACTTTACCCAAATTGAAATTTCAAGACTACCATAATCCTAGTATCGGGGGTTCATAATCCACGAGCTCTAACCAATAAAATTAAGCATGATAATACTTTAAAGATGATCATAGTAGAGAATTTCACAAAAATACACCCCAAACTCAATAATTTATCAATAATAAGGAAAATTCATGATGGTGAGTGTGGGAAAGTAAAAATCTAGTGGAAAACATGTACTTATGGTTTATATACATAAATACACTAACCGAGTTAAGAAATCTTTGACCTAGAACTCAATTCTTGAAGGGAAATTTAAACTTGAGGCTTTAGAAGTTTTTGGGACTCAATGGGTAGAAGGGACCCATTGACAAAATCCCATATATTTGGAGTGAAAGCCTTGGAGAAATCCTTGGAATCAAACTTGAGATGGAGAAACCCTAGCTTGCTTTCGGAGATAAGGGAATAGATTATTTTGTTATTGTGGATTGATTTTAAGACTAAATGCAAATTTGGGGAAGTTTAGGCTTACGTACCACCCTTGGGGAACCCTAACAACATGGGTTAGGAATTAATAATATAGGAAAAAACTAAACAGCCTTCTTAAAATGTTCAAAAAATTTCGAGAAGCAGTCATCACGGCTTGGGTAAAGGTGTTTTCAAATAAGTTGTACGTAATTGAGTTATGTAGAGTTCAATCAAGAAAACTAGTTATACTAGCTTGATATAGGTGTGTGTCTAGTTGGTTTCGTTGGATTATAATGTGTTAAATGAGTTTCAAATTCTTTAATAGTGAATTTATATGTAGAATAATTTATTTGTAATATGAAAAGTTCAATTGGATTAAGTCAAGAGTCAGAGTGATAAGTTGAATATCAATGTAAACTAGCCTAGTCTTAACTCGTATTTTGAGTTCATAGTTCTTGATATTGTGTTGTGTTATTCTCGAACCCATGGTTATTATAATGTAGGATGTTTTTTAATCTTATTGTGGTGATATATTGATGATATAAAGGATGGAAATCCATTGGAAATACACCACAAGGCTTGGATAAAATAAAGGATGATGAAACACTTAACCAAAGTTTTGGATGCAACTTTTAGTGAGCCAATGTGATATAGGTGCGGTGCACCACTTTTGCAACATGATCAGTAAGTCCCCATATTGGTTACTCCATGAAATAGGCAAGGTGGCGCGTTGGTTACTTCATGAAATAGGCAAGGTGATGCGTTGCATTCTCCACACACGAACAATTGCAAATCTACTCCTACACGGCTTGGGCTTGCATTACTTCTACTATACATACAAGTCTTGTTCACTTTTGTAATTATATTTTGAGATCTTGGACAATTGTGGAGGCTACTGCAACTCATTATTTTTAGGTTTTACATTCTTTAATTTATCTTCTTTATGTTTTTTATCATCTATACAATTATTTGGATGATGATTATGACTATTAGTGGCTAAAAACTCCCTTTTCAGAGTTAAATCCAAGAACATGAAGACTAGGTTTTTAATTGATTTTGTTTAATTTGCTTATCATATTCGGTCTCTTGATTATCCTTGTTTAAATTATTCAAGGATTGATCACCCTTAAAATACATATGTTGTCAACCTTGTGATCTTTGGAGAGGGAATAGGGAGATAGAACATGGGGATGAACAAAGTATGATTCTTATTCTTTTATGAAATAAGGAATTTCAATTAGCTTCTAGGACAGGGATGTACCTAGAAGCCTTACTTGATTCACATGTAGGATGATACCTTAAAGAACATAATTGGATTATTAAATCCCCGCTCAATGATGTAGTTATAATGTCCAAGTTAGGTAAATGATTAGAGGTTGGGATACCAAGATCATGAGATTAACCCTACAAATCAACAACCAAGATAAGCGAGTTAATGAATGAAGTCCAATAACATAGTATGATTATTCAAAGTGATTTAAACCTGGGCTTTGCTCTATAGATTTTCTCAAGATTTTTATTTTACGCATTGCTTACTTTACTTTAGTTTACAAATATTCAAAACTCTTGTTTAGTTATGCTTGCACTAGATTGATCAAAATTATGAATTGAAATCAAATAGTTGTTAGAATAAATCCCTATGGAATTGATATTTGGCTTTCTTGAAGGACACTATATTACTTGGTAGACCACGTACACTTGCGTGTGCATACTGTGACCGAGTGGAGAATTTGTATGGACTACAGAAATCTCAATGGTTCCACCTACAAGGATCATTTCCCAATCCCTTCTATTGACCAGATATTGGACAGACTTGCTAGACAAGAGAATTATTGCTACCTTGATGTGTAATTAGACAATAATCATATATTCATTGCACCAAAATACCAGGAGAATACAATATTCACCTTTCCATATGGGTCTTATGCTTTTAGGAGAATGCCCTTTGGATTATGCAATGCACCATCCACTTTCCAAAGGTGCATAATGGTTATTTTCTACGACATGGTGGAGGATTTAGTTGAGGTATTTATGGATGACTTCTCTGTATTTTCTAACTCATATGATATATGGTTGTAGAACTTAGACAAGGTCTTGGATCGATGCAAAGAGACTAATTTGGTGTTGAACTGGGAGAAATGCCACTTTTTGGTTAAGAAAGGCATCATCCTCGGCCATAAAGTGTCACAAAAAGAGCTAGAGGTTGACAAACTAAAAATAGAGGTTATTAAAAATATACCTACCCTAGTGTTAGTTAAAAAAGTATGTAGTTTTCTTGGACATGTCAGGTTTTATAGGAGGTTTATTAGGACTTCTCAAAGATAGCGAGTCCAATGTGCAAGCTACTGAAAAAGAGGTAAAATTTGAATTTGGGGTAGATTGTTAGAAAGTATTTAAGGACTTGAAGACAAGATTGACAGAGGTACCCATATTTATAGCTTATGACTAGGAATTACTATTTGAGATAATGTGTGATTCAAGTGATGTGGTTGTAGGTGTAGTGCTGGGCAATAAAAGAAAAAGGCTTTTCACTCAATTTATTATGCCAGTAAGACCCTGTATGCTGCCCAAATAAATTACATGGTCATGGAGAATGAGATGTTAGCTCTAGTCTATGTGTTTGATAAATTCAGAGCTTCTTTAGTAAGCACAAAGGTGATAGTCCAATAGACCATGCTGTAATCAGATATCTATTCAATAAGAAAAAATATGAAACTGAGTCTAATTGGATGGATTTTATTTCTAAAAAAAATTGATCGAGAGGTATGTGGTAGAAAAAAACTGAGAATCAAGTGGTTGACCACTTACCGAGGCAATAAGATCAATCGCATATAGTTAAAGATGGGTGTATTTGGGAGGAGTTCCTAAATAGACAGTTGATGGCATTGAGTGTAAAAGAGATCCCATGGTATGTTGATATAGTGAATTTGTTGGTAATTAGTGTATATCCTTTGAATGCCATGAGTCAATAAAAAAAATTATACCATGATTCTCTCTCATATATGAGGGATGAGCCATATTTGTTCAAGCAGGGCACTGATTGTGCATTTTGAAGATGTGTCGCAGAATCTCAGTCCAAACAAGTGTTTGAGAGTTACCATTCATCACCTTACAGAGGTCACCATGGAGAAGAGTGAACGATACATAAGGTATTGCCATCTGGTTTTTTTTGGCTTACCTTGTGTAAAAAGGCTTTTGCTTTTGTGAAAGAGTGTGTCTAGTTCTATAGAATCTAACCATTTTCAGACATCATGAAATACCTTTGGATTATATTCTTGAGGTAGAGGTTTTTGATGTTTGTGGGATAGATTTCATGAGTTTATTTCCACCCTTATATGGTAATCTTTATATTTTGGTGGCAGTGGATTATGTGTCAAAATGGGTAGAGGTTTGAACTCTTCCAACTAATGATGTGAAAGTGGTGATAAAATCTATAATAAAGAATATTTTATCGCACTTTGGCACCCCCAAGGCAATCATTAGTGATGATGGGTCTTATTTTGTGAACCATTTTATAATTCTGCGTATGTATAAGTCTCAGTGCATCATACGACTAACTCTCTTGAGTCGTACATACAATATATGAGAAGTATTTTGTAGTTGTATCTAACAATATGTGTCAAGATGGACTTTCTATTGTAGGTATGTAATTGAAAGCACTAAGTCCATTGTCTTATAATGCAGGTTCGGGTGCTCGTTTCTAGTAGTATGATTGACTGCGGGCATCATTTCCTACATCCCAACTTGTAGTGAGTCCTCATAGTCTGAGGACCAGTAGATCAGACTTCGGCTTGTAGATGATAGAGTTTTAGTTATTTGATTTTTTTTATGTTTGGGTTAGTTGGGGTCTATCCCAGTGGAACTCTAGACATTAGTAAAGGCTTGTCATACTGTTTATGTTTCTAGTTCAAAGAATTTGTTTGAAGATTTCCAAGTTAATACTTTTATTAAGATATGAAATCATTTACCTTCTCATGTGAGTTTCAATATAAATAGATATCATGGGTTAGCTTTAGGCTATTTGTAGTCTTAAGCACTGTGTGACATCCAGGGCTTAGTTTTGGGGAGTTACAAAATTAGTATCAAAGCCTAAGGTTTAAAATGTACTGGAGAGTAGGACAAGCCGCGTTACGTAGTGTCTTGATCATGGATATGAAGCACGCCACATTTATGAGCAGAAGGATACGGAATGATTTAGGAATTATCATTTCTTTCATGCTCTATCATTCTTACAATTGTCTCTATCTACCTTAACTCATGCTTTAATGTGATATAATATGTCTCCTCACCAAGCCAACAAACGTAGAAATGATGATCAACTACCCTTGTACGCCGACCCTCTAAATGAGAATGTGTCTCATGCTAAATTTTGGGCTGCCTTTCAAGAGTTGTCCCAAGCGATGAATGCCAATGTTCAAGGAAACCAACAAATAGCACTCACAATTCAGAAAAATAGTAATTTAGGTGTAGCCAGGATTTGAGACTTTAAGAGGATGAACCCACCTGAGTTCCATGGGTCAAAGGTAGAGTAGGATCCTCAAAATTTTATTGATGAGGTGAGAAAGATTACTCAAATTATGCATGTCACTGAAAAGAAGTGTGTGGAGTTGGCATTCTATAGGTTGAAGGATGTTGCTTATGATTGGGTTAATATATCAAAGAACGGGAGGGGTGAGAATGCAGCTCTAATGAGTTGGAAAGTTTTTCAGAATGCTTTTCTAGATCGGTTCTTTCCATATGAAATGAGGAAGTATAAAGTGGAGAAGTTCTTGAACCTGGGGTGGGTCTCTATGTAAGTGAAGGAATACTACCTTTAAGTTCACTCAGTTGTCTAAATATGTCCCTGAGTTGTTATCAAGTTGTAAGCTCATATGAGTAATTTGTTATTGAGGTGTATGATCTGGTGGCCAAGGAGTGTAGGACTACCATTCGCATTGGGGATATGAATACTGCTCGTTTGTTGACTCATGCTCAATAGATTGAGGAAGAAAAGTTAAAGGAAAGAGAGAAGAGAAACAAAAGGACTAGAACTGGATAGTTTGAGTATAGTCAGCCAAGGTCTGGAGAGGGAAGTCATTTGCAGTTTTAGGGTCATTCATTAGTGCCTACACTATCTTCAGTCAGTGCCCCTATACCCAGAATAAGGCAGGACCAGTAGGGCAGGACTTCAAATTCCAAGTCTCAGAATAGTATAGTCGGGAGGCCTAGTTACCTGATATATGCAAAATATGGCAGAACCCATCCTGGTGAGTGTTCGATGGGCAAAGGGGGTTGCTATGGTTATGGAAAATTGGGCCACAAAACCAAGGAGTGTTCTTATGCTAAGCTAGGTAGTAGGGATGCTAGTCCTCTGACTCAGTTTACTAGTGCACTAGCTCATCCAGGTCGCCCAAACCCTCTACAGGGTGTATCATCCAGTATCGGGGGAGGTCATCTCCAAAATTAATTTTATGCTTTACCATCTCATTAGGAGTAGGAGAGTTCACCAAATGTTGTCACTGGTATGTTTCGTGCCTTTTACCTTGATATATATGTGCTATTAGACCCTAGATCAAATCTCTCTTATATAAGTCTATTAGTTGTTGTAAATTTTGGGGTAGGTCCTAAAAATCTATCTAAGCCCTTCTCAGTCTCTACCACAGTGGGTGAGTTAGTTGTTGCTAGATGAGTCTATTAGAAGTATCTTATCATCATCCTCCTTAAGTCACACTAGCGAACCTAATAAAGTTAGAGATAGTAGACTTTGCTATCATTATAGGCATGGATTGGCTCCATTCATGCTACACATCGATAGATTGTAGCACCCGTATGGTGAAGTTTCAATTTCCTAACGAAGAAGTTTTGGAGTAAGAGGGTAGTTATGTGTCTCCCAAAGGTCGATTCATCTCTTATCTTAAGGCCAGAAATTTGATATCATGTATTTATTATTTAGTTTGAGTCAAAGATACTAATTTTTAAGCCTCGAAGTTTAGTCAGTTAGGGTAGTCAATGAGTTTTCTAAAGTTTTCCCCAAATATCTACCATGGGCACCTCTATACAGAGAAATAAAATTCGGTATTGATCTTCTTCCTGATACTCAGCCCATCTCTATTCCTTTATGTTGTATGGTTCTGGATGAACTTAAAGAGTTAAAAGAGAATCTTAAGGACCTCTTAGATAAAGGTTTCATCAGGCCCAGTGTCACTCTATGAGTCGCTCCAATCCTTTTTCATGCGTAAAAAAGATGGCACTCTCAGAATATATATAGAATACATATAGCTAAACAATATTACCATCAAGAACAAGTATCCCTTTCTTAGAATTGATGATTTATTCAATCAGCTTCAGGGTGTCTGGTGGTTTTCCAAGATTCATATTAGGTTGGGATATCATCAGTTGAAAGTTAGGGAGCAACACATTTTCAAAATAGATTTCTAAACAAGGCACGGCCATTTTGAGTTTGTGGTTAGGTCGTTTGGACTAACAAATGCCCCTGTAGCCTTTATGGATTTGATGAATAGGGTCTTCAAGCAGTACTTAGATATACTGCCCATTGTCTTTATAGATGACATACTAGTGTATTCCAAAAGTGAGGAGGAGTATGCAAACCATTTGAGAATACTGTTGCAGACCCTCAAGGACTGTCAGTTATATGTAAAGTTTGGTAAATGTGAATTCTAGTTGGAATCTGTTACCATCTTGGGGTATGTCATTTCAGGGACTTGTATTCATGTTGATCCTAAGAAGATTAATGCAGTGAAGCACTAGCCTAGACCCATAACTCCATTTGATATTAAGAGAATTTTGGGTTTGCGTAGGTATTATCGAAGATTTGTTGAAGGGTTATCCTTGATAAATGCACCATTGACTAAGCTGAATCAAAGGAAAGTGAAGTTTATATGGTCAAAAAAGTGTGACAAGAGTTTCCAAGTGTTGAAGGATAGATTGACTATGGCACCAGTGGTAGCTCTGCCAGAAGGGTTAGACAGATTTATAGTGTACTATGATTCTTCCAGAGTTGGGTTAGATTGTGTATAGGCACAGAATGGGTGAGGGATAGCTTATACGTCTAGGCAACTTAAGAATCATAAAAAGAATTACGCAACCCAAGATTTGGAATTTACTGTTGTGGTTTTTGCCTTAAAAAATTGGAGGCACTACTTTTATAGTATGCATGTTGATGTATTTACTAACCATAAGAGTCTTCATTATGTATTTACTCAGCGGGAACTAAATCTTTGTCAGAGAAGGTGGTTGGAGTTATTGAAATATTATGACATGAGTGTGCTTCATAATCTAGGTAAGGCCAACATGGTTGTTGATACACTGAGTAGATTTTCCATGGGTAGTATGGCTCATATGTAAAAGGAAGGGTGAGAATTGGCCAAGGAGGTATGTAGGCTAGCCCATTTGGGAGTACAATTTATCGAAACTAATGATGGAGGAGGAGTAGTTCAGAATGGTTTAGAATTGTCTTTGGTCATGTAAGTGAAGGATAAACAACGAAATAATCCCATGCTTATCCAAATAATGGAAGCAGTCCAGCAACGGAAGGTTGAGATTTTCTCCCAAGAGAGAGATGGTGTACTTTGCTATCAAGGTACAATTTGTGTTTCGAATGTAGATGGGTTGAAATAAAGGATACTAGCTGAGGCTTATGGATCATGGTATTCCTTTCATTAGGGTGATACTAAGATGTATCGCGACTTGTGAGAAATTTATTGGTGGAATCGTATTAAGAGGGACATAGATGAGTTTGTAGCCAAATGTCTAAATTTTCAGCAAGTTAAGGTTGGACGCCAAATATCGGGTGGTATGTTGCAAGAGATTAGTATCCCTACTTGGAAGTGGGAAGTAGTGAATATGGATTTCATCATAGGGTTGCCTCACACAAGATGTCAGCATGATTTAATTTGGCTATAGTTGATCGACTGACTAAATCATCCCATTTTTTTCCTATCAAGACTTCAGATATCGTAAAAGATTATGCCAAAATGTATATTAGGGAGTTATTAAGACTTCATGGGATACCTTTGTCCATCATTTTAAATAGAGGCACACAGTTCAATTCGCAATTTTGGCAGCATTTTCAGAAGGGCTTGGTACAAAGGTTAAGCTTTGTACTGCTTTACTTCTGTAGACCAATGGTTAGGTTGAACGCACAATTCAGACATTATAATACATGATGAATACATGTGTTTTAGGTTTTAAAGGAAGTTGGCATGACCACCTACCTGGGATTGAGTTTTCTTATAACAACAGTTATCACACTAGCATTCAGATGGCTTCGTTTGAAGCATTGTATGGGCGTAAGTGCAAGTTACCAATAGGATGGTTTAAGGTTGGTGAAGCAGCTTTGATCTGGCCGAACTCTATTTTTGGAAAGGCAAAATTTTAGTTAATTCGTGAGAGATTGAAAAATGCTCAGAGCTGTTAGAAATCATATGCCGGTGTAAGAAGAAGAGAGATCAAGTTTGAAGTGGGCGATTGGGTATGCTTGAAGGTTTCGCCTATGAAAGCAATATTGAGGTTTGGGAAGAAAGGGAAGTTGTGTCTATAATTTTTTGGTCCGTATGAGATAGCGAAATGCATAGGAGAGGTGGCTTATGAATTAATCCTTCCATCGGAGTTAGCTGCAGTTCACCTAGTATTCCATGTTTTGATACTAAAGAAGTGCATTGGAAATCCGACCTTAGTAGTTCCCCTAGAGAGTATTAGGGTCAATGATAACCAGACATATGAGGAGATTCTTGTGGAGATACTTGATAGGCAGGTTTGAAAGATGAGGAATAAAGAAGTAGCGTCAGTAAAAGTTCTTTGGAGAAACTAGTTGGTTGAAGCGGCCACTTAAGAAGCTAAAGCAGACATGATGACCAAGTATACTCATCTCTTTTCTTCCAAATCAGTTTCTACCGAAGGTAAATTGTTATTTTTAGCCAAGACTCTTCCTCTTTAAGTCTATTTAAGTATTCTTAAGTCATATCTATTATTGTGAATGATTGGATCCTTATGATAGCTATAAGATTGATTATAAGTTCAGTGTAGAGGTGTGGTTTATTTTCCAAGTCCAAACTTTAAATGAATCATATTCGAGGATGAATGTTTCCAAGGGAGAGATATTTTAATACCCCGTGTCTGGAAGTCTCTGTGCATCATACGACTCACTCTCTTGAGTCGCACATACAACATCTGAGAAGTATGTTGTAGTCATATCCAAGATAGTGTGGCATGATGGAAATTTTGTTGTAGGTATGATCTGAGTCTTAAAGTCATAAGATCACCATAGGAGTCGTATAAAGGGTAGTGTAAGTCTATCAGTGTAGGCTCCCTAAGATTCTGTCCAAGATATGAGTAGGGGCTACAAGTAGTATGGATATGATACTAGCCATATGTTACCACTCGTATGATGATCAGTATATACCATTCTTTATTCTTCCAACCTTACGAGTTGATGAACTTTGTCGTACCCTCACCATACAAGTACTATGTTTGACTCGTAAGGACTGGCGAGTAATTTTTGTAATGTTCAGTTAAAGGGATTTTTGGTCTTTTACACTTTTATAACTCCCAACCCATAACCCTCCAAGAGGAATTATTTCCCTCTATTCCTTGATCAGATAATAATATTTTCCTTTTCCCATCTGCCAGAAAATCAAAATTACAATTCCTCTTCCAAAATTGATTTTTCAAGTCCCAAGGTTCAAGCTCTCTTTACAAGTCAAGAAGCTCCCCGAATGTGGGGTTTATGAACAAGGTTAATCTTCCATCCTTGGGCCTAAAGTGCAAGATTTTGAGATTTAATATATTTGTTTTGAATTAGGATTAATACCCAAATAACCATATTCTTGAAGTATGATATTACTATATGATAGAAAACACTAAGTGCATCAAGGTTTACATATATCCATGTTTTGACTCATAAGATTCATATTGTTATTTGAACTTCATTATCTTGACTGAGATATTGTTGAAAGATTTCAAGATGATAATCTAGCATAGTGTTTTGTTATGAATTTGTATGAAACAAAGAATTAATTTCAAGTCTAAGTACAAGTACTGAAATTACAAAAAGTTTATTCTCTTAAGTTCCATTGTTATGTGTTATAAGATGATTTAAAGAAAATCTTTATCTTTTGATCTATAGATAAGACATGGAATACACAACTGTTCATCTTGATTATGCTTTAAAGTAAAGAGAAGCTTAACTGGTTTTCTTTTTACAAATCCTTATGCTATTTTAAGTTGGATTTCATAAGTATGAGCATATAAGTATTTTGGGAGTTGTATTTAGCACCGGGAAGGGAATGTAGATAAGCATGTCCTAAATTCTTGGAAACTACAAGCCACTGTAGGTTAAGCTTTTTCCCAATATGGATGAAGTTCAGTGATCACTTAAGTTAAGGTTTTATTCCGATGATAAGGATAGGAGAGCTCTCCCCAACGTAGGTAAGACATTGGACTCCATGATATCTCACATGGTTTATGTCGGTGAGAAGAATCTCCCTTAAGAAAGACTAAAAGCAAAGATTTTAGAAACTAAGTGTTATGGCTCACCAAGTTTATTATTTATGCATCATTATTCATGTTTGTGATCTTACAGTCCTTTGTTTTTATTTAAGTTTAAGGTGAGTCATTTACATTTAGCATGCTTCATTGTAAAATATATGTATATTCAGTTATTACATACTTATGCATTCACCCCCACATACTCAGTACATTCCAAAGGTACTGACCCATATATATGTCTCTATGCTGCATTGACTTATAATATAGGCTTGGGTGCTCATTTCTAGTAACATGATTAACTGCGGGCATCATCATCTGCATCCTGACTTTAAGTGAGTCCTCATAGTCCGAGGACTAGTTGATCAGACTTATGGTAGTTGATGATAGTGTTTTAGTTTTTTGATTTCCGTTTATGTTTAGGTTAGCTAGGGTCTGTCCCAGAGGCTCTCTAGACACAGTTGAGTCTTGTCAGACTTCTTATGTTTCTAGTTCAAAGAATTTGTTTAAAGATTTCCAAGTTAAAGACTTTTATTAAGATATGAAATCGTTTACCTTCAAGTTCTTATATATGTGATTTCACTTCTCATGTGTTTTAAAGTAAATAGATATCATGGCTTAGCTTAGGGATATTCGTAGTCTTAAGCACCGTGTGATGTCAAAGGGGTACTTTTGGGGCATTACACATTTGTTTAAGAACCTACTAGCAAAATATGGGGTCAGGAATAAGGTGGCCACAACATATCATCCATAGATGAGTGGCCAAGTAGAGGTATCAAACTGGGAAATTAAATATATTCCTTAAAAAAATGTAAATGGTCAGCATAAAGATTGGTTAACAAAACTGGATTATGAACAGTGGGATTATAGGAAAGCCTCCAAAATGCCTATTGGGACTTCTCCAAATCGATTAGTGTATGGGAAAGCATGTCACCTTCCCTTGGAGCTTGAGCACAAGCGTATTGCGCAGTGAAGAAGTTGAACCTTAATCCATAAATTTCAAGGAAGAAAAGAATGTTTCCATTGCTTGAGCTTGATGAGTTCCACTTACATGCTTATAAGACTGCAAAACTATACACGAAAAATACCGAGAGATGGAATGATAAGCATATCCTAACCCGAATCTTTGAACATGGATAGAAAGTTTTGTTATTTAAATCAAGGCTTAAGCTTTTCCCAGGCAAAGTGAGGTCCAAGTGGTCTGGGTTGAATGAAATGATTAGAATGACCCCCCACATAGAAGTTGAACTATGGCGAGAGGACAAGAGAATAATGTTTCTGGTGAATGGACAAAGAGTGAAGCACTATTAGATAGATTGTAAGGATAGAATGATAACGTCTATCATATTTGTGAACAAATGAGATGAAGCTTGGTCATGCTGAGACATTAAATAAGGAGATACATGGGAGAAACCCCATGAATTTAATGTAATAGTATTGTTTTCCCTTATATTATAAAAAAAATAAAGAAAAATAAAAAATACAAAAAGATATGTCGAGCCATGACTAAAACTATGGCGCTCGGTGGGAGGCAACCCACCTTTTTAATTTGTTTGTTGTTTTTAATAAAAATTGCAAGAGTGATAGGAATATTTACATAGGGAAGAAATAAATGGATAAAACTCTACTTTCAAGAAGCTACCAGGTATGAAAATACCTGTAGGTACGAATAAAAACTAGGGCAAGCATTGTGGGAACCAAAATTGCCCCAGGCGTGCTTTTCAGTGGACCTCCACGATAGGGTATTCCACACTCCTTAAGCTCTACAATAATGGCATGACATGCCAAAAAAAAATACATACCATTCTAGTAAGCCTCCGCAATTTTGGTGTGCCATGCCACCCATCCTGTACAATAAGGGTGTGGCACAAAGGTGGTTAATTTGAGCCATTTTATTTAAAAATTGGATATCACCCAATTTTACAACCCTATCCCCCTATCCTAAAACTCTAAAATCCCAGATTCCATCTCAATTAACAAAACTTATCATGCCACACCTACAAAATTCTCTTAATTTGGAGTGTACCACACTGCTAAATCTCCCCAAAGATTCTTCCTTTGTCCATCACAACTCCGACCAAGGTAAGTCTCTCTTTTTCTCGTTTCTTTTTCTCTCTCACCCAAATTTGTGGGTAAAGACACACTCTGCAGTTAAAATTCTTATAAATGGGCATGAATGGTACCATCAAACTAAGAATACATAATTTGTTGTGTTGTACTTCCAGAGTGTAGTGTTAACTGATTGTTACATTACAATGTGCCACTTTATATGATTTCAATATTTTCTCTCCCACTAAACTTTAAGAATATAATATGTACGATTACATAAATACAGCATGATGACTTGGACTTTGAAATCTGATTAGAAATTATGTCTGGCATGTATGCTTTTGTATATATGGGTGTATGCTGGTGTTTGCTATTGCACTTTCTCTCATGTGAAACTGTTAATACTAAAATAGGGCACGGGGTACTTTCATTAAAATTTCATGGTGCATATACTGTTATGACTTCATTATTAGCATTGTGTGTTGGTTCTGTACATGAGGCATTCATATTAGTCATGTAATAATTCTTAAGAGTGTTGACTGCTCGAGTGTACTCTCTGAATTCTGTTGGCTCATATGCCTAAACTGAAGCAAAAATCTTGTTAAGTGTAGCACTTGAGGAAAGTAATGTTCGTGTATGATGTAGTTATGTGAATATAACGATGTGAGAAGTGATGTATGCACTTGAAGTCTGAGTAAAATGATATAACCTCAAGTTAAGATCTTTTGGTTATTAACTAGATTCCCAAATCGGCTGACTGGCTGAAAAGGTGTTATGACCATGTGGCTATATTGTGTAGCGGAGGAAGTTTAAGTACCCTGGTTCCAAACTTTTACACCTATGCTAGCAACTAAGTATGGAGTGGCCCCTAAAGCCTCCTGCACTTAGTGTTTGGTTAGCTACGTTGTATTCATTTTGACATGTCTTTCTCGTGTGGTATTTGGCGGGTACTATAGAAATTATGGCACAAAAAGGAAAGGATGTTGTTGGTCCTTTGGAGGCATCAAAAAAGAGAGTTCATCTAGCTGCTTATGTATCTAGAGCCCTGATAGTCCCACGAGGTCAGACTTATAGATATGGGTATCGATGGGTTATGGATGAAGGAAAGAAAGGGTATAGCAAGGATACAAAGTCCAAATATTCCCTGGATAAGTTCATTAACTGGGAGAATTTGAGAAGAGAGTTCCCGAGCATGGTTTAGAGGATTGAGGAGTTGAGAATGAACTTTATTTTTAGCATCCCACAGAGTGTAACCTTCACTTAATTAGGGAATTTAATGCCAACTAGGACCAAAGATAGTCTGATTCACAGGTCAAGTTTCGAGTAAAAGTGGTCACATTTGATGCTCATGACCTGAATTCCCTTTTGGGAACTCCCAAGGTAGACTCACTTCAACTGAGGCAGATGAACATTATTCCACTATATGACGACATTAGACACTTGTTATGTGGTAAAAAGTCAACAGCTATATGGATTTACTAATGCGAGGAAGGTTATCATATGACGTTTTCCTATGCTCAGATGAATAGGAAATCTAGAGTATAGTTGTAGATTATTTTTCAATGTCTCATTCCAATGAAGCACATGGAAAACGTCAATCGGGACTGGGTTTGTCTAATTTTTGTAGTGACGCAGGAGGGATTTGCAGTCAGCATAAGGATCATAATTATATAGGTGATGAAGAAGGATTGTTGTCATCAGGGATGTAGGTATGAGTTTGGGAGTCTTCTTACTAAAATTTTGAAAGGATACGGTGTTGAGGAGGAGGACTGATGTGTAGGAAACTAGGTTTTGGAGAAGAAATAAAGAAAAAAAGTCAAAACTGCAGAATGGGCCACCTATGTGGCATTGGTAGGGTGGCATAGGTTGAAGAAAGTCCAAGTTTAGAGAATCAAAAAGATGAAATTCTGACTGACACTTGTGATAGTTCACTTTCCAGGGATAAGTGCCACTTACTCCCCATAAGTGCCATCATAAGTAGCAGAGACTGATGGTTTAGAGAAGATGAAGATTTCAAAAGTTTTGTCATTTACGATTGCCACTTACCTGGGTTAAGTGAAACATATGATGGCCACATACCTAGGGTAAGTTCCACGTATGATGTCCACTTACCTGAGGTAAGTGGCAGGCAAACCAAGTTTCCCGGCTTATTTTGGTTTGGATTTTTAGAGTTTTTATGTTATCTATAAATAATCCTATTATGTTTTTTAGGTTTGAGAGAGAAGTGTATGTAATTATACACACTCATATTATTCACAAACATATATTAGATTCTAAGATTGACGTTTCATCTTGGAATATCTTTCTTCTTGGTTTTTGATTGATTAATTGATTTGAGACTTTGGATTTTATCCTTCTATTATAGTGAGATTACTTTTATTCTTTCTTTATTGAATTCCAATGCATTTCTTACAACTATAAGAGAATAAATCCCTTATCTAGGATTGTGGGAACCCTAGAAAAATAACAAAGTAGGGAAAGTGTGAGGTTCTTCTAGATCATTATTTACACTTGCATTATGATCTTCTTTAGTTGAATTGTTTTCTTAGCAGTGGTCAATGCTAAGAACTTATCTGTATTTGAGATTGTCTTCACAAGAGAAATTAAGATTGGGTAAAGAGGATTACAATAGTTATTTTAGGCTATCAACCCTTATCTAATAACTTGATACCCAAAAGGTGATAGTTAAACTGGGATCAAAGACAAGGGTTAGTAAGGCAACACTCGGAGACTCATAAGGTAAAGGGTGCGATTATCAATGCATTCACAAGACAATTGGTAATACCTAGCTTTCCAGATTCAACATGTGTGGCAGTGAGATAGTTGGATTGAGCATGAGAAACCTACGGAATTCAAAAGCAAGGGGGAACACAGTATTTTCATCTCAAATTGGTTAAAATCGAAGGCATTCAAGACTTATAACTTTTTTACTATTTACTACAAATCCCCCCATTTTACTTTTCTGCCCTTTTGAATGCTTTAGCAAGTTTGAGGAATAAATTTAACCAATTCCATGTGGAATTGACCCCAACCTAGTAGGGTTACAATAATTTTAAAACTATCAAATTATATCTTCTTAGAGGGTATGGTTTGGGAGACATCAAATTGTGGCGTCGTTATTGGGGAATATGGTTGCGGATTTATTGATTGAAGTTGTTGAGTCTCTTGGGTTTTATTTTTCTATTCTTATTGAGGTGTACACCGGTGTATTCCAAGTACTATGAGTCAAGGGAATCCCTTGATCCCATTTGATCTAGAACTAGAAAGAATCCTACAACAGAATCGTAGGATATCACAACACGGATGTAAAGGTCATCATGAGCTTCCTCAAGATGATCCACAGTACTTGCCTCCTTCACCTTCTCAGGAGAAAACCATAGAAACTACTATGTGGTTATTAGCAAAAGAAAATATAAGGAGGGATAATAAAGCTATCTAGCATGTAGCTCAAGAATGAGAGAAAATGAAATAGAGGTAAAAAGTTGATCGCTGAGCAACACTCGACAAAAGTAAAAGAGATAGAGCTCCATTACCCCCAGATTTTTAGTATTTTCTAGCTTATAAAGATCCATATAAAGATATGGGGTATGTATATCCTATCAAGATAGGAGCCATCATTCCTCCTGAGTTGCTCCAAGGGGTAAAGTTGGACATTACTAGTGTTATGATCCAGTTGTTGAATTTTAAAGGTGTATTTTCTGACCTATCGAATGATGATGCAAATATGTATCCCATAAAATTTGATAGAATTTGCACTTTATACAATATACCTAGGGTAGATCAGAAAGCATTGAGATTCAGGTTGTTCTCACTATCTCTAACTGGTGAAGCGACATTATGGTTAGGGGAACTATCTCGTGGCTCCATTACTACTTGGAATGAGTTACAAAAGTTTTTTTAGACTTTTTCTTTCCTCCAACTAGAATGCTATAATTGACGGATATGACCTATAACTTCAGGAAGATACATTCCAATCCAATGTATGAGGCATGATTTTGATTTAAGAAGAAGTTGATAATGGTGCCTAATAATAAAATTTTAGGGATAAATTTGCTGGAGATTTTCTATCATGCCTAGAATACTAGTTCCAAATTATGGTGGATACTATTACTGGCAAAGAATTCATGAACCTGTGTTGGGAAACAGCATCAGACATCTTAGATTATATCTCTCTCACCAACTGAGGGTGGCATACTTAATAGGAAAAGATAGGTTCCATCACTTATGCCATTGGGGCTTCTAGTGAAACTAGAGTTGTTGATAATTTGGTTGCTCAGGAGGTTGCATAGTTAAGGATGGATATTTGGTTACTGATGAAACAATTTGCAACTATGAATTCTAAGAAGGTTAATGTTATGGGTTCACAGGGTAAGGCCTCTATTTCATATAATTATAATGTGTATGAAGAGGTGAAGTACCTTGATAAAGATCTGGTGGGTTTTCGAGCCAAGATCCAATCGTTTGCTTAAGAAAATTAAAACTTAAGGCAAAGGAACAAAGGTCGGAACTACTATGGGGATAGATATAGGTATCGGAGAAGAAAGAGAGAGATGGTGACTAAAGGATTAAGAATGAATACAAAGAGAAGAGTGGTGCTTATGTTTTGCTAGGGAACAGCGATGTTGATTCTAAAATTGAAGCAATGTCTTCAAAGCTAGTCAAGGGTCAGGAAAGTAAAGAGAGTTGTCTTAAGGAGATTAAGGCAGATATTTTGGGATCCATCCAAAAGGTAGAATCGCATGCTACTTCGATCAAAAACCTTGAGCAATATTTTGGGAAAATATCATCCACGTTGAATTAAAATCAATCGGGCACTTTTCTGAGCATCACTCTATAAAATATAAAGAATGACAGACACTATCTAGCAATCACCACTCATGGCAGTGAGGCTACTATTGATCCCCCTATTTCTTCTTGAAGCTCTTGAGCAGATGCTTGGGTACACAAAATTTATGAAGGATTCTTTTATAAAGAAGAGAGTTGCCAATTATGAGGATGTTGGTGGGTTACATAATTATTGTGCAATTACATCCATATCTCTAGCATAAAAGAAAGTCGATCCTAGCGCTTTCATAATTCCTTGCACGACTGGGCATCTAAATTTGCCAGAGCTCTATGTGGCTGAGCAGTCAGCATTGATTTGATACTGCTAGCAGTGTTCAAATAGTTAGTCTTGATACCTCTCATACGAATAATGATGCAGTTGTTGATGGCAGATCGTACAGTAAAGAAACTTGTGGGTATAACATTTGATATTTTTAGAGAGGCCATTTTTTGCTACAGCTAGAATCTTGGGGGATATGGAGAAAATGGAGCTTAATTTTAGGCTAAATAATGAGAAGGTCACATTCAATGTTTGCAAAACCATGAAGCAACTATCTGATATTAGAGTGGTTTTAGTGATAAGTTGTGTTGATGACCATGGAGGCAACCTTTTGGTTACCTTGATGAATTCTGAGTAATCAATATTCCCAAATCGTGTTGTGACATTAAATGAGGCACAACTTGGTAGGAAACCCAAGGTATCTTTTTATTTGTACATTTATGTTAGTGTGATTAACATCGGATATACGCACCTAAAATGCCAAAAGTAAGTTCCTATCTCTCTTATTTTGTAGAGGCCTAATGCATTGGGGACAATGCTTGTCTATTTTATGAGGTGGAGCTGCTTATGGGTCTATATGTCCTGTTGGAGTTTTTTTTGTTGTCTCTTTTTTCCCTAGAGTCTATTCCAGTAAAGCCAGCATTTTTAGGGCGTATTGTGTTTTTTTTATGTTATTTTTTAAACTAGGAGGAATAGAAGTACCTAAAAATAGTTGATGTATTTTGTTTTGATTGTGCTTGAGTGTGTTAGAAAAATAATACGCCTTCAAATTATTTGTTTTGAACTATGTGATGTGTATATATATATGACCATTGTGAATCCTGTTATGGCATTAGAATTAGGGATATAATAATCATAGCTAGCATTTACATGAACTGGATAGGTAGTAGTTTGTGATAAAATACTATGCCATATGTATGTGAGATGCTTACATAGTTCCCTTTGTGTGTTAAATCTAGAACCTTCCCAGTTAGTCTTGCCTAGATTATAGGATAGTCATTTATGAAAGAATCATAGCCCATTCTTTAATTAGTCCACTTTTAGCCTAAATAACATTTCAAATGTGTATAAGTATACGTTGATCCCCGTTTTGATCCTACCTAGACTATTTTTCTAGTCTTTACCATTAACATTCCTATTTTGGTTACAATAAAGCCATTTTGGCCTCGGTCCTCCTTGGATATTGTGCACCTTAACTTAGGCAAATCGCCTATATTAAAGGTGGCTATCAGAGGGGTGCGTAATTATAAGTGGGTACGAGGAAGGGCGTAAGTAATTAAAGGGAAAGTAGGGTTGGGTGTGGTAGAAAAATAAAAAGTGTAAAAAAAAGGGAAAATTAGAAAAAAAAAAAAAAGAATTGCACCCAACCTAAATAAGAAAATAAAAGGGAAAAGGGAGTAATAAAGGCAGAGTAAAGGAAAATTTGGTTGAAAAGTGGACCCTGAAATGTAATTGTAGTGCTAAGGAGGCTTAGTCACTAAATTCCTAATGTACCATATCAACCCCTAAGCCTACGTTACAAGCCGAGTAAGTCCTATAGGGATCCTAACCTGACTGTCTGAAAACTAAGGTAAAGAAAGTAAGGGAAATCCTATGGTATTCTTACACATTGATGGAACATCTTTGTGAGTGTGAGTGTGAGTGTGAGTGTCTCATGATTATCCCCGCATTAACATGCATTAGTCTACGAAGTGACTGGGACTTATTTGTTGTTAGGGTACATGGGTTGTGTTGCTAGTTCCTTATTTGTTCCGGTAGTGCAATTTGTATATATGTTTGATTATGTGTTGCTAATTGAATGCCATAGCTTGATTTCCTGTGCCAAGATATTATGCTAAATAGATCTACACAGTTGGTTTTGAAAAGTTAAAAAGAAGAGAGAGATGTTTTTAAGGTAAAAGTAGGATTGACTGTCATAGGTGTCTTAGGTTTCTCTTGGTTAAGAATCGTTATGTTGTTTTGTTATGTTTTTGTTGCCTGAGGACATGTAAATGTTCTAAGTTGAGGGTGTTGATGGTCCATGGTTTCATGGCACTTTCAATAGTTAAAACCCAAAAATATGCAAGAACTTAGGTTTGTTTTGGTATATATGATGTGTTTTTGTGTTGTGTTTTGTAGGAAATTGGGTTTTGGAGATTAAAATAAAGAAAAGGAGTCAAACCTAAAGAATGGACCACTTACGATACCACCTACGCAGCGTAGGTTGCACCTACGTGGCATAGGTGGGGAGGCGTAGGTTGTAGAAATTCCAAGTTTAGAGAATCTGAAAGATGAAATTTTGACTAACACTTATGATGGGTCACTTACCTAGGGTATGTACCAGTTATGCCCCATAAGTGCTATCATATGAATCAGAGATTGAAAATTCAAAAATGATGAAGATTTTAGAAGTTTGGTCACTTACGATGGCAACTTACCTATGGTAAGTTCCATTAACGATAGCCACTTAACTAGGGTGTGTGCCACTTATGATGGCCACTTATCGAGGATAAATAGCAGCCAACCCAAGTTTCTCGGTTTGTTTTGGTTTGGATTTTGAGGGTTTTTATGTAATCTATAAATACTCCTATGATTTTTCTTTTGGTTTGAGAGAGAATTTATGTAAGTTAAGCACTCATATTATTCACAAACATAAATTTGATTCTAAGATTAACTTTTGATCCTGGAATCTCTTTGTTATTGTTTTCTGGTTGATTAATCGATTTGAGGCTTTGTTTTTTATCCTTCTATTATAGTGAGATTACTTCACTGCTTTCTTTATTGAATTCCATGGCATTTCTTGAAACTATGAGAGGCTAAATCCCTTAGCTATGATTGTGGAAACCCTGGCAAAATAATAAAGTAGGGGAAGTGTGAGGTTCTTCTAGATCATTGCTCACACTTGCATAGCGATCTTCTTCAGTTGAGTTGTTCTCTTAGATTTCACCAATGTAACGCCCCGAATATGGTACCCGCAATTCTACACGGTGTTCATGACCCCGAAGGACCACAAGTTAACTAATGACTGATATTTGTACCTGTACACTGTACAATATACAATATATATATACTAAAAAATACAGAATAAAAGATTTAAGGTCGTAAGGTTCAAATTGAATAGCTGATAAAACACAACATAAGTGTGGAGTATCGAATACCCAAAATAACTGAATTACTGTCTGAACATACTGTAGTCTGAAAGCCTTTAAACTATCTGGAAATTGTAGAGTTGATGGGACATGTCCCCAACTAACTCCGACTACTGAAATAACTAAGTACTGAAATAATGAAATAACAAATCATATCATCCTCGAAGGATGAGGACTCACTGCTAACTGACTGCTGTTATCTGGAATCTACTGATGCTATGGATCTCGTGTATCTGAACCTATTGTATAAGACACCATAGCGCAAATGCGTCAGTACTTTGAATGTACAGGTATGCAAGTGAGGTAGGCAGAATACAAAAGGGTTCATATACATGGACAACACTAACTGACTGAATGATATGAATATGAGAATACATGCATGAATATATAACTATAACTGAGATCGTGATAGGACTGAATACTAAGTTCTGACTACTGAGTCTAATGATAACATGGATTTATAGACATCTCAGTTTACTGATGCTGGAATACTGAATATTGAGGGACTGATACTATATTACGGATACATGAATAACTATTTTTTGACAGTTCTGATTATGAAGAACTGGTCTGGTTGACTGTATCTGACAGTTCTGAAGTTGAAGACTGATAACATGAGTTTTGTATAACTAGTATACTAATACTGAGAGACTGTATTTGACAGTCTAAGTTCTGATGGAACTAGCTGAGTTTCGTACTGTACTGAGTGACTGTATCTGACAGTCCTAAAATTTGTAGAACTATCTAAGTTCTATTACTGAGACTGAGACTAAGACTGAAACTGAGACGGTGGGAGGTATCATCTAACCGACATGCCCCAAAACTGAACTGGTGGGGTCTAACCTGTAACCCCAGCTGGAAGGGTGTCAATACTGTGCCACGGGTAAAGACAAGCCCTAAGGTAACCCTCTCTGAAAGAAAGCTCTTTTGTTAACCCTCCTATAGGAATAACCCCAAATGAGATGTATTAGTGATGTGTGAGCTAATGCTAACACATTTGAGGCTTTAAACTAGAAAAAATTGTAAAGTCTTAAGCAATTTTTGTCTTTTTTGATTGCTTTATCTTTAATAAAGTAGAAAAGTCAAGATACAAAAAAAAAGACAATAAGAACAAAAAAGGTAAATTTGGAACAAGTGGCCAAGAAAATATAGTTAATGACTTATCAGATAAGTCATTAAATTTGTGATAAGTTATCAGAGTCATCGTCATCTATAGACAGTGTGAGAAAGTTAGAGCAGAAGTGTGATGAAATCCCCTGATAAGCCATCACGTATCTGATAAGCCGTCAAGAATGCCATCACTCAAAAGCAGAAGATTTTCTGACGACATGTCCTCATAAGCTATCAGATCTCTGATAAGCTGCCAGGCATGTCGTTACTCAGAAGTAGAAGGAAAAAATTTGAAGCATGTCTGATGACATGTTCTGATATGCTATCAGAACTCTGATAAGTCGTCAGGCATGCCGTCACATATAAGCAGAAGGCAAGAAATTGGAATCATGTCTTACGTCATGGTCTGATAAGCTATCATATCTCTGATAAGCCATCAGACATATCGTCAGCTAAGGAGAAAAATCTGAATTTTTAATTTTGAATTTTTCTTAAGTTATGGATATAAATAGCAGTTTTTAAGGTTTCATTCAGAGAGGACTGAATATATTGAACTTATTCCAAAGACTACTTTACTTCACTTTGGTCTCTAAACTTGGATTTTAATTTTCAATTCTTTGATTTAGTTGTGGGATATTCTTCTTGAATTTGGGAAGAGAATCAATTTCTAATTACATCTTTTGCAAGTCTAATCACTTTGAATTATGAATTCAGTTATTGTTATCGCTTTGTTTCTCATGTGGAACTAAAACCCATAACTAGGATTGTGGGATCTATGATTATTCTTTCATGGATTTAATAGTTGGTTAGGTTTTGAGTGATTGTGGGACAACAACAACAATAACAATAACATACCCAGTATATTCCCACATAGTGGGGTTTGGAGAGGGTAGAGTGTACGCAGTCAAGAATATGGGACATCTTGATAATTCATTTGTAATGATTTTTTTCTATTGGTTGCAAGAAATAGATCTAGCCTTATGTTTGTTTGCTCGAAATGAGAAATAAACTAAAGGTAGCGAATTATCAATGAGGATTTGGGAAGGTTAAGTTCTCATCTAATGATTAATGTTGTAACAAGATTGATCAACTCAAGATAAAATCAGTATGAATAGAATATTTTTCTATGTTCCAGAGAATTAGGGAGTTCAACATCTAGGTAGGTTGAGATACACTTAGATGGACTGTCGAAATTGATAATTTGGTTTTTCCCACAAGTCATGAGAATCCAGTACTACAACTATCATTCAATGAGGGGTTAATAATCATAGTGATCACAACTCAAGTTTCTCTATATCATTGATTTAAAATATTGTATTTTAAGCTTTGAGTTCTAAGGCGAATTAAAGTGATAATAAATTTTTTCAATCATTAAAAACCCCTATTTTATCTTTTCATATCATTTATTTGAATTTAACTTGTAGCTATAGTTTCAAATTAGTTTATTCGCCACTCACATTGATCCTCGTGGATTCAACCCCGACTCCAATGTTGGGTAAATATATTGACGAAGACCGCCTTGCACTAAATTGACGTGTAAGTTGAGCATTATCAAAATTTGTGCTGTTGTCTGGGAACAATTTGGCGTATTGAGTTGGTTTGGAATTTTAGCCTACTTGCTTGAATTCAAACTTGTAAATATTTATTTTTAGTTTTCTTTTATTTCTTGTGTTAGGTAGATTATTATTTTAGTTTACTTATTATTATGGCATCGTGGAATGAACATGATCTTGGTGGTTGAAAATCTTATCTTGATGATCCATGTCCATATTGTGGTGGACCTCACTTTTGGAAAGATTGTAGATATGCTCCCCGGAGAGAGATGTGTGCACCATCTCTATCTTACCGGGAGTATGATTATTCTTTATGTGGTGGTCAAGATGGACATTGGAGTGAATCCCCAAATTCCCCCTTCACCTATTGCGCTAACCCAAATTCTTGTTCTTCTTATGAGTTTGATAGGTCTTATGGTCAAGAAAAAAAAAGAATGAAGCACTTAAAAGAGTGATATTGAAGCTATGTTTCAATGAATGTTTGATCTCCAGAAAGAAATGTATGATATCGTATGTGATATGTGTCAAGACATGAAGCCAATCATTCATGAGAAGATAGATATAAAGGTCATCATTCATAGCATTTTTCTATATTATGTTTAGATGATATCTTGCCTGTGGAATCATTTAAAATAATGGAATAGTGTGAAGATGAGAAGCAAGAATCCTATATTGATGTTGAGCTTGATGATGAGCAACCCTCGGTGATTTCCCAACCAACTGAACCAACCAGTATGCCAAGATTGAGGAAATTGTGCTAGAGACAAAAGAAGAAACCAAGCCAATCTTTTATAAAGACTCTAGAACAATTCGGGGTGAAGAGGTCGAGAAGGATGCAACTCTAAAATTAGGGAGAAGACCTCACTCGAATCACTTTTCAACCTTATGCATGGTGGATGTGATGAAAGTCGAATCACCCAAGCAAATAATGAATTTTGGAAATGAGGAGAAATATTCCTACATTTTGGAGTTTGTCTTTTCGAAAAGGTATAATACAACCCCAATCTTGAAGGCCAAGAAGCTTAAAGATCATTGTCCATTTAGTGTCTTTTTAAGATTCTCGTTGTTACCAAATGAGCCCACACGAAAGTTTGATGCAAAATTGGGCAAGCGGTTCAAGTCTTCGAAGTGGCGTGATAGAACTTTCTGTATCATGCTCTCATATTTTCCCAACGCACCTCAAAAATGTAAATATCGAAAGATGGGCCGACGATTCAAATCATCTAAGTGTAGGGATAAAGGATGAAGAACTTTTAAGGTATCTTGATGAATTCTAAGTAGTCAAGATAAACTAGTCATGCCGCTACATTAAATTAGGCGCTGCTTGGGAGGAAACCCAAGGCATTTTGTTGTTTGTATTTTTATTATGTGATTGACATCAGATCTCTGCACCTATGGTGCCACAGTTATGCTTCTAACTCTCTTGTTTTAGTTTGATGCATTGGGAACAATGCATGATTTTAAGTTGAGGGTGAGACTGCTTGTGGGTGTTGATGTCCTCTTGGGGTTTTTGTTGTCTTGCCTTTTTTCCCCAAAGTCTTGTTCCTAGTAGAGACGGCATGTTTAGCGTATTGTGTTTGTTTTGTTATGTGTTGTGGTTAACTGGGGGGGGAATAAATATCTAGGATATTTGACATATTTTTTTTATTTTTCTTGGAATGATAAATACCTCTCCAATTGTCTATCTGATAACTGTGTGATGTGCATCTATAAGTGACTACTATAAATCTATTTATGGCATTAGTACTAGGGACATCATAATCACTGCTAACAATTGCGGGAACCGAATGGTTAGTAGCTTGTGATGTAGCTATATTCCATGTGCGTGTGAGATACTACCTAGTTCCCGTTGTGTATTAAATTCAAAACTTATCCAGTTGGTCTTGCCTTGGTTGTAGTGTAGCGGTTAGGAAAGGATCGTAGGCCGTTGTTGATATTAGTCCACTTTTATCCTAAATGACCTTCCATGTGTGAATAATATCCCTTGATCCTAATTTTGAGCCTGAATGCCTATTCTTTTTATTATACCTATCACTTTCCCATTTGTATCACAATGAACCTGTTTTGGCCCTGGTCCTCCTTGGACATTGTGCACTTTGACTTAGAAAAATAGCCTAAGTTGAGGGTGGCTATCATAGGGGTGTGTTATATAAAGTGAGTATGAAAAAGGATAAAAAAATATGCAAGGCTGGGTGTGGTAGATAAAGAATGAGAAAAGAAAAGTTGTGAAAAAAAATGAATGAATAAAAACTGCACCCAGCTTGAATGTGCGTTAATCAAGAAAGGGAGAAATAAGGTAAAAGTTGATAAGTGAGACCCCAAAAATAGTGTAGTTCCAAGGAGGCTTAATTACTTTAAATATCCTTGTGTATTATACCATCCCTAAGCCTACATGACAAGGTGAATAAAAGTCCTATAGTGATCCTAACTTAATTGTCTGAAAGCTTCGATAATGAAAATAAGGGCAACCTTATGGTATTTGGCATACATAGACTGGAACTTCTTTATGAGAGTGAGTATCTCTTGACCGTCCCCACGTTGACATGCTTGAGTTCACATATGAGTGGGGAGGGACTTCTTTACTGTAAGGGTATATCGGTTGCATTGCTAGTTGCCTACTTGTTTGGGAAGTGTAATTTGTATATAGGCATGGTTATTGTTGCTAAATTGATGCCATATCTTGATTCTCTTGTGTCCCATTGTCGATCTTCATAGATATATACAATTGGGTTTAGAGTGATTGAACTTGGAGAGTGTAATGTGTTTTGAGCTAAAATGGATGATTGACTGTCGAATGTGCTTTGTATCCTCTCAGTTATGTTTAAGTTGCTTGGGGACAAGCAATTGTTTTATGTTGAGGGTGTTGATGTGTGAGCTTATGCTAACATATTTGAGGCTTTTAAATAGAAATAATTGTAAAGTCTTAAGCAATTTTTGTCATTTTTTATTGCTTTCTCTTTCATAATGCAGGAAAGTCAAGATGCAAGAAAACCAAAGACAATAAGAGCAAAAGAGGTGAATTTGGAACAAGTGGCCATGAAAGTATAGTTGACGACTTATCTGATAAGTCATCAAATTTGTGATAAGTTATCAGAGTCATCGTCAGCTATAGACAGTGTGAGAAAGTTGGAACAGTAGTGTAACGACATCCCCTGATAAGCCGTCAGGTGTCTGATATGTCGTCAAGAATACCGTCACTCAGAAGAAGAAGATTTTCTGATGACATGTCCTGATAAGCTATCAGATCTCTGATAGGTCGTCAGGTATGTCATCACTCAGAATCAGAACGCAAAAATTTGAAGCATGCTTGACGACATGTTTTGATAAGCTATCAAAACTCTGATAAGTCATCAGGCATGTCGTCACACATAAGCAGAAGGCAATAAATGGGAATCATATCTGACGACATGGTCTGATAAGCTGTCAGACATGTCATTAGCTATGGAGAAAAAACTGAATTTATAATTTCGAATTTTTCGTAAGTTTTGGATATAAATAGTAGATTTTAGGGTTTCATTGAGAGAGGGTTGAACATCTTGAACTTATTCCAAAGACTACTTTACTTCTCTTTGGTCTCCAAACTTGGATTTCAATTTTCAATTCATTGATTTAGTTGTGGGGTATTCTTCTTGAATTTGGGAAGAGAATCAATTTCTGATTACATCTTTTGTAAGTTTAATCACTTTGAATTATGAATTCAGTTATTGTTATCGCTTTCTTTTTCATGTGGAACTAAAACCCATAACTAGGGTTATGGGATATATGATTATTCCTTCATGGATTTAATAGTTGGTTAGGGTTTGAGTGATTATGGGAACATCTTGATAATTCCTTTGTAATAATTGTTTTTTATTGGTTGCAAGCAATAGATCTAGCCTTGTGTTTATTTGCTCGAACTGAGAAATAAACTAAAGGTAGCAAATTATCAACTAGGATTTGGGAAGGTTAAGTTCTCATCTAATGATTAATATTGTAACAAGATTGATCAACTCGAGATAAAATCGGTATGAATAGAATGTTTTCCTAAGTTTGAGAGAACTAGGGAGTTCAACATCTAGGTAGGTTGAGAAACACTTAGATGGACTGTCGAAACTGATAATTAGGTGTTTCCTACAAGTCATGAGAATCCAGTACTACAACTATCATTCAATGAGGGGTTAATAATCATAGTGATCATAACTCTAGTTTCTCTAAATAATTGATATGAAATATTGAGGTTTAAGCTTTGAGTTCTTAGGCGAATTAAAGTGTTAATAACTTTTGTTCAATCATTAAAAAAGCCTATTTTATCTTTTCACATCATTTGTTTGAATTTAACTTGTAGCTATAGTTTCAAATTAGTTTAATCTCCACTCACATTATTCCTCATGGATTTGACCCTAACTCCAAAGTTGGGTAAATCTATTCACGACGACCGCATTGCACTAAATTGATGCGTAAGTTGAGTGTTATCAATTAGTAGCCCTACTAATAGGGGTATATCCCAACCTACGTTGGCTATGTAGTTCTGGAATTCAAGGATTGGTTCTAAGGATCACACCCTTCACTGAATAATAGATGAGTCCCCATCCTTGGGTTCACTCGGTGCTTAATCATACTCCCAACTGAAAAGACACAGAACTGATTAAGTAAACTGAACTGATACTAATGGTATTGTTTAGCAGAGCTAAACTAAGTTCACTGAGTTCTGTAGACTGATGGAATGCTACTGAGACATGAAGACTGACAGAGATCACTAAGATTTTTGAGATTACAGAGATTACTAAATGGGACTGGACTAATACTGAGTTTCCGTAGTTTTCCTGAGCCACATGACTGACTGAATTCTACTGATCATGGCTTGACTGAGAGTATCCTAAAAACATGTCATGGCTCTAGGCACATAGATAAATTGTCGGGTATAATTACCCCCAGGACTCGATAGAATGAAACAGACAAGGCTTGACACTTTTGATCACATGTCCAATATCAACAATTCATAATTTCATAGTTGGGAGTTTCATGAAGCACATGATCATCATAATGTTGTACATGGATAGTAATGCGTATAAACATGGAATAATTTCATGCTTCTAATCTTATGAACATCTCATCAATCAATCACAATGCATAGGTTTAGCATGGGAATCAACTTAATCAAATAGGTATAGCATAACTTAAGAGGCATGACATAATCTTGACACATGGAAACTAAGTACTTGATCATCATTCATTCATTGGGGCATATTATCAAACACCTTGCATGCACACTTAGGGAATAGGTATGATTATCAAATTTAATACAACATGGTTCTACAATTTAACTCAATTGCATGAATTTCAACCCTATTCTAACATGGTTTCATAAAAACATGATAAAGATGCAATCTTGGCAATCATACAACAATAAAACATGAACATAATCAATTCAAAACAAGAACATCATGACATATAGTTTAAAATAGGGTTCTTAAGCTTTATGGATGAAAGGAGTCCATGAATCAAAACTGTGCATACCTTAGTTCTTGATTCTACGAAGATAGACGGAGAGATTCTTGAATTTAAGTCTTGAATTTGAATTCCCAATTGAAAACCCTAGCTTGTTCTTGAGAGAAACTTGAGAGAAACAATATATTTTGGGTGAAATATGGCTGAATCACGTGTTATTGGGTTTATATACGGGTAGAAAATTGACTCTTTTAACCCTTTGACGCGTATTTTAATTCTTTGAAAATTTCTCAGTTTGGACCCATGGCGTGACGCGGCGTTGTCGCACCATGTCTCTAGAAAGTGACAAATGGGAAATTGCATGGTGGCGCGATGTGGATCTATCGCATTGCCACTTTGTTTGAGACTTGGAAGTTTGGAGAGACGCACTACTATCATGGAGCAACACTGGAAATTGACAATTGCCATTTAAGCTCGCTCTGCGACGCGCTGATGGCTCAAGTAATACACTGTCTCACTAAAAAGGCTCTAACTCTCCGCTTGGGTGTCGGATTTGGGAGTATTTCGTATAGATGGAAAGCTTATTGAATTTATCACATGAAAAAAAGTTAAAATATTAAAAATATCGCATGTATAAAAGAGGATTTATCATTTAAAGAAAGTCTTTAACATCTTTGGGATGATTCTAAGCTAGGTAGAAGTATGGGGTATTACAATATCTCCCCCTTAGGAACATTCATCCTCGAATAAGACTGATTTAGATGGGAGAAACGATAATCTAAAGTGTCAACAGATCATGAACAACTGAAACATGACTACATGATTAACATTACTGAGTTTCATACTGAGCATGCATATCTTATGCATGATTTTATGACTGAGCTGATGCATGAAAGTATGACTGAGAGTACTGATAAGTTGATCACATATATCTGATGCATGAATATATGATTGAACTTACTCATGAACATGTTATTGAACATGTAAGGGTAAATACACCAAGTTTGAAATAAAAACTGAGCATGGAACTGAATACCACATTTGTAACTGAAATCTAAACATAAAACTGGATAAGCTTAACAAAAGCTATTGCCTTGGGCTGAGTCTGAGTTTAACTACTTAATATGAATGAGTGGAAACATGAGAACATAACTGGGTCTAGAACGTGATACATGAGCTGAATATTGTGATCGGAATTGAGTACCTTCAGTACATAGCGTACGACCACGATTGGAGCTAGAGGGTCAACTTATGGGTACTCACTACTCTAAACTGGATTTGTTACAAGAAGAGAGCGGCATGTTTATGTCCTGAAAGTTTAGGGGAATAAAGCGTATCTACCCCTTAGGACACTAGGTCCCTTGAGGAATACTGGCTGGGCTGAGCTACTGAGGAAAATTGAGGCGATGCACAAGGCACCTAGGAATTAAGTCATAACTAGTTATCTGAGATCCGAAACTAAGGCATGATATAAGAACTAAGGTGAGCTTACATCTATCTGATTGGTTCATCTTAGAATGGTTATATTTTTTCATGAGATTTTGACTAGAGCGCATATCTAGGGACATGGAAACCAAACTATACGAATTTGTTTGTATAAAACAGCTGAGTAAGAAATTCATAACCTGACTGAGATTTGGTAAGATGAGTTGAGACCTATGAATATCATCTAAGATGAAGTAACTAAGCCTCATGCACTGCAACTAAAACTACGGAAAGATTCACGCGGGTACTGAGCACGAATGCATAATTGTACTGACTTATCCTATTAACTGAAGGACTGATAGCTGAATACTGAGTCTTCAAGGCTGGCCTACACTTAGTTTGAACAATTGAATCAAAATGGTAGAGTATCATACATGGAAGGTAATGACTGACTGGATAACATAAGGCAACTGAGCATGAATGAGTGAAAACTATATTACCTCAAGAATGCTAGGCTAGGCGTCTAATATGATTGGGAACATTCTGTAAACTGAGGTATTGATAATTATAACATTGTCAAGCTATCCTAAAACTAGACTAAATTTCTTATCTGATTACTGGACTAGAACTGGGATTGAGATCGTAGCTAAGATGGTAATTGAGACTAAATATTGATTTCTGATAACTGAGGTTTAGACTGGTGCTGAAGTATTTGACTTTGGGACTGAATGCTGAAACTATAACTGAGTTCTAATAACTGCTTATGGACAATTGACATACGTGAGGGATATATCGAATTTGATACTTAACTGAGGCCTGAGGAATAGAATACCAAAATCATGGATTTATCAAGGGCTTTAAGTTGAGGATATAGATGACACTACTGAGTTTGGCTGCTCACTAGAAGTTGAACGTGAGTCATATGGGCTAAGCATACTTTAAAGCTTGACACGAGTACTTCAGTCATGAGCTGCATGACCTGAGTCTAGGATTTTTGTGTTTCATGAGGCATGATTCGTGACACTAAGTGAACTGGAATTCCTTATACTAGGAACCTGGAGAACACACTATTCTATGAGAAGCATGCGGATACAAGTTGTATTCATGGAACTAAAATGGGTAGCATGCGTAAATATCATAATGACTATAGTACAAAACTTTGTACTAAGACAGGAATGGTTCGGGAGTCGTCTTCCCTTACTGATTATCTACAGATACTGGAACTATAACTAGAATTTGAAGGATTGACTTTCTGACCCCAAATTTAACTGCTATGCAAGGTTTCAAAAGAAAAGAAACTCATGAATCTAAAGAAGTGGATTAGACAGGGAGTTTAACTTTGAGTCTATGCTCACTGGAACGACATAAATACTGAAAGAAGGAAAATTGTTCCTAAAACATCTCATAGCCTCCTGCACATAAGTGTGGTGCACAACACACCCATGTACAAGACTCTACTAGATACGGATTTTCAGACTTCGTAGGACATTTTTGAACATTTGGCTTTGATATCAAGTTTGTAATGCCCCGAATCTGGTACCCAGAATGCTACACTATGCTCCCGAAGGACCACAAGCTAACCCATGACTGATATCTGTACCTGTACGCTATATAATATACTGTATATATATACACTAAAAAAAATGCAGAATAGAAGTTGTAAGGCCATAAGGATCAAACTGAATAGCTGATAAAACACAACTTAAGTGTGGAGTATTGAATACCCAAAATAATTGAAATACTGTCTGAACATATTATAGTCTGAAAGCCTCTAAACTGTCTGAAAACTATGGAGTTGATAGGACATGTCCCCAACTAACTCTGACTACTGAAATAATGAAATAACAAATCATATCATCCTTGAAGGATGAGGAGTTATTGTTGACTGGCTGCTGATATCTGGAATCTACTGATGCTTTGGAGCTCGTGTCTCAGAACCTATGGTATAAGACACCATAGCGCAAATATGTCAGTACTTTGAATGTATTGGTATGCAAGTGAGGTAGGTTGAATGCAAAAGGGTTCATATGCATGGACAACACTAATTGACTGAATGATACGAACATGAGAATACATGCATGAATATGTAACTGTAACTGAGATCATGATAGGACTGAATACTAAGTTTTGACTACTGAGTCTACTGATAACATAGATTTACAAACATCTGAGTTTACTGATGCTGGGATACTGAATACTGGGGGACTAATACTACATTATGGATACATGAATAACTATTATTTGATAGTTCTGATTATGAAGAACTGGTTTGGTTGACTGTATCTGACAGTCCTGAAGCTGAATACTGATAACATGAGTTTTGTATAACTAGTATACTGATATTGAGCGACTGTATCTGAGAGTCTAAGTTCTGATAGAACTAGCTGAGTTCCATACTATACTGAGCTACTATATCTGATAGTCCTAAAATCTGTAGAACTATCTGAGATCTATTACTGAGACTAAGACTGAGACTGAGACTAAAACTGAAATGGTGGGAGGTAGTCACCTAACTGACAAACCCCAAAACTGAACTGGTGGAGTCCAATATATAACCCCAGCTGGAAGGGTGTCAATACCATTCCATGAGTAAATACAAGTTATGAGGTAACCCTCTCTGATAGAAAGCTCTTTCGTCGACCCTCCTGTAGGAATAACCCTAAACGAGATGTATTAGTAGCCCTAAGTATAGGTGTACATATCAACCTATGTTGGATATGTCGTTCTGGAATGCAAGGATTACTTCTAAGGATCACACCCTCCACTGAATAACAGGTGAGTCCCTATCCTTGGGTTCATTTGGTGCTGAATCCTACTACCAACAGAATAGACACTGAACTGATTAACTGAACTGAAGTGATACTAATGGTATTGTTTTGCAGAGCTAAATTGAGTTCATTAAGTTTCGTTGACTGACAGAATGCTACTGAGACATGATGACTGACTGAGATCACTGAGATTTTTTAGATTACTGAGATTACTGAATGGGACTGGACTGATACCAAGTTTATTGAGTGTTCCTGAGTCACATGACTGACTGAATTCTACTGATCATGGCTTGACTGAGAGTATCCTAAAAACATGTCATGGCTCTAGGCACATAGATAAATTGTCGGGTATAATTACCCCCAGGACTCGATAGAATGAAACAGACAAGGCTTGACACTTTTGATCACATGTCCAATATCAACAATTCATAATTTCATAGTTGGGAGTTTCATGAAGCACATGATCATCATAATGTTGTACATGGATAGTAATGCGTATAAACATGGAATAATTTCATGCTTCTAATCTTATGAACATCTCATCAATCAATCACAATGCATAGGTTTAGCATGGGAATCAACTTAATCAAATAGGTATAGCATAACTTAAGAGGCATGACATAATCTTGACACATGGAAACTAAGTACTTGATCATCATTCATTCATTGGGGCATATTATCAAACACGTTGCATGCACACTTAGGGAATAGGTATGATTATCAAATTTAATACAACATGGTTCAACAATCTAAGTCAATTGCATGAATTTCAACCCTATACTAACATGGTTTCATAAAAACATGATAAAGAAGCACTCTTGGCAATCATACAACAATAACAACATGAACATAATCATTTCAAAACAAGAACATCATGACATATAGTTTAAAATAGGGTTCTTGAGTTTCATGGACGAAAGAAGTCTATGAATAAACATTGTTCATACCTTAGTTCTTAAATCTATGAAGATTGAAAGAGAGATTCTTTAATTTGAGTCTTGGATTTGAATTCCCAATTGAAATCCCTAGCTTGTTCTTGAGAGAAACAATATATTTTGGGTGAAAAGAGGTCAAAAAAAATTTCAGTACCAAGACCAAAGTGTACATAAGAGGTCACATAAGATAGAGTAAAATCTAGATCAAGGAAATAGTAACAACACGAGAAAAAAGCCGTAAAATACTAATGACAACATCAGGGGATGCCTCGGATTCCTGACAAGTAGAAAGAACAAAGACGATTCTAACCAGTGTCAGTACCTAAAGTGGTGCAATAAGTGCAGAAGTCGAGGAAGTGACAATCGAGACCTTATTAGCTCCAGTGGCGACCCTGGCCAAAGAATAATGTCATTGTATATGACAAAGTTGGCCACAACTATAGCACTAATTTCTTCCCTCCTTACAATATCCACGGTGAAGTTGCCCACAAAAATAGCAAGGAGGATAAGGTGGGGGTGACTGAGATCCACTAGCCTGAGACAGGGCACTCTGTGCCTTATAACCACTGCTATTCTGAAAATGATGAACACCCGAAGGCTTAGGATAATGGCACTAGCTGTCGAATAAGAATTTCCCTAATTCTTCCTCTTAGTCCTTTTCCTACCATCATTTCCATTATTCTATTGACTGGCATCCTGCTCAAAATATCTATACATCTTGTTCTGCCTCTCTCCCATCTATACCTACTTTTTTCTTATACTCTACCTGTTGCATATAAACTACCATCCTGGATACATATCTTTAATCAACATAGAACTCTTACACTTTAACACCAAAACACGGGACAAACAAAAGAAAATTTCCTCATTCGGGACCTCATATTTGAAACCTACTCAGGAGCATAATGGGATAACTACTAGAATTTCAAAGTATACTCCTTAACACTAATCTTACCCTATTTTAAGTTCACAAACTCTTCAGCCTTAGCTTTTCTCAAATCCCAAGGAAAAAAGTGACCAAGAAAAGTACATGAAAATTCATCCCACATTGCTGATTCAGCATCCTAACCTCTCATCGCTTCCCACTCATCATACCATTTTTAAGAAGCATCCTTCAACTGATAAGAAGAAAACTCCACACCTTCCAAATTAGTGGAATGCGTCACCCTAACTATCTTCTCCATCTTATTAATATAACCCTGAGTATCCTCCTCAACCTTAGATCCTATAAAGGTTGGGGGATTCAACCTCATAAACTCTCCAACCCGAGTGACCTCAGATAAATTAACAGTAGAACCAACTTTATTAGGTCGAAGAGATTAAGATGCCACCAATTAGACTTACAATACTCTGCACTAGAGATATCTCCCTGGGGTGAAAGAACATAAGAATCACCAGCCCAAGAAGCCTGAGGAGGACTAGTAAGGACTGGTAGAAGCCAACATGGAGCGGTACAATCAGGAGCAAGGACCCTAGATCAGGTCTGCACTCCATAGGCTAGACGAGTTCCCTCCATATTCTCCTCAGGTGGAATAAATTTTCCAGCAGAGTTTCAATGACTATAAGATCTTTAGGGAGGAATGATCTGAAATATAAGCCAGGAGTTAGAGAAGACTCAAGCAACTTGACCCACCAGCACAAAATAGAATACAAGAAAAGAAAACACTCCTAAATACCTTGTAGTGTCCCCCTTATCAGTGTGGCGTGCTACACACCTATAAAAGGGACTCTACGCGTACGACTTTGTAGACACCCAACAACCCTGAATTGTGCTCTGACACCAAACTTGTCATGAATCAAACCTAGTCCTGGTCATAATGGGCAATCTTAAGCCCATCGTGGGTCGAGACATCCCATAGGCCTGGTCATAATGGGCAATCTTAAGCCCATCGTGGGTTGAAGAAATCCCTCTTAGCCTGACCTCATGAACACATAAAAATAAAAAATGAAAGCCAACCAAATAGTAATAATAAAGATAAATAAATCAAATGAAGATTTTAAGCATCAAACGAATAATCAACCCAATACTTGTCCACAAAAACCTCTAAACCAAGAATATACTAACTGAGTCGGCACATGCCCCCGACTATGACTAAAAAATCCAAAATTAAATACTTAGGTAATACTAAAAGAAATGAAATGACCGGTTCTTCTAAATTAAGGAGGCTCACCACTTTACAGAAGATCTACAGGAGTACTGAATCACCTAACGATGCACAGGAGCAATGAAAAAGTCCTCAAACCCTACATCATGAAATAATGTAATGTTCAAGAATGGTTAGTAGGGAGAGCAATGGCATGTAACTCTGGGATTAGGAGGAAATATCGTAATTACCAAAATCCAGTAATAAACCATACGCCCCATATTCATATACATATATATAGGATGTTGGGATAGGGACAAAGGCCATGAACATAAGAGTTTAGAGTATTAACTTGAACTATATAGCTCGCTCCATCCTAAAGGCACCCATAGGCTATAAGGTTCTATATCCCCTATTAGAAGGGCCCCAATGAATGTTAGCTGCATGAGTCAAGGGAAAATGGAGGAAAGACTTTAGCCCTCCTAAAATATAAAGTGTGCACCAAGAACACGGTGGTCATATGGAACCTAAATGCAAGAAAATGAGGTTTCCAGTGTTGATCTCCTGAGACCTACACCTCCACAGTGAGCTATACAATTCCCATTAAGCCTAAATAAAAATAGTTGCACATAAACCAACCATTAACCCAGGATTCATTTATTAAGGAATTCACTAACTTAGTATCGCCATACCAATATACTTACAAGCTAATATAATTATGCCAAACCAATCAGTATAATCATTAGACTCCTGACACAACCAGAATTAGGGCCTAGTCATGTCGGGCATCTCAAGTCCAATAAGGATCGAAGACTACCCCCAATACCCAACCATAACCGTCTAGCACCCTATGTCGGATGAATTTTGATCATATAACAAGATGAAACAAGAAAGACTTAAAGAAATTAAATAAAGTTTGTAATCATAATCCAACAACCTCAATCAAATATCCAATTGGTGCAAACCCCAATGCCAATACTAATACCAAGGTTGACACTAATACCGGCACCTCTCATGCCCAAAGTTATCTGACAAAGACACTAACCAGAATCAATAACATCTGGCTAGGAGATGCCCCCGACCATAGGAAAAAACAAACCAAAGAAATAACAAAAATAGAAGAGGTACATAGCATAAAATAGAGCCTTCTAGAGTATGGAAGCTCACCACTTCATTCTGACACAAAGTTATCCCCGAATCTAAGTCACTGAGTAGGAGAAATGGTAGAATGGTCGATTCCTGCATTGCATGGGGATATAGCTCCCAAAGATGGTTAGCACAGTGAACAATAGCATGTACTCGGGGATAAGATAAAATAATGCCACTAATACAAAACCAAGTCAAATAACCATATGCAATCACATATATACATACATATATATACATACATCTATATATATATATATCGTGTTGGGAAGGGAACCGAGCTTAGCATGTGTTTTAAACCTTAACCTGGGTTGTGTAGCTTGGCCATCCTAAAACAACCCATGGGCTATATGGGTTCAACTCCCCCTGCTAAAAAGGCACCAGTGCGTGTTAGCCATACAACCGGAGAATAGAAACCTGGTATAACTAGTATATGCCTGAAAATATAAAGTGTGATATAATGCACACGGCCACTAAGACCACCCTCACATCAGCAAATGTGATTTTTTAATGGAGATCCCCCTGGTACCCCCACCTTTCATGACTTTGCTACTCAACCCCCTTTAAGCCCAATTAAACCTTTTTCACATAAACAAACCATTTACCAAGAAGTATTTTAATTAGGCATTAACCATTGGTATCGCAATGCCAAAATTTAGAGCTTGCAAGTATATCCTTTTATGCCATACTAAATCCATTTAACCAAGTTGACTCCAAAGTTTCCAATTAAACCAAGACCATGGCCACCAAGTCTTTTTCAAACTATTTTAAACCATCCAAAACAATTTAAGTTCCATTACCCTTTTATACAATGCAAAAATTTCAAGGAGATTCAAACTATGTGACAAAATCATTCTCATTGGCATTTTAACAAACATATTGAGGGCATGTTGTTCCCCAAAACCAAAACTAAGTATCAATTGACCATTCCCATGCAACCACATGTTCAACCCATAATTATAATATAAAACTATAAGTAAAACATGGCAAAACATTGTCCAAGCATAAATAACCAAAAAAAAACAATATTTATTTTAAAACCAAAACAATACCACAATAATACCATGAAAACCATTCATTAAAATATGTTTTTAGTTGAACTAACAATGAGGCAGGAGTAACATGCCTTAGACACAAAGGAAGACGAAGAGAATCACTCTTGAAATCCCCTAATTGATTGACTTGAAGAAACACTAGAATCTAGATTGCGGGAGAGTTTGAGAGAGACTTTAAGAGTGTTTGATAGAGAATAATAGATTAATGAAGCCCCCAAACGTGTTTTATATCGTGGTATCAAAGGGAGTTACAAAGGGAAAATGTCTAGAATACCCCAAACTTGTAAAACTTTAAACAAGTTGACCCTCCAACTTATCACCACATCATACGACTGGTATCATCAAGTCATCACCAGAATAGAAAGTTGGACACCATATTTTGTCCAATATACGACTCTTTTCCCCTAACTCATGTCCAGACCATATAACTAGTATGGTCCAGTCGTACCCACAAAAGAATCCAAGGAGAATGACACCTGCCAACATATGACTCAATCTTACCACTCATACCATATCCTCATGCCTCTTAGTGAGCCACGCATACTTAGAGCCAAGTTAAGTTATTATGTTACTTATTTGTGTAAGGGATCGACCAAATAAATCGTCTCCACCCCTAACAACCTATACCCACCAAATTGTAACCACCACAAAAACCAAACCACCCTTCACTGGTCTCCTAATGACTAGGGTCCCATGACTAATACCCACAATATACGACTCGTATGGTGAGCCGTTACTAGGACAGGGAGTCCAAAATGTAGAAAACTTCCAAAGGCCAAATTCCAAGGTGTTTCAACTTCCAAGTTCCATTTAAAATCAAAAACCATGGCCTCCAAATCCATTGTTATCCATTTATCCTTTAATTCAATGAAATGGGTTCAAAAGACAAGTTAAACCATACAATTATCCATATTTAAAATCATGTTTACAAAGTGGGTTGAGGTTAATGCCATTATCAAGACAAAATTCCATCAATTTGAGAAAATCCATGTCCCCCATTCCAACTATTAAAACAATGCACCAATCCATTCCCAAAACCATCAATTAAAACAAAAATGATCCATTTAAAACATGGGTTAAGTAATTCAAGTAAACCCAATCAAAATCCCTCAACCCAATTTCAAACCCACAATTAAAATCACATAAATTCAGTATTTTAGTGCCACTGTGTAAAATTCAAGTTAGAAAAAAAGAAACATGCCTGAAATACTAATGAATGTGAGGATAATTCAAAATTTGGAGCCCAGAGTACTGATTTCTTAAAAAATCCTTGAGCTTTATTAGGTTGGTAGTTAGAGAATAGAATAGTAGCATTTGATCTTTGAAAATAGAAGAAAAGTGGTTTATTTTGTGTATAAAAGTCATGCAAGGGGTAAAAAGACCAAAAGTACCTCACCCCAAGTAAAAAAACAAAAATTGGGCAAAATTTATATAGCGGCGTGGCACACCGCTATCGCAGAGCATAGCCTCTAAGCCATGCCCTTATCGTAGAGACTCACCTCCATGGCATGCCATTTTTATGGAGGCTAACCCCTAGGGGTCCCAAAATTACCTCAAACCCCTTCTAAAAATTCCAAAACTTTTCCAAAACACCCTTTTAACATCCCTTTACATAATTCAATTCAAAAATTGACATTATGCAAGCGGGAGGGTCAAGAATAAAATAATTTTTTATTTCTGGGGTCTCACAGACACATAGGAGAAAGTCAATTCTAGATCAAACAACACAGCTATAGATCTATACATGTGACGATGGCATCGAAGGCCTCAGCCTCTAGCCTGGCAGGTATAGTATGGCACTGACCATATCCACCCCCTGGCTGAGTAGCTTCGTGACCACTACTATGGGCATCACTACCTCTACCTCTCCCACTTCTAGTAAACCCTCTACCTTTCAAAACACATATAGGAGTAGCTTTGAAGACACGATGGGGAAAATCTCAGGACATATGGCCAATCTCACCACACAGAAAGTAAAACCTATAATCTAACTCAATAGAAGAAGGTACGGCTAAGCTAGAATGGCCACCCAAAGCTGCTAAACTAAATGACCAACTACCTGAACTATGTAAACTTACTTGAACCAGTCTATCAAGGTACCTGTAAACCTCTAGAATCTCTACCTAGAGAGATATGACCAGTGACTTCACCCAAATAATGCACCTTCTTGGCACCTTCCTGAGATACTTGAACAAAATAGACTCAGTCACTTAGCATGATCCAAAATACTTAGAAACGATGCTCTATATACTACCATATGAGTTGTAGCAATATGAAGAGAAACATCCATCCCCTTCACAAACTTTTGAATCTTCTTAGACTCGATAGTAATACTGGTATAAGAATATCTAGACAAGGCATAGAATCATGCCTCATGCTCCACAATAGTCATGGAGCCCTACTCCAAATGATCAAACTTATCTCTCATCCAATACCTCAAACTGAAGGTCACAAACCTATCTAAAAGGTTTCTATAAATTGATCTCAAGTCATCTCTGGCGAACTAAGAGGTCAGCAACTAATAAGTGACCTCCATCAATCTTTGGCTACATCCCTCAATTGGTAAGTAGTATAAGAGACCCTATGCGACTCAAGCGAACCAAGTTTATGAAACTTATCATAACAATCCATTAAGAACCTGTATGAATCCTTGCCTACAGCACCACTAAACCTAGGAGCACCCAAACGAGTGAACCTCTCAAACTTTTCTGGTCCTCAGAAGACATAGTTGCACTCGCAATAATAGGGGCATAGTAAATTTGGATGGCTAAGAACCCATCTAAGAAGGCATCATAGAAGAAGGTTGAACTTCAAATCTCAAAACACCATTCTCAGATACAGGCACTAGAGGGAGAATTGCACTCAAATTTTGTGGAGTACTATAAGTAGATGTCGGTACAACAGAAGGATCCATACTCGAAATAAGAGAAATGCCACAAGCAGACACTACCAGGTACACTCAAAAAAAAACTCTTCAATCTGGTCAATAAGTAAACCACTAATCCCTACAAGATTGGGGTAGAAGAACTCGGTGGAATCAGAGTACTCATCTCGAGGCTCAGGGGAGAGTCCCTAGTGCAAGTGCTATCTCTGGATGGGGAAGATCCTTATTCCCATCCACCATGACAAGCCCGACCATGACTTGCAACACGCCACAAGACTTGGCTCTCTTCTCAAACAATATAAATCTCAAGCCTCACTGGATCTAGTCCTCACCATCTATGCAAAAGAGTAAAATATGACTTAAAAGCACAAGGTATGAAATATTCGCACGATAAGGAACAAAGTAAGGAAAGTTTCCTAAAGATATTTTATAGCCTCTCAAAGATAGATATGAACTTTGTCGTGTTGATCCGTAAGACTCTATTACACACCTCATTCTTATAATATTGAGATTAATTAACCTGGCTTCTTTGATACCAATTTTCATGACCTAAAAATAAGGGTCATAATGGAACTTGTTGCAACAAGACTTTACAAATAATCCTATCACCCAAACTGATATAAAATGAAAGATAATGCCAAAACCTGAGGCAAGACTCTTAGAACATAGTCGAACCACACATATATAGCAAAAATTAGAAATATACAACAAAATATTCCATACAATATCCTAAAACTGAGTGTCGTAGTGTATGAATCATCTAATATAACTCAAAGTCAAAATATACATAGAATATCCATAAAGGAACAACTGTCTCTGAATAGAAATAAGACATAGTCTATATAAGAAAAGGTAGAAATCAATTTCAGATGCATAGGTCAACTACTACCTCAAAGACTCCAAATACCACCTAAATTAGTTATCTATGTAGTGCACTCATACATGGATCTGCACCAAAAGAGAACAGTAAGGATGAGTATGACTCACTTGTACTCAACAGGAATCCTAGGCCGACTAAGTAAAGTAAAAAATAAAGCATGTAAACATAGACTATGGACACATCACCTATAGTTAAAAAATGTCCCAAACGGTAGCCCACACCATCTCCACTAAAATTTCTACTATGTACACATATCATAAAAAGAAGTAGGGGAAAGAAGAACAAGTATACCTATATATCTAAAATAAGTACAAGAAGGTAGAACAAATAGACAAATATCAAGTCACAAATAGAAATACAATTACATACAAAACACAACATCTGGAATTCAATGAAGGTGATGATGATAATGCACAGTGTCATCCCACAACCGCTGTATACACCTACCGAGCTCTTCTTCTTGTAAGGACCCATGAGGGGTTCATCAACCCATCCCTACCAAACTCAACTATGGATATTAGACTCATGGGGGGGTTTTCAATCCATATACAACTAATATTTGTATTTCTATTTTGACACATACATCGGTAAAGGGTTTAAAGATTTTCTATTTTCTGTCAGAAAAGCCATCATTTCCAGGATTTCCATGGTGGTACCAATGTTTTATGAATGAATATGATGTGAGGATGTAATGCTCACAATCAACCAAAAAGAGAATATCCTATGTCCAACCAATATACCAGCCATGTGAGACAAAAATCCACTCAAATCAACCAACCATCCATTATCCAAATTAAACCAGAAAAACCATCAAGTGAAACATGCAAGAAAAGGGCATAGATACCACATAAATCCCAAAATATAGTCTTTATTCTACCAAAAAAAAGTACAACCAAATATACATATATCAATACCATGCCAACAATATCATATAAAACCATATACGGTCACGCATAGAATTTAATGTCTAAAAACAACCAAATATTATCCACATAGGCCCCCACACAGGTACATAAATCACCTAAATACATTTTCCATGATACAACCCCATACCCATAGCATTCTTTAACATCATTATTAATTACCCAACAGTTTGAAGAAAGTTAAGCTATAATGTATTTTGAATGCCAAAACTAGAATGATTAAGCCTTTATCTCTGATATTTTACCTTACGCATGGACCCAAAGTTAGCTAAAACATACAAATATAGAATCTACACATCAAAAAAAATCCAACGATATCCGTATTATCCACTTTTGAATTGGAGTCAAAACAGACCCTCAAAATAGGTTTTTGAAAAAAAAGACGGGTAAACTAGAATTTTTTTACTAAAACATATTTTCCAATATTAAAGTAACTCGTAGAAGAAAATCCAAGTGAAAACGGAATGAAATTGGGGTTTGAATCAAAGAAATGGTGTTTTGGGCCTTCCAGACCAAAATTCTCAAATTTCACCTTTAATCCCGTATTTAAAACAGATTTAACTGATTAAAATTGAAGAAAGTAGTTGTAATAGAAGTGTTGGTGCTTACCTAATCTTATAAATGGAAGAAACTGCCCAAAATCTCAAACCTCAATCTCTAAGTCTTGAAAATAAAGAAAGAAACATTAAAAGGTGGATAAATCCCGCCCATGCATCGCCTAAGAGACTACCAGGTCATTTAGGTGGCTACCGTTTATGCAACCAGGAATCGCTAAAGTAAACCCCACCTCATCGCGTATGCGGATCGGCTATCGCTGAAGAGATAATTGTCTGACTTGCTAGTGTCTCTTAAGCAACTAGGCCATCGCTTAAGCGACTGTCGCTTAAGTGACTATCACTTAAGCAATCCTAATGTCGTTGAGGCAACATTTTGGCTGTCGTTCAAGACTCATAAGCATCCAACCCTTCTCTTAGGCGAGTTCACTAGCTGGAGTTTTAGAGGATTTTAAGTCTCCATGGACCCCTCGGGATTTCTTCAAAATCTCAAGTGCACAAGCGAACAATGCTACCCCACTAAATTTGATGCTCCAGACTCAATGGCGATATTAGAATTTTGAAAAAACTTTTTTACACAAAATTAACCCCCGAGATCAATTTCACAACTTTTAAAATTGAGGGTCGAAATGAGATATAAAAGTCGTAAAACTAAACAACCCATGTTACCAACCTAAAATCAACATTTTGAATCTGTTGGCGTAGTTTGTTTTGCCATCCAATGCACACATCAATAATATTTAACAAACAACTAATAAGCTTTTCAGATAATCAAAAACCACAATCTCGCATAAACCGCGCCAGTCATCTCCATACCCCAAAAATACCATAATTCAACCACGGGGAAGGTAAAATGGTCAAATTACACAGCAATAAATATTTCACACAAATAACTAAAAGTCAGGTTATTACATGTTATCTAAAATAGAGTTTTCTTTCAGGCTTTCACTATAAATGTGTAATGGTCTTACTGAATGCTTAATCATCCGTGAATTTCATGTCAAACTATGATACGAATAAACATTTATCAATGCATAATATGGTATGATCCATTAGGGGTGTCTAATAACATACGGTTTATCCTCATATATTTGCACAAGCATAACGTAAAAAAATATCACTGCCCGATTTACGAGTCATGATGGAACCTACTCTATCCCGCCAGTGGGTAAGCTAATATGTAACCCAAAGATAAACACAATGGGTTAATTAAGTAGAAATACTCAATGAGAACAAATAGCAATCAATACAATCATAAATAAAGAAGAGATGGAAGATAATCCAAGGATAACAAGTCATAACGAACCAAATCCCAAGACTTGGTAGAGCCAGTACAAGAGCATCTAGTAATAATACAAATTAAGTTCTATTATAGTCAATAGCATCTGTCTTGAAACAACATTAGAAAATGAAAGATAGAAGGAAATGGGACACTCCGACTCCAAGAGCTCACCTTATCTCTAGAAATTAACATAGCATGAACGTCAATTAATGGTGGCAACTAGTACTCGAATCTGAACTAAAAGGAACAGAAGTATAGCATGAGTACCAAAATAGTGGGTACTCAGTAGGCATTATCGGCCGACTGAGCTAAATAATATAAGTATGATAAAATGTAAGATAATATAACTAAGTCATGGTAAGGAGACGAACCTGATAACCATCTAAACATCACTGCACATGGATATGTAGGTAAACCAAAATAATAGCATAACATAATGTAAATCATCAACAAAGACAATCATAACTACAAAATTGGTCCCCATAAGACAATTAGTGCGGAAAAATGAATAACCTATCGCAAGCCCACATAAGCCTGTAAGTTACAAACTATATAGTATAACCCGCCACCATCACTTAACAACTCTCGTGATACAACTAGTAATTATTTATTAACAAATCATCGTTTATCATTTCACTAAAATTCATTTATGACATGCCACATTATAACTATTTTCCTTAAGTTCCGACTTAGCAAGTATAACTATTGTCAATCTCACACACTGATATCATCATATCATAAGAAGTATATCATCATATTATAATATGTATAGCCATACTCGAATAGGTAGGTATAATTATCAACATCATCATAAACATTACCATAGATGTCATTCTCCATATCATCACTAATACCATCATTTTATCATCAATATCATAGTCATCCTCCGGACTTGAACTGGGTATAAATAATCAATATCATCATTATTATCCAGACTCAAATAAGTCTTTATATAATTCATGGCATAACTAATATTCATACTTAAAATGGTAATCATATTATCATTATTATGGCCATAACAATAATCATTAGAATATTCAATAGCATAATAGCAAATATAGTCTATAAGCATGATTTTTAGCATAATCAACAACATAATTATCAATATAATCAATAAGTATGACCTTTGTCATAATCAATAGCATAATTGCTAATATAGGTAATAAGCATGGTATTAAGCATAATCAATATTCCAATTTGTAGTCTAACCAATAGCTTAGTTAATATCATAATCAAGGGATCATTTAATATCATACTCAATTATCTCATCATTTACTAAATCAATAAGTCATTCATAGCGTAATCAATAAGCGTATAAAAAAGCTTCAATAACAATCATAAGTCTAAGACTAAGATGGGTCAAGATCCCACTTCTAAATCATTAAAATCCTTTACCAAGAAATGTCCACCTTGGACTAGGCTAAGATATCTAAATTCACTATTAAATGTCAAATAAGCCACAACTAGCCCTAGGATAGCAATTTCTCCCAATAGAGAAAAACTAGTCAATTCTACCTAAGGAATGAAAACTAAGGTCAATTTTTCCCTAAACTCAAGTGACTAAGGCAATTTCCTCATTAGAGGAAAAACTAAGACAATTCCAACCTAAGCATATGCCTACAAGATCAACTTCACCTAAGATATGGTTAACTAGGCTAATCATGCCCAAAACGATGTTCAAAATAGCATAAATGATCTAACTAATTTCAAGTATTGAAATTTATCACACCAAAACCTAATACCTATCCCAAATATAACTTAATATCATAAACATACTATAAATTAACTCAATATAGTAAGGGTAAAACCTAGCCTACCTAGACGGTAAAAAAAGCTTAAAAGATCTGCTAAATCAATAGTTTTACCTTTCGAGAAGCCTCTTAAAGATGTCAAGATATCAAAATCATATTCTACTCTTTAGTACGAGAATAACAATACCCATATTGCACCATTGTGCTTTGGGTCCAAAAATCATACCAAAATCTTATGTGGGTCCCACTTACAAAAATTGAGTTTACGAAACCAACCCAATGTTTTTTTATGCTCAATGAATCATTATCCTCAAAAATAGGTGGAATTCGAGCTAATTTAGGGCTAAAATCAAGCCTCCAAGGTTTGGGGGTTTTGGAACAATAAAGGAGAAAATCTACTATGAAAAAGATCAAATCTTACCCAAAATCAAAAGATAATCATGTAAACAAGTGTTATACAAGCTCCCCAATTCACCCACAAGCTCCCATTTCAAGCGATCTCTCTATTAAGGGTTTTAGCTCTCTTGGAATAGATGAGAAATGGGAAAAATCATGCAAAATGGGCTATTTATACCCATACCAGGTGTCTAGGTGTCGCTATCATGACCTGGTAGATCCAATATCCATATCAAATGGCTGCAGATATGAGTCACAGTCGCGACCTGTCATTCGCGATCACTGATCTGAGGTGGTTTTATACACTTTGGAATCATTATTCTATTATATTTCACCTTGTTTCGAGAGAAATTCATGTGCTTTATGTTTTTATATTGATATAAATAAGCATTTAAGTGTTCAAGTGTGTATTTACAATGTCCAAAGTATTTTTCAAACAAGTTTGTAATTAATTGAGTCATTTAGAGTTCAACCCAAAAAACTAGTTTTACTAGCTTGAGCTAGGTGTATGTCTAGTTAGTTCCGTTGGATTCTAATGTGTTTAATTTATTTTAAATGGTTTAAATGTGTAATTATGAGTGGATCAACTTATTTTTACTGTGCAAAGTTTAGTTTGATTAAGTCAAGCGTCGGAATAATAAGTGAAAGATCATTGCAAATTTGTCTTATCTTAGCTCTTGTTTTGATTTGTCGTTGAGAATATTGTGTTGTTTTGATCTTTAATATGTGGTGTGTGATAATGTAGGAGTCTTGGTGATATGAATACGGTGATATATTGATGATAAAAAGGCCAAAAATTTATTGAAAATACACTACAAAAGGAATGGGCAACGGATAGGAAGTTCTACACTTAACCAGATTTTTGGACGCAAATTTCAGTGAGCTGACGCGACGTCAACACGTCGCATCGATTTTCCCAATGATTTCAGCTATGAGTCATGTTGCGTCGCTCAAAATTATGCCCAGTCAAATTAATTTCCGCCAACACAGCCTTGCAGCTTTTCCCACTTTTAATAAAAGTGCATGTATTATTAAAAGTTGCTGGGGGGAATATTCATTGATCCACATGCAGCCCATTTTTTATTCCCACAAGAATTAGAAATACCCAATATCCATTTGGATTATTCTTGGACATGTAGGACAGCTGGACAAATTTTGAACAATATTAAAAGGAGATTAACTTTGGACAAATTTTTTGGTCAATTTAGTGGACACGTACAAGAACATCTGGATACGGTATTGAAGAAATTTCAATGGTTGCACTTATTTTAATTAGTTTTATAATTTTTTTAATTTAGTATTTAATTTTTCATATCATATATTTAATTAATTGGATCGTGATTATGAATATTATCGGCTAAAAACCCTCTTTCTGGGGTTAGAGCCAAGAACATGAGTACTATTATTTTGGATTAATTTCGATTAATATTTCTTATCATATTTGGTTGTTTTTTTATTCTTGTTTTAATTATTTTAAGGATTCTCAACCCTTAGAATACATATATTTTCAACAATTTGATCTCGGAAGAGGAAATAGGGAGATAGAACATGGGAATAAACAAAGTTTGGGTTTTTATTCTTTTATAAAATAAAGAATTTAACTTAGCATCTAGGACAGGGATGTACTTAGGTGGCTTACTTGATTCACACATAGGATGATAGCTTTAATTCACTTAATTGGATTATTACATCACCGCTCAATGATGTAGTTGTAATGTCCAAATTAGATAAAAGATTAGAGGTTGAGAAACCATGATCATGCAATTAACCCTACGAATCAACAACCAAGATAAACAAATTAGCAAATTAAATTCAATAACATAATATGATTGTTCGAAATGCTTTAACCCTGGGCTTTTCTCCATTGATTGTTTCAAGTATTTTTATTTACGCATTATTTACTTTATTTTTAATTTACAAAATTACAAACTCTATTTTTTGTTACTCTTGCACTGAATTAATCTTAAAAGTTAAACTAGAATTAAATTGTTGTTAAATCAAGTCTCTGTGGGATTGATACTTGGCTTTAATTAGGCCACTTTACTACTTGATAAGACCAAGTACACTTGCATGTATGCTTGGGCATTGTCAAGTTTTTGGCGTTGTTGTCGGGGACTTGTATTTTGGCAATTATTTATTTTAGTTTTTCTTTTAGATTTATTTGGGGTTTTTACGCTTGGTCTTGGTTTTATTATTATAGGAAATAGGTTTTTAAAGTAGTAAGCTAGCAAGGGATCAGGAGTTGGTTGAACCAAATCCAGAACCCGAGCAACTTTACCATCAACGAAGGAGAGAAGCAATTCTTCTCCCCCAAATTCTACAAATCCAAAAAGACTAAGAGGATCCTGTTATAATGGCTGCATAACAACAAGTACATGGGACAGTTAGGGAAGTGGAAGTCCCACTTTCGACAAACTTGACTTCCCCAATTTAAAATCGATTGTTGGGGGGAATTTCGAGTTAAAGCATAATATGGTGCATCTTCTCATCAACAGTGGACAATTTGTAGGGCCTTCACACGAGGATCCACAAGTCCAATTGTAGAATTTCATTGATCTTACAGACATATTCATTTTGACTGGGGTGAATACAGATTATGTGAGGCTAATACTTTTTCCCCATTCACTATTAGGGGAAGCAAAAATATGGTTGAATGTGGAGCCGGACAATTTAATCACATCATGGGATGGCTTATCCAGAAAGTTCCTCATCAGATTCTTCCTATTTGGCAAGACTGTGAGACTTCGCAGTGAGATAGTGAGTTTCAATCAAAGGCCAGACAAAAATCTTTATCATGCTTGGGAATGCTTCAAGGAACTTCTTCGAGACTGTCCACATCACCAATAGTCCAATGAGGTGCTTGTTCATACTTTTGTAAAGGCACTTGATCACAATACGAAGATTTTTTTAGATTAAATCACAGGTGGTCAAGCACTGAAATTGACTTATGATGAGCTGTACACATTGTTGAACCGCATAGCACAAGGAAATTCGGAATGGCATTCAGATTCTAGAAGTGCCACGAAAAGAATTATGGGTGTACTAGAGGTGGACTAGTTCACATCCTTATCAACTCAGGTTTATGCATTACAAAATTTGATAAATACTCACTTTAGTATCATGAAAGTTGGATCTCCATAACACACAACAATAGTCAATACAATTCGGCAAACTAGTGGTTGGTGTGAGGTATGCAAAAATAATGGCCATTTTTTGGTCATGTGTGCTTCAAATCCAGAATCAGTATTATATGTAGGCAATGCTCAAAGGCCAAATTATTGTAATGCCTACTACATGAAGTGGAAGACTCATCTGTGGAACACCCAACAACAACAAATTCAGCAACCACAGGCAAAAGAGAATCAGTCAATGAGCAACATGGAAGATATGTTGAAACATATCTTAGCTATCTAAGCATAAATAGTTGCAGATATGAAAAGCCAACAGATAAAATTACAAAATCAAAAAATGGCCCAGAGAAGCTTAGAATTGCAAATTGGGCAGTTATAGCAAGCATTAAATACTAGGCCACAAGGTGGTTTGCCAACAAATACAGAAAATCCAAAGCATGTCATAGAAATCGCCTTAAGGAGTGGTAAAAAGCTTCAAGGAGAACGTCCAAAGGAAACTAAAGAGGTAGATGCTGATGTGGTGAGTAAACAAATTCTTGAAAAAGTTTCTAAAAAATTATGAAAGTGTGAGTACTTGAAAGAAAAAGTTGTTGAAAAAGAAGAGAAGAAAAAGTTACCACTACCTTTCCCTCAAAGGCAAATTAAAGAGAAGGAGGAGCAATGTTTAAGAAGTTCTTTGACACATTCAAAGAGCTTCACATTAATTTACCTTTGTTAGATATTTTGCGGAGTATGCCCAAGTACGCAAAGTACTTGAGGGATGTGGTGGCTAATAAGGTGAAACTGCAGGATGTGGGAGCTATAACACTCACTGAAGAGTGTAGTGCTATGATGACACAAAAAATTCCCAAAAAATTGAAAGATCAAGGGAAGTTTGTTATCCTAATTCAAATTGGGAGTAAAGTAGTCCATTCATTAAGTGACTTAGGGGAGAGCATAAATTTGATGCCTCTATTGCTGTTCAAAACATTGGGCTTGGGAGAGCTGAGACCGACTACCGTGGTGTTGTAGCTAGCAGACGGGTCATTTACGCATTCGGATGGAATAATTTAGGATATCTTCATAAAGTTTGGGAAATTATTTATTCCTGGTGACTTTATTGTTCTTACTTTTGAGACAGATGAACAGGTACCAATCATCTTGGGGCGTCCATTCTTAGCAACTGAAGGAGCATTGGTTGATATTAGAGAAGGAATGCTCAAGATGAGGGTAGAGATGGCATTTGATGTATACAAAGCACCCATACTAACATCCAAATATAAAGATTTGTATATGATCAATGTGATTGAAGGGGACAAGTGTGGGGTGGTTAATCCACCAAATACCTCTTCGAATTACCTGATTGAGCAGCCCAAGTTGAATTCACTGGTTCCCAACACGATAAAGGTTGAAATTGAAAAAGTTTTTGAACTTGAGAGTGCAAACTCAAGAGGTCAGAAATGAATAAAAAAATGGCTCCCAAAAAGGAATAAAAGGGTGAAGGAATATAGCTGAGTTGAGTTGGGTCGTGCCGCGACACTAAATCAGGCACAGCTTAGAAGGCAATCCAAGTTAATTCGGTATGTTTTTTTTTTACTTTTTTAGTTTTTATTTCACATAGTTTTTGTTTTTGGTTGAGTCACAGGTTAATGGAAAGTTTGAGTACCATAAACTTGAGCTTGAAGCATGGCAAAGAATGAGTGTGGGGTTCCCGTGGACTTATTTAATGATTAAAGATGCTACAAGATAGGCCTAAAGGCCTCGGGGAGTATTTTTATCTCTTGCTTTAAAAGTTTACTTTGGGGACAAAGTAGATTTTTAAGTATGGGGTAGGGAAATTCCCAAATTTTGGCTCAATTTAAAATAAAATTGGTGTAAGATTTTCTTGTTGGTGCTATTTTTGATTACATGATGCAAGCGGGTTTGTTTGTAAAAGCATATTGATTGAATGAATGTCTACTCTTGAGACTCCTAGGCTCAAGTTTTTTACTCTTGTACTTGGCTTAATTTTGAATTAATGTTATTGTTTGGTTGAGAGACTATCATGATCCTATTGAGTTGAGCATGTGCCATGTGTGGCGTGAGGTTTTTGTATATTCCTTGTTGCATGTGATGTCTAGAACTTGCCTTCTATGTGTGTGAAGCAAAATAAAGAATGTGGATTTAGGAGATGATATAGGCATTTTTTTGATAGCCTTGTTTTAACCTTCTTTTTACCTACCCTTATGCATTATCCTCGCTAAACCCCATTGAGCCTTAGATTTTTCTTTGTTATCCTCATATGTAGTCTAATCATTTCTTTGATAGACCATAATTTGATCCAAAAGGCTCCTAAGTGCTTTATTAAAAAAAAAAAAAATTAATAAGGAGTTTGAGAAATTAAAGAAGAAAAGGTGAAATTGATGCCCCTAGATAATAGTTATTGGTGTTTATAATTGATGTGGTAAATGTATGTGATATAATTGATGCTAGAAATATTTCCATGATTGTGAAAAAAGAGAAAAATTGATTCATATGATAGTAAACTATGTCTCCACCATATGTTTGTGAAAATGCTTAAAAGAGATGGGGTGAAAAACAAAAGTGATGGGTAGACAAAAATAGTGTAATTTGGTTGTTGGGGATTGGTTTTTATTATAAAATGTAGTGTATTAAAATGCTTAGATAGGTTAGTCACTCTTCCCAAATAGTTTCTACCTGTCCCTTAGCCTACATTACAATCCGAAAAGGTCCTAATTGATCCTAAGCTTTACATTCTGATATTAGTGGAGCATTACACTAAGGGAAAGCCTATGGTTCATTGTGTGTAACTTTCGAATTCTTTGTGAGAGTGAGTGTAATTTAATTCTTGTACCCATTATGTTATAAATTACATTATTATGAGTAATTATGGGTAACTCTCTTGTTGTGAGGGCACATGTTTGATGAATGTGGGTGATTCGTATGATGTCCTTGATTAAATGATAATCATGAGTTTGTCAACTAGTTAAGTCAATTCTTGAGGCTATGATGTTTTGGAGTAGTGTTCTTGAGATTTCAATTGTGCAAATAACGCTCTTTGTGTAGAAACTTGCATTCTGTGTAGTCATTGTAGTACTAGCTTGAGTATCTTGCATTTATTAGAAGTGTAGTGTCACCTCATATTTTGATGATTAGAGTGAAGAGTTGTTTGAGGATGAACAAGGATTTAAGTGTGGGGTGACGATCTGAAGTGGTTTTATACACTTCGGTATCATTATTCTATTTTATTTCGCCTTGTTTTGAGAGAAATTTGTGTTCTTTATGTGTTCATATTTATATAAATAAGAATTTAAGTGTCTAAGTGTGTATTTACAATGTCCAAAGTAATTATCAAACAAGTTTGTAATTAATTGAGTCATTTAGAGTTCAACCCGGAAAACTAGTTTTACTAGCTTGAGCTAGGTGTGTGTCTAGTTAGTTTCGTTGGATTCTAACGTGTTTAATTTATTCCAAATGGTTTAAATGTGTAATTGTGAGTGGAACAACTTATTTGTAATGTGCAAAGTTTAATTTGATTAAGTCAAGAGTCGGAATAATAACTGAAAGATCATTGTGAATTTGCCTTATCTTAGCTCTTGTTTTGATTTGTCGTTGAGAATTTTGTATTGTTTTGATCTTTAATATGTGGTGTGTGATATTGTAGGAGGCTTGGTGATCTGAATACGGTGATATATTGATGATAAAAAGGTCAAAAATTTATTGAAAATACACTACAAAAGGCATGGACAAAAGATAGGAAGTTCTACACTTAACCAGATTTTTGGACGCAAATTTCAGTGAGCTGACGCGAAGTCAATGCATTGCGTCGATGTGAACAACTCGTTCATCTAAGAGATGCATCGCATCGATCAAAATTATGCCCGATCAAATTAGTTTCCGCCGACACAACCTTGCAGCTTTTCCTACTTTCAATAAAAGTGCACTATTATTAAAAGTTGTTGGGGGGGGGGATATTCATTGATCCACGTGCAGCCCATTTTTTATTCCCACAAGAATTAGAAATACCCAATACCCATTTGGATTATTCTTGGACATGTAGGACAGCTGGACAACTTTTGACCAATATTAAAAGGAGATTAACTTTGGCCAAATTTTTTGGTCAATTTGGTGGACACGTATAGGAACACCTGGATACAGTATTGGAGAAATTTCGGTGGTTGCACTTCTTTTAATTAGTTTAATATTTTTTTTATTTAGTCTTTAATTTTTCATATCATGTATTCAATTAATTGGATCGTGATTATGAATATTATCGGCTAAGAACCCTCTTTCCGAAGTTAAAGCCAAGAACATGAGTACTATTCTTTTGGATTAATTTCGATTAATTTTGCTTTGCATATTTGGTTGTTGTTTATTCCTGTTTTAATTATTTCAAGGATTCGCGACCCTTAGAATACATATATTGTCGACCTTTTAATCTCGGGAGAGGGAATAGGGAGATAGAACATGGGAATTAACAAAGTTTGAGTTTTTATTCTTTTATAAAATAAAGAATTTAACTTAGCGTCTAGGACAGGGATGTACTTAGATGCCTTACTTGATTCAAACATAGAATGATAGATTTAATTCACTTAATTGGATTATTACAACTCCTCTCAACTATGTAGTTGTAATGTCCAAATTAGGTAAAAGATTAGAGGTTTGGAAATCATGATCATGCAATTAACCCTACGAAATAACAATCAAGATAAACAAATTAGCAAATTAAATTCAATAATTGTGCGCTTGGGCACTGTCAATCACAACTTTAGCCTACCAAGGGTATCACGACCGTGACCATTGGCTCGCTATTGGCAATGCACCTGATACAGCTGAGACTTGGAAAATGCCAAACTCTCGAGTATCATTCGAAACCCCGTATATACAAACAAACTATGTATCCGTTAAAAATTTTATGTTCGGGACTCAATAGCGCAGTCAAAATTTTCATTTGAGGTTGTTTCAACAAAAAGTGGGTCCCACACCCAATTATCAATTTCTTAATTTTCTGACCAATAGGATGAATTAAGCCCGGGTGCCGCGAGACCCAAATCAAGAGTCATCCTAGCCTAAAATCCACATTCTGGAGTTGCTGGAATAGTTAGAATTTTCATTCGAGGTTGTTTAACAAAATTTTTTGCTCAATGGCCATTTGAAACCATCGAAGACTTTAAAATAGAAAATTGGCTCTAAAAAATAAATGAATTTCCCAATAACTGAACAATCAGTTCCAATAAGTCATAAATGACTTAGGGCAACTATAGGATAGCTCTAACGACAAAAATAAACTGAATTATGGAAAATTACCTTAAGGGTCATTATAATATCCACTAGTAAAGGAATTTTTATCTGCGAATGTTAAAGGGTTAGATGTACTTGAAGCCTCAAAAAGGTGAGGATACTAGGTCCGCATCTCGTACTTGATCTCCTAAGTAGCCTCCTCTATTGGGTGGTGCCTCCAATAAACCTTATCTACAGGAATTTCTCTAGTGCATAACCGCCTGACATCAGTAGCCAAAATGAGCACAGGCTCCTCCACGAAGGTCAACCGCTCATCTAATTATACAGAATCCTATCTAAGCACATGAGATGAATAGAGAATGTTCACTGTAACATGGAAACATGGAAAACTAGATAGACAGCGGCAAAATTTAAAGGTAACGCTAACTCATAAGCCACCTCACCAACTTTGTGAAGAATCTCAAAAGGTCTAATTTATTTAGGGTTGAACTTACGCTTCCTCCCAAACCTCATCACACCCTTCGTGGGTGATACATAGAGGAATACATGGTCACCAACTCCAAATCTTAAGGCATGAATCCTATGGTTTGCATAGGCCTTCTACCTACTCTGGGACGCTATTAACCTACCCTGAATCACTCCAACTTTATCCAATGACTCCTGAAGCAAATCAGTTTTGTAGGGTTGAATCTCAAAAGTCTCAAACCATCCAATTGGATAACGACATCTCCTTCCATATAAGTCTCAATAATTGTTGTTATAAGAAAACTTTGCCAAGGCTAAGTGCTCCTCCCACCAACCTCTAAAATCCATAACGCAGGCTCGAAGAAAATTTTTAGACACCTGAATAGTTTATTTAGACTGACCATCGGTCTACTAATGGAAGGTTGTACTAAGGTCCACCTGAGGGCCCAACTCTTCTTGAAAATTTCTCCAATAGCTAAAAGTGAACATAGAACCCCTGTCTGACATAATATGGGCACACCATGAAAACGGACTATCTCATGTACATATATATGGGCTAACCTCTCGGTGCTAAAGGACATTTGAATATGAAGAAAATATACCAATTTAGTCAACCAGTCTATAATGTCCCAAAATACCATCAAATTTAAGGGAAGTAAGAGGCAACCCACTAATGAATCCATGGTAATTTTCTCCCATTTCCAATCGAGAATGGGCAATATATGAATCAAACCACCTGGTCATTGATGTTGGGCCTTTCATTTGCTGACAACAAAGGGAACGAGTTACAAAGTCCGCCATATCTCTCTTCATACCAATCTACTAATAATGTTGCCTCAAATATCTATACATCTTGGCTGTACTCGGATGAATAGAATATCGAGAGCTGTGAGCCTCATCAAAATTAGCTGAATCAAGTCATCAATCCGCAGAACACAAATGTGGTTGTCAAACCTCTGAACACCCTCAAAATCTATGGTGATCCTCTTGGACTCACCACTCATGACCTGATCACGAAGGTAACAAAACTTACTATCCTCAAAGTGGCGATCCCAAATCTATTCAAACAGTGAGGACCTCGCCTCGACGCTAGAAGGAATCCTCCCAGGATCCAAAATATCAAGTAAAACCATCAAGTTGGCTAAGGATTCAATGTCTCATGCCAACGGCCTCTGAGAAACTAAATAAAACCCAAACTACCCATACTCACTACCTTCAGATTCAAGGCATCTGCTACCATATTGGCCTTGCTGGGATGATACAAAATAGAGATATCATAATCCTTAAGCAACTCTATCTGTCTAAGCCACCTAGCATTGAGCTCTTGATGGGATATAAGATATTGAATACTATGATAATTGGTAAAAATCTCAGAATGCACACCATAAAGATACTACCACCAAATCCTAAGTGCAAAACTACTTCTGCTAACTCCAAATCATAAGTGGGATATTTGTGCTCATGCACCTTGAGTTACCTCAAAGAATAAGCAATAATAAGACCCTGATGCATCAATAAATAACTCAAACCAACAGTAAAAGCATCACAATACACGGTGGATCCCTCACCCTCTATAGAAAGAGCTAACATATGAGCCTAAGTGAAAAAATACTTGAGCTTTCAAAAGATCAACTCACACTCCCTAGACTATAGGAAAGGAACCTCCTTCTGAATCAATCTTTTCATAGGTGCTGAAATAGTAGAAAAACCCTAAACGAATCATCTATAATAACCAGCCAAACTAATGAAGCTACGAACCTCGATCGAAGATGTAGGTCGAGTCCAATTATGAATATCTTCAATCTTCGTCGGGTCTACCATAATCCCATCCTTAGACACCACATGTCCAAGGAATGTCAGAGACTCAAGCCAAAACTTACACTTAGAGAACTTGGCGAAAAGCAAATGATCTTTCAAAGTCTAGAGTACAATCCCCAAATGTTGCATATGCTCCTATCTACTCCTCAAATACATAAGGATGTCGTCAATGAACACAATCATAAAAGAATCCAAATAGGGCCTAAACACTCAGTTCATCAAATCCATAAATGCAGCTGGGACATTAGTACACCCAAAAGACATCACTAGAAATTCATACTGACCATAACGGATCCTGAAAGCTATCTTCAGGATATCCTCAACTAATTGTAACCATACCTCAAATCAATCTTAGAAAACACTATTGCACCCTGAAGTTGGTCAAACAAATCATATACGAGGCATAGGATAATGGTTTTTCCATCACCTTATTAAGTTGCCTATAATCAATACACATATGCACAGAGCCATTTTTCTTTTTCACAAACAACACAGGAGATCCCCAAGGAAACACACTCGGTCTAATAAAACCCTTACCAAGAAGATTTAGAAGCTGAGAATTCATCTTCTAAATCTTCTTGAGCTTGACAAAAGTCATACGATGATGCTATAGAAATAGGTCAGGTGTCAGTCTCAAGATCAATAACAATCTTAATCTCATAGAAAGGAGGTATACCAGGTAGATTGGTAGGAAAAATATCAGGAAACTCACAAACTATAGGGACAGAGTCAAGTGATGGACTCTCTATAATAACATCACGAATATAAGTAAGGCAAGACTTGCAACCCCTCAAAATAATTCTCCTAGCACACATATAAGAAATACTCCCCATCGACTTGCGGCTAACAGCTCTCTGCCATATGATTGGGGTATATTAGGCATGGCTAAGGTAACGGTCTTGGAAAAATAATCCATGACCGAATGATAGTGGGATAACCAGTCCATGCCTAGAATCATATCAAAATCCATCATATCCAAAATAATAAGATCAATATGAGTATCAAAATCTCTAACAGCCACAACACAAGATTTAATCACCCGATCCACTACTAAAGAATCACCCATGGGAGTAGATACATGCAAGGGAACGGATAATAAATCCCAAGATAACTCTAACTATGGAGCATAATAAGCAGATACATAAGAATAAGTGGATCCCAAATCAAATAAAGCAAGGGTTAACTAATGGCATACCAAAATTGTACCTATAACAATATCATCCAAAGACTCAGCCTCGGGTCTAACATGTACTACATACAACTAACCACGTCCGCCACCTGGCTGGACTTTAACTGATCTCCTACCCTATCTGCCTGAGAACTACCTTGAGCACCTTGGTTACCACCCCTACAATCTTAGTAACCACCTATAGTTGAGGGATGAACATCTTTAATAGGGGAAAACTCTGATCTGAAGTAAGAATAACCCTATGACTAGGTCACTCTCATAAATAGTGACTACGAGATCCATAACTATAGCATATAACATGAGCTAAACCAAAATCAGAAGATTCAGCTGGCCAAAAGAGCCACCTCGACTAGAATAACAAGAAGACGAACCCCTTGAAGATAGACCACTACCCTAATAAGGGCAATCACTGCCACAAGACTAACCTCCATTAATAATTTAAAGCACTACCTGAATAGGTCTATTAGACTAACTCTAAGGATAATACTGTGGATGCAGAGGATATCTACCATGAGAATTGTTACCTCTAAATTGGAAACTACTACAGCTCCCACTAAAACCACCCTGATACCTTGGACTCTTATTGATGCCCCCATGGGCCTCGTGATACATCTCCGCTATCACATATGTGTGATCAAAAACCTTAGAAAAAGACCTACCAGTAGTAACCAAACTCTGAGTGGACATGCGAAGTGGAGTTCTTAATCCTTGTACAAAGCAACAAAACCTCTCATACTCAGTACCCAAAATAGAAGTAACATGCCTAGCCAACTCATGAAATGAGCCCCATACTCTACAACTTCATGAAGCCCTACTCCAATCTTAACAACTGATCTCTAAATTGATCTCTAAGGCTATGAGGAATATACTTCTCAAATAACATCTCAGAGAACTCAGTCCATGTCAAAGGAGAAGATCCAGCAGGCCTGGAATCAAGATTACGTCCCACCAATGTCGAGAAGCCAAGTCCAACTGAAATATGGTGTAATTCATACCACGAGCCTCAACTAGGCATAAATTATGGAGCTAATCCTCACAAGCAATCAGAAACTCATATGCATCCTCGCCGGGAGCACCAGCAAACCTAGGCGAAGCCAATCTTAAAAATCTACCCAACATTTTTTGCTCCATGCAGACATAGCAGGTTGGACAACCACTGGCTGAGTAACTACCAGTATAGGAGAAAAGTCAAGTTTAGGAGCTGCAGTACCACTCTAAACTATAAACTATATATCATCAAACAATGCACCACGAACCAAACCCAAAAGTTGAACAAAAGTATCTCTAAGCACTAAAGAATAAATATACCCCCATGGAGCCTGGGCTGGTCCCTGGCCAATCGCTGGCTGAGGTGAAAGAATCTATGGCTCAGAAGCAGGAATAGGTTCTGATGAAGGGCCCCTATACTGGTCCCTACCTGGGGACACATCTCGCGGTCCACAACTTTTAGCTCAACCATGAAACAGGAGTAATATCCCTAGGATCGATCTTGATACCCTCGTCTCGTGTAGAAGTAGCACGCATCCTATCCATTTACAAAATAGTGAAATCAAAAGGATGTTCTATAAACCAACTTAGACTCTTAGCACAAAATGAGTGAAAGGAGTGGGGAACACCTAAGAATGTTCTATAGCCTCCCAAACATAAGAAACGGACGTCATCATTCTGATCCGCATGACTCTACTAGATATTTGCTCTTGTACTCACAATACCAGTCAAACCTAGGCTCTGATACCAAGTTGTCATGACCCAATTGATGAGTCATAATTGCACCTACTCTATCCCTCCAGTAGGTAAGCCAAACTGTAACCCAAAGATAAACACGATGGGTTAATTATGTAGAAATGCTCAATGAGAACAAATAGCAATCAACATAATCATAAATAAAGAAGAGATGGAAGATAATCTAAGGATAACAAGTCATAATGAACCAAATCCCAAGAACTGGTAGATCCAGTACAAGAGCATCTAGTAATAATACAACTGAAGTTCTATTATAGTCAATAGCATCTGCCTTGAAACAACATTAGAACATGAAATACAGAACAAAATAGGCGACTCTAACTCCAAGAGCTAACTCTATCTCCAAAAATTAACACAGCACAAACGTCAATCAACGGCGACAACTAATACTCGAATATGTACCAAAAAGGTATAAAAGTGTAGTATGACTATCAAAACAATGGTTACTAAGTAGGCATCATCGGCCTACCGAGCTAAATTATGATATAAGTATGATAAAATGCAAGATAATATAACTAAGTCATGGTAAGGAGACAAACTAATAACCATTTCAACATTGCTATGCATAGATAAGTAAGTAGAACGGAATAATAGCATAATATAACATAAAGCATCAATACAAACAAATATAACTACAAAATTGGCCCTCACAACCCAATTAGTATGGAAAAGTAAATAACCTATCGCAAGCCCCTAAAGTCTGGAAGGTACAAATAATATAGTATAATCCGCCACTTTCATTTAACAATTCTTATGATACAACTATGTCATTATTTATCAAAAAATTATCATTTATCGACTAATAATCATTTAACTAGAATTCATTTTTGTCATGCCACATTATAACTATTTTTCTCAACTTCTGACTTATCTAGAATCACCATTGTCAACCTCACACCCTGATATCATCATATCATAAAGAGTATATCATCATAGCATAATATGTATAGTCGGACTCAAAATGGTAGGTATAATCATCAACAATATCATAGATGTCATTCTCCATATCATCAACAATACCATTATTTTCGTCATCAATATCATAGACATCCTCCGGACTTTAATCGAGTATAAATAATCAATATCCTCATCATTATTCGGACTCAAACCAGTATTTATATAATTTATAGCATAATCAATAGTCAGGATTAAATTAGTAATCATATCACTATTATCATGGACATAAGCATAATCATTAGAATATACAGTAGCATAATAGCTAATATAGTCCATAAGCATGATTTTTAGTATAATCGATAACAAAATTATCGATAATCAATAAGTATGACCTTTATCGTAATCGATAGCATAATCGCTAATATAAGTAATAAGCATGGTATTAAGAATATCAATATCTCAATTCGTAGTCTAACAATGGCTTAGCAAATATTATAATCAAGGGTTTTGGGTTTTGGAACTCTTGGAATGGATGAGAAATGGGCAAAATCATGCAAAATGGGACTATTTATACCCACATTATGTATCCAGGTGTCGCTATTGCGACCTGACACCTCGCGATCGATACATCTTATGGTTGTATACCAGAGTGGCGATCACAGCCTGTGATTCACAATCGCCACTTTAGCCTACCAAGGGTACCGCAACTGCGATCCTTGGCTCGCTATTCATGATGCACCAGATATAACTTAGACTTGGAAAGTCTCCACCAAGTCTGATTTATCTGGAATTCCGTATATGCAAATGAACTATGTAACCATATCAAATTCAACATTTCAGATTCAATGGTGCAGTCAAATTTCCATCCAAGGTAGTTTTGGCAAAAAGTGGGTCTCGCACCTAATTTCCAATTTCTTAACTCTTTGACCAATAGGTCGAAATAAGCCCGAGTGCCTCGTGATGCAAACCAAGAGTCCTCCTAGCCTAAAATCAATATTTTAGAGCTGTTAGAATAGTCATAATTTGAATTCAAGGTTGTTTAACTAAAAAAATTTCCCAGTGATCATTTGGAACCGGCAAAGACTTTAAATAGGGTATTAGCTCTAAAAAAATAAATAAATTGCTTGATAACCAAACTGTCAGTTCCAACAAGTCATAAATTACTTGAGAAAACTATAGGAAATATCTAATGGTGAAAATAAGTTGAAATAGAAAAATGACCTAAAGGGTTATTACAAGAAATATATGTATCCTTTGATACATATATTTACACAAGCATATTGTACAGATATATATGAATCATATTGATACATATTCATTGATTCCTTGTATATATGAATAAATGCTTATAAACTTAGAGTTGTGTACATATAATAGCTAAAGATTGAATTTTTTACAAAAAAATATACTTACATAAGTCTTAATATAAGACTTTTATCTCATCCAAGTTTGACATGAAAAGTGATTGCTTTTTCTTCATTGCAGCAGTTGCATTAGGTGCGTTCCTCTCCTCAAAAGTATGCACAATTGTATCTTTTTTCAATGAAACATGAGGCTCAAAATGAGGTCTTTATGAGATTTAGAGTTGTTTCTCCTTGGAAAATGACGATGATTATTTTTGTATCTTTAATACACTGGAGCTCAATTATTTTGACACAACATTAATTTTTTCTTTCTTCATATGAGGGTGTGAAGATGGACCAACATCACTTGTCATCTTCTTTAACAAGTCTGTAGGTGATGGAGTACTAAAATCATCAAATCCATCTTGAATTTTAGTCAGAGTAGCCTTTTCAGCTCCCTGTTGTACAGATATTGCATGGGATACTTTCGTATTAGGATTAGTTTGACCAAAAATAAGAGGACTAGACAAATCACATTGGTTCAATTCCTGTGATGAGGGGAATACATTTCAAGATACAATCTACAATGAAAACAATACAAAATAACAAAATAACTAGTGACAAATGCTTAAAACTTAACAGTAGGTATACACATAGATCACTGAAAAACCTGAAAAATACTAATTTGATGTCAAAAAAAATACTTAAAAGATGTATATTATAGTTGGATAAGAACATTACCTTACTAAACATGTACTCCATCAAATTCTCATATATTGGCTTTAGTTTAACGACTTTTCAATTGATCATTCTTGGGATTAAATTATTCACACAAATGGTTATTGATTCATCAACTTGTGAACAATATTCATACCACTAAATCTGAAGCGTATATGGCATGTCATTCAAATGATAATACTGTTACACCTCATTCATGGATCGGTTAAATTAACTTATCAGTTTTGAAAATGTCAATTTACTCCATGAAAATTGACTATAACTTCCATCCTCAACCATGTGAAAGTCTCGGTTGGGGATACTGACTTTATCTAATTGTGAGAACAAAAAGTGTGAATAAAGTACAAAACTTCAATCTTGACAGAATCTTTTAGATTTCTTCCCCACTGTCTGTTAAAAATAGTTGACCAACTCACTTCTTTTGACACTGATTTGGAAATAGGAAAATACCTTTTCTATAATCTATAGGAAGGAAGATAAGAATAGTTGAAATCATCTTCATTCCCAGTGCATTTCAACCCGGTAACGATGACAAACTCATATAATGAAACACGAAGGATGGTATAGTTGACCAATATCCTTAATTGATCATGATAAGGGTGTTGAACCTCTAAGGTCATCATATGTCTTGCTACTGATTCGTGAAAGTTAAAATTGGACAAGTCTAGGCATGACCTAAAACAGATGCTTTGAACATTCTGATCCCTTCATCTTTCAGAACTTGTTGAAGTTTTTACACTATATTGTGGTTGTGTGCACTCTCATACCTTAAGTTATGGATAGGTCAATTTTTTACAATCAAGCTAAGGTTCTACAATAGCGACATATATTGAAAAAAAGACAAGTTAAACGATGATCATATATATATATATATATATATATATATATATATATTGATACATTTATTAAATTTATTAAACATTTATAAATGAATCCAAGAATATGAATCACTATCAAAAAAATATCTATCATATATATCATCATTATTCTAACAGCAAATGTATCACCCATATCTATCACCTATATACTGACCACAAATGTATTACGCATATGTATTACCGTTATAGTACAAAAATGTATCCAGAAATTAACAACTTTATATATGTATCAAGTGCATTAACCAAAAAATAAATGTATCACCTATATATACCAACCCCGAATTCGACACCAAGTTCTGCGGAGACATAGGGATCTGCTCTAATTTATCTTGATTTGCTATGTGCATGTCCGATTCTTGATTTATTGCAGCATACTCTTCTCTAGGATTCTTTGTCTTTTTTGGATCATTGTTGTACTTTGACCTATTTTCAGAAAAACCTTATTTTCTGTAATCAAAGATACCCGGAGTAAAATCCACAACTTGATCACTTACAGGAACACCTTTGTTGGTTTCAACTTGGTATATTCAAACTGAATAAGGGTGAATCTTCATTAGTCATTGAAGAACAAAAGAATTAACACAATAAAGATTAAAGTAGATGAGAATATTGAGTTGTGTGGTTAAATATTTACTTAAAATCTACTTAACAATTAACTCACCTTTTAAAAATAACTTGAAAAAATTATAATTTAAAGTAGTACATTGTCGATGGTTTGAAGAAGTTGCAGTAATGGAGATGGAAGTTATCTCAACTGAAGATAAGTGTTGGCACAAGCACTCACTCAAGTGTATGTGGTCTTACCAAGTAACATAGTGGACTTTTACAAGCCAAGTATCGATCCCTTAGATACTTGTGTTAACAACTATCCCAGATTAGTCCAACTACTAAGATTAACTCAGTGCTAACGTAATCACAAGATTGTTTAAGAGTAAACTAAGAGTATACTTAACAATGCAGTAAATTAAAGGTTCTTGAACATTAACAGGGAGAAAATAGAGTTAAGGCACTACGAACAATCACTCTATATTATAGAACTTCATTAGTTAGGTTAATTATCTAAGGTGTTGGTTCACGGGATCTATACTATATCTACGGCCTTCCAAACCTCTAATCGATTATCTAACTTAGCCCCACAAATTTGATATTCTATTACTTAAATGCTAAATCATAATGCATAATTATGTGCATCATTATACATCTTGAACAATTTGAAGTACCCATCGCATTGACGTTTAAAATGGCCTAATATTGATCTCACTTACCCACATTTCTTACTCTTAATTTTGCGTATGGATAATGCAATTGTCATCCATAAGTTGACAAAGTTAAGACATTAAACCCCACATATTACCAATTGATACTTTTACTTCACGTCAAAGAGAAGAGTTGAGCACAAAAGTAAATGCAGGGTTATACAAGGACCAAATGTACTTCCATTAGGTGCGCATTTGTGTCTGCAAATGTCTTCATTGTAATGCGTTGCTAAATTCGACATGGTCTACATTGACTATATCTGTGGGATAACTCTACTTTGTAATTTAATACACAGAAAATACCAATTGGGGATTCTCCATGGGTCAGTAAGTTTACCAATTAAAGAATATTTTACATATTCTGAAATCTTAACACCCCAAAACATCCCAAATACGCGAGCAAGTTTTTTACGTTTAGTGAGTGCTGCATTTGTAGGTATTGAATGCAAGTCCTCTTCTCCAATGACTTCACTAACGTCATTATTTATGGAAACGAAGGCAGGTTAACTGTAAATAAAACGGATCCAGCTCCTCTCCATTTTTTCTCTCCAATTTCTCAAGTTCCTACTTGGATCATACACATGGCAAAGGTTAAATTTAATGGTTAAGATTTAATTATTCAAAATAAATATTTAATCATGATTTAGATAATAATGAAATTATATTATTTGATTTCAAAAATTACTATAATTCCACAATCCTAACAACATATTATCTTTTTCATAAATATAGGGAAAAAAAAATTATCTTCCTAATTATTATTTTTCCTCTAGGCAGATCCACCTTTCATTTTCTTTTTGAATTAATTTTTGTACTAGTATAGGTACCCGTGTGATGCGCAGAATACCTTAATATATGTTAAAAGTCAATGAAATATTAAAAATATTAGATTGACACTTGATAACTAATTACAATTGTAACTGTTTTAAATGTTTTGATCTGAAAAGAACAATGCTGGTACTTTTTTAATCATATTTCATTGAATGATTTTAAAAGTAATAAAACATAAATAAATAACTGATAATTTTATTATTGTTGGAATTTTAACTTTATACTTTTAATCAATTAAGATATGTAAACATATTTCTTACCTTACATTTCAAATTTTAATGTTTTTAGTTTATCAGTTCAACTTCAAAAACTAATTACACTTTTTCTAAATAACTTTTATATTTCAATTTCATTTCAAATTCAAACGTATTTAATTGTGTCAATTACAAATCTTTTTATTCCTAATTTTAAATTTATTGGTTCTCAGTTCAAAAACTAAGCATATATAATTTATTATTTTCTTTTATATATACTCAAATTTTGTTCTATTATTCATATTTTTTTTATTATTTTATTACATCATAAATATATTTAAGTATTTTATTTTATATTTATTATTATGTCTTCTAAATTAATTCAATTAAAAGCTCTTATATTACTCTCAAGATCACTCATTCCCCACATTTACCCCCCTCCCCCCAAACCCTCCACCCCCCAAACTAATTTTTTAAAACTTTTATTTAAATTATTTTCTTACCCCAATCCTTCCCCCCCCTCCCCCTCCTCCATGCTACCAAAATAAATTTAAATTTTATTTCATTTTTTTAAAAAAAAAGCTTTTCTTCTTTACCCCACCCAACCTAAACCCCGACATCCACCCCTACCCATATCCAATCCCTCCCCTCCCCCACCTCAAAAGAAAATAATTTTTTATTTCTAAAGAATATTTTAAGTTTTTTTTATTACCATCCACCCCACCTCCTACCTTAACACCAAAAAAAAAAATTAGCTTTTCTAAAAAACCCTAAATTTCACCTATATCCACCACCCCACGTACCCAAGCCCCACTCCCCCCAACCCCACTTAACATTAATTAATTAGAAGTTATTCGGGTTATAAGTTTTTTTAATGGTTATAAGTACACCAATAAAAATTGTTAATCATATTATAATAAAGAAAAAATATATAAATATATAATAGATATAATGTGAGACTTTGTATTCATTAATGGATGTACAAACACAATATATATCCATTTGCTTATTTCTAATATTTAAATTATTTCTATCCTTTGATTTCGCTATTTATAATTTTTTTCATTGTTTGAATTTATCTATTATATTTATTTTAAATTAACTTCGTATTATTACAAAATATAGATTGAGATACTGGTTTAAAATAAATATAGATCAGAGAAAATTCCAATATAATCTAATCTGTTAGAAATAATTATAGTTTAAAAATCAAGTTAGAAACTTTCACTTCTATAAATACAGTTTTATCACATATTTCAAAATTTATTTTATTCAAAAAGCTTACTAACTTTTTCCCTAGAATTAAAAGGAATTGAAAAATGCATGGAAATTTTTCGAATGTGAATTCTAAAGGAAAAGGTAAAATAAAAAAATTCATGTTATACAAAAACATTTAATGTGTAATTTGTTTTTCGAATGTGAATTCTAAAGGAAAAGATAAAATAAAAAATTCATGCTATACAAAAATATTTAATGTGTAATTTGTGTATTTCATAATTAATTATATTTTAAGCTATTATTTTAAAAATTTATCTTTTAAAACTGTGATTTATCTTTATTTGTTTATTTTCTTTCTTAAAAAATGCCCAAAATCACACACAAAAAAATTATATGTAAATGTAAATATGTAAAAAGAATTTAAAAAGTTAAAATCTCTAAATGCCCATAAATCTATTTTATAATCCTCCAGAAAAAAAGTAAATATATGAATGATATGCAAACAATTAAATTTAGAAAAATTGTGAAATAAAGCAACATTGAAAAGAAAAATAGTGATATCAAACATATATTTTGAAAATCTTAAGCTTGTCAACTATACCGGCAAAATTCCTACTTCCGTAGATATCTATTCTTCTCTTCTCTTCATCCTTTTAATCTTTTCTGCAAATAAATGGCAACAACAAAATCATCACTAAGAAAAGTGTTAGATTAAAAATAATTTTAGAAAATTAAGAATATGAATAATGCAGTAAATTTCACCAATAAAGCTAATGGTATGAGAGTATATATAAGAGAAGCTAAGAAGTTAGAATTCCAATCCAAATCAAATTTATCTAACTTCAAATTCAAATATTATATTAATTTGCCAAAGAAGATTAGTTTGTTATTCTTTCTTATCTTTACTTTTTTTTTAAATATAATGTATATTATCTAATAACCTATATATTTTAATTAAGATAAATACATAAATCAATGAGATTATTATTATTATTATTATTATTATTATTATTATTATTATTATTATTATTATTATTATTATTATTGCTTACTTAATACTCCCTCCGTTTCGGAATAAGTGAATTGTTGGGGTATTTATTGGTGTTTCAAAATAAGTGAATCATTGAATTTTTTTTCAAATTTACCCTTATGATTTGACAACCAGTTAACTTTTGAAGAGGTATTACAAGGTCAGTTTTTTCTTTTTTGGGGTAAAAATGGAAAGTTGTGTTAAATTTATGTCTTTAATAATTTTTTCTTAATCTGTATGCGAAAATCTAACAATTCATTTATTATGAAACGGAGGGAGTACCATATAGAACATACATTTTTTTATGCCAATTAAAAACTATTTATCAATAAATTGCATTTCGTTCATTATCTCAATTTCAACTTCTAATGTGATTCATTTAAAATCCTAAAATATTTCAAATGTTGTTGATAAAGGTGATTTAAAAATTTCAACTTATTTAGACGTCGATTTTTAGTTTACATTATAATCGAATAATTGGAGATTAGAGAAGGCTAACAATGTTGTTAAATCGCAACTACTATTGCATATACTATTTTTATTATTATTATTATTATTATTGCTAACTACTTAAACTACTAATAGTTAGAGGCGAATAATATTTATTTTAACAATATTATTATCTTTTATTAATATGTAATAAATTATATTTAAATATATTTTGTGATATTAAAATTTTAAAAGTGATAAGTTTGACATAGTAAATTTCTTGTAGAACTCTCCAAATATGGATTTCTGTTTTTAAGATAATGAAAATCTTCTTTTTAAAAGGATAATGTATTTCAAATTCAAATACTTAATATTTCAATTTAAATTTTTTATTACAATATTTTTTAACTTTGTCCTAAAAATTGTCACATGACTATTTTAATATCTTGCCACTTGGCATCTTATCTTGTTTTAGTTTTGCTTTTATATATTTATAGATTCTATTTTCTTCTTTGAAACTTTCTCTTTAACAATTACCTTCACAAAATTTCTTTTGACGCCAAAAATATGGAGAAAATAGGTGAAATAATATAGCAGAAATAATTGGCTCTCCATTAGCTAATGTTTAACGAAAAAGTTCCCCAGAAAAGGCAATAAAAAATAATTTAAAAATAAAATAAAAAATGAATCCTTAGGGAAAAAATTAGGAAGAAAAATTGTTTTTCTATATTTCTGGACAAGATAATATGTTGCTAGAGAAAATTGAAGGAAAGGTATCTTTTAAGTCTTGAATGAAGGATTGGTGACATTGACCAACTTAAAGGGTCAAACATCATTAGAAAACTTGATTAAGTTAATTGTGGACTTGATTAATATTTTCAAAACTTTCTAATCTTTTCAAAAATACAAATCAACCCAACTCACACCCCTCTTCAATCCAAATCAACCAGTCTCTCTCCTCTCTCTCTCAACAGCTTCTTTCAACTCTCTCCCAACCAACAGTTCTGTAAATTTCTCCTTTCAATCCTTGGTGACTTCAACCTCCGATGACAAATAGTTGGGTTTTGAGTTCCTTTTTGACGTCAACCTTCATTCGACGTGACAGCCTTGCTCTCCAGCACCACAACAGCTTCAAATTCTTCATCGTTCCTTTTCTTCTTTCACAGGTAAAAATTTATAGCCTTTGTAGTTTTGAAAAAAATGAGAAACGTGATCCAACTTCTCTTATAGTGCTGGTTAATAATTTTAATATTTATTGCCTTAATTTGAAATATGGTCTGAATAAAATCATAATTTTTTATATTTCTTCTCTTCTCTTTTCGAAGTGAATTATCATTTTTTGTTGTTTGTTGCATTTTTTTAAAGTTTGATTTTTATTGTTTGTGTTTATACAAATAAAGCAATGATTTGGGTTGATTTGTTCTGTTCTTATTCTTGGTAAAAATGGTGATATTTTTTTTTTGTTGAACAAAATCGTGCTACTGTTATTTTTTCTCAAACAGATTATCCATCTGGTGCAACATATTAACCATCTGATGCAACATATTTATCAGATGATGCAACAGATCAACCATCTGATGAAATAGAATAACCATTAGATTAAAATTCTGATGCAACAGATTAATTATCTAATGCAACAGAGGAATCATCGGATAAAAAATCTAATGCAGCAGATTTATCATATGATGCAACAGTTTAACTATCTATGCAATAGATTAACCATATGTTGCAACAGATGAACCATCTGATGCAACAAATTTACTATCAGATGCAACAGAGGAACCATCGAATAAAAAATTTGATGCAACAGATTAACCATCTAATGCAATGGAGGAACAATTGGATTAAATATTTGATGCAACAAATGAACCTCCTGTTGGATAAAATTCTTTCAACTCTTCCATCCGGATATGTCCAAGACTTTATTTTTCCAACTGATCATTCATCTACTGCGATAGAAGATCCTTCTGTTGTAATAAATCTAAATAATATTGACCGTTGATAAATGTTTCAATAGATTATTCATGTGTATCAATAGATGTGCGACATGTTGCATAGACCATTCATCTTTCTCAACAGATGAGTGATATATTTTGTATAGTCATAACAGATTACTCAGTCGTTGCTGCAGGTTAGTTAATTGTTCTGATAGATCATTCATATGTTGCAATAGATGTGTGATATGTTGCACAGACCATTCATCCTTCTCAACAAATGAGTGATATATTTTATATTATCATAATAAATTACTTAACTATTGCTATAGGTTATTTAACTGTTCCAACAGATCACTCATATATTGCAACAGATGATATTGCAATAGATGTGTGATATGTTGCACAGACCATTTATTTTTCTTAACAGATGAGTGATACATTTTGTGTTGTTGCAACAGATTACTCATTCATTGCAACAGGTTATTTAACTATTCCAACAGATCACTCATATGTTACAATAATATATGATCTATTGCACAGACCATTCATCTTTCTTAAAAGATGAGTGATAAGTATTGTATTATTGCAACAGATTACTCATCCGCTGAAACAAATTGGTTATATGCTACAACAGATATACTATCTAGTGCAACAGATCAGTGATCTGTTGGAACTGTTATTTTACTATATTTTTTGTTAGATTTACTGTTATCCTTTTTTAACGATGCATTAATCAACTATAATATATTTTTTATGTTCATGGTAATTTTACATGATGACTCCCAAAAGAACAGAAACTGAATCAAGTCCAAGTAAAGGAACAAATGAAGCAGCTAGGCTACATCCACCACTCTATAAGCTTGCTTACGAGTATTATCTCAATTAGGAGCAAAATATGATGAACACGGAGAGGAGAAATATTTCAAAAGAGATAATCCAAATACTAATAGTTCTTCCACCGAAGAGTTGGTCAAAACCTTCAGCATTGATCATTATCTTGTTAGAATGCAGTGAGTTGGTGTCATAGATTTAACGGATGATTTCGTGGTTAGGTCATTCATGGGAAAAAATTTCAACGCCTTCAGAAAAATACTTCGAGAACAAAAATTGGATGCTTATTTCAGGGACAGATGCTTTGAGAAATATCTTGATTTGCCGAAGGACAACAATGCTCGTTTCCAAATGAAAATAGTATATGAACTTCTCAACTGTAGGTTTATGTATGAAAACAAAGATAAGATGGATGAGGTATGGATAAATTGTTGTGGCATACCTGTTTGTTTTGGTTTAAAGGAGTTTGTCATAGTTACTGGACTAAAATGTTATCCTCCTCAAGTTATACCTACTCTAACCCCAAAAAAAGCACCCGCACACCCATAAAAGGACAAGGAAAGTCGTGTGATCGTGATGACCTGGTGTCTATTATTGGTCCAAGCTTCAAAAACAAAAAATTGATAGAAGCATTGAAAGGTAAAGGACTTTCAAAGAAGCACAAACAGTCATTGTACTTGGTTTGATTTTTACATAATATTCTTTGGGCGAGATACGTTAACAACAACATAAGCGTCGATTTAATAAAGCTCTCTGAGGATCTTGAGGCGTTTAACAGCTATCCTTGGGGTTATGAAAGTTTCAAAATTACTGTCAAATATTTGTTGACTCCATTAGCGCCAAAGACAGTCAACTTATATGGCTTTCCATGGGCTTTCATGGTAAATGTTTCTTTATTTTATTATGATATCATTCATTTTTTTAACTCAATAATGGTTTTGATTTATTGGCATTGTTTTATAGGCTTGGACGGTTGAAGTCATTCCTTATTTGAGACAATAGGTGAACTATCAGGAAGAAGTTTCCTATCCAAGAATCTTGAGATGGTTGTCGGCCAAAACTGATAAAAATGTAAAATTTATTGATCTTTTCAACCCTACGAAGGATGCAGTAAGTATAATTATAATTAAGTTTTTATTTTAATTAATAATTTTTTTGAATGATCTAATCATCATTCTAATATATGTAGTGATTTATATTAGATTGTGCATCCATCGCTAGTTCCGACCAATCGAGAGTTGAAGATGCCATTTTTTCTTACTTTACGGTCTGTGCAAACTTTATCGAACCCTAAAGTCATTGACAGAATAAAAATGGAATTGTTTAGAGAAACATCCATTACAAGAAAAATAATTTTGGAGGATGGGCTTGTTGTTGTTAATGGTCATAGTGGTGATGGAGTTGTTGGTGCTAATGATACTTCTCTTACAGTATTCAAAAAAAAAATATTATGAGTATGATCATACTGGTTATACAGATTTAGCCTCTCCCAGCGAATGTTCTGCATGCAAATGTCAAGACTATAGGGCTAAACGTAATGTAGTGATTAATGTTATTAATGCATTAACTACTTCTGTAAAGGAATTGACATCTAAGAGGGGTGTCATTCCATCAATGAGGATTTTATATCCAATCCACTCCATTAGAGATTAAGGCTAAGAGGAGAAGAAAAGTGATTTCCAATGCATTATCAAGCATCCAAAAAAGCAAAATTGCAACTCCGCTGTCCTTGTGTTGCACTGAGTAATGTACAATGTCCAAAGAAGAGCAGCATGAGCTGAAGAAGGTGAATATATATGTCTGTTCCAACTAACAAACAGACACATATCTATTTCAACAGATGACACATCTGCTAAAAATTATCAAATAGATATATATATTTGTTGCAACAATTGACTAAATTGTTACACCAGATAAAGTATTTATTGCGACATATGTCACGTCTATTTTAGCAAATCAAATAGTTCTTCGCTCCTCTTTTATTTATACCAATAGATGACCTATCTACTACAACAGATGAGTTATATGTTGCAATAGAAGGTTCATCCATTAGGAATTATCATACAGGTCTTCCTCATCTAGAAATGTGTCCCAACAGTTGATTCATTATTACAACAGAAATATAATCTGTTTGGGATAATTTAAAATAGGAGTAAGACCTGTTTGATTTGCTAAAACTGATGAGTTATCATTTTCCATTTTGTTTTATCTCTGTGATTAGCATTAACCAATTTTGGCTTTCCAGGTGGATGTAGAAGTTACTGTTGAACAACATTAATAATATGCTACTCTTTTTATGGAAATACAAAGAACATAAAACGCAGAAATCGTACGTAAGCGACAATAAAGATCCACAATGACCAAAGTCAAATTCCATATCACCTGATGAAGAATAACTTGTCCATATTGAGTAGATTTTTATAGCTTGAGTTTGTCAAAGTAATAACCTGACACCTCCTTAGGAATCCTTGGTATCAATACTTAAATTGTTGATGTATTTGTTGAGATCTGTACCCATAATAATTTTTTTACATTTCATTTATTCGTTGATTTATTTCAGCTAATTTCTGAAGGCTTCGATTTATTTTATTTTATCTATGAATTTTATTTTTCCTTAGATTTGAACTTATTAATTGAAAAGGAATACTAGATTCAAATATTGCAACAAATAATGTATCTGTTGCAACAGACGACACATCGGTTGAAAAATATCAAACATATTTAGACATGTATTGCAACAGGTAGTTAATTATTGGAATTTATCAAATAGGTCTTCCCACTGTTATAACAGATAGACTTAGATAGAAATATCGACATAATGCAACAGATGACCAACCTATTGCAACAGATAAACTATATGTCAGAACAGGTAGAATATCTGTGACAATGGATGGAGAATCTATTGCATTATAAAAATTCAACTTTCATTGGACATAAATAATTGCCACTACATGTAAAAAAGTGAAAGTGAATTGAAATAAAAAAGGCAGAACCCATCAACAGTGTTCAGTTCAAAACACCTAAAATAAAATAGGCATCAAGTAGACAGTGTTTATTTTAAACACGTAAAATAAAATAGGCATCAAATGTGTTAGTTTGGCACATTTTGCCCTGATGGCTGCATGTGTATAATTCACGCAGCCAAGGCTCGTTGAATCCCCATTTTTGCTGACTTGGCGTCTGATTTGGCCCTCAAAGGTCATTTTTTCCCCATTTTCTTATATATTCATCTTCTTCCTAAAATTTAACTCTAAATTCCCAAATCTTCTTCTTCATCATCATCTTTTTTTTATCTATCCAAATTTTTTAAATTATTTGCATTTGGTCTTTCTTTTCTTTATTTTTTTTTCATTTTTTCCAACCAAGCTTGACAATGTCGAGCGCATATTCCACTATTATTTGTGATAAAGATTTTCAATATTGTAAGTGCGGTCATGAAGCTCTATTGAAGACTTCTTGGACTCAATAAAATTCAGGTCGTAGGTTTTTTACTTGTAAGATTTCAAAGGTATATTTTTTTATTTAATTATTGACTTGTAAATATTTTATAATTATGTTTTTGTTTTTATAGAAATTGGGTGGATTCGATTACTTTGATTGGTATGAAGAACGATACCCTTCACAAGCAAATCGTATAATCTGGGGTTTGTTGAAAAAAGTTATGGTTTCTGAAGAGAAACAAAATCAAGCAAGAAGATGCTACATTATTGTCGTTATTACTACTAGTTTGGTGTTTTAGGCACATGGATATTCAAGCCTAATTGCTGAAATTTTTATGGTGGTGTATTTACTACTGGTTTGTGTTGTCGAGCACATGGATATTCAAGTGTAATTATTGGAAAATATCAATCAGATTTAGGCATATGTTGTAAAATATAGGTCATCTGTTGAAAATTATCAAATAGGTCTTTCCACTGTTGCAACAGATAAGATAAAAATAACATCGGCATAATGCCACAAATGACCAACCTATTGCAACAGATAAACTATCTTCTAGAACATATAGAATATATTTTACAACAGATTGACAATCTATTGCATTATAAAAAACTTAACTTTCATAAAAAATGTACATGTAATTTAAAGTAAAGTGAAGTTTTACTAGAAATAAAAAATTGTTACTTTACAGGCTCTTTTATATATACAGACTCCAAGCGTCCAGTTAGTACCCCATAAGCCCAGACCTCTTATAGGTTTTCCACAGCATTGTCGCATAGAAGGTTGTTAACTCGGCCATTTCTGTGTCGGTCAGCAAACATTCAATGTGTGCAAGAGCGTGCGAGTCGCACGCATAACCGGTATCATTTTTTGAAAGGTTCATGCCCTTGTTTTGACCTTCAAAATCCCATGATTTCTTCATCAACACTTCCTATGGAAAATGATTCATCAGTTTACTCTCCCTCAACAAGATAGGGAATAGCTCCATTAGTGGCTACACATGGAAAAAAAGATGGACCTCGTCGATGGCAGGTTCATTGTAGTCATAAACTTTGACCTTTCCCTCCTCGAGTAGTATCTCAATAGCCCGATAATGTATGTCTTCCATGGTAATGACTTTAAGAATCCTCTTTGCCTCGGTCCAGCTCTTACCGTGTGGATTTAGCCTCTCTCCTCTAACATATTTTATTATTTCTTCTCATCACAGTCCAACGTAGAAACTAAGAAGTCAAATCCCACTCTACAGGCTGACGCATCATTATTTAGTTGATCGTACTAATCCTTGAGCTTCTTGCAGAAGTTAAGGTCCATTATTCTATCGGCAGCATCATAAGCTTCTGGGTACGTTAATTGTCTTTTCCTCATGAGGCGGAGAATTTTGTCAACATGTTGTGATATAAGAAGTCAATTTTTAAATAGGTTAGTAATTGTAAAGATGCAACGGATGGTCCATCTGTTGCATAGGGTTCTATGAATCAATAATCCAATGCAACTTATGCAATAGATGGATAATAAGTTGCAATAGAATCACTACCAATTGCACCAGAATACCCAGCTATTGCAACAGATTTCACATCTGTTGCGTAGCTTCTTCTTCATGGGGTAGATTAGAATGTTAGGTTAGGAAAATTAAACTTGCCCTGTCCTCGTACCGCATATACATATCTGTCATAATTTGGAAGTCTTAGGGGGGGAGGCCTGGGGTAATCTGGTGCGCCTGGATTGGCATTCTTGGCCTGTCCAGATCCCTCTTCTCTTTGACGCCAAGTTTTACGTATATGTCTACCTTTTTGAATGGCCCCTGAACTTCAACTTCTTTTGGAGAGGGAGGAGTTGCAAGTTTTTTTAATTTTCGATCGGAGAGTATGTTACTAATTGCTCTTTTCTTCCTCTTAACCACCGTTGTAGGAGTGTATGGATCCCTCGCCTTCTTGGGTGGTATGACACCCCTCTTTGATTTGAATTCCTCGATAGCTTTAGATATAGCCTCTACTTTTTCAAAGAGTTTATCCTAGCTGTCCTTGCACTCTTTGCATTCGCAATGAGAACACGACAGTAAAGAGGGGTGAGAGGAACCTGTGTAAGGGTGAAAAGGGTGTTTTCATACATATTTAGTTTTTCTTGAGCATAAATATGCTCATCATTATGAGTGGTAGCAGCATCAACATGCCTTCCACCAACACCAACAACTCCACTAAAAGAAACACTCGGATCTGCCTTAGTAGGTTGGTCATGAAGAGCCTCAATATTAGGCTGACCTTGCCTAACTTCTCTTCTTATAGCTGTTGTTCCAGTGAATTCCTTCTTTATTAACTCCACTGTTGGGTCTGCTATAGTATCAACATGACCTAGAGTAATATAAGAAGTCATCACCGACTCCCCCTCAGTAGGCACGATCCATGGATGCACAACCTATAAAAAAAGATAAATACTTTAAATCATATAATATAATAATTTTCATAGTTGGGTTATACACAGTCAACTTCTGCAACAGATTAACAATATGTTGCATCATATTACCCATTGTTGCATAGTTTACAGTAGATGGTTAAAATCTATTTAAGTCGGGTTCAGAGAACCAGAGCAACACATGGATAATTTGATGTAAAATATCAATCATCTGTCACAACAGATTACCAATTTGTTGCACTAGTTGAACAAGATGGGCAATTTATTAGGTTACATATTTTTCAATAGATGATTTGTATGTTACAACAGATTAATAATATGTTACAGCAGATTATACATCTATTGTATAATTTGTAGTAGATGGTTAATCTGTTAGGAGTCGGGTTCAGAGAACCAAAGCAACAAATGGGTAATCTGATGTAAGATAGCATCTGTCACAATAGATTATCCATCTGTTGCACCGGTTGTCTTAGAACGAGTAATTTATCGCAATAGATGTCCCATCTGGTGCATCAGATATAACATCTGTTGCACCATATATAACATCTATTCAATATCTTTCATTGATTAAAATTATTTTACTTAAAGAAGACGTACTGCATCATCCGGAGGGTTAAAGAGATCAACATCCTTAATTTTGGTGTTGTTTTTTGCAGCCAATCACCTACACATCCTTGGATAAGAAACCTAATTTGGGTAATCCATTACCTGCTTTTGGATGGGAGGAATGACTTCAAATGCCCAAACCTAAAAACTGTAAACAGGAAGCAAGCAAAAAAAGTCATAATAACTATCTTCAAGATAAATTAATGGATGAGTAAAAATAGTGATTAATTTTATCATAAAAGCCCAAGGAAAGCCGTATAATGTGGTCATCCCTGAGGATAGCTTTGTTAGTAAATATTGGACAGTCAAGTAGAAGTTGTCATATCCACAAGGATAATTGTTGAATTTATCAAAATCCTCAGCACGAACAAACAATTATCTTCTATGACCTTGTTGACGTCTCTTGCTAATATAAGCAAATGGACAAACCAAACTAAGCACAATTTCTCTCTGTACTGCTTTGGTATGGTTTTATCCATGAGATCTGTCAATAAATTTGATGTTTTGTAGCCACGTCGAGAAATGTCAAACAACCCATCTATTTTTTCCTTGTGTTTTCTTGCCTTGGATCTTTTGCGGGGTGTTCCCTTGGTGATAGGTGGTTCTTCAGGATGATGGCATCTCAAGCCCGTCACTATGGCAAACTCTTGCAAGCCAAGCCAAACTGGCATGCCACAGTAGTTGATCCAGATTTCATCCATCTTTTTAACCCCCCTCTTTCAAATCTTTATCATCCCCCACGTACTTGATCCTGCGCTTGAGAAAACCATATACCATCCTCATATGGAACAGGCGGGGGGGGGGGGGGTCCTCAAGCAGCTTAAGAAAGCATCCAAACCAGCTTTTCTTAAAAAGTCCATTTATGTTTTCGTTCTTCTTAATTTTTCTAAAATAAATGAAATTTCTCCCCATCTGATATTTAAGTACAAGTTCACCAGTTACTTCTTCTTCTAATTTTGGGTCATTTATCGGCATCGAAACTTGAAACCTGTCAATACTAAATGTTTTGATAGGATCATGTTGGGATATCGATATTAATTCATTCCCCATTGGTGATCCATTATCATCATGTTGATGATCATCATTTTTCTCTTTCTCACTCTCTAATTCCTTCTCTTTCTTACTTTTATTTTTTCATCACCATCAACAGACCCTTGTTCACCTCCCTCAATATTCTTATATCTCTCCTCAGCTTCACTTTTTCCTAACTGAGATTGTTCAGGAAGCTCCTCCAAATCCCTATGTATTGTAGCCTATTTTTTTGGTAGTCAGATATTGATCCACTTTCACTTTCTTTTCTTTGGGAGACATGTTTTACCTACAAACAACAGAAAAACAAAAATTACATTACAATTGATGTATGCATAAATTTTAAAAAATACATTACAAACACCACCAATACCAACACACCAACAATCACCACCACCACAAACACCACCAACCAATGCCACAAACACCACGAATACCGACAGCCACCACAAACACCACCAATCAATGCCACTATAAACACCACCAACTAATTCCGCCAACGGCCACCACCAGTACCACCACGATGACCACCAACACCACAAATACCATCCAATAATACCATGATAGTCAATGGAACACTGCGACAGAAACTAAGATTTTCTCGAGTTTTTCCTATGATTTTACCGTCAAAACTCAAAATTGTAAACCCATTCTCGAAGATAATGCAACGAAAAGTTTTAATTTTCATCATTAACTTAAAATACCTTATTTTTTACAAAAATAACAAATATAGAACTCTTCTTGAACTCTGTTACCTACGAAGACAGAGAAAACAACTATTACAAGCAAGAATGGAGTCAAAAATAATACCTATGTGGTCAGAAATGAGAATAAAATCAATATGTTATGAAGGTTTGAGCAATTTGTTGAGTAGTTGTTGTTTGTACTGTATAATTGAGTGAGAAAGAGAATAGAGCGAGAACTCAAGATTTGAAATGATGAAATATTTTTCTCGCAAATGGATGAGTTGTATGGGCTGATTTGTATTTTGGAAAAGAATGACAAGTTTTGAAAATGTTAATTTGGTCTGAATTGATCTTAATTATTTTTTAAAATCATAAAAAATATGCGTAATTTTTAACCCTCTCATCATGCAATTGCCAAAAGACTCAATCAAAGTTGTAGTTGACCCTATAAACTCACCCCTGGTCTTAGATTAATCAATTTAGGTATTAGACTCTAACAAATGAACTCAATTAAAATTATATAAAAAAAAAATTCAACCTGTTGCATCAGATTATGCATTTATTGTAAATTATCAATCAGATTAAGTCATTTGTTGTAATAGATTATGCATCTGTTGTAAATGATCAAATAGATTAAGTTATTTGTTGTGACAAATTACCCATCTGTTGTAAATTATAAAATCGGCCCTCTCATCTGTTGTAGTTGACCCTATGAGAATTGACCCCCAGTCCTAGATTAATTAATTAAGGTATTAGTTGAACATATGAGGTATTAAGAATTAGTTCATCTCAGAGTGATCAATCAATGACTCTGGTCGGGTGGAACGTAATACCGTCTCATCATGCAATTACCAAAAGACTCAACTAAAGTTGTAGTTGATCTTATGAGAACTCACCCCTGGTCCTAGATTAATAAATTAAGGTATTAGTCTAACATATGAACTCAATTGAAATTGTATAAAAACAAATGTTTAACCTGTTACAACAGAATAACCATTTGTTGTAAATTATCAATCAGATTAAGTCATTTGTTACAGCAGATTAAGCATCTATTATAAATAATCAAACAGATTAACTCATCTTTTGCGATAGATTACCCATCTATTGTAAATTATCAAATGGATTGTCATATGTCACAACAGATTACCCATCTATTGTAAATTATCAAATAGGCACTACCATCTGTTTTAGTTGACCCTATGAGAACTCACCCCTGGTCATATATTAATCAATTAAGGTATTAGTTGAACAAATGAGGTAGTAAGAATTGATTTAGCTCAGAGTGATCGATCGATGACTCTGGTCGGAAGGAACGCAATACCGTCTCATCATGCAATTGCCAAAAGACTCAGTTGAAGTTGTAGTTGACCTTATGAGAACTCACCCCTGGTACTAGATTAACTAATTAATGTATTAGTTGAACATATGAGGTATTAAGAATTGGTTCATCTCAGAGTGATCGATCGACGACTCTGATGGGGAGGAACGCAATACCGTCTCATCGTGTAATTGCCAAAAGACTCAATTAAAGTTGTAGTTGACCCTATGAGAACTCACCCCTTGTCCTAGATTAATTAATTAAGGTATTAGTCTAACATATGAGGTAGTAAGAATCGGTTCAACTCAGAGTGATCGATCGATGACTCTGGTCGGGAGGAACGCAATACCGTCTCATCATGCAATTGCCAAAAGACTCAATTAAAGTTATATTTGACCCTATGAGAACTCACCCCTAGTCCTAGATTAATCAATTAAGGGATTAGTCTAACATATTAACACAATTGAAATTGTATATAAACAAATGTTCAACCTGTTACAATAAATTAACCATTTATTGTAAAGTATCAAACAGATTAAGTCATTTGTTACAACAGATTAAGCATCTGTTGTAAATAATCAAACATATTAAGTTATTTGTTGTGATATATTACCCAACTGTTGTAGATTGTCAAATGGATTAAGTCATACGTCGCAAAAAATTACCCATCTGTTGAAAATTATCAAATAGGTGTTGCCATTTGTTGTAGTTGACCATATGAGAACTCACCCCTAGTCCTAGAATAATCAATTAAGGTATTAGTTAAACATATGAGGTAGTAAGAATTGGTTCAGCTCAGAGTGATCGATCGACGACTAGGTCAGGAGGAACGCAATACCGTCTCATCATGCAATTGCCAAAAGACTCAATTGAAGTTGTAGTTAACCTTATGAGAACTCACCCCTAGTCCTAGATTAATCAATTAAGGTATTATTCTAATATATGAACTCAATTGAAATTGTATAAAAACAAATGTTCAACCTGTTGCAACAGATGTCTTTTCTGTTGGATTTAATCAAATAGATTAAGTCATCTGTTGCAACATATTACGCATCTATTGTAAATTATCAAACAGTTGTTGCATCTGTTGCGAAAGATGATCGAGCTTTGGAAATTTTCAAACAAAAATTGTTATCTATTGCACTTAAATGCTTTAAGACCCTTTTTTAAAAGCAATTTAGGTATTTCCTGTCCGAGATGAAAAAGTTAAAATACTAAGGCGGTAAGAAATATTACTTGGATAACTTAAAAATCTCCTGAGTGAGTAGTCTTATCTATTTTTTTTCAATGTCACCATCTCCTCGTTCCCCTCAAAAGTTATTAATGAATATTTAAAACCCATATCTAGAATAATACTCTCTCTTTCAGCCATAAAGTAAGACTCTACTCATCTATCACTCTTCTTTATTCTCAATTCTCTTTCTTTTCTTTTTTCCTCTCTTTTCTCTCTTCTTTTGAATGAGGATCCTTTAGGATCTCAACAGATCAATATCTTTTCTTGACTGAACTGGATGTTCTGATCCCTTTCCTTTTTTCACATTACAGGTATGGTTAACTATTGCTCTTTCCATCTCGTCTTCTTCTTTCTATGTCATTTAAATTAGATATTTACATTTGTTGTTATTAATGATTTACCCATTATCAGTTTTCTATTTATTGAGAAAATTGAAGGAAAGGTGGATTTTAAGTCTTAAATGAACGAACCATTGTTTTTATTAAAATATGCAAAAAAAAGTTATCTGTTGGGAGAACTTAAAAAGCCTTGTTGTCGGTATAGTTTGATGAATCAGCTATTGGAACAAACGGAGCAACTATTTGAAGAAATCAAACCAGTAGCAAGGTTGGTTTGATTTATTCTAACCGATGAACCATCCGTTGCAACATGTCTTCTATTTGTTGCAACAACGCCTCATCAGTTGAATAGATGGGTAATCTGTTGCATCGGAATGGTCATCTGTTGATTCACTTAATTTTGTGTTATCCTTTTGTACAGACGGAGAAACTATTTGAAGAAATCAAATTAGTAGCAAGGCTGGTTTGATTTATTCTAATATATGAACCATCGGTTACAACATGTCATCCATCTATTGCAACAGATGCCTCATCGGTTGAACAGATGGGTAATTTATTGCATCATATTGGTCATCTGTTGATTCACTCAATTTTGTGTTACCCATTTGTAATGTTCTTTTTGTTCTTCTATTGTTTGACATCAAATGTATTTCTCTTGTTTGCAGATAAAAGAAAGTGAAACTGGATCCAGTTTTGCCCGACCAGCATTAAAGCCTAGAGTAAAGATGGGTTTGAAGGAATAAGCTGCTTGCAAATGGAACCACTTCATATATGGGAGGTATGTATTACTGATCAGCCTATCGTGAAAACACACATCCAGTACAATGATTTTGTGAATATTTGTTCTTTACTTATTAGGCGTTAATCCTTCAAACAAGATATGGCATTTTACAGTTAATATTGCTAGGTTCGAACAAGTAAGGCTGAGGGACCAAGTAGGTAGTGTCGATACCCTGTTATAATTTAATGACTATTTAGGCTCATGTTTTTATGTCAAGTTTGGGGAAGGGTTCAAGTTTTTGGGGAAGGGTTCAAGTTTTTGGCGGCAGTGTAAATATCTAATAGTGATTAGATCAGTTTTAATGGCTCAATTGACTTCTTGGAAGGCCTCTGAAGCGTCGCACTGCACCAAACAATGATAGAACCAATAGAAATTCCCCTGATCCAAATTTATATAAATGGATTGCTGGAGGAGACTATTATACAGCAGTTCAAGCTTGGAAGAATACTTGTGCGGGAAGGGGGAGGTTGAGAAGGCCATATATCATCTCAGACCTTGTTTAAGAGGAAACATAGGGTAGGAAGGAAAGTGTAGTGAAATTGGCTGATGAAATTGACATGAAAAATGAAAAAACTAGATGAGCTGTGAATGTGAAAGTGTATCCAAAAATGAAAATCCATCAGTCGTTGAAGAAAAATAAGAATGGTCAAGAGGAATGGAAATGGTCACTTTAGAGAATGCAACTAGCAAGTGTGGCCTCAATGAAGACCCATAAAATGTAGGACCAAAACTCTAAGGAAGGAGCTTCGCCAGCACGGAAAGTGGTAAAATTATCGGTCAGAATTGAAACCTGAACCAACTACTCCTGAATTAAAAATACGAAATCAAGCCAAGGTGGCAATTTCTCAAGTTAAACTTGCATACCATGCCTCCTATTTATGGCTCTAGTCAGGTCAAAGGCAATGGAAACAACAAGGCATGGGATTTCTTCCCAACTTCAGAACTTTTTGTTTCTACTGCCATTGACCTAATCATAGCCACAAACAGAAGGCATGGCATACAAGTTAGACTTCAGAAATTGATGCCTTGGCTTCCCTTATTTTTAATTCAGGAGTTGTTGGTTCAGGTTTCAATTCTAACCTACAATCGTACTAATTTCCTGTGCTCGCGAAGCTTCTTCCTTAGAGTTCTAGTCCTGCACTTTGTGAAAGTCGTCATTGAGGCCATGCTCTCTAGTTGCATTCTTGAGTAAAATGTCCAGCTCCAGTCCTGTTGACCATTCTTCTTTTTCTTCAACGACTTACGAACTTTTATATTTGGATACACTTTTACATTTGAAGCTCATCCAGTTTTTTTGTTTCTCATGTCAATTTCATTGGCCAGATTCACTAGAAGTTCCTTACTTACTTCCCTATGTTTCCTCTTAAACAAGGTCTGAGATGATATATGGTATTCTCCACCTCTCCTTTCCCGCACAGGTATTCTCCCAAGTACCTTCTGTTGTATAAAAGTCTCTTTCAGCAATCCATCCATATAAATTTGGACCAGGGGAATTTCTATTGGTTCCGTCGTTGTTTGTTGCAGTGCGAGGCTTCGGAGGCCTTTCAAGAAGTCTATTGCACCATTAAAACTGGTCCAATCACTATTAGATATTTACACTGTCGTCAAAAACTTGAAACCTTCCCCAAAATTGACACAAAAATAGGGTATCGACACCACTATCTTGGAACTCTTCAGCCTTATCAGTTCGCACCTATCAAACTAAACTGTATAATACAGGATCTTGTTTGAAGGATCAGTTTCTAATCGGTAAAAACTGCATTCACAAAATCATTGTACTTTATGCGTATCTGTCATGATAGCCTGATCAATAATACATAACTCCCACGCATAAAAATGGATCCATTGCACACACCTTATTCTTCCTCCCCATTAAGACATGTTAGACAGTGTTGTTTATTCATCTGCACGTATGTGATGACTATTAAAAAGAGGTGTGAAAAGTCGTGACTTTTTATCTTAACACATTTAAAACCGCTGATGAATCGAAATCTCCATCTGTTGCAACTGATGAATCATCTGTTGGAAGAAATCAAAACATCTCCTCCAACATATGGTCCATCCGTCGCAACAGATAATCCATATGTTGCAACAGATGGTAAATCTCTTGCGATAGACCAGACATTATTTATTCATCTGCACGCATATGATGACTATTAAAAAAGAGGTGAAGAGTCATGACTTTTTATCTAGCACATTCAAAATAGCTGATAAACCGAATTCTTCATCTAGTGCAACTAATGAATCAGTTGTTAGGAGAATTCAAAACATCTCCTTCGGCATATGGTCCATCTGGCGTAACAGATAATCTATATGTTGCAACAGATGTTGAAACAGATGGTAAATCTATTGCGATAGACCAGACAGTGTTTATTCATCTGCTCGCATGTGATGACTTTTAAAAAAGAGGTAGTCGTGATATTTTATCTAACACATTCAAAACAGCTGATGAATCGATTTCTCCATCTGTTACAACTGATGAATCAGCTATTAGAAGAAATCAAAACTTCTCTAAAAGATGGTCCATCTATCGTAACAGATAATACATATATTGTAATAGATGTCTCATCTATTGCACATACAAACCATCTGTTGCAACAGATGGTAAATCTATTTTGATAGACCATCTGTTACACATACAGACAATCTATTGCAACAGATGGTAAATCTATTACGACAGATGGACGATCTGTTGCAACAGCTCAATAATAATAGTTGTTATCAAGTCTCAAAATCATTTTGAAAGGGTGAGAAGTACTGATGTAAAAGAAAAAGTCATGACTTTTCACAGAAAACAAAATGCCACTAGTTTGAATGTAATTAATACAATGGAGCTTAACAGTCGTGTCTTTTGGCCTGACACATCCAGATTCAATCCTCTATAAATAGGTCCCTCCTTAATCTTCATTCTACTAAACTTTATTTATTTTTTGCATTATTTCTTTTCGTGTGACATCTTCAACCACTTCTCTTCAAAGAGAATATTCCTTTCTCTTTGAGGTAAGTTTTTTTTTGGTGTAAATCTACCAGTTGGTAGTATACGTTGTATTATATTTGGACTCTTTTTCTTTACATTTGTCAATTCATATGTGTTCTAGATATGGCTGACCTGTTTGGGACATTGCTATTTTATGTGACACAGTGCGGTAACTTCAGAGGTAGGTCAATGACCTGCAGAGGGATTTGGTCACCGTGAGAGCGACGATGTTCAGAGAGATGCAGAGGATAATGAGGGCCCTGCTGCTGCGAGTTGATTGGCTGGCTATCATTAATAATGATGATGATGATGATAATATTTAGAATTAGAATGTGTTTTTATTTTAGCGTATGTATTTTAATTTTTCTATATCGGATCTATACCTAATATATTTTATTTTTCGTCTAATGAAAATTTTATTTTTAGTCGACTTTGGCTTTTTAATTCTTATTCAATTTCTATTTTGTCTATTTCTTCTAAACATACATATTAATGTTAACATGTCGACGATTGGAGGTAAGCAAAAATTTTAAATCCAGTAGCAATAGCAATTTTGGCTTTTGAGTTCTTTCAACAGATGGACCATGTGTTGGAACAGATTGGTCATCTGTTGGGTTTCTGTCAACAGATTATCCATCTGTTGTGACATATTTATCATCTGTTGTAGGAAAGCATTCCAGTTTGATGGAATTGTGTTATGTTCTTCCAACTAATGTCCATCTGTTTCCACAGATGGTTAATCTGTTGAGAATAATTGTGGCCTGCTATATTATTTAGTTCATGTTTTGCCTCTTTTTATTTATGCACAAGTTATTTAAAAAGATATTTATATATAATAAATGATAACATTACGTTCACAACAATGAGTTAAATATATAAAAGTTCACAACAAACAACAACATAAGTTTTTGCAATTACAATGATCATGATGGATTACGATCCGGGCATGTAGCTCTTTTGTGGCCAGCGCGCTTACATACGGAGCACTTGTTTCTTCTTGATGAAAATGATTCTCTAACTCCACGCCTTCTCTTATATGGCTTTCTTCTCGATTTGATAGTTCTTGAGTCAATATATGAAGGAGGTATTAATCTCCCCAAAATTTCTGCAGGAACAACCTAAGATTCTTCGAGAGGCACCGGAGTAATATGCCCACTATATGTCATTTCATGTTCTTCCACCGAATATATTGAGAGAAGTGCTCGTAAACTTTAGGTCCATATGTTGGACCGTATTGAGCTCAAAGCGCTGTCATGGCATGTGGATAGGATATTTTGTCCAAGTCAAAAACTCTACACATACAAGATCTTGTTTGAAGATTAACTGTGGAAACATCACCATGACCGGTGATACTGAATTTGTAATCTGCTATTTTATGAGATAATAACCTATTTCCCAAACTAATATTCGTTGATATTATTTTTTTATTTCGAGAACAAATCGGGTTCTTTTTTAGCCCTTGAACGGCACACGCCTTTCATTAAAAAATTGACCATACTTCTTATTTATTACTTCAAACATAGCCTTGATGGAAAATTCTCTTTTATCGCCAAACAATGAATTCATCGACTCAGAATGCCCGGCTCCATCTCTCAAAATTGATATGTACGAGAAGTTTTGCTACCTTGGGATTCACATCCGTTATTTGATTGAAATGATCTAAAAACTTCGCTCTACTATACGCTTTAGTTGTTCTATAAAAAAGGTCATGACCCTTTCGTTGTGATAGTTGGTCCGAATGTTCTCTCCAAGATGCCTGATGCAACAACCAAAGTAAGTTGAAGTAAAGAAAATTGAACACATCTTTGGAATACTTGGATGCCTACCTGAAACAAAACACAACTCTTCCGTATCTTCGATGCATCTTCGCAGTTGTTCAAAAAAAATCCATAAGAGGCATCACATTCCTTGTCCGCTACACAAAAAGCGACAGGAAAGATGTGATTTTTTGCATCTTGCGCCACCGCCTCTAGCAGAACTCCATTATACCTGCTCCTCAAGAAGGTACCATTGACGGCTATGCCTTTTTTCAAATATCGAAAACCTTGAATCCAAGCACCATAGGATGCAAAAAAGTACTTGAACCTTCCGTTTTCATCAACATGTAATGCCGTCTTACTTTTGGGATTTATGGATTCAATCATGTAATAGTAGGCCTCCAGGACTGCATACCTATGCTCGTGTGTCCCCCTAACCAAGTCCTTGGAAATCCCCATGGCCGTATATATCTTCTAATAATTGACCAGCACACCCAATTTTGTAAGTAGTTGATTGGCCATAACCCTTGTTGAAGGGCCTTTGCCATTGGGGAAACTACTCCTGAAATATTCACCAAGGACCTTTGTCGTGGCGTGAGGATTTTGGCCTGAGCTGTGCTACAAACCACATGTGTGATGCTTTTCATGTTTATGAATGACAAATCTGTCAAAACTTGCGTACTTTACCTCTCTCGACCACCACTTGCAGTTCGGATTAGTACATTTGAAGCAAAAGACAGTGCTCGAATTAATCACCTTCTTTATTCTGAAATCTTTTTTCAAGCAAAAAATAAACAAAGTGGTAGATAGTTCATTCTTGTCCTTGAATGACATTTCGATAAAAAAGTCGGTCCCGTCGTCTTGAAGATTTCCAGACTGTGTCGATTGAGAAGAACTACCCATCGTATTGGTCGCATCAACGAGCGTAGGTGTTTGATCATCATCTGGAATATCATGTCTAGATCATCTAACCTATCATCAAAGATGTCTTGTTGTTGTTCTTCTTCTACGTTCTAGTTCTCATTCTCTCTCTTCTTTTCAACCACATACACCCTTAACACTGGCCTGGATGAATCACTAAGATAAGCACGCGACCGAACCTGATCAGTTATCTTAAAAGTTAGTACCCTCTGATTTTCAAAGGAGTTGTGCATGTAGCTGATGACGAGTTCTTCCGATTGACAGTTCAGTCCACAATAACTGATGATTAAGTTCACAAAATCATCATACGAAACATCACTTTAGACTATCATAGTTATCGTCTCAAGCATTTCACCCTCGTTCCAATGCTATACATATCGATTGCTCTTCTCAATCCATTGACTATGACAATCCACCCCTATTGTTATTAATCCCTCCATTAGTGGTACCTAAATAAAGTCATTTGTTAAAAAAAGTTAATAGTAATTTCATAGTGCCGTAAATGAATCTCAACAGCTATGTAATCAGTCGCAACAGATTACTTACCTGTTAGGATTCATGTTACGCTCCTGGAACTGATTTCAACAGACGAGTCATCTGTTGTAACAGGTGAATCATATGTTGCAACAGATAAAGCGCCTATTGGGATTGATGTTACAGTAATGAGGCACCTTTGAAGTTGATTCCAACAGATGAGTGACATGTTGCAACAGATAATTAACCTGTTGCGATAGATGACTTACCTGTTGCAACAGACGATGATCTGTTGGAATCGAGGTCAGGTTCTATCGCAACAGGTTACATATGTTACAACAGATATTTATCGTTTATTGGAATCGAGTTCAGGTTCTGTTACAACAGGTTAATAATCTGATGCAATAGATATTTACCCTGTTGCAACAGACAACACGTCTGTTGGAATGAGTTCAGATTCTGCTGTAACAGGTTACTAATCTATTACAACAAATTTATCATGTTGCACCAGATAACTAATATGTTGCAACAGATGGGTCATATGTTGCAACAGATGACCCATCTGTTCGATTCATGTTACGGCACTATAGAATCATAAACATGAATCCAACATATGAGTATTCCTTTGAAACAAATCTGTTTAAACAGATGGCTCTTATGTTGTATTCGTGTTCACATGCTATCTAAAAACAGCACAATAGCAGTTACCCAGATGACAAATTCAACTAAAAATTATAATTTGACTTACCAAAGTCTCTTATGAAGTTATGTCAAAGTGGAAAGTAATGTACGAAATAAAATTTGATCTAAGAAATTGGTCAAATAGCAATAGTAGTGGTAACAACAACAACAGCGACAATGGTCAACAAGAAGAAGATGAAGATTATAATGAAGTAGAAGATGATGATAATGAAGCAGAAGATGATGAATAAAGCAGTAGCAACAATGAACAACAAAAATCACTAAGAGAGAGAAAACAACGATGGATGAAAGAGAGAGAGAAAGGTGCCTTTTTTTCCCTTCGTTTTTCATTATATTAGGTAAACATTTGGATCAAAGTGTAAATTTAAAAACTTTTGAGTTATTCTCAAACTTAACAAACTTTCTTAATCTATAATAAAATTGTCACTTCCACTCAATTATTAAGACTTTTGTCACCTACACCTCATTTTAAAACTATTTTGTCACCTACAACTCAAAGCCCCATGTTGCTAGGATTGTGGAATGAATAATAATTTTTGAAACCAAATAATATAATTTCATTATTATCTAAATCATGATTAAAGATTTACTTTGAATAATTAAATCTTAACCATTAAATTTAACATTTGTCATATGTCAAATTGAAGAGAGGGAAATGGAGAGCAGCCGGATCCAAATTAAACAACTACAAATTAGGAGATCGACGAGTATTATTTTGCCTAGTCTAAACAAAAACTAAAGCGTCAGGGCTTGAATGACAAATTCCAATCACCAATGAGGGGTGTTAAAAATTGAGAGCACGAGTGAACTAGAGTTGGCAGGAGATTGAGAGAGAATTGTGGATTTGTGATGAGAAAATTGAAAAGGTTGGGGGGAAACTAAAACAGAAAATTAAATACTGTATATTGTTGATAAAATTTCCAAACAATAAAAATTATTGCAGAAATACTATACTTAGTCGACGCATCATGCCTACTTTATGCTTTGTCTTGCTTAGAAGGCTACTAACTATATCAAGGTGACTGGTATTCAAACATATAGCCCTCGGCATACAAAACAGATATGCTGACCAGATCGTGCTACACCTCTTCTTCTCGTTTCATCAACACCAGTAGAGAATGAATAGGTCCAAGTTCACCCTACATCAGACTGGCACAGTTCGGTCCATCTTTCTTGACTTGAGACCTCTTTCACCAAGGACTAATTCAAATGTCATTACACAGGTGAGTAGACCTCTATTATGCCAAGGAATATAATATAAGAATATAAGACTTTTTAAGAGATTCATTTGGAACCGGATGAGAGTTGCGTGTTAAGAGAACAGAAGCTTCAATAATTCCAATTGCTCGATGACACTTTCTCACTCAATAAGAGAATTACAGTGCTATACTTTGTCAGCTGTTGAATCAGGAACAGATGCGAAAGATGTAAGATATTCAATGAGTTGCTGTCCCTCCATAGCCATGACTTTAGATGGATACAACTTTCAATAATTGTTCTTCAATTTTTCAATTACAAGTAAATTCACCATCTGAAGCTTTTGGGAGGATGAACTGGTTTTATTCAATCAAAAAAATAGATTATGTACAAAACGCCCAACAACCCAGGTTCCCACTACACTAAGTGATGTATTTGATCCTTTTCTGGCACACAAGAATGTACATGTGGAAATGGCATTTCATGATATTGGGAGTGATCAGCAAGTCCAACTCTATATCTCTGCGATCCTAGGCTAACATTTGAATCAAGGCTTCAGATGCATTCACAAAAAGCAATAAAAGAATACCACAATTATTATTTTCACACTAGAAGGTCAGGGGACCTTGATCTAGGTGATGATCCTTGGGACCCTAATTGTTGAATCTTCTCACCAACTTCAGCTACAACAAGCCTGGTCAGAAATAAACCAGCTACGAAAGCTGATCCCATGAGCATTGTAAATACCGCACTCCAGCTATTAGCTGAAATGTAACCGGTTAGAAGTGGCCCAATGGCAGCTCCAATTGAGCCTGTGCCATCAATAATGGCGGTGACAGTTGCAAGCGCTCGTGAATTGCCTTTCAGAGAGCTGTGTGTTCCCAGGTCAGCCGAAACAGCAGTTGTTATCAATGCATAAGGCCCATTGACAAATACTCCAGTGATCAACATGAGGATGATGTTTACAGTCATGGAGACATGCCCATAGCTGCGATAGAAGTAGAGAACCGGGATAGCACAGTACATGAAGCTAGCAGCAGTTATAGCCCTGGCATCTAAACGGTCAGATATGTAACCTGCTAGGATTCCACCTACTACCCCTCCAACATCAAACAATGTCGACAAGTTTCCAGCCTCCTCATTGGATAAATACTTTCCTTCTATAGCTGCAAAAATATCAAGGGGACAAGAGTTCAGAGAAACTTTCAAGTAATATGTGATAAATATCTGATACAAAAGACAGCAACTCTAGCATAATAAATACATGACATTTAGCATACCTGTGTGACTAATGTAGAAAGGCAGCCAATACAAAAATGTGTACGCAACCAACTTTGCAAAGAAAAGGCAAAGAGCAAAAGGTGCTACCCCGGGAATCTTCCATGCTTCAATAAAACCCACGGCTGATTCATCTTCTCTATCTGATCTTAACAAAGGCTCTGTTACTTCCTCGCCTTCTTTTCTAGGAGAGAACACTTCATCTTCATCTTTATTAGCTCCCACAGATTCAGGATGAACCGGCAAAAAAAGGAATACCACCATGCCAACGGCAGCAATAAGGCTACCAGGAACAACCATAGACCAACCCCATCCATACTTTAACAAGATTGAAGCAACCAAAGAACCAGTAATGTTACCGACAGAGGTGTGAGCATTCCAAATACCCATTATAAGTCCTCTCTTCTTTTTTCCGAACCAATTCCCAACTACAGCAACCACCGAGGGCCATCCTGTGGATTGGAACAATCCAGCCATCATTTGGACTATTAGATAGTAATAAAAGATGTGTAGATTTGCCCAATATCCAACTCCAAAAAGGGCAGTGAATAAACCAGTTCCCACCATTCCAATTGTCAAAAATATTCTTAGATCCATCCTATCGCCAACGTGCCCGGAGAAATACATTCCCATGGCATATACAAAAAGGAAAGACACATCAAGTTCACCAAGCAACGCTGTACCATCAGGGCCGTTAAATGGTACCCAGCCATCTTTAAGCATCCAAGAAAGTTTTGAACTTTGATTCCACACCGGATTGGTATGCCTTTGCCACTGAAACTTTAAACCATCAGGGGACTGGGGATCCAAAGCACTTTTAACAATGCTCGTAGTTTTTCTAGTAGCATGGTAACTTGTATATGCGAAAAATGTTACAATTAGGACAACGGCTTGATATGTCTTGAACGAAAGGCTCGACTTCTTTGCCCTCTCCATGACCCTAATTCCAGGGGGCTTGCTATAATTTTCATCCATTATTGGCTCAGGTAGAGATCCCATCAATTGCTAGTCAAAGAAACTGATTTAAGAGGAAGATAATAAAAACTTTTCCCCTTTTATAGATCAAGAAAACGATCTGTAACAAGATAAAACAAGACAGAAAATTTAAGATCAAAACCAGAGAACTGTTTGACAAAATCGAAAACTTGAGAAAACGAAATTCTATTATCTCAGGTTTAACTAGTGTGGGGCTTAGTCGAATTTCATTATTGTAAAAATTCTTATTTAAACAAAGTTAACAGATAAAGAAAACAGAAACCCAACGATCTCATAGAAAATCTTAAAATTCGTTCAAGGAAAGTATCTCACTTTTCTTAAATTTATGATAATGCAGAATTACAAATTTAATTGGATTACATAAGAAGCTAATTCAAACATAAAATTCCTGTATCACCTAAACAATCTCATCAATTTATTACTCAAAGCTGACCCATATTGTTCAACTTGACAAAAGTGAGTAATTCTGCGAGAACAACAACACCTGACCAACCAAATCAATAAGAAAATTCTCTTTTACACCAAAGCTCCCGCTAGAGTCAAACTACGAGGTCTATTTTATGCCTCCATACCTTACATTCCTAGAGACTGTTTCCATATCTTAAAATCGTGATCGAAGTCTTTAAAAAATATAAGCATAAATGAAAAGTCCGAACCCAGAACTCACGAGTCACGCAGAATGGTAAAAAGATAGACGATTAGCTAAAGATATAAAAACAAAAAAAGAGTAATTAAAATATAAAGAACGCTGACAAAATCGAAGCTAACCTTGTATTTGTGAATAATTTAGAAGAATGTTCGCGTCTCTTTGGAAACGAAAAAATCTCTGTGGTCTGAATGTATGATGAGAGAAAGAAAAGATTAAATATATGTATCTTCAAATATAGTAAGTTGCTTTTGAGGAATGAATAAAAATAGGCTGAGCAAAAGCTGAGAGTAGACGAACTGAGGTAGCTGTATTTAAAGCGGACGATAACATCAACATGGTTGAGTTTCGAAATGACAATATTACCCCCTGTTACTTTCTCAGCTGCGATGCTTGATTAGGTGTTAATTGACATTTTTATCCCTGTCTTAGGAGATTGATGATTTTGTAATGACATTTTTGCTCTTTTGATAATTGACCACTACTTTCTTTTGAATTTCCAAAAGAGCTTTATTAATGATGTATTATCTCTTAAAGACCTTTCTTTTTTAAAAGCCCCACATAAATTATATGGTCGTGACCGCCATTTCCTACTTTCTCCTGTTCGCTATTATTCGTTGCTTATTTTTTTATTAAATTTTTATTTATTATTTTTGATATATCAAAAAAAATAATTAATTTATATTTAATATTAATTATTTATTCTTTAGACTAATTTCAAGTCAATAGTAAACATAAATTAATAGGAATATTATGGGTTTTTTCCTAAAATGTGTGTTTCAATTTAGTTGTCTTGTTTATGAAATCAAGACAATTTTATTTTATTTCTTTAATACTACTTCTATTATTAAATGACTATATGAAGTGTATAAACTCAAATTTATATTTTTAAAGAAAAATTAATAAAGTAAATTTAATAAAATAAATCCTAATAAATATTTTTTCAAAGGAAGTATTAAGTCAATAAGGGTCAACTATTTTAAATCAGAGAGACTATATAACCTTCCTTAAAAAGTTTTCTCGCTGAATATTGGTAATAGTTACTCTTCTTATCTCAATTTAATTTATGTGATACCTTTGAATTGAAGTAAAGCTAAAGAAAGAAAAAAATATGAATTTATGCCCTGAAACACCCTTTGACATTTGTCTACCTATAAACAAAGGAAATAAAATTACTCAATGGAATAATACAGACTGTTGGACAATAAAATTCTCAATTGGTGAAAATACTAAATAATCGAGAAAAGAAAAATATTACAATAATTAATTTATTGATTTCAATAAATGAGTGTTACAATTTTTATGAATCCTCTGATACACCTTTTCAATTATAAATTCAAGGGTTTAAAGCTTGATCTTGATTTGTTGATCTGGGGGACTTGATCTTGACTTGTGCTTGAATTCAAGGGCTTTTGAGCTTGTTCATGAATATTGCGGTATTGATCTTGAATCTTGATGAATTTGATTTGAATGTTTGAGTTTTGTAGAGAAATTACAGCGTTTGATCTACGAGCTTTCTCTTGCTTCTTGTTAGAATTCTGAGGGGTCCTTTTCTGAATTATGAAACTCCTATTTATAGTTGTGGAAAGGGAAGAGTCATGATGAATATGGACTTTCTTTGACCAATCAAATTCAAGTGACGTGGCGCTTTTTATGGGCTTTGATTTCATTGGGTCTGCTGCACCATTTTGACATGTGGCATGGTCCTATTGGCTCCTTCACTTGACTTGGCATGCCATGTCATTTGCCACGTGGCACTCATTTGGGCCTCTAGAATATGATAATATATTGGGCTTAACAAAGTGGGCTCATCATTTGTAGCCCAAATTAATGGACTAGCCCGATAAATATTGGACTTTATTTAAATTCATACATGTTTGAACTTAAATAATTAATTCAATTATATTAATCTACAATATTTATTTGAGACTAATATATTTTGAATTTAATATAACTCGAATTTCGTACGGATTTAAATTTAATAAAATTTAATCGCCCACAAATTTTCCCTACTTCAAGACTTGTCAAGATATTTAATCTTTTTGGGACTAGACTTGAAGTATGATTTATTTAAACATGCTTCCTTCATGCTTCAAAGATTTCTATAAAGCTGAACCATGCAATTTACATATTGATATTGCCTCTTAAAAAAAAAAAATCATGAATCTCTACATTTAAGATCCGTTGGTAAGGCAAAATATCTTATTCCAAATAGATTTTGAAAAACCTTTTACCGCCTTACTTAACCAGGAATAAAACTCTTCCAATTTGAACTTATATTGGAGAAGGAAACAACTCCCAATTTGAATTTGTATGGGGGGAAATAACCTTCAATTTGAATTTGGAGATGAAAACTCTTCCAATTTGTATTGAAAAAGGAAACAACCTCCAATTTTAATTAGTATGGGAGAAGAAAACAACCTCCAGTTTAAATTTGTATTGGAAATGGAAGCTCTTCCAATTCAAATTTATATTGGAGAAAGAAAGATACATCCTACAACTCTATAAAAGGATGTAGATTCCACACTTTTCAATATCAATTTTGGGTTTTCAAGCCATGAACAATATTGAGGTAAATTTTTCCCTCCTACTTTTCTTTGATTTTCGTTACTACTTTTCAGCACAACATCTTAGTGGTAGAAAATTCATATCTTATTGTAGGAATATCAAAATCATGAAGCGTTTAATATCCTAGAAACTAGACTTCGAGATCTATAACATATCAAAAATTTAGCTTTAAATTCCATCAATATAATTCCTGATAATTTTTTGAATTTAGCCCTGAATTTTATCATGCTAAAAATTTCAGATTTGCGTGTCTTTACTAAAACTTTCATTTTTTGAAGTAGGAATGATGAAATTGCAAGCTGTTTAATTCTTGTGAAACTAGACATAAAGATCTATAATATATTCAAAATTGATAATTTAATACAATCGAGATCTTTTCAGGTGATATCCAAAAATCAACATTGAGTTTTGATGCACCAACAGTTTCAGATTTGCGTTGCCTCACTAAATAATTTATATTTTGATGCAGAGATGTCACTATCAAAGGGTATTCTGATTGTTGCAAACCATATTTTGAGGATTTAATCCTCACCAAATATTTTGTCTCAATTCAAGTCGGCGATATATAACATTCAAGTTTGAAACGTCCTGTCAGGCGCCAATCTCTCTCCTACTTGTTTTTTCTTTGTGTTGTCTCTTTTTTTTTGTAGATGAAGCAGATAACAATATGCAAAAATTGGCCGTCTTAAGGTGCGAGAGTTTAACTTTTCCTCCGTCACCTTAAGATCAAAAGACTTTGCTTGAAGACGGTGGACACCGGCTTAAGGTGCGAGAGTTTAACTTCGCCTCTGTCACCTTAAGTCCAAAAGATTTTGCTTGAAGATGGTGGATACCTTCTTAAGGTGCGAGACTTTAACTTCGCATCCGTAACCTTAAGACCAAAAGATTTTGCTTGAATACGGAATGATTTTCTTTAAGTATGGGCCCTTTCACCGATGCATTTATGCGATCGTCTTCTCTAAGTATGTGCCCTTTACTGGTGCATTTATGTGATGGTCTTCTCTAAGTATGGGCCCTTTACAATGGTTGGCTTAAGGTGCAAAGGGACAAATCTTGTTCGCCTTAAGGCACGAAAATTTTAAAATTCTTTTAAGGATAAACCCTTGAGAGGCCTGTTTAAGGTGCAAAGGGATAAATTTTGTCCACCTTAAGGCTTGAAAATTTTGAGATACTTTTAAAGATAAACCATTGAGAGGCCAGCTTAAGGTGCAAAGGGACAAATTTTTTCCATCTTAAGGCATGTAAATTTTGAGATCCTTTTAAGGATAAACCCTTGAGAGGCCAGCTTAAGGTACAAATGAACAAATTTTGTCCACCTTAAGGCATGAAATTTTTGAGATCCTTTTAAGGATAAACCCGTAAGAGGCCAGCTTAAGGTGCAAAGGGACAAATTTTATCCACCTTAAGACATGAAAATTTTGGAATCCTTTTAAGAATAAACCCATGAGAGGCCAGCTTAAGGTGCAAAGGGATAAATTTTGTCCACCTTAAGGCATGAAAATTTTGAGATCCTTTTAAGGATAAACCCATGAGAGGCTAGCTTAAGGTGCAAAGGGACAAATTTTGTCCACCTTAAGGCATGGAAATTTTGAGATCCTTTTAAGGATAAACCCTTGGGAGGCCTTGATTTGAAGACTTGGAAATTTTATCAACTTTTACTCCTAAATTTGGCGTATTAAGCGGTTCAATTTCCAAATTTGGGGAGTTTTAAGAATTCATCTTATGTAAATGAAGCTCATATTTCATTGGAGTTTGCCTCCGTGGATCCGCCAATACTTGGAGTGAGTCCAAAATTTAATTAGAATATTTTCATACTTGGTATCTATATTGCGGATACTGTATCCATATTGCGGATATTGCAGGAACATATTTTTTTGAAACTCATACAACTGAACTCAGAATGAAATTCCAAGCGCCTACGTACCTCAGTAAAAAGGATCAAGTCACAACGTAGTTTTAGGGTAAGTATTTTTTTGTGTCCCAACTTTTGCCTAGGCCACCTCTTTCGAGGTTTTCAACCTAGCGGACATTTTTTTTGCGTCGTACACAGTTTATACTCTTGCGTACCAGGAGTGAACATGCAGTTTATACTCGTGCCTTAAAGAGTATCATCTTCCTTCAAGGATAGTACTTCTTCAAGAACTTGGTGTTGATAGGACCAATTTTCATGTTGTCTGCATCGACAAGCTTGTCAGCACCATTTGAATATGCCTCTTGTACGACATATGGTCCATCCTACTTTGGGGTAAATTTTTTCCTAGACTTACGAGAAGTGATAATGGGTCTCCTTACTACAAGGACTTAATCTCCAACTTGAAAGCACCTCAAACAAACTTTTTTATTGAAAGAACAAGATAGACGGTCTTGGTAACATTTAAGATTTTGTTGAGTCATCAGTCTCTATTCGTTAAGATCTTCTAATTATGCAAGACGCAATTTAGTATTTTCTTCATCAGTGATCCCTTCTTGAATAGACAGCCTTAAAAAGGTATTTGACGCTCAAGTGGCAGGACGATTTTAACTCCAAAATCAAGTGAATATGGGGTTGCTTGCGTTGGTATGCGGTAAGTTGTTCTATATGCCCATAAAGCTTCTTCCATTCGTTCATGCCAGTCTCGCTTGGACTTGGAGACGACTTTCTTCAATAGATTGCATAAAGTCTTATTAAATGCTTCAGCTAGACCATTAGTTGTAGCTTGGTACATAGAAAACTTGTAGCTTGAAGCCAAAGAGATCACAAATCTTATTCATCAGCTTGTTACCAAACGACTTACCAGTGTTGGTTATTATATATTGAGGGATTCCAAAGTGGTAGATATATTCACTCGGATGAAATTTGCAATACTCTCTTTCTTTACTGCTTTAAAAGCAACATCTTTGGCCCATTTTGAGAAGTAATCCACTGCGGCTCAGATGTATAAGTGTCCACCAGAAGATTTTGGTAGTGGACTGACAACATCCATTCCCCAAGCATTGAATGGACAAGATTCTACAGTTGGATGTAGTACTTCAGGAGGTTGATGAATGAAATTTGCATGGAATTGACAAGCTTTGCATCTTCTAGCATAGTATCGTTGGCCAATAGTATCCTATCATTTTAATGTGATCCACAAACTCTCGAGTGCTTTTCTTGCAAAGCTTGAATTGCTTCTTTTTCTCCCAAACATCGTAAGAGTATTCCTTCAAATGATCTTTTGTATAGTATGTCTTCATAGTAAAGGAAGCGAGGTGCATGATGACGAATGTCAGTCTTTCTCCTTGGATCTTCTAGAAGTATCCCATAACATAAGTAATCAATGATAGGTTATCGCCAATATTCTTTTATAGCTTGAGACATAGAAACGAGGTATTCAACCTTATTTTCTATATCCTTATTTGATGGCGGTACTACCCATCCTTGGCGGATTATAACTCGCGTTTAATTTGGAAGAGTCAGGGTTGATGCCAAAGTAGCTAAGGCATCAGCTTACTTATTTTCTCTCCTTGGCACATGTTGGAGGGTTACCTCTCCAATCCACTCCATCAACTTCTGTACATAATCATAATATGGTCGCAGCTTAGGCTTTCTGACTTCATAGCTTCCCAAAAGCTGCTTGATCACCAATGGGAGTCACCAAAGACTTGCAATTATAGTTGTTTCATGTCAACTACCATCTCAAGTCCAATTATTAATACTTGATATTCAGCAACATTATTAGAGCAATGGTTTATTAGGGTAAAAGAATATGGGATGACCTCTTCTTGTAGAGTGACGAACACCACACCGGTACAAGCTCTATCTCGATATGCGGCACCATCAAAGTACATTTTACATGTGGTTCTAGCTTTAATAACCATTGCATCTTCATCAGGAAGTTCATCGATCAATTCTCAATCATCAGGTATCGGGTGGTCAGCCAAGAAGCCAGCCAATGTTTGTCCCTTTACAACCTTTTTTGGGGAACATACACAATCTCAAACTGTTGAAATTGAAGGTACCATCTTGCAAGTTGGTCACTAAGGAATGGTTTCAACATTACAAACTTGATGGAATTTTCCTTAGACACAAGACGGATAACATGAGCCTGAAAGTAGTGCTTCGTCTTTTGAATTAAGAAGGCCAATGTCAAACACAAATTTCAATTGGAGAATACTTTAGCTCATTCGGCATCATCATTCTGCTCAGATAGTAAAGAGAGTTCTCTTTTTTCTTCACTAGTTTCTTGAGATAGTAGTACTCCAACTGACCTCTCTTGTACCGCGATGTAGAGTATCAATTATTTCCAAAGTATGGGTGCTGCAAGAATTTATGGCTTCATTAAGTATGATTTGATACTCTCAAAGGAATTACTACAAGCTTGGTCCCATTCGAAGGGAGTGTCTTTATTCATGAGATGACTAAATGGTTGATATTTTTCAGCCAGGTTTGAGATGAACCTCATTAAATATGCTAGCCTTCCTTGAAGGCTTTTAACTCATAAATGTTTTGAGGCTCGGGTATCTTTAAAATTGCATCGACCTTGGCTTGATCAATTTTAATTCCTTAGTGTCGCACAATGAAGCCAAGAAACTTTCCGAAAGTAACTCCAAAGGAACACTTCAATGGATTCATCCTAAGTTGATATCTTCGAAGTAACTCGAACATTATTCTTAGGTTTTTTAAGTGGTCGTGTCTCTTTCTTGACTTTACCACTAGATCATCCACGTAGCATTCAATATTTTTATGGAGAAGGCCGTTAAAGATATTTTGCATAGCCCTTTGATAAGTGGTGCCAGTGTTCTTCAAACCAAAAGGCATTACCTTGTAGCAATAAATACCTTTGGGCGTATGAAATACAGTGAGTTCTTCATCCTTTGGTGCCATGCGGATTTGATTGAAGCCGAATAAACCATCCATGAAGGACATTGCCTCAAAACCAGTGGTGGCATTAATCATCAACTATGGTATGGGGATTCGAAAGTCATCCTTAGGGAAGGCATTATTAAGATTCTTAAGGTCGACACAAACTCAAATTTTGCCATTCTTCTTTCGTACTGGAACAATACTTGAAATCCACGTGGGATATTTGACTTCAAAAATAAATTCATCTTCAATGATTTTGTTAACTTCATTTTCAATCAATGGAACCAACTCCGGCCTAAAGCGTCTTTAGGCTTTCTTAACAGGACGAGCACTATTCTTGACCGCCAACTGGTGGACTACTACTTTTAGATCCAAGCCAGGTATTTCCTTATATCTCCAAGCGAAGACATCCATATATTCTTTGAGTATGTCCATATAAGCGATTTCCTTCTCCACTTATAGAAATGCACTCAGGTAAGTTGGTCTTGGGTCTTCATCGATTCCAAGATTAACTTCCTTCAAAGGATCTATTGTGGCCTTTACTTCTTCTTCAAGTTGCGATGGAGCATCTCCAGCATATTTCTTCTCTTGAGGATCATTGTCGTTGATGGATATATAGTAGCACTAGAAAGTATCTTCTATTACTTCATCAACCTTTATTTGGGATGAAACCTCATTCCCATTTTGGGTTGTAACATGATATGAGGAGCCAAAACTTTATTCATCTTCCTCACGCTTCTTGGTATAAACCACAGTATGAGCTTTAGCTTTTAATATCTCATTGTATGAAACCACCAACTCTGTCTATCTCTTCATTCTAGAAGGAATCAAATTTTGGAAATCCTTCTGGATTTTAAGTGAAAAGTGCATCATCATGCTTTGATGGCTTCTCTGACACTTGTTGTTTTTCTTGTTATTTAGAGTTCCCAACCTTTCAAACATAGAAGTTCTTAAGTTGATTCTACAAGTCGGTCAAAGACAGAAGGCCTTTTGTTGGATGCAGTAGACTTTTCTTCTACAGTGATGTAGTTACTAATCGCCCTTCTTATGGAGATGTGAATCAGAGGTGGCTGCGCGTATCCTAGGCCTTCACGTGCCTGCCTGGTTGTACCTTTCAACGAAAGTTTACCCAACCTTGATGGCTCATTAAGATTCTATCCAGCCTTTACAAATAGCTTGTATGCATTTGGGTCGAAGCCATCCTTCGTACGTTTCGTAGGGAGTGTTATATCTTGTGGCGAATTTTGAGCCACAGACTCTCCAAGTAGTCTTGAGGACGGCTTTATTGCTTCAATCCTCCTGATAGGTAAAGTTAGCCCTTTTAATATATTATCTTGGGCATCAGATGGGTGACCTTCCTCTTTCTTTACCTTTGGTATGCATCGAAGAATAGGAGTTGTTTTTATTTTTGTAGGTGCGATACTTTTTTTATTTGAAGTGAAGAGGGTCTTCTTGGTGGTGCCTTTTTTGACAGTCATGACCTTCTTAGATGCAAGATCATCACACATGGTCTTGGTGACATCTTCAACCTTTTTCTCATTCAAAACATAATTCTTTAAGTAGAATTTTACATCAGCAAAGTGTGACTCAGCTTCAGTGAATGGTTTATCATCGGCAACTATCTTTATTTCCACTCTATTTTTTAGGTACTTCAAGGATTGATAGTAAGAGGACGAGATAATTTTGTTCTCGTGTACCCAAGGTTTGCCAAGTAATATATTGTATGAAGTTTTGGCATCGATCACATGCATCAATGCATTTGATTGAAAATCATTCATACGAATCCCCAACTTGATAGATCCTATGGCCCTCTGCCCCCTTGGTTGAAGCCTTGATCATTATACGACTTTTGGCCAGTTCATCAGTAGTGATGCCATGTTCCTTCATTGTACGGATAGGTAGGATGTTAACTCCGGATCCCTCATCAATCAAGATTCTATATATCATTTTCCCTAGAACTTAACTTATCATGTACAATGGACGATTGTGTAGGGTTTCTCCAAGCAGAAGGTCGTTATTTGTAAATATGATTTTTGTATCACATACATGTGCCTCTTGTCTAAGTGGCTTCGTAGGCTTTTCAAAAGATGGAGGAACCTCCACGGGTGGGTTTTCACCCTTTGCTCCCTTTTTGGCAGTATTAAAACAAGATGCCTCAAGGTTGACTTGAGAAGTCTTTGCAAGAAACCAACTTGGTAAGAATTCTTCCAATGTTACTGGAAACCATGGTTTTCGGTGGGGAAGGTCCATTACCCTCATCTTCTTTGTAAGCTCAACCAACTTCTGTTTCTTTGGTTTCTTTACCATCCTCCTTCTACTTGGTTGTTCGGACGACTCCTTTCGTAGACTCATCTTCTTACGTCTGCGCCTGGTCACTAGAGTCCAACCTTCGTTATCGTCTTAGTCAACTGAAGACTTATCAGGCTCTAATAGTTTCTCATTATATTTTTTAGTACATATTTAGACTGGAACGAGCGAACCAAAAGTGATAGAGATTTGATGAGAACTAGTTATCTCATCGTCGAAAAAGATCTTCTTCTCATTTGCCAATTGCATGACTTTGTCTTTAAAGACAAAGCACTTTTCCAGAGGGTGACTCACAAGCCTATGATATTTGCAATAATTAGGGTTATTGATCCTTCCAGCTTTGTTGGGCCGCTTCATCTCTGGGAGTTCAATGAGCTTATGCTCAAGGAGTTCATCGAAAATCTCAGCAACATCAGAATCAAGAAAGGGATATTCTTTTTCTTGCATCTCCTTTAAAGTTTTTTGATTTGGACGTGCTCTAGAAGTCGTATTCACATTTTTCTTCTTGCTCACCTTCGTGGTGACCTTCAGAGGAGACACGTCAATATTCATAGATTCCTTGTTTTAATTTTTGGGGACAAACTTGCCCCATCTTTTGGATTCCTGCTTATCCTTTCCCCTTCGAGGGTCATGGATAGGCCTTGTTCCCTTTTCAGCTGAAGACATGCTCAACTCCATGTTATGAGCACGGGTCGCTAACTCTTCAAAGGATTTAAGATTAATGCCTTGCAATATGTAGAGAATCTCTCAATGCATTCTTGGACGCACACCTCTATTGCAGAAGCTTCATTAAACCTATCTTTACAGTTTAGGCTAGCATTTCTCCATCGATTAATGAAGTTAATGACTGGTTCGTTCGTTCTTAGCCAAGTATTTATGAGCTCTACCATGCTCATTGTACGCCTTGTGCTATAAAAGCGATTCAAAAACTCATGTTTGAATTGATCCCAATTATCGATGGAGTTAGGCTCGAGGTCCATATACCAATAAAAGGCATTTTCTTTTAGGGAACGAACAAACTATTTAACAAGATAGTCACCGTAAGTTCTAGAATTATTACATGTCTCAACAAAGTGTGCAACATGTTGTTTTGGGTTCCATTTGCCCTCAAATTATTAGAATTTGGGGGGTTGATAGCCGGCAGACATTTTGAGGCTATCTATTCTCGCAGTGTAGGGCTTAGCATACGCAAGAAAAGATTTGGTGAAAATATCATACTTGTCTTTAAGGGTCCCTTCAATGAATTCCTTCAATTCCTCAATAGGGATCATTCCCTCAGAAGAAACTTGTACCTCTTTAGTTGGTGGTGTGTGCTTCACAGGATGTTCTATCTCGTGAACCTCTAGATATTTTTCAGTTGTATGTCTAGACTTTCCATTTATCAGGCCTTCCATCCTATCCACTATCTTATCAATCCGAGCATCTTAATTCTGAACATATTTAGTTAGACCCTCAATTGCCTTTGTCAGATTTGCAAGCTACTCCTCCATAGATGAGGCATCAATCACCATTTCTGGCATGATCACTGGAGACGTTGGAGAGTAACATGGATTATCGCATAAGTTGATCTTTGAAGTGGTCAGCTTATGCAGTGTAAGTAGAGATAATGCATTTATTGAACGACCATTGCTCTTTGCGCCAGAGTATTTGGAACCAGAAAGCTCAAGTAGAGCTAGAGTTTTCTTAAGTGATTTCACCACACTGCTTCCTCCTTTCGAAGCACTTGCACTGGACTTCGTTCCTTTTGGGGTTGAAGATCCAAAAACTAGAATTGGCGCGGACGACACTGGATGTGTTTGTTGTCCTAGCAAGCTTGCCTTGCTCCTTGTGACGTCTTCCAAGCTTTGAAAGTAACACCAAGGATGCTTTCAGCAGCCTTGGAAGCAGTTGATTAAGAGTTGACCTTCTTGGAAGTCATTTCGTTGTTCTTAAACTTTGAAGTATGAAAAGTTGAGATGAGAGGTAGAGATTGTCCCAATGGGTGTGCCAGAATTTGTTGGACAATAAAATTCTCGATTGATGAAAATAATAAATAATTGAGGCAAGAAAAAAATTACAACAATCAATTTATTTATTTCAGTATATGAGTGTTACAATCTCTTTGAATCCTCTGATTCGCCTTTACAAATATAAATTCAAGGGCTTAAAGCGTGATCTTGAATTTGAACTCGATTTGCTGATTTGGGGGACTTGATATTAACTTGTGCTTGAATACAATAGTTTTTTAGCTTGTTCTTGAATATTGCGGTCCTGATCTTGAATCTTGATGAAGTTGATTTGAATGCTTGAGTTTTGTGGAGAAATTATAGTGTTTGATCTACGAGCTTTCTCTTGCTTCTTGTTAGAGTTCTGGGGGTCCTTTTCTGAATTATGAGACCCCTATTTATAGTTATGGAAAGGAAAGAGTCGTGATAAAGATAGAATTTCTTTTACCAATCAAATTCAAGGGACGTGACGCCTTTTATGGGCTTTGATTTCATTAGGCCTACTCCATAATTTTGACATATGGCATGGTCCTATTGTCTCCTTCACTTGATTTGGCATGCCATGTCATTTGCCATTGGCACTCATTTGAGCCACTAGAATATGATAATATCTTGGGCTTAACAAAGTGAATTCATCATTTGTATCCCAAATTAATGGACTAGCCCAATAAATATTGGACCTTATTTAAATCCATACATGTTTGGACTTAAATAATTAATTCAATTATATTAATCTACAATATTTATTTGAGACTAATATATTTTGAATTTAATATAACTCAAATTTCGTACGAATTTAAATTTAATAAAATTTAATCACCCACACACGAATTTAAATTTAATAAAATTTAATCGCCCACATAGACACAAGGGAAAGACCTAACAATGATTAAATAAAACATATTAATTAAACTAGAGAGAATAACTAGGATACTTTACTTAATAACTCAATTACTCTTGAATCCCTCTACATCTAAGCTACCTATCAACTTAAGAAAATAGGTAGCAACTGCCCTATTTTACAATAATGCATAACCAAATTAAATTAGCACTAGAAAACATGTTCCAATACAAACTAGGGAAAATAATTCTAACTTGACATGAACTAAATAACTATCAAATATTAAATCCTAGATGAATTAGGTCAATAGTCTTGGTTTAATTTCAAAATAAATCATTTTACTAAAGATCAAAAGAGAATTTCAAAGATAAATTCTTTTTAATTATAGAAATGAGACGTTTTTGAAAATGTACTAAAAATAAAAGAGTGTCGTATAAATTGAGATAGATGGAGTAACAAGAGAGTGTATTCAACCCCTACTTTGTTTGGGTTACCATATTTACATATGATGGTGTTACATCATCTTAAGGTATAATTTTGAGTGTATCAGCCAGACACCTAGAAAGGACATTGATTCAGTCTATTATTGATTGTGTAATTGTGATGATATGAAATACTATGTGCAGACTTGCCTTGTGTGCCAATAGAATAAGTTAGAGCAGTGAAAAACAGAAGGACTTTTTGGAGACATAACCTGTTGCATAGCATCATCCATTGGAGAGCATTACTATGGACTTTTATCACTAGTTTTCCAAAGTCCAACAGGTATGGAATGATCATGGTCATGGCGGATAGAAAGTGATGCAAGTCAAGTTTACTCAAAATTGTACACACAGAGTAGAGCTAAAGAATTTGAAGACTTTTCATTGAATCTCTAGTGTAAGATTATGGGTCATGGGTCACCCATGTGGACCCGACCCAACCCGATTTTGCATTTCCAATTATCTGGTAAAAAAAAGATAAGAAGGGAGCCAATTTTATTTGAAAATTAGGGGAAACAGTTACTCGATAACGGTTTAGCCGCCCAATGCTCCAAAATATATAGACTTCTTCTTCAAAGCAATAGAGAGATAAGAAAAACACAAAAAAAATCTTAAGTATCCAGAAACGTAAAAACCAGAACAACATCAACAAAGAAGACATTTAGTTTTGTGAAATATCATTCCGTTTTCAAGAGAAACAAAATTGACTTAGAGCAAGATCCTTTCAAAAGCAAAATTCAAGATCCGCTGCAAATTCTAAGGTACACAACTTATTATTTTTGCTCCAAAATTACTTTCAATGGTATCAGAGACTGAGTTTAAATTGCCCTGATTTCACATACTTAACCTCGATTTTAGTGTAGAAATACAAAATTGAGTTAGTACTCATATGTTAGAAATTTTGTTGACCGAATTAGCACATACCAGTAAGAAAAAAAAATCTTTTGATCTCCGGTAAGACTCACCACCGCTGCTCTAGTCGAACGCACCACAGATTCAGTCAGATGTTGATTCAGTCAGAGGCGTAAAATATATATTTTTATCCGACCAATTTAAAACAAAATAATTACGTGAGAGTGCTAGCAAGTGAGGAAGAAAGTGACTACCAGACATCATCTATGTAAGTAGCGCAACCAACTTTCCTGCAAAGAATTATAGTCAACTTTGAGTTTTACACTCGCAGAAACATGGAGTTTTCTTTCTTTTTGTTGTTTGTTCTGGAGAAGCCATTAAAGAAATAATGTTGAATGCCTTTATTCTTTTATTAGTGTTATATTGTACTAAAAAGTGTGTAGTACAGGTACTACTAATTGTAGTACAAATAAATATAAAGAATGAAAAGGCTATAATGTGCAGTACCCTTTGAAGGAATGGATTGTGTGGAAGGATAAACTTTTCTTACAGTGGGGTCCACAAATTTTCTATTAAAGAAAAAAAAAGGGGAAAGTATGTACTGCAATTTTTTTCTGAATTTATTAAAAATTAGTCCACCATTTTGTGCATCTTACATTACTTTAAATAAAAATATGTATTTGAATTAGACTTTATATAACTCTTGTCTTAATTAGTCCATAATATTTTACTATAACAGATTTTGCCTTCTACGATAAAAATGTAACATAAGAGGTTACATTGAGTGGTTCAACCATTCTAAATATTTCTTGGTTCATATTTCAGAAATGGTTGAACGGGGACAAACTCGAATCACTCCAAGTGGGAGTTCAGGATGTCGAGCAAAGAGACAAAGTGGAAGAACACGTCGTCGAAGGGCATATTTTTTAGGTGGAGAGATCATACGAAATAGTGTTTCCAATGCGATACAAAATCTGTTACGGAATGAAAGGGCTATACGAAGGGAAAGAGAAAAGAAATTGAAACAATTCAAGTCTTTTAAGATGTCACCTAACATTAGTGTTGCTAATTTTATACATTTGTTTGAGATGAAACGTGTAGAACTCGAAAACTATGTAGAAATCTCGAATTGGGAAGCATTAGCTATTTTAGCAAATTCTCTCTGTGACCCTTGGGGCGAGAGATTAATTGATGTTTACCACGAGATTTGGCCTAGCGAGCCTTTTTGGGTGTACATAAGTTGTCTAGAGTATTTGTGGAATGACTTTCATTTCTAGATTGACTTGTAACATGAAGTTATTATAAACTTTATATTATATAGATATTAAATTATTTATCTCCTTTTATATGAATTTCATTCATATGTTTGAATTTTAAGCGACTTAATTGTAAACTATCATTATAATGCACATTAAGAAATTAATTTCTAATTTTGGTTAAGTGTTTAGTTAGTATATGATGATTGGATTCTTAAGTGTCCTTTCGATTATACACTAAACATGAAACCTTTATGTGAAATGATTTACTTGAATGTGTAACTAGCATGCATTATTGATAATATACTTGCGTAATTGTCTCTTAATTCTAATACATGGCATCTAAAAGGATAATTGTTGACTTGAACAAAGGAGAAAAACTAAATGGAGACAACTACGATATTTGGAGTCGTAAGATGTGGTATGTACTGGAAGAGAAAAATGCTCTTGAAGGTATTTACCATGTCTTGAGTCTACCAGAAGAGGGAAATACTGCACAGCACAGAAGAGAACTTAAAGCTTATAAGGCTTGGAAAAAGGCTGACTCCATTGCACGTGGAATCATTGTAAGTTCTGTGGTTGATGACCTCATACATGAGTGTAAGGAATTTCATACTACCAATGCCATCTGGGCACACTTGCAAGAAACATATGGGGGTACTTCTATTACCCGCCTCAGACAACTGACTATCAAATTTGACACTTACAAGAAGCGTCATGATCAGAACATCAAACAACACCTTAGGGTGATGTCGAATATGATAGCTCAACTCAAAAGTGTTGATCACGTTATCTTGGATGAGTAGCAGGTTCAAGCAATGATTCGATCTCTTCCCAATAGTTGGGAACACCTGAAGGTCAACTTAACCCACAATGACAACATCAAAACTTTTTCTGATGTTTCACGTTACGTTGAACTTGAAGATGAGCGTCTTAGTGCTGCTAAAGCTGTTTCTAATGCCTTTATGGTAGAATCAAGTGGTAAGAACTCTTCAGGATTAAAGCGTAAGAATAAGTGGAAAAAGAACAAAAAGGGTAAAAAGATCGAAGAAGGACCCTCTGAGAAAAAAAACAAGCCAAACTTCAAGAAGGAAAAAAAGTTTTTCAAGAAAAAAGACAAGAGCAAGATGAAGTGCTACAATTGCCAAAATCTGAGGCAGTTTGCTCGTGAATTTCCTGAAGGGAAAAAGGTAGCATTTCTAAACGCATCTCTAAGTGCTAAATATGTTTCTAGCACTATTTTATTAACTGAATCTTATCCTATATGGATTGTAGACTCAGGAGTCATCGACCATGTGAGTCGAGATCGAGAAGCGTTTGTGGAGTTCAGTCGAGTTTCACCTAGATCAAGGTGGATCTATGTAGGAAATAATGCAAGACTTGAAGTCAAAGGGATTGGCACTTACAAAGTAGACTTGCATGAAGGCCGATCTTTAATGTTGCATGACGTCCTATATGCTCCAGAAATTCGACGAAACTTAGTATCTGTGTCTGTTCTCTTAGATATTGGTTTTCATTTGTTCTTTAGTCGTAATTGTGTAAGAATTACTCTAGATAATGTTTTTTATGGTTTTGGACATCGCTATGACTGCTTTATTGTTTTAGATTGTAATCCTTCAGCTTATAATTATTATGTTGACCGCTGTGAAATATCGTGTTATTCCAGTAATAATGATGTTGAATTACTTACATGGCATGCTAGATTGGGTCACATAGGGCAATATCGAATGAATAGATTGTCAAAGGAAGGACATCTAGGTTATTTTTCCAAAATTAAAATGCCAACTTGTCAAAATTATCTTGCCGAAAAGATTACACGTAAACCATTTGGGAAGGGTAAAAGAGTCGAATTCCCATTACAATTAATCCATTCTGATATTTGTAGTCCAATGAATGTGAGGGCAAGGACTGGTGCTTCATATTTCATAACATTTATTGACGATTTCATGCGCTTTGGTTATGTCAATTTGATATCTCATAATTCAGAAGCACTTGAATGCTTCAAAAGATATATGAATAAAGTTGAGAATCAATTAGATAAAAGTATAAAGACATTAAGGTCGTGAATATTTGTAAAAACAAATTGAACAACTGTGTATTGAAAAAGGCATTATCAAACAATTGACTACTCCTTATAAACCTCAACATAATGGTGTAGCCGAAAGAAGAAATAGAATATTGTTGGATATGACATGGTCCATGATGACGCAGGAAAATTTACCAATCTCTTTCTGGGGAGATTGGTTATTAACTGCAGCCTACATATTGAATAAAGTGTCTTCTAAATTAGTAATGTCTACTCCTTATGAATTATGGACTGGTAATAAACCAAACTTTAATGATCTACGACCTTGGGGTTGTGCTACATATATTAAAGATTGTTTTGATAAGTTTGGAAAACTAAGTCCAATAGGAAATAAATGTATCTTTATAAGATACTCTGAACACTCCAAATGATATGTGTTCATTGGTGAATTGGAAGATGGAAGTACTACTGAAATTGAATCATAAGATGTCACATTCCGAGAAAATATTTTTTCAAAAAGAAATGAAATAAAGAAAAATGAACCTCTTTACAAAATGTTGAATTCAGATGACCAAATAATGTCATAGGACATGCTTGATAATTCAATTGATCAAGAAATGATTCCTGGTCCAAGTGGGAGTTGTGCAACCCAAAATCCTATTGAGGAATCTGAACTTCAATTACGTAAGAGTACCAGAAAAGGTGTGCCTAAATGATCTTACGAGATTGAGGATTACGTCTTTCTGGTATCTCCCACAGAATTAGATGAACCTAATTCTGTGACTGAGGCTTTATCGAGTCCTAAAAAAGATGAATGGGAAAAAATAATGAAAGAAGAATTAGAGTCCATGAAAACCAATAAAGTTTGGAATCTAGTTGATCTTCCTTCTAGGCGTAAATTTATTGGGAACAAATGGATTCTCAAAGTCAAACGCAAATCAGATGGATCAATAGAAAGGCACAAAGCACGATTGGTGGCAAAAGGTTTTACTGAAGAAGCTGGAATAGATTATGAGGAAACTTTTTCACCAGTTGTGAAATTCACCTCAATTCTCCTGCTTTTGTCTATAGTTGCACGTTTAGATTTAGAATTACACCAAATGGACGCAAAGATCGCTTTTCTCAATGGAGAACTAAAAAAAGAAATCTACATGGAACAACCTGTAGGTTTTGTTGCTAAAGGCCAAGAAAAGAAGATTTGTAAATTAAACAGATCAATATATGGCCTTAAGCAGTCTTCAAGGCAGTGGTACCTGATATTTCATAAGGAAGTGATTTCATTTGAATTCACCATGATCGATGAAGACCATTTCATCTATGTGAAAAAGTCCAATGAAATGTTTGTAATTCTTTCGCTTTACGTGGATGATATTTTATTAGCCGGAAATAATTTGGAGTATGTGAAAACTGTGAAGTCATGGCTTTCAAAGTCATTTGACATGAAAGATATGGGTGAAGCAGACTATATATTGGGTGTTAAAATCCAAAGAGACCGTTCCAAGAAAATTTTGAGTCTATCTCAAGAAACATACATAATGAAAATTTTGGAACATTTTTGAATAAATAGTTGTAAATCCACGCATACTCCTATAGCAAGAGGTGAAACTTTAAGCCTTGAAATGTGTCCAAAGACTGAAAAAGAAAAAGAAGACATGTCTCGAGTACCATATTCCAGTGCAGTTGGGAGTTTAATGTACGCTATGATGTGTACTCGCCCAGACATTTGTTATGCTGTAGGTCTGGTTAGCAGGTATCAATCTAATTCTGGAAGAGATCATTGGAAAGAAGTAAAGAGAATCTTTCGATACCTGAAGGGAACTGCTAATTATTCACTATGCTATAGTGGATCCAATTTATCCATAAGAGGTTATACAGATGTTGATTGGGCTGGTGACCGGTATGATAGAAAATCAACTTCAGATTACGCCTTCTTGCTAAATGGTGGTGCAATTTTGTGGAAAAATAAGAAACAAACTTGCACAGCCCTATCAACTATGGAATCAGAATTTGTGGCTTGTGCATCTGCAGTATAAGAAGTTGTTTGGTTGAAGAGATTCTTTGAGCATTTGAACATTGCAAAGAATTCTAAGGGTCCCATGATTTTACATTATGACAGTCAAGTGGCTATCGCATATACGAAGGATCCTAAATATCACTGCAAGACCAAGCACATAGATATTAAGTATAACTTTATAAGAGACATAGTAGCAAGTGGAGAAATAAATTTACAATACATTCCTATAAGAGAAATGATAGTCGATCCCTTTACTAAGGCGATATCTAGAGACTTGTTTGAGAAACATATTATGGCTCTAGGTTTATGTAGGATATGATTATGTTTATGTATTGTTGATGACTTGATCATAATTATTATCAATATAAGAATCTTAAATTTATGTTCAATCTCATATGCATGCGAAAATATGTTTTATTAATACAATGTGTCAAACAAGTTGCAAGATTGGCTCTCTCACACGAGAAATCGCCTCTTAAGTCAAGGAATGTGAAGAGAACAGTTCCACCATAAGATAATGACTTGTTTTGTAAAACCAGATGTGAGTTTCTGTAATAATATGGATTTGAGGATCATTAAAGAAAGAAACTCAGGTTAGACATTTAGAGATGTCTAGACCTAGATATGTACAATGTTGAGTGACTAAGAGAATAAGACACACGCACCAATATAAGGTGATAACATCGTAGCACGTGTTTCATACCACGTGTGCTTAGCGACCATTGGGTTAATTGAAGAATGAATCCCTGCTTCTTCATTGTGTGAGACCCTAAAAAGTTATTTTAACTTTTCATTGAAATACCCTTAGACCTTTAACTATTTCTTAAAGTTTCAATCGGTGTTGCTACTTTAGCATGTTACTAATAGCCATGAGATATTCGGCAATGCGGTGCATGTCTAAAAAAGCAGTTGATCAGAACAGATAGATTCGAGTAGAAAGGAAAGACAATTAAAATAAATATTTTAACTTATTTACACAAGCCGGACATTAAACTAACTAGGTAAGAGTCAAGTGTAATTGTTTATATAAAGTTAACCATGAACTCGAGTTCACCTCTTTAAGAGGATGAGGGATCGGATAAGTAACTACTGAAGTAGTGAATGATGTTTAGGGTATTGTGAGTATTAGTATCCTCATATTAGTAGAGAATTCTTTCCACAAGTGATTGGATTCCTAAATGTATCTTGTAAAACCTTATAGGTAAAGCTCGTGATGCTCACAGGTGCACAAGCTATTTGTCGTATTAATTAGCGTTTTGTTGATATGGTACTGGTGCGGGTCTCGTCCACTATGTGCTAAGAGGGAGATGTAAGATTATGGGTCATGGGTCGCCCATGTAGACCCGGCCTGACCCAACCCAATTTTATATTTCTAATTATCTGGTAAAAAAAAAGATAAGAAGGGAGCCCATTTTATTTGAAAATTAGGGGGAACAGTTACTCGGTAACTGTTTAGCCGCCCAATGCCCCAAAATATATAGATTTCTTATTCTTCAAAGCAATAGAGAGATAAGAAAAACACAAAAATAGTCTTAAGTATCCAGAAACGCAAAAACCAGAACAACATCAACAAAGAAGGCATTTAGTTTTGTGAAATATCATTCCATTTCCAAGAGAAACGAAATCGACTTAGAGCAAGATCCTTTCGAAAGAAAAATTCAAGATCCGCTGCAAATTCTAAGGTACACAACTTATTATTTTTGCTCCGAAATTACTTTCATCTAGTTTAGAGTATTGGAGGGTGCCTTGGGATGAAGACTTGAAGTCCAACAACTTACTCAAATGAAAGTACAATGAAGGAGGAAAAAAAGAGGCTATGTATACAACTGACTATTCCATGAATTCTCATGAATTCACCAAAAGGAAGACAACCAAACAAGAACCTTACTTCCTTAAGAGTATATTTATAATAACTAATGTATTTCTTGTGTATTCTAGCATAAGTAGTAGCTTTCTTATTTCTCTAGTGGAGATTATTAATTTTGAAAGAGTGAAACTCATGTGAGATTTGGGGCTAATTCCTTTGCTACTTAAAATGTTAATGGAATTGATTGATTGAGAAAATAATTCCTCTTGAGGCTATCTCGATAGTATATATAGGTGATTGTTGGTATTCTTAATAGGATGCCTAAGTTTTAGTATAGTCGTGATTGCCTATTAGTTCCATTTTTGTATCTTACTTTATAGAGTTGGTGTTTTTTTAAACTTCTATTTGAGAGTACTAGTTGATTTATATTAATTACTCTCAATTCTTTTTCATTTTGTGTCTATATCCCATCTTTACTTTCTTGTTCTTCAAAGTTAGGATTTGTTTCATCTCCCATGTTATCGATATCACATCAGAAAGTTGCTTGATATGCTTAGGATAAAGTTCCATATCTCCACTAGTTTTCACCCACAAGTGTATGGACAGATGAAACAGGTCAGTGCCTTTTTGGAGTTCTATTTAAGGCACTTTGTGAGTTCACATCAAAAAGATTGGATGAGGCTCTGATACATAGCCCAATTCTCATATAACTTGTAACAGGGTGAGTTCATCGGGCATACACCACTCAAGTTAGCCACAGACCAGCATCCACAAACTCTATATCTACTACGATTACATTCAAGGGCAAGAGTTTAGAGGCTTACCATATAGTCAATGGTTCGAGGATCTAACTTGACTCTACTATGTCTTTCTTGGACAAGGCAACAAAGTATATGAACAATTTCATTGACTGCAAACATCGCCCCGCACATTATAAGGTTGGGGACATGATTTTGATAAATTTTAACTCGAGACAATTTATGCCACTATCAATTATGTTTAAGAACTTAGTGCAGAAGTATGAGGGTTCTTTAGTATCGTGGCAATGGTGGACAAGATCTCATATAAGTAAAGAGTTATCGCCTCATTTCAAGGTTCATCACATCTTTCATGCCAATACACTCAAAACATACCATAAAGACAATGATGATTTCAGTCTAGGTCAGTCAAGTCAAGCATCTATTATCATTACCGCCTTGCATGATTGAGATATTGAAGTTATCATTGACTACCAGGCAAACAGAAAACAAGAACAAACTGTCATCATTATGCTCCTCATCCATTGAAAGGGGAAATCACCAGAGGGAGTCACATGGGAACGGTATAAAAACTTGTGGAAATTCAAAGACAAGATTCGACAGCTTATGCAGCGGTACACATAGAGATCACGCAATATTAGATAAGCGAGTGATAACACGTTATGACATCATATCATTTAGGCGTCATTCAAGTTATTTTTGTCATGCAGGAAACACATGTTGTTAGGGAATAACGAAAAAATAATAATAACAATAATATTATTTAATTGTTGACAAAATATTATATTAATAATATTAACAATACAATAATATAACAGTGTATAATATTATTGCTATCTTAGAGATAATACTGTAATCAATATGGCAACTATAACAGTAATCTAACTGCTTCTTAACCAGTTAATATATTAATTATACTTGAGTCGTGCTAGGCACTGTCCTAAGAAACTATTTCAGCAGTGTAAAATATTTCTCCAGGATTAAACAAGCACTTTCCTGATTAATTAGAGGATATTCAGAGTTAAATAAGTCTTCCCTAATTAAACAGAGGATAATGAATCAATAAAATTATTAATACAAATACCAATAAGTTAAAATATAAAATTGGTTGTTAAACAAACCCAAGCCAAAAGCTTCAGCCAAGAATGAAGAGGAAATTATTGGGGACTTGAGAAAGAACAAAAGCAAAATGTTGTAAATATGGAAAAGAAAGGAGCTAGCTACTTATTTTCTATGTTTTTCACTAGTTCACCCATTTGAGGATATATTAATATATATATATATAGAGAGAGAGAGAGAGAGAAAGGTAGGTGGTGGAACATTGGAAAATAAAGAAAGAATTTCCTTTCTCTCCAAGTAATGAAACAGCTTCTAAAACACATTTCTTGATGGCTTTCAAAGTAAGCATTCTCAAGTCCATCTCTAAATGATTCTCAAAATATATTTAAAGACATGACTTTTTTAATATACTTCAAATGTAAATTATTTTGAAATAACTAAATAATTTCCTACAATCCCCACATTATTTCAAAATAATTTATAGAAAAAGAATTTTAACTTGCTGGATTTGCATGGACAAAATGCAGTAGGTTTGGTGTGTTTTGAACTATGAACTAAACTTAGACCAATAAAATTTAACTTACAGAATTACCGGTGAAATATAATATTTCTATGAACCGAATAATTTTTGTTGTAAGCCAGAGATTTTATCAATCACATTTTGACCGAAATTTTATTGTTCAACGCGGTTTTACGCCAATAGGCTATGCGCGCGCCTAGTATTCATGAAAGCTCTAGAGACTAAGGTCAAAAGTCTCATAGGAACGGCTTCATTCCACTTCTCATATAGGTGAATTCATCAAGTGTACAATGCTTTAAATACACCATCCATAAGGACTATGAATTCATTAAGAGTCAATAACTCATCCCTCTATTTTATTAGCAGTTCAGGCACTCTCAATAAGAGCGCAGAGTCAATATCGACTTGTTATTACCCATATGAACCTACTTTATGGGATCTCCAATCTCATAGGTTGGGTTACCATCTCTATTGACAATTATATTGACCTTAACCCCATCTCTTTTGATGTTTGAAGAATTAATTTCCTTTCCACGGGTTTAGACAGTGAATCGGCCGAATTCAATTCTGACTTTACATAATCAATGGAAATTATTCCATCTCTCAGCAGATGCTTAATAATATCATGCCTCAATTTCAAATGTCTACTCTTACAACTGTAAGATTTATTCTTTGCAATAGCAATTGCGGCTTGACAATCACAGTGTATATACACGGGAGGCATCAGATCAACCTTTTTTAAAGGGATATTAGACAATAGATCATCCTTTTTCAAAGAGATATTAGACAATTGTTCATCCTTTTTCAAAGGGATATCAGGCAACAGATCATCTTTGTTCAAAGGGCTATGAGGCAAAAGATCATTCTTTTTCAAAGGACTATGAGACAACAGATCATCCTTTTTAAAAGAAATATTCACTAAGAAATTTCTTAGCCATTCAGCCTCAGTACCAGCTAACTCCAGAGCCACAAACTCTGATTCCATAGTTGATCTATCAATGATCGTTTGCTTAGTTGATCTCCATGATACTGCACCTCCACCAAGCGTGAACATATAACCACTAGTGGATTTTGTCTCATCTGAATCAGAGATCTAATTTACATCACAATACCTTTCTAAGGTTGAAGGAAATCCACTATACGAGAAACCATAATTCACGGTTCCTTTCAAATATTTCATCAATTGCATTAATGCAGACCAATGCTCATTATTTGGATTATGAGTATATCTACTCAGTCTATAAATAGCATAGGCTATATCAGGCCTAGTAAAATACATTAAATGCATTAGACTCCCAATAATCTGTGCATACTTAGACTGGGAAACTGGATCACCATTATTCTTTTTTAATTCAGAATTAGCATCATAAGGAGTGGCTACAGGAGTTACCTCCCAACATTCGAACTTCTTTAGAAGTCTTTACATATAATGTTCTTGTGACAACATTATACCATCTTCACTCCTTATAACTTTAATTCCTAATATCATATTCACTTCACCCAGATCTTTCATATCAAAGTTAGTAGATAAAAATAATTTGGTACGCTCCACAATATTTAAACATGTACCAAATATAAGCATGTCATCAACATATAAACAGATTATCACATAATCATTGTCTACCATCTTTGTATAAACACATTTATCCACCTCAATAGAAGAAAAACCGTTTTTTATTAAGACTTGATCAAATTTCTCATGCCACTATTTTGGAGCTTGTTTAAGGCCATAAAGAGATTTAATTAATTTACAAATTTTATTTTTTTGTCCAGATATTACACATCCTTCAGGTTGAACCATATAAATTTCTTCTAAATCGCCATTTAAGAAAGTTGTTTTTACATCCATTTGATGGATAAATAACTTATGAATAGATGCCAAAGCAATTAATATTCGAATAGAAGCAATTCTTGTTACTGGTGCAAATGTATCAAAGTAATCAATATTTTGCTTTTGAGAAAATTCTTTAGCTACTAACCGAGCTTTATATTTATCTAAAGATCCATTCGAATTAAGTTTCCTTTTGAAAATCCATTTACAACCAATTGGTTTTGCACCAGGAGGTAAATCAGTTAAAATTCATGTATTATTTTTCATAATTGAATCAAGTTTAATTTTTATTGCCTCTTCTCAAAATTTAGCATCAGAAGAAGATATAGCTTCTAAATAATTTGATGGTTCATTATCAACAAGAAAAGTTTGAAAATCACTTCCATAAGAGAAATATTTTTTTCTAGGCATTTTACTCATTCTCAGTTCCTCAATATTAGAGGTCGATTCATTTTCTGTTTCAACAGGTGCATGAGAGATTTTATCACATAGTGAAAAAATATGTTCAAAGAATTCAGCATTTTTTGTCTCAATTATAGTATTAATATCAAGTACATCACTTTTCAAGACAAGAAATCTATTTGCAGCTCTATGTTCAGCATATCCAATAAGCATGCAATCAGCAGTTTTAGAACTTATTTTTCTCTTTTTAGATTCAGGAAGAAGACCTTTCGTAAGGCAACCCCACACTTTTAAATATTTCAAATTAGATTTCTAACCTTTCCACAATTCATAAGGAGTTTTGTCAATTCTTTTATGAGGAATTCTATTTTGTAAATGACATGCAAATAAAATAGCTTCATCCCACAAATTATCAGGTGCACAAGAGCTAATTAGCATATAATTCATTATTTCTTTTAGTGTCTTATTTTTTTCTTTCAGCTACACCATTAGATTCAGGAGAATAAGGCGGAGTAAGTTCGTGAATAATACCTTCTTTTTCACAAAAAGCAATTAAAGATACATATTATCCACCTCTATCAGATCTAATTCACTTGATTTTTCTACTAAGTTGATTTTCAACTTCAGATTTATAAGACACAAAAGCATCAAATGCATCATCTTTATTTCAAAGCAAATACAACTTAGTAAATCTAGAGAAATCATCAATAAAGGTCACATAATATCTTTTACCACCTCTAGTCATAGTTTGTTTTAAATCACCCAAATCAGTGTGAATCAATGATAACAATTCAGTTTCTCTATCAACTGAAAAACATGACTTTTTAGTAATTTTAGCTACAACACATATTTCACATTTATCGAAATTACTTGAGTCTAAACCAGATATTAAACTAAGTGATTGCATATTCTTTATATATTTAATATTAACATGTCTTAATCTAGCATGCCATAAAGAAATAAACTCAATCATATAAGCAGAGGTTGATACATTATTCTTGATAATATCAAGTATATAAAGTCCATGATTACAACGTCCATTTCCAATAAGAATATCATATTTAGTTAATATGACCTCATTATTTTCAAATATAACCTTTATTCCAGCTTTTCCTAATAATGTCACAGAAATCAAATTAATTCTTATATTAGGAACATGCAGAACATTACTCAATGCCAAGGTTTTACCAGATGTGAGTTTGAGAAGAACTTTGTCTTTTCCAAGAACTTGAATAGTTCTCGAGGTCCCAAGATAAATAATTTCTTCTTCTTTCTCAACTGGGGTGTTTAATACAAAATCATTTTTATTTATACAAATGTGTTTGGTAGCACCAGAGTCTACCACCCAATTTCTCACATTGGTTTCAATATTCATTTCTGAAATGACAGCAATAATTATATCATCCGTTTCAGTCAAATTTATTTTTGACTTAGCGGGATTGTCATTTCTTTAACATATTCTCTTGCATTGAGATGCATTTTCAATGAAGATTCTATTATTAACATTAGGCATGCAACCAAGTTTATTTTCATACATGTGTTCTGCAGTACGATAACCTTCTGACAAACTGACTGGAATGGAAGCATCCAGAGCAACACCAGCATCAGCATTATCAACGGTCTTAGGATCAAAACTATATGCCCTAGTTTCTTAGATTGTTGGGGAATAACGAAAAAATAATAATAACAACAATATTATTTAACTGTTGACAAAATATTATATTAATAATATTAACAATACAATAATATAACAGTGTATGATATTATTGCTACCTTAGAGATAATACTGTAATCAATATGGCAACTATAACAGTAATCTAACTGCTTCTTAACCAGTTAATATATTAATTATATTTGAGTCGTGCTAGGCACTGTCCTAAGAAACTATTTCAGTAGTGTAGAATATTTCTCCAGGATTAAACAAGCACTTTCCTGATTAATTAGAGGATATTCAGAATTAAATAAGTTTTCCCTAACTATACAGAGAATACATGAATCAATAAAATTATTAATACAAATACCAACAAGTTAAAATATAAAATTAATTGTTAAACAAACCCAAGCCAAAAGCTTTAGCAAAGAATGAAGAGGAAATTATTGGGGACTTGAGAAAGAACAAAAGCAGAATGTTGTAAATATGGAAAAGAAAGGAGCCAGCTGCTTATTTTCTATGTTTTTCACTAGTTCATCCATTTGAGGATATATTAATATATAGAGAGAGAGAAAGGTAGGTGGTGGAACATTGGAAAATAAAGAAAGAATTTCCTTTCTCTCCAAGTAATGAAACAACTTCTAAAAATATTTCTTAATGACTCTCAAAGTAAGTCTTCTCAAGTCAATTTTTGATTCTTAAAATATATTTAAATACATGACTTTTTCAATATACTTCAAATATAAAATTATTTTGAAATAATTAAATAATTTCCTACACATGTGTACAAGGAGACTATCATATAGGATGACATTCTAGAGACATGGTGATTTCCATAGCTTTGAAGATCTTAGGATTAAATAAATTTGAAGGGAAGATCCTTGGAACATTCTAGGTATATAAAGAATTTCAGAAGAGGGACTCATGTTTTAAGTATTAGAGACACTGCAACAATGAGCATATATTACTATAAAATACGTCGTAGGTAAATATAAAAATTTATGTGGCTAAGCATTTTAGCTATTATATTTTTTTCCATAGCATGCCTAGCTAGAAGTGGCGTGACTAAAAGTCAGCTACAAATTTTAACATTTCATGACTAAGGATTAATACCTATTGCTACAAGAATTTTTGTGTTGTGGCTATTCTAAAAAAATATAATTGTCACGGAAATATATATTTATAGCTAGTAGCTTTGTCACAAAAAATCTACTTTATAGCTATTTTATACTTTAGACACAAATTGAAATATGTAGCTATATGTTTAGCTACAAATTTAATTTTTTATAGCTACCAACTGAACAGTCACAATATCTGTAATTATATTTTAAAAATAATATTTTATTGTGACCAAATTTTTGATTACATTTTAATTTTATAGATCCATTTCTTTTATTAGTGACCATAAATTTTTTCGACGTTACTTTCTTAATTTTTTAAAATTCTTAAAACCATATTCATATTTTCTGAAAACTAAAACCATAATAAGCTTTGAATATCACTTAATTTATACAATGACGTTCGATTAATTTCAAATCTTAATTCTAAAATATACAATTGTAATATTTAAGTTAATTTTAGGGTTTTTGCCCTAATTTTCTTATCAAATTTAGGTTTTACTTTTCTTAGAAGGAAAATACAAGTAATATCATCCACAATGTAGTCCTTGAAAGGTTTTCTTATCAAATTTAGGTTTCATATTTGGCTAACCTCTTTTTGGAGGAAAGGTTTTGAAACTCTATAAATAGAAGACTCTCTTCTCATACAACAATACAATAGCATCCACAATGTAGTCCTTAAAAGAGTCTTGTTCAGAGGAGACTTCTCTCATAGTTTTCAAGTTTTTAAATAATATTAGATTTTTAAAAAATATGTAGGCCAATTGGCCAAACCATAATTAACAATATGTTTTTAGTATTTTATATTGTGGCGTCTCAATTATCAATGGTTTGGTTTGCAACTTTAAGCTTCTGCATGACGCCCTCTCGATTTTGAACCCAACAAGTGGCATCAGAGTCTATGGTTCAATGGTTCGATGGTTCATATTGAGGACATGTTGAGATCAAAGTTGCAACCAATTTGATGATAATGAAAATCTCTCTCCAGCTACATGTGGAGAAATGTTTCAAATAAATTTTCAACAACCCTGCCGCTAATTCATCTTTAAAATCAAAGTCAATTTTCAACTCATGCTTATTTTTAACGTTTGGGCCCCTTTCAACTTGTGCATTTACTTTTAACCCATGAGCTCCAGTCTTAACTTGTACTCACTTTCAATGCACAAGGTTTCACTTTCAACCCTATTTACTTACAACAAAGGGCTCCAACAATATCAACTCATGCTTTTATTTTTAACGTATAGAGCTCTAATTTTTAACCCATATCAACTTTTAATCATGGTACGCAGCAGTAACATATGAAGATCATGTGAAGTTGGACCAACTTATGCCAAGGAACTCAAGCCAAAAAGGGGAGATTTATTAGGATTTTTTTCTCGATTTTCTTACCAAATTTAAGTTTTACTTTTCTTAGAAGGAAAATAAAAGTAATACCATAATTATTTTAAACTTTCCTAAAAGGAAAATATAAAACTTATTAATATTTGGCTAACCTCTTTTTGGAGGAAATGTTTTAAAACTCTATAAATAAAAAATCCCCCTTCTTATACAACAATACAATAACATCTATAATGTAGTCCTTAAAAGAGTCTTGTTTAGGGGAGACTTCTCTCATAGTTTTCATGTTTTTTAATAATATTAATTTTTTAAAAAATATGTTGGACAATTGGTCAAATCATAATTAATAATATGTTTTTAGTATTTTATATTGTGTCGTCTCAATTATCAATGATTTGGTTTGCAACCTTAAGCTTCCATCTGACGTCCTCTCGATTTTGAACCCAACATTAATGTCATTCTAAACCCACAAATTTTCTACAATTACAGGAGACAATATAGAGTTTGTCACAAACAAATTTACTAATGAGAGACTAAGCAATAAGAGAGAACTCAAAGTTAAATTCTTGTCAAAATAAAAATTGTGTATTATAAATTTTACAGGTTCCACATCAAAATTAACAAAAAAAGACTAAGTATTTGATTTGGGGATGGGAGATATTGATCGTATTGCGTTCAAGGACGAAGTTGTTTCACTTTATGCACCAAGATTGAATCCATAAGCTTCTTACATCCAAATATTAAAATACATCCTACAAATTCAAAAAAAAAAAAAATAATAATAATTAGCATATCTAAGAGAAACTTTGATATAACATATAAGTTTTAAGTACTTTGTTGTTATGCTAATAGAACCTCAATAAAGAGATTAGTAAACACATCTATATTTATCTAACTAGTTAGAATAGCCCTCACAATTTAACCTCAAATTAATATAAAGAAAAGAAAAAAAAATACTAAAATCTGAATATATCTTGAAGGAGAATGACATAAACTTAACAGTAAATTAAAAAGAAAAATACGTAAAAGGGGGGAGTGTGGCGACTGAGAATGGAATGAGCATAGTACTTAGGTCTTCTATTGGCCTTAGGAGTTGCTTGGTAGAGTGTATTAAAAATTTAATGCATGCATTATTTTTGTGTATTAGCAGTATCATGTTTAATATCATTTTTTAGACTATGCATAACTAATACTTATACTAATTATACATTCTATTGTCTATTAAGATGTGTATTAGTAATACACATCATTTTCTACGTATTAATAATATAAGACTTTCAACACATGTTTTAACTTGTTAATGACATTATTAGTCCTTAAATTATTTTCCCGTTTTCTTTTCCCACCATATCAAAAAGTTGTTCTCTCTGTTTTTGAACTTTGCCAAGAAACAGAGGGTCATATTCTCATGTTGCTTGTTATTCAAAACTAATGGTATTGCTTTCTTGTTTGGTGATCGTACAACTTGGTTTATTTCAGGTAGTCATTTTAAGGTGGATTTGATGCATAGGAAAGCAGAGGTGAAGTCTACAGTCACTGATGAAATGAGGAGCATGATTGATCGGGACAACAGCATTGATCCATCCAGAGATGGAGCAAAACCATGCTACAGAGAGTTCGATAACTTTATGCATTTTGTATATTTTATCAGTTATAACTCTACACGGCTCACTGCTTGATTACTCTTATTTTTCGAGTTCTTTCTCTTTTCGGTCATAATTTTATCGATTTCGTCGCCAGCATTTTTGGATTTAGAGAAAAAGTAAAAATTGGATTTTCCTTTTCGTATAACTGTTGCAAGTTCCTTCTCTGTCTTGAAAACAAATTGTACAAGAATGGGTTTAAGGAAGAGTAATTTAATAAATAAGCATTTTTTTATAAAAAATATATAAATATATATTACCTTTAATACATCAAACCAAACATTACGTAAAAAAAAAAATTATGTGTAACTAATATCATCATCACTAATACCTGCATTAATAATACAAGTACTACAAATACACATTATTTAACATTATTCTTATACTCTATCAAACTACTCGTTAGTCTCTTATTAGTTTTTACTTTTTATTTCATTTCATTATATATTTTTTTTTTACTTCAACAAGTAATGTTATTTGGTGTTCTAGGACAAAAATCTAAACGTATTAAAACAGTAAATATATGGAACTAAATTATGTATGAAAAACAAAGAGTATAAATATATAACTTAATCAAGTAAAATAAAATATAAAATTAACTAGTATTTAATTATAGTTATGATAATATTTTTTTTCTTCATAATATTCGGTTATTAAAATAGTATTAGACTATTACATCAATAGTTCTTTTACTCAACTTATAAAAATAAATTCTTTATTAAATTAACTAATTCCATCAAATCTTTTTTAACTCATTACAGACATTTACAAGAAAAGATTTAGAGTCTAAATTCGTTTTGTATTAATAATTTTGTTGATTTCACTTTTTTTTTTTAATTGTGGAATTCATAAAAGAAAAAAAAATATAGAAATGCAACATATTTTAAGTTATTTCACTTTAGTCGAGGGTTTTTCTTTTAATCTTTAGTCATCTTTATTTAAATATACACTATTATTTTGGTAACTAGTTAAATATACACTATTAAAGCTTGAAATCTCAACGTGAAATGTTAATTGAATTTATATAAAGTTTAAAAATAATTTTTATGTTCATTAAAAATAACTTAATTATATCTTAAAATTAAAATTTTGACCTTTTGTAATCTTCATTTCTTATAATAAGCTAAACAAAAGTTATTTAAGTTATGCATTATATCAAAAGATTATCACTTTTAAATATAATTTTGACAATAATTGTTAAGCTACATGTGTAAAATACGTATACTAAACTAGTACATATAAAATACAAGAAAAGATAACCACCCACACCATTAAATTACACCTAGGTAGTCGTGTTTTTTATTTTCAATTGCATAGTCCACTATTTTTTTTATCGCAGTGTTTTTAAAATCCGGTATACAATATAATACAAAATGCATTTTTCTCAAAACAAAAAATATTTATACAATTATACAAAGAGTTAAGTCGTCTTCTTTGCATTAATATATTGAATTCCTCCTCCTCCTTCTTTTTTCCTTTTTTTTCAAAAAAAATATATAATCGAAGATATTAAAACAACTGACTAAGTTAAATTACTTAAAGAAATTAATAACACCAAATCATTTGAGCAAATATTGCACTCATTTTTAACGTTAATTATTATTTTTTAATAATTTATCTTTTTGTATGTATTTTCTGTTAATTAATTAACGTGACGTACACGTATATTAAAATTATAAGAATACTTATTATTTCTTTTAAATGAATATAGTGTTACAAATATTGTAACTTCAATTGCAATATTATAGATTTCATTCTTTTTGTATGTCATCTTTTATATTGACATGACATACAAGTGTAATGCACGCAAACAAAGCTAGTAAGTTTTAATATACACTAACTTACTTATAATATTTTTAAAAAATTAACAACAACAAATTCTGCCCATGATAAAAACTAATGATTAGCTATGAAAATTTGTTATAGCAATAAATTTGTGGCTAATCACTTAACTATTGCAGCTAGTAAGTTTTAGTATACACTAACTTAGCTATAATTTTTGTAAAAAATTAACAACAGTAAATTCTGCCCATGACAAAAACTAATGATTAGCTATGAAAATTTGTTATAGCAATAAATTTGTGGCGAATCACTTAACTATTGCCGCACATTTTAATTATTTGAAGTAAAAATATTTATTTAGCTATAAAATTTTATGTCAAATTATTTTATTGTGTCTGAAAAGTTATTATTTCTATGAAAAATTTTATCACGTGGTAAAAACTTATGCTTAGCTATTGTAAACACCTAATTTTTGATCAAACCTAACGTTTTTACGCCATTTTAGTGTTCAATTTATTTATTTATTTAAGTCTAAATTAGATATTGTAAGTTTATTTTATTTTTATTGAGTTTGGTTTAATAGTTTTGAAAAATACAAACACAGAGTCACATTTTAGATAAGTTTTTATTTTCATTATTATTATTTATTTATTTAAAAAAAAGGAAAAATTAAATTATGTTGTTTTCTTCTTTTAAATTTTAAATAAACAATCTAGTGATATTAATATTTTCTTAATCATATTTCTAAGACTAGCTATTTAACTTATTTGTATTTTGTTAGTTTTAAATAGATTTTATTATTTTTATTTTATTTAAAATATTGATTAAAAAAAAAAAAAAAAAAACCTAAAACTACCCAATATCCCCATTCCCCTTAACCTAAACTACCCATTCCCACACCCTAAAACCACCCCCATTTTTCTCTCACAAAGTCCCTCAACTGCACACATGCACACACAACACTCTCCTATATATGGACATACACCACACACGGACAAAGGGAACCAAAAGGGAGAACATTACAGAGGAGGAGAAGAAAAAGAACAACCTACAATAGAAAAGAAAAAACAAGAAACAGAAAAGGAGTAAGGGAGATTATAGAAAAAGAAGCAGAAGAAGTTTGAAAAGCAAAAGAAAAAAAAGAGAAGGAAAAAAAAAGAAAGAAAACAAGAGAAAAACAGTAGTAAAAAAAAAAAATAGGGAACAAAGAAGAGGAAGAAGAAACACACACAGTCGAAGAATTTAGAGTTCGGGTTCCGTTTCGAGTTTTTCGATAACGGTGTCTTCCTTACTCGGTGTAATTTATCACAAAGGTTCTTACCCAATCCTGTAATATTATTTTCTAAAGCTATTGTGAAGCAATGCATGAACAAAGTTCAAATGGCTCCATGCACTTGTTTAGTATCAAAAGTCTCTTTTATCGTTGTTCGCCAATTACCTGTGACTATCTTTTATATAGTGCAATTGATGTGGATATTTATTGTTAACTAAATGTGTTCATGTTACGTGATGTATTTTCGTTTGAATATATTTCGTCAACATGAATGTCCATAGTTAGTTATTATTCAAATTGAAGAAGTAAAGGATCTATATATTATGTATTTTACTTGACGTTCTAGTTACTAATAATAAAAAAAAAAAGATAAGTTATTCACTTTACCCGGAAGATTACCTTTTATATACTTACTAATATTAAATAATTATTCTTAGTTAATTATTCCAGTTACTAATAATAAAAAAAAAGATAAGTTATTCACTTCACCCGGAAGATTACCTTTTATATACTTACTAATATTAATTAATTATTCTTAGTTAATTATTCTTAGTCAAATATAAATGAAGTGTGCATGTGAATAATTAAAAATAAAATACGACATCTTATTCCATTGTCTATACCTACAATCTCCTTGTGTGCGATCATAATATTATTACAATAGTGAATATCATGCAGGTGACCATTATGTCTTTCTAATACCAAAAGAGTATATTATTATTTCACAGTATCTATTACTCCCCATGTGTGCCTAGTATTATAATTTTAATGTCAAAGAATATAATACATGTGATACTTATAAGTTAAATCGTCTCTTATACTACTAACTTGTATATAAGACTAGTGTCACGGGCTCATTTTTCACTGCGTCAGCGGCACACTATTTTGTCCGTGCGGCGCCCATGGTTCCCCCAACTATGGGCCAACCTTCCTCATTTCCCAGGTCTTTAGCACGATCTTGTGCCTGTGGGAAGCTCGCCTCAGAGGTTTGCTCCCTTTGGTGACGCTCTATCCACATGTCAGCTGACATGGCCAACGTATAAGCAACTCTTCTGGCGCACCTTTGATCCTTGGATCTCATCCATATGTGCTCCTGGGGATGGATACGGACATACTCGTCCCTTGCCTTGGCCTGAGCATTGCCATCGCATGCACAGTCCTATCCTCAAGCTTGACATCGCCTCGTGCATGTGCACTTGGACTTTGCTTCGTCCGAGTAGGGCAACCCTCAATCCTTGGCCTTTGTCTCAAATGTCTTTCTTAGATATGCCCTCTCCTGTCTTGTGGCATAGCCAAACATAGCCCACGCAACTTGCATCCGACTTCCGTAGCACAGTGTCGCCCCACAACTGTGCGTCTAGGCCAACGGACCCTTGCTCGCTTGGCTGAACCTTGACCAAGCTCACAAGTTAGCTCACGAGTCTCTTGGGGAGAGTATCTCGATTGCTCTATCAGCTTGGAGGCATCCTTCCATCATTTAGACAGCCCACGGGGCATGTCGGTTCATATAGTCAACCTCTAGCCATTTTTGACGCCCAACGCTAGTCCACCCGACCCTGCGTTGCCCATAGGGTTCCCGAGCCCTATGAGTACCTTGCGCATTCCTTTGACATGCCAAGGCAGGCCCTTGAGGTTGTCCCTCAAGGCAGGACACTTTGGGTGGCCATCTGTCGACACACCCGGGGGAGGCTGGTAGGCTGTCACCATTCATACCCCCCTTATATATGCTTAAAATAAATAATCTCAATGTCCCCCACTAGACATCATTTTGCCCTAGAACTGTACTGGGGCATAGATCATTCATCCGACCTTCAAATTGGGTGTCGTTTGTTCCTAATTCTTTCTCTTGACTTCCTTCACACCTCCATGAAGTTTCACCCCATTCCCATACTCATGGAACGAGTTCTGGCCTTCGGACCAATCAGCAAATTACGACAATGCCACTGGACTTTGGCCAAGTCAAGCCCCTATCCAAACGGACTCCAAACGACCCCAAATTTGGTAAGCATACATAAGGTACCATCAATATCCACACTCTAAACCGGAATCCTAATATTTCACTTGTAGCTCAAAATGGCACGGCGCTGACATCGAACACCGCCCATGATCCTTACCATGCCTCCACCCCCTTGGGCTCACACCAAGCCCTCTCCAAATCACTTTGGCACTCTTAGGACATGTCATGCAACATATATAGATGCTTGTTGCCTCATGTTATTCCCCTTTGCCTCATCTTCGATTTCAGCCTATTCCCTCAGCACATGCCGCCTGCATAGCTGACAAGGTTGCGGCCTAGTTGACACGCACCATCCTGACGAGTGACAGGCCCCAAAACTTTGGGGCGTCACACCCTCACACACCTGAAGTAGTCATTGTCCTCAATGACATGCAACACCGACGGCAACCCGAAGTCTGCACCCTTGGGGATTTACATCGCGGCCCCAAATCCTTGTGTGTGGGAACTCTTGCGAGCTCCTTCTAAAAAATGGAGTCAGGCCCCTTGCCCTTCTCCCCCTAGTTTAATCCAAGTGTGCCCTTCGTACTTCTGCTCGGACGGTGTCTCCACACCTGCACCCTCTAGTGACTAACTTTGCGGTGACCTTAAGTCATATCCGCACCATGCTCCTCACGGCCTTCATCTTGTCTGGGAATCTGTTTCCACCCTGGCGATCCTACTAGCCCATCCATACCTGGCATGCCTAGCCCTTCGATTTTTTGCCTCTGGTAGACAACTATCTTCCCTTCTGGACTTTTACCGTTTCAGCACAACATATATAGGTAGGCATCCCTCGATGTGGCATCTTTGCCAACCATGCCCTCATGGTCCTTATATCCTTTTTCTCGAGCGACGTCACTGGCGGTAGCCCAATTTACGAACTTTGTCCCAATCATCATTCACAACAGCCTCTGGAAACCCATGCTTCACCATGGCACCTTCTGGCATCTCGTGTGCTCCGCGCCCATAGGCACCTCGCACTCTCTTGGGACGTACCTTTGGCAAGTACTTCTTATCTCAAAGTGTCGGCATCTTGCGCACTACTCTTGAACAGGAGACTTCATTCGAAACTCTCTCTTCCTTCTACAGTCTCAAGACGCTTCCGAGGTACCCTTGTACCTATGGCCTATGGCGAGAACTCCCTTGGTTCACCCACTTGCGGCCTCCGACCCGCTCTTTTACTCTTCGAGAAGAACCCATCCTCGAATTTGGAATCCAATTCATTTTCAGCATTTTAGCTAATCCCACTCTGACGACTTTTCTTACCCATAGTACTTTGGCACAATACCTCTCCGTGAAATGGTTTGGTTTACGCATGCTGCTCACACACCTGATGGCTTTACCTCCACCTGACTTCAATACCCATATTCCCGCAAAGAAGCCTGCACTCAGGTCCTTCCTTACATTTCTGTGGCCCAATGGTCCGCTTGGTGCTAGCCTGGTTCTTTCCTTGCATAGCACTCTCTCAAACTGCAAGCTCCGCTTACCCATGCCGTAGGCTTCACTGCCCACTCATCCTGCATGGCTCTCTTCTGTAGGGACTCTCCTTCCACTCCTCGCAACCCATTGGATGGCTAGGTTTTAGGGACTCTCCTGCCACTCTTCGCAGCCCATTAGGTGGCTAGGTCATTCCGACCTTGAGTCCGACTTCCTTAGACGGACCCCTTCATATGCCTTCCGGCAAAGCTCAAGTCCAACCTTCTTGGTGGACACTCAACTTGATGCCTTAATTGCATCCATGGCAAGATCTAAGCATGATCAAGCCCAATGTTTATAGTCTACGACTTCAACTCTCTTGGAACATGGCTGCACGACCTGGTAGACATGGCTCATCCTCTTGACCATCCAACTTATCGATATATCCCCTTCTTTAGCTCAGCCTAGACTCCTTCATGGCTGACAACCCTGGCTCTTCGCTTTACATGAACAAGCTATTTGACTGACAAGCTTCTGATGCACTTCAGCAACCTTGCTTGATGTCTCTGTCAAGTCCATGCTCTTTTCTGACCATAGTTGCCAACATACCGCTAACAGAGTTTCTGACGAACTGGCGGTTCCCCACAATCAAGGACATTTGAGCACCTGCTATCCGATTGTCCAACTTTGTGGTTCCACACAAACAGCATCGCACGATAACCACACCTGTTGGCCTAACGTGCCTCCATAGAATCCCTCTACATACGGTACCCACTGATTTGAAGTCATCCCTTGAAGGTTTCTCAATCACTCTTGGATGCTTCAAATATGAATCAACCTACACAGACGAAGGCGGAATCAACGGCTGTGACATGCCATGATTCTGAAATGATGGGCCTTGGTTGACATAGCTAACTCAAGCGTCTCAACATACAACCAATTCCCTTTACAAGGTAGCATCGTCTAAAACGATCTTCATGAGCATGACTAGTGTCAATCTATGCTTTGACGTGATCGCTGCAATGACATTCACCATCTGCTCTCAATTCTACGCTTTGATACCACTTGTCACAGGCTCATTTTTCACTGCGTCAGTGACACACTATTTTGCTCGTACGGCGCCCATGGTTCCCCCAACTATGGGCCAGCGTTCCTCATTTCCCAGGTCTTTAGCACGATCCTGTGCCTGTGGGAAGCTCGCCTCAGAGGTTTGCTCCATTTGGTGCCGCTCTATCCACATGTCGGCTGACATGGACAACGTATAAGCAACTCTTCTGGCGCACCTTTGATCCTTGGATCTCATCCATATGCGCTCCTGGGGATGGATACGGACATACTCGTCCCTTGCCTTGGCCTGAGCATTGCCATCGCATGCACAGTCATATCCTCAAGCTTGACATCGCCTCGTGCATGTGCACTTGGCCTTTGCTTCGCCCGAGTAGGGCAACCCCCAATCCTTGGCCTTTGTCTCAAGCGTCTTTCTTAGATATGCCCTCTTCTGTCTTGTGGCATAGCCAAACATAGACCACGCAACTTGCATCCGACTTCCGTAGCACAGTGTCGCCCCACAACTGCGTGTCTAGGCCAATGGACCCTTGCTCGCTTGGCTGAACCTTAACCAAGCTCACAAGTTAGCTCACGAGTCTCTTGGGGAGAGTATCTCGATTGCTCTATCGGCTTGGAGGCATCCTTCCATCATTTAGACATCCCACGGGGCATGTCGGTTCATATAGCCAACCTCTATCCATTTCCGACGCCCAACGCTAGTCCACCCAACCCTGCGTTGCCCATAGGGTTCCCGAGCCCTATGAGTACCTTGCGCATTCCTTTGACATGCCAAGGCAGGCCCTTGAGGTTGTCCCTCAAGGCAGCACACTTTGGGTGGCCATCTGTCGACACACCCGGGGGAGGATGGTAGGCTGTCACCATTCATACCCCCCTTATATATGCTTAAAATAAATAATCCCAATGTCCCCCACTAGACATCATTTTGCCCGAGAACTGTACTGGGGCATAGATCATTCATCCGACCTTCAAATTGGGTGCCGTTTGTTCCTACTTCTTTCTCTTGACTTCCTTCACACCTCCATGAAGTTTCACCTCATTCCCATACTCATGGAACGAGTTATGGCCTTTGGACCAATCAGCAAATTACAACAATGCCACTGGACTTTGGCCAAGTCAAGCCCCTATCCAAATGGACTCCAAACGACCCCAAATTTGGTAAGCATACATAAGGTACCATCAATATCCACACTCTAAACCGGAATCCTAAGATTCCACTTGTAGCTCAAAATGGCACGGCGCTGACATCGAACACCGCTCATGATCCTTACCATGCCTCCACCCCCTTGGGCTCACACCAAGCCCTCTCCAAATCACTTTGGCACTCTTAGGACATGTCATGCAACATATATAGATGCTTGTTGCCTCATGTTATGCCCCTTTGCCTCATCTTCGATTTCAGCCTATTCCCTCAGCACATGCCGTCTGCATAGCTGACAAGGTTGCGGCCTAGTTGGCACGCACCATCCTGACGAGTGACAGGCCCCAAAACTTTGGAGCGTCACACTAGCCTTACAAGTTGAAGTTATGTGAATAGGTAAAATGAAGCTTTACTTTCTGTCATGTTGCATTGTAGGGTAGGGTCAAAATACTTTTTGGAGTTTTTCTAAAATGATTAGGTTCGTCTTGTATCTTTGTAAGTTATGGTGGTGTTCTATTAATAGTCAATTTTATTTAATGTAAAGAAAAAAAATAGTAGGCAAAGTACAAAGAAAAAATTAAGAGGCATGATTGTTCTGTTATGAATTTCAATGGATAATGGGTGATGAACAGTTAGCAACAGGAAAGATGCATGGAAAATACTTGTGGCGGAAATATTGATTATCTTAGTATTTTTTGTCTTTCAAGTTTTAATGTACTTAGTTACTATGTGTTTTCACTGTGTTCTCTTTCCGTGTGAGATGGAAATGGTCTTTAGTGATTTCTTGAAAAATTATTCATGTAAAATTGTATACATCCATCATTAAGATTTGTTTGGTAGTATTTCTTATTCTTGAAGTCAACCTCCTACTTCAAAAAGATTCTGAAAAGTGACTTTACATAAAAATGGTCAAAAAATAAAAGAGAGGAAAAACTCATTTGCAAGTGAGCGAATTCGAAAAAGAATGATTTAGGACCTTGATCTTTGGAAAATTAAGAATTCAATATACAAGTGAAAATTAACGATGAAGTTGGAAAGCCCTGCTACCCATCATTCGTTATGATAAAATTAATATGTCATAGTTTTTGCATTTAAATTTCTATAGTCAATCACCATTTTACTTTTTCCTCTTTTTTGTTCACTATGTTTATTTACTATAAACGCTGGGCTATTATGTTTACTATTGCTTCTTTGTATATACTGTTTTTCTAATAATTCATCTATATGCATTTTAAATTCTTTTAAATCGTCAAAATTATATGTTAATGGTTTTTGAGTTATTATACTATCTTTATCTATTAATTCAATTTTTATAGTAGTTTTATATTTTTCCCATCCTTTTAATGAATCTTCACTGTATAATTGTCTTAATCTTTTCTTTATTATTTCTACCTTATCTATTGAAAATATAGTTATTTCTTTTTTATTTATCGAAAATACAACTAGTTTTACTGTGTCTTCTATATTTTTTATATTTTCTAGCTTTTGTGTAATTTTTTCACTTTCTTTTATCCAATCAGTTTTCTTTCTTATTTTATTAATAACTCTTTTTGCTCTTACTTTTTGTTTACATGGTGTTGTAAACCACCAATCTGTTTTAGTTATTATATGTGGGTATAATTTATCTAAAATGACATTCCTAAAAGCATATCTTTTGATGTTAGTTCATAATTATAGATTTCTTCTATTGTTATTATTTTATCCCATATTTGTATTTTTACATTTTTAGCTTTATATGTAATTAAACTTCCTTCATTATTAAATCCTTTGACTACTATTGGTGTTTTTAATTTATCTCATTTACTTTCTGGTAAACAGTTGTATCTACATAAGTTTGTTTCTGCTCTTGTATCTATCATAGGTGTATAATACCTATTATAATATCCTTCTACTATTATTTTTACAAGTACATATATTTTCATATCATGTCAAAGCTCTTTTTTTTAATAATTTTTCTTTATTATATGTTATAGATAATTGTGTACGTTCTATATTGTATGGTTTTACTTGTTCTAACCATTTTATTCCTAATATTATGTCTGATTTTTGCATTTCTTCCTTTATTTCAAATTCTATTTTTATTTTTCTGACTCCTATTATTATTAAATTTAGAATCAATAATAGATAGTCTAGAATATATATATCAACATAACCTATATACATTTAAATAAAATGAACAAAGAAGAATTTATAATAGATGAAAAACATATGAAAATCACGAAGGATTAAAAATAAAAATAGTATTCTCTAATTTAGGAAGAAGATATAAGAAAATAGGTGAACATTTATATTTAATGTTAGGAAAAGAAGAATTAAAATTAGAAGATAAGTTGGCAGTCATGGTAAGAATAGAAAGAGAAAATGAAGAGATAGACAGAAAAAAGGAAATAGATAAGATAAAACAACAAACTACAGAAGAAATACGAAAAATAGAAGAAACTAAAAATAACAAGATTGCTGAACTAGAAAAAGAACTACAAATGCTAAAAGACTTGTATGAAAAAGACAGAAAGAAAAAAAAAGGATAAAGAACAAAAATTATTAAACGAGATAAATCAATTTAAAGAAAAATTAGAAATGAAAAATAAAGAATCAGAAACCAGTGAATTAGAAATAAATACAATAGATGCTGAAGAAACAGATAATTATGATTCAGAAGATAGTGAAACATATACTGAAATTCTAGAAAACATAGGAAAACTAAAAATTAATGAAAAACAAGAAGTAATTAATAAAGAAAACTTAGAAAATACAAACACAGAAATAAATACTCTTAATAAAGAAGACGCTGAAAACATAATACCTAGTACATCAGAAATAAGTAAACCTACATATTATTATAAAGATAAGTTTAAAAAATATAACCTAAAAATTGAATATAACAAATGGACACCAAAACAAATAATTAATAAAAATTATAACTTTTTAGATTTAGACTGTGTAATAGACACAAATAAAATAATATAATTATGGGCAGGATACATGTCAAAAAAATTATTAGATAATAATATAGATACAACAAATACACCAGAATATATAGAAAGGACATTAATAGGAACAGTAAAATTATGATTTTTAAACCTAGCCAAAGCAAGTAAAAAAGTATTAAGATCTGATAATAAAATAGAAGGAACATCAACAACTACTAAAATATCACCTACAGAAATATTGAAAAAATATGAAGTAGCTATAAGAGATGAATTTAACAGTATAACAACAGAAGAAGAAGAAGAAGAAGAAATAAAGAAAAAGATACGAATAGGAATTTAATGTTAAAATTAGAAATATGTAATATGTGCTATATAGATGAATATATGTGCGCATTTAAAGAATACTACTATAAGGGAACATATAATACAGAAGAAAGTAAAGAAATAAGAAGATTATATTTTAGTAAATTACCTGAATCATTTAGTTCAAAAATAATAAAGAGTTGGGATGAAGCAAAAATAGTAGATACTCTAGGAGCAAGAATAAAATTTTTACAACAATGGTATAGAAATCTATGTGAAAAATATAGAGAAGAAATAAAAATGAAAAGAACATTAATAAGAAATTTAGCATGTTGCAAAGATAAAATAGCACCTCAATTTGGATGTGAAGAAAGATATTATAAGAAAAGAAAAAGACATAAGAAATATAAGAAATACAAAAAATTAAAATATAAATATAAGAAACCAAGAAAAAGATATTATGTAAAAAATTATAAACATAAAAGACCATATAGGAAAAAGAAATCTATAAAAGAATGTAGTTGTTATAATTGTGGAAAACTAGGACATTTAGCTAGAGCTTGTAAAATGCCTAAAAATCCAAAAAGGAAACAAATATCAGAAACAAAAAATAGAAAATATAGAATATATGCAGATAGATTATATAGATTGTGAATTAGAAAGTGATGATAGTATATATGAAATTTCGGAGAATGAAATAGATAATGAAATAGATAGTGAATTAGATGAATCAAATGACTGAAGAAGAAATAAAAATGAATCAAATAACTGAAGAAAATATAAAAATAATAACAAAGGAAGAATATTTAAACGAAGAAGGAACTGATCCAAAAATAATATTTGATAATAATATATTTGACGAAATAAAAGGAAAAGAGTTAGACCTAAGTGTAGAAAAAATATTTAAAATATCAATAATAAAAAATATATTTAGTAGAAAAAAGGAAGAATACTACGTAGTAAGCCAAAAGGAACATGTAATAGACTGTAGATATGTAAAAGGTAGAGCTAGTATACCACTAGTAACAAAAATAATAATTAATAAATAAAAAATTAAAGACCCAATAAAATATGTGCACCTTGGAGGAACAGAGATATTGATAAAAACATGTTTTAGAGAAGGAATAGATACACCAATAGAATTATATTTAGTAGATGATAGAATTATAAAACCTATAGAAAAAAGTATAATGACTTCCATAAAAGGAAATTTAATATACCAAAAATTTAAATTTATAATAAGTGCGAATTATTCAGTAGCAATAATAGATAAAAATATAGATAAATCATTAGTATTATACTTGAAAATATCAAGAATAGAACTAACCCCAGGAGGTAAAATATTTATAGCAAGATGTAAAAATCTATATGTATTAACAACAAAACATAAAATAATGGGAAAAAATAAAATTAATAAAATACAAATAGAAAGTCCTTTCGAACAATTTGAAAAAACAATTGATAATAATGATTATAGTTACAAAGACATAGATATAGAAGAAGATTTAGAAATAATAAATGATAGAATAAGTACAACAAAAAGAATAGCTCATGAAAAAACAGAATCATCAAGCTCATAAAAAAGAACAAGTTATGAAACAACTTCAACAGTTAATTTAAATCAATATTACATAACATGAACAATAAATGAAAAAGAATATTTAATACTCTCAAACACAGGACAAGAAGAAAATCATATAGCAAAATATCTAGTAAAAAATGAAGAAATAAAATCTAATCATAATATATACCTAGATCTACCAAGGAGTCTAATAATTATTAAAGATACGGCAGAAAAAAAAATAATAATAGGAGTCAGAAAAATAAAAATAGAATTTGAAATAAAGGAAGAAATGCAAAAATCAGACATAATATTAGGAATAAAATGGTTAGAACAAGTAAAACCATACAATATAGAACATACACAATTATCTATAACATATAATAAAGAAAAATTATTAATAAAATAAGCTTTGACATGATATGAAAATATATGTACTTGTAAAAATAATAGTAGAAGGATATTATAATAGGTATTATACACATTTGATAGATACAGGAGTAGAAGCAAACTTATGTAGATACAACTGTTTACCAGAAAGTAAATGAGATAAATTAAAAACACCAATAGTAGTCAAAGGATTTAATAATGAAGGAAGTTTAATTACATATAAAGCTAAAAATGTAAAAATACAGATATGAGATAAAATAATAACAATAGAAGAAATCTATAATTATGAACTAACATCAAAATATATGTTTTTAGGATTGCCATTTTTAGATAAATTATACCCACATATAATAACTAAAACAGATTGGTGGTTTACAACACCATGTAAATAAAAAGTAAGAGCAAAAAGAGTTATTAATAAAATAAGAAAGAAAACTGATTGGATAAAAGGAAGTGAAAAAATTACACAAAAGTTAAAAAATATAAAAAATACAGAAGACACAGTAGAACTAGTTGTATTTTCGATAAATAAAAAAGAAATAACTATATTTTCAATAGATAAGGTAGAAATAATAAAGAAAAGATTAAGACAATTATACAGTGAAGATCCATTAAAAGGATGGGAAAAACATAAAGCTACTATAAAAATTAAATTAATAGATAAAAATAGTAATATCTTCCGGTATAATCATATCTCTGGTTAATTCTATTTTTATAATTTGTATAATTGGTTTGATCTCGTCATATAATATCTCTGCTGGTGCAGTATAAAACTTTATAAAAAATAGATTCCCTTTGGTTATTCTCTTATAAGTGGTGAATGCTCTATATAATTCTGGTATATCTGTTAGTTCATTTCTTTCATGGGTATATACGGTATTTAGTAATCCATAACTGAAACAAGTTTTAACTAAGCTTGGGTTGGTTTTCGGTAGTGCGATTAACTTATTGTAACCTTGTAATTTTTGGGTTATATAGTTTGTGTTTGGTTCTTGGATATCTGTGGCTCTGGGTTTAAGGTTTAGATAAGTCTGTATTTTGTGGATATTTTCTATGTATGCTCGGGTTATGTGGTTATAGGCTTTTTTATCTTGGTTCAAACTTTCTCGATATGTGGTAATTTGTGAGGATATGAACAAGGGGTCTTTTTGTGTTTTTGGTATAAATGGTTTTTCAAATATCTTATTCATGTTCATGTTTTGATATCTTTGTCCACTAACTCCTTTGCTTGTACCTGCAATTGTAGATTGATAAACGTTATGAGTTTTATGGAGTGTCCCAACATCTCTTTTTAGCTCTGAAATTTTGATGTCTTCCGATCGACATAGCTCTGCACACTGCTGAGTTAGCTGATTCATAGCTTTAGACTTCAGTTTAACTTCATTAGTATTTAGCTTTTCTATTTCATTACCCATACTATCCACTTTCATTGAAAGCGTAGTTAGGGTTTTGAGTATTTTTTTCTAAAACATCATCTTCTATTATATCAGTCTGTGTAGCTTTGTCTTGATATGTAATCTGCAATAACATTTTTGTTAGTACTAATTACTTCAATTGTAAATGTAAAATTTAATATATTTAATACTAGTCTCCGAATCTCTTTCGTTGTAACTGAATTTTGTATTTTCTTTGTTAACCACCAGCGTACCTGTGTATTATCTGTTTGTACAATAAACGTGTTATATGCAATATATTGCTCAAATGCTAATAAATATTTATGTCATGAACATAATTCTTTTCTATTTATTTTCCATTTTATTTCTGTTTCATTAAACGTACCTGAGTTGTATCTACAATGATGTTCTAATTTTTCTTAGTATCTACAATGATGTTCTAAATTTTCTTCTTCATATCTATATTTAAGTACTCCTCCATAACTATATTCACTAGCATCTGCTTCTACTATATATATATAACTTTTTTATTTTCGTCTGGGAATTGTAATTTTGGTAACTCTTTACAAAATATTTTTATTTTCTGAACTTGTTTTTATCTTTTTCGTTGTAATTATATTCTATATTCTTTTTTAATTTTTTCTGTAATGGCTTTAGTTTTTCTGCTAATTTTGGTATATATTCTCTGACTTGGTTTACTAATCCTAAAAATGATTGTAATTTATTTTCTGTATCTAATTCTTCTTTTGATTTTTTTTTTACTATATGTTGTTGCATTTTTACTGCACTTTTATCTGCACTTTTATCTATCTATTTTTTTACTATATGTTGTTGCCTTTTTACTGCACTTTTATCTATTTGTATTCCTAAAAACTCTATCTGATTTTTCATAATTTCGGCTTTCTTTTCATTTAAACTTATTCCCGATTTTTCTATTATATTTGTAAATTGTTCTAATAATTTAAAATGTTCCTCTTTAGAATCAAATAAACAATAGATATGTCAATAGGGGTGTGACAGCTGTAAAATTTTATTGTAGCAATAAATATGTGGCCATTATTCATTCAATATTGCCACAATTTTTTATTACTTGAAGCAAAATAATCTATTTAGCTATAAAAATTTGTTACAAATAATTTATTGTGGCTAAAAAGATATTATTAGTACGGTAACTTTTATAGCATGACAATAACTTATGATTAGCTACAAAACTTCATTGCAACAATAGAAATAAAGCTATTTAGGGATTTATTGCCATGATTATTAGCAGACATAACAAAAATTAGAAATTAGCTTTGTCAATTTAATCCTCGTAGCTGAGAAATTTTATGAATTTAGAAATAGTCATGAAATTTAAATTGTTGTAACTGTTATTAAGTACTAGTCACGATTTTTAAATTCATAGCTAAGATTTCATAACTATATATGCAATGTGTTGTAGTGAGTCTTGTATACAATTTTTATTTGCCTATTAATCCTTTTTTGAATAGTATAAATATAGAAAAATTCATTGGTGAAGACATGGAATAAATCTTTTAAGTCTTAAGAAATATAAGAATTTTCTTTGACAATTCTCTTGTGCCTTTCTTTAATGTAACATTCCTTTAGTCATCTAGTGTTAAAGAACTTATGCGAGTTTGCAAGATTGTGGAAGATTCCTGAGCGAGTTGTCAAGTGTCGTATGGAGTGTTTAGTAAAAAACCTGAGTCTGTGACACACTATCTTATATTATTTATTCACTTTTTCCTTTATATGCCACTTAAGAAATTATAAATAAGAAGGGTATTCGTATTAATTTACCATTTAAGTCTTTTTAATATATTATATATTTATGTGTCTTACCCATCAATATCAAGAGTAATAATGAAAGAACTACACTATTTAAACTTTCAAAATAAATAAGTGAAGGACAAAAATTTTAATTCATTCTACCTTAATTTTTTTAATTAGTAAGTAATTTGAATAATATTTTTTAGTAATATAGATAAATAATATAAAATAGAAAAAAATATTTATAAATAAAATATTGTCATGGATTATCATGCATCTCAGACAAGTTGTTACTGACATTTGTAAGAGTGCGCATGGATAATTTTTTTTCCAGGGATTCTGATGTCACAAAAATACCTACCATGCTACGCTAATTGGTACAATTATAAAATTAAGCAATACTTGATTAAACAAATCCACCATTCACAGAAGAGTAAAATATTTCCGTGTCTAATATTTTATTTATTTGTACAAAACAGTAAAAGAACAGTGGCCAAGAGAAATTCCACATCATCCAGTTCCCACATCACCCGATTTGCCGCGTCGGATCATATAGGCCACAGCCAAGTTGGAGAAGAATAAAAGAATATGCACGCTGCACGTAAGGAATTATGCTATTTTGTATGCGAATATCCGTTCTTCCAGCCAGGTAACCCCTCCCCACGCCCCCTCCCCTAGTTTTCTTGAGATTTCAAATATAGCCGTGAAGCCGGCTGATCTAATGACAAAAGTACCCCTGGCGTATGGTCGAATTTACAAAGGATAAGACGGGGTTAGTTGTATTGGCATGATGAATTTACGGAAATGCCCTTTTCATAGTTAGGTGCACGTCTCTACTTTCATGAAATCAAACGGATAATTCCTTTTTCCCGGCATTTTTATGGCTCCATTATATTAAAAATAAATATTTGATAATACTTATCTAATTTAAAAATTAATAGATAATTGAATAAAGAGTAAATACATAATTATCCTTGATATTAGTCGGGATTTAAAAAAAGACACTTAAACTTTGAATTAGACCTATTACCCCACGATTCTTACTTAATTCGTTGCAAATACACCATTTTTCGCTGAATCTCAGTCATAACAAAGAGATTGAACACACGCACCAATCGAGTGCTGCCAAGTGTTAAATGTATTTAATTTCGTATTTTCTTTTTAATAAATCTTTCCTTCTTATTTAATTTATTACCCACCCCACCCCACCCCCTCCCCTCCATCCCCACCCCCATACAGCACCCCCATCCTCCATCCAACACCCCCACCCTGTCAGCATCCCCCCCATCAAAATCTCTTTTTCCGTCTATTTTTTTTTTGTTCAAATCAATTCAAAAAATTATTTTATGATTGAATTGAACTTTAAGGCTAGTTAAATGATTGAATTGAGTTTTAAAGATAGTTAAATGAGCTTTAATGGAGGAGTTTTAAAGATATTTTTTTTTTTAAAAAAACTTCAATGAACCTTTAATGAAGAAGCTTTAACGGTGTTGAAGAAGATATTGTGTTGAACAAGACATTGTGTTGAGTTTTAATGATATTTAAAAAAAAAAAAAGTTTCAATGAAGCTTTAATGGTGTTGAGAAGAAGAAAGGGTGGGTTGGAGGGGAGAGAGGGGGAGGGGGTATTAGGTAATTTTAAAAAATAAATAAATATTAATTTTTTTCTTTAAAAAAATAAATAAATTATATATTAATTATTTATACGTGACAACTTTTTATTGGTCAAAAAAGTCAATTTTGAACCCTTTCAAGGCGCGTGTATACACGCAGAGGTCCAAAATGGTGTATTTGGAACGGAATAAAGAAGAATCGTGGGGTAATAGGTCGAATTCAAAGTTTAGGTGTCTTTTTAAAAATCTCGACCAACATCAGGGGAATAAATTAAAATGAGCGAAGAAAGTAATATGAAAGAAAAGCCAAATAATACTTTGCAGCTAAACAGTTTAGTTTAACGTTCGGACATGAATTCAGTATTTTATTTTATTTTAGAAAAATTGTATTTGAAGTTAAAGTTAAAAAATAGTATTTAAAAATTAATGTATGTTTAAATATGCATTTCAGGTGAAACAAAATTAGTTACGTGAGTAGGGAAAAAAATTCAAGTTATTCAAATTTTGAAAACTCATCTTCACAATAAAAATAATAATTACATATTTAATGTATTTTTACAAGTAAAGTTTAAAGAAAATAAAATATATTATCATGCAGTATCATGAAAAACCAAAAAAAAAAAAAAAAGTTCATCTCGAAAGGAGTCGAACCTTTTAACATAAATAAGAGTTATGATAGAAATGAGAACAATCGTGAGATAACCATAATTTGCCCTCTGTAGTCTATATAGTTCAGGACTTTTTTTTTTTTTTTTTTTTGGTAACCATAGTTCAGGACTTGCGCATGTGTTAAATTTTAATACCTAGAAGAGTGAAGAAAACATGTGAACATCGTCATGTTTTTTTTTTTCATGGTTTTATTATATGGTTCTTAATTAATTATTATTTATTATTTATATATTAAAAATTAATAATATTTAATAAAAAATAAAATAAATATTTATGACATATTCGCTTCACCTATTTCAATAGTAATTTTAATATTTCACTCCTAATTAATTACTTAAGTTATTTAATTATTAAAAAAATTAATAATATCTAATAAAAAGGTAAAATAGATAACAAAAGTGATAAATTAACTATTGATGTTTTAAATTAACTTGACATCTTATATGAAACTCATTTAAATCTTCTTCACAACTAATTTTTATAGCAATTTTGTTATATCATTTATAATAAATTATTATGAGTAATTTAAAACATGTTTGTTTCGCTACTTCAAACGTGATATTTGGTTGACTATCGAAATTATATATGTCGCTTAAATTGAAATAAAAAAAGTATTATAAATCACAATAATTACAAATTTAAATTATTTTTAAAAAATAATTGATTATCAATGCCACAAAAAATTGGACAAGAAGAGTATTATAAATTACAATAACTAATAGCTTAAAATAGTAAATTACAATGCCAAAACAATATCATAAATTACAATAGCTAATAACTTAAAATATTTAGAACATATTAAAAATATAATTAATTATCTAAATTTTATTTATGTCACATAAATTGAAACAAAAAATAACAAATATTAGCATGTGCCCTTCGAATCTTCGATATCCCGTAGGACTACAAGCTTTCACGCTGTAACTTACATGATACAACTCCAATTAAATAATGAAGGTGGAATATATGGCTGGAAGCATTAGCTAAAATTTAAATTAGGCCTACACAGGTCACAATGCGAGGACTTAACAAATGATAATTTTATTGGTCTATGACTAATTAGGATCTGCATTCCTAAACGGCATACTTTTACAGTAATTAAGGGGTGACTTTTTTAAAAATAAATTAAAATAGCCTCTTGGGTTGCAGTTTGCAGTCCATAGATTCACAGTGTTTATCTCGTGGCCAACGTTAAATATTTCAGTACTCATAGTTGTTATTCAAAGTCGCTATCTGTATTCATAATTGTTCATGAACTTTGAAATAGACATATGATCTTATAAGTATCTTATGATGGAAAAATAAATCAAAAATACATATTATAATATAATATAATATAAGAGTATTCCTCAATTCTCAGGGGTGCCTAGTCCACTAGGCTACTTAGACGATTGTTTAGGATCTCAAAATTATGGAGGTCCCATATTTTTATGTAAAAATAGTGTGTGTATATTGTAATCTTTTATTAGCATAAAAAATATAATTTTTTTTAAAGAAGGAAAATGTAAAATGATTTTTTACATGAAATCTTTTTTAGCATAAAAAAAGGAACACCTCATTATTATTATGATGATGTGACAGTTTAGGACGTGCGATATAAAAGAATTAGTTGAAAAAACATTGTTTTAATCTTAAATATCCCCTAATGCATAATAATTACTTTGACATTGATGATTTAAATTTATTTTCTAAATTAAAAGTGTTAATTAAAGGAATAGTAAAAGTAGAGAAGATAATAATATAATTGATATACACAGTCAGATCAATAAAACGACTTAATTTATTTTCAAATGCCTATATTGCTTACAAAATAATGTTGACAGTTCTATTACGCTTGCCTCAATCGAAAAAAGTTTTTCAAAATTAAAATTGATAAGTCTTACCTAAGATCAACAATGTTTCAAGAGAGACTGAATGTATTAGCTATATTGTCAATTGAAATGAATTATTAGAAAGTATTGATTATCAAAAAAGTTATTAGTAATTTTGCATCTCATTAGTATTTGTCTTTGAGAGACATTGCATTGATTATAAAAAAAAATATTAGTAATTTTGTATCTCATTAGTATTTGTCTTTGACAAACATTAACACATACGAGAGGTTTTTGAGAGAGCTTTCACCAAAAAAAAGAGAGAAAAAGTTTAGCGGTTGCAATTTTTACTCTTAGATCAACCAACTTCAAATTGCGTTTTCATTTAGTTCATTATCAGATCGAGCTAGAATTATTGATTGAGTGTTTCAAACATCTTGATGTTTGATGAATGACGGAGATCAAATTTGGAGGCCCGCAACATCCGATTTTGAGTCCCGAACAGTAGTTCCATTTTGGATGATTTCTCTTGATTTACTTTTGTTGGTATAGTTATTGTTTCTCCATATTTTGATCTTGTTGTGTGGTAATTTAAAGAATATTTGTAACCCACTTATTGTTATAATAGAGTGATTTGGATCTCTGTGATCTCATGTGTAACGACCTAAAAATTTGATGAAATATGTGAAATTTATGATTTTGTATGATTTGACTGTTTTACCCCTCTCCGTAGTTGCATTATAATATTTTTGGGGTGTGGGAGTGATTGGCATGATTTTCGATGCATTTTGGTATCATTTATGCATTATTGTGGTTTTTGATGGCTTTGAGAGCCTTATTTTGGACTTATGTGGATATCTTTTTATTCGTGCAACGAATGGCCAAATAGACTGCGACAACAACTCCGGAATATCGATTTTAGGCTAGGTAGACCTTTGGTTCGGGTCCTGGTGCACTCGAGCTCATTTTGACCTATTGATCGAAAAATTGAAAAATTGGAAATATGGGTGTGGGATCCATATTTAATCAAAATGAACTCAAATGAAAAATTCGACTTCGCTAGCAGATCCGAAATATCGATTTTAGGGTGTTAGCATATTTGGTATGATTTTACGGCTTTTAAATCTCATTTTGACCCTTGGTTTGGAAAATTGTGATTTTGGGTTTTGGGGGTCAACTTTGTGAAAATGATGTTTTTTTGAAAATCTGATATCGCATCCGGAACGTCGAATTTAGTATGGTTGCATAGTCCGTTTGCATGTATCGGATTCCGAACGAATTTCGGGCACCCCGTCGAAGTCCGATTGACCCAAAAAAATTATTATTGCAGAAAAATCTGCTATTTTAAACCCTAAAATAGTGTGGGAGCTTAAAATTAAAGTTTGTGAGAGGTTGAAAAGTTAGATTAACACCTTTTTTCTTGGTTTTATTACGGGTTAAAAGTAAGAATTCACTAATTTCTTAGTAATTTCTTGATTAATTTTTTAAAATCCCAAAAATCTTAGGGCTTGATTTTAAACCTCAATTTCACTTTTTTTTCACTTGAATATTATTTTTATCTTATAATTACTATTTTTTCATCAATTTAACCCTTAAAACAACTCCGATTCTTAATTTTAACTTGGATTTCTAAGATTTATCCGGTAAAACTTAAAAATAAATTTTCTTCAATTTGAACCTCATTTTTTACTCTATTTGACTTGGGTTTTCAGCTGTAGATTCTTAAAAATATGAAAAACATATTTTAGAAGTAATGCTCTGATTTTACCCTTCTTTTTTGAAAATCCGTTCCGGGTGTCTATTTTGACCCCAAACCAAAAGTAGCCAATATCGGTGTTGTTGATTTTATTTTGATGCGTAGATTACATATTTAATATTTTTAGTGGAGTTTGATATTATTTGTGAAAAGTAAGGTCGTGGGTTCGAAGTGTAGCGGATCGGTTTTGATTTTTGAGGTAGGTTATGTCTTAACTCTTTCAGACTAGCTCGGTAGTAAATGATGATACAAAATGCATGTTAAGGGTGAGAAATAATCATAAAAAATGTCTATTTATGTGTTGTGCCCATGTCGGGGCCTATATGTGATGTAATTATCGAAATTAAGTTATTCTGTGATATGTGTGACCGTGTGGGGGTCCCATGTGATATTGATAGCCTTGAATACATGTGAATAATTATATTGTGTTGTTAAAATGTGCAATGTGGTACCATTGGTGTATTGTGATTATATTCATACTTAATTGACATATGCGACATGTGAAAATTCATGGATGAACCAAAAATAATAAGTAGATATTGGCTCATGCAGTTGTGGAAATACTCATTGTGATTGGTTGTGAGTATTACATCTTCATATCATACTCATTCATGAAATATTAATACCACCGTGGCAACATCTGAGAAACATTGGCAACACCTAATAACACCTTTCCAAGGGATGTGCTAGAAAGAAAATATGATATATGTGGATTGTATATGGGTTGACAAACCTCCCATGGATCCTACATCGGGAAGGTTTAGCTCCGTAGGTGTATACGGAAATTGTTCGATGATTCTGGAGGTTGTGCAATGACCTCGTGCATCATCATCATCATATACATTGCACTTACTTTATTATGTTATGTTATGTTGTATTGGCATATTGACTTGTCATCTATGTATTTATCATATCTTCTTTTACTTGTATTTGATGATCTTGTATATGCATGTTCCCCCTTGTTCTTCTTATATGTGATATAATACGAACTTTTATTCTATCTTGGTGTGATGTTGCAATATATGAGAGATATATTAGAACTGTTAGTGCAAGCGGTGTGGACTACCGTTGTGGGACATTTTCTAATTGCAGGTGACGTGCCCTTAGTGTATCTTTTGTATGCTTTATTTACTATTTTTCTTGGTCGGCCTATGATACCTACTGAGTACAAGTGGACCGTACTCATGCCTACTGTGCCCTTTTAGTACAGGTCCTAGCTTGAGTGTGCCTCAGCTTGATTGACTCAGGCGATTGTTGGAGCTTCCAAGGTAGCGGTTGGACATTCATGTATCCGAAGTTCACCTCTATCTTTCTATAATAATTATGTCTTATTATTATTTGGAGACAATTATTATTCCTGTGTGGTTATTTTTCCGATGTTTTTGACTCTTGGATTGTATTAGTAGTTCATACACGATTGACACTTGGTTTTGGGCATAATTGGTATTTTGGATAAGTTCTTTTTGTATTGTTATAATTACTTATATGGTTTGGCTTCGTTTTAGAAGTCTTACCTTGGGATATTTTTGTCCATTTCTCTTTTCATATCAGTTTGGGTTATAGGCTTACTTGTCAGGGTACGTCGCAGCAAGTGCCATCATGATTCTTATTTTTAAGTCGTGACAAAATTGGTTTTAGAGCAGCCAAGTTTCATTGGTCTCAACGGTGTAAGAACGAGATATCTAATGTAGTCTCGTGGATCGATATGTTGAAGTCCGTATCAATCTTTGAGAGGCTATATGATGTCTTTAGGAAACCTTCCCCATTTACTTCCTTATCATGTGAATTCTTTCATATCTTGTGTTCTGAGTTGTGTTTCACTCTTTCTGTGCTAATGGTTTGGCTTATACTGCATATCAGTTGAGAGATGTTGTGAGAAATTAATGGATATCATTTGTCAGTTGAAGGCTTTTTGATGCTCCTGAGTTGTCATGGGATCAGTTCATTGATGCCTTTCTAGAGAGATTTGTGCCTTTCAGTTTGAGAGATCGTATGTGGGACGAGTTAGATTATTTGGAGTAGGGCTCCATGACAGTTACTGAGTATAAGGCACACGTCCATACCCTATCCAGATATTTTTAAGATATCATTTCCACTGAGTTTGAGAAGATTTAAAAGTTTATGAAGGGTTTAGTTATCTCTCTTCAGTTGGCTATGTCTTAGATGGTTGTGCTTGGAGCTCCTCTTTAGAGTATTGTGGATCACACTAAGATAACAGAGGGTATTGTTAGTGTATCTCAGGGAGGTTCCAAGAGGGTGCGCTGTTTTGGTAAGTTCAGGAATCAAACCTCTCGAGGTAGAGATTTTAAAGGTTCTCATGGATACCATGGTAGGCCAGTGTAGTTGACTTTATAGAGTTCATGTGGTGGGTCTTCTAGTTTCCCAGTTCATGGTGGCCGTTCGGGCTCAGTTGTACTTTCTCTTATTGAGACTGGTTGTAGAGGTTGCTATGTGTGTGATGAGATTGGACATGTGGCAAAGGACTGTCTTACCGTGTGTTTAGAGCTACTCCTATTTTAGTTGTAAGAGGTAGGGGTTCTACCAAAGGTGCAATAGGTAGAGATGGTAGAGCCCGTGTTGGCGATCGTAGGGCTACTCAGCCAGTTGGTAGTCGTGGATAGTGTTATGCTATACCAACTAGACCTGAGGTAGAGGCTTCTGATATGGTGATTACAAGTATCTTCTTCATTTATTTCAGACCTGCATTTGTATTATTTGATCCTAGATCAACTTTCTCCTATGTGTCTGTGTATTTTTCCTTGGGTTTTGATTCTGTTAGTGAGGCTCTTGCCATGCCTATTGGTGTATCTACTCTGGTAGGTAATTCTTTAGTGGTGAATTGTGCATACCGATCTTGTGTTGTAACTTTTGCTGGGCATGAGATTTTGATAAATTTGCTTGTATTAGATATGGTCGATTTTGATGTTATTTTAGGCATGAATTGGTTAGCTCCTTATTATGTTGTCTTAGATTATTTTGCTAAGACCGTGACATTAGCTTCGCCGGGTGTACCAAGGATAACTTAGAATAGTACACTTCATTCGGGTCCTAAGAGGGTCATATCTTATGTTCAGGATCGTAATTTGGTTGAGAGGGGATGTTTATCTTACTTGGCCTATATTCATGACACCAGTGTTATTTTGCCTTCTTCCTTAGATTTTGTCGTGTTGTCTGTGAGTTTATGGATGTATTCCCTACGGAATTGCCTGGTATGCCTCTGGATCAAGATATTGATTTTAGTATAGATGTTGAGCCAGACACCAAGCCCATTTCCATTCCTCCTTATAGGATGGCCCCAACAGAGTTGAAGGAACTGAAGGATCAGTTGCAAGAGTTGTTGGATAAGGGATTTATCCCACCTAGTATTTCACTTTGGGGTGCGGTGCGTCTGTCTTATTTGTGAAGAAAAAAGACAGGTCTATGCAGATGTGTATTGATTATCGACAGTTGAATAAGGTGATGGTTAAGAATAAGTATCCTCTTTCTCGCATCGATGATTTATTTGATTAGCTTCAGGGTGCTGCAGTGTTTTCGAAGATTGATTTGAGGTTCGGTTATCACCGGTTGAGGATTAGAACTTCGGATATTCCAAAAATAGCTTTTCAGACTCGATATGGTAATTATGAGTTCCTGGTCATGTCCTTTGGGCTGACCAATACCCCTGCCGCATTCATGGAGTTGATGAACCGGGTGTTTCGACCATATCTCGACTCCTTTGTTATCGTATTTATAGATGATATCTTGGTGTATTCCAAGAGTGAGGCTGAGCATGGGGAACATTTGTGGATTGTACTTTAAAGATTAAGGGATGATAAGTTGTATGCTAAGTTCTCTAAGTGCGAGTTTTGGTTGAAGTCTGTTTCTTTCTCAGGTCATGTGGCGACTAAGAAAGGTATTATAGTTGATCCATCCAAGGTTGCAGCGGTTTGTGATTGGGATAGATCTACTTTGCCCATCGAGATTCAGAGTTATGTTGTCTTAGCGTTATTATCGGTGTTTTGTTGAGGGTTTCTCTTTCTTTGTAGCTCTATTGACCAAGTTGACTCAGAAGAAGATTTCTTTTCAGTGGTTTGATGCTTGTGAGGCAAGCTTTCAAAAGCTCAAGGATTTATTGACTTCAGCTTCTATCTTGACTTTGCCCAAGGACAACGTAGGTTTTACAGTCTTTTGTAATGCTTCAGGTGTTAGGTTAGGTGTTGTGTTGATGCGGAAGGGAAAGGTAGTTTCTTATGTGTCTCATCAGTTAAAGCCTCATGAGAGAAATTATCCTACCCATGATTTACAGTTCTGCGCAGTTATGTTTGCTTTAAAGTTGTGGAGGCACTACTTGTAAGGATTTTATTGTGAGATCTTCTCAAATCATCGTAGCCTTCATTACTTCTTTACCCACGAGATCTTAATATGAGGCAGCGTCGTTGGCTTGAGTTGTTTAAGGATTATGACTTGACTATTCTTTATCTTTAGGGCAAGGCTAGTGTGGTTGCGGATGCCTTGAGCCAGAAGTCAACTAGCATGGGTATCTTGGCACATCTTTTGACCCAAGAGAGGCTTTTGGCCTTAGAGATTCAGTTTTTAGCCAACCAGATGGTTAGTCTTGATATTTCGACACTGGGGTATGTTTTGGCATTTGTGGAGGCTAGATCTTCTTTGATGGAATAGATTCGAGCTCATCAGTTTGACGGTGTTGAATTGAGGTTGATTTACAATAAGATGTTGAGTGAGGAGGCTAAGGAAGCCTCACTTGATTCAGATGGAGTTTTGAATATTGGGGGTTGAGTTTGTGTGCCAACAATGGTGATTGGATTAGGTTGATCTTGGAGGAGGCCAATTGTTCCAGATATTCTATCCATCCAGGTGTGACTAAGATGTGTCGTGATTTGAGACAACACTACTGGTGGGGTGGTATGAGGCGAGATATAGCGAATTTTATAGATCATTGCCTTTATTGCGAACAGGTGAAGTCCGAGCATATGAGACCTGGTGGATTGCTTCAGAGGTTGCCTATTCTTGAGTGGAAGTGGGAACGGATCACTATGGACTTTGTGACTGGTTTTCCTCGTACATCTCATAGTTCTGAAAGTGTTTGGGTCATTGTAGATCGATTGACCAAGTCAACTTATTTTATTTCGGTTCCGGTCTCATTCAGTGCTGAGAGGTTGGCCCGTATCTACATTCATGAGATTGTACGTCTGCATGGTATGCCGGTGTCCATTATTTCAGATTGAGGTTCTGTGTTCATATCTCACCTTTGAAAGACTTTTCAGGATGAGTTGGGTATAGGGCTGCATATCGGTCGGTTCGGTTCGGTTTTGAAAATTATCGGTTTTACTTATTCATTATCGGTTTGTATATATGCTAAACCGTTAAAGAACCGTTAAGATATTGGTTAATCGGTTATCGATTTATCGATTTTTCATTGTTATCGATTCGGTTATCGGGTTAACCATTAACATTAAACATTAAACATTAAAACTCTAAGTCACAAATTAATTTAAAACTGCTAGTACAAACAAAATAGAAAAATCCAAAGTTACAAGTCACATGCTCACAGAACACAACCAAATGAAGCAATAGATGGATAAGATAAAAAAAAATCAAGAATTATTACCAGATATTGCAATTTTGCAACAGAAAACTAGTTATTGATCAACTGCCGAATGTTCCATGCTGCAGTTTTACAAATAAAAAGGGTAGGTTCTCTGTACTCCAATAAATTAAGAAGGTGAAACAAAATCACCTCAGCCAAACAAAGACGAAGTCCATTAATTGCCAGACCTTACTTGTGGGGATTACACTAGGTATGTTATGTTCCTGGTGTTGGTCACACACTTCAACATCTTCCAATTCACTGAATCTACATTTCATCTCCAAAGTTGGTCAACAGTATCTAAAAGCTTGTAATCCCTGCATTGAAACTCACTTCAGCTTCTATATATTAGCTTCCCTACCATGATACTGCAACTAGTTTCTTTCCAGCAAAGAATTTAATGTAAAATTATCCTAGCACACCAAAAGCTTCATAATATGTGCATGGATTCTACTATCCTTTTCCCCAGTTTGCATTTAATCCCTCTCTCCATCAGCTCCACACATTTTGGACAGTAGGAGAGGTAGATGAACCAGAAAAGTTCAATAAAGGTTCAGACATATAGTAAGTAAAATTTCTGCTATCATGTCAATTTTGTTCGTGCTGCAGTTATCCTCAGTAAAAACATTAACTTAACCGGTAGACAATGATATAAAATCATTGTCCAGGAAACAACAGAACTTCTAAGAGGTCTGGTGGTGAGTAGCGAATAGACTCTAAGTCGAATTTTTGGCTCAATTCATTCAACCACACACACCTGCAGGAGCACTACCAGTACCAACATCATATTCACAATACTGCAAGACACAAAGAGTACATGGAAAAAAATTGAAGATGGAGAAGAAAACTTCTAAGAATAAGATCGAGGCTTCGAGCAAAGGAAAAAACTCAATTTGTTTACAAAAAATGAACAAAATGAAGTAATTATCAATACCCATTAACCTAAACTATCAGAAACTTGAGAAAAACCCCATAATTCACACACCAGCAAACAAATCAACAAAAATTCCTAAACCGTAAAAATTCAATTATGATAACTCCAATTCACAAAACCCCAAATTAATCACCACAAAAAAAAGTCAACACTTTCAGTCCAAAATACTTCAAAAAAAAATAACTAACATAGACATACACCAAAAACTTCAAATCACAATGAACATAAATTATTACCTGTGAGCGCAACAACAACAACCAAGCAGCAAATCATCTTTGGACGCCTCTAATCTCTTGAGTTTTTAGTAAATGTTGAGCTTGACCCTTGAATATCTTCAGTTTTCAGCAAATCGTCTTTGGGTCTACTAATATTAATTATTATCGGTTTGAGAGACAGAGATAGTGAGCGACTGAGAGGCGTAGCGACTGATTTCTGAAATCAGAAATGATATTCACTTTGAGAGAGTGAGCGAGTGACTGTGTCTACTGATATTATCGAACTTTGAGAGAAAGGCGGAATGACAGAGTGAGAGGCGGAGATAAAATTGAAATATGATATCAGATATGTGAAATTGTGAATCCTTTTCTCCCTAGGTTAAGTATTATGATGGTGGGCTGGGCTTGGGATTTGAGAAATGGGGTTTAAATATTTAATTTATAAATTTGTTGGGCCTTGGGAAGTTGGGAAATGTAATTATAATGGACATTACATATTTAACTATCGGGTTATCGGGTGGCCCGATATAAAATTTAGAAAAACCGCCACTCGAACCGATAACCCGTTAATAAAATAACGAAAACCGACAACCGACCCGATAAGGTAAAGAACTGAACCGTTAAACCGATAAACAAATTATCGGTTCGGGTTAACGATTTGAACCGAAATTTGCACAGCCCTAGTTGGGTACTTTGGTTAATCTTAGCGTAGCATTTCACCCCAGACTGATGGCCAGTCAGAGTGAACTATTCAGGTTTTAGAGGATATGCTCAGCGTATGTGTGATGAATTTTGGTGGCCAGTGGGAGCAGCATTTGGCTTTAGCAGAGTTTGCATATAATAATAGCTACTATTCCAGTATTGATATGGCTTCTTTTGAGGCATTGTATGGTATGCGTTGTCGTTCCCCAGTAGGTTGGTTCGATGTTTCAATGGTGAGACCTTAAGGTAGGACTTGCTTCGTAAGTCATTCGATAGAGTTCGGGTCATCCAGGATAGACTTAGATCTGCTCAAAGTAGGCAGAAGTGTTATACTAACAGTAGACTTCGTGCCTTGAGATTTGATGTTGGTGATCTTGTTTTCCTTCAAGTTTCACCCATGAAGGGTGTGATGAGGTTTGGGAAGAGGGGCAAGCTTAGGCCCAGGTATATTGGTCCATTTGAGATTCTTCGGACTGTTGGTGATGTGGCATATGAGTTGGCTTTGCCCCTTGATCTATCAACTGTTCATCCAGTTTTTCATGTTTCTATGCTTCGTTGTTATATTCCAGATGAGTCTCATGTCATTCATTGGGAGTCAGTTCAGTTAGATGAGCGGTTATCTTTTGTTGAGGAGCCAGTCTTCATTCTTTTGGCTAGAGATATTAGGCGGTTGCACTCTAGAGTTATCCCTGTGATTAAGGTTCAGTGGCGACATCGACCTGTAGATGAAGCTACTTGGGAGGTCGAGTCTGATATGCGTAGTTCTTATCCCCAGCTCTTTGTCGATTAAGGTATTTCTTTTGCCTTAGTGTTAGGTCGAACTAGATTTTTAGTGGTGGATGATGTAACGATCTAAAAATTTGATGAAATATGTGAAATTTATGATTTTGTATGATTTGACTGTTTTACTCCTCCCCGTAGTTGGATTATGGTATTTCTGGCGTGTGGGAGTGATTGACATAATTTTCAATGCATTTTGGTATCATTTATGCAATATTGTGGTTTTTGATGGTTTCGAGAGCCTTAATTTGGACTTATTTGGATGTCTTTTTATCCATGCAGATGGTCAAACGGAATGGTCAAACAGCTCTGAAATATCGATTTTAGGCTAGATAGACCTTTGATTCGGGTCCCGGTGCACCCGAGCTTATTTCGATCTATTGATTGAAAAGTTGAAAAAATAGAAATATGGGTGCGGGACCCATATTTGATCGAAAATGACCTCGTATGGAAAATTCAACTTCGCCAGCAGATCCAAAATTTTGATTTTAGGGTTTTAGCATGTTTGGTATGATTTTACGACTTTTAAATCACTTTGACCCTCGATTTGGAAAATTATGATTTCAGATTATGGGGGTCAACTTTGTAAAAATGATATTTTTTGAAAATTTTATATCTCCATTGCATTCGAAACGTCGAAGTTAGTATGGTTGCATAGTTCGTTTACATGTATCGAATTTCGAACGAATTCCGGGCACCCCGTCAAAGTCCGATTGACCAAAAAAATTGTTATTGTACCCTTTTTGTTCCATTTTGCTCATTTTCATCTTGGCTCTTGGAAGTTAAACCTTAAAAGAGTGTGGGAGTTTAAAAGTAAAGTTTGTGAGAGCTTGAAAAGCTAGATTAACACCTTTTTCTTGGTTTTATTACGGATTAAAGGTAATAATTCACCATTTTCTTGACAATTTCTTGATTAATTTCTCAAAACCTCAAAAATTTTAAGGCTTGATTTTAAATCCCAATTTCACTTCTTTTCACTTGAATAATATTTTTATCTTATCATTACTAGTTTTTCATCAATTTAACCCTTAAAATAACTTCGATTCTTGATTTTAATCCGAATTTCCAAGATTTTACCGGTAAAACTTAAAATAGTTTTTCTTCAATTTGAACCTCATTTTTTTACTCGGTTTGACTTGAGTTTTCAGCTGTAGATTCCTAAAAATATGGAAAATATGTTTTTAATGTAAAGTTCTAATTTTGCATTTCTTTTTCGAAAACTCATTTCGGGGGTCCGTTTTGACCTCAAACCAAAAGTAGTCAATATGGGTATTGTTGGTTTTGTTTTGGCGTGTAGATTCCATATTTGATATTTTAGTAGAGTTTGAGATTGTTCGTGAGAAGTAAGGTCGTGGGTTCAAAGTGTAGCGGACCGATTTTTGTTTTTGAGGTAGGTTATGTCTTAACTCTTTGTAATACCCCGTACTTCTACCTAGCTTAAAATTGTCCCAGAACTATTAAAGACTTGTTTCAAAGGTGAATCCACTTTTATACATGTGGTATTTTTAATATTTTCACTTTTTATCATGTGGAAAATTGAATAATCTTTCCATCGATACCAATTCACCCAAATCCAACACCCGGGCAAAAAGTTAAAGCCTTTTTAGTAAGGCAGTATGCTAGCTGAGCCATCAATGCGTTGCGGAGCAGGAAACAATGGAAATCGTCAAAATCCAGTGAGCCTCCGCGATTATGGCGCGTCCCGCCAGAGCTCAAATTCAGAATTTTCCTTTTTCCAGAGTCTCAGTGCTATGTCTCCGCGTCGCACCAAACTTTCAGGTCACAAATAAAGTGGCAACGCGATAGCCCCGTGTCGCGCCACCATGTAGATTCCCAATTGTCCAGTTCCAGTGACTTGGCGCGATAGTGGCGCGTCGCGCCAAGGATGAAAATAATTTTTTTTTTACAAAATTAAAATACGCGTCCAAGGGTTAAAAGGGTCAATTTCTCACCCCTATATATACCCAATAACATGTGATTCAGCCATAATTCACCCAAAATGTATTGTTTCTCTCAAGATCAAGCGAGGGTTTTCAATTGGGAATTCAAATCTAAGACTCAAATTTAAGAATCTCTCAGTCAATCTTCATAGTATCAAGAACTAAGGTATGCACAATGTTGATTCATGGACTCCTTTCGTCCATGAAGCTCAAGAACCCTATTTTAAACTATATGTCATGATTTTCTTGTTTTGAATTGATTTTGCTCATGTTGTTATTGTTGTACGATTGTCAAGATTGTATATTTATCATGTTTTCACGAAACTATGTTAGTATAGGGTTGAAATTCATGCAATTGAGTTAAATTTTGGAACCATGTGGTATTAAATTGATGATCATACCTATGCTCTATGTGTGCATGCAAGGTGTTTGATAATATGCCTCAATGAATAAATAATGATCAAGTACCTAGTTTTCATGTGTCGAGATTATGTCATGTCTCTTAAGTTATGATATACCTATTTGATTAAGATGATTCCCATGCTAAACCTATGCATTATGATTGTTTGATGGGATGTTCATAAGATTTGAAGAATGAAATTATGCCATGTTTATACGAATTACTATCCATGTACAACGTTATAATAATTATGTACTTCATGAAATTCCCAACTATGAAATTATGAATTGTTGATATTGGTCATGTGATCAAAAGTGTCAAGCCTTGTCAGTTTCATTCTATCGAGTCCTGGGGGTACTTGTAACCAAAAAAAATATAGGTGTGTGTCTAACTTTAGTTTCATGTTTTCACGATATCCTTAGTCAAGCCATGATCCATAGAACTCAGTCAGTCATGTGACTCAGGAAAACTTAGTAATATAGTAATCTCAGTACTATTCCGCCAGTCAACAAAATTCAGTAAATCAGTCCAGTTCAGTTCAGTAATCCATGTTTAGCGTCTATTCAGATGGGAGTAGAAATTAGCACCGAGTGAACCCAAGGATGTGAACACACACTGTCAGATGAGGGTGTGATTCTTAGAAGTCATCCTTACATTTCAAAACTATGTAGCCAGCATAGGTTGAGACATCAACACTGCCAGATGAGGGTTGATGAGGTGGATAAGCACTGTCAGATGAGGTCCCCACCATTCTCTTTTAGGGACACTGTCAGATGAGGTTCACTTACTGTTTTTCCTTACCAGTAGCGCGGTATTGACACCCTTATAATTGGGGTTATAGATTGGACCCCAACTCAACCATAATGACATATTAGGGGCATGTTGGTTAGATAACTACTTTCCACAGTTTCAGTTACAGAATCAGAACTATCAGATACAGTCATCCTGTCTCAGTAATAGAACTCAGATAGTTCTACAGAATTCAGGACTCTTAAATATAGTCAACTCAGATACAGTACGGAACTCAACTAGTTCCATCAGTATCAGGACTGTCAAATACAGTCACTAATGTTATCGGTACTCATACTCAGTAATCATGTTATCACAGACTCAGTTAATAGTATATTAATAATAAGAACTTCATGTTATCAGTATTAAGTTTCAAAACTATTCGATACCGTCAACCAGACCAGTTTTTCATAATCAGAACTGTCAAAAATAGTCTTTCTCTATCAGTCTCTCAGTATTCAATAGACTCAGTCATTCAGTATTCCAGTATTATTACTCAGATATCAGTAAATCCATGTTATCAGAATTCACGAGTCAGTGTTATCACTAATTCAGTTACAATCTCTTATTCATGCATGTATTCTCATGTTCATGTTATTCAGTCAGTTAGTATAGTTCATGCATATGAACCATTGCATTTAACCTACCTCACTTGCATACTAGCACATTCAATGTACTGACATATTTGTGCGATGGTGTTTTATACCATAGGTTTAGAAGCACGAGCTTCCGAGCATCCTTAGTAGATCAGACGTTCAACATCCAGACTTACAGTAAGTCCTCATCATTCGAGGATAATATGATTATTTTATTACTTTATTATTTCAATAGTTTAGATTTAGTTGGGGACATGTCCCATCAACTCTACAGTTTTCAGACAGTTTAGAGGCTTTCAGACTACAATATATTTCAGAAAGTTTATCTCAGTTTTGGGTATTATCATACCCCACTACAGACATTATATTATATTCAGTATTAGTTCAGTTTTGAACCTTATGGCTTTATAACTTATATTCTGCATATTTATAATGTATTATTCAGTGCTCAGTTACAGATATCAGTCATGGGTTAGCTTGTGGTCCTTTGGGGTCATGAGCACCGTGTAGCATTCCGGGTACTAGATTTGGGGTGTTACAAACTTGGTATCAGAGCTAGGTTTCAACAGTGTCCTAGAAAGTCTAAAAAGCCGCATCTAGTAGAGTCTTGTGCATGGGTGTGTTGTGCACCACACTTATGTGCAGGAGGCTATGAAATATTTTAGGAACAGTTTCCCTTCTTTCATGTTTCAGATCGTGCTATAGAAAGATTCTCTAAAAAATTTATGTAGGTTCTCATCATGCTCTACTCATGTCAACACCACCTTACTTTCAAGATAACAAAAATAGTGAAGCTCAAGGTCGTAGGGGTAGGGCTTTCTCAGACAGTCCCCGCATACAGTTATGGGATTGCCCACAGGCTCAAATGTATCCCATCAGTTTTGTTATGTTCCAAAGTTGTTCAAATCTTATTCATGATCAAGAGAACTCATTCGCGAACCCAAAAATGATTTATGCCATCAGATCCCTTCTCAAAATCCTATGATAGTATGTGACCTAGAGTTAGAAGCATGAACCTAGGAGTTTAGAAGTAGTAGAGTAGGGATAACATTATCCAAATTAAGCAGATTATGTATTCATGAGAATAGTTGTACTATGGTAGACCAATAGGTTTGAACAGTGCAAGCAAGAATTTAAAAGTATTGATCTAAAATTAAGTATGAAGGTATGGATGTGAATTAGGAGATGCAATATTAGTAGTATATTAAGAAACAGAAGCAGATAATGTATTTAGTAAGGTAAGCATGTGTCATGCAGAGTGTAAGTATGTGATGATGATTACAGTTTAGTTCAGAGTTTAGTAAAGTGTTCACAGACTTATGATGATGGCTTAAAGCTAAGGTGGAGATGATAGATCAAGTGATTGAGTAGGCTCTCAGATCCTAGTAGTAGTGTCAGTACGTAAAGAAAAGTAGTAAGAGAAGATAATTCTCGACTTATCCTTATCTCAGTGTAAAGTTTGGTACTTTAGTCAGCATGATGCCTATGTATGATTCACATCTCAGTTTCATGAATAAAGCTTATGTTTACACGTATTCCATAGAATCGTGTGCGCTCTCAGTTCCCAGCATAGGGAGTTCAGTTCTAGTTCACCCAGTGTTACGAATCATGTCTCATGAATTTAAAAATTTCAGAGTCAGGTCATGTAGATCATGACTCATGTACACATATCATGCTTTACAGTATACTCAGCTTTCATGGCTCAAGCTACGCCTTTACTGATCAGTTAAATTTAGACTATGTTATGCATATTCTCAGTTCAAACCTTTTTGGTAAATCCATGCTGTTGATATTCTATTCCTCAAGTATCAGTCATGTGTTAAGTTCAGTCAGAATCCATTCATATTTCAGGTCTTTCTAATTTAACCCTTCAATAAGCTCTCTTTGTGAAGACAGTGTAGTAATGAGCAATTTCTTGGATGGGAGAGAGTAAATGTTACATGTTAAGAGAATATTACTGCATGGTTGTTGTACACAAAGGTGTAGTTATAAAGATAGGCTTGAATATCATGTTAGTGTGCAAGTAAACGGCTAGCAAGATGTTGTATTTAGAAGTTGGGAAAGTTTAGAGTATGAGTGTGTATTTAGATCTTTGACTTATGTCATCCCCCATCGTGTAACTATCAAAATTCAGTTCCATCTTAGTTACAATTTCAGTATTCAGTACTCAGTAATCAGTGTTCAGTCTCAGAATTCAGTATCTCAGTACTAGTCTAAACCTTAGTTATTAGAAACCAGTATTCAGTCCCAGCTACAATCTTAGTTACAGTTACAGTCTCAATTACCGTCTTATCTATAATCTCAGTCCCAGTCGTAGTTCAGTAATCAGGTCGGTAACTCAGTTCAGTTTTGGGTTTACTCGACCATAGCGTACAGTTATCAGCTACTCAATTGTCAGCCTTCCAGTACCTCAGTTTACAAGACTATTTTAGAAGCCTATTGTACTCTTGGTGTTGCATTCTCAAATAATACAATTACCCTCAGTTCATGCTCAGTATCTCATGTCAACCAGTCAGTCCTTATCTCCTATGTAAAATGCTCTGTAGTTGCAGTCCAGTTATTCAAGACTAAGTATAGTTCAGTCTTACACGCCCAGTATTCAGCTATCAGCTATCCAGTTAATCAGATAAGTTAGTGTATTTATGCACTCGTGCTCAACACCCATGTGAATCTTTTTAGTAGCCTCAGTTGCAGTGCAAGAGACTTAGTCATTTCATCTTAAATGGTGTTTATAGGCCTTAACCCATCTTACGGAACTTTAGCCATGTGATGATTTTCTTATTCAGCTGTCTTGTTTAGACAAGGCCAAGATTTCCTTTATGCCCTAAAGCCACTAGAACTCTATAAAAAGAGCGTTAAAGAAAGGCTCTAGTCGACCATAAGTTTTTATCATGAGCTAGTCCGTAAAACCAGAAAGTCAGTCTATCAGTCAGAAGGATAAGTTTGCATGGTTTGGGTTTCCGTCCCTTTTATCTAGACATACCATCTTAAGCCTCATGAATGTATCCATTAAAACATGAACTAACTAGACAGTTGCGAGATCAGCTCAGTTCATGTATTATGTCTCAGTTTCAGATCCCAATATTCAGTCACGATTCAGTTCATAGGTCCCCTGTGCATCGTCCCAGTTTTCCTCAGTATCTCAGTCAAGTCAGTATTCTTCTAGGGATATAATATCCCAAGGGGGAGATGCTCTATAACCCCCGAGCTATCATGCCCTAAACTCTCTAATTTCTCTTCACGTAACGAATCCACTTTAGAGTAGTGGGTACCCATAGGTTAACCCTCATGATATTCAGCTTATGTATCAAGTTCCAGACCCAGTTATGTTCTCATATTTCTGCTCATTCATATTTAGTAATTAAGCTTAGAATCAACCCAAGGTAATAACTTTTCTTAAGTTTGTTCGGTTTTATGTTCATGTTTCAGTTAAAAATGTGGTATTCAGTTCCATGCTTAGTTTTTATTTCAAACTTGGTATCGTTACCCTAACATGTTTAGTCGCATTTTCATTAGTCAGTTCAATCATGTATTCACACATCAGATATGCGTGATCATCTTATCAGTACTCTCGGTCATGCATTCATATATCAGCTCAGTCATAAAATCATGCATCAGATATGCATGCTCAATATGAATCTCAGTAATGTCAGTCAGGTAGTCATGTTTCAGTTGTTCATGTTCAGTATGTACTTCAGCTTATTGTTTCTCCCATCTAAATCAGTCTCATTCGAGGACGAATATTCCCAAAGGGGAGATATTGTAATACCCCGTACTTCTACCTAGCTTAAAATCATCCCAAAAATGTTAAAAACTTGTTTCAAAGATGAATAAATTTTTATACATGTGGTATTTTCAAGGTTTTCACTTTTTATCATGTGGAAAATTGAATAATCTTTCCATCGATACCAAATTCACCTAGATTCGACACCCGAGCGAAAAGTTAGAGCCTTTTTAGTAAGGCAGTGGGCCACCTGAGCCATCAACGCATCGCGAAGCAGGACAAAATAGCAATCGTCAAAATTCAGTGAGCCTCAGCGATTATAGCGCATCACGCTAGAGCTCAAATTCATAATTATGTACTTCATGAAATTCCCAACTATGAAATTATGAATTATTGATATTGGTCATGTGATCAAAAGTGTCAAGCCTTGTCAGTTTCATTCTATTGAGTCCTGGGGGTACTTGTACCCGAAAAAATATAGGTGTGTGTCTAGCTTTAGTATCATGTTTTCACGATATCCTCAGTCAAGCCATGATCCATAGAACTCAGTCAGTCATGTGACTCGGGAAAACTCAGTAATACAATAATCTCAGTAGTATTTCGTCAGTCAACGAAACTCAGTAAATCAGTCCAATTCAGTTCAGTAATCCATGTTTAGTGTCTATTCAGTTGGGAGTAGAAATTAGCACCGAGTGAACCCAAGGATAGGAACACACACTGTCAGATGGGGGTGTGATTCTTAGAAGTCATCCTTGCGTTCCAGAACTATGTAGCCAGCATAGGTTGAGACATCAACACTATCAGATGGGGATTGATGAGGTGGATAAGCACTGTCAGATGAGGGCCCCACCATTCTCTTTTGGGGACACTGCCAGATGAGGGTCACTCACAGCTTATCCTTGCCAGTGGCGTGGTATTGACACCCTTTCAATTGGGGTTACAGATTGGACCCCAACTCAGCCATGATGACGTATTAAGGGCATGTTAGTTAGATAACTACTTCCCACAGTATCAGTTATAGAATCAAGACTGTCAGATACAGTCATTAAGATTTAGTAATAGAACTCATATAGTTATACAAAATTTAGGACTGTTAGATACAGTCAACTCAGATATAGTACGGAACTCAGCTAGTTCCTTCAGTATCAGAACTGTCAGATATGGTCACTCATGTTATCAGTACTCATACTCAGTAATCGTGTTATCACGAACTCAGTTAATAGTATATTAATTATATGAACTTCATGTTATCAGTATTCGGTTTCAGGACTGTCCGATAACAGTCAACCAGACTAGTTCTTCATAATCAGAACTGTCAGAAACAGTCTTTCCTCTATCAGTAAAATAACATCAGTCTCTCAGTATTTAGTAGACTCCGTCATTCATTATTATAGTATTAGTACTCAGATATCAGTAAATCCGTATTATCAGAATTCATGAGTCATTGTTATCATGAATTCTGTTACAGTCTCTTATTCATGCATGTATTCTCATGTTCATGTTATTCAGTTAGTTAGTATTATTCATGCATATGAACCATTACATTCAGCCTACCTTACTTACATACTAGTACATTTAACGTACTGATGCATTTGTGCTATGGTATTTTATACCATAGGTTTAGAAGCACGAGCTCCCGAGCATCCTTAGTAGATCAGAAGTTCAGCAGCCAGACTTATAGTGAGTCCTCATCATTTGAGGATAACATGATTATTTTATTACTTTATTATTTTAATAGTTTGGAGTTAGTTGGGGACATGTCCCATCAACTCCACAGTTTTCAAATAATTTAGAGGCTTTCAGACTACAACATATTTCAGATAGTTTATCTCAGTTTTGGGTATTGTCATACCCCACTACAAACATTGTATTATATTTAGTATTAGTTAAGTTTTGAACCTTATGTCCTTACAGCTTATATTTCGCATATTTACAATGTATTATTCATTTCTCAGTTACAAATATTAGTCTTGGGTTAGCTTGTGGTCCTTCGGAGTCATGAGCACCGTGTAGCATTCCAGGTACCATATTCGGGAAATGTTACACTCTTTTAGACCGGTTTGGATAGTAAATAATGATACGAAATGCATGTTAAGGGTGGGAACTAATTATGAAAAATGACTATTTATGTGTTGTGCCTGTGTGGGGGCCTATATGTGATGTAATTGTCAAAATTGAGTTATTATGTGCTATATGTGATCGTGTGGGGTCCTATGTGATATTGATAGCCTTGAATACATGTGAATAATTGTATTGTGTTGTTAAAATACGTAATGTGGTACCATTGGTGTATTGTGATTATATTCATACTTTATTGGCATATGAGACATGTGGAAATTCATGGATAAAATAAAAATAAAGAATGAATATTGGCTTATGTGGTTGTGGAAATACTCATTGTGATTGGCTGTGAGCATTACATCTTCATATCATACTCATTCCTGAAACATTAGTACCACCGTGGCAACATCTGAGAAACACTGGCAACACCTGATAACACCTTTTCGAGGGATATGCCAAAAAGTATATATGATATTTGTGGATTGTATACGGGTTGATGAACCCCCCATGGGTCCTACGTCAGGAAACTTTAGCTCCGTAGGTGTATACAGGGATTGTGAGACGATCTCGGAGGCTATGCGACGACCTCGTGCATCATCATCATCATCATCATCATATACATTGCATTTACTTTATTGTGTTATGTTGTGTTGTATTGGCATATTGACTTGTCATCTATGTATTTGTCGTATCTTTTTTTACCTGTATTTAATGATCTTGTAAATGCATGTTCCCCCTTGTTCTTCTTATATGTGATATAATACGAACTTTTGTTCTATCTTGGTGTGATGTTGCAATATATGTAAGATATGTTAGAACTGTTAGTGCAGGCATTGTGGGCTACCATTGTGGGACATTTTATGATTGCAGGTGACGTGCCATTAGTGTATATTTTGTATGTTTTATTTACTACTTTGCTTGGTCGGTCTATGATACCTACTGAGTACAAGTGAACCATACTCATGCCTACTGCGCCCTTTTGATGCAGGTCCTAGCTCTAGTGCGCCTCAACTTGATTGACTCGGGTGATTGTTGGAGCTTCCAAGGTAGCGGTTGGACATTCATGCGTCCGAAGTTCATCTCTATCTTTCTATAGTAGTTATGTCTTATTAATATTCAGAAACAGTTATTATTCCTTTGTGGTTATTTTTTCGATGTATTTGACTCTTGGATTGTATTAGTAGTTCATACACTATTGACACTTAGTTTTGGGCATGATTGGTATTTTGAATAAGTTTTTTTTGTATTGTTATGATTACTTATATGGTTCAACTTCGTTCTAGAAGACTTATCTTGGGATATTTCTGTCTATTTCTCTTTTCGTATTAGTTTGGGTGATAGGCTTACTTGTCAAGGTACACCTCGACAAGTGCCATCATGACTCTCGTTTTTGGGTCGTAACATCATGGTACTTATCTTTGATTAGAAGAATTTTGTCACGTTAAATTTGATTTTCTTTACTTTCTTTATTTTGATATGTACCACTTTCTGTCATAACAGATAAGGCTCCTCATTGGAGTTTTGCCTTAGACCCTTGATATGATTGAGATGCCCGCAACTCATTCTTTTAAAACAAGAGTGACTGAATTTGAAGCATATTTTTTTAATTAAAATATTTGAAGCACATGAAGGTCAAGTCATTTAATTTTTTTGTTTAATTCAAATGATACTTTCTTATTTAATATAAATTTATATGTTTTGGAAATACATAACACTGATATTTCTTGCCAAATTATCTAAAAAGGTATAAAAATAAGTCATCTATGTTTTAGTTCAATTCGAATGTTAATTCCTTAATTCCAAAGAAATTTATATATTTTCATAAATATTTTCAAAGATGTAAGCAACAATTCTTCCAGAAAAAATATCTAAACTTATTTGAGCATTTTGTAGTCAAACAAAAATATTAATCATGTCATATAAAGAAATTGTTGGAAGCAATAATATCTTTTGTGATTTAACATCTAATATATATATATTTTTTATTTTTCTTCCGGTGTTCGATACCCATATTAGAATCCAACTAATTCAAATTTGTGCCGCGTAGAGCCCCATTCGGGAAGAAGCGCTCCCTAACAGAGTTTTCTCCCTAACATATCATTTAAGTAGTATACATTGTTCCTTTAAATAACTTTTCAGGTTATTTTTATCTGTCATGCATGTTATATTTCAATGCTGGATGCATACACACATAAAGTGAGAAAAAGTACGTGTAAAATATTTAGCGTGTTGTAATTAATTATAAAGGTGATTATTGTAGATGTTCATGATTTTTAGGTGTAAATCTTTTTTTAAGTGTATTAATTTCTACACCTTCACCACCTCCTCATTGATCATTCACTTTCCATATTCTTCTCCACCTTGTCATGGATTAATGTCATGTGTATGACACCTTTTGAAGTTTGTTCATGTAATACTATAAATAGAGATCTTGATGAAGATATTGTACACACTAGAAAGAAAGAAAAAACTTATCTTATATTGTTCTCTTGTTATCTTGTTCTATATTATTTTTATTATTCTTTACTTGCGATTCTTGTTCTTAATATTGAAATATGTTATCAACATGAAGTATTAAGTAGGGGTGGGCATGGTATGGTATATACCAAATACCATACTGAAATTGAAATTTTTTATACCGCGGTATGGATGTTATGGTATTTGGTAGGAGTTTTAAATTATTATGGTATTTGGTACGGTATTTGGTATTTATGCAATAAATACCGAAATATCGTATACCGTACCAAAGTTTTTTAATAATATGTAAAACCCAAATATATTATATTTAATATTATTAAATATATTTATATGTCATTCATTAGACAATTGAACATAAAAGTAACTTTTATTCATAAATAAATTTTTTGGGAAGCTTATTATTCCAAAGTACTATGCTTAAGTTTAGGTAATGTTGTTCAGAGTTTGCATCTTGAATTACTCAATCGTGATTGAAATATTCTTTTTGTGTAGATGATTAACAAAGATAGTTGTTAGTCTGATATGATTGAGATGTTTTTAAGTTTTTAAGTTGTAGTTTTTTTATATGAATATATGTAAATAGAAATCAAATAAAGTATGGTTACCGAATTACCGTACCGTAAAATACTGAAATCGAATTTAAAAATACCGACCCATACCAAACTAATTTGGTATGGTAATGATATTCTTCTTTTAGATACCGAAAATTGAAGTTACCGTACCAAAATTTAAAATACTGTACCATACCATACTATGCCCACCCCTAGTCTTAAGGTATGATTAAGATTTACTTATTTTTATTCTAGTACCTCATTTTTATCGTTGTACTTACTTGTTGCTTACTGTTGTTGCTCCCATGTATCTTGGTTCTGCATTTCTTTTATTTGATTTATGGCTGCAACAGTGAAACAATAATATTGTCTTTTTGGTTGGCAGGAAGCAACCTAATACTTTAACATACTTAAATGATTTTGTTTGCTATGAAAATTCATATATAGGATGTTTTATTAATTAAGTTTGTTTTTACACTTGTGTAATGATCATAAATTTTCTTCAATATATTTTAAAATATAAAGACTGATATATATATATATATATATATGAACTTTTAGTTTACAAGTTTGCAGTAACTAATTTTTGCAAAAGTTTTCATTAATAACTAAGGTTATCATTTTGATTTTGTTTTGACTAAAGTAATTTTCTTTTCTTTCACTTACATTGATTGATATTTTTTGAAATAAGACCATTGTTACTGTTTTTTCTTACCCAACCTAATATTTTTTTTATAGTTTTCAACATGTCGAATTTATTAAAGTTTGAGTTTGTGACACTTGATATCTTCGAAAAAAATTACCTGTAATGGATTCTCGATGTTGAAATTCACCTAGCTACTAAGGGTCTTAATGCTACTATTACCTCAGATAATGCGCATCGAGTCAGGACAAGAGCAATGTTATGATTTTTCTTCGTCATCATTTGAATGAAGGATTAAATGTTGAATACTTGACAGTGAAAGATCCACTAGAATTGTTGATTGATTTAAGGGAAGGTATGACCACCTAAAATTCACAGTACTGCCTCGATTTCATTATGAGTGGACACACTTACGATTTAAATTTTTTAAAGTCATTGTTCAATAATTCTACTGTATTCGAGATTGTTTACCAATTGATTATGTGGGAAAACCATAAATGATAAGGACATGGTGGAAAAAATATTACTTTTCATGCCTCAAATGTGATATTGCAGCAACAATACCGTAAAAAGGGCTTTCAAAAGTATTTTGAATTGATCTCATGCCGTCTGGTGGCCGAGCAACATAATGTCCTTTTGATGAAAAATCATGAAGTTCGTCCCAATGAATCTTCTCCATCACTAGAAGAAAATGGGGTATAAAAACATGGCCAGCCTGAAAGATGAAAAAATTGGGATCATAATAATATATGTGGGCGTGACAATGACAAGAGACGATATTATAATTATCATGGTGGTGGTAATCAGAAAAGAGAGAATCAAACGGGTCCTTCAAATAATCCTTCAAGATACAATTTTCATCACTGTGACATGAAAAACCATTAAAAGAATAAATGTGGGGCGCCTAGGCATTTTTCTAGGCTTTGTCAAGATTCTTTTAAAAGAAAGAAAATGAAGATGAAAACTCTTCTAATGCCCGAATGGAGTCACACTTGACTTTCAAAAATAATGATGAGGCAGGACCTTCGCAATAATATAATGACAATGATAAGACAAACTTGATTTTGAAAGATGATGATTTTAATGACCTTGATGATATTACTCATTTGAAAGTGAAAGACTTCTTTGGAGATCATAACTGAATCTTGATCAATTTATTAGAAAAATCAAGTATCTTGTTTTATTATGTGGTTGTTTTAGTTATCAAGTTTTTTCGTTATGTTATTTTTATTTTTCAAGAAAAAAAAGTATGTAAGTTTCATTGTAAGATTGTGAGATTTCACATTTCTTAGCATGTACTTTTGTTTTATGAGGATAATAAAAAAAATTTCAATCTTCAATTGGATCCAAGGTGAATAATGAAGATATGTGTATTTTTGATAGTGCTACAACTGACACTATATTAAGAGAAAATATATTTCTCTAATTGATTATAAAAGGGCATATGTTAATACAATAAACGATAATACAAAATTAATTGAGGGCTCTGAAAGAGCTACCTTACTACTATTTGAGAAATAATATTGGCCATTGATAATGCATTACATTGTAGTAAGTCTCAAAGAAACTTATTAAGTTTCAAGGTTATTCACCAAAATGGCTATCATATTGAGATTGCAAATGAAGAAAAGGTTGAATACCTTTATATTATTACAATAAAGGCACGATTTTTTTTTTTTTGCATTAAAAACTAATCGCACTTTCTTCGAGATTATACCATACAAGTATTTGTATGGTTGAATCACATACCGCAGTAAGTAAAAGATTTACAGGTTCTAATGATTTTATTATTTGGCATAACCAATTGGGCCATCTTGATTTTAATATGATGTGCAGAATTATTGAGAATTTTCATGGGCATACTTTGAATCAAGGAAATTTTCTTATGACTTGTTCTCAAGGAAAGTTGATTATTAAACCATCAGTAGCTAACATTGAGATTGAATCTCCTGCATTTCTGAAACGTATACAGGATGATATATGTGTACCAATTCACTCTCAACGAAAACTTTTCAAATATATATAGTCGTGATAGATGCATCTATAAGATGGTCATATATATGCTTTTATCAATTTGCAATATGACTTTTGCTAGATTGTTGGCTCAAATAATAAAGTTAAGAGCACAATTTTTAGATTATGTAATAAAGACTATTAATCTTGATAATACTAGTGAATTTACATCTTAGTCCTTTAATGATTATTTCATGTCCACTGAAATAAAAGTTGAACATTCGATTGTTCATGTTCATACTCAAAATGACCAAGAAGAATCATTGATCAAACGTCTTCAATTGATAAGTAGATCAATGTTAATAAGGACAAAACTTCCTGTTTCAATATGGGGCATGCTATTTTACATGCGACAACACTTGTGTGCATAAGGCCAATTAGTTATCATGAATTCCCCTCATTACAGTTGACTTTTGGTCAAGCGCTAAATATTTTCCATCTTAGAATTTTTGGATCTACGTTATGTGTTTTAATTGCTCCACCACAACACACAAAGATGTGTCCTCAAAGAAGATTGAGAATATATGTTGAGTATGAATCTCCTTTCATTATAAAATATTTGAAACCTATGACTGAAGATCTGTATACGACAAGATTTGTTGATTGCCATTTTGATGAATCAGTATACCCAATATTAGGAGAGAATATAAGCAACTGAAAAATGAGATAGATTGAAATGCATTATCACTATCTCATTTAGATTCTCGAATAAAGTAATATGAGCAAGAGGTTCAAAATATGATTTACTTGAAAAATATTGTAAATTAGCTTCCAGATGCATTTACTAACCTTCCAAGGGTTACTAAATCTTATATTCCAGCTGCAAATGATTCAGTTTGAGTTGATGTATCGATAGGACAAGTGGTTAATGAAAATGAGTCTAGGCTAGTTTTAAAATTAGGTAGGACAATTAATTTCAAAGATAAAAATCTTCGAAAAAAGAATGAATAATGAGAATGATCACGATATGGTGACAATTGCTCAAAAAGAGCCTTAATACATAAAAAATAATAAGACCATCAAGAAGGTTCAAATATCTGAAAATAATGAGAATGAAGAAATCTTAATAAGTCATATATCAATGAAAAACAGGTGGAATTAAAATAATATTATCGTTGATAGTAGTTTTTCTTACAAATTGCTATTGAAATAATGCAACACTATGAGAATGTGAAATCAAAATCTGTCAATGAATATAGACAGAGAAATGATTGGCCAAAATGGAAGGATGCAATTCAAGTAGAATTGACTTCACTTGAAAAACGTGATGTTTTTAGATCAATAGTTCAAAAACCTGAAGGTGTCAAGTCAGTGGAGTACAAATAGATTTTTGTGCGAAACAAAATGAAAAAGATAAAGTAATAAGATATAAAACACGACTTGTGACACAAATTTTTTTTGCAATGGCTTGACATTGACTATGTGGAGACATATTCTCCCGTGGTGGATGAAATTACCTTCATATATATAATTGTAATACCCCGTAAGATTCTAAGCTTAATTCCGCTTCTGATTGCATGTTTAAGGGGTCTAAGGTTTGAAATTTTTCACCAAGTGTTGAAGACTTAGTCATTTTCAAGACCTCAAGATTTTACGAATTTTATTTTTGGTCTTCTCGAACCTGATACATTAGTTTTTGAGTTGAAACATATTTAGAGATGTTAAAGATATGTCTCAGAAGAGTTTTAGAATTTTTGGATAGGATTCAGAGCATTTTGGACCACGGAGGCAGTGAGCCTCCGCGATAGGGCTGCGTTGCGGAGGCTATGCCCCGCGATAGGGTATGCATCATAGAGACAGCGCCCTGCAATAGTTTCCACATCACGTAGTCCATGCTCCATAATTAGGTCTGCGATGCGGAGGCGTTGTATTTCTATCTTCATGAATTAAAGGGGACAAGGATAATTTGGTCCCTTTTCCTCAACCCCAATCGTCCAAAGCACTACTTGTAACACCCAAAAAACATTATTTGCCTATTATGATCAGATTAACTCTCATAAAAATCTTTCACATTCCCAAGAACGAAGAACTCAAGCTTCTCCTCCCAAGAATTCAAGAGTTCAAGTTTCCAAGTTCAAGCCTTCTTCAAGAATCTAGCCATTGAGGTATGCGGGGTATTCATCAATGGATCCCTTCCACGCATTGAGTCCCAAAAAATTCTCTTTTTATTTTGAGTATGGATTTTACTCTTTACTATAATTTTATTAAGTGAAAATCATGAAATTTATCCATGTTTCCTCATTAATTTTACATTCAAGCCATGCTATTAGCTTTTTTCCATGTGAATTATGACTCTATATGATTTAATTTCAAAACTACCCTGTCATGTTTGGTCAATACTATGTCAAGATGTCAAATTCATGTATTTAATCATGTAAACATGATATCCTCTCAAGATTAACTTGTTTGCATGTTTTAATTCATGAGGTTAGCAGTTATTCAAGTGCATTATGTTTTGGGTCCCCTAAATTATGATTTACCACCAGTGATTTAAATGATGTTATCCTATTTCAGTCAGTGCTGGCGGGTTATCAACTCCCAATACCTATGTGTTTTTACATATTTCCATTTTCAAGTAACAAGCCAAACAAAATCATGATTTTATCCCCATATTCAAATTATTATTTTTATAACGAACTCACCAGTATTATTTCATGTTAAACACACCCGCTTACAAGTTTATAGTTACTTTAGATTATGCATGCACTATCAGTTTTCCGAACACCACGTTTGAGCATATCAGTCATCAATGCATGCTTCAGTTCATGATTCCAGTGTCAGTTCAGTTGGGATTTAGATTTAGCACCAAGCAAACCCATAGATTTAGCACCAAGCGAACCCAGGGATGGGGGCTCACCTGCTATTAGAGGGTGTGACCCTTAATAGCAATCCCTGAATTTCATAACTACATAGTCGGTGTACGTTTGAGAGTTTTCTTGCCAGTTGAGGGTTAACATATATCTCATAGGAGAACCTTCTAGTAGAGGGTGAAACCCTAGTCCTACAAGACATCAATTTAGTAGATCCACATAGTGAGTGTTAGTACCCGTTGCAAGGTACTGATACTCTTCATACCGGGGTTATAGGTTGGACCTTAATTAGCTCAGATTGTGGCATGTAGGTTACATAATAGCTCCCACATTTTTAGCCCAGTTATTCAGACTAAGTACAGTTCAGTTTTACATGATTAGTATTCAGATATCAATTAATCAATTAATAAATTTTAGTTATTCAGCAGATAAATATCATTTAGTCTGTAAATAGATATCAGTTATTCAGTATATAGATCTCTATTATTCATTATACATACCTCAGCTATCCAGCTACATAGATATCCAAATGCTCATTTATGCAAATACTAGTCATTCAGTTATTCAGACCACCTCAGTACATGTTATGTTTGGTTTCATATCTTTATGCATTCATGCTCAGTATATTTGTATATTCAGATCCTCAAGTTATGTTGGTTTATATTTTAGTTCAAATGTGCATGATTTTATGTTAGTTTCCATCACCTAGTTTCAGACTCAGTATTCATACATGATCCTCAGTACAGTTTTATAGAATGTTCAACTTTGCACGAGAATTTCATATAATATTCATATTTCTAACATTTTCCTAGCTTGCCTAATTATTTTCAACTCATGATTTATAAATCTCACTATAACTTACAGTTTTCACGTATAGCCAGGTTTTAAATGCATATTTCAACAAATAACTTATGTCCTCAATTTTAAGCATATTTTAAATTTTTTGATTATTTAGTGCATGTCTCCATATAATCAGTACATTCCAAAGTACTGACCACATAGATGTGTCTGTGGCTTTATTCCTTCATGATGTAGGTACCAGATGTAGTCCACACACCAGAGTCAGATAGTTCTCAGCTCTCAGCCAGCAGGTGATAAGTCCTCTTATTTTGGGGACCCCAGTCCATTACGGTTCATGTGTTGTATTTTAATTATACAAGTGTATTTATTAGTGGTGGCTGGAGGCATGTCCCAGCTAACTATAGTTAGTATCGTAGAGGGTTCATAGACAGTCAGCCAGAGTCATGATATGTAATTCCATTTCTATCTTCAGTTTTATCATGTTGTAAACTTTATCAGTATTATAATTATTCATATTTTCTAATAATTATGTTACCACTCAATAAATTTAGCTTGTATATACATTTTAAATTATTTTCTCAAGTATCATACCGGTACATGGGTTAGCTTGGGATCACTTATGATTTTAAGCACCGTGTTATGACTAGGGGGTAGCCTCGGGTCGTAAAAAATTTGGTATCAGAGCACAAGGTTCAAGTGTCCTAGGGTGTCTATAAAGTCGTGTTTAGTAGAGTCTTACAGAATGGTATGGAGACGTCTGTACTTTTCTTTGAGATGCTACAGGGCATTTAAGAAATATTTCTCTTCTTTCATGTCTTAGATAGTGTAGTAGAAGTAATCTCTAAGGAACTTATGTTGATTCTTACATGAATCCATTCGTGCCAACTCTGCCTTATTCTTGAGGCAACAGAAATAGCCAAGCTTAAATCCTTACAGATAGAGTTTTCTCAGACAACCCCCATAGATAATTATAGAATTGTACGCAGGCTCAAAAGTAGCCCATCAGTTTTTTTAAGTTTTTAAGTTTGAAAATTTTCATTCATGTTCATGAAAATCATGCACTAAACCAAAGCTAGATGTGCCCTCAGATCCCTTCTCAAAATCCTATGATATCATATGATCTTGAGTTAGAAGCATGAACCTAAAAGTTTTAACAACAGTAAAGTGGAGATAGTGTTTATCTAGATTTAGCAGATTATGTATTCATGGGATAGTTATATAAAAGGTGGTCCAGTAGGCTTGAAGCAGTGTATGCAAGAATTTAAGTTTATTGATTCGAACGTATGATGTTGTGGTTATGATCTAGAGGTGTACCCAAGGAGATATGGGATTGTATTATTTGTAAGTTCTAATATGTGTTCTTAGACAGTATCCTTAAGTTGCTAAGTGCGAATAAGTCCAACAATGCAATATATGATATTCTTACCATCTAAGTTATGAACTATAGAAAGCTAAGCGTTGTATCACAGAAGAAAGTATTAGAAGTGGTTTTTATACTTTCAGGTGCAGTCTTTCAGGGTGAGTTTATTATTTATATGTATTGTTATGTCTCAAACTCGAGCGTAAGGTGGTTGCAGTTCAGTTTAAAGTTTATAAAAATGGGTCCACAGACTTAGAATGTTAGCTTTAATCTAAGGGGAGATGATAGAACAAGAAGCTAAGTCAGGATCTTAGATTCTAGTAGCGATGCCTATGTGTTGCAAAACAACATTAGGTGCGGAAGATACTCGACCTATTCTTATCTCAGAGAAAATTTTTGTTCTTCAGTCGTCATGATTAAACGTCATCTCGATGATCATAGTTTATGTTCATGCACAACATAGAGAATCATGTATGCTCCTAATTCCCAGTATAAGGAGTTCTAGTTCACTCAGCAGTACGAGTCATACTCCATGAATTTATGGACTCTAAACTCAGGTCATGTAGCTCATGACTCATGTACTCATGCTTTTCAGAATGTTCAGTTCCAGGTACTCATTGTACACCCTTAATGACCAGTGAAATTCAGATTATGTCATGTATGCCCTCAGATTAGATCTCTTTGATGAATCCATGATGTTGATATTCTATTCCTCAAGCCTTAGTTAAGTATCAAAGTTATGCATTATATTCTTTCATGCTTCAGGTTCTCATGTTCTAACCTTTCAGTGTCCTCTCCTTATGAAATGATAGTGGTGATGGGTAATCGCTGAGATGGGAGAGAGTAAATATTCCTTGTTTAAGAAAAAATTGTAATATACTTATTTTATCTAAGACTATAAGTATGAAAGAAGATTGAGGTGAATCTTTTGGTATATATCATGGTTAGTTGATAATTTCATGTGTGTCTTCTTAAGAATAGTGCAAGAAAGTTATTATTGATAGAAGTTTAAAGAATATGAGAAAGATGTTTTTGTGGCTGTTTTCCTAGAAGTTCGTATGTGGTTATAATGATAGTCTTGAATGTAATCTTGGTATATAAATAGATGGGTGCATTGTGCTCTAGTGAATTCATAGTAAGAGGTTAAATTTAGTTATTGAAGTGGTAAGAAGAATTACTCTTGAGATGAAAAGTTATAAAAATACATGAGGCATTGAATTCATGGTTCAGTCTAGCATTATGGTGTTATGTGTAGTACCTTGTGATTTTGAGTTAGGATTGAACATGATGAAAGTATGTATCTCAACTCAGACTTTGGCTAGAGTAGTTATATGTACCCATTCAAGTATTTAAGGAGCAAGGCTAAGCTTGAATTGGGCAGTTGCATTGCCTAAGGCCTAGTAATTCTATCCTAGCTTATGTTCTTGGGCCTATGTTCCATGTTACAGAGTTATAGCTATATTAAGATTCCTTACTCAGATATCTTATTCAGATTATGCCCAAGATTATTTGCTCCCCAATGTTATTAAAACTTCTTGCAAAGAGTATTGAAGAAATACTCCAGTTGAGTATAAACTTTCAATATAATTCAATCTGTATAGCCAACAATTCTAATTAGCAATCAGACAGATAAGCTCCTATGAATTTCCATCTTTTTATCTAAGACTTACTATATGAAGTTTCATGAATATGCTACTCCATGAGGTAATTTGTTCGCATACATGTAAGTTGTGAATTCAGTTCAGTACAAGCATCATGTTTCAGATTCAGCTATTTAGTCATGACTCAGTACATAAAAGTTCAGTGCATGATATCAGTTTTCTAAGTATTCCAGCTCAGACATTGTGATACGTATAATATGACCTTGGTCTCATTATCTCATTATCTTTTCTTACATAATGTACTTAGCGATGCCATGAAGCCCTTTTCTTTTTATTCTTATACATGTTTTGTTGAGGAATAATTCCTAATGAGAAGTTACGTACTTTATTCCCTCCTTAGTAATTTTTAGAATTTTATTGCATTAGTTATCACTTCGCAGTTATATAGGTATCATTGTATTATGAACATTTCAAGTTAGTTCTAAACTTTCAGCATGAATCAGCTTCTTAAAGTCAAGTAAGCTCAGAAATCAGTTTCATGATAAAAGTTTTTATGTTTTAGCTTATCAGTATACGCTCTCAGTCTCCTTAGTATCTTAAATTAACTAGTTTTATTCGAGGACGAATGATCCCAAGGGGGAGATATTGTAATACCCCGTAAGATTCTAAGCTCAATTCAACTTCTGGTTGCATGTTTAAGGGGTCCAAGGATTGAAAATTTTCACTAAGTGTTGAAGACTTAGTCATTTTCAAGACCCTAAGATTTTTATGGATTTTATTTTTGGCCTTCCCAAACCCGAGACGTTGGTTTTTGAATTTAAACATGTTTAGGGATGTTAAAAGTATGTCTCGGAAGAGTTTTAAAATTTTTGGATGGGATTTAGGGCATGTTTGGACCACATAGGCAATGAGCCTTTGCGATAGGGCTATGTCGCTGAGGCTATGTCCCGCTATAGGGTCTGCACTGAGGAGGCTATACCCCACGATAGGGTCCACATCGTGCAGCCCATGTCCCGCGATTAGGTCCGTGCTGTGGAGGCGTTGTATTTCCAGTTTTATGAATTAAAGAGGCCAAGGGTAATTTGATCCTTTCCCCTCAACCCCAATCGTCCAAAACATGACTTATAACACCCAAAAGGACATTATTTGCCTATTATCATCAGAATAACTCTCGTAAAAACCCTCCCCCTTCCAAAGAACGAATAATTCAAGCTTCTCCTTCCAAGAATTCTAGAGTTCAAGTTCAATCCTTCTTCAAGAATCTAACCACTGAGGTATGTGGGGTATTCATCAATGGGTCCCTTCCACCCATTGAGTCCCAAAAATACTCTTTTTGGTTTTGATACAAGATCAAGCACACAATAATAACAACAAGAGATCAACAACCATAGTGAATCGAAAAGGCCCCACACGGCTTCACTATATCAAGATGCAACAATAATATGACAAGATTAAAGATAGAAACTTGACACAAGATATTCTATAATCTAAGAACTCTAGCAACATGAAAGGACCCTAAGACTAAAGAATGTCAACACTAAGTTCTTACTTAGATCAAAGGGAACTCATGAACCTCAAGACCTAGAGTTTCTAGCCAAGGAACAACACAAGTGTTACTACACTTTGTTGTTAGAGTTTTGGGTTCCACTCTTAAGAACAAGAGAGAGAAATATTTCAATATTACAAGACTTGTGTTCTCAAAATATTATGAATGAACTAAGTCTAGAAATAACCCTAATATTACCTATTTATATTACACCATAAAAGGCAAAGAAATGACCATTCTATCCTTGGCCTAGGGGTGGCTTTGGAGTGTAAGTTTATTATACTTCAAAACCCTTCTTCACACTTTAAAATATTTAATCCTTGTGTTGGATTAATCAGACACTCACACACGGCCAATTGCATGAACATGGCTTGGAGTTTTTGTAACTCTCGAGCTTGACTACGTGTGAATGGCCTTAAACTCGTTGGACAAGTTTTTACATCTGTATCGGGTTTGAGTATGGATTTTACTCTTTACTATGATTTAATTTAGTGAAAATCATGAAACTTATCCATATTTCCTCATTAATTTTACATTCAACCCATGCTATTAGCTTTTTTTCCATGTGAATTATGACTTTATATGATTTAATTTCAAAACTACCATGTCATGTTTGGTCAATACTATGTTAAGATATCAAATTCATGTATTTAATCATGTAAACATGATATCCTCTCAAGCTTAACTTATCTCCATGTTGTAATTCATGAGGTTAGTAGTTATTCAAGTGCATTATATTTTGGGTCCCCCAAATTATGATTTACCACCGGTGATTTAGATGATGTTATCCTATTTAAAGTATCATTTAGTGTTGGAGGGTTATCAACTCCCGATACCTATGTGTTTTCACATATTTTTGTTTTCAAGTAACAAGCCAGAAAAAATCAAGATTTTATCCCCATATTCAGATTATTATTTTTATAACAAACTCACCAGTATTATTTCATGTTAAATACATCAGTTTACAAGTTTATGGTTACATTAGATTATGCATGCACTGTCAATTTTTAGAAAACCATGTTTGAGGATATCAGTTATCAGTACATGCTCCAATTCATGATTCCAGTGTCAATTCAGTTGGGAGTAGGATTTAGCACTGAGTGAACCCAAAGATGGGGTCTCACCTATTAGTAGAGGGTGTGACTCTTAGTAGCAATCACTAAGTTCCAGAACTACATAGCTAGTGTAGGTTTGAGAGTCTTCTTTCCAGTTGCGGGTTGACATATATCTCATAGAAGCACCTGCCAGTAGAGGGTGACTCCCTAGTCCTACGGGACATCAGTTTAGTGGATCCACACAACCAGTGTTAGTACCTGTTGTAAGGTACTGACATACTTCCAATCGGGGTTACAAGTTAGACCTTGATTAGGTTAGAGTGTGGCTTCTTGGTTACGTGAAAGCTCCCATAATTTCAGTTCAGTTATTCAGATTAAGTACAGTTTAGTTTTACATAATCAATATTCAAATATCAGTTAATAAGTAAACAGATTTAAGTTATTCAGTAGACATATATCATTTATTCTGTAAACAAATATCAATTATTCAGTATACAGATCTCAGTTATTCAATATACAGACCTCAGCTATCCATCTACATAGATATCCAATTGCTTAGTTATGCAAATACTAGTTATTCAGACCAACTCGGTACATGTTATGTTTAGTTTCATATCTTTATGCATTCATGCTCAGTATATTTATATATTCAGATCTTTGAGTTATGTCGGTTTACATTTTAGTTTAGATGTGCACAATTTTATGTTTGTTTTCATCACCTAGTTTCAGACCCAGTATTCATACATGATCCTCAGTACAGTTTTATATCAGGTTCAGCTTTACACGAGAATTTCATACAGTAATCATGTTTCTAACATTTTCCCAATTTGCCTAATTATTTTTCAGTTTATGATTTATAAATCTCACTATGACTTACAGTTTCCACGTATAGCCAGGCTTTAAATGTATGTTTCAGCAAATAAATTATGTCCTCAGTTTTAAGCATACTTTAATATTTTTATTTATTGCATATCTTCATATACTCAGTGCATTCCTAAGTATTGACCACAAGTATGCATTTGTGGCTACATTCCTTCATGGTGTAGGTATCAGATGTAGTCTACACATCAGGGTCAGACCATTCTCAGCTCTCAGCCATCAAGTGATAAGTCCTCTTATTTTGGGGACTCCAGACCATTGCAATTCATGTGTTGTATTTTGATTATCCATGTCTATTGATTAGGGGTAGCTGGAGGCATGTCTCAGCTACCTATAGTTAGTATAGTAGAGGCTTCATAGACAATCAATTAGCGTCACAATATATAATTCGAGTTCTCTCTTCAATTTTATCATGTTATGAACTTTATCAGTATTATAATTTTTCAGATTTTCTCACGATTATGTTACCACTCAGCAAATTTAGCTTGTATATACATTTTAAATTAGTTGCTCAAGTATCATGCAGTATATGAGTTAGCTTGGGATTACTTGTGGTACTAAGCATCATGTTACGACTTGGGGGTAGCCTTGAATAGTGACAATAATAAATCTAGCAGTTCATGAATTCTTGATATGCGCGTAATTGATGTCATCACGGTCTATTTGTATGACTCATTATACAATGATATTCTTATAAAATTCCAAAAGCATTCAAAGTGCCTAAAACATATAAAAATTTGCATGAAACTTATTCAATAAATCTTCTGAAATACTTATATGGGTTGAAACAATCAGGACGAATATGGTACAATCATCTTAGCTAATATTTGCTAAAGACAGGGTATAAAAATGATTCTAGTTTTTCTTGCATTTTTGTAAAAAAAGTCTGAATCTGAATTTGCTATTATAGTTGTGTATGTTGATGACTTAATATCATTGACACTTTTATAGAGCTTTCATAAATTGTTAAGTATTTGAATAAAAAAATTTAAATAAAAGTTTTGGGAAAGACAAAATTTTATTTTGGCATAAAGATTGAGCATTTGACAAGTGAATTTTTTTTCATCAATCAACATACACTGAAAATATTTTAAGGTAATTTTACATGGATAAATCACATTCACTAAGTATCCCAATAGTTGTGAGTTCGCTTGATATAAATAAATATCCTTTTAAACCTCAATAAAGTGATAAAGAGCTTCTTGGTGATGAAACTCCATATCTTAGTGCAATCAGGGCACTAATGTATCTTGCCAATAATACTTGACTAGACTTTTGTTTT